>JBBDGP010003344.1:0-1479997 GCA_037952835.1 Lithobates septentrionalis | reverse complement strand
CTCTGTGTCAGCCCTTCTCCTTCTGTGTCACCCCCCTCCTCTGTGTCGCCCCCTCCACTGTGTCACCCCCCTCCTGTGTCAGCCCCCCTCCTCTGTGTCACCCCTCCTCCTCTGTGTCACCCCCTCTCCTCTGTTTCACCCCCCTCCTCTGTCAGCCCCTCTCCTCTGTGTCACCCCCTCCTCTGTTCACCCCCCTCTCCTCTGTGTCACTCCCCTCTCCTCTGTGTCACCCCCCTCCTCTGTCACCCCCCTCCTCTGTGTCACCACCCCCTCCTCTGTCACCCCCCTCCACTGTGTCACCCCCCTCCACTATGTCACCCCCCTCCTCTGTGTCAGCCCCCCTCCTCTGTGTCACCCCCCTCCTCTGTGTCACCCCCCTCCACTGTGTCACCCCCTCCTCTGTGTCACCCGCCCTCCACTGTGTCACCCCCCCTCCTCTGTGTCAGCCCCCCTCCTCTGTGTCACCCCCCTCCTCTGTGTCACCCCCCCTCCTCTGTGTCACCCCGCCTCCACTGTGTCACCCCCCTCCTCTGTGTCAGCCCCCTCCTCTGTGTCAGCCCCCCTCCTCTGTGTCAACCCCCCTCCACTGTGTCACCCCCCCTCCACTGTGTCACCCCCCTCCTCTGCGTCACCCCCTCCTCTGCGTCAGCCCCCTCCTCTGTGTCACCCCTTCTCCTCTGTGTCACCCCCTCTCCTCTGTTTCACCCCTCTCCTCTGTGTCACCCCTCTCCTCTGTGTCACCCCCTCTCCTCTGTTTCACCCCCCTCCTCTGTGTCAGCCCCTCTCCTCTGTGTCACCCCCTCCTCTGTGTCACCCCCCTCTCCTCTGTGTCACCCCCCCTCCTCTGTGTCACCCCCCTCCTCTGTGTCACCCCCCTCCTCTGTCACCCCCCTCCACTGTGTCACCCCCCTCCTCTGTGTCATCCCCCCTCCTCTGTGTCAGCCCCCCTCCTCTGTGTCACCCCCTCCACTGTGTCCCCCTCCTCTGTGTCACCCCCCTTCTCTGTGTCACCCCCCTCCTCTGTGTCACCCCCTCCACTGTGTCCCCCCCTCCTCTGTGTCGTCCCCCTCCTCTGTGTTGTCCCCCTCCTCTGTGTCACCCCCCTCCTCTGTGTCACCACCCTCCTCTGTGTTGTCCCCCTCCTCTGTGTCACCCCCCTCCTCTGTGTCGTCCCCCTCCTCTGTGTCAGCCCCCCTCCTCTGTGTCACCCCCCTCCTCTGTGTCACCCGCCCTCCTCTGTGTCACCCGCCCTCCTCTGTGTCACCCCCCCCTCCACTGTGTCACCCCCCTCCTCTGTGTCAGCCCTTCTCCTCTGTGTCACCCCCCCTCCTCTGTGTCACCCCCCTCCACTGTGTCACCCCCCTCCTCTGTGTCACCCCCCTCCTGTGTCACCCCTCCTCCTCTGTGTCACCCCCTCTCCTCTGTTTCACCCCCCCTCCTCTGTGTCAGCCCCTCTCCTCTGTGTCACCCCCCTCCTCTGTGTCACCCCCCTCTCCTCTGTGTCACCCCCCTCTCCTCTGTGTCACCCCCCCTCCTCTGTCACCCCCCTCCTCTGTGTCACCCCCCTCCTCTGTCACCCCCCTCCACTGTGTCACCCCCCTCCACTATGTCACCCCCCTCCACTGTGTCAGCCCCCCTCCTCTGTGTCACCCCCCTCCTCTGTGTCACCCCCCCACTGTGTCACCCCCTCCTCTGTGTCACCCCCCTCCTCTGTGTCACCCCCCTCCTCTGTGTCACCCCCCTCCACTGTGTCACCCCCCCTCTGTGTTGTCCCCCTCCTCTGTGTCACCCCCCTCCTCTGTGTCACCCCCTCTCGTCAGCCCCTCTCCTCTGTGTCACCCCCTCCTCTGTGTCAGCCCATCTCCTCTGCGTCACCCCCTCCTCTGTGTCACCCCCTCTCCTCTGTGTCACCCCATCTCGTCAGCCCCCCTCCTCTGTGTCACCCCCCTCCACTGTGTCACCCCCTCCTCTGTGTCACCCCCTCCAATGTGTCACCCCCTCCTCTGTGTCACCCCCCCTCCACTGTGTCACCCCCCCTCCACTGTGTCACCCCCCTCCTCTGTGTCAGCCCCCCTCCTCTGTGTCACCCCCCTCCTCTGTGTCACCCGCCCTCCTCTGTGTCACCCCCCCTCCACTGTGTCACCCCCCCTCCACTGTGTCACCCCCCTCCTCTGTGTCAGCCCTTCTCCTCTGTGTCACCCCCCCCCCTCCTCTGTGTCACCCCCCCTCCACTGTGTCACCCCTCTCCTCTGTTTCACCCCCCTCCACTGTGTCAGCCCCTCTCCTCTGTGTCACCCCCCTCCTCTGTGTCACCCCCCTCCTCTGTGTCACCCCCTCTCGTCAGCCCCTCTCCTCTGTGTCACCCCCCTCCTCTGTGTCAGCCCATATCCTCTGTGTCACCCCCCTCCTCTGTGTCACCCCCTCCTCTGTGTCACCCCTCTCCTCTGTGTCACCCCCTCTCGTCAGCCCCTCTTCTCTGTGTCACCCCCTCCTGTGTGTCAGCCCCCCTCCTCTGTGTCACCCCCCTCCTCTGTGTCACCCCCCTCCACTGTGTCACCCCCTCCTCTGTGTCACTCCCCTCCAATGTGTCACCCCCTCCTCTGTGTCACCCCCCCTCCACTGTGTCACCCCCCCTCCACTGTGTCACCCCCCTCCACTGTGTCACCCCCCTCCTCTGTGTCAGCCCTTCTCCTCTGTGTCACCCCCCCTCCTCTGTGTCACCCCCCCTCCACTGTGTCACCCCCGTCCTCTGTGTCACCCCCTCCTGGTGTCAGCCCCCCTCTCTGTGTCACCCCCTCTCCTCTGTTTCACCCCCCTCCTCTGTCAGCCCCTCTCCTCTGTGTCACCCCCCTCCTCTGTGTCACCCCCCTCTCCTCTGTGTCACTCCCCTCTCCTCTGTGTCACCCCCTCCTCTGTCACCCCCCCTCCTCTGTGTCACCCCCCTCCTCTGTCACCCCCCTCCACTGTGTCACCCCCCCTCCACTATGTCACCCCCCTCCTCTGTGTCAGCCCCCTCCTCTGTGTCACCCCCCTCCACTGTGTCACCCCCTCCTCTGTGTCACCCGCCCTCCACTGTGTCACCCCCTCCTCTGTGTCAGCCCCCGTCCTCTGTGTCACCCCCCTCCTCTGTGTCCCCCCCTCCTCTGTGTCACCCCCGCCTCCACTGTGTCACCCCCCTCCTCTGTGTCAGCCCCCCTCCTCTGTGTCACCCCCCCCTCCACTGTGTCACCCCCCCTCCACTGTGTCACCCCCCTCCTCTGCGTCACCCCCTCCTCTGTGTCAGCCCCCCTCCTCTGTGTCACCCCTCCTCCTCTGTGTCACCCCCTCTCCTCTGTTTCACCCCCCTCCTCTGTGTCAGCCCCTCTCCTCTGTGTCACCCCCTCTCCTCTGTGTCACCCCCTCTCCTCTGTTTCACCCCCTCCTCTGTGTCAGCCCCTCTCCTCTGTGTCACCCCCCTCCTCTGTGTCACCCCCTCTCCTCTGTGTCACTCCCCCTCCTCTGTGTCACCCCCTCCTCTGTGTTACCCCCCTCCACTGTGTCACCCCCCTCCACTGTGTCACCCCCTCCACTGTGTCACCCCCTCCTCTGTGTCAGCCCCCCTCCTCTGTGTCAGCCCCCTCCTCTGTGTCACCCCCCTCCTCTGTGTCACCCCCCTCCTCTGTGTCACCCCCCCTCCTCTGTGTCACCCCCCTCCTCTGTGTCACCCCCTCCACTGTGTCACCCCCCTCCTCTGTGTCGTCCCCCTCCTCTGTGTTGTCCCCCTCCTCTGTGTCACCCCCCTCCTCTGTGTCACCACCCTCCTCTGTGTTGTCCCCCTCCTCTGTGTCACCCTCTCTCCTCTGTGTCACCCCCCTCTCCTCTGTGTCACCCCCCTCCTCTGTGTTAGCCCCCTCCTCTGTGTCACCCCCCCTCTTCTGTGTCACCCCTCTCCTCTGTGTCACCCCTCTCCTCTGTGTCACCCCCCTCCTATGTGTCAGCCCCTCTCCTCTGTGTCACCCCCCTCCTCTGTGTCACCCCCTCTCCTCTGTGTCACCCCCCCTCCACTGTGTCACCCCCCTCCTCTGTGTTACCCCCCTCCTCTGTGTTACCCCCCTCCACTGTGTCAGCCCCCCTCCTCTGTGTCAGCCCCCTCCTCTGTGTCAGCCCCCCTCCTCTGTGTCAGCTCCTCTGTGTCAGCCCCCCTCCTCTGTGTCAGCCCCCCTCCTCTATGTCAGCCACCCTCCTTTGTGTCAACCCCCTCCTTTGTGTCACCCCCTCTTCTTTGTGTCACCCCCCTCCTTTATGTCACCCCCCTCCTCCTCTGAGTCATCTTCCCATCCTCTGTGTCACCCCCTCTCGCCAGCCCCTCTCCTCTGTGTCACCCCCTCTCCTCTGTGTCAGCCCCCCTCCTCTGTGTCACCCCCTCCTCTGTGTCACCCCCTCTCCTCTGTGTCACCCCCCTCCTCTGTGTCACACACCCTCCTCTGTGTCACACACCCTCCTCTGTGTCAGCCCCCTCCTCTGTGTCAGCCCCCTCCTCTGTGTCAGCCCCCTCCTCTGTGTCACCTCTCTCTCTCTGCTTCTCGCTCACCCCCTCTCTCGCACCCACCACTCTCTCTCTAATCTCACCCCTACCCCCCTCTCTCTCATCCCCACCCCTCTCACTCCCACTCTCTCCTGCCTCCTCCCCCCTTTCCCCCTGCCTCACCTTCCCCTTTCTCATCTCCCTCCCCCCACCTCTTTGCCTCCTCAGGGGATGGGGGCCCCATGAGGATGGCTGTATGGGGCCTCAATAATTGTTAACAGCAGCCCTGTGAGTTAGTGCACCAGTTCGTATGTCTTGATTCCTGTGTCTTGCCAACACACTTCTCCCTAAGGCTCCACACACAATGTAAGGAAGGAAAACAGCACTACAGTAGAGGAGCTCCACCCTCAAACTCCGGCTCCCACACCTCCTGGCTCAGTAAGGCAGTCTAATGGGGGTCTTTTGGCGCAGGGGACACTGATGAGTGGGTTCCCTGATCTAATCGAGGGGGGGACCGATAAAAGGGAAGGGGAGTCTGTGGGGAGGGAGGTGGACGGTGTCAGTAGGGCAGTGGATGGTAGCAGTAGTTACCAGGTCTTCTTTATACTCCTATACATGTATAGTGCCATGACAGGTCCACTTTATACTTATATATATACGTATAGTGCCATGACAGGTCCTCTTTATACTCCTATGTACATGTATAGAGCCATGACAGGTCCACTTTAGTTATCATGATATAAAATAATGGATGTGGGGGCATTTTAGTGGGTGTGATTTTTTTTTTTTTTTTTGGGCGGGGGCAGCATTTCATTCTTGGTACCAGGCAGCACAATGTCTTGGGCCGGCACTGCTTCCGGCGCTACTGCGAGTAGTTTTAAATGACTTTTTTTGCTTTAGAAATGTCATTTTGCTCTCGGACTGTTGTAAACACGGAAATATGTGCCACTTTACAGGCATAGTATAGAAACCCCCCAGGTACGAAATTTAAAGGAATATTTAACTTTTATTGTCTCAATTTAAGCATTATTATAATAACTGCTCCCGAAAAAACGTCCTTTTTTAAAACTTTTTTTGCATTGATACATGCCCCCTGGGGCAGGACCCAGGTCCCCAAACACTTTTTATGACAATAACTTGCATATTAACCCTTAAAATTAGCACTTTTGATTTTTCATTTCGTGTCCCATAGACTTTAACTGTAACTTTTTGCCTGTTCGCATGTTCTGCTGCTATCTGAACAGGTGGGTGTTCGGCCCATCCCTATTACTGAGTATTGCTGGGTATGGCTGAGTATGGCTGGGCATGGCTGAGTATTGCTGGGTATGGCTGAGTATGGCTGGGCATGGCTGAGTATTGCTGGGTATGGCTGAGTATGGCTGGGTATTGCTGGGTATGGCTAAGTATTGCTGAGTATGGCTGGGTATGGCTAAGTATGGCTGGGTATGGCTGAGTATTGCTGAGTATGGCTTGGTATTGCTGGGTATGGCTGAGTATCACTGGGTATTGCTGAGTATGGCTAGGTATGGCTGGGTATGGCTAGGTATGGCTGGGTGTTGCTGGGTATGGCTGAGTATGGCTGGGTATGGCTGAGTATGGCTGGGTATTGCTGGGTATGGCTAAGTATGGATGGGTATTGCTGGGTATGGCTGAGTATGGCTGGGGGTGAATGGAGTAGCTGAGCATGGATGGATGGATGAATATTGCTGAGTATGGATAACTGAGCATTAATGGTTGGATGAGTATTGCTGAGTATGGATGACTGAGCATGGATGGATGGATGAGTATTGCTGAGATGGCTGAGCATGGATGGATAAGTGAGGGTGCAATGGGCACAGAGCAGCTCTGTGGGCACTACAGATCCAGCCCACATCGCTGCTGCACCCGATCTCTCTCCTCCCTGCTCCCACTGTACCGATCAGTACAGAGAGGGGAGAGAGGAACCAGACATGATGCTGGTTTGTTTACAAGTGATCGTTCCGTCATTTGACAAAGCAATCACGTGCTAAACAGCCGTTGTCAGCGGCCATTTACCGTGATCTGTGATGAGCTGGGTCCTCAGTTCCGGGCGGTCAGGGATACTCCCATGTGCGCACCCCAGGGGGCACACAGGAGCGCAATTCTGGGAGGACGTCATGGTACGCCCTCCCAGAGTTATTGAGCCGTGATGTAGCCGTCATTCGGCTATAGCGCGGTTGTTAAGTGGTTAAATAACTGTGTGGACAAATGCTTTCATGAGTGGGACATACCAAAGAGGAAGGTCCTAAGCGTTATAACAGACAATAGGAATAATATGGTGGCAGCGTTTAAACAAACCACAGTAGCAGCAGACGAACCACCCAGCTCTATGGAGGAAGACTCCCCCATGACAGAAAGTGAGTCCAAAATTAATGATCTGCTCTACTGGTGTATCTTTGTTATTTTTCCACTTTATTTGTATCTCATGTAAAACTATTCCCATAATATGTTGGACATGTGGTCTCGTCGGGTGCATGGAGGCAAGTGTTAAAAGAATCTTTGATGAAGCAAGATCAATAGTGAACGTCTTTCAGTATTCCATTGCAACACTGAAGATATTGGAGCATTGTGGCCTTACTCTTTTAAATGACTGCCCCACACGCTGGTCAAGTAATACTACCAGTCAGGGGTGGACTGGGACAGAGAGGGATGCTGGGATCAGAGAGGGACACAGTACGACAAGGACAGAGAGGGATGCCAAAGACAGAGAGGGACGCATTGCTATGAGGACAGAGAGGGATGCAGCGTGACGAGTACAGAGAGGGATGCCGGGATCAGAGAGGGATGCAGTAAGGTGAGGACAGAGAGGGACACAGTGTGATGGGGACAGAGAGGAATGAAGTGCAATGAGGACAGATCGGAACGCCGGGGACAGAGAGGGCAGCAGTGCGACAGGGACAGAGAGGGACGCTGGGGACAGAGAGGGATGCCGGGGACAGAGAGGGATGCCAGGGACAGAGAGGGACGCAGTGCGATGGGGACAGAGAGGGACGCAGTGCGACAGGGACAGAGAGGGACGCCGGGGACAGAGAGAGACGCAGTGCGACGAGGACAGAGAGAGACACAGTGCGATATGGACAGAGAGGAACGCCGGGGACAGAGAGGGCAGCAGTGCGACAGGGACAGAGAGGGATGCCGTGGACAGAGAGGGACGCAGTGTGATGGGGACAGAGAGGATCATGGTGCAACGGGACAGAGAGGGACGCAGTGCAACGGAGACAGAGAGGAACGCCGGGGACATAGAGAGACGCAGTGCGATGGGGACAGAGAGGGACGCAGTGCGACTGGGAAAGAGAGGGATGCCGGGGACAGAGAGGGATGCAGTGTGACACAGGGGGAGCACACATGGGGACACTGGGGGGGAGAGCACACAGTGGGACACTGTGGGGGGAAAAGCACACATGGGGACACTGTGGGGGGGAGAGCACACAGGGGGACACTGTGGGGGGGGGGGGGCACACATGGGGACACTGTGGGGGGGAGTGCACACAGGGGGATGCTGGGATCAGAGATGGATGCAGTTCGACGAGGACAGAGAGGGATGCAGTGCGATGAGGACAGAGAGGAACGCCAGGGACAGAGAGGGCAGCAGTGTGATGAGGACAGAGAGGGATGCCGGGGACAGAGAGAATCGCAGTACGACGGGACAGAGAGGGACGCAGTGCGACAGGGACAGAGAGGGACGCAGTGCGACTGGGACAGAGAGGGACGCTGGGAGCAGAGAGGGACGCAGTGCGATGTGGACAGAGAGGGACGCAGTGCGACAGGGACAGAGAGGGATGCCGGGGACAGAGAGGGACGCCAGGGACAGAGAGGGACACTGTGGGGGGAAGGGCACACATGGGGACACTGTGGGGGGAGAGCACACAGGGTGACACTGAGGGGGAGAGCACACAGGGGACTTTGTGGGGGGGAAGAACACAGGGAGACACTGTGAGGGAGAGAGCACACAGGGGGACACTGTGGCGGGGAGAGCACACAGGGGGACACTGTGGAGGGGATCACACAGGGGTACACTGTGAGGGGAGAGCACACAGGGGGACACTGTGGGGGGAGAGCACACAGGGGGACACTGAGGGGGGAGAGCACACAGGGGGACACTGTGAGGGGGAGAGCACACAGGGGGACACTGGGGGGGGGGAGCACACAGGAGGACACTGTGAGGGGGAGAGCACACAGGGGGACCCTGTGGGGGGGGAGAGCACACAGGGGGACACTGTGAGGGGGAGAGCACACAGGGGGACCCTGTGAGGGGTAAGAGCACACAGGGGGACATTGTTCGGCGGGGAGAACACACAGGTGGACACTGTGAGGGGGGAACACCGTGAGGGGAAGGACCAGGAGAGTATCATGGGGCTTGCAGTCCTGTTTAGGCCTGGGCCCCCTACATTTGTACTGGCAGCCCCAACCCCCGATGGTGGCCCTGGTGTATTGATAGACTCCAGTAAAAAAAATAGTGCACAGCCTCACCCAATGCCTGTAATAATACTGCTCCGGTGCGCTGCTCTCCGCAGGCTCTTCCTCTCTTCTCGTCTGTCCCAGGTGATGTCACTTACATTTACGCCTGTGGTGTACGGGAGGGAAGGAGGGGCTGGTGGGGAGCAGCACTCTGTGAGCGGTATTATTACAGCAGCTTAAACTGGTAGACTGCTGCGTGTGTCACAGAGATTCTAATGGGTCCCCCTATTGGCCCAAGGCCCTCGGGCAGTGCCCGATGGGTCAGTCCACCACTGCTACCAGTACATTAAACATGTACCCACAGCAGCAACCACAGCAGCAGCAGAACCACCCAGCTCCAGGGAGGAAGACTCCCTCATGACAGAAAGTGACTGTGAGATTAAGTCCAAAATGAATGATCTGCGATGAACCATTTTTATTATTCTTTTACACTACAGTCAACTATCAAATGGATAGGAGATGGATGATCATAGGGCTATCTGCTCTACTGGGGTATCTTTGTCATTTTTTCCACTTTATTTGTATCTCATGTATAACTATTCCCAAAAGATGTTGGACCAGGCACCATGTGTGGTCTTGTCTGGTGCATGGAGGCAAGTGTTAAAAGAATCTTTGACAAAGCAAGATCAACAGTGAACGTCTTCAAGTTTTCTATTCTATTGCAACACTGAATATATTGGAGCATTGTGCCCCTACTCTTTAAAATAACTGCCCCACATGCTGGTCAAGTAAAATTACTAGTACATTCAACATGATTGAAAGACTCATCAAACTGAAAGTCGGTCTGCCAAATCGCAAACATGGGATGGGACACAGCTTGCTCTTTAGTTAAATGGAAAAAGCTCACATCATTGCATGACCTACTGCTGCCTTTTGCGGAGCGGAACATACTAAAACCCTCCAGAGTAACACCATGTCCATGTCCTTGCCCTCTTTGACTGATAAAATGTTCTCGCCTTTGCTTTCAGCAGCTGCTTGTTTTTTGTCAATTCTGCTGTCTGTGAAAACCCTTTTTGATGTGGTGGATGAGAATATCAGGAACTGCTTAAGAAGGCAGAGGAGTAAATATACATTGCCCCACTTACAAGATCACAGGAAGTGGAAGATGCACCATCCACATCTAAGTAGCCAGTCTTTCGGTTTCTTTCAAAACTTTCAGCCAGTCTTTCGGTTGCAGCAGAAGACCCAGGCAGAGCATCTCCCCAGACAAGCAGCATAGAGCAGCAGATCAGTCTGACTGATAATCCGGTGCACACAATCCATTTTGCTATGGTCTTCTCACTGGCTTCAGTGGCCTGTTGTTCCTTGGAGTGAATTTTGTACTTTTAAACAGAGCAGTTCAAATAGTTTGCTGTGGTGGTGCACTGGCTTGACTTGACCGTCATTGGAGGTTTTATGTATCTGTGGAGTTAAATTAGGGGGGAAATCAAGTTATTCTGATAATGCTGCAGAGTGCTCTGGACGGTGGTCTCAGACAGGTCTGAGAGATGGCCTGTAATGCACAGTGCCCTGAATTCCAGTGGTCAGAGGAGGCCTGTAATGATTCACAGTGCTTGATGGTGGTTGTCTGAGGGATGGCCTGTAATGCACAGTGCCCTGGATGCCACTTCCAGTGCACAGAGGAGGCCTGTAATGCACACACAGTGCTCTGAATGGACGGTGGTCTGAGGGGAGCCTCAGGCCTGCTGTAATTCTAATGTACTACACAGTGTACACACTCACAGTCTGCTTTGCTCTGGGTGCCTGGCGGTCGCCTCGTGGGACGGGACAGACTCAGTCCCGTTGGGACTCGGGAGACCTTGCTGCCCAGTAATGCACAGTGCTGCTCTCTCTGGTCTCTGGTAGGGATGAGCTTCGAGTTCAAGTCGAACTCATGTTCGACTCGAACATTGGCTGTTCTCAAGTTCGCCGAACATCGAACAATTTGGGGTGTTCGCGGCAAATTGGAATGCCGCGGAACACCCTTTAAAAGTCTATGGGAGAAATCAAAAGTGCTAATTTTAAAGGCTTATATGCAAGTTATTGTCATAAAAAGTGTTTGGGGACCTGGGTACTGCCCCAGGAGACATGGATCAATGCAAAAAAAGTTTTAAAAACGGCCGTTTTTTCAGGAGCAGTGATTTTAATAATGCTTAAAGTCAAACAATAAAAGTGTAATATCCCTTTAAATTTCGTAGCTGGGGGGTGTCTATAGTATGCCTGTAAAGGGGCGCATGTTTCCTGTGTTTAGAACAGTCTGACAGCAAAATGACATTTCGAAGGAAAAAACACATTTAAAACTACCCGCGGCTATTGCATTGCCGACAATTCACATAGACGTTCATTGATAAAAACGGCATGGGAATTCCGCACAGGGCAACCCCGAACCAAAATAAAAAAAAATGACGTGGGAGTCCCCCTAAATTCCATACAAGGCCCTTCAGGTCTGGTATGGATATTAAGGGGAACCCCGGCCAAAATTTTCTAAAAAAATTACGTGGGGTTCCCCCTTAAATTCCATACCAGACCCTTCAGGTCTGGTATGGATTTTAAGGGGAACCCCGCGCCAAAAAAAAAAAAACGGCGTGGGGTCCCCCCAAAAATCCATACCAGACCCTTATCCGAGCACGCAACCTGGCAGGCCGCAGGAAAAGAAGGGGGACAAGAGTGCGGCCCCCCCCCTACTGAACCATACCAGGCCACATGCCCTCAACATTGGGAGGGTGCTTTGGGGTAGCCCCCCAAAACACCTTGTCCCCATGTTGATGAGGACAAGGGCCTCATCCCCACAACCCTGGCCGGTGGTTGTGGGGGTCTGCGGGCGGGGGGCTTATCGGAATCTGGAAGCCCCCTTTAACAATGGGACCCCCAGATCCCGCCCCCCCCTGTGTGAAATGGTAAGGGGGTACTTACCCCTACCATTTCACTAAAAAACTGTCAAAAATGTTAAAAATGACAAGAGACAGTTTTTGACAATTCCTTTATTTAAATGCTTCTCCTATCTTCCTTCATCTTCTTCTGGTTCTTCTGGCTCTTCTGGTTCTTCCTCTGGCGTTCTCGTCCAGCATCTCCTCTGCGGCGTCTTCTATCTTCTTCTCCTCGGGCCGCTCCGCACCCATGGCATGGGGGGGAGGCTCCCGCTCTTCTCTTCATCTTCTTCTTCATCTCTTCTTCCTTCTTCTCTTCTTCTCTTCTTCATTTTCTTCTCCGGGCCGCTCCGCATCTATGCTGGCATGGAGGGAGGCTCCCGCTGTGTGACGGCGTCTCACACCCCTGAAAGAAGAAGCATTTAAATAAAGAAATTGTCAAAAACTGTCTCTTGTCATTTTTAACATTTTTGACAGTTTTTTAGTGAAATGGTAGGGGTACTTTTGTACCCCCTTACCATTTCACACAGGGGGGGCTGGGATCTGGGGGTCCCCTTGTTGAAGGGGGCTTCCAGATTCCGATAAGCCCCCTGCCCACAGACCTCCACAACCACCGGCTAGAGTTGTGGGGATGAGGCCCTTGTCCTCATCAACATGGGGACAAGGTGTTTTGGGGGGCTACCCCAAAGCACCCTCCCAATGTTGAGGGCATGTGGCCTGGTACGGTTAAGGAGGGGGGGCGCTCTCTCTCGCCCCCCTCTTTTCCTGCGGCCTGCCAGTTTGCGTGATCGGATAAGGGTCTGGTATGGATTTTTGGGGGGACCCCCACGTTGTTTTTTTTTTTAATTTTGGCGCGGGGTTCCCTTTAAAATCCATACCAGACCTGAAGGGCCTGGTATGAAATTTAGGGGGACCCCCACGTCATTTTTTTTTTTTTAATTTTGGTTCGGGGTTCCCCTGTGGGGAATTCCCATGCCGTTTTTATCAATGAACTTTTATGTGAATTGTCGGACCGGCAATGCAATAGTCGCGAGTAGTTTTAAATGACTTTTTTTCTTTGAAATGTCATTTTGCTGTCAGACTGTTCTAAACACGGGAAACATGCGCCCCTTTACAGGCATACTATAGACACCCCCCAGCTACAAAATTTAAAGGGATATTACACTTTTATTGTTTGACTTTAAGCATTATTAAAATTACTGCTCCTGAAAAAACGGCCGTTTCTAAAACTTTTTTTTGCATTGATCCTTGTCCCCCGGGGCAGGACCCAGGTCCCCAAACCCTTTTTATGACAATAACTTGCATATAAGCCTTTAAAATTAGCACTTTTGATTATTCATGTTCGTGTCCCATAGACTTTAACGGTGTTTGCGTGTTCGAACAAACTTTTTTCCTGTTCGAATGTTCTGGTGCGAACTGAACAGGGGGGTGTGGTCGGCTCATCCCTATTCATGTGGTTCACATCCATCCCTGCTGAAGGGCTTCGACCATAAATTCTATTTATCTTTCTATTTATTTATCTATCTATCCATGACCAGCAAGCAACTTTTTTCTATTTTCTTTTTTTTTCCAACACTCTATATCAGCGGTCCCCAACCTTTTTGGCACCGGGGACCGACTGGGTGGAAGAAAATTATGCCAAGGCCCTGCGATGCGCGTTTTCGCAGGCAATTTGTCGGGGCAATGGCTGGTGTTAGCGCTTCAATCATCACAGCACCCTGGTTGATATGGTGTCAGGATGATTGAATCGCATTATTTCTATTATTAAAATTGTAATATAAAATTAAATAGTTCAACTCACCATAATGCAGAATCAGTGGGAGCCCTGAGTGTGGCCCTTGCCACTGTCGCCTACCACCAGATGCAGCTTGTCACTTGCCAAGTCATCTGCCACCAGATGCAGCTTGTCACTTGCCACGTCACCTGCCACCAGATGCAGCTTGTCACTTGCCATGTCACCTGCCACAAGATGCAGTTTGTCACTCGCCATGTCACCTGCCACCAGATGTAGCTCGTCACGTCACCTGCTACAAGATGCAGATTGTCATTTACCACGTCACCTGCCACCAGATGCAGCTTGTCACGTCACCTGCCACAAGATGCGGCTTGTCACTTGCCATATCACCTGCCACCAGATGCAACTTGTCACTGTTGCGGCCTGCCACCAGATGTGGATTGTCACTTTTCTGCCACCAGATTTGGATTGTCACTATTTTGCCACCAGATGTGGATTGTCACTGTTGCGGCCTGCTACCAGATGTGGATTGTCACTATCCTGCAACCAGATGTGGATTGTCACTAATTAATTTAAATGTAAAATCATGCTTCCCCCCAGCATTGCAGAGTGCCGTACTTGCAGGTGCTGACAACCTCTCCTCAGTGCGGATAAACTAGCTAGCTAGCACATGGGTATTCGGTGCTGTCCCAGAGTGAGAGCGGGTGGTGAGAGATGATGTCATTCTTTCTCTGCTTGACCGCGGATGCTCCTTTATGTAGAGCAGCTGTCAGGGCCACGTAAGTAAGGGCAGAACAGCGGTGCGGGCAATGGGAGACGATGTCATCTCTCTGCTCGGCCATTGCACCACTGAGTCTCCCTCACGGTGCAACCCGGCAGCAGTCACTTATATTTTTTTCTACATACACTCATGTGCTCCTATATCAGACAATATATTTTTAAAAAAATCATATATGAGAATCATATCCCAACTCCCCCTCACATAATGATCAAATGATCAATATGTTGCTTATGATGTAAGTCCATATGAACAAATCATTGAAGTTCATCCAAAAATGATAGTCCTTGATAGCATAATCAAAAAATAATTTTGAAAAAAACAAAAAGTAGGAACAAATATAAGTTTAGTTGTGCTTGCTGCATGGTCATAGAAGAATTAAAAAAATAGAAAGTTCAGAAAATAAAATAATTTTCTTTAAATTTAGAAACGAAAGGCATATCTAGGAAAGAAAATGAAAACAAGTATCAAATTCTTATTAAAAAATTATATATTTTTTATAAGTAATTTTCATTAACCGCTTGCCGACCGCCTCCTGTAGATATACGTCGGCAGAATGACACGGCTGCGCAAAGTAAAATACCCGTACCTCACTTTGAATTTGCCGCCGTATGCGCATGCACCTGCTGCGAGCTCCGTGACCGTGCCCGCGGGACCCGCGCACTCGATGTCCGCTGGGTGCCTGCGATCGTGTCATGGAGCTTAAGAACGGAGAGATGCCAGTGTAAACACAGCATTTCCCCGTTCTGCATAGTGACAGGACGGGGAAATGGGAGAGGGAGCGGCGATCAGTGTTGTGTCACTGCTAGCCCATCCCCCAGACAGTTGGAATCACTCCCTAGGACACACTTAACCCCTTCCCTGCCCCCTACTGGTTAACCCCTTCACTGCCAGTCACATTTACACAGTAATCAGTGCATTTTTATAGCACTAATCGCTGTATAAATGTGAATGGTCCCAAAATAGCACCAAAAGTGTCCGATGTGTCCGCCATAATGTCGCAGTCACAATAAAAATTGCTGATCGCCGCCATTACTAGTAAAAAAAAAAAATATTAATAAAAATGCCATAAAACTATCCCCTATTTTGTAGACACTATAACTTTTGCACAAACCAATCAATAAACGCTTGTTGTGGGGTTTGTTTTATCAAAAATATGTAGAAGAATACGTATCGGCCTAAACTGAGGAAAAATTTTTTTTTTTTATAAATTTTTGGGCATATTTATTATAGTAAAAAATATTGCTTTTTTTCAAAATTGTCGCTCTATTTTTGTTTATAGAGCAAAAAATAAAAACCGCAGAGGTGATCAAATACCACCAAAAGAAAACTCTGTTTGTGGGGAAAAAAGGATGTAAATTTTGTTTGGGAGCCACGTCGCACGACTGCGCAACTGTCAGTTAAAGCAGCGCAGTGCCGAATCGCAAAAAGTGGCCCGCTCATTTGGCAGCCAAATGGTCTGGGGCTGAAGTGGTTAATCAATATTTGACCATTCTAGACTCCTGGGAGGAGGAGCTATGTTCTGACGTCACCGCTGTAGTCCCGGAAGTATACGGGCTTTGTGGAAGCCGGCCGTCTTTCTGTAAGTTACCACTTGTCTTTTTACCTGAATAAATGTTTAAGGATTTACACTATGTGGAGTTTTTTTGGTATAATACTGCCACAATATCGATCCTTTCTGCTGACTACTTCCGCTGACGCTTTGGAGTCCAGTGCTTGCCAGGGAGATCCCGGGCTGGGGTTACAGCCATCTGCCCAGTGTGGTCCCCTGTAATAAGGGACCATCATTTTCTGGTAAGCGGCAGTATTTTTCAGTGGTGGAGGAGATTCATATATTGCACCTATAACTTCAGTGTGGACCCTCACTATATATCACTGCGGACTTACCTTCACTATTGCATTTTCTGATGTTTCATTTTTCAATATAGATTTTTTTTTTTTTTCACTTACGGATTTTTGTTTCCATAATTGATTTATGGACTTTTGTTATCTTGATTTTTTGTCATGTCACAGTTTTCATATTTATTTAGTATTTGCACCCGCACATCTGGTGCATAATTTTGATATGTGCCGTTAGATGCACCTTAGTTTCATTTTTAGATGTTTATCTGTATTATAAATTTATGTTATGGGTTGTTTGTCACTTATATCTTAAGTTTTTGCCCATCATTTTGCACTATTCATTGATTAGCGCAACTTTTTGCTCTTTTTATCATAATCCTTTTTGTGTTTACCCATTTTGTTTTTATTTCTACCAATTATTTGAACAAAAAGAACTATAATCCCAATTACCTTAAGAATATTAAAAAAACCTTCCCAGTTGGCATCCCTGGTACCTACAGATCTATAATTCTTAACCATAACTTTAGCTACTGGAATAAATTACTAAACATAGTCATTAAAAGTAGAAATCTCATTCAATTTCTATCATCATTTCTATTTAAATCTAGCCATGTTTTGTGAACAAACTTCTGAAATTTCGGTACCTGTTGCAATATTTGCAACTGAAAGGGTCATGAAAAAGCCCCCCTGTGTTTTGCAATCTAATAGAGGACTGTTCCTTTAAGAGTTATCATTTTGCTAATTAAAGTAAAAATATATTGTTGTGTAAGATGGGTCTTGTGTTGAAAAGGGAACCAGACATTTGGAAGTGACGTATGTGTCATGAGATGTTCGACATTTATATCTGTCCAGGTGATATAATAATAATGTGACATGATGGGTTTGCTTAGATAAAGAGTTAATGACTGTGATGGGTTTATTGTATGTTAAAAAGGAAATGTGTCATTTGAATATGTACCCCTTATTGGTGGACGATGGTCTGCAACGCCAACCTTTCATTATTATTTAACACCATGTCCGGGATTACAAATTGAACTGCAATTTTGCTGTGTGAATTATTCACATACGATGTTTCCTATGCATAGAGATATATTTGGGTATGAAGCAACGGAATCGGCGGATGAAAGGTAATTATAATTAGATAATAAGATAATAGTCAGGACTAGTGTTTAAAGGTGAAAATGCACCTTTCAGCTGGGTTTTACATTTTTTTTGCTAAAGAAAAAAGAAAAACTAAAAAAGACCAAAAATTTGGGAAAAAAAAGTTTTTCTTAGTTTCTGTTTTTTGTAAATAAGTCATTTTTCTCCTTCATTGATGTGTGCCGATGAAGCTGCACTGATGGTCACTGATGAGGAGGCACTGATAAGATAGCACTGATGAGGTGGCATTGATAAGGAGGCACTGATATCCAACACTGATGGACACTGATAGGCAGCACTAATGGGCACAAACAGGTGGCACTGATGGGCACTGATGAGAAGGCACTTAAGGGCACTGATGAGGTGGCATTGATGAGGAGGTACTAATACCCAGCACTGATGAGTACTGATAGGCAGCACTGATGGGTGGCACTGTTGAGATGGCACTGAAGGGCAGTGATGAGATGGGACTAAATGCCATTGATGAGGTGGCACTGATGAGGAGGCACTAATATCCAGCACTGATGGCCACTTATAGGTGGCACTGATGGGCACTAATAGGCACAACTTATGGCACAGATAGGCAGCACTGATGGGCACTGATGGGCAGCACTGATGAGCAGGCACTGATGGGCACTGAAAGGCAACACTCACTGGCATCGCTGATGGGCACTGATTGGCATCACTGCTGGGCACTGATGGGTGGCACTGATGAGCGGCACTGATGAGCAGGCACTGATGGGCACTTATGAGGCGGCACTGATGGGCACTGATGAGGTGACATTGATGAGGAGGCACTAATATCCAGTACTGATTTGCACTGATAGGCGACACTGATATGGAGCACTGATAGGCAGCACTAAAAGGTGGCACTGATGGGTACTGATTGGTGGCACTGATGGGAATTAACAGGCGGGACTCATGGACACGTATAATCGCCACTGATGGGCACTGATTGGTGGCAGTAATGGGCACTGATGGGTGGCACTGATGAGCAGGCACTGATGGGCACTGACTGGTGGCAGTAATGAGCATTGATGAGCAGGCACTGATGGGCACTGGAAGGCAGCACTTAATGGCATCACTGCTGGGCACTGATGGGCTGCACTGATAATCTGATCGGCTCCCCTCTCCTCACACGCTGTCAGTATGAGGAGAGGAAAGCCGATAACCAGCATTTTCTTGTTTACATGTGATCAGATGTGATTGGACACAGCTGATCACATGGGCAAAGAGCCTCACCATTGGCTCTTTACCAAGATCAGGATGTGCCATGTCTCAGGGACACAGCACACTACCGACTGCCACGCTGTGCGGTGAGAGTGGGATGACGTCATATGATGACATCCCAGAACAGGAGATCCACCCTGCCGCTGTCATCATACAAAAGGGAGGGTGGTAGGTCAATAATGGGATGGAGATTGGGAGGGTAGAGGAGTTCCACTTCCTGGGAACAATAACTAGAGAGGACCTGTCATGGACGGGGCATATATCCCATCTGGTGGGCAAGGCTCATCAGAGACTGTAGTATTTGAGAAAGCTATGGAGGGCAGGCTTTTCAGAGCAGTTCCTTTTTAGCTTCTATAAAGCGCTATTGAAAATGTACTAATGTATCACATTTCTCTGTGGCAATGATCATGCACAATCCATGACAGAAATGCTCTGCAGAGGGTAATAAAAACTACACAGAAGACTATTGCAGGAATAAGTCTACTGTGTATTGATGAACTGGGGGAGGGGAGGTGTCTTCGGAGAGTGATTAATATATTGGAAGACACTTCACATCCTGGTAATGCTCTGTATACATTGCTTCCGTCTGGTAGACAGCAGTGTTAATTTTGTCAACTAAAACATCTTCGTCAAAGATTTTGTCAACGGCATTTTTACAGTGACTAAAATGAAATGAAAAGTACAGCACATTTTCGTCCACTGACGAAAACTATGATGAAAATCAAATCCGCTTTCATTAATGAACGAAATTACGACGAAAATGTGAGGTAGGGACGTTTACCCCTCGTGAACTGACTTCCGGTTTTCACAAAGCTCCGCCTGCTTCTGCTCCCAGCAAGCAAGTGAGTTGAAGTGACTGTGTACATCGTGACGACTGCAAGAGACCAGAGAGAGCAGCACTGTGCATTACAGCCAGGCCTCCCGAGTCCCGACGAGACTGTCCCACTCCTGAGTCCCGACTCACAAGACGACCACCAGGCGTCCAGAGCAGAGAGAAGACTGTGATTGTGTAATACATTATAATTACAGCAGGCATGAGGTCTCCCCTCAGACCACTGTGTGTGCATTACAGGCCTCCTCTGACCACTGGCAGTGGCATCCAGGGCAATGTGCATTACAGGCCATCCCTCAAACCTGAGACCACCATCCAGCACTGTGCAGCATTAGATCAGGATTCTTCTGACCACCGGCATCCAGGGCAATGTGCATTAAAGGCCATCCCCCAGACCTGCCTGAGACCACCATCCAGAACACTCTGCAGCATTACAGGCCTCCTCACTGTTCTCAGTCCGTCCAAAGCTGTGATGTTAAAGAGAACCTTCAGTCATTGACTCAACTTTCCACTTATTAAATCTTCTGCCCTTGTTGTTTTAACTTTGGATAGTAAAATATTTTTTTTCTGCTAGTAAATACCTTATACATCCCACTTCCTGTTTCTTGTCTGGTCATTAGCCTAGGCTCTCTCTCACTCCCGTGACCGTTTGCCAGGAAGCGAGGGGGGATGTGTCATACGAGGGCCAATCAGACCTTCAGAGCTTGAGATGTGCCTCTGTGTGTCTGTGTAAATCCAGGAACTGAACAGGCAGCAGCTTCACCTGCCCACAGTTAAAATGGATGCCGCCAGACTTAGTGGAGGGAGATTTCTGCACGGCAAGTACCGAATCACAATATATGCAGTTCCTCTTTAAGGACAACAAGACCCTTTGCAAACCATGTGGAGCGACATTGGCTGGTAAAAATACAACAAACTTGAAGCGTCATTTGCGGACATTTCGGAAAACGTAGCACATTGCAGGGATTATTTTTATTATTCTTTCTTGCAGTCAGATTGCATACCTTTTGTAGTAATAGCTGTTTGTTTGTTTGTCATGTTGTGCACTTAGTCACTGAATCTTAATGGGAGTGATTTCATAATATCTCTCCACTGCTGCTTTCCCAAATTTAAGTATCTCTCCAAAATATATAGAGAGGGATGTGGTCACTGGGTGGGGTACTGTCAATAATTTTTGCACGGCACAGGGCGCCTAAAGGCCTAAGATGGGTCCTGGGAACAGATACATAAAACGTCTAATGACGGGACAGTCAAGCCAGTGCACCACCACAGCAAACTATTTGCACTGCTCTTTTAAGTGATTCAAAATACAAAGTTGACTCTAAGGAACAACAGGCCACTGAGGCCAGTGAGAAGGCCATAGCAAAATGGATTGTGTGCACCGGATTACCATCCGGACTGATTTGCTGCTCTATGCTGCCCGTCTGGGGAGATGCTCTGCCTGGGTCTTGTGCGGCATTTTGAAAGAAACCGAAAGACTGGCTGTTCAGATTGAGATGGTGCTTCTTCCACTTCCTGTGATTTTTCAATATCCTCCTCTTCTTACACATCATCTATAGAGTCAGTGTAAGAGAACTATTAGTTTCCGTTCGTTGCGCACTCGCGCACGCGATCGAATGCAGATGCCAATGCGCATGCGCGTGTGCAATGGACGGCGTGCACGCGCAGGAGCGTGCCCCTAACGCCATTTGGCGCCAACCGGCCTATTTAAGGAAGTGCTCTGCCCTCAGACCGGTGCTGACTGGTCTTCAGCTGTACCCTGATACCTGAACCCTGCTACTACTTGCTTGATTACTTGTTAATGAACCTGGCTTGCCTTGACCCTGCTTCTGGATCCTGTTTCTACCTTGACTACCGGTTTCTGATCCTGGCATCCCATTGGACTCTGTTTATGCCTGCTGCCTTGCACTGCGCTGCTCGCCTGTTACCAGACCCGGCTATCCATGTGACTTTGCTTCTGCCTGCTGCCTTGTACCTTGCTGCCCGCCTGTTACCGAACCTGACTACCCTTGAGACTCTGCTCCTGCGTCTGGCATTTCTCCTTGTTATCCTGCAAGTGCCTGCAATCACAGTCCTGCAACCTGCGGCGACTTCCTGCTGCAAGTATTCCAGGGACTTTACATCACCTGACGTTCCAGCACCACAGTTCCTGCGGAGTGCCTCCTTAAGCCCAGCTGATCCTTGGTACAGAACCACTTATCCTGATCTGATGGTGTCTCTGCTCATCCAAGATCGCATCCTCCGCCACCAGTCTCCGGGTCCGCAGCTGCAGGCACTCGTGTCCCTCCTAGTCCTCGGCTCACGCTGTTCCACTTCCAGCGGAACCTGGACTGGAGATACAAGAGAGGCCGACCTCGTTAATTCAGTCTCCAACCAGGTACGTGACAGTACCAGTCAGCCAGTAATGGAGTCTGAAAGGGAGGTCTCTCTTCTGTCAACCCTCTGCCGGACTGTTACCGTACTTTCTC
Organism: Lithobates septentrionalis; assembly: GCA_037952835.1. Classification (NCBI taxonomy): domain Eukaryota; kingdom Metazoa; phylum Chordata; class Amphibia; order Anura; family Ranidae; genus Lithobates; species Lithobates septentrionalis. Next base: position 1,458,146 of record JBBDGP010003344.1, on the reverse strand, counting down.
ATGCGGTACAAGGGTTGCATAAGGACTTTGTTCAACTCCACGACCAACTACAGTCAATATCCAGTCTGGTCTCCACCTCTGAATCTACAAGAGTCATGGATTCTGCTGAACAAATCATAACTTGTAATCATGTGGGACTTTCTTATCCTCCTGAGCCTAGAGTACCTTTGCCCGAGTGCTTCTCTGGTGACCGTAAAGGATTCAGAACTTTTCAAAATGCCTGTGAGCTTTATTTCTCTCTTCTGCCCTGCACCTTTTCTACCAAAGAAGTGAAGGTAGGCTTCCTCATCTCCTTGCTGCTGGGAGAACCCCAGGCCTGGGCTCACCAACTCCGGGAGCAACGTGATCCTGTCTTGGCTTCTGCAAGTTCTTTTTTTTTCCACTATGGCCCAACTGTATGCTGATCCGTCCCGTCAACAGACTGCCGAAACCACCTTAAGGCATCTGTAACAGGGCCCCAGGCCTGTGGAGGATTATGTTTTGGACTTCCGATTATGGAGCGCTGATACCAAATGGAATAGTTCTGCACTACGTTTTCAGTTTTGCCTCGGCCTGTCAGGGGCTATCAAGGATGAACTGGCCAGGGTGGATGCACCCACCTCCTTGGATGACTTGATTCATCTCTGCATTCTGATTGATCGCCGCCTGCGTGAAAGACAGTCCGAGAGAACCGGAAACCTTAATTTGTTGCCTGCACAGCCCAAGGACCAGTTACCTCCTTCCTCTGCAACTATGCCTAACGACACAGCCAATGTTAAGAGGGTCACACACACCAGCTTCCAGAGACCTCCTCTGTCCAAACACGAGCAATCTCGTCGTCACCAGCTCAGACTCTGCCTTTACTGTGATGAAGGACATTTTCTGCAATGTTGTCCCCGAAGACACCTTAGGAGATCATCTTCTCCACCTCATACGGTTGCTTCCCTAAACCCTGGACAGAACCACATCTTGCTGCCAATCTCTCATGAATACCTGGATGTTGTCAACAAGAAGAATGCTGACACTCTTCCCCCTCACAGACCGTATGACTGCCCTATTGAACTTTTGCCAGGCGCTGAAATTCCCTTTGGCAGAATCTTTCCTCTTTCTGAGCTTGAACTGGAGGAACTTCTAAAGTACATTAAGGAAAACCTTGATAAGGGCTTTATCCGGCCTTCCTCTTCCCCAGCTGGAGCGGGAATTTTCTTTGTTGAAAAAAAGGATCACACACTCCGGCCTTCTGTTGATTACCGGGACTTAAATAAAGTAACAATTAAAAAACGATACCCCCTGCCACTTATCCCTGAACTGTTTCAGCGACTGCGAGAGGCACGTGTCTTCTCTAAATTGGATCTAAAAGGAGCATATAACCTGATTAGAATTAAGGAAGGACATGAATGGAAGACGGCCTTTAGGTCTCGTTTTGGGGACTTTGAATATTTAGTGATGCCCTTCGGACTCTGTAATGCACCAGCTACCTTCCAGCATTTTGTGAATGATGTTTTTCGGGACTTCCTTGACGTTTTTACCATTGTCTACCTGTATGACAGACTAATCTTCTCCTCCTCCCTTGAATCACATCGAGTCCATGTTAAAAAGGTATTAGACAGACTAAGGAAACATCACCTTTATGCCAAAGCTGAAAAGTGTGAGTTCGAGAGACTTACTATCCAGTTCCTGGACATCATTATTTCCGCAGGTGGGATTGCCATGGACCCACAGAAAGTATCTGCAGTACTCGACTGGCCAGCTCCCACTGATAAAAAGTCCATGCAGCGTTTTGTGGGGTTTTCTAACTTCTACGGGAAGTTTATCAAGAACTTCTCAGGTATCATATCCCCTATTACACAATTAACCAGATCATGCACAACATTCACATGGACTGTAGAAGCTCAAGCTGCTTTTGAGAGGTTAAAGGGCCTTTTCACATCTGCACCCATTTTGAGACACCCTGACCCTACTTTGCCTTATGTTCTCGAGGTTGATGCCTCCGAGATTGCTATGGGAGCCATACTGTCTCAGCGACAAGAAATAAAATCTTTACTCCACCCTGTCACCTTCTTTTCCAGAAAACTAAGTGCCTCAGAAAGGAACTATGACGTGGGTGATCGGGAGTTACTGGCTATCAAATCTGCCTTGGAAGAATGGCGCTATCTTCTTGAAGGAGCAGCACATCCCATTCTTGTGTTCACCGACCACAAGAACCTTGAATATTTAAAAGCAGCCAAGAGGTTAAGACCCTGCCAGGCCAGATGGGCCCTCTTTTTCGCAAGGTTCTGCTTCCATATTACCTATCGGCCTGGATCCAAGAATGGGAAGCCTGACGCCCTTTCTCGTATGTTCCAAGACACTGAGGTTCCCTCTGAGCCAGATACCATTCCACTTACTGTTGTGAATGGCTTTGTATGTTGTGGTTAGTATTTTAAATTTAATTCGCAGGGTGATTGGGAGCCAGTGTAGGGATTGGAGGAGAAGGTTGGCAGACACTGAGCGGTTGGTAAGGTGGATAAGTCTGGCAGCAGCATTCATGATAGACTGAAGAGGGGATAGCCTATGGAGAGGCAGGCCAATGAGAAGGGAGTTGCAATAGTCAAGGCGAGAGATAACAAGGGAGTGAATGAGGAGCTTGATGGTTTCATTTGTTTAAAAGGGGGGTATTTTAGAGATGTTACGGAGGTGAATTCTACAAACTTTTGACAACGATTGGATTTGAGGCTGAAATGACAAGTCAGAGTTTAGGATTACACCTAGTACCCTGGCGTGAGGGGAGGGACTGATGGTTGCATTGTTGATTTTGATAGAAAAGTCATGGAGGGGGGCATATTAATAGCTCAGTTTTAGAGAGATTTAGTTTAAGGAAGTGGTGCGACATCCATGCTGATATGTCAGTTAGTAAGTTAGTAATGTGAGAGTAGACTGAAGGAGTGAGGTGAGGAGTAGACAGATAGATTTGGGTGTCATCAGCGTATAAGTGGTACTGGAAGCCGTGGTTGGTTATCAAGTGACCAAGGGAGGAGGTGTAGATAGAGAAGAGAAGGGGTCCAAGAACAGAGCCTTGGGGGACCCCCACAGAAAGGGGAAAAGGAGAGGAGGAGACAGAGTTATAGGTGACACTAAAGGAGCGCTGTGATAAATAGGCAGAGAACCAGGATAGAGCAGAATCTCGGAGGCCAAGGGAATGGAGTTTAATGAGAAGGAGCGGGTGGTCAACAGTATCAAAGGCCACAGAGAGGTCAAGTAGTAGGAGTATGGAGTACTGGCTGTTGGGTTTAGCAGTTAGTAAATCGTTAGTGAGTTTTAGTAAGGCAGTTTCTGTGGAGTGCTGTGAGCGAAAGCCAGACTGTAAAGGGTCAAGAAGGTTATTTTCACTGAGGTAGGAGCTAAGACTGTTGTAGACTAAGCATTCTAGAAGTTTAGAGGTTAATGGGAGCAATGAGATGGGTCTTGAGTTGTTCAGGTTGGTAGGGTCCAGTGAGGGCTTTTTAAGTATGGGTGTTATCTGCGCACATTTTAGAGGGGAGGGGAAGGTGCCACTAGAGAGGGAGAGATTGAAGATGTGAGTGAGGGAGCATAGGATAGAAAAAGAGGGTGACCGTAGTAGTTGTGAGGGAACAGGATCCAGGGGACAATTAGTTAAGTGGGCATTTGAGAAAAGTTTTGTGACCTCTTCAGTAGTAGCCAATTCAAAAGAGGAGAATGGTGAATGTGCTGTTAGGCAAGGTATGTTGGGTGGGGAAGATGTACGCACAGTGTAGGTATCCTCACGAATTGCATCAATCTTTTCTTTGAAGTGATTGGCAATCTCTTGGGCAGTGAGTGAGTTAGTGGGTAGAGGGGGTGGGGGATGAAGCAAAGAGTTAAAGGTTGAGAAGAGCCGACGGGGACTGGATGACAAGGAATTAAAAAGAAAGACAAAGTAGGCTTGTTTGGCAGCATGGAGGCATGAATTGTATTTTAGAAGGGCAGATTTATATAGGGTGAAGTCTTGCAGGCATTTGGTTTTACGCCACAGACATTCAAGAGCACGGCAATGTCTCTTGAGATTTCTAGTGTTGTCAGTTTACCAGGGTTGTAACGGTCGGGGCCTGATTCTGCATGTGGTTAGAGGAGCAAGTGCATCTAGTGATGATGAGAGTGAACTGTTGTGGACAGAGGTGGCCAGGTCAGGACAGGACAGGGGAGAGATTATGTCATATAGGTGGTCAGTAGCAGAATAGAGAAGAGAAGGGTTAAAGTGGCGAAGGTTTCTACAAGTAATTGTTTGCTGCTTGGAGGGATGGGTGATTGGAGGCAAGGATATAGTGAAAGTAATAAGGTTGTGATCAGAGAGAGGAAAGGGGGTGTTGGTGAGGTTGCCAGGGTTGCAGTGATGGGAGAATACAAGGTCAAGGGTATTACCATTGGAGTGAGTGGAAGTATGTGTCCATTGGGCTAGGTCAAAAGATGAGGTTAAGTCGAATAGTTTAGCTGTAGTTGGGCTGTTAACATTGACAGGAATGTTGAAGTCACCAAGAATGATAGTGGGTATTTCAGAGGAGATAAAGTAGGGTAGCCAGGCAGCAAAGTCATCAAGAAAGCGTGATACCAGCCCAGGAGGCTGATAAATTGCTGCAATACTCAGCGAAATGGGAGAAAACAGACGAATACAGTGCATCTCGAAAGAAGAGAGGGATAGAGAGGGAGGGACAGGAAGGACTTGGAAGGTGCTTTGTGGGGATATAAGGAAGCCAACTCCACCTCCTTTCTGTCTGTTAGGTCTGGGGGAGTGAGTCCAATGGAGACCACCATGGGAGTGGGCAGCAGGAGAAACTGAGTTAAAATTTTGAAGCCAGGTTTCTGGTATGGCAAGTAGGGATGAGCTTCGTGTTCGAGTCGAACCCATGTTCGACTCGAACATCGGCTGTTCGACCGTCCGTCGAATTGCGAACGTTATGGGCCGTTCGCGCCAAATTCGTGTGGCGCGTCACGGCCCATAATTCACTGCGGCATCGCAGTGCATTGCTGGCTGATGATTGGCCAAGCATGCACTATGACCCGCATGCTTGGCCAATCACAGCGCCATCAGTAGAGAGAGCTGTAATTGGCCAAAGCCAGGGTGGCTTTGGCCAATTATGGCTCAGGGGATTTAGTACACGCCCCACACTATATAAGGCCGCCTGCACGGCGGCCCTGTGTAGTGTGTTCCGGTGTGCTGATAGAGAGAGAGACAGACAGTGTCATTTGATTTGAGTTAGCTAGATTAGGCTAGATCTGTTCCTGCTATTTACATTTAGTGCAGTGCGTCCTGCTCACAGTGTTCAGCTAGATCCGTTCCTGCTATTTACATTTAGTGCAGTGCGTCCTGCTCACAGTGTTCAGCTAGATCCGTTCCTGCTATTTACATTTAGTGCAGTCAGTGCGTCCTGCTCACAGTGTTCAGCTAGATCTGTTCCTGCTATTTACATTTAGTGCAGTCAGTGCGTCCTGCTCACAGTGTTCAGCTAGATCTGTTCCTGCTATTTACATTTAGTGCAGTGCGTCCTGCTCACAGTGTTCAGCTAGATCCGTTCCTGCTATTTACATTTAGTGCAGTGCGTCCTGCTCACAGTGTTCAGCTAGATCCGTTCCTGCTATTTACATTTAGTGCAGTGCGTCCTGCTCACAGTGTTCAGCTAGATCCGTTCCTGCTATTTACATTTAGTGCAGTGCGTCCTGCTCACAGTGTTCAGCTAGATCTGTTCCTGCTATTTACATTTAGTGCAGTGCGTCCTGCTCACAGTGTTCAGCTAGATCTGTTCCTGCTATTTACATTTAGTGCAGTCAGTGCGTCCTGCTCACAGTGTTCAGCTAGATCCGTTCCTGCTATTTACATTTAGTGCAGTGCGTCCTGCTCACAGTGTTCAGCTAGATCTGTTCCTGCTATTTACATTTAGTGCAGTGCGTCCTGCTCACAGTGTTCAGCTAGATCCGTTCCTGCTATTTACATTTAGTGCAGTCAGTGCGTCCTGCTCACAGTGTTCAGCTAGATCCGTTCCTGCTATTTACATTTAGTGCAGTGCGTCCTGCTCACAGTGTTCAGCTAGATCCGTTCCTGCTATTTACATTTAGTGCAGTCAGTGCGTCCTGCTCACAGTGTTCAGCTAGATCCGTTCCTGCTATTTACATTTAGTGCAGTGCGTCCTGCTCACAGTGTTCAGCTAGATCTGTTCCTGCTATTTACATTTAGTGCAGTGCGTCCTGCTCACAGTGTTCAGCTAGATCCGTTCCTGCTATTTACATTTAGTGCAGTCAGTGCGTCCTGCTCACAGTGTTCAGCTAGATCCGTTCCTGCTATTTACATTTAGTGCAGTCAGTGCGTCCTGCTCACAGTGTTCAGCTAGATCTGTTCCTGCTATTTACATTTAGTGCAGTCAGTGCGTCCTGCTCACAGTGTTCAGCTAGATCCGTTCCTGCTATTTACATTTAGTGCAGTGCGTCCTGCTCACAGTGTTCAGCTAGATCTGTTCCTGCTATTTACATTTAGTGCAGTGCGTCCTGCTCACAGTGTTCAGCTAGATCCGTTCCTGCTATTTACATTTAGTGCAGTCAGTGCGTCCTGCTCACAGTGTTCAGCTAGATCCGTTCCTGCTATTTACATTTAGTGCAGTCAGTGCGTCCTGCTCACAGTGTTCAGCTAGATCTGTTCCTGCTATTTACATTTAGTGCAGTCAGTGCGTCCTGCTCACAGTGTTCAGCTAGATCTGTTCCTGCTATTTACATTTAGTGCAGTGCGTCCTGCTCACAGTGTTCAGCTAGATCCGTTCCTGCTATTTACATTTAGTGCAGTGCGTCCTGCTCACAGTGTTCAGCTAGATCCGTTCCTGCTATTTACATTTAGTGCAGTGCGTCCTGCTCACAGTGTTCAGCTAGATCCGTTCCTGCTATTTACATTTAGTGCAGTGCGTCCTGCTCACAGTGTTCAGCTAGATCTGTTCCTGCTATTTACATTTAGTGCAGTGCGTCCTGCTCACAGTGTTCAGCTAGATCTGTTCCTGCTATTTACATTTAGTGCAGTCAGTGCGTCCTGCTCACAGTGTTCAGCTAGATCCGTTCCTGCTATTTACATTTAGTGCAGTGCGTCCTGCTCACAGTGTTCAGCTAGATCTGTTCCTGCTATTTACATTTAGTGCAGTGCGTCCTGCTCACAGTGTTCAGCTAGATCCGTTCCTGCTATTTACATTTAGTGCAGTCAGTGCGTCCTGCTCACAGTGTTCAGCTAGATCCGTTCCTGCTATTTACATTTAGTGCAGTCAGTGCGTCCTGCTCACAGTGTTCAGCTAGATCCGTTCCTGCTATTTACATTTAGTGCAGTGCGTCCTGCTCACAGTGTTCAGCTAGATCCGTTCCTGTTATCTTCCTACTGACAGGCAGGCTTGTCTGGTTACAGTATATAAAGCTACCTGAAGAAAATTACAGGTGTTCTATCCCAGCTTAGTGCAGCTACAGGCCATTAGTATGTCTGGAAGGCCAAGAAGGAGAGGCAGACAGTCACAAGCCAATAAGAGAGGGCAAGCAGGCTCTGTGTCTAGTGCTGGTCGTGGAGACGGTGCATCCTCATCAGCCCGTGGCCATGGGACACGCTTGGCCTTTTTTTCGGCAGCTGGCCGTGTTGAGCCGCAACATGCAGAAAACTTGGTCGAGTGGATGACCAAGCCGTCCTCATCCTCCTCATCCTCTCTCACCCATGCCCAGGGTGCTTTGTCTGGCAAAGCAGCGGCCTCTTCCCTCAGCTCAATGTCATCAGTGACTCCTTCCCTAGCTCCACCATGTCCTCATGAGGATTCCCTCGAACTGTTTGACCACAGTGTTGGGTACATGCTCCAGGAGGATGCCCAGCGTTTGGAAGGCTCTGATGATGATACTGAGCTCGATGAAGGCAGTAACATGAGCACGGACAGAGGGGGTGCCCAAGAAGGACAGCAATCTGGCAGTCATGCTCCCCCTGCTGCAGCATACTGCCAGGTTTGCTCCAGTGATGAGGAGGGAGGGGATGATGAGGTCACTGACTCAACGTGGGTGCCTGATAGGAGAGAGGAGGAGGAGGAGGAGGCGGCACATCACCAACGAGGCAGGATGCCCTCCAGGGGCCAGCCTAAGGGCAGCACATTGACTGCATCACACCCCAAAGCTCCACATGTGCAGGGCGCTGCAGTCTCTGCGCGTTATTCAAAAAGTTCTTTGGTGTGGGCCTTTTTTGAGACGAGTGCATCAGATCGCACCGCTGCTATTTGCAACATATGTCTCAAGCGTATCTCGCGTGGCCAAAACATCTCCCGCTTGGGTACCACATGCTTGACCAGACATATGTTGACCTGCCATGCAGTTCGTTGGCAAGCATATCTAAAAGACCCACACCAAAGAACAAAGAGGATCTCTCCTTGCTCCTCATCAGCTGAGATTTCCAACCCCACTAGACCTTCAGTCCTCTCTGAGACCTGCAGTGAGAGGAATGAAGGTGTAGAATTAGGTGTGTCACAGCCAAGTACTTGTGGGCAATCTGCTTTTGGTACACCGACGCCAGATTGTACCAGGCAAATTTCCCTGCCCCAGCTGCTGCACCGCCGAAAGAAGTTTGCTCCCAGCCATCCACATGCCCAGCGGTTGAATGCTAGCTTGGCAAAATTGCTAGCACTTCAACTGCTGCCTTTTCAGTTGGTAGACTCTGCCCCCTTCCGTGAGTTTGTGGAATGTGCGGTTCCTCAGTGGCAGGTACCCAAACGCCACTTTTTCTCACGGAAGGCGATTCCAGCTCTCTACCGGCATGTGGAAGGCAATGTCCATGCCTCGCTGGACAGGGCGGTCAGCGGTAAGGTGCATATTACCGCTGACTCATGGTCCAGCAGGCATGGACAGGGACGTTACTTAAGTTTCACGGTGCATTGGGTGACTCTGCTGGCAGCTGGGAAGGATGCAGGACAAGGTGCAGTAGTGTTGGAGGTTGTTCCGCCACCACGCCTCCAAAATGCTGATTGTGACACACCTCTCTCCTCCACCCCCTCCTCTTCTTCTTCCTCCATGGCCTCTTCCTCGGAACCAGCGGTGCTCCGTAGGCGTTCAAGGGGCTACGCAAGTACGCAGGCCAAAAGATGCCATGCGGTGCTTGAGCTGGTGTGCTTGGGGGACAGGAGCCACACTGGGGCAGAGGTTCTGTCAGCTCTGCAGGGGCAGGTTCAGAGGTGGTTGACGCCACGCCAACTTAAGGCAGGAATGGTGGTTTGCGACAATGGCACCAACCTCCTCTCTGCCCTCCGACAGGGACAACTGACCCATGTGCCCTGTTTGGCTCACGTCCTTAACTTGGTGGTGCAGCGGTTCTTGGGCAGGTACCCGGGCTTACAGGATGTCCTGAGGCAGGCCAGGAAAGTCTGTGTGCATTTCCGCCGGTCATATAATGCCAGTGCTCGGCTGACGGACCTCCAAAAGGAGTTTAACCTGCCCAAGAACCGCCTAATCTGTGACATGCCCACCAGGTGGAACTCGACATTGGCCATGCTGCAGCGGCTGCACACGCAGCAGAGGGCCATCAATGAGTACCTGTGCGACTATGGCACCAGGACAGGGTCAGGGGACCTTGGTTTTTTTTCCCCACGCCAGTGGGCCATGATCAGGGATGCATGCACTGTCCTGTCACCATTCGAGGAGGCCACGAGGATGGTGAGCACTGACAGTGCATGCATCAGTGACACTGTCCTCCTTGTCCACCTGTTGGAGCACACGCTGCGTGGAATAATGGACAGGGCACTTGAGGCAGAACAGAGGCAAGAAGAGGAGGACTTCCTTAGCTCTCAAGGCCCCCTTTATCCAGACAGTGTTCCTGCGTGCCCGCCGATCACACAGGAAGAGGACGAGGAGGAGGAGGAGGAGGAAGATTGTGTCAGTATGGAGGTGGAGCCTGGCACTCAGCATCAGCAGTCTTTAAGGGATCAGTCCCAAGGAACACATGGACTTGTACGTGGCTGGGAGGAGGTGGCTGCGGACGTTGTTGTCCTTTGTGACCCAGAGGACTCCGGACCGAATGCCTCAGCAAACCTACGCTGCATGGCCTCCCTGATCCTGCAAAGCCTGCGTAAGGATCCTCGTATTCGTGGTATCAAGGAGAAGGACCAATACTGGCTGGCAACCCTCCTTGATCCACGTTACAAGGGTAAGGTTGCGGACCTTATCTTGCCATCGCAGAGGGAGCAGAGGATGAAACATCTTCGGGAGGCCTTGCAGAAAGGTCTGTGCAACGCGTTCCCAGAGACTGGGAGGTTACAAACTCCTGTTTCTGGACAACGTGTTGCTGAGGCTTCGGTCAGTCAAAGAAGGAGCGGTGGAGAAGGTGGCCATCTGACCGATGCGTTCAGACAATTTTTTGGTCCGCAGCCCCAAGGTATGATCGGTTCCAGCAACCATCGCCAGCGTCTGTTTTACATGGTGCAGGAATACCTAGGGGCAAGATCAGACTTGGACACCTTTCCCACCGAAAATCCTCTGGGTTACTGGGTCTTGAGGATGGATCACTGGCCAGAGCTTGCACAGTATGCAATTGAGCTACTGGCCTGTCCTGCATCCAGCGTTCTTTCGGAACGCACATTCAGTGCTGCTGGAGGCGTGGTAACCGATCACAGGGTGCGTCTGTCCACTGACTCGGTCGATCGGCTGACCTTCATAAAAATGAATCAGTCTTGGATCACCACCAGCTACCAAGCACCTGATGCTGATGTAACTGAATAATTTTTTTCAGATCCCTTCAAAGACTGCCTATGCTGATGCTGAGTGACTATCCCTGAGTAATTATCCTCTTCCTCCTCAATCATCACGCTGATAGCTTGTAAGAACCTTTTTGGTTCTGGGCGCCACCACCAGTGCCTAAGGCACAATTTTTCAGCCCCTGTATAACAGGGGCGTGTAATTACAATTTTTGATGTAATACTTTGCAGCAGGGCTCGTTCCTGCATTCCAACTAGAGTGTCTGTGAGGGGTTGCAGTGTTGTGGCACCAGCACCAGTGCCTAAGGCCCAATTTTTCTGCCCCTGTCTAACAGGGGCGTGTAATTACAATTTTTGATGCAATACTTTGCAGCAGGGCTCGTTCCTGCGTTCCAACTAGAGTGTCTGTGAGGGTTTGCAGTGTTGTGGCACCAGCACCAGTGCCTAAGGCCTAATTTTTCAGCTCCTGTTCAACAGGGACATGTAATTACAATTCTTGATCTAATATTTCACAGCAGGGCCCTGTGAGGGCTTACAGTGTTTTGGCCACAGCAACACCTAAGGCCCAAATTTCTGCTGAGTATATAGGGCAGGACCCTACTTTCAAACATCTAACTTACAAACGACTCCTACTTGCAAACGGAAGGAGACAACAGGAAGTGAGATGAAATCTACCCCTAGGAAGGGAAATTCTCTCATGTAAGAGTTAATATGGGAAAACAATTTCTCCTTTCCACTGATGCTTTCCAATCCTTGTTCCACAAAAAAACCCAAATTTTCAAAAAACATTTTTCATTGGGACAAAAAAGTGAGGTGAAATCTTCTGCAGAGGAGGAAAGACGCAAAACAAATGTCACAGGGGTGATAACCCTTCCCTATGTTTTCCAAAAAGCTTAGAAAAGATTTTTTGGCTGGAGCTAAACACGTTAAAAATGTTCAAAATTACAAACAGATTCTACTTAACAACAAACCTACAGTCCCTGTCTTGTTTGCACCGCCTGTATACTGCTGTTCAGAGTATATAGGGACCTTTCCTTATTTTAATTTGGGTGCGGGGTTCCCCTTAATATCCATACAAGACCCAAAGGGCCTGGTAATGGACTGGGGGGTACCCATGCCGTTTGTCTCACTGATTTTCATCCATATTGCCAGGACCCGACATGACATTAAACCCGCAAGCAGTTTTAAATGAGATTTTTTCCTTTAAAAATGACATTTGGTGCAGGGACTGTTCTAAACATGGGAAACACGCGTCACTTTACAGGCATACTATAGACACCCCCCAGGTACGATATTTAAAGGAATATTTCACTTTTTTTTTTTACTTTAAGCATCATTAAAATCACTGCTCCCGAAAAAACGGCCGTTTTTAAAAGTTTTTTTTTGCATTGATACATGTCCCCTGGGGTAGGACCCGGGTCCCCACACCCTTTTTAGGACAATACCATGCAAATTAGCCTTTAAAATGAGCACTTTTGATTTCGAACGTTCGAGTCCCATAGACGTCAATGGGGTTCTAACGTTCGTGCGAACTTGCGGTCCGTTCGCGGGTTCTGGTGCGAACCGAACCGGGGGGTGTTCGGCTCATCCCTAATGGCAAGTATGTTAAAGCCATGAGAGATGAAGAGGTCATGTACAGATGTTAGCTTGTTACAGTTGGAGCGGGCGTTCCAAAGGGCGCATGAGATTGGTGGGCTGCTTTGAGGAAGCAGGGGGATAGAAATTAAACTGAGTGGATTGCGGTGGTTGCCAGAGGGGGAGGGGTATTGGATATGTGGCTTACAGTTGGAAAATGGCGGACCAGGATTAGGAGAAATGTCACCTGGGACTAGGAGCTATTGCAGTGGGGCTGGTTTAGAGCTAGCATTAAATATAGAAGTTTAAAGAGCAATGTCAGTTCAGTAGTAGTTGGATAGAAGATGTTTACCAAAATGTTAAAACAATGGTATGTCCCAGACGTGCAATCGTTTGTCCACACAGTGATTTACTTGACTATGCAGTGAGTGGGTGGGTTATGGGCTACTTGTTCTCAACAACAGAAAAGTAGCATGCACTTATAGGAATGAAGGAATGAAGCCGTGACTTAAAAAAGCAGTATTTTTATAACAAAACTTGGTTTCACAGAGTAAAAACATTATATAACAGCTATATCCATGTCTATGTAGTTTGTTCAAACCATAAATAATTACATGATATTAGGTGTTTTTTATACTCCAGGAGTGTGAAATGTGTTTTGAAATTCTAGAGAAATGCTTAAACAATGTAATATTTAACTAAACACATTAGATTTTAGTAGACTAAGATGATTTTGCCAAAATTAACACTGCATTTCATGAACTCGTAAGCTAATACACATAAACATGTACAGAACATCCCATAACAGTTTGCGCCCAAGGCAGACAGACACAATAGAACAATGTATACAGCCGCTTAACAATAAACACATAACAACCCCACCCCCACCTAAAACTATCAAGCAATGGTCTATGAGATACAGTGCCTTGAAAAAGTACTCATACCCCTTGAAATTTTCCACATTTTGTCATGTTACAACCAAAAACGTAATCTATTTTATTGGGATTTTATGTGATAGACCAACACAAATTGGCACATAATTGTCAAGTGGAAGGAAAAAGATAAAGTGTGGGGGGCATTTGTATGGCGCCCCCTGAGTCAATACTTTGTGGAACCACCTTTTGCTGCAATTACAGCTGCAAGTCTTTTTGGGGATGTCTCTACCAGCTTTGCACATCTAGAGAGGGACATTTTTGCCCATTCTTCTTTGCAAAATAGCTCAAGTTCTGTCAGATTGGATGGAGAGAGTCTGTGAACAACAATTTTCAAGTCTTGCCACAGATTCTCAATTGGATTTAGGTCTGGACTGTGACTGGGCCATTCTTTTAGATTGGATGGAGAGCGTCTGTGAACAGCAATTTTCAAGTCTTGCCAGTTGCCACAGGTTCTCAATTGAATTCAGTTCTGGACTTTGACTAGGCCATTTAAACAAATTAATATGCTTTGATCTAAACCATTCCATTGTAGCTCTGGCTGTATCTTTCGGGTCGTTGTCCTGCTGGAAGATAAACCTCCGCCCCAGTTTCAAGTCTTTTGCAGACTTTAATGCCCCGTACACACGGTCGGACTTTGTTCGGACATTCCGACAACAAAATCCTAGGATTTTTTCCGACGGATGTTGGCTCAAACTTGTCTTGCATACACACGGTCACACAAAGTTGTTAGAAAATCCGATCATTCTGAACGCGGTGACGTAAAACATGTACGTCAGGACTATAAACGGGGCAGTGGCCAATAGCTTTCATCTCTTTATTTATTCTGAGCATGCGTGGCACTTTGTCCATCGGATTTGTGTACACATGATCGGAATTTCTGACAACGGATTTTGTTGTCGGAAAATTTTATATCCTGCTCTCAAACTTTGTGTGTCGGAAAATCCGATGGAAAATGTGTGTTGGAGCCTACACACGGTCGGAATTTCCGACAACAAGGTCCTATCACACATTTTCCGTCGGAAAATCCGACCGTGTGTACGGGGCATAACAGGTTTTCTTCTAAGATTGCCCTGTATTTGGCTCCATCCATCTTCCCATCAACTCTGACCGGCTTCCCTATCCCTGCCCAAGAAAATCATCCCCCCAACATAATGCTGCCACCACCATTTTTTATGGTGGGGATGGTGTGTTCAGAGTGATGTGCAGTGTTAGTTTCCTGCCACACAAAGCATTTTGCTTTTAGGCCAAAAAGTTCAATTTTTGTCTCATCTGACCAGAGCACCTTCTTCCACATGTTTGCTGAGTCCCCCACATGACTTCTCACAAACTACAAATGGGACTTCTTATGGCTTTCTTTCAACAATGGCTTTCTTCTTGTCACTCTTCCATAAAGGCCAGATTTGTGGAGAGCACAACTAATGCCCTGTACACACGGTCAGATTTTCCGATGGAAAAAGTGTGATCGGATTGTGCTGTCGGAAATTCCGATCGTGTGTAGGCTCCATCTGACTTTTTCCGTTGGAATTTCCGACACACAAAGTTTGAGAGCAGGATATAAAATTTTCCGACAACAAAATCTGATCGTTTAAATTCCGATCGTGTGTACACAAAACCGACGCACAAAGTGCCATGTATGCTCCAGAATAAATTAAGAGACGAAAGCTATTGGCTGTTTATAGTCCCGACGTACGTGTTTTACATCACTGCATTAGAACGATCGGATTTTCTGACAACTTTGTGTGACTGTGTGTATGCAAGACAAGTTTGGCCCAAAATCCGTCGGAAAAAATCCGACGGATTTTGTTGTCGGAATGTCCGATCACTGTCCGATCGTGTGTACAGGGCATTACAGTTGTCCTGTGGACAGATTCTCAAACCTGAGCTGTGGATCTCTGCATCTTCTCCAGAGTGAATGCTATCCTTGCCCGGCCTGTCAGTTTAGGTGGACAGCCATGTCTTGGTAGGTTTGCAGTTGTGCCATACTCTTTCCAATTTTTGGATGATGGATTAAACTGTGC
Source organism: Lithobates septentrionalis (assembly GCA_037952835.1). Classification (NCBI taxonomy): domain Eukaryota; kingdom Metazoa; phylum Chordata; class Amphibia; order Anura; family Ranidae; genus Lithobates; species Lithobates septentrionalis. The sequence continues at coordinate 1,442,930 of JBBDGP010003344.1, read as the reverse complement.
TCTGTGAGATGTACAAAGCTTGGGATATTGTTTTATAACCTAAAACCTAACCTTAAACTTCTCCACAACTTTATCCCTGACCTGTCTGGTGTGTTCCTTGCAAAAATAAAAAGGAAAAAAGTGTGCTAGTGAGTAAAACTAAAGCCCTAAACAAAGAATATGATCAAAGCAGCAATTCTGTGTGCAACACAAACACCAACAGTAATAAATAATAATAAGAATCATGCTAATTGTGAAACGTTCATATATGCATGAAATAAATAAATGTAGAAAAGAATGAGTAAAGTGCCAAAGTGCATCAATCCATAAAAAGTATTGAATAATAATATGTGCAAACAGTCCATAAACAGGTGATCTATAAAGATGATACATTTAATGAACGTGTCCTTCTTCCATCACCAAAACTGCTGTGAATCCACCACCAGCTGAAGAAACTGCATACCAGCTCCTGTGGACCCCTTAGTTATAGGGGGTCGAATACTGCCTGTAGCTTATCACCCAGCCTGGGCCTTTCTCCTCATCTCAGGGCTGCTCCAAGCTTCTGGTGTCACTCGGTAAGTGAACGATAGAGTTTGGCACCAAAAGAAGACCAAGAAGGCTCCACAAAGTGTAAAAATATTTTTTTTTTCTCTTCTCTTTGCTCTGACCTCTCTCACGAGAGAAAATCCTTTTTTCTCTTCACTTTGCTCTGACCTGAGAGGTCAGAGCAAAGAGAAGAGAAAAAAAGGATTTTTACACTACGTGGAGCCTTCTTGGTCTTCTTTTGGTTCCAAACTCCATCGGCACTTTATTCATTCTTTTCTACATTTATTTATTTCATGCATATATGAACTTTTCACCAATTCTTATTATTATTTATTATTGTTGGTGTGCTCCTTGGCCTTCATAATGCTGTTTGTTCACTAAGGTTCTCTAACAAACCTCTGAGGGCCTACACAGAAGAGCTATATTTATACTGAGATTAAATTACACACAGATAGACTCTATTAACTAGTAAGGTGACTTCTGAAGGCAATTGGTTCCACTAGAATTTAGTTAGGGGTATCAGAGTAAAGGGGGCTGAATACAAATGCACGCCACACTTTTCAGATGTTTGTAAAAAAAATGAATAACCATTTATCAGTTTCCTTCCACTTCACAAATATGTGCCATTTTGTGTTGGTCTATCACATAAAATCCCAATGAAATATGTTTTTTGTTGTAACATGACAAAATATGGAAAATTTCAAGCAGTATGAAAACTTTTCAAGGCACTGTACTTCTACATATATTTTATGAGGGTCATTGTTCATAAATATTGCTGTCCCAAGTGAATGAGCCTCTCCATTCTTTCAGCGTCAATTAAGTAGTTGTCCATCATTTTCTCAGTCACCCCGTGCCCCTAATAGACCTGGGAGCTGAGAAAGGAGTTTCCGGACCTCTCTTAGGTAAGCTTCGTTCCACGTGCCCCCCACCCAAAGTGACTTCCGTCACATATCTCTTCTTTCGGCAGGAGACTCACATACGAAGAAGATCCCTGACAGGGTTGACTTTGTAGTTAGTCTGTAGTACCAGTCCCCCAATGCCCGTACCCACACAGTACCCTAAAAAAATTGTCCCGAACAGAGAATTACTCACCCAGCCAACCTCTGCCTCTCTCGTAGAACATACCCGCCGCTGTAGAGAAGTGAGGACGACCCTTCTCCCTGGAGTCCTTTCAGCCACAGGAGAAAAAACAGGGTGGCTTGGCTAGCTCCATCCTGCTCTTTGAGTTCTGGGCAGTAAGTATAGGAGAGGAGTGTGAAGGGTATGACAGTGGGAAGGATGTATAGGAAAGAAGTGAGGGGGATATGTCAGTGGGCAAAATGTATAGGAGAGGAGTGTGGAGGGTATGACAGTGGGCACAAAGTATAGGAGAGGAGTGTGGAGGGTATGACGGTGGGTGGTATGTAAAGGAGAGGAGTGTGAGGGGTATAACCATGGGCAGTATGTACAGGAGAGGAGTGTGGAGGGTATGAAAATGGGCAGTGTGTACAGGAGAGGAGTGTGGAAAGAAAGATTGTGGGCAGTATGCAGAGGAGAGAAGTGAGGAGGGTATGACAGTGGGTGGTATGTACAGGAGAGGAGTGTGGAGAATATGACAGTGGACAGTATGTACAAGAGAAGAGTGCAAAGGGTATGACAGTGGGCAATATGTATAGGAGAGGAGTGTGGAAGGTATGACAGTGGGCAGTATGTATAGGAGAGGAGTGTGGAGGGTATGGCAGTGGACAGTATGTACAGGAGGGGAATGTGGAGGTTATGACTGGAGGTTAGGGCTGCCCCTTCTGTATATATTGATAAACTGTCAGAACCTCCACACTCCTCTCCTGTATCGATTGCCCACTGTCATACCCTCCACACTCCTCTCCTGTACATTTTGCCCACTGTCATACCCTCCATGGTCCCCTCCTCTACATACTGCCCACTGTCATTCCCTCCACACTCCTCTCGTGTACATATTGCCCCCTTTTATATCCTCCACACTCCTCTCCTGTACATACTGCCACTGTCATCCTGCACACTCCACTACTGTACTTACCGCCCACCTTCATAATCTCCACACTCCTCTCCTGTACATACTACCCACTGTCATACCCTCCACACTCCTCTCCTTTACATATTGCCCACTGTCATACCCTCCACACTCCCCTCCTGTACACAATGTCTACTGTCATACCCTCCACACTCCTCTCCTGTACAAACTGCCCACTGTCATACCCTCCAAACTCCTCTCCTGTACAAACCGCCCACTCTCATACCATCCACACTCCCCTCCTGTACATACTGCCCACTGTCATACCCTACACACTCCTCTCCTATTCATTTTGCCCACTGTCATATCCCACTTACTCCCCTCTAGGGATGAGCCGAACACCCCCCCGGTTCGGTTCGCATTCCAGAACATGCGAACGGACCGAAAGTTCTGGCGAGCATTCGAATACTGTTAAAGTCTATGGGACTCGAACATGAGAAATCAAAAGTGTGAATTTTAAAGGCTAATATGCAAGTTATTGTCCTAAAAAAGGGTTTTGGGACCCGGGTCCTGCCCCAGGGGACATGTTTTAATGCAAAAGAAAGTTTTAAAAATGGCCGGTTTTCCGGGAGCAGTGATTTTAATGATGCTAAAAGTGAAAAAATAAAAGTAAAATATTCCTTTAAATATCGTACCTGGGGGGTGTCTATAGTATGCCTGTAAAGTGGCGCGTATTTCCCATGTTTAGAACAGTCCCTGCACAAAATTACCTTTCTAAAGGAATAAAAGTCATTTAAAACTGCTTGCAGTAATGTAATGTTGGGTCCCGGCAATATGGATGAAAATTATTGAGAAAAACGACATGGGTAACCCCCCAGCCCATTACCAGGCCCTTTGGGTCTTGTATGGATATTAAGGGGAACGCCACACCCAAATTAAAAAAAGAAAAAGCGTGGAGCCCCCAGGCCCTATATACTCTGAATAGAAGTATACAGGCAGTCCCCGGGTTACAAACAAGATAGGGACTGTAGGTTTGTTCTTAAGTTGAATCTGTTTGTAATTTGGAACAGGTACATTTTTTAAGTGTAGCTCCAGCCAAAAAATCTATTTTTAAGCTTTTTGGATAACATAACACCCCTGTAACATTTATTTTGCTGTCTGTGCCCCTGTTCAGAAGATTTCACCTTACTTTCTGTCCCAATGACAATTGGATTTTGAAAATTTGGGGTTTTTAGGGAAACAAGGATTGGTGATAAAGCATCAGTGGAGACACCTTTTTCCCATATCAACTCTTACCGGAGAAAAGGTTGAACAGGTGCAGAAAAATTTGGCCTTTGGCGTGGTGGTGTTGCCACAACACTGTAAGCCCTCACAGTTACTCTTGGTGGGCGCAGGAACAGGCCCTGCTGCAAAATATTACAGCAAAAATTGTACTTACACGCCCCTGTTAAACAGGGGCAGAAAAATTGGGCCTTAGGCACTGGTGCTGGTGCCACAACACTACAACCCCTCACAGGTACTCTAGTTGAGCGCAGGAACGTGCCCTGCTGCGAAATATTACAGCAAAAATTGTAATTATGCGCCCCTGTTATACAAGGGGCAGAAAAATTGGGCCTTAAGTGGTGGTGCCACAACACTGCAACCCCTCACAGATACTCTAGATGAGCGCAGAAATATTACAGAAAAAATTGTAATTTCATGCCCCTGTTAAACAGGGGCAGAGAAATTGGGCTTTAGGTAGAAGACTGTGTATATATCTTTATGCACTGCAGATCCCTTAATCACCTGCCTGGCCTGCCTGCCTGAAAGTGTCGTTGAAAATGTACACCAGGAATGGCCTGTAGTCAGGTATAGGCTTGGCTAGACTAGAATGCAGTGGATATATATAGAGGTGACAGTATATATATATTATGCACTGCAGATCACTGAATCACCTGCCTGCCTGCCTGAAAGTGTATTTGAAAACGTACACCAGGAATTACCTGCAGTCAGATATAGGCTTGGCTAGACTAGAATGCAGTGGATATATATGTAGGAGACAGTATATATATTTTATGCACTGCAGATCACTGAATAACCTGCCTGGCCTGCCTGCCTGAAAGTGTATTTGAATACGCATACCAGGAATGGCCTGCAGTGAGATCTAGCTACACAGGATACAGTGTGTGTGTATATATAGCTAGATCTCACTGCAGACCGTTCCTGGTGTACTGTTTCTTATCTACTTTAGGCAGGCAGTTGATTCAGTTAGCTGCAGTGTATTTAGTATATATATATATATATATATATATATATATATATATATACAAAGCCGAAATGTATATATATACTAAATACACTGCAGCTAACTGAATCAACTGCCTGCCTAAAGTAGATAAGAAACAGTACACCAGGAACGGTCTGCAGTGAGATCTAGCTAAACTGGATACAGTGGATATAAATATATACCAGTCTGACTGTATATAAATATTAAATACACTGCAGATAACTGAATCAACTGCCTGCCTGAAGTATATTAGAAACAGTACAGCAGGAATGATCTGCAGCGAAATCTAGCTAAACTGGATACAGCATATATATTTATAAACAAAGCCGGGATGTCTATATATACTAAATACACTGCAGCTAACTGAATCAACTGCCTGCCTGAAGTAGATTAGAAACAGTACAGCAGGAACGGTCTGCAGTGAGATCTAGCTAACTGAATAAACTGCCAGCTCAAAGTAAATGAAATGACACTCTCTCTCTATCTCTCTCTCCGCCAGCAACACACTACACAAGGCCGACGTGCAGGCGGCCTTATATAGTGTGGGGCGTGGACTTAATCCCCTGAGCCATAATTGGCCAAAGGCACCCTGCCTTTGGCCAATTATGGCTCTATTTGCTTACGACGCTATGATTGGCCAAAGCATGCGGGTCATAGTGCATGCTTGGCCAATCATCAGCCAGCAATTACCTGCGATGAAGCAGTGCATTATGGAGCGTGACGCGCCGCTCAAATTTGGTGCGAACGCCCCATAATGTTCGATCTTCGTCGAACGATCGAACAGCCGATGTTCGCTCATACCTACTCAGAATATTAACTCCTTTCTCAGCTCAGTGACCTTGCCTCCACTGACTTAAGAAACGCTTACTTTACTTAATGCCCCAGTTTCAGACAAAGACATTTTAGATACCATCCATGCCCTACCAGCAAACAAATCACCAGTTTTTCGTCAGAATACTATAAAGCCTTTTCCCAAACCCTAGTCCCTCATTTGGGTGTACTGTTCAAAAGTGTTGCCTCTTCTGCCACTTTCCCAGAAGAAATGTTACAGGCAACTATTATTACCCTGCCAAAGCCAGGGAAGAAGCCGGACACTCCACAAAATGTTAGACTTATCTCCCTGTTGATAAAGGAGATAATAACTGTAAGCGCTTATACAGAAAATGCATACAATCCCAGGGGTATATAAAATTAGCCAGGCATAAAGTCCATGGCCATAGTAGTAGCAGTCCAGGGGTTAATATAATCTCTGATCATACAAGATGTGAAGGGCTGGCTAGTGGGATGATTGGTCCTAGAGGCGGCTGCTGTCCTCAGAGAGCTGGCTCTGTGGTATTGCAAGAGGGGGTAGAGAAAAGGAAGCGCCACCTAAGTGCAGGATTAATGTAAGAATTTAATAGCATAAAAAATGAACACTTACAAGAAAAACAAATTAAAAAGGCTCATCTGTGAGTAGGCAGTGTGTATCTTCCTCAGTTTCCAGTCCGGAAGTTGTTGTCAGTGTTGTAGGGCTGCATATGGAGGCTGGTAGCTTGTCTCTCTTCCTGTGGCCATCAGGGAGAAGCTGAGACTGGCGTGGAACGCACAGAGGAGGTGCGTGATGTCACAGGTCATTCACAAACTTCCGGGTACACTCCAGGGGAGGGCTAACATTGAGGGAGTGTGCTTGGCTACGCGCTCGGAGCTGCTGCTCCTTCGATAGGCCTGAGGGGGAGTGTGTCAGTGATGTGCTATTTATATGCCGGCGCTGTGGGACAACAAGGCTCAGCGCCGGCTAACAGCACATCATTGATGAGGGCTGTGAGAAGCAGTTTGCTAAGACATAAAATACATAAAATACATAAAATGCATGTATGAAAACACTTATTGGCAGATATTACTATAATCACACTGGAATACTTAAAAGCACATAGGGACTGGGTGTGAATAAAAAATATATATATGTTATGTTATGTTAGAACTGTGAAACATATGGGAAATTGATATGAGGACTGAAAAAAATAAGTAAAAAATATCAGTAAAAAATATATAGAAAATAAATAATAATAAATATTTGTATGGGGGTAGGCGGACGAATGAGGGGGGGGAGGGCTGGGTTTAATTATGGGGGAGTTTTTTGGTTATGGATAGGGGACTAAGAAAAAGAGGGGGGGGGAAGGAAATGAGGGGGGAAGGGAAGGAAAGGGGGGGGGCAGGGGTGCGACAGAAAGAGGAAACTGGAAGGGGGGGGCCGAGGGACACAAGGAAGCAGGGAGTAAGGGTAATCAGATTGGGGGGGGGGAGGGAGGAAAAAAGAGGTGGCTTATAGTAGTGTGTGTACTTCAATTTCCTCGTTTAACCGACCGGGTGTGAGGGTACCCAAAGAATAGATCCAATAGGTCTCTTGTTGGCACAGGCGTTTGAAACGTTCAGCTGAAGGATAGGTGGCGGGAATGGATTCAATGACCCATACACTGAGGCCAGCCGTAGAACGGTTATGGTGTGTAAGGAAATGCCTGGGGACGCTATGGTGGTCTCTGCCCTTTTCAATAAAGCGCCGATGTTCCCCAAACCGTGCTCTGAGTGCCCTTATGGTCAGACCGACATAAAACAACCCACAGGGACAGGTAAGGCAGTATATGACGTAGTCCGTAGAGCAATTGTAAAATTCTTTGAGGGTGTAACATTTTCCTTTTACGTTAAAGGTTTTCTGGCCATGGTGTACGAATTGGCAGGTGAGGCAGAGGGGTTTTTTACATTGATACATCCCTCTGAGGGGTATAAGGACGGGTTGTGGAAGGATGGGTTGAAGGGACTTGATTTTACTGGGGGCAATTTTGCTTTTGATGTTCTTAGATCTTCTATAAGTTACTTTGGGTTTGGTACCAACTGTGGTTTTCAGGTGAGGGTCTTCCAAGAGGATAGACCAATGGGACTCTAATATTTTCTCCATTTTCTTATGTTTATCATGATATTGTGTGATGAAGCGGGTTGGTTGCTTGACAGCAGGTGAGGAGTTGTGACGACTGGTGGGAGGCTTGCGGTAGTTGTTGAAGGCTGCTTCTATAAGTGGGACGGGATATCCTTTATCTTGGAATTTTTTAGACAAGATTTGACCGTGGATTTCGTAGTCAGAATCTTTGGTGCAATTCCTGCGAAGGCGACAAAACTGGCTACGGGGGATGTTATTCACCCATCTGGGATGGTGGCAACTGGTGTAATGAATGAAGGAATTGCCTGCAGTAGGTTTGATGAAATTCTTGGCATATATGGTTTCCTCATCGTGACAAAGTTCAAGGTCTAAGAATGCCAGAGTGTCGGGATCAGCCACGTAGGTGAAGGATAGGCCCAAGGTGTTGGTGTTGCAGTACTGGACAAACGTGAAAATGTCTTCAAGTGTACCGTCCCAGATAATCACTATGTCATCAATGTATCGGCCATAATATATTACGTGTGCGGCAAAGGGGTGGTCGACTGCGAGGTACCTATGTTCCCAGTATCCCATAGTGAGATTTGCGTAGCTGGGGGCAAAGTTTGCCCCCATGGCTGTACCGTGGATCTGGAGGTAATGTGTCCCTTCTGACTCAAAATAGTTATGTTGGAGGCAAAAAACTAGGGCTTCGAGTATAAAGTTGGCTTGCCGGGGATTGGTAAGGGGGTCGTTTGCCAGGAAATGCTCTACAGCTCTCACCCCTACATCATGGGGTATAGATGTATAAAGTGATGACACATCAAGGGAGAGCCACCAGTAGTTCTTGTTCCATGTATAGGGTTTGAGCATATCAAGTAGATGAGGTCAGTCCCGTATGTAGGAGGGAAGGTTATGTGCTAGGGGTTGAAGAAATTGATCGATGTATATGGAAAACCCACTAGTGACACTGTCCATGGCAGCTACTATAGGACGACCGGGGGGGTGGGTCAGATCCTTATGGATTTTGGGCAAGTGATAAAAGTATGGGACTTTGTAGAAGTTTCTTTTGAGAAATGCAGCTTCTGATTTGGAGATAATTTTATCAGTAAGGGCTTCCTTTTCTCTACCCCCTCTTATCTCCCTGTTGAACACAGACCTAAAAATATAAGCCAACATTTTGGCCAACAGATTAGCTAATGTAGCACCATCTATTTTCTAAAGATATGCTTTTAACCTACTAGGCAGGGAGAGGTACTGCAGGCCTCAGGCCTAGTAGCAGTGAGCAACTAGAGCCAGTAAAGGGACTTATTCAGAGTGGGCCCCTATTACCCAATAGAAGAAGATGTGACATACTTCAATATAGTAACTACAAGTTTTGTGCAGGAGGAAAAAAGTATGGATAGAAGGAACTAAGCTTTGTGCAGGAGGGAAGGAGTTTCAGGGAACATTGTTTCTACACGGTCAGAGAGGATGTCCTCATTCTCTATGCGGTATTGAATGAGGAATCCTCGGAATCAATAGTCTGCATGGAGATGCAACAGTCTGAATGGAGATGAAGGAGGAGATTTACATTTAATATTGTGTCATATCTAATCTTCTGGCTCTAACATTGTGCTTTTGTGATTCAATTATAAATATTATGGCAATGACAAATCCTATGGGCATCCCATATTCCAATCCCTATCCAAGTTGTAACCCCAATAAAACAACAAAAACAAAGCTAGCAAAAGACTGTTCATTGTCTCTGGAAGTGATGTATGAAGTCTGGCAGTGGGGTGATTTGGCGGATTGTTTGTTACTAGCTGCAACACCATGGCTACACTATAATAACCCCCTCATTGGTAAAAGCAGGCCAAGTGGGATTCGTCAAGGGTAGGCAGGCCCCTAAAGGAACAAGGAGACTATTTATCCTCCTGAAAATAGTAGAAACTAGGAAAACACCCACAGTAAATTTGGCATTGGATGCTGAAAAACTTTTGATAGGGTGCACTGGGGATATCTTAATGAAACTCTACAAATAGTTGGTCTAAAAGCGGAGTTCTGGCCGAAATACGACTTTAGGATAAAAATACCCCTAGAATACTCATGCTTTGTGCAACGTAACAAAGGTATCCTGTAAACTATGCCCAGTTTTCTATCTGTGCAGCATTGTTTTCTTACTTTGTGAAGTTTCTGTACAACGTGGCCATCTCCAGCATGGGCATCTAAAGCCACAGTGTCCTTCTTCCTGGATTCCGTGCAAGCTGGCTACCCAGCATGCACCTGCTTGTCTCACACATGTGCAGTGCGGTGCAATTTTGGTCAGCTTGGCATGGCACAGCCAATTTTAAAGGTTTCTGGAGCTGTGCAATGCCAACCTGGCCAGGAATTTCCATAGACACCAATGTTAAATGTTACTGGAGCCGTGCCATGCCAAGCTGGCCAAGAATTTCCATAGACGCTATGCCAAGTTGACCAAGGTCTCCAAGGTGTCAATGCAAAACCAGAAATGACACCTGGCCCCTCTAGGGGAGGAAGTGAAATTAGATATAGGCATAAATCAGGTAAGTGAACAGAAAAAATAAAAAGCCAATTAACTCTGCTTTGAGGGACTCATTCTTTCAGTAAATTCTGCATTACGCACTAAACCCTCAGCCACAGTTTTTTTCATCCAATGCAATCTCTGAGAAATTTTATATTACCAATGACAACCGCCAGGGATGTCCCTTATCTCCTATCATATTTTCTCTGATGATGGAACCCCTGACGGAGGCTATTACTATAAACCTAATAACTCCAAATCTTGTATATTGCCTGTAAACATTTCTAAAAAAACAAATAACCCAACTAAAACAACAGTTCCCTTTTCAATGGATGTCTAAATCTATCCCCTACCTGGGAATTAAACTAGCATTCCCAACATCCTCCACATATGAAGCTAATTTTCCAGCCTTATTAGAAACTATTAAAAGCGACCTAAACCATATCTCTTCCTACAAACTTTCCTGGTTAGGTAGAGTAGCAGCCCTAAAGATGCTTCTCTTGCCTAAACTAATTTATTACTTTAGAACAATACCCAAATGTTTGCAAAAAGTCCTTTTTTTAACTTAACAAATAAACTTTTCAGACAGTTTATATGGAAAGGGGGAATGGCTAAAATCTACTCAATAATCCAGAATTATAGACATAAAGGGGGAAATAGCATCCCAGTCATCCGCAACTATAATCTGGCAGCAATACTAGTCCACATGAAAGCATGGTTTGAACCAGAATCTGAGAAACTTTGGGTGCAAATTAAAAAGGCCACCTTGAACAATAGGGACTTACCCTCCCTACTGCTAGTTTAATTTATGAATATGCACTTAAATTGCCAAAATTTTTCCTCCTGTAGCAGCGACTATATCAGCTTGGGAAAAATTAAACATTCAAGTAGACCCTAAATCGAAATAACGTCAAGAGGAACTACCTCTTCAGCTTTATGAATACTTGATTCCAAATCTCAGAATCCACCCATGGTTGCAAGACAACATATTGACATAAAAAGAATTACTCTTGAAACAACTGGTACCTCCCTCTTATGCCTTGATCCAAATGCAGCATTTTCATGCCACCCACTCAGATATGCATTATGACATACATAAAGACCTATGGCAGTATCTGATGACTAATTATGATAAACCTAAAGGGTTTTCTTGGTTCTATTCCCTTATTCAAAACAAAAAATAATTTTGGCAAAACATCCAATATGACTAACTGGGAAAAAGAACTTGGATTAGTATACTCCCCTAAAGATTGGCAAGATGCTATGCACTCCTGCTATCGGTATTCCCACTACACTAATCATTGGGACTTAATGCTAAAAATTCTTCATAGATCCTATCTTACCCCAGTAAGATTATCTTTAATCTTCCGTTCGGAACCCAACTCCTGTTGGAGACAATGTGGTGCAAAAGGTAGCATTACACATATATTATGGGAATGTAAAAACATACGCAGCTTCTGGTATGTTGTCTTTAACCACTTACCGCCCGGCCTATAGCAGAATCATGGCCGGGCAGTGGTTCTGTTATCCTGACTGGGCATCATATGATGTCCAGCAGGATAACATGCCGGACAACATGCTGGCGCGTGCCTGCGCGACACACTGCATCGCCGATCATGGTATTGAGCCTCTGACGGAGGCTCCTTACCACGTGATAAGCTCTGACCAATCACAGCTGATCATAGCATGAACCAGGAAGTGCCAGTAAATGGCATAACTCGGTTCACGCTAACAGGGAGAGCCGATCGGTGGCTCTCCCTGATAATCAGCACGTTGATTATCAGCACAGCCCCATCAAATGTGCCACCACAGCTGCCAATAAGTGCCCATCAGCTGCCAGTCAGTGCCCCATCAGAAATGGATGTCAGTGCCCATATCAGTGCAAATCAGTGCCCACCACAGTGCCAATCAGTGGCCAGGAGTTACACCTGTCGGTACCTCATCATCAGTGCCACCTGTTAGTGCCACCTGTCAGTGCCAATCAGTACCGCCTATCAGTGCCGTCTGTCACCTGCCACAGCCACCTGTCAGTGCCCATCACAGCCGCCTGTCAGTGCCTATCAGTGCCCATCAGTGCCGCCTATCAGTGCCCATCAGTGCCGCCTATCAGTGCTGCCTATTGGTGCCCATCTGTGCCACCTTATCAGTGCAACCTCATCAGTGCCACCCCATCAGTGCAACTCATCAGTGCCACCTCATCAGTGCCCATCAGTGCCGCCTCAGCAGTGCCTGTCAGTGAAGGAGAAAACAAAATTTTATAACCGAAGCAAAGAAAAACGTATTTTTTTCAAAATTATCAGTCTTTTTTAGTTTGTTTCAAAAAAATAAAAACCCCAGAGGTGATCAAATACCACCAAAATAAAGCTCTATTTGTGGTAGGAAAATGATAAAAATTTAGTTTGGGTGCAGTGTTGCATGACCACGCAATTGTCATTCAAATTGCGACAGCGCTGAAAGCTGAAAATTGTCCTAGGCAGGAAGGGGTGAAAGTGCCCGGTATTGAAGTGGTTAAGCTAATTTCCTCAGTAACTGGCCTTATTATTAAACCTACCCCTCATTTAGCTCTACTCAACCTCTCTATTAACAATGTACCAACCCAGTTAAGAAGCACAATAATCCATATACTCATCACTGCTTGATTAACAATAACAGCAAAATGGAAATCTACTTTAACCCCCAATACTGATGAAGTAATACAAAGGGTTAAATTTCAACACTCCTATAAGAGATACTTTGCAATTCAATCTAATAACGTAAAAGCCTTTGATACGCAATGGTCACAATGGACTACAAGATTCCCAGATATTGACTAAATTTATTACTAGAATTCTTATAAACAATTACTTAATGAGCAATCCCGTGTTCTGGTACAGTATTATTTGTTTTTCTTTTTACTTTATGCCTTTTCACTGTTACTTTTATAGCTTGCATCACACAGGCAATAAATATATTTTTGATAACATTTTACAGCTAATCTGTGCCTATCCTCTGCAAGGGTTAGTGGCATCCACATTGCGTGGTAGGATGCACGTGCCCTCCAAATAAAAGAGATACCCACAGGTGTACTATAAGTTAATAAGCTATACTTTTGTTGCCTAATATTCCATGCAATGCTACTGTTGTAATTTACAATGTTAAACTTTAATAAAAACAAATGAAAAGAAATGCTTAAATAATGCATTATTTAACTAAACACATTAGGTTTTAGTCAACGAAAATGATTTTGCCAAAATTAGCACTGGATTTCATGAACTTGTAAGCTAATGCACATAAACATGTGCAGAACATCCCATAACAATTTGTGCCCAAGGCAGACAGAATAAATAGAACAATGTATACAGCCACCTAACAATGAACACATAATAATCCCACCCCACCTCAAACTATCTAGCAATGGTCTATGAGATGCTTTGACAATATCCCAGCTGTGTGAAAAGTGAAATTATTTATCTTCATATATTTGATGAAAGATATTGTTCAAAAATATTACTGTCCCAAGTGAAAGATCCTCTCCAATCTTTCAGCGTCAATTAAGTAGCTGGCCATAATTTTCTCGGTCACCCTGTGCACCTAATAGATACAAGGTCACTTGCACATAAGAGGGGTGTGGGGAGCTGAGAAAGGAGTTTCCTGACCTCTCTTAGGTAAGCTGGGTTCCACAGGCCCCCCGCTCAAAGTGACTCCTGTCACATATCTCTTCTTTTTGGGCAGGGGACTCACACATGAAGAAGACCCCAGACAGGTTGACTCTGCAGTTAGTCCATAGTACCAGTTCCCCAATGCACGTACCCACACAGTACCCTAAGCAAGCAAGTTTGACTGTGTGCCCCATGACGACTGCCAGAGACCAGAGAGAGCAGCACTGTGCATTACTGGCCAGCAAGGCCTCCCGATTCCCAATGAGACTGAGTCTGTCCCGACTCACGAGGCGACCACCAGGCGCCCAGAGCAGAGCAGACTGAGTGTGTACACTGTGTAATACATTAGAATTACAGCAGGCCTGAGGCCCCCCTCAGACTACCGTCCATTCAGAGCACTGTGTGTGCATTACAGCCCTCCTCTGTGCACTGGAACAACAAAAAGTATCCCAAACAGGTGGGGAAAAAAGAAAAGCAGGGCTAAATGGAGAAACAGTGACCAGGTTTGAGTAGAAAAATCAAACAATTTATTGATATGAACACTAATTAACAGGTAGCTGGGTCGTGACCCAATATTGCACTGTTATGATAAAAAAGACGCCGATCACCTATGAAGGTAGATCTGCCGCGTCCACAGACAGGGGGAACAGACTGACAAATACATAAAACATAAAACAAAACAAAAACAGCGTCCGGACGCAAAAATAAATTGATGTCAGTCCTATAGTGCAATAAAACGTAAGAGAGCCAATGCTCTGTAGGTTACAGGGCTGACATCAATCCCAAAGGTGGTGGGGCACGGGGAGGAGGGGGGGGGGAGGGAGGAGGGGAGGGGGCTGGCTATGGCTGGAATGAGATCTCATTCCAGCCATAGCCAGCCCCCTCCCCTCCTCCCTCCCCCCCCCCTCCTCCCCGTGCCCCACCACCTTTGGGATTGATGTCAGCCCTGTAACCTACAGAGCATTGGCTCTCTTACGTTTTATTGCACTATAGGACTGACATCAATTTATTTTTGCGTCCGGACGCTGTTTTTGTTTTGTTTTATGTTTTATGTATTTGTCAGTCTGTTCCCCCTGTCTGTGGACGCGGCAGATCTACCTTCATAGGTGATCGGCGTCTTTTTTATCATAACAGTGCAATATTGGGTCACGACCCAGCTACCTGTTAATTAGTGTTCATATCAATAAATTGTTTGATTTTTCTACTCAAACCTGGTCACTGTTTCTCCATTTAGCCCTGCTTTTCTTTTTTCCCCACCTGTTTGGGATACTTTTTGTTGTTCATTTTTTGGGGTTGGAGCGCAGTCACCTTCAATTCATGGCCTATAACTTATAGGCATTGAACACTAGCATATGAGTCAAGACTCTTCACTCACTTTATTTTTTACTCTGTGCACTGGAAGTGGCATCCAGGGCACTGTGCATTAAAGCCCATCCCTCAGACAATCACCATCCAGCACTGTGAAGCATTACAGACCTCCTCTGACCACTGGAATCCAGGGCACTGTGCCATCTCTCAGACCTGTCTGAGACCACCGTCCAGAGCACTCTGCAGCATTACAGGCATGATTTCATAATATCCCTCAGCTGCTTTCCCAGAATTGAAGTATCTCACCAAAATATATATAGAGGGATGTAGTCACTGGGAGGGGAATTGTCAATCCTTTTCGCATGGCACAGGGCACCTAAAGGCCTAAGGCCGGACCTGGGAGGAGCCGTACATGTAGTATATTATAGAGCAACAACTTGGAGTTGACTGTGTGGGGTGAGAGAGAAAGTAAAATCAGAATACCGTATATACTCGAGTATAAGTCGTCCCGAGTATAAGTCGAGACCCCCAATTTACCACAAAAAACTGGGAAAAACTTATTGACCCGAGTATAAGTCGAGGGTGAGAAATGCAGAGGGTCAATAATGTCCATCTGCAGCTGCCTGCCTCCCTGTGTCCTGTGCAGCCTACCTGTACATGTGTGTCCTGTACATGTGTGTGTGTCCTGTACATGTGTGTCCTGTACATGTGTGTCCTGTACATGTGTGTGTGTCCTGTACATGTGTGTCCTGTACATGTGTGTCCTGTACATGTGTGTCCTGTGTGCATGTGTGTCCTGTGTGTATGTGTGTCATGTGTGTCCTGTGTGTATGTGTGTCCTGTGTGCATGTGTGTCCTGTGTGTATGTGTGTCCTGTACATGTGTGTGTGTCCTGTACATGTGTGTGTGTCCTGTACATGTGTGTCCTGTACATGTGTGTCCTGTACATGTGTGTCCTGTACATGTGTGTCCTGTGTGCATGTGTGTCCTGTGTGTATGTGTGTCATGTGTGTCCTGTGTGTATGTGTGTCATGTGTGTCCTGTGTGTCCTGTGTGTCCTGTGTGTCATGTGTGTCCTGTGTGCATGGGTGCATGTGTGTCCTGTGTGCATGTGCAGCCTACCTGTGTCCTGTGTAGCCTTCCTGTGGCGATCTCCATCCTCAGACAGCGGCCGTGTGATGATACTGTTCGGCGGCCATTCCACAGTTCAAAAGCCGCGCCTCCTTCTCGTCTGTGATAGGCTGACCGCTGACTGCCTATCACGGACATTCTCTCATTCTCATACCACGGACGAGGATGAGAGAATGTCCGTGATAGGCTGTACACTGACAGCTGTTCAGCCTATCACAGAAGAGCAGGAGGCGCGGCTTTTGAAAGCTGGAATAGCCTCCGTGCATTATCAGCACACGCCGGCCGCCGTCTGCCTGCATGACACGCTGATCATGCAGACAGACAGCGCGGACTCGAGTATAAGTCGAAGGGAAACTTTCAGCCCAAAAAAAAGGGCTGAAAAAATTCGACTTATACTCGAGTATATACGGTAACTTGATTTTTCCCCCTAATTAAACTTCACAGATACATAAAACCTCCAATGACAAGCCAAGTCAAGCCAGTGCACCACCACAGCAAACTATTTGAACTGCTCTGTTTAAAAATACAAAATTGACTCTAAGGAACAACAGGCCACTGAGGCCAGTGAGAAGCCCATAGCAAAATGGATTGTGTGCACCGGATTATCAGTCAAACTGATCTGCTGCTCTATGCTGCCTGTCTGGGGACATGCTCTGCCTGGGTCTTCTGCTGCAACCAACCAAGACTGGCTGAAAGTTTTGAAGGAAACCGAAAGGCTGGCTGCTTAGATGGGGATGGGGCATCTTCCACTTCCTGTGATCTTGTAAGTGGGGCAATGTATATTTACTCCTCTGCCTTCTTAAGCAGTTCCTGATATTCTCATGCACCACATCAAAAAGGTGAGAACATTTCGTCAGTCAAAGAGGTCATGGACATGGTGTCACTCTGGAGGGTTTTAGTATGTTCCGCTCCGCAAAAGGCAGCAGTAGGTCATGCAATGATGTGAGCTTTTTCCATTTAACTAAAGAGCAAGCTGTGTCCCATCCTATGTTGTTTGCGATTTGGCAGACTGACTTTCAGTTTGATGAGTCTTTCGATCATGTTGAATGTACTAGTAATTTTACCTGACCAGCATGTGGGGCAGTTATTTTAAAGAGTAGGGCCACAATGCTCCAATATCTTCAGTGTTGCAATAGAATGAAAAACTTGAAGAAGTTCACTATTGATCTTGCTTTGTCAAAGATTCTTTCAACACTTGCCTCCATGCACCAGATGAGACCACACATGGTGTCTGGTCTAACATCTTATGGGAATAGTTTTTTTTAAATATAGTGAAAAAATTACAAAGATAGACCAGTAGAGCAGATAGCCCTATGATCATTCATCTTCTATCCATTTGATAGTTGACTGTAGTGTAAAATAATAATAAAAATGGCTCATCGCAGATCATTAATTTTGGACTTAATCTCACAGTCACTTTCTGTCAAGAGGGAGTCTTCCTCCCTGGAGCTGGGTGGTTCTTCTGCTGCTGCTGCTGTGGTTGCTGCTGTGGGTACATTTTTAATGTACTGGTAGCAGTGGTGGACTGACCCATCGGGCTCTCGGGCACTGCCCGAGGGCCTGGGGCCAATAGGGGGACCCATGCGTAACACACGCAGCAGTCTACCAGTTGAAGCGGCTGTAATAATACCGCTCACAGCTGCCCACCAGCCAGTCCTTCCCTCCCGTACACCACAGGTGTAAATGTAAATGACATCACCTTGGACAGACAAGAAGAGAGGAGGGGCCGGCGGAGAGCAGTGCACCGGAGCAGTATTATTACAGGCATTGGGTGAGGCTGTGTACTATTTTTTTTTACTGGAGTCTATCAACACACCAGGGCCGCCATCGGGGGGGCTGCCAGTACAAATGTAGGGGGCCCGGGCCTAAACAGGACTGCAAGCCCCATGATACTCTCCTGGTCCTTCCCCCCGGCGTTCCCCCCTCACAGTGTCCCCCTGTGTGTTCTCCCTCCTCACAGTGTCCCCCTGGTGCTCTCACCCCTCACAGTATCCCCCTGTGTGCTCTCCCCCTCACAGTGTCCCCGTGTGCTGTCCCCCTATGTGCTCCCCCCCACAGTATCCCCCTGTGTGCTTTCCCCCTACAGTGTCCCCCTCTGTGCTTCTCTCCACAGTGTCCCCCTGTGTGCTCTCCCCGTCACAGTGTCCCCCTGTGTGCTCTCTCCCTCACAGTGTCCCCTTGTGTGCTCCCCCCCACAGTGTCCCCCTGTGTGCTCTCCCCCCTCAGTGTCACCCTGTGTGCTCTCCCCCCCACAGTGTCCCCATGTGCGCTCTTCCCCCCACAGTGTAACCCTGTGTCACACTGCGTCCCTCTCTGTCCCTGGCATCCCTCTCTGTTCCCGTTGCACTGCATCTCTCTCTGTCCACATCGCACTGCGTCCCTCTCTGCCCCCGGTGTCCCTCTCTGTCCCAGTCACACTGCGTCCCTCTCTGTCCCGTCATACTGCAATTCTCTCTGTCCACGGCGTTTCTCTCTGTCTTTATCGCACTGTGTCCCCCTCTGTCCTCGTCTCGCTGCGTCCCTCTCTGTACTCATCACAATGTGCCCCTCTTTGTCTTTGGCATCCCTATCTGTCCTTGTCGAACTGCATCACTCTCTTATCCCGGCATCCCCCTGTGTGCACTCCCTCCCACAGTGTCCCCATGTGTGCTCTTCCCCCCAAAATGTCCACCTGTGTGCTCTCCCCCCCACAGTGTCCCCATGTGTGCTCTTCATCCCACAGTGTCCCCCTGTGTGCTCCCACCACAGTGTTCCCCTGTGTCACACTGTGTCCCTCTCTGCCCCGGTATCCCTCTCTTTCCCGTCACACTGTGTCCCTCTCTGTCCCCATCACACTGCACCCCTCTCTGTCCCCCGCGTCCCTCTCTGTCCCGTCACACTGCGATCCTCTCTGTCCCTATCACACTGCGTCCCTCTCTGTCCCCGGCATCCCTCTCTGTCCCTGTCACACTGCTGCCCTCTCTGTCTCCGGCGTTCCTCTCTGTCCTCATTGCACTGCATCCCTCTCTGTCCTTGTTACACTGCGTCCCTCTCTGTCCTCGTCGCACTGCGTCCCTCTCTGTCCCTGTCACACTGCGTCCCTCTCTGTCTCCGGCGTCCCTCTCTGTCCCCATCACACTGCGTCCCTCTCTGTCCCCATCGCACTGTGTCCCTCTCTGTCCCCGGCATCCCTCTTTGTCCCCGGCGTCCCTCTCTGTCCCTGTCGCACTGCTGCCCTCTCTGTCCCCGGCGTTCCGATCTGTCCTCATTGCACTGCATCCCTCTCTGTCCCCATCGCACTGCGTCCCTCTCTGTCCTCGCCTTACTGCATCCCTCTCTGTCCCCGGCATCCCTCCCTGTCCTTGTCACGCTGCGTCCCTCTCTGTCCTCATAGCAATGCGTCCTTCTCTGTCTTTGGCATCCCTCTCTGTCGTCGTCGTACTGTCTCCCTCTCTGTCCCAGTCCACCCCTGACTGGTAGTATTACTTGACCAGCATGTGGGACAGTCATTTAAAAGAGTAAGGCCATAATGCTCCAATATCTTCAGTGTTGCAATGGAATACTTAAAGACGTTCACTACTGATCTTGCTTTATCAAACATTCTTTTAACACTTGCCTCTAGAGATAAGCTTCGAGTTCGAGTCAAACCCATGTTCGACTCGAACATCGCCTGTTCGGTTGTTCATCGAATTGCAAACGTTATGGGCCATTCGTGCCAAATTCGAGTGGCGCGTCATGGCCCATAATTCACTGCGGCATCGCAGTGCATTGCTGGCTGATGATTGGCCAAGCATGCACTATGACCCGCATGCTTGGCCAATCACAGCGCCATCTGTACAGAGAGCCATAATTGGCCAAAGCCAGGGTGGCTGTGGCCAATTATGGCTCAGGGGGTTTAGTACATGCCCCACACTATATAAGGCCACCTGCGTGGCGGCCTTGTGTAGTGTGTTGCAGTGGAGAGAGATAGACAGAGACACAGTATCATTTGATTTAAGTTAGATAGAGTAAGCAGGTGAGTCAGTTAGCTGCACTTACAGTGTATTGTATATATATATATGCATCCTAGGTGTTGTATAAACATATATATATATACACTGTATTTAATTTAGCTAGATCCATTCCTGTTATTCTCTTCCTAATATACTGACAGGCAGGCGTTTTTACAGTATTTACAGTTAGTGTACTGTGTCCTCTGCACAGTGTGCACCTAAAGCTACCTGAAGACAATTGCTGGTGTTCTGATCCTATTAATACCACAGGCAGGCAGCTGCAGTATTTACAGTTAGTGTACTGTATCCTCTGCACAATTTGCAACTAAAGCTACCTGAAGACAATTGCTGGTGTTCTTCTGTTCCTATTAATACCACAGGCAGGCAGCTGCAGTATTTACAGTTAGTATACTGTATCCTCTGCACAGTTTGCACCTAAAGCTACCTGAAGACAATTGCTGGTGTTCTTCTGTTCCTATTAATACCACAGGCAGGCAGCTGCAGTATTTACAGTTAGTGTACTGTATACTCTGCACAGTGTGTACCTAAAGCTACCTGAAGACAATTGCTGGTGTTCTTCTGATCCTATTAACCACTTACTGACCGGCTCCTGTACATATATGTCGGCAGAATGGCATGGCTGCGCAAACTAAGGTACCCGTACGTTGCTTTGGATTTGCCAGCTGCGCACGCGCGCACGCCTCCCGCAAGCTCCGTGAGTCGGGTCGCGGGCTCACGTGGACTCAATCGCCGCGGGGATACCCGCAATCGCCCCACGGAGAGGACGAATGGGGAGATGCTGATGTAAACAGCATCTCCCCGTTCTGCCTAGTGACAGTGTCACTGGATCTCTGCTCCCTGTCATGGGAGCAGAGATCAGTGACATGCCACTCACAGTCCACCCCCCTCCAGTTAGAAACACATCCCTAGTACTGATTTAACCCCTCCCCGCCCCCTAGTGGTTAACCACTTCACTGCCAGTGTAATTTACACAGAAATCAGTGCATTTTTATAGCACTGATTGCTGTATAAATGACAATGGTCCCAAAAATGTGTCAAAAATGTCCGACATGTCCGCCATAATGTCGCAGTCACAATAAAAATCGCTGATCTCCGCCATTACTAGTAAAAAAAAAAATATTAATAAAAATGCCATAAAACCATCCCCTATTTTGTAAACGCTATAACTTTTGCGCAAACAAATCAATAAATGCTTATTGCAATTTTTTTACCAAAAATATGTAGAAGAATACGTATCGGCCTAAACTGAGGAAAAAAAATGTTTTTTTATATATTTTTGGCGGATATTTATTATAGCAAAATGTAAAAAATAATGCGTTTTTTTCAAAATTGTCGCTCTTACTTTGTTTATAGCGCAAAAAAAAAAAAATCGCAGAGATGATCAAATACCACCAAAAGAAAGTTCTATTTGTGGGAAAAAAAGGACGTCAATTTTGTTACGGAGCCACGTCGCACGACCGTGCAATTGTCAGTTAAAGCGACGCAGTGCCAAATCGCAAAAAGTGCTCTGGTCAGGAAGGGGGTAAATCCTTCCGGGGCTGAAGTGGTTAATACCACAGGCAGGCAGCTGCAGTATTTACAGTTAGTGTACTGTGTCCTCTGCACAGTGTGCACCCAAAGCTAACTGAAGACAATTGCTGGTGTTCTGATCCTATTAATACCGCAGGCAGGCAGCTACAGTATTTACAGTTAGTGTACTGTGTCCTCTGCACAGTGTGCACCTAAAGCTATCTGAAGACATATGCTGGTGTTCTTCTGTTCCTATTAATACCACAGGCAGGCAGCTGCAGTATTTACAGTTAGTGTACTGTGTCCTCTGCACAGTGTGCACCTAAAGCTACCTGAAGACAATTGCTGATGTTCTGATCCTATTAATACCACAGGCAGGCAGCTGCAGTATTTACAGTTAGTGTACTGTGTCCTCTGCACAGTGTGCACCTAAAGCTACCTGAAGACAATTGCTGGTGTTCTCATGCTAATAATACTACAGGCAGGCAGTTGATTCTGCTAGCTGCAGTATAATCACTATATATATACATCCCAGCTTTGTGCAGCTACATCTCACGGCAGGCCATTAGTATGTCTAGAAGGCCAATAAAGAGAGGCAGACAGTCACAAGCCAATAAAAGAGGGCAAGCAGGCTCTGTGTCTAGAGGCAACAGGGCTGGTCATGGACACGTTGCATCCTCATCAGCACGTGGCCATGGGACACGCTTGTCCTTTTTTTTGGCAGCTGGCCAAAGACTTGGTAGAGTGGATGACCAAGCCGTCCTCATCCTCCTCATCCTCTCTCACCCAGGCTCAGGGTACTTTGTCTGGCAAAGCAACTGCCAACGTGGCCTCTTCCCTCGGCTCAATGGCACTAGTCACTCCTTCCCTAGCCCCACCATGTCTTCCTGAGGAGTCCTCCAAACTGTTTGACCACAGTGTTGGGTACTTGCTCCAGGAGGATGCCCAGCGTTTTGAAGGCTTCCGATGATGGTACCCAGCTAGAGGAAGGCAGTAACATGAGTCCAGAGAGAGGGGGTGCCCAAGAAGGACAGCAATCTGGCAGTCATGTTCCCCCAGCTGCAGCATACTGCCAGGTTTGCTCCAGTGATGAGGAGGGAGGGGATGATGAGGTCACTGACTCCCCGTGGGTGCCTGATAGGAGAGAGGAGGAGGAGGCACATCTCCAACGAGGCAGGATGCCCTGAAAGGGCCAGCTTAAGGGCAGCACACCGACTGCATCACACCACAGAGCTCCGCATGTGCAGGGCGCTGCTGTCTCTGCGCATTATTCCAAAAGTTCTTTTGTGTGGGCCTTTTTTGAGACGAGTGCATCAGATCCCACCGCTGCTATTTGCAACATATGTCTCAAGCGTATCTCGCTTGGCCAAAACATCACCCGCTTGGGCACCACATGCTTGACCAGATATGTCGTCCTGCCATGCAGTTCGTTGGCAAGCGTACCTAAATGACGCACACCAAAGAACAAAGCGGACCTCTCCTTGCTCCTCATCAGCTGGGATCTCCAACCCCACAATACCTTCAGTCCTCTCTGAAACCTGCACTGAGAGGAATGAAGGTGTAGAATTAGGTGTGTCACAGACAAGTACTTGCGTGCAATCTGCTATCGGTACACTGACGTCAGATTGTACCAGGCAAATTTCCCTGCCCCAGCTGCTGCACCGCCGAAAGAGGTTCGCTACCAGCCATCCACATTTCCAGCAGTTCAATGCTAGCTTGGCTGAACTGCTAGCACTTCAACTGCTGCCTTTTCAGTTGGTAGACTCTGCCCCCTTCCGTGAGTTTGTGGAACGTGCGGTTTCTCAGTGGCAGGTTCCCAAACGCCACTTTTTCTCACGGAGGGCGATTCCGGCCTTTCTACCGGCATGTGGAAGGCAATGTCTTGGCCTCGCTGGACAGGGCGGCCAGCAGTAAGATGCATATTACCGCTGACTCATGGTCCAGCAGGCATGGACAGGGACGTTACCTATCTTTCACGGCGCATTGGGTGACTCTGCTGGCAGTTGGGAAGAATGCAGTGCAAGGTGCAGTAGTGTTGGAGGTTGTTCCGCCACCACGCCTCCAAAATGCTACTATTGGTGATTCTGACACACCTCTCTCCTCCACCCCCTCCTCTACTTCTTTCTCCATGGCCTCTTCCTGTGCTTTGTCCTCGGGACCATCGGTGCTCTGTAGGCGTTCAAGGGGCTACGCAAGTACGCAGGCAAAAAGATGCCATGCGGTGCTTGAGCTGGTCTGCTTGGGGGACAGGAGCCACACTGGGGCAGAGATTCTGTCAGCTCTGCAGGGGCAGGCTCAGAGGTGGTTGATGTCATTCCATCTTAAGGTGGGAATGGTGGTTTGCGACAATGGCACCAACCTCCCCCCACCCTCCGACAGGGACAACTGACCCATGTGCCCTGTTTGGCTCATGTTCTTAACTTGGTGGTGGAGCAGTTCTTGGGCAGGTACCTAGGCTTACAGGATGTCCTGAGGCAGGCCAGGAAACTCTGTGAATTTGCGCCGGTCATATAATGCCAGTGCACGGCTGGCTGACCTTTAAAAGGAATTTAACCTGCCCAAGAACCGCCTAATCTGTGACATGCCCACCAGGTGGAACTTAACTTTGGCCATGCTGCAGCGGCTGCACACACAGCAGAGGGCCATCAATGAGTACCTGTGCGACTATGGCACCAGGACAGGGTCAGGGGAGCTTGGATGTTTTTCCCTACGCCAGTGGGCCATGACCAGGGATGCATGCACTGTCCTGTCACAATTTGGGGAGGCCATAAGGATGGTGAGCAGTGACAGCGCATGAATCAGTGACACTGTCCCCCTTGTCCACCTGTTGGAGCACACGCTGCATGGAATAATGGACAGGGCACTTGAGGCAGAACAGAGGCAGGAAGAGGAGGACTTCCTTACCTCTCAAGGCCCCCTTTATCCAGACAGTGTTCCTGCGTGCCCGCCAATCACACAGGAAGAGGATGAGGAGAAGGATTGTGTCAGCATCGAGTTGGAGCCTAGCACTCAGCATCAGCAGCAGTCTTCGAGGGATCATTTGCAGTCCCAAGAAACCTATGGACTTGTACGTGGCTGGGAGGAGGTGGCTGCGGATCATGTCGTCCTTAGTGACCCAGAGGACTACGGACCGAATGCCTCAGCAAACCTACGCTGCATGGCCTCCCTGATCCTGCAAAGCCTGCGGAAGGATCCTTGTATTTGTGGTATCAAGGAGAGGGATCATTACTGGCTGGCAACCCTCCTTGATCCACATTACAAGGGTAAGGTTGCGGAGCTTATCTTGCCATCGCAGAGGGAGCAGAGGATGAAACATCTTTGGGTGGCCTTGCAGAAAGGTCTGTGCAACGCGTTCCCAGAGACCGGGAGGTTACAAACTCCTGTTCCTGGACAACGTGTTGCTGAGGCTTCGGTCTGTCAAAGAAGGAGCGTTGGAGAAGGTGGCCGTCTGACCAATGCGTTCAGACAATTTTTTAGTCCGCAGCCCCAAGGTATGATCGGTTCCAGCAACCATCGTCAGCGTCTGTTTTACATGGTGCATGAATACCTCGGGGCAAGATCAGACTTGGACACCTTTCCCACCGAAAATCCTCTGGGTTACTGGGTCTTGAGGATGGATCACTGGCCAGAGCTTGCACAGTATGCAATTGAGCTACTGGCCTGTCCTGCATCCAGCGTTCTTTCAGAACGCACATTCAGTGCTGTTGCAGGCTTTGTAACCGATCACAGGGTGCGCCTGTCCACCGACTCAGTTGATCGTCTGACCTTTATAAAAATGAATCAGTCTTGGATCACCACCAGCTACCAAGCACCTGATGCTGATGTAAAAGAATAATTATTTTTGAAATGTCAGATCCCTTCAAGACTGCCTATGCTGATGCTGAGTGACTATCCTGTTATGCTGAGTGACTATCCTCTGCCTCCTCAATGATCATGCTAATAGCTTGTGTAACGACACCCGAGTATGAAAGGGGTTAAAGTAGTTTAGGACATTCCATACCCGAACACAAAGGCAGCTACCGAACACTCTGATCAGCTAAACAAGGAACTCATACAAATAATTCTCCCCCCAAATACGAGACAACGCTCTGTCTTGATGGTCAAGCTGGAATCAACTCATTTATTTTCACACATGGACACAACAGATAAAATAACTCAGAGACTCTTTCTCCCCACCCTTGGCGGGCCAAACTGTCCAATGACAATGGACACACAGGTCAGGTGTGTCCAACGTCTTATCAGCACACAGTCTTATCAGCAAGGGGAGCTGCTGGAGGAATCCCCCCTCCCTCCATAGAGTTACACATCCTGTGATCCAAGGCAGACAGACACAATAGAATATTGGAATACAGCCCCACCCCAAACTAGCACAGCAAACAGTACACAACAGCATGAGACAACACACAATATATACACAACATTATGAAGCAGTCACTATTTATAATATGGCACATACAGGGTTCCCAGAGTTTTGTGTTTTGGGGGGACATGGACTTGAATCCAAAGTAACATTAGTTCAGGGTCCCCAGGCATACACCTCACAAAGAGTATAGTTCCCTTAAAATCCAGGGCCCATAGTCAAAAGGCAAGAGGCTGGCATTCAGTCCTCTCCAAAAGCCCCTGTTTCGGCTAGGTCTGTCACAGCTTGTAAGAACATTTTTGGTTCTGGGCACCGCCACCAGTGGCTAAGGCCCAATTTTTCAGCCCCTGTTTAACAGGGGCGTGAAGTTACAATTTTTGATTCAATATTTTGCAGGAGGGTTCATTGCTGCTCCCAACTACAGTATCTGTGAGGGGTTGCAGTGTTGTGGCACCTGCACCAGTGTTTAAGGCCCAATTTTTCAGCCCCTGTTTAACAGGGGAGTGTAATTACAATTTTTGATGCAATACTTTGCAGCAGGGCTCATTCCTGCACTCCAACTAGAGTATCTGTGAGGGGTTGCAGTGTTGTGGCACCAGTGCCTAAGGCCCAATTTTTCTGCCCCTGTTTAACAGGGACATGTAATTACAATTCTTGATCTAATATTTCACAGCAGGGCCCATTCCTGCGCCCACCAAGAGTAACTGTGAGGGCTTACAGTGTTGTGGCAACCTACCAACACCAAAGGCCCAATTTTTCTGCCCCTGTTCAACAGGTGCATGTAATTACAATTCTTGATATAATATTTCACAGCAGGGCCCGTTCCAGCACCCACCAAGAGTAACTGTGAGGACTTAAAGTGTTGTGGCACCAGTACCACCACCACCAAAGGCCCAATTTTTCTACCACAGTTCAACAATGGCATGTAATTACAATTCTTGATCTAATATTTCACAGCAGGGCCCGTTCCTGCGCCCACCAAGAGTAACTGTGAGGGCTTACAGTGTTGTGGCAACACCAACACCTAAGGCCTTAATTTCTGCAGAGTATATAGGGCAGGCCCCTACTTTCAAACATCCAACTTACAAATGACTCCTACTTGCAAACGGAAGGAGACAACAGGAAGTGAGATGAAATCTACCCCTAGGAAGGGAAATTCTCTCCTGTAAGAGTTAATATGGGAAAAACGTGTCTCCTCTCCACTGATGCTTTATCACCAATCCTTGTTTCACTAAAAACCCAAAATTTTCAAAAAACATTTGTCATTGGGACAGAAAATGAGGTGAAATCTTCTGAAGAGGTGCACAGACAGCAAAACAAATGTTACAGGGGTGATAACCCTTCCCTATGTTTTCCAAAAAGCTTTAAAATAGATTTTTTGGCTGGAGCTACACTTTAATAATGTACCAGTTCAAAATTACAGATTCTACCTAACAACAAACCTACAGTCCCTGTCTTGTTTGCACCGCCTCTATACTGCTGTTCAGAGTATATAGGGCCTGGGGGCCCCACGCCTTTCCTTTTTTTAATTTGGGTGCGGGGTTCCCCTTAATATCCATACAAGACCCAAAGGGCCTGGTAATGGACTTGGGGGGTACCCATGCCGTTTGTCTCACTGATTTTCATCCATATTGCCGGGACCCGACATTACATTAAAGCCGCAAGCAGTTTTAAATGACTTTTATTCCTTTAAAAATGTCATTTTGTGCAGGGACTGTTCTAAGCACCGGAAAAATGTGCCACTTTACTATAGACACCCCCCAGGTACGATATTTAAAGGAATATTTCACTTTTTTTTCACTTTAAACATCATTAAAATCACTGCTCCCAAAAAAACGGCCGTTTTTAAAACTTTTTTTTGCATTGATACATGTCCCCTGGGGCAGGACCCAGGTCCCCAAACCCTTTTTAGGACAATAACTTCCATATTAGCCTTTATAATTAGCACTTTTGATTTTGAACATTCAAGTCCAATAGACTTTAACGGGGTTCTAAAGTTAGCGCAAACTTTCGGTCCGTTTGCAGGTTCTGGTGCAAACTGAACCGGGGGGGTGTTCGGCTCATCCCTACTTGCCTTCCTGCACCCGATGAGACCACAGGTCCAACATATTATGGGAATAGTTTTACATGAGATACAAATAAAGTGGAAAAATAACAAAAATACACCAGTAGAGCAGATCATTTTTTTTGGACTCACTTTCTGTCATGGGGGAGTCTTTCTCCCTATAGCTAGGTGGTTTGTCTGCTGTGGTTTGTTTAAATGCTGCCACCATATTACTCCTGTTTGTTATAACGCTTAGGACCTTCCTCTTTGGTATGTCCCACTCATGCAAGCATTTGTCCACACAGTGATTTAACCACTTAACAACCGCACTATAGCCGAATGACGGCTACAGCGTGGCACCATAACTCTGGGAGGGCGTACTATGACGTCCTCCCAGAATCGCGCTCCTGTGCACCCCCTGGGGCGTGCACACAGGAGTATCCATCCTGTGTGCACGCCCCAGGGGGTGCACAGGAGCGCGAGGAGCACGCTTCACGGATGACAGTAAATGGCCATTGACAGCGGCTGTTTACCACCTGATCGCTTTGTCAAATGACGGAACGATCACTTGTAAACAAACCAGCATCATGTCCGGTTCCTCACTCCCCTCTCTGTACCGATCAGTACAGTGTGAGCAGGGAGGGGAGAGATCGGGTGCAGCAGCGATGTGGGCTGGATCTGTAGTGCCCACAGCACTGCTCTGTGCCAATTGCAGCCTCATCCATCCATCCATGCTCAGCCATCTCAGCAATACTCATCCATCCATCCATGCTCAGTCATCCATACTCAGCAATACTCATCCGACCATTAATGCTCAGCCATCCATAATCAGCAATACTCATCCATCCATCCAAGCTCAGCTATCCCATCCACCCCCATCCATACTTAGCCATACCCAGCAATATCCATCCATACTTAGCCATACCCAGCAATACCCAGCCATACTCAGCCATACCCAGCCATACCCAGCAATACCCAGCCATACCCAGCCATACCCAGCAATACCCAGCAATACCCAGCAATACTCAGCCATACCCAGCAATACCCAGCCATACTCAGCCATACTCAGCCATACTCAGCCATACTCAGCGTTAGAGATGGGCCGAACACCCTCCTGTTCGGTTCACAGCAGAACATGCGAAAAGGCAAAAAGTTTGTTCGAACACGTGAACACCGTTAAAGTCTATGCGACACGAACGTGAAAAATCAAAGGTGCTAATTTTAAGGGTTAATATGCAAGTTATTGTCATAAAAAGTGTTTGGGGACCTGGGTCCTGCCCCAGGGGACATGTATCAATGCAAGAAAAGTTTTTAAACAGCCTT
This sequence comes from Lithobates septentrionalis, assembly GCA_037952835.1. NCBI lineage: Eukaryota > Metazoa > Chordata > Amphibia > Anura > Ranidae > Lithobates > Lithobates septentrionalis. The sequence goes on along the minus strand of JBBDGP010003344.1, from coordinate 1,413,454 downwards.
TTTTTCCAGAGCAGTGATTTAAATAATGCTTAAAAGAAACAATAAAAGTGAAATATTCCTTTAAATTTCATACTTGGGGGGTTTGTATAGTATGCCTGTAAAGTGGCGCATGTTTCCCATGTTTATAACAGTCCGAGAGAAAAAATTACATTTCTAAAGGAAACAAAAGTCATTTAAAAGTACTAGCGGTAGCGCCAGCAGCTATAATGAATTGTCAGGTCTCTACAAAGCTCATAAGTCATTGAAAAAAACGGCATGGGATTCCCCCACAGTCCATTACCATGCCCTTTGGGTCTGGTATTAATATTAAGGGGAACCCCAATCCAAAATTTAAAAAAAAATGCGTAGGGGTCCCCCAAATTCCATACCAGGCCCTTCAGGTCTGGTATGGATATTAAGGGGAACCCGCGTAAAAATAAAAAAAAAATGGTGTAGGGGTTCCCCTCAAAATCCATACCAGACCCTTCAGGTCTGGTATAGATTTTAAGGGGAACCCCGTGCCAAAATTTAAAAACAAATGGCGTGGGGGTCCCCCTAAAAATCCATACCAGATCCTTATCTGAGTACATAACCTGGCAGGCTGCAGGAAAAGACTCTTGAACTGTACCATGCCACATGCCCTCAACATGCGGAGGAGGTCCCCATGTTGATGGGGACAAGGGCCTCATCCCCACAACCCTTGCCCGGTGGTTGTGGGGGTTTGCGGGCATGGGGCTTATCAGAATCTGGAAGCCCCTTTAACAAGGGGACCCCCAGATCCCACCCCCCCTGTGTGAAATGGTAATGGAGTACAAATGTATCCCTACCATTTCATAAAAAAAGTGTCAAAAATGTTAAAAAAGACAAGAGACAGTTTTTGACAATTACTTTATTAATGTCTTCTTCTTTCCCCGCTTCTTCTTCCATCTTCTTCTGGTCTTTATTTGGTTTTCTTCCTCCATCTTGTTCTTCCCTAGCTTCTTCCTCTTCTTCCACCGATCCTCTTCTTCTTCCTTCGGTCTTCTCGTCCGCATCTTCCCCTGGCGTCTTCTCCCCCGCTACATTCTCCGGACGATCCACATCCACGGGAGGTTCCCGCTGTGTGGCGCTTCTGTTCTTCTGACAGTTCTTATATAACTGATGTCAGAGGGGGAGGGGTCACCCGGTTATATAATGGGTGACCCCGCCCCCCTCTGACACCACGGGGAAAACCATAGGAAAGTCCCCATGAAGTCCCCGTGCGTCAGAGGGGGCGGGGTCACCGGATGACCCTGCCCTCAGTTATGTAAGAACTGTCAGAAGAACAGAAGCGTCACACAGCGGGAACCTCCCATGGATGCAGGGGGACCCCCACGCATTTTTTTGTTATTTTGGTTCAGGGTTATCCTTAATATTCATACCGGACCCAAAGGGCCTGGTAATGCACTGAGGGGGAATCCCAGGCCATTTTTTTTCAATGACTTTTATGAGTATTGCAGAGACCCGACAATTCATTATAGCTGTTGTAAACACGGGAAACATGCGCCACTTTACAAGCATACTATAGACACCCCCCAGGTACGAAATTTAAAGGAATATTTCACTTTTATTGTTTCACTTTAAGCATTATTAAAATCACTGCTCCTGAAAAAACGACCATTTTTAAAACTTTTTTTGCATTGATACATGTCCCCTGGGGCAGGACCCAGGTCCCCAAACTCTTTTTATGACAATAGCTTGCATATTGACCTTTCAAATTAGCACTTTTGATTTCTCCCATAGACTTTTAAAGGTTGTTCCGCGGCTTTCGAATTTGCCGCAAACACCCCAAATTGTTCGCTATTCGGCGAACGGGCGAACAGCCAATGTTCAAACTCATGTTCGACCCGAACAGACAGCCCATCCCTACTCAGCAATACCCAGCCATACTCAGCCATACCCAGCCATACCCAGCCATACCCAGCAATACCTAAAAATACCCAGCTATACTCAGCAATATCCAGCCATACCCATCCATACTCAGCCATACCCAGCCGTACCCAGTCGTACTCAGCCATACCCAGCCATACTCAGCCATACTCAGCCGTACCCAGCCATACTCAGCCGTACCCAGCCATACTCAGCCATACCCAGCCATACCCAGCAATACCCAGCAATACCCAGCAATACCTAGTCATACTCAGCCATACCCAGCCATACCCAGCAATACCTAAAAATACCCAGCTATGCTCAGCAATATCCAGCCATACCCAGCCATACCCAGTCGTACTCAGCCATACCCAGCCGTACCCAGCCATACTCAGCCGTACCCAGCCATACTCAGCCGTACCCAGCCATACTCAGCAATACTCAGCAATACCCAGCAATACCCAGCAATACCCAGCCATACCAAGCCATACCCAGCCATACTCAGCCATACCCAGCCATACCTACAAATACCCAGCTATACTCAGCAATATCTAGCCATACCCAGCCATATCCAGCCATACCTAGCCATACCCAGCAATACCCAGCAATATCTAGCCATACCCAGCCATATCCAGCCATACCTAGCCATACCCAGCAGTACCCAGCCATACCCATCCATACCCAGTCGTACTCAGCCATACCCAGCCATACCCAGCCATACTTAGCCGTACCCAGCCATACTCAGCTGTACCCAGCCATACTTTTCCATACCCAGCCATATTCAGCCATACCCAGCAATACCCAGCCATACTCAGCCATACCCAGCAATGCCTACAAATACCCAGCTATACTTAGCAATATGGATGAGCCGAACACCCCCCTGTTCGGTTCGCACCAGAACTTGCGAACAGGCAAAAAATTTGTTCGAACATGCGCCATCGCCATACTCAGGAGGAGTAGGATAATCTATTATTGGGTGTAATTTTTGGTATGTACATGCTATGTGTTAGAATTATTGTATAAATGGACAACTTTGGGCAAAAAAAAAAAATGCATTTTTATTTTCTTTCCACATTTTCCAAAAACTTGTAGAAAAAAATGACATGTTCAAAAGACTTATTATGCCTCATAGATTATACGATGGGGTGTTTTCTTTCCAAAAGAAATATTTTTTGGAGCATTTCCATTGTCCTGGTGCTCCAGGGCCTTCAAAAGTGCAAGAGAATTTATGCTCCTAGAACGCCTGATGGTGCTCCCTGGGTGTTGGGCCTCTGTATGTGGTCAGGCTGTGTAAAGGTCTCACACATGTGGTATCGCCATACTCAGGAGGAGTAATAGAATGTCTTTTGGTGTGTAACTTGTGTTATGCATATGCTGTGTGTGAGAAATAACCTGCTAATATGACAATTTTGTGAAAAAAAGAAAGTAAAAAAATAATAATTTTTGATTTTGCAAAGAATTGTGGGAAAAAATTACAACTTGAAAAAACTCACCATGCCTCTTACTAAATACATTCTGCTCTCCAAAAAGGGGTCAGTTGGGGGTTATTTATACTTTCCTGGCATGTTAGGGTCTCAAGAAATGAGAAAGGCCATCAGTACTTCAGGTGTGATCAATTTTCAGAGATTGGCACCATAGCTTGTGAACTCTAAAACTTTCGCACAGACCAAATAATATACCGATTTGGGTTATTTTTACCAAAGATAAGTAGCAGTATAAATGTTTGCCAAAATTTATGAAGAAATTGACTAAATTTGCAAAATTTTATAACAGAAACTAAGAAAATGCATTTTTTTACAGAATGTTTAGTCTTTTTTCTTTTATAGCGCAAAAAAAAAAAAAAAAAAAAAAAAAAAACAGCAGCGATTAAATACCACCAAAAGAAAGCTCTATTTGTGTGAAAAAAAAAGGACAAAAATGTCATATGGGTACAGTGTTGCATGATTGAGTAATTGTCATTCAAAATGTGAGAGCACCGAAAGCTGAAAATTGGTCTGCTTAGGAAGGGGGTTTAAGTGCCCAGTGGGTAAGTGGTTAATTGACTGTGCAGTGTGTGGATGGGTTTTGGGCTACTTGTTCTCAACAACAGAAAAGAACCATACACTTATAGCAAGGCATGAAGATATGACTTTAAAAAGATGTGACTTAACAAAACTTGGTTTCACAGAGAAAAGACTTTATCTAACAGATAAATCTGTGTCTGTGTAGTTTGTTCAAGCCATAAATAATAACATGATATTTGCTTATTATTTTGGAGTAAAAAAAAAAACTAAGGGCGGGCATCACAGGGTTAACAGGGCAACATAGAATGAGGGACTTTATGTAAGAATAGTTGGGATTGGTGGGCTTGTAGGAATGGGGGTGGAGCAGAGTAATTGAGCACGGGGAGAGGTCCCTCCCCAGCTCAGTTGGTCAGGAGGAACGAGCTTTGTAACATGGCCGCTGTGGAGAACCTGTTTGCTAGGCTGAAGGCCGAGGCAGCGTCCAGGGGACCTGGATGGCTGGAGGGCAGACTGGTTGCGGCGCTGGGTGAGAGTGCCCTAGCGGCCACTTCGGTGGTGGGTGAGTCTGTGCAAGCCCGGCGGTCCAGGCCGCCGGCTCGCTTCTCCCCAGAGCCCCCTCTACCCCTCCCTCCCAGGGTGCAGAGTCAGCAGATCTGTGCGGGTCAGCTGGGCTCTGGGCCGCCCGTGAAGCACGCGGCGCCGCATGAAGGGGGAGCTCGCTACTATAAAGATCCATCTCTCCCCCTCTCTCCCAGAGTTGAGAGACAGCAGGTCCGGGCGAGTCGGCTGGTTTCAGGGCCACCCGCGAAGCGCGTGGTAGCGCATGAGGTGGGGGGAAGAGGCAGCAGAGGAAGTCAGGCCGTGGGGCATCGAGGAGTAGCACCAGCAGTTCCAGGGCGAATGCTGGGCCCAGCGAGGAGAGAACAGCGAGCCAGGCCCCGGGCTTTGATACAGCAGTGGTGGAAGAATGCAGCAGCGGCAGCCAGTGGCACACATTGAGGGAAGGGCGGAGGACATCAGCAGCCAGTGGCCTGGCACGGCAAGGAGGTCAGTGGGCCCAAAAAAGTGACCCACAATCAGGGAATTGCAGGGTTGCAGGATTTCTTAGCGGGTTTGAGGGACTTAGTGAAAAAGTTTGAGCCGGGGCGAAGTGGGATTCAGTCACCTGCGGCGGCATAGGTGGATCCTGGGGTCGGGGGGGGCAAAGACCGGGTTGTCAACGGGCACGTGGACTCCCCCGGGCCTGCTATGGAGCCAGCGGCACCAGCGACGGGGGTTGATGAGGTGGCAGTTAAGGAGGTGGTGCCTAAGCAGCCGGAGGGGGCGACCGGGGAAGGGGCCAAAAAACAAGACTTAGTGAGGTTGGCAGATGCAGCAAAATGCGAAGTTTATGTGTGTTTTGAGGGGCCCCTCGGAGCACACCTAAAACCTGACGTGAGGGAAAAAATTTGGAAGGGGGAATACGTGGAGATTTTTGCGCTCTTACCTCTGGAAAAGTTTAATTTGGATAGGGTTAAGCCAGAGGATCACAAGAAGAAGGACGAAGAAAAGAGGAGGTATAGGCTTATCCCCAGGACTTTCACGAATTGGCTGCAGGCCTTTGCGATAATGGCGAGTGTTATTGGGGAACCCAGAACACTGCTCGGCATTGCTTTGCTATTTGGACGCCATAGGAGAGGCACACAGAGTCTACGGAGGGCACAGCATGGCTGCAGTGTGATGAGCAATTTAGGCAGCGGAGGGCTGTACGCCTGTCCTTAAGGTGGGATCATAAGGACATCAGTTTATGGATGCGCCTCATGACCTCGGCAAGGCTGACGGGTGCGTTTTTTCAAGGGGGGGCCAGTGGATCATTCAACTCCGGACAATCGGCCACAAGAAAAAAAGGGGTTTGTTGGCAATTCAATGAAGGTTCCTGCAGATTTGGGGGGTCGTGCAAATACAAGCACGAATGTTTAGGTTATGGAGGTGGACACCCTGTGTCCCGTTGTTTTAAACAGAGAAAAGGCCGTATCGCCAAGTTTGTTAGTAAAGGGGACAACGCCGGTGAAAGTGGGAAGGATGCATCCTTTCCTAGAAAGGTACCCGGACAGGGAGACAGCGCGGTTGCTAGGCCGGGAAATTTTGGAAGGTTTTAGAATTCACTCACGCCTGGTCGATACTCCCCCGCTGTCATGCAATTTGCGGTCAGCTTCACAACATGCGGACGTGGTTTTGGAGAAAGTAATATTATTAGGCCGGATGAGTGGTCCTTTTCCTTCTTTGCCAATATCGGATCTGGTAGTGTCACCGCTAGGGGCCGTGCAAAAGAAAGAGCCTAACAAACTTAGGCTTATCCACCATTTGTCATACCCAAAAGGGGGTTCGGTGAATGATGCCATCGACCCGGAGGTATGCGCGGTATCATATACGTCCTTTGATGCAGCGGTAGTTTGGGTTAGGAGGTATGGGCGGGGGGCACTAATGGCAAAAGCTGACATAGAGTCGGCTTTTCGCTTGCTACCGGTTCATCCAGAGAGTTTTTGTTTGTTGGGTTGTTGTTGGCAGGAAGAATACTACATAGATCGCTGTCTGCCTATGGAGTGTTCTATATCCTGCGCTTTGTTTGAACAGTTTAGTTCCTTCATTGAGTGGGTGGTGCATGACGTTGCGGGAGAAAATTCCTTCATTCACTATTTGGACGATTTCCACTGCGTGGGCCCACCTACGTCAGAAGTTTGTGCGGTCCTGTTGGCCACACTGGAACATGTTGCTGATATGTTTGGCATCCCTTTGGCTCCGTAAAAGACAGAGGGTCCACAGACGGTGTTGAGTTTCTTGAGCATCGTCTTGGACTCAGAGGCCATGGAGTGCAGGCTGCCGGAGGATAAGCTGATGGTGTTGCAAGCAAAGATTCGGGAGATCATTGGACTTCGCAAAGTACAGCTGCGCACCTTACAATCATTACTAGGTAAGTTGAATTTTACGTGTCACATCCTGCCCATGGGGAGGGTATTTTGCAGGCGGCTGTCTGCAAGTACCACAGGGGTTACGTCCCACAAGCACTATGTGCGCTTGGTGAACGCCCATAGAGAGGACCTGACGGTATGGCACACGTTCCTGGCTAATTTCAACGACAGGGCGCTGTGGATGTCAGGGCCAGTTAGCAACTTTGATCTGGAACTGTACACGGATGCGGCGGGTTCTGTGGGTTTTGGAGCTTTTTTCCAAGGTAAGTGGAGTGCAGGGCATTGGCCGCAGTCGTGGAAGGAAGCAGGGCTAGTGAAGAATATGTTACTGTTGGAATTGTTCCCCATGGTATTAGCGGTAGAGTTATGGGGTGAATCATTCAGGAATATGAAAGTTAGGGTTCACGGGGACAACCTGGGGGTGGTACAGGTAATTAACAAGGTGTCATCGGCTTCACCGCCAGTGGTAAGGTTGCTCAGACACCTTGTATTGTGCTGTCTGCAGCTGAACGTGTTCATCTATGCTGTTCACCTCCCCGGAGTGGAAAATGTCATTGCTGATGCGCTATCTCGCTTTCAGTGTGACAGATTCCGGAAGCTGGCGCCAGAGGGGCGGAGCAGAACGGGGTCCCTTGTCCTGAGTGGCTGTGGAGGATTGCCTTGGAAGAGTAGCTGGCTGGATCAGACAGTCGGTGAGCGACGCGACGTGGTCTGCATACAACAGGGTATGGCAGGAGTGGGTATCCCTGCTGCAACAGGTGGCGGAAGGACATGAGGACAAAGTTCTCAGGTTGCTAGTTTTGTATTTTGTTTCACGAAATTTGGAGGATGGGGTGTCGGTGTCTGGGTTGGAAAAGAAGTTGGCAGGTTTGGCGTTTTGGTTAAAATTTCAAGGTTTACCTGATTGAACTAAGGATTTTTGGGTTAGGCAGGCACTGAAGGGTTCTAAGCCGGGGAGGGACGCTAGGCGCCCGGTTTTGTTCGAGCTTTTAGGTAGGATAGTGGCGCAGTTAGACATTACATGTTCATCAGAATATGAGGTGGTGTTGTTCAAGGCGGCATTCGCCTTGGCGTTTTTCGGGGAGTTTAGGATTAGTGAATTAGTTAGTCCCTCTAAAAAGGAAAAAGCGGGGTTGGGTGTGACTGATGTCAGATGTGGGGAGGACAGGTTGTCCATACTAGTTAAAAAAAAAAAATCTAACGGATCAGCGAGGCAAGGGAAAGTCGTTGCAGGCTTTTTCACTGCCAGGTTCTCCCTTGTGCCCAGTAAAATTGGTGCGGGGGTTTCTCGCTATACGCCTGGGGGGATGGTCTCCTTTTGGTACATCAGGATGGGTTGTCTTTATCTCCTTTTCAATTTATTGCAATTTTCAAAAAATGTTTGGGGGCATTGGGTTTGGGGGATCAAAAGTTTTCATCCCATTCATTTCGGATAGGGGCGGCTACGGAAGCAGTTATCTGGGGATTGGATGAGGCAGCAGTAAAAAGGATTGGGTGATGTGAATCTCGACGGTTTACATCTTATGTTCGCCCTCAATTATTGAATGTTTAAAAGGGGGTAAGGGCAGGTTTGGCGTAGTGCATTGAAGGATTGTTATGTGCTGGGTGTTTAATTGATTTGTTGGGGGGTTTGTTTTTCTTTTCTTTCAGATTGAACACAGTGCCTGGTCTGGATAGTGGGCCACTCTTATGTGTGTTGGGGGGCAAGGAGAGGAGATGCACGATGGGATGAGAGACAGCTGGGTTTCTCCAGACAGGAAGCCTGTCTCCGGTGGTTGGGGGTGCCTGGTATGCTTTGGGGAAGGACGGTGTCAGAGGTGCGAAAATTTGCACGTCTGGACAGCCCTCCTGATGTGTTGGTGTTACACGTGGGTGGCAATGATTTAGGGGTACGGTCAATGTTAGATTTGGTGCAAGACATCAAATTTGATTTTTGGCAACTCAGGATGGCCTTTCCACATATGCTTATTGTGTGGTCGGACATTGTGGCACGAACCACTTGGAGGTTGGCTAGGTCGGTGGATAAGATTACCCGGGCCCGGAAGAAGGTTAACAAGGAAGTTAGTGGTTTTGTGGCTAGGAATGGTGGGTTGGCAATCAGGCACATGGAATTGGAGGTGGATACCTGGCGTTACTTGAGGAGAGATGGCGTACACCTGAATGATGTGGGGATCGACCTGTGGGCTTTGGGTTTGCAGGATGGGATCCAGCGAGCATTGAGGGTTTGGCAGGGCACACAAGGGTAAGGTTTTCCCCTGGTGTGTGCTATGGCGTGGTGTTGGACTTTGCAGGTGAAGGATTAACCCCCAGATATAGTAGAGTTCGGGACCCATCGGTAGTATGAGGCCCGTTGGTGGTATTCCAGCTAACAGGGGTTTAGCTGGAATTGGTTATTGGGTGCACTGCGGTCAATTGGTTTGTTGTCTCCAAGCTAGCGTGTCAGCTGGAGGCCTATTTTAGTTAAGGCACCGCAGTGCCGGAGTGAATCGAGTGTAAGATTGGTGGGTTTTTCCCTGCAAAGACCAATGGGAGTATTTAACTGATATGTCAGGTGTTTTATACAGTTTTTGTGATGTTTATGTTAAATAATTATATTGGTTATTATTAAAGAGGAGTTCCACCCAGGGGGGCCGTCAAAAAAAAAAAAATTAAAAGTCAGCAGCTACAAATACTGCAGCTGCTGACTTTTAATTGGACACTTACCTGTCCCTGGGTCCAGCAATGCGGGGGATCGAAGCCCTGCTCGTCCCCCTCCTCCGCTCGTCGGCGCCGGCATTTCAACTGTGGGCGCCGAGCGCCGTGATTGCCCCCTCAATCACCTGGGACCTGTAATGGGTCCCAGATGATTGACAGGAGGGAGGGAGCAGAGCGGAGCCCTTCCTGTGCCGAGGGGGAAGTGATGTCACCAGCCCAGGCAAAGGAACAGGCAGACTACGAGGGACCACCTAGCAACAGGCATTTAGAGGTAAGTGAAAAAAAAAATATCCAAATGGTTTTTTTTTTAGAATTTTTCCAGGTATCTTTGTTTTTTGTTTTTTGGGTGGAACCCCACTTTAATAAAGTTAATTGGCTGCTACGGCCAATATTTTACTCCAGATGGGTGTGGTCTCAATTTTGGGGTAAAAAGCTAAGGGGTACGTAGCAGGTTGATATGGTGTGAGTTTAAGGGTAAGCAAGAGACATCTGTTATACAATAGTCATGAGTTTTGAAATTCTAGAGAAATGCTTAAATAATGCATTATTTAACTAAACACATTAGATTTTAGTAGACTAAGATGATTTTGCCAAAATCAACAATGAATTTTATGAACTCGTAAGCAAATCCACATAAACATGTACAGAACATCCCAGAACAGTTTGCGCCCAAGGCAGACAAACAATAGAGCAATGGGACACATAATAACCCCATCCCCACCGCAAACTATCTAGCAATGGTCTATGAGATACCTCTACAATATTCCAGCTGTGTGAAAAGTGAAATTACTTATCTCATATTTTATGAGGGATATTCGCCGAACATCGAACAATTTGGGGTGTTTGCAGCAAATTCGAAAGCCGCGGAACACCCTTTAAAAGTCTATGGGAGAAATCAGTGCTAATTTTAAAGGCTTATATTCATGGTATTGTCATAAAAAGTGTTTGGGGACCTGGGTCCTGCCCCAGGGGACATGGATCAATGCAAAAAAAAGTTTTAAAAACAGCCATTTTTTCGGGAGCAGTGATTTTAATAATGCTTAAAGTGAAACAATAAAAGTGTAATATTCCTTTAAATTTCGTACCTGTGGGGGTGTTTATAGTATGCCTGTAAAGGGGCGCATGTTTCCTGTGTTTAGAACAGTCTGACAGCAAAATGACATTTCAAAGGAAAAAAAAGTCATTTAAAACTACTCGCGGCTATTAATGAATTGCCGGTCCGACAATACACATAAAAGTTCATTGATAAAAACGGCATGGGAATTCCCCACAGGGGAACCCCGAACCAAATTTTTTTTTAAAAATGACGTGGGGGTCCCCCTAAATTCCATACCAGGCCCTTCAGGTCTTGTATGGATATTAAGGGGAACCCCAGCCAAAATTAAAAAAAAAATGATGTGGGGGTCCCCCTAAATTCCACACCAGGCCCTTCAGGTCTGGTATGGATATTAAGGGGAATGCCGTGCCAAAATAAAAAAAAAAACGGCGTGGGGTCCCCCCAAAAATCCATACCAGACCCTTATGCGAACACGCAACCTGGCAGGCCGCAGTAAAAGAGGGGGGACGAGAGAGCGCCCCCCCTCCTGAACCGTACCAGGCCACATGCCCTCATCATTGGGAGGGTGCTTTGGGGTAGCCCCCAAAACACCTTGTCCTCATGTTGATGAGGACAAGGGCCTCATCCCCACAACCTTGGCCGGTGGTTGTGGGGGTCCGCAGGCGGGGGGGGCCTTATTGGAATCTGGAAGCCCCCTTTAACAAGGGAACCCCCAGATCCCGGCCCTCCCCCTCTGTGAAATGGTAAGGGGGTACAAAAATACCCCTACCATTTCACAAAAAAACTGTCAAAAATGTTAAAAATGACAAGAGACAGTTTTTGACAATTCCTTTATGTAAATGCTTCTTCTTTCTTCTATCTTCTATCTTCCTTCATCTTTTTCTTCTGGTTCTTCTGGTTCTTCTGGTTCTTCCTCCGGTGTTCTCGTCCAGCATCTCCTACACTGCGTCTTCTTCCCTTCTTCTCCTCGGGCCGCTCCGCATCCATGGTATGGAGGCAGGCTCCCACTCTCCTCTTCATGTTCTCCTCTTCATGTTCTCCTCTTCATCTTCTTCTCTTCATCTTCTTCTCTTCATCTTCTTCTCTTCATCTTCTTCTCGGGCCGCTCCGCATCCATGCATGGAGGGAGGCTCCCGCCGTGTGACGCTTCTCCTCTTCTGACGGTTCTTAAATAATGGGTGGGCGGAGCTGCCCGGTGACCCCGCCCCCCTCTGACGCACGGTGACTTGACGGGACTTCCTTGTGGCATCACGGGGAATGCCACAAGGAAGTCCCGTCATGTCCCTGTGTGTCAGAGGGGGGCGGGTCACCGGGTGGCCCCGTCCCCGGTTATTCTGAACCGTCAGAAGAGGAGAAGTGTCACACAGCGGGAGCCTCCCTCCATGCCATCGTGGATGCGGAGCGGCCCGAAAAGAAGATGAAGACAAGAAGATGAAGAGAAGAAGATAAAGAGAACAGCGGGAGCCTCCCTTCATGCCATGGATGTGGAGCGGCCAGAGGAGAAGAAGGGAAGAAGATGCCGTGGAGGAGATGCTGGACAAGAACACCGGAGGAAGAACCAGAAGAACCAGAAGAACCAGAAGAACCAGAAGAAGAAGAAGATGAAGGAAGGTAAAAGATAGAAGAAAGAAGAAGCATTTACATAAAGGAATTGTCAAAAACTGTCTCTTGTCATTTTTAACATTTTTGACAGATTTTTTGTGAAATGGTAGGGGTACCAACGAAATTTAAAGGGATATTACACTTTTATTGTTTCACTTTAAGCATTATTAAAATCACTGCTGCCGAAAAAATGGCCATTTCTTAAAACTTTTTTTGCATTGCTCCATGTCCCCTGGGGCAGGACCCGGGTCCCCAAACCCTTTTTATGACAATAAATTGCATATAAGCCTTTAAAATTAGCACTTTTGATTATTCATGTTCATGTCCCATAGACTTTAACGGTGTCCGCGTGTTCGAACAAATTTTTTGCCTGTTCGCAAGTTCTGGTGCGAACCGAACAGGGGGGGTGTTCAGCTCATCCCTATTCATAAATATTACTGTCCCAAGTGAAAGAGCCTCTCCCCCAATGCCCATAAGCACACAGTACCCTAAACAAATTGTCTGAAACAGAGCATTACTTACCCAACTAACTTCTGACTCTCTCGTAGAACATACCGGCCGCTGGGGAGAGGTGCGGACTGGCTCTTCTCCCTGGAGTCCTTTCAACTGCTGGAGAGAAGACAGGATTGCTGGGCTCACTCCGTCCTGCTCTTGGGGATCTGGGCAGTATGTATAGGAGAGGAGTGTGGGGGATATGACAGTAGCCAATAAGTATAGGGGCAGAGTGTGGAGGGTATGTCAGTGGGCAGTATGAACCGGAGAGGAGTGTGGATGGTATGACAGTGGGCAGTATTTATAGGAGAGGAGTGTGGAGGGTATGACAGAAGGCAGTATGTACAAAAGAGGAATGTGGAGGATATAACAGTGGCCAATAAGTATAGGAGCAGAGTGTGGAGGGTATGACAGTGGGCATTATGTACAAGAGAGGAGAGTGGAGGGTATGACAGTGGGCAGTATGTAAAGGAGAGGAGCGTGGAAGGTATGACAAAGGGCAGTATGTACAAGAGAGGAGTGTTGAGGGTATGACAGTGACAGTATGTACAGGAGAGGAGTGTGGAGGGTATTGAAGTGGACAGTATGTACAGGAGAGGAGTTTGGAGGGTATGACAATGGGCAATATGTACAGAAGAGGAGTGTGGAGGGTATGGCAATGGGTAATATGTACAAGATAGGAGTGTGGAAGGTATGACAGTGGACAGTATGTACAGGAGAGGAGTGTGGAGGGTATAACAGTGGGCAGTATGTACAGGAGAGAAAGAAGGAAAGGGTATGACAGTGAGCAGTATGCCCACTCTCATACCCTCCACACTCCTCTCCTGTACATACTGCCCACTGTCATACCCTCCACACTTCTCTCCTACACATGTTTCCTCTTGTCATACACTGTGCACTCCTCTAATGCACGTTGTAATTTTCCTAACCTCACCTGTTCTGGAATGGAAACACTTAAACACAACCATGTTCCAGAATACAGAACATTCCTTCTGGAATAATGACCAGTACCTTCTCCATGCTTCCCTTACTACAGAGGAATCATTGTACTGTCTCAGGAAGTGAACATATTCTGATTAGCAATATTGATCAAATATTGCCAACAGGACCTGCGCAAAAAAAAGAAAACAAGTTCTGAAATGTGACCAGCAGTGACATAGCTCCGCCCCCCAGTCCTGTAAATATAGGGGCCCGGGGCCACTACACAGTTCATAGCAGAGCTTGCAGAACATCATGATGAAAGCTGTGATCACTCTCCTAATCCTGGGGCTCCTCTTCATCCATAGTAAGTAAGAACATTTCCATATTATACATTTTGTCTTACTATCCTAGAGTCCAGTGTATAACAATGCATTGTCCATAGGCCAACATCTATACTAGCAGCACACTGACTTTGTTTTCATTCCAATTTCTTCTGCTGAATATTTGTTACTTTATATTGAAGCTCCTGACAGGAAGAAATGAAAAGCAGCCCACATTACACAATGTTAGGCACATAGTTAAGCCCATTGATTGCCGCTAGATGTTACCCCCTTCCAACCCAGTGTCATTAGTACAGTGACAGTATATAGTATTAGCACTGATCACTGTATTAGTGTCACTATCGATGTCAGTGTCAGTTAGTCAGTTAGTGACCCTCCCAGATAGTGTCTGTTAGTGGCAGATCGCCCACCACACTATCATAGTCACACTCTAATTTGCTGATCACCATCATTACAGTATAGCGTCTATAACTGTGTAGAGCTGCACGATTAATCGTTAAAGAATCGAGATTCTACCCCCCTCCCCTCAAAATCTTAACACAGCATATTCCTGATTCAGTGCAGAGAGTTCTCTGCTCAAGCCGTCAGCTGTCAAAAAGAAAAAAGCAGATATCCTGCCAAGTTTATTACAACATCGCTCAGGCGAGATAAAGAGAAATATTGTAACATTTTGTGCTTTTAAAGATCAAAGGAATGAACTTCTGTCTGTAGATGAGGGCAGTTTAACCACCCAAAGACTAAACCTTTTTCTGACACTTGTTGCTTACAAGTTAAAATCAGTATTTTTTGTTAGAAAATTACTTAGAACCCCCAAACATTATACAGTGGTTATAAAAAGTCTACACACCCCTGTTAAAATGTCAGGTTTCTGTGAAGTAAAACAAATTAGACAAGGTTAAATCATTTCAGAACTTTTTCCACCTTTAATGTGACCTATAAACTGTACAACTCAATTGAAAAACAAACTGAAATCTTTTAAGGGGGGAAGTAACAATAAAAAAAATGTAATAATGTGGTTGCATAAGTGTGCACACCCTCTTATAACTGGGGATGTAGATGTGTTCAGAATTAAGCAATCACATTCAAACCCATGTTAAATAGGAGTCAGTACACACCGGCCATCATTTAAAGTGCCTCTGATTAACCCCAAATAAAGTTCAGCTGTTCTAGTAGGTCTTTCCTGACATTTTCTTAGTCTTATCCTACAGCAAAAGCCACGGTCCTCAGAGAGCTTCCAAAGTCAAACCCAAACATTTTGCCAGCGCATGGCAATTTTTTTTTTAGTATACATTATAGTATTGTAAAAGACCTTGGACACCTTTGGGTGCCCCAAGGCCAGTAGTAGGCGGCCAAATTGACAGTAGGAGGCTTAACAGGACATGGTTAAAGTGGCTTTCCACTCAAAAAAAAGAAAAACATTTTGAGAATTTTTTTTTTTTTACTCACCTCTTTAATGCCTGTTGCTAGGGGGTCCCTCGTAATCTGCCTCCTGCGGCACCTGGGCTCCTGACGTCACTTCCCTCGGCGAAGGAAGGGAGATCAGCTCTCCTCCCTCCCTCTAGGCAATCATCTGGGACACGTGACAGGTCCCAGATGATTGCCCAGCCAGTCACGGCGTGCGGCGCGGCTCGCGCATGCGTAGTGGGTGCCCGGCTGTGAAGCCACAACTGGACGCCCACAGTTAAAATGCCGGCATCGCCGAGCGGAGGGGGAGACGAGCGGGGCTTCGATCCCCTGCATTGCTGGACCCTGGGACAGGTAAGTGTCCGATTATTAAGCAGTATTTGTAGCTGCTGACTTTTCATTTTTTTTTTTTTTTTTAGTGGGAACTCGGCTTTAAGTAAAACAAAAACATTCTTTTAACCATAAAATATGCTTTGATTGCTGTGCCACAAGTAAGAGTCTTACAGACTCAGCACAATCATTTTTGCATTACTTCATGCACAAAAGCTGGTCATCCTGGCACACACCATCAGGCCAGCTGCTGTAAGCTGAACTGTGCATGCGCAGCTCAGCTTACATTCCATGGATTGCTGTGAACAAGCAGGTAGGTGTATTTTATTGGAGAGGAGAAATTGCATGTCTCCTCTGCAATAAAAAAACCCGCCTGCTGGCAGCATGTAATGACAGAACTTTTGTTCCACTTTAAGACACACAAACTTTGGGACAAACTATCATTTAAAAAAACACAATACAACATCTACTTTTCTGCACCCCAAAAGATAATTTGCTTTTGTAGGGGGGAGGGGGAGGAAGCATAACATGACATTTAGGGCCGGTTCACACTGCTGCGATGCGGAAACCCTGCAAATCCACTGCGGTTCCCGCATTGCATGTTTCCCGGCCGCAGTTCACACTGCCCTATGAGAACTGCTGGGAGCGTCAGGTAAAAGACACCCCCAAATCACTTCACATATCGCAGTGCGATCTGCAAACTCGGACAGGAATCGGATGAACACCCATGCGATCCGATTCTGCTGCGGACAAAAAAAGGGTCCTGTGCGAGTTTGATGCAAATTCAGCCACACGATCTTTATGGCTGAAATCGCATGGCACAGAGATCGCATGTCATTTTCAATGCAGTGCCAATCACATGCGATCTCTGACATTGCACCAGTGTGAACCGCCCCTTAAGCCGAAAGTCTGCTTTAATATTCAACAAGCTTTATTGCAAGTAGTGCAAACTCACAAAGCCAGGATGTAAGAACAGACCCTCTCCTACTCCTTCAATGTGCTTCTCCCCCGACAGGGGCTTAAGGTGGCCATACACTACACCATCTTATTATACAATCTTTAAATCAAATATGCAGGCCCTTACACTAGATCATTCTTGGAAGATGAGAATCTGATTGTACAAGAAGATTGTGTAGTGTATGGTCACCTTCAGTCCTGACCTGTGAGCTGGAAACACTTGGATTACAATTTGTTGGCCTTTGCAGTCAGTTTGCACCTCCAGTAATCCCAGTGACTGTTGTCAGAGTAAAATATGTCCGACCTTTGCCATCAGTAATTAAAAAAAAACGTCATTGTTGTAATGAATGTAAATGCCATTGTTGGTGTCAGACCCTCCTCTCCCTGCACTCTTCCATTCCCAAGCTGACCCCATTGATGGGGTAAAGAGGCTGTATCACTATGGAGTCTGTATACAGAAGGGGGAACGTATCACTGCAATAATGCCACAAAGTTCTACACCTCTGTATACACCATAGCAATACAGATCCCCAGACATTTCCAGCCGACCCTCCGCCCTTCACATTACACATTTGTAAAACAACACATTGAAACCGACCTGCTGAACCTCCATGCAGACTCTGGTCATTCTCTGCAACGTGAACACACGGGGGAGGGGCATGGCTGAGGGGGCGTGTCCTTCTTTCTTCAGGGAGTACATCCACCAGACACAAGGAGGAGAGCTCAGGGGACCCCTAGAGGCAGTGAGTGGAAATACAGAGCAGCTCCACGGACTCCAGCAATCCTTTACTATTTACGGCCCTGCCGATGGGACCGGAGAGAGGAAGCACGTCCCTGGCTCCGCCCCTGGTCCACGTAGAATAATGTGTCCGGGTTTCTGATAGATTGAAATTTGGACAGATGATTGAAAAACCGGACTGTCCGGGTGAAAACCAGACAGGTGGCAACCCTAGGCGTGGCGGCGGTAGTGGCGCAGAGTTTTTTGGCTGGGCGGTGGGGTTGTGAGGTTGTGTGGCGGGAGAGGGTGTAAGATCACTTGCTGGTTGCTGCCTGGCTTACCAGTGCCCATCAATGCTGACCCCTAAACTCACCTGCCTGACACACTGACCTACCTACCTGACATACATACACTGACCTACCAGACATACACTGACCTACCTACCTGACATACACTGACCTACCTGACATACATACACTGACCTACCTGACATACATACACTGACATACATACACTGACCTACCTGACATACATACACTGACCTACCTGACATACATACACTGATCTACTCATAGGCGTGCGCAGCCTATTGCATTAGGGTGTGCACCTCAAACCAAAGCTCAAACACACGTGCATCTGTGTGTGTGTATATATATATATATATATATATATATATATATATAACTATTTAAACCATGGCTTGTCATATATATATAGTTACAAGCCAGGGTAAGATTGATCAATTGGTTGGCCACTGCTTCTAAGGGAGAGAAAGGCCGGAGGGGGGCGGAGTGCAGATGTAGATCACTCCACCGCGCCTGCGGGACCTGCAGCCGGAACTATAGAAGCTGCATCGGCAAATGCGGCTCCCAGCTGGGTTACTCCGCGGCTGTGGTCCTAGTTCCCTCCCTGCTCAATCCTCCCACTCGCAGCACACAGCTGTTTTTGCTGGCCGGACCCGACCCCAGGCAGTGTTGGTGACGGAGTTACACAGGGACATGTTGCAGGCAGTCAGCATAAAACAAAAGGTGTGAAACACAGACAGAGCACAGGGATGATTAGAGTGTGCCTGGGCACACCCGGCCCACCCCATGGGCATGCCTATGGACCTACCTGACACACACTGACCTACCTGACACACACTGACCTACCTAACATACATACACTGATGGTAATGACACACACTGACCTACCTGACCAGGAGACAGACTTCATGTGTCCTGCAGCAGCAGCTCAGCTCAGCCATGGTGTGCGGTGCGCCTATCATCACAGCAGGCAGCCAGAGGAGGAGAGGAGAGCCGCTCGGTGCTCGGATCTCCCAGTGATGTGGCGTGGTGAGGTGGCCGCATTGTAATTCCTGCCTTCTGCAGCCTGCAGTGCCTATGATGGACGTCACTCGTCCCGTCTTTGGACCAGTGAGACGTCCATCATAGGTGCTGCAGGCTCCAGAAGGCGGGACCTGCTATGTGACTCGGCTGCACTCGGCGGCGCTTCCAGATTCCGATAAGCCCCCCCGCCCACAGATCCCCACAACCACGGGCAATGGTTGTGGGGATGAGGTCCTTGTCCCCATCAACATGGGGACAAGGTGCTTTGGGGGGATCCCAAAGCACCCTCCCCATGTTGAGGGCACATGGCCTGGTATGGTTCAGGAGCACCCCCTCTTTCCTGGCCATCCATGGCTGCTTGCTCAGATAAGGGTCTAGTATGGATTTTGGGGGGCCCCGCGCCTTTTATTAAAAAATAAATTAGCATGGCGTTCCCCTTAAAATCCATACCAGAACTGAAGGGCCTGGTATGGAACTCAAGGGCCTGGTATAGATTTTGGGAGGGACCCCCACGTCACTTTTTTTTTTCATTTTGGCATGGATTTCCCCTTAATATCCATAACAGACCCGAAAGGCCTGGTATGGACTGGGGGGGACCGCACCCCGTTTTTTTCAATGTTTTTTTATCTACATTCCTTTGTAGCCGACAATACATTACAGCCACAAGCAATTTTAACCGCTTGCCGACCGCCGCCTGTACATTTACGTCGGCAGAATAGCACGGCTGCGCAAATGGGCGTACCCGTATGTCCCTTTGAATTTGCTGCCGTGCCATCGCGTGCGCACGCCTGCAGCGAGCTCCGTGAGTAGGATCGCGGGTCCCGCAGACTCGATGTCCGCGGGGATACCCGCGATCGTCTCAAGGAGAGGAAGAACGGGGAGATGCTAATGTAAACAAGCATTTCCCCGTTCTGCCTAGTGACACTGTCACTGATCACAGCTCCCTGTAGTCGGGAGTGTTGATCAGTGACGTGTCACTCGTAGCCACACCCCCTAACAGTAACAGTTAGAATCACTCCCTAGGACACACTTAACCCCTTCCTAGCCAGCTAGTGGTTAACCCCTTTACTGTCAGTGTCATTTTTACAGTAATCAGTGCAATTTTATAGCACTGATTGCTATATGAATGACAATGGTCCCAAAAATTGGTCACAATTGTTCGATGTGTCCACCATAATGTTGCTGTCACGATAAAAATCGCAGATCGCTGCCATTACTAGTAAAAAAAAATATATATATATTATAATAAGTAGAAGAATAGGTATCAGCCGAAAACCGAGGAAAAAAATGTTTTTTTGGGGGGGATATTTATTACAGCAATAAGTAAAAAATAATGCGTTTTTTTCAAAATTGTCGCTCTATTTTTGTTTATAGCGCAAAAAATATAAACCGCAGAGGTAATCAAATACACCAAAAGAAAGCTCTATTTAAAGGGAAGAAAGGACGTCAATTTTTGTTTGGGAGCCACGTCGCAAGACCGCGCAATTGTCAGTTAAAGCGACACAGTGCCGAATCGCAAAAAGTGCTCTGGTCTTTGGCCAGCCAAATGGTCCGGGGCTGAAATGGTTAAATTACATTTTTCCTTTAGAAATGTAATTTTGCTGCGGTACTGTTATAAACATGGGAAAGATGCGCTACTTTACAGGCAGACTAAGATGACCCCCGGACACGATATTTAAAGTAATATTTCATTTTTATTGTTTCACTTTAAGCTTTAATAAAATCACTGCTCCTGAAATAACGGTCATTTTAAAATCTTTTTTTTTGTATTGATACATGTCCCCTGGGGCAGGACCCGGGTCCTCAAACACTTATGACAATAACTTGCATATAACCTTTAAAATGAGCACTTTTGATTTTTCATGGTCGTGTCTAGGGATGAGCTTCGAGTTCGAGTCAAACTCATGTTCGACTCGAACATCGGCTGTTCGCCAGTTCGCCGAACAGCGAACAATTTGGGGTGTTCGCGGCAAATTCAAAAGTCGCGGAACACCCTTTAAAAGTCTTTGGGAGAAATCAAAAGTGCTAATTTTAAAGGCTTATATGCAAGTTATTGTCATAAAAAGGGTTTGGGGACCCGGGTCCTGCCCCAGGGGACATGGATCAATGCAAAAAAAGTTTTAAAAACCGCCGTTTTTTCAGGAGCAGTGATTTTAATAATGCTTAAAGTGAAACAATAAAAGTGTAATATTCCTTTAAATTTCATACCTGGGGGGTTGTCTATAGTATGCCTATAAAGGGGCCCATGTTTCTCGTGTTTAGAACAGTCTGACAGCAAAATGACATTTCTTTTTTTTTTTTTCAATAGATTTTATTGAAAGAAATTGCAATACAGGGTATCACATTAGTTGGTATACAAAATTTTTGAACATTTTACATATATAATTTTTGAACATTTTACACACATATATATATATATATATATATATATATATATATATATATATATATATATATATACACATATACATATATATATATACACATGCACCCATATACATATATATATACCAGTAGTCTATGCACATTTATATATAGGTGTAGAACCAAAATAACCAGGGTGGGATATATGGTGTGACTTTTAGATGGACATATCATCATGACGATATAACTGGATGGATCAACCGGGTGGATCCTTCGGGAGCTACTGGTATCAAAAACAAAAAGAAAAAGAAAAAAAAGGGGGGGGGGGGAAGCATACATCAGTCGGTTGAAGTATTAAGTAGCTAGAGAGTTACAGGAAGAAGAAAGAACGGGAGTGTCTTCCTCCTCAGGAGTGGTAATGGAAGTGTCATAGTAAGCGAATGAAGTATTTTCGAAGTTCTGTAGTTCCTCTTGGGACAGAGTTGATTGCATGAAGGCCCACCATCTTGAGTAAAATCGTGTGTGGGGGAGTTCTTTTTTGAAGTCAGTGTTGAGTTTGTCTCTGTGAAGCAAGGTTAGAAGCTCCCTTTTAAGTTGCGAGATCTGTGGGCAAAAAGAGGAGGTCCAGTTTTGTAGAATTAGTCTTCTAGCCAGTAAGAGACTGATCAAGGCCCAGTCCTTATATGTAGGGTGGGTGATTGGGGACCACGGGAGCAGTTGGTCGTCCCAGTATCCGAAGATGAGGAGTAGGGGGTCTTTAGGTAGTTTTAACAGCGTTATTTTGAAGATGTAAGAGATGATTTGGTCCCAGAAAGCGGAGATGGAGGGGCATGTCCAGAAACGGTGGGAAAGTGATGGTTTTGGCTGTCGACACATGGGGCAATTTGCTGCACCTTGGACAGTCTTGTCCGAGATGAAGGGTATGTAGGCACGGTGCATAATCTTTAATTGAGTTTCTCTCCATACCTCATTGGGGGTCAGGTGAAGCGTTTTCTTGTACCCCTGAAGAACCTTTTCCACTATGTCTGAGTCAGGAAAGTCCTTTCCCCAGTTTGCTACCGATGAGGAGGCAAGTGGGGGAGTGGTCCTTATCAAGAAAGGTTTATAGATATCCGAGATTTTATAAGAGTCACTGTGGAGTAGTAAGTCTGTGATGGATGTCTGAAATCTCTTACTTTCCTCTCTGCATGAGTCTTTTATAAAGCTGACGCATTGTGCGTAGTGTAAAGTATGAGATATAGGGAGAGAGAAAGTTTCTGCGATGACAGAGAAGTTATGAGGGCGTCCTGTTTCCAGATCACATAGGGTGGAAAAATGTGTGAGGCCTTTTTGTTGCCAAATAGTGAAGGGTTTGTATTCCAAACCCGGTGGGAAGCTGGGATTTCCTTGAATCGGGAGATGTCTGGACATAAATGGCGAAAGTTTCAGTGCTTTCCGTACTTCCCTCCAAGCTATGGCTGTGTCTCTAAGGAGAAGATTGTGTTGTATGGGTGGGGGAGTAGATTTCCACCTGCAATGAAGTAATGCCACCAGGGAGTACGGTTGGGCCATTGAAGCTTCCATGGAGTAATTAGAGCAGCGAGAAAGTTGCGATATCCAGTCTAGGCTTATCCTGAGTAGGCAAGAGAGGTTATATGTTCTGATATTTGGGAGACTAATCCCTCCTTCGCGTCTGGGAAGATACAATTTAGCAAGGGCTATACGTGGTCTTTTGTTCCGCCAGAGAAATTTGGAGATGGCTTTGTTTAAGTTTTTGATATCTGCGTGTTTAAGAAGTAATGGTATCGTTTGGAGAGGGTAAAGTAATCAAGCGAAACTGACCATTTTTATTAGGTGACATCTTCCCAGGAGCGAGAGGGGCAGATCCATCCAGTTACCCAATTCTTGAGAATTTTTTTTCAACAGTGGGGGATAGTTTAGATGGTATATAGAATGGGGCAGTCTTCCTATTTTAATGCCTAGATATGTTATGTGTGACTTGGCTACTGGAAAGGGTGAGTGTTGTGCCCAGCGAGGGACAGATAAAGTGCCTATGGGGAGAATTTCGCTCTTGCTGTAATTTATGCGGAGACCCGAGCAGAGTTTAAATTCATCAAAGATTGTTTTGATGGTGGACATGTCAGAGGAGGGGTTGGTTGAGAAAATTAGGATGTCATCGGCGAAGAGTGATGTGCGGAGTTCTTGGGATCCTATTTTGATGCCGTGTAATGGGGCCCCTAGAGTAAGGTATCTAGAGAGGGGTTCTAAGGCGATGTTAAAGAGGAGTGGGGATAGGGGGCAACCTTGTCTCGTGCCCTTGTAAAGGCGGAATTCATCCGAGAGAAGGCCTGCCGCCACCAATCTGGCCGCGGGGGAGGCATACATGGCATGTACGAGGTGTTGGAAAGGGCCCGTAAAACCCATTTTTGATAGGGCCAGTGATAGCCATTCGAAGCTAACATTATCGAAGGCTTTTTCCGCGTCCAGAGTGATGATGGCATGGTCCCCCCCTGGGCTGATTTTGGCTTGTTCCAGAGCCATCATCACCTTACGGATGTTCATAGTGGCTGTTCTCCCCTTCACAAAACCTGATTGGGCTGGGTGAATCAGAGAGGGAATGATGGTGGCAAGTCTGGAAGCTACTATTTTTGAGAGAATTTTAACGTCTAAATTTAGGAGTGAGATGGGTCGGTACGAACCCGGTTCTTGGGGGTCTTTGCCTTTTTTTGAAAGTAGTTTGACTATGGCCTGATTCCCAGTCGGTAAGTAGGGGCCGCCAGTCCATATACCATTATAGACAGCGAAGAGAGCGGGTTCGGTAATAGTTTGTAGGGCCTTATAGAATTCTCCTGTAAACCCATCTGGGCCTGGGGCTTTAGAGGGAGCTAGGTTCCGGATGACATTAGATATTTCTTGTAAGGAGATAGGTGCGTTGAGGACTTCAAGTTGGGAGGGAGAGATCGTGGGTAGAGACAGCCTGTCTAGGAAGTGTTTGGCTGTGTTCGTGTCGATAGGGTCGGTGGCATATAGCGAGGAGTAGTATTGTAACATAATTTTGTTAATGTCCTGTTGTGAGGTTTTTATGTCACCTGCGGTGTCCCGAAGGGAGGTGATGTGTGTCGGGCGGAAAGGGCCTTTGCAGAGCCTTGCTAACAGTTTGCCAGCTTTGTTGCCAAATTTATGAAGGGTGGCTGTCATATGTGCCCTGTGTGTCCGCTCAAGGGTATCTGCCCAGGTATCAAAAGCCCTTTTTGCTACCTGCCAGTGTAGCCTGTTATCAGGGGAGTCCCTAGTATAGAGAGAGCGTTGTGCCGAGCTCAGGTTGGCACTGGCCCTCTTATAATTTGCCAAAGTGTTTCTCTTGTGAGAGGCAGCGTACGATATGATTCGGCCTCTGAGGAAGGCCTTACCAGCTTCCCAGAAAAGGTTCGGGTTGTCCGCATGTGGGGAATTAGTCTCGGAGAATTCAGACCAAGCTTTCTCCATGTAGTGTTGAAAGTCTGAGTTATTTTGGCGATAAGCGGGGAAACGCCAAAGTTTAAGAGTAGGATCTAAGTCAGGGGTATCTAGCGAGATTGAGATGGGGGCGTGGTCTGATATGGCTATGTCATGGATATCAGAATTCGAGATCATGGGGATAAGACTGTCAGTGCAGAAGAGGTAATCGATTCTAGTGAAAATGTTGTGAGGGTTGGAGTAAAAGGTGTATTCTCTATCTGCTGGGTGGAAAAGCCGCCAGATGTCATGTAGGTGGAGAGATTCCATAGTGGATGCGAAGTGTGTGAGATCAGACGAAGTGGGAGATGAACGCGTTCGTTTAGAAGAGGATCTGTCATCGATTGGGTGTATGATGGTGTTAAAATCTCCCCCAACTATATGTGGGAGCGTAGAATCCAGGAGGACATTTCATTAAGAAATTTTTTGCCGGGATTATTTGGGGCATATATGTTAGAGATCACTAGAGTGCTGTTACCCAGTTTTATGTGTGTGGAGAGGAAACGACCCTGGTTGTCTGTTTCCATGGACAGTATCTCGCAGGGAAGGTTTTTGTGGATTAATATGATAACCCCTGCTTTGCGATTGAGTGCACTTGAGCCTAGGACAGTACCCACCCAAAGTTTTTTCATTCGGTGGAGGTCAGAGGAGGTTAGGTGGGTTTCCTGGAGCAGGGCGATATCGGTTTTTAGTCTCTTGAGGTGACGAAGAATTTTAAGTCTCTTAATGGGGGACCTAAGCCCTTTCACGTTCCAAGAGGTGACTTTCATGTGAGTAAGGTCGAAAGTAGGTTGTGTGCCGGTAAATTGTTAACAATATATGTAGACCTGAGGAGAGGAGTTGAACTGGTAGTGCTAACTAGGGTGGACTGGCTATGAGGAAGGAGTTGTGGCTGAGAGTCTAGTGGCAGATGGATGTTGCTGGGGACAAATAATGGGGAGGGATAAGGAGGGGTAGGAGCAAGGAATAGAAACATCTCATAACAATAGAAGAACTTCTCTTTTTTCCGCATAGAGTCACTGTGCAGGCCAGCTCCCCTAACGATCCAGTCGCTGTAGTGGGTGCGCGCCCTGAATGGCTCAGTGTCAATGGCCGCGACGGAGGACCTCTCATGGGTGCAGGATCAGGAGGAGGCCATACAAAGTGAGGCTATAGGAGGTGAAGCAGTATAAAAGGAAAAGAAACCTGTGCCATAATGAAAAGAGAACAGTCAAACTTAAACAAGCCATATACCTGAGTGTCCAGACATTGGAGTCTTTAATACCGAGGAGCAGGCAGAACATATGCTCCTAAAGAAAATATGGTGAGGTATCAAATCTTCTCGTCAGCGGGGGGTGTTACGGTGGGTAGGTCAGGAGGATCTGAAGCGTTTTGGGGAATCTTTCCTCGGGCTTCACTGGTCCAGAGGGCGATTGTTTGGAGAGGCCCTGAGCGGGGAATCGGAGTGAGATTCAGTGTGCAGTGAACGCAAGAAGGCTTCCGCCTCAGAGGTGTTCTGAAAGGAAAGCTGGTCTCCGTTGGGAGCTTTGAGGCGGAGAGTTGCGGGGAAGGCCAAGGTGAACTTCATTTGTCGCTGATGTAGCTCTGTGCAGATGTGTTGGAATGCTTTCCTCTTTTTAGAGACTTCTATGGAATAGTCCGCGAAGATCAGGATTTTGATTCCATCAATTTCCAGAGATCTGGTTTGCCGAAACTTTTGTAGGATGACAGTCTTGTCGTTGCAGTTTAGGTACTTCGCTATGATTGGGCGGGGGGACTTGCGATCAGGAGCGAATGTTCCCACTCGGTGGGCCCGTTCTACCGTAAAAGGGCCGGGGAGGCCTATAGCCTCCGGGATGCGTCTGGCGCAGAATTCTGCAATAGCTGAGGACTGTAGTGATTCCGGGACCCCCACGAATCGCAGATTGCTCCTTCTAGATCTGTTTTCTAGATCGTCCAGTTTTTGTAGTATGTACTGATTGGTTTTCTCCTGTGCTTGTTCGGTAGCTTGTGCCTGATAAACTTCTTCTTCCAGGCTTGAAAGGCGGTGTTCCACCTCGTGAAGTCTAGTTGAATGTTCTCCTAGTTGTGCCTTGACTTGCCTCATTCCCGCATCCACCGCCTTTTCCACTGAGGCGGTTATCATAGGGGATAGGAGGGCTGCGACGGCTTGAGCTATATGGTCTGTATCATTATCCCCCTGGTATGGGGAGGAAGAGGCAGGATGCAGGGAGAGAGGAGAGTGGAGTGAGGAGGGGGGTGCTGTGGGACCGCTCACCTCCATGCCTGGTTCGTCAGGCGTGGTATTCGGGAGGACCGGGGCCTCGGGTTGCGTCCGGGCCGGTTGCATCGTTGCGGCTGCGTAAGAGCGCGCGCCAGTTTTCTCCACAAATCGGTCCATAGGGTAGCTTGTGGGGGCTTCGGTGCTTCTGGCAGCAGGAGGGGGGTGTGCACTCGATATTGAAGTCCTGTTGTTGAAGGCCTAGACCGGGGCTTCAATTTGCAGCTGGGCCAGGCGTGTGTAGGTTGTTCTTTTGATTGCCAACAGTCGGTCCGTAAGGGAGTGTGGGGTCCCCTATGAGGTGTCAGGCGACAGGGGGGAGGTCAGGCGGCTGTATTTGAGCCTTTTCTTGTCCTGCTAGGGCCGCGTAGGCCGAGATCGGGGCCTCAAATTGGGGCTGGGCCGGGCGAATCTGGCGTGGATCCGAGCCGTTCCTTTGGTTAGTGAATGAGGGGTCCCTGATGAGGATGCAGGCGGCAGGAGGGGGGTCGGGCAGTTGTTTTAGAGCCCAGATTCGTGACATGAAGGCCGTGTAGGCCGAGACCGGGGCCTCGATTTGCGGCCGGGCCGGGTGAGATCATCGCGGCCTAGTAGGAGGCCGGTACCTTGGCGATCTGGAGATCGTAGGGGAGTGAGGGGTCCCCGATTAGGTTGCAGGCGGCAGGAGGGGGGCGGGCGGTTGTTTTAAAGCCCCATTTCGTGACGTGAAGGCCGCGTAGGCCGAGACCGGGGCCTCGATTTACGGCCGGGCCGGGTGAGGTCGTCGCGGCCTAGTAGGAAGCCGGTATCTGGAGCTCTGGAGGTCGGCAAGAGAGCGGGGAACACCCGCGGAGATGTGCCGGCGTCAAGGGGGGATTGGGCAAGTATTTGTAAGCCGATTATCGGATCGTGGTGTAGGAGCTGTGAGGAGGCTCAGCTACTCCATACGGCGCCAGAACCGGAAGTTAAAATGACATTTCAAAGGAAAAAAAGGTCATTTAAAACTACTCGCGGCTATTAATGAATTGCCAGTCCGACAATACACATAAAAGTTCATTGATAAAAACGGCATGGGAATTCCCCACAGGCGAACCCCGAACCAAAATTAAAAAAAAAATGATGTGGGGGGTCCCCCTAAATTCCATACTAGGCCCTTCAGGTCTGGTATGGATATTAAGGGGAACCCCGGCCAAAATTTAAAAAAAAAATGGCGTGGGGCCCCCCTCAAAATCTATACCAGACCCTTCAGGTCTAGTATGGATTTTAACGGGAACCCTGCGCCAAATTTTTTTTTAAAAATGGCTTGGGGTCCCCCCAAAAATCCATACCAGACCCTTATCCGAGCACGCAACCTGGTAAGCCACAGGAAAAGAGGGGGGACGAGAGAGCGCCCCCCCCTCCTGAACCGTACCAGGCCACATGCCCTCAACATTGTCTTCATCAACATGGGGACAAGGTGTTTTGGGGGGCTACCCCAAAGCACCCTCCCAATGTTGAGGGCATGTGGCCTGGTACGGTTCAGGGGGGCGCTCTCTTGTCCCTCCCTCTTTTCCTGCGGCCTGCCAGATTGCGTGCTGGGATAAGGGTCTGGTATGGATTTTTAGGGGGACCCCACGCCATTTTTTTTTTAAAATTTTGGCACAGGTTATCCTTAAAATCCATACCAGACCTGAAGGGTTTGGTAGAGATTTTGAGGGGGACCCCACGCCATTTTTTTTTTAAATTTTGGCCGGGGTTCCCCTTAATATCCTTACCAGACCTGAAGGGCCTGGTATGGAATTTAGGGGGACCCCCCACATCATTTTTTTTTTAAATTTTGGTTCGGGGTTCCCCTGTGGGGAATTCCCATGCCGTTTTTATCAATGAACTTTTATGTGTATTGTCGGACTGGCAATTCATTATTAGCGAGTAGTTTTAAATGACTTTCTTTTCCTTTAGAAATGTCATTTTGCTCTCGGACTGTTGTAAACATGGGAAACATGCGCCACTTTACAGGCATACTATAGAAACCCCCCAGGTATGAAATTTAAAGGAATATTTCACTTTTATTGTTTCACTTTAAGCATTATTAAAATCACTGCTCCCGAAAAAACAGCCGTTTTTAAAACTTTTTTTTGCATTGATCCATGTCCCCTGGGGCAGGACCCAGGTCCCCAAACACTTTTTATGACAATAACTTGCATATAAGCCTTTAAAATTAGCACTTTTGATTATTCATGTTCGTGTCCCATAGATTTTAACGGTGTTCGAAGGAATCTTTTGCCTGTTCGCAAGTTCTAGTGCGAACCGAACAGGGGGGTGTTTGGCTCATCCCTATTCGTGTCCCATAGACTTTAATGGTGTTCGCACAAATTTTTTGTCTGTTCGCATGTTCTGGTGTGAACCGAAGTGGGGGGGGGGGTTGTCACACTGTATTTGTGCGGCGGTGTTTCAAATGTAATATTTTTGGAAAATGATAAATGGTTTTCAGAATGTTTTACAAATAAATATGTGAAAATTGTGGGGGAGGCATTTGTATGGTGCCCCCCGGAGTCAATACTTTATAGAACCCCCTTTCTCTGCAATTACAGCTGCAAATCTTTTTTGGGGATGTCTCTACCAGCTTTGCACATCTAGAGAGAAAATGTCAAGGGGTATGAATACTTTTTTTAAGGCACTGTATCCCATAGTTTGTAGACAATATAACTTTCACACAAACCACTTAATATACACTTACTGTATATACTCGAGTATAAGTCGATCCGAGTATAAGTCGAGGCCCTAATTTACCACAAAAAAATGGGAAAAACGTATTGACCCAAGTATAAGACGAGGGTGAGAAATGCAGCAGCTACTGTAAGTGGAAAAAGAGGGTCAACAATGCCCATCTGCAGCTGTATACCTCCCTGTGTCCTGTGCATGTGTCATGTGTCCTGTGCATGTGTCCTGTGCATGTGTCCTGTGCATGTGTCATGTGTCCTGTGTATATGTGCATGTGTCATGTACCTGTGTCCTGTGTATATGTGCATGTGTCATGTACCTGTGTATATGTGTATATGTACCTGTGTCCTGTGTATATGTGCATGTGTCCTGTGTATATGTACCTGTGTCATGTACCTGTGTGCATGTGTATATGTACCTTTGTCCTGTGTCTGTGTGCCCACCTGCAGCTGTATACATCCCTGTGTCCTGTGCATGTGTCCTGTGCATGTGTCTTGTGCATGTGTCATGTGTCCTGTGTATATGTGCATGTGTCATGTACCTGTGTCCTGTGTATATGTGCATGTGTCATGTACCTGTTTATATGTGTATATGTACCTGTGTCCTGTGTATATGTGCATGTGTCATGTGTCCTGTGTATATGTGCATGTGTCCTGTGTATATGTACCTGTGTCATGTGTATATGTACCTGTGTATGTGTGCATGTGTCATGTGTATATGTACCTGTGTCATGTACCTGTGTGCATGTGTATATGTACCTTTGTCCTGTGTCTGTGTGCCCACCTGCAGCTGTATACATCCCTGTGTCCTGTGCATGTGTCCTGTGCATGTGTCTTGTGCATGTGTCATGTGTCCTGTGTATATGTGCATGTGTCATGAGTCCTGTGTATATGTGCATGTGTCATGTGTCCTGTGTATATGTGCATGTGTCTTGTACCTGTGTCCTGTGTATATGTGCATGTGTCATGTGTCCTGTGTATATGTGCATGTGTCCTGTTTATATGTACCTGTGTCATGTACCTGTGTCATGTGTATATGTACCTTTGTCCTGCATCTGTGTGCATTCTACCTGTGTCCTGTGCATCCTCCGTGTGCCGCTCTGCACCAATCAGCGTGTGCGGCGGCCATTCACTGTTCAAAAGCCGTGCCTCCTCCTTGTCAATGTTAGGCAGAAAACTCCATTTCCCAGCAGTCAGCGGTCAGCCTATCACGGACATTCTCTCATCCTCATACCACGGACGAGGATGAGAGAATGTCCGTGATAGGCTGTACACTGACTGCCTATCACAGACGAGGAGGCGCGGCTTTTGAACAGTGAGAGGCTGCCGAGTGCTATGTAGCACACGCTGGCTGACGTCTGCCTGCATGACATGCTGATCATGTAGGGAGATGGCGGTGACTCGCGTATAAGTCGAAGGGGGCACTTTCAGCCCCAAAAAAGGGCTGAGAATTTCGACTTATACTCGAGTATATACGATATTTTTTTTTTTTTTTTTTTTACCAAAGACATGTAGCAGAATACATTTTGGCCTAAATCTATGAAGAAATTTAAATCTATTGGATATGTTTTCTAAGAGAGATAAGAAAATATATATTTTTGTTTTTTAAATGTTCATTCTTTTTTTGTTTTTATCTCAAAAAGATAAAAAGATGGTGGTGATCAAATACCACCAAAAGAAAGCTTTATTTGGGTGAATAATGATATAAATTTAATTTGGGATCAGTGTTGCATAACTGAGCAATTACCAGCTAGTAAGTAGCGCAGTGCTGAATAGCAAAACATGCCCTATTCATGAATGGGGTAAAACCTTCCAGAGGTCAAGTGGTTAAATTGCTAGCAGAATGACAGATTGCATTCCTCCATACCAGACCCGTATCATAGATGAGAAAAAAAAGGAAAAATTTTGCATGGGGTTCCTCCTTGGCCTGGTGTGGATTTTAGTGGGGAAGCCCCACACAAAAATCATGGCAAAAAGAGTGGGGTCTCCTTCAAAGATCCACACCAGACCCATGTAGACTGGATAGCTAGGAAAGAGAGGGGGTGAACATCTCCCCCCAATCATACCTGACCATATGCCCCCAGTGTGGGGAAGGTAGCTTGCTATGGGGTACCCACCCCCCAGGCAAAACACATTTTTCTCTGATGAGGACAATGCGACTACAAGTTCTCTCCTTCGGGTACCATTAGGTGGAGGTGTTCTATAGTCCTGGGTGGGGCTTGGGATGTCAGTGGATGAGAGGCAGTGTGTTGTCAGTAGAAGAGGTTAGAGGCTCCCTGTCTGTGTGTTGCTAATCTCTATATATCTTCTTCTAGGTGAGGCTCTGCGGTGCTATAAGGGATCCTGTGATGATAGTGGAGTATGTAGCCTTCCAGTGCAAAACTGTACAAAGGATGAGGACCGATGCTTCAGGAAAAAATTGTTTGCCTTTGTCGAGGGTAAGTGTCTTCTATATTATAAGACCCATGCTTACTACTTTATCATTTAAACTCGCAATCCAGACAACATTTTTTTTATAATCCTCCCTCTGGCCTCCCCTTCAGCCTGGCACAGTTGTATCGGCTCCTCTCCTGTAGTAATGGGGTATATGGAACAATAAGTATTGTGTGTATATAAATGTCTATACAGAACAGCAAAACGTTTATAGAGTCCAACTGGAACATTCAGGGTAACTTCCTGCTGATCTCAATGCACCAGATGCAGCACCTCTGAAGGGACTGAAGTATCTCTATGAAAACAGATAAGAAGAACAGCAGGGCACAATCTGAGTGTAGTATATTAACAGGCTTATTGTGGGGAAAAGACAAATGGCAACACACATTGTGACAGTTAAATCAGGCTCATCACATAGTAAGGGTTTCCGATGGACAGTCTCACAACAACAGAGAACCTCACACCAGGAATGAAACATTGGGTGGAAGGATACACCTGCAGAACCAAGAGGACACACCGGGGGGCGCCAAACTAAGTGCAGCATTAAATGTGTTGAGAAACACTAGTAAATTGGCAACTGTAATGAGAAGAAGAAAATAGGATTTTTATAACAGTTTACCTGTAAAATCCTTTTCTTGGAGTACATCACGGGACACAGAGCAGCCATAGTAGTTACTATGTGGGTTATAGGCCACCTTCAGGTGATGGACACTGGCACACCCAAGACAGGAAGTTGCCTCCCTATATAACCCCTCCCATACAGGGAGTACATTTCTTTTGTTTTTCTTATTTTCTTTTTTGTTTTTGTAGCAAATCAATATACATATATCCCAACAAGAGGGGAGGGACCTCTGTGTCCCGCATACTTGCCAATAGTCCCGAATTTCCCGGGACATGCACAAATTCGGGAGCCTCGTCCCGATTTTTTTATTTCCTGGGATTTGTCCCGAATTTCCTTGCTTGTCCCGGAGGATCGTAAATTTTTTTGGGCAATAAAAAGGTTAATTAGCATCGCCGCAGCCTCGGTATCCTCCCCCCTGCCTCATTTTGTCCTCCTTGTCCTCTATTGGACAAGGAGGACACCTGCTCCTTCTGCCTGCCTTGATTTGCCAAGTATGGCAAGCAGGGGCGTGGCTACTTCACAGTCGGAGCACATGGATGGATTGGGGAGGAGGTGCGCACCGTTGTGTCACGCTGACTGCTGCTGTGTCAGTGCCAGGACTCTCACTCGGAGGAGGAAGAAGTTTGCCTCCTCCTGTTTACACAGCACCATGGAGGAGAATGTGATAGGTCCGGGGGAGCCAGAGGCCAAGACCACCAGGGAACAGTCGGCGCCACGTGGGGGGAGCTAGTGTGTCACTCGGTAAGTCAAAGTGCTCCCAGCTTCTGTTTGAGGGGGGAAAAAAATTCTCCCTCCCCTCCGCTGCAATGTCTGATGTAAGGGGGGCTTTGCTGGCAATGTCTGATGTAAGGGGGGCTTTGCTGGCAATGTCTGATGTAAGGGGGGACTCCGCTGCAATGTCTGATGTAAGGGGGGGTTTTCTGGCAATGTCTGATGTAAGGGGGGCTTTGCTGGCAATGTCTGATGTAAGGGGGGACTCCGCTGCAATGTCTGATGTAAGGGGGGACTCCGCTGCAATGTCTGATGTAAGGGGGGACTCCACTGCAATGTCTGATGTAAGGGGGGACTCCGCTGCAATGTCTGATGTAAGGGCGGACTCCGCTGCAATGTCTGATGTAAGGGCGGACTCCGCTGCAATGTCTGATGTAAGGGCGGACTCCGCTGCAATGTCTGATATAAGGGGGGCTTTGCTGGCAATGTCTGATGTAAGGGGGGTTTTGCTGGCAATGTCTGATGTACGGGGAGACTCCGCTGCAATGTCTGATGTAAGGGGGGACTCTGCTGCAATGTCTGATGTAAGGGGGGCTTTACTGGCAATGTCTGATGTAAGGGGGCTTTGCTGGCAATGTCTGATGTAAGGGGGGACTCCGCTGCAATGTCTGATGTAAGGGGGGACTCCGCTGCAATGTCTGATGTAAGGGGGGACTGCGCTGCAATGTCTGATGTAAGGGGGGACTCCGCTGGCAATGTCTGATGTAAGGGGGGACTCCGCTGGCAATGTCTGATGTAAAGGGGGACTCCGCTGGCAATGTCTGATGTAAGGGGGGACTCCGCTGGCAATGTCTGATGTAAGGGGGGACTCCGCTGGCAATGTCTGATGTAAGGGGGGACTCTGCTGGCAATGTCTTATGTAAGGGGGGACTCTGCTGGCAATGCCTGATGTAGGGGGGGGACTCCGCTGGCAATGTCTAATGTAAGGGGGGACTCTGCTGGCAATGTCTGATGTAAGGGGGGACTCTGCTGGCAATGACCGATGCAAGGGAGGACTCCGCTGGGGACACCTGATGGCATCTGGTGGCAGGTGACACGCTCAGGGTTCCCACTGATTTCGGCATTATGGTGAGTTAAATAATTTCATTTTATATTACAATGTAATAATAGAAATAATGCGCTTCAATCATCCTGACACCATAACAACCATGGTGCCGGGATGATTGAAGTGCTAACATCAGGTGTTTGGAGTATCTTTATCTGCTGATTGTTAAACTTTCTAGAATACACATATTTCTATGGTTTAGGATCTGGGGCTGCTGTCCCATCATTCCCCTCTCCCCCTCTCCCCCTCTCCCCCTCTCCCCCTCTCCCTCTCCATCCCTCATTCATCTCAGACTCTAACCACACCCACTTGAGCCATGCCCATTTAAGCCATGCCCACTATTTCGCGTAAACCACGCCCATTCTTTGCTTCGCGCGCCACACTTGTATTTTTTTGATAAACCACGCCTACAAATGAATGCCCCACCCCCTAATTATTGTACGGCTCCGCCTACAGCCAAAAAAGTGTCCCACATTTTTTTTTTGCAATGTTGGCAACTATGGTCCCGTGATGTACTCCAAGAAAAGGATTTTACAGGTAAGCTGTTATAAAAATCCTATTTTCTTTATTGTACATCACGGGACACAGAGCAGCCTTAGTAATTACTATGTGGGATGTCCCAAAGCAATGCCATCTGAGGGGAGGGAGACACAGAAAACACAGGCCACCATCAGACATGAGGACCTATACTGCTGCCCGCAGCACACTGCACCCAAAGGCGGCATCCTCGTGCCCTTTTACATCCACCTGATAGAATCTAGTGAATGTATGGACCGAAGCCCAAGTTGCAGCCTTGCAGATCTGAGTCATGGATGTTTGGTGATGCACTGCCCAGGAAGCACTTACTGCTCTGGTGGAGTGCGCTCTAACTTGAAAGGGCGGAACCCTCCTTTTCAAACCATAAGCCTGGAAAATAACTTGCCGAATCCACTTAGAAATAGTAGACTTTGATGCTGCCTGCCCCTTCCTGGGACCTTCTGGCAGCACAAACAAAACATCAGATTTCTGTATCTGAGCTGTCGCTTTCAGATAGACTTTGACTGCTCTCACTACATCAAGCGAGTGCAATGACTTTTCCTTCGCAGAACTTGGTTCTGGAAAAAATGAAAGCCGGGTCACATCCTGGTTCAGATGAAACCCTGACACTACCTTAGGAAGAAAGGACGGGTGAGGATGCAACACCACCCTGTCCCTGTGAATAATTAAATATGGCTCTTTACAAGAAAAAGCAGCCAACTCTGATACTCTTCTAGCAGAAGATATAGCAACCAGAAAAAACTATTTCCTTGTCAAAAGGGCCAAAGGAATATGGCGTACCTCAAAAGGTTGTTTTAGTAATACTGACAAAACTAGATTCAAATCCCATGGGCACAAGGGTGGTCTAACTGGGGGATTTATATGCATTACCCCTTGTATAAAGGCCCAGATTAGGGAATGTGAAGCATTGAAACAACACTGATAAGGTCGAGATTTGACCCTTGATAATACTCAAGGCCAGCTTAATTTCTACTCCCAGCTGTAGAAAGGCAAGAATTCTACCTATGACATACTTCCGGGGATGCCACCTCTTAGACTCACACCAAGAGACATAAGACCTCCAGACCCTATAGTAAAATGACTCTGGAGGCTGGCTTCCTAGCATTAATCAGGGTAGAAACCACCGAACCTGAAAGCCCGCGATTCTTTAGAATATGGGCTTCAATAGCCAAACTGTTAAATTTAGCGTTTGTAAGGTAGGATGGAATACTGGTCCCTGTGAAAAGCAGGTCTGGGCGCAGCGGAAGGGACCATGGGTCCCCTACTGCCATTTTTACGATCTCTGCATACTAGGATCTTATGAGCCACGTCGGGGCTACCAGAATTACTGGCTTCCCCTTCTGCGTGATTCTGCGAAGAAGTTGCGGTATCAACCGAACTGGAGGGAATGCATAAATCAGTGAAAACTGATCTCACAGGGCCACTAACGCATCTGGTCCGCATGCGAGTGGGTCCCTTGTTCTTTACACAAACTTAATTAACTTCTACAGTACCTGACCGCGAGATTGTGTTTCCAGCGCGATACCATCGCGCTGGTTCTCGGCGACAGGGTACTGTGCATGTCGCGCTGGCTCACTCATCGGGAAAGGAAAACTTTGTTTTCCTTCCGCGATGAGTGACAGGCAGTGCTGACAGCTGTCTGGTATGAATCCTGAGGCGGGAACACCGCGCCAAATTTTAAATGAAAAAACCGGCATGGGTTCCCCTCTCAGGGGCATACCAGGCCCTTAGGTCTGGCATGGATTGTAAGGGGAACCCCCTACGCCGAAAAATCGGCATGGGGGTCCCCCCCAAATCCATACCAGACCCTTATCCGAGCATGAAGCCCGGCCGGCCAGGAAAGGGGGTGGGGACGAGCGAGCGCCCTCCCCTCCTGAGCCGTACCAGGCCGCATGCCCTCAACATGGGGGGGTGGGTGCCTTGAGGGAGGGGGGGCGCCCTGCGGGGCCCCCCCACCCCAAAGCACCTCGTCCCCATGTTGATGAGGACAAGGGCCTCTTCCCAACAACCCTGGCCATTGGTTGTCGGGGTCTGCGGGCTTATCGGAATCCGGGAGCCCCCTTTAATAAGGGGGCCCCCAGATCCCGGCCCCCCACCCTGTGTGAATGAGTGTGGGGTACATGGTACCCCTACCCATTCACCTAAGGAAAAGTGTCAATATAAAAAAAACACAGTACACAGGTTTTAAGAATAATTTATTAGTCAGCTCCGGGATCTTCTTCCGACTTCGGGGGGTCTCCTTCCGACTTCTCCCGGTGTTCGGCCTCTTCTCCCGGGCCCCGCCGCTATCTTCTTCCAGCTCTATTGCCAACGAGGGGCCCAGGTCTGCTGCCACTGTCTTGTCGCCGCTGTCTCGCCGCTGTCTCGCCCCAGACCCCAGAGTCCCTGCGCATGCTGGGACCATGACGTCGTAAGGGGGCGGGGTCACCGCCTATATAAATGGCTCCGCAGCTCGCACACAGCATTCGAGCCGGAGAGAGCGTCGTGTCAACATCGGAGAAGAAGAGAAGAAGCGGCGAGACAGCGGCGGCGAGACAGCGGCGGCGAGACAGCGGCGACAAGACAGCGGCAGCAGACCTGGGCCCCTCGCTGGCAATAGAGCTGGAAGAAGATAGCGGCGGGGCCCGGGAGAAGAGGCCGAACACCGGGAGAAGAGGCCGAACACCGGGAGAAGTCGGAAGGAGACCCCCCGAAGTCGGAAGAAGATCCCGGAGCTGACTAATAAATTATTCTTAAAACCTGTGTACTGTGTTTTTTTTATATTGACACTTTTCCCTAGGTGAATGGGTAGGGGTACCATGTACCCCAAACTCATTCACACAGGGTGGGGGGCCGGGATCTGGGGGCCCCCTTATTAAAGGGGGCTCCCGGATTCCGATAAGCCCCCCCCGCATGCAGACCCCGACAACCAACGGCCAGGGTTGTCGGGAAGAGGCCCTTGTCCTCATCAACATGGGGGCGAGGTGCTTTGGGGTGGGAAGGCACCCACCCCCCCATGTTGAGGTCATGCGGCCTGGTACGGCTCAGGAGGGGGGGGGGGGCGCTCGCTCGTCCCCACCCCCTTTCCTGGCCGGCCAGGCTGCATGTTCGGATAAGGGTCTGGTATGGATTTGGGCGGGACCCCCAGGCCGATTTTTCGGCTTAGGGGGTTCCCCTTACAATCCATGCCAGACCCAAGGGCCTGGTATGCCCCTGAGAGGGGAACCCATGCCGGTTTTTTCATTTAAAATTTGGCGCGGTGTTCCTGCCCCAGGATTCATACCAGACAGCTGTCAGCACTGCCTGTCACTCATCGCGGAAGAAAACAAAGTTTTCCTTTCCCGATGAGTGAGCCATCTCGGCGCTGGCTCCTGCGACACAATATCGCGGTCACCTACTGTAGTTGAACCTGGATGCTAATAGGTTCACATCCAGGGTGCCCAATCTATTGGCAAATCGCCTGAAAGATATCAGGGTGTAGAGACCATTCCCCTGGAAACAGCTGCTGGCGGCTTAAGAAATCTGCCTGCCAATTCTCTACACCCGGAATGAAAACTGCAGATAGGCAAGGTACATGCTTTTCTGCCCAAGCCAGAATATGGTTCACCTCCCTCTGGGCTACGTGACTTCTGGTGCCCCCTTGGTGATTGATGTAGGCCACTGCTGTGGCATTGTTGGATTGAATCCTGACGGGACAATCCCGCAACCTGGATGTCCAGGCCCTCAGAGCCAGACGTGCCACCCGAATCTCTAGGATGTTGATGGGCAAGGTCTTCTCGACTTCGTACCATTTCCCTTGGACTGTAGTATCCTCTAGGACTGCTCCCCAGCCTGACAGACTGGCATCCGTTGTCACAATCTTCCAAGTAACCGGCATAAAGGATTTTCCCTTCTGCAAATTCTTGGCTACCAACCACCAACTGAGGTTCTGACGAACTGCTGGGGTCAGATTGATCAGTAAACCCAAGACATGGACTTTCTTGTTCCAAGCCGACAATATCCTGTTTTGTAACAGTCTTGAAAAAAATTGGGCATAGGGGACTGTTTCGAATGAAGCCACCATCTTCCCTAATAACCTCATTCATAGGCGGATGGAAGGATTCTTCTTCGCCTTGATCAGCTCGACCAGCTCTTTTATAGCACTGACCTTTGCTTGGGGCAAACACACCTTTCCCTGGGCCGTGTCTATGACCAGACCCAAATACTCCAGTCTTCCTACTGGATGTAAGGCTGATTTCTCAAAGTTGACGATCCACCCCAAGTGTTCCAGATACTTGACCGTGGTGAACACATAATGATTTAGGCGAGCTATCGACTGATCTACCAGCAGCAGGTCGTCCAGATATGCCATCACTGTTATACCCTGGGTCCTTAGCTTTGCCAGGAGTGGGGCTAGCACCTTTGTGAATACAGTGCCTTGCGAAAGTATTCGGCCCCCTTGAACTTTTCAACCTTTTGCCACATTTCAGGCTTCAAACATAAAGATATAAAATTTTTATTTTTTGTGAAGAATCACCAACAAGTGGGACACAATTGTGAAGTGGAACGAAATCTATTGGATTGTTGAAACTTTTTTAACTAATAAAAAAATGAAAAGTGGGGCGTGCAAAATTATTCGGCCCCCTTGCGTTAATACTTTGTAGAGCCACCTTTTGCTGCGATTACAGCTGCAAGTCGCTTGGGGTATGTCTCTATCAGTTTTGCACATTGAGAGACTGAAATTCTTGCCCATTCTTCCTTGCAAAACAGCTCGAGCTCAGTGAGGTTGGATGGAGAGCGTTTGTGAACAGCAGTTTTCAGCTCTTTCCACAGATTCTCGATTGGATTCAGGTCTGGACTTTGACTTGGCCATTCTAACACCTGGATACGTTTATTTGTGAACCATTCCTTTGTAGATTTTGCTGTATGTTTGGGATCATTGTCTTGTTGGAAGATAAATCTCCGTCCCAGTTTCAGATCTTTTGCAGACTCCAACAAGTTTTCATCCAGAATGGTCCTGTATTTGGCTGCATCCATCTTCCCCTCAATTTTAACTATCTTCCCTGTCCCTGCTGAAGAAAAGCAGGCCCAAACCATGATGCTGCCA
Source organism: Lithobates septentrionalis (assembly GCA_037952835.1). Classification (NCBI taxonomy): domain Eukaryota; kingdom Metazoa; phylum Chordata; class Amphibia; order Anura; family Ranidae; genus Lithobates; species Lithobates septentrionalis. Next base: position 1,373,544 of record JBBDGP010003344.1, on the reverse strand, counting down.
CCACCATGTTTGACAGTGGGGATGGTGTGTTGAGTGTGATGAGCTGTGTTGCTTTTACGCCAAACATATCGTTTTGCATTGTGACCAAAAAGTTCGATTTTGGTTTCATCGGACCAGAGCACCTTCTTCCACATGTTTGGTGTGTCTCCCAGGTGGCTTGTGGCAAACTTTAGACGAGACTTTTTATGGATATCTGAGAAATGGCTTTCTTCTTGCCACTCTTCCATAAAGGCCAGATTTGTGCAGTGTACGACTGATTGTTGTCCTATGGACAGACTCTCCCACCTCAGCTGTAGTTCTCTGGAGTTCATCCAGAGTGATCATGGGCCTCTTGGCTGCATCTCTGATCAGTCTTCTCCTTGTCTGAGCTGAAAGTTTAGAGGGACAGCCAGGTCTCGGTAGATTTGCAGTGGTCTGATACTCCTTCCATTTCAAAATGATCGCTTGCACAGTGCTCCTTGGGATGTTTAAAGCTTGGGAAATCTTTTTGTATCCAAATCCGGCTTTAAACTTCTCCACAACAGTATTGCGGACCTGCCTGGTGTGTTCCTTGGTCCTCATGATGTTCTCTGCGCTTTCAACAGAACCCTGAGACTATCACAGAGCAGGTGCATTTATACAGAGACTTGATTACACACCGGTGGATTCTATTTATCACCATCAGTCATTTAGGACAACATTGGATCATTCAGAGATCCTCGCTGAACTTCTGGAGTGAGTTTTCTGCACTGAAAGTAAAGGGGCCGAATAATTTTGCACGCACCACTTTTCAGTTTTTTAATTGCTAAAAAAGTTTAAAATATCCAATAGATTTCATTCCACTTCACAATTGTGTCCCACTTGTTGGTGATTCTTCACAAAAAAATAACATTTTATATCTTTATGTTTGAAGCCTGAAATGTGGCAAAAGGTTGAAAAGTTCAAGGGGGCCGAATACTTTTGCAAGGCACTGTATCTGAGGTGCAGTAGCCAACCTGAAGGGTAGGGCCACAAATTGTAAATGGTGACTTTCTACCGTAGGAACCATAGGAACTTTTGGTGAGCGGGAAAAATGGGTGCATGTTGATGTCCACTGATGCCAGAAATTCTTCCCACCATAGGGTGGAGACTACTGACCATATTGACTCCATTCGAAAAGCATGGATGTTTAGTGACTGGCTTAGGTCCTTGAGATCCAGTAAGGGTCTGACATCCCATTCGGTTTTGGAACCATGAAGAGATTTGAATAAAATCCCATACCCTGATCTCCTGTGGGAATCTCTATGATTACCCCCTGAGACACCAAACAGTCTAGTGCCAGAAACAAAGAGAATGGGAGAATCTCAACGAGCCACCCCTATCAAATGTTCTCCAGTTAGGCCTGGGGTCTAGGATAAACAATGAGGTTGCTATAACCTGGTTTGCTAGCCCCATAGGGAGAGACCTCCCTCTGCGGGACTGATTGCACTTAAGTCGGGGGAACTTTCTTAGTACCTTAGAGGGGTAAGCAGAAGGGGGTGTAAAGAGGGGAGGGGAGAGGAAAATAGAGGGGGAGGAGAAGAGAGGGAAAGAGTAGCGAGCCCATCAACGGGAGAGGATCCCTCCTCCCTTTATAAAACGAGGAATTTTACGATTGAACTCCTGGTATAAGGGAAATGCCCATATACTGCGCCCAAGGTTCCCAAGTAGCTTCAAATTGCGCTTTGGTGTCATGGAGAATGCTGGAGAGTTTCTCTTGGGACATAATCCAAGATATTTTATGAGTAGCAGCCTTGAAGGAAACCTTGGGTTGTTTCCAAGCTTTGGCAATGTGAGTTTGGCACCCAAGAGGATGAAATGTATTAGTTTACGTGACTGTTTTGGTGTTTTGGGTAAGTTGTCTTTGAGGAGGGCTATGGCTGGTGTTTTCAGGATTTGAACTTTCGTAATTTTTCGAATCAGGGAGAAAATCTTGCTCCAGTAGGGCCTTAATCTCTGGCATTCCCACCAAATGTGGGCCATGGAGCCGGAGAGTTGACACCCTCGGAAACACCTGGGGTCTGCTGCCAGAAACATTTTGGCCAGTCTGTCTGGGGTAAGGTTCCATCTAGTAATGACCTTGAGGCTGGATTCTATCAGGGAAATATTCTTGATATCCTTAAAGGATCTGTTAAAGGAGACCCTTCATTTTTCTAAGTCCCATTGGAGGGATAGGTCGCTCTCCCAAGCGATCATGTATGGGGTCTTTAGGGATTGATGGGATAGTGACTGATAGATGATGGAGATTCCGCCCCTCTGTTACATGGACTGCCCACACCATAATTCATATGGCGTGAATGTGTGAGGCGAGGTTTTCTCCCCCCAAATGTGGCAGAGGAAGTGTCTTATTTGGTAAAATCTATAACGTTCTGAATTAGGGATTTCCAGATGATTGACACAAAATTCAAGGGAAATAGGGCCATCGGTAGTGAAGAAGTGTCCGATTTGATACAACCCCTTGTCCAACCACCATCTAAAGGCTTTGATGTCCAGTCCCGGAGTAAAGTCGGGATTGTTGAAAATGTGCGCTAGAGGGCGGCACCTCGAGGTTAATGCAGGGTTGTTTCTTAAATTGTCCCAGATTTTGAAGGATTGAGAAAGAGACGGGAGAGGATTGGGGGACGCTGTCTTGGGGGGGCCCAGATTAGGAAGTCTAGGGTGTAGGTTGGAGCAGCCTGTCTCTCTATTTGAATCCAGTCTGGTTTCTCAGCCTTAGAATAAACTGTGGAGAGCTGGGCCAGCCTGGCAGCTTGATAATACCAGAATAGCTGGGGGAGCCCTAAACCCCCTTGTGATCTGGGTAGGAATAGGGTTCTTTACTGGATTCTATGTCCTCTGCCCCCCATATGAATTTGATTAGTTTTCTTTGAAATTTAGTCAAATGATCCTTAATAATGTTTATTGGAAGGGCCCTGAAGAGGTAGAGGATTCTTGGTAGTAAAGTCATCTTGACAGCATGGATTCTCCCGAGCCAGGATACCTTCCCCTTTGTCCAGTTTCCTAAGTCAGCTTCGAGCTTACGGTAAGTCTGAGGGAAGTTAGCAGTGTATAATTGTTCAGTTTTAGCTGTGAGTTTGATCCCTAAGTAATCGATGGAAAAGTCGCTCCACTTAAAGTCAAAGGAACTTTGAAGTGTGACTACTGTGTCTGTCTTGAGGGAAATGTTTAAGGCAGATGACTTAGAGTAGTTAACCTTTAACCCTGAAATCTTGGAGAACTCCTTCAGGAGTTTGCAAAGGTTTGGGAGGGAGGTGGTCGGGGACATGATGAAAAGGAGCATATCGTCCGCAAATAGTCGGCATTTGTGGACTTGGTTCCCACAGGACACCCCCTGGATGTTGGAGTTGGATCTTATTGCTATGGCCAGTGTTTCGATTGCCATGGCAAAAATTAGAGAGGAGAGAGGGCAGCCCTGTCTTGTGCCTCTTGCTATATGAAGGGGATTGGAGTACTGGCCTTGTAGTCGGATCACCGCTTTCGGTTTGGAGTACAAGGATCGAAGGATCCCTAAAAAACTGGTCCCAAAACCCCACTTCTCCAGTAGGGAGAAAAGATAGGGCCATTTGATCGAATCGAAGGCCTTATGTAAGTCCAACGATAGGATCATTCCTTCCTGCTTGGGGTCCCCTTCCCAATTAGATTGGAGAATGGAAACAATGTCTATCGCTCTCTTAATTTGTTCTGGCCCTTGCCTGCCGGAATAAAACCCACCTGGTCTTTATGGACATAAAGTTTAATAAAGGAAGCTAGACGGTTGTCAGAATTTTAAGGTCGTTATTAATTAGGGAGATAGGTCTGTAATTTTCAACTTCCTCGTGGTTTTTGTTGGGTTTGGGGATTACTGAGATAAACGCAGTGTTCAGGTACGGATCTAGTGGGGAGCCTGAGCTTTTAGAGTTAAAAAGTTTTGCCATATGGGGGGCCAAAATGTCGCTGAATGTCTTGTAGTAGGGGACTGATAGTCCATCCGGACCTGGAGCTGAGCCAGTCTTAAGACCTTTGATAACATCCCTAATCTCCTCCGCAGAGAAGGCTCCGTCCATTAAATCTCTGTGTTCTTTGGAGATGGAGGGCAACTGAAGGTTCTGAAGAAAAGAGTTGGTCAAGTGGCCACTCTTTGCTTGAGTAGAATTATAAAGTTTGGTGAAAAATTCATGGAAGGCAGTCATGATTTTATTTGGGTTGGCTGTTGGAGGGTGACCTGCTATACGCAATTTGGGAAAAGTATGAGAGCGGTATTTGGGAGTAAGCTTTGCGGCTAACATCGGTCCAATTTTATCTTTTTGGCAGTAATATTTGGCTCCACTCCAATGAATGTGTTTCTCTGCTTTAGCAGTTAACGCTAGATTGAGCTCGAGTCTAATCACTTCTAGACAATCTGTTAATACCTTAGATGGGTGTTTCTTGTGGTCAGCTTTTAAGGTTACAAAGGATTTTTCCAACCTTTGGATTTCAATCTGACACTCCTTCTTAACCTGGGTCGCTATCCTGATGAGCTCGCCTCGGATGGTAGCCTTGTGGGCGGCCCAGAGGGTCTCGGGGGAAATGTTGTCTACGTATTTAGACTAAAGTATTCTTTAATGGCATCCGCTATCACCTTGGTATGGATTGGGTCGCTAGGGAGCGACTCATTCAATCGCCAGTAAGAGCTCCTTTTCCTCGTAAGGACATTTCTCAGGGAAAGGAGGACCAGTGAATGGTCCGACCATGCTGTGTCTAAAATAGAAGCCTTATTAGCCAGAGGGATGAGATTTGTAGGAATGAGTATGTGGTCAATCCTGGCGTATGATTGGTGGGGAGAGGAGAAGTGAGTAAAGTCTCTACTTTTGGGGTTCAGTTCCCTCCAAATGTCAACTAAGCCATGGGTGTGTAGTATTATGGCTATTCTGGTGCTTAGTTTCATGGGGCGCGTAAGCTGGTCTTTGGGGGGCTTGGTTTTATGTAAACCCTGGTCAAACACAACATTGGAGTCTCCCCCCCAGATGACCTTGCCCTCCAGGAGGGGGTGTAGAGTTGCAAAGAGGCTCTGGAAAAAAGTGGCTTGACCCTTATTAGGGGCGTAGTAAGAAATTATAGAGTATAGAACTCCCTCCAGAGTGCCCTTTACAAGAATACACCTGCCCTCAGGATCTCTAAAGCCTGAGATGTGGGCAAATTTTCTGTTTTTTGAGAATAGAATTGCTACTCCTTTCGTCTTGTTTGGTGCATTGGTGAGGTAAAAGGATGGATAGTATGAGTGGAGGAACTTGGGGTTGTACCGAATCGGAAAGTGCGTCTCCTGTAGAAGCACTACATCCAGTTTGAGGGATCTGTAGTGATCAAATGCTACTCTCCTTTTCCTAGGAGAATTTAGGCCCTGAACGTTATGAGATGCCACCTTGAGATCTACTCTCTTCGATATCGTGTCAGCCATTTGAACAGAGGGGGGGAAGGCCATCGAACCAGCAGCCACTTACCTTTTGATGACTTTTACTTGCAGCAAGGGGGTGAATGGTGTTGAGGCAACCGAAGTCTGTTTGGAGATTGCATGGGGAACGTCTCCTGTAGACAGGCTAGAAGAGAAGAGTGAATGGGGAGGAAAGGAGGGGAGAGATTCAAACAAAAACAGCAACAAAGACAAGGACATGGGTCTTCTAACAAGACCCGTGGAAAGTGGCGGCATGGATGTCCGCCAAATCCCCACTCTTATCCTTTGTTCGCCCTTGAGGGTCGACCGAAGCCCCATATCAAGAGAACACACTCGGTTCTCTGGGAATGAGTGGAGGCGCAAGGGGACCACCCCGGACCCTTGCAACATCATGTGTCTGAAACATAAACTGTGCACATCTAAAATATGTTCAACTAAAGTGAAATCAACCCGTTTCACAAAACAGAGAGTACAAGAAAAAAATATATAATCACGTAGTAACTGTAGAACAGGCCATCGTCTCCCGGCACCCCCCGTCCCAACCATCCCCCCCCAAACCTAGCAGAGGGGAAGGATCAGAAAGGCCAAGAGCATGGAGGGAGAAAAAGGAAAATCCGGCCCTAACAAAATGAGGCGGGGACAAGGGATCTTTGAATAAAAATAAAAACCAAAATAAAGCAGCAGGAAGTTGGCCCGTTTTATCAAGTCCCAATAGAACAGTCCTGGAGGGGAGAGAACCCCCATTTCTCAGGTGGAGCAAATCCTTTGAAATTCAAATCCTCGGCAGGAGGGGAAGGGGTTCCGAAATCCTGCTTCTGGAGGGTGTGGACAACAGTAGGGCTGGCAGTTGCAGAAGTCTCTCCTCTCTGAGCATTGGGAACTTGTGGTGGAGGGGCCTTTAGTGGTCAAATATGTCCTGGAACAGGGGACCGAACCGGTCCGGAATTTGGGGGGTTGGAGCTCCAGCTCAGACAACAGAAGGAACTACTTCCCTAAAGGAGGTGCCCATGAAAGGACAAAGGAGTGTGGAGATCTAGACGGTCTCTTACGGTGGTCTACCGTCCTTGCTCTTCTTAGAGGGACCCTTGTTCCAAAGGGGGGATACAGGACTGGCCAGAGGGGGACGTTTGGCTGACCCCGATGACGACGTAGAGAAGTCCATGGGTGCCTCCTTAGATATTAATTTCAGGGACAAGAACAGTCTTTCACCTTCAGGGAGATTGGAAAATGAGTAGGTCTTATCCTGAATTGAGAACTTCACGGCAAAGGGGAAGGACCAGCGGTACTTGATATCCCGTTGCATTAAGACCGTTAGGAGAGGTTTGAGGGCTTGTCTTCTTTGGATGGTGGATGGAGCCAAATCTGCAAAAACCTGCATCTGGTGCCCCCGGTGTTGTAGCTTAGTCTTCAGGCGATATTGTCGCATGACCTCCTCTTTAACCGTGTAAAAGTGCGGTTTTACTATGATATCTCTGGGAGTTTCGTCTTTTCTGGGGGGTCCTAGTGCCCTGTGTGCTCTGTCCAGTTCTAGATGATGCGGCGGGATATTAGGGATGAGCTCTGAGATAATGTCCCGAACCGTGAGGGGAATATCTGTAAAGGATTCTGGAAGGCCTCTAATTCTGAAATTATACCTCCTGGACCTATTTTCAAGTTTGTCGATCCTGGAAAGGGCTGTATCAAGTTGTTCTTGGATGGTCTGGATGTGCCCTGCATTTTGGTTGGTTCTGGAGATTGTACTTTCAATTTTGTCCTCCATGGCTTCTATTCTGGAACCCAAACTAGATAGATCCGATTTAATAGTGTTGGTGATCTGGATTGCTGTGTTGGCCAGTCCTTTCTCTAATAGGGTATAGAATTTAGCAAAGAGGTCTTCAAAGAGGTCAGCATGAGGCAGGTTAGTTTCCATGCCGGTGGCCATCTTGGTATTCCCGTCCACCCCTGCCGAGTCGAATTGCGGGCCGAGGTCCCGGCGAACCGGGGGACCGGACATCTCTGCGTGTTCCCCTGGGATTCTTGAGTCCGGGCGGGCAGACGGGATGCTCCTCCGTGGGCTGTAGCGCTGGTAGTGCGGCTCGTCAGTCCGGGGTGGTGCGGCGGTCCCGGCTCAGGCAGCCAGGCCTGAGGAGGCCTTAGAGACCTCAAAGAGGGAATTGAGTTTTCAGCCACCTCAACAGAGGGAAACTTATAGGCCGACCGAACCATCTCTGAAAAGGATTGAACCTGTATCCTTTGAGATTGTGAGGCTGAGAAAGGTTCCTCTGAGACTGTTTCCTCTGAGGAAGAGTCATCAGGCTGTCCCTCTTCCTGGCCCTCTGATGGTGACTCGACATCATCTGCCCATTGTCCCTCCATCTGGGGGTCCAGGGTGGGGGAAGGGGACCTCACATGCTTTTTTCCCCCCATTCCGGGAAGATTTAATGATTAAAGAAGCTAACCTCTCTTCTAAGCCAACTAAAGCCGAAGCAAGAACATCCTCAGTGACGTATGCAGTGGCTGAGATGTTGGGAGAGTCATCAATACCTGATAGTGCCAATGGCTCATCCTGCATCAGGTCTTTCCGGAGGGGAAGGTACTGTGGATGCATGCCCAGGATCCTCAGACCCTGAAGGCGATGCCTTTGCACCCCCTCTTGTTGCAGCTGCAGCCCCTTTGCGGGAACGCATAGTCCTAAGTAGGCATGAGCTTCGACTTCATGTTCGACTCGAACATCTGCTGTTCGCCAGGTTGCCGAACAGCGAACAATTTGGGGTATTCGCTGCAAATTTGAATGCCGTGGAACACCTTTTAAAAGTCTATGAGAGAAATCAAAAGTGCTAATTTTAAAGGCTTATATTCATGGTATTGTCATAAAAAGTGTTTGGGGACCTGGGTCCTGCCCCAGGGGACATGGATCAATGCAAAAAAAAGTTTTAAAAACGGCCATTTTTTCGGGAGCAGTGATTTTAATAATGCTTAAAGTGAAACGATAAAAGTGTAATATCCCTTTAAATTTCGTACCTGGGAGTGTCTATAGTATGCCTGTAAAGGGGCGCATGTTTCCTGTGTTTAGAACAATCTGACAGCAAAATGACATTTCAAAGGAAAAAAAGTCATTTAAACTATTCGTGGCTATTAATGAATTGCCGGTCCGACAATACACATAAAAGTTCATTGATAAAAACGGCATGGGAATTCCCCACAGGGGAACCCTGAACCAAAATTTAAAAAAAAAATGACGTGGGGGGTCCCCCTAAATTCCATACCAGGCCCTTCAAGTCTGGTATGGATATTAAGGGGAACTGCGGCCAAAATTTAAAAAAAAAATGGCGGGGGGTCCCCCCAAAAACCCATAGCAGACCCTTATCCGAGCACGCAACATGACAGGCCGCAGGAAAAGAGGGGGGATGAGAGAGGGGCCCCCCTCCTGAACCGTACCAGGCCACATGCCCTCAACATTGGGAGGGTGCTTTGGGGTAGCCCCCCAAAACACCTTGTCCCAATGTTGATGAGGACAAAGGCCTCATCCCCCCAACCCTGGCCGGTGGTTGTGGGGGTCTGCAGGCGGGGGGCTTATCGGAATCTGGAAGCCCCCTTTAACAAGGGGACCCCCAGATCCCGTCCCTCCCCCCTGTGTGAAATGGTAAGGGGGTACAAAAGTACCCCTACCATTTCACTAAAAAAGTGTTAAAAATGTTAAAAATGACAAGAGACAGTTTTTGACAATTGCTTTATTTAAATGCTTCTTCTTTCTTCTATCTTCCTTCGGTTTCTTCCGCCATCTTCTTCTTCTTCTGGTTCTTCCTCCGGTGTTCTCGTCCGGCATCTTCCTCCGCGGCGTCGGCGTCTTCTTCCCTTCTTCTTCTCGGGCCGCTCCGCATCCATGATGGCATGGAGGGAGGCTCCCACTATGTGACACTGCTCCTCTTCTGACGGTTCTTAAATAACGGGGGGGCAGAGCCAGCCGGTGACCCCGCCCCCCTCTGACGCACAGGTACTTGACGGGACTTCCCTGTGGCATTCCCTGTGATGTCAGAAGGGGGCGGGGTTACGTAACGGGTGACCCCCGCCCCCCTCTGACATCACAAGGAATGCCACAGGGAAGTCCCGTCAAGTCCCCGTGCGTCAGAGGGGGGCGGGGTCACCGGGTCCACCCCCCGTTATTTAGGAACCGTCAGAAGAGGAGAAGTGTCACACAGCGGGAGCCTCCCTCCATGCCATCATGGATGCTGAGCGGCCCGAAAAGAAGAAGAAGACAAGAAGATGAAGAGAAGAAGATGAAGAGAGAAGCGTCAAACAGCGGGAGCCTCCCTCAATGCCATCATGGATGCGGAGCGGCCCAAAAAGAAGAAAAGAAGATGAAGAGAAGAAGATGAAGAGAGAAGCGTCACACAGCGGGAGCCTCCCTCCATGCCATCATGGATGCGGAGTGGCCCGAAAAGAAGAAGAAGACAAGAAGATGAAGAGAAGAAGATGAAGAGAGAAGCGTCACACAGCGGGAGCCTCCCTCCATGCCATCATGGATGCGGAGTGGCCCGAGGAGAAGAAAGGAAGAATACGCCGACGCCGCAGAGGAAGATGCCGGACGAGAACACTGGAGGAAGAAACAGAAGAACCAGAAGAAGATGGAGGAAGAAACCGAAGGAAGATAGAAGAAAGAAGAAGCATTTAAATAAAGGAATTGTCAAAAACTGTCTCTTGTCATTTTTAACATTTTTGACAGTTTTTTTGTGAAATGGTAGGGGTACTCTTGTAATCCCTTACCATTTCATACAGGGGGAAGGGCCGGGATCTGGGGGTCCCCTTGTTAAAGGGGGCTTCCAGATTCCGATAAGCCCCCCACCCGCAGACCCCCACAACCACCGGCCAGGATTGTGGGGATGAGGCCCTTGTCCTCATCAACATGGGGACAAAGTGTTTTGGGGGACTACCCCAAAGCACCCTCCCAATGTTGAGGGCATGTGGCCTGGTACGGTTAAGGAGGGGGGCGCTCTCTGGTCCCCCCCTCTTTTCCTGCGGCCTGCCAGGTTGCGTGCTCGGATAAGGGTCTGGTATGGATTTTTAGGGGGACCCCACGCCATTTTTTTTTTTTTGGCGCGGGGTTCCCCTTAAAATCCATACCAGACCTGAAGGGTCTGGTATAGATTTTGAGGGGGAACCCACGCCATTTTTTAAAAAAATTTTGACCGGGGTTCCCCTTAATATCCATACCAGACCTGAAGGGCCTGGTATGGAATTTAGGGGGACCCACCACGTCATTTTTTTTTACATTTTGGCTCGGGGTTCCCCTGTGGGGAATTCCCATGCCGTTTTTATCAATTAACTTTTATTTGGATTGTCAGACCGGCAATTCATTAATAGCCGCGAGTAGTTTTAAATGACTTTTTTTCCTTTGAAATGTCATTTTGCTGTCAGACTGTTCTAAAAATGGGAAACATGCGCCCCTTTATAGGCATCCTATAGATACCCCCCAGGTACGAAATTTAAAGGGATATTACACTTTTATTGTTTCACTTTAAGCATTATTAAAATCACTGCTCCTGAAAAAACGGCCGTTTTTAAAACTTTTTTTTGCATTGATCCATGTCCCCTGGGGCAGGACTCAGGTCCCCAAACACTTTCTATGACAATAACTTGTATATAAGCCTTTAAAATTAGCACTTTTGATTATTCATGTTCGTGTCCCATAGACTTTAACGGTGTTCACGTGTTCGAACAAATTTTTTGCCTGTTCGCAAGTTCTGGTGCGAACCGAACAGGGGGGTGTTCGGCTCATCCCTAGTCCTAAGCACAAATGCAGAGGTACGAACACAAATGCATAACCTGCTGAGCCTTAGTCCAGCAATATATATGTATATATGCTCCTATCAATTGCCCAGCCTGATGCTTGAGTAAATGTGTGCTTAATAAGTGCCTGAATCAACCACCTTACGTGCCCCAGAAGCACTTGTGTTCCACTGACTGCTTGGCCCATAGAGTGAGACTTTTAAAAATTCAAGCCCGCTCTGCGCCTGAGCCGTTACGAACATGCACTCTGAATCCACATGCACGTCGGCTTGTGTTTTAAACACACCCCCTTTTCTCCCCGCTGGCCAATCATATCTATTAAGATACAAGTGCGCGCATGCCCACGAGATGGCCACAGGGGGAGGAGTGAAGGAGGAAGAGGATCTGCTTAGGGGGATCACTGAGCAGATGGTGATCCCCCCTCCTAATTCCTTCCAAAGCTAGAGAGTGGGGAGAGGTCAGCTGACCCATTCAGAGCCGCTATGTCTTAAGCTTTCACACCCTCTAGTGGAGAAAGATAGGCAAGACAACAATTTACTCAAAACAGGAAGAAATACACTGGTATTCCTTAGGTTTGTCTTCATTTACCTTATCCCCTGCTGCAGGATACTGCTGGAGACCAGACAGACCCAAACTTCATCCATTACGGCGGGCCAAGTCATGACAGACCTTCAGGGACTGGGACCCAACTTACGGGGTCCTCTTTCCTGGACCTGTACAGAACCCTGCCAGAAAACCTTTAAGTATTCGTAAGAAAGACCAAAGTGCTGGATCCCAGGATCAAGCTCTCCAGGGAGAAGTAATTACAGGCATAACTTCGTTCTTCTTCCACGAGGCCCGGGCAACATCCCTTGACCTCTTAAAGGCACTTTGAATGGATCCGGTTGCATAGCTCCTTGACCCAGTAAGGACCCTGTAGCGGAGCTCTCTTTAGCACTTCTTTACCCGTGACCAACACCTAGACACTGGTGAAAAAACGGAGGTACTCCCGGTATGGGAGGGGTTATATAGGGAGGCAACTTCCTGTCTTGGGTGTGCCAGTGTCTATCACCTGAAGGTGGCCTATAACCCACATAGTAATTACTATGGCTGCTCTGTGTCCTGTGAGGTATGATAAAGAAATGAAACTTTTTCTATGTAATCTGTGAGGGGTCATATCATACATCTGGGATGGGGAGCCTCTTCCTACAACTTGCAGCCTGGAAAGTCCGGACGTCAGGATGGATGCCAGCTTAACCACTTTTCGAACAGTCGCTTACCTGGCATCATGCTGGTATCATTTATTATAGCCAGTGGCCAGCTCTCTTGTAAAAACAATCCTAGCGGCTAACTAGCCACTGGATTGCTTTTACAAGCAGCAGGGGGGAACATCCTGCCTCCCACCGCCTTCCATGGCTTTACCAGGATCCCCCGTCCCACCGGGAGTCTGGATCAACCAGCCAGTGCTTTGATTGTCTTATGTACCTTTGGTAACATTCTATGTTTCATTGAATAAAGCTTTAATGTGAAAAAAAAACCTGGAAGTGATGACCTGACATCCCCTTCCGGTGTACTCAGGTGTCAACGGCGCCATTTACAAAAAACAAAAGCATTTGAAAACACAGATCTTGGTGTGAGAAAATGCTTTTAAGGACATATGAGGGATTTGGTGTCTTATAGACCCCAGATCTCTCCATAAAGAGGACCTGTCACCTCCTATTACTGTCACATGGGATGTTTACATTCATTATAGACCCCAGATCTCTCCATAAAGAGGACCTGTCACTGCCTATTACTGTCACATGGTATGTTTACATTCATTATAGACCCCAGATTTCTCCATAAAGAGGACCTGTCACTGCCTATCACTGTCACAAGGGATGTTTACATTCCTTATAGACCCCAGATCTCTCCATGAAGAGGACCTGTCACCGCCTATTACTGTCATATGTGATGTTTACATTCCGTGTGGCAGCAATAAAAGTGATAACAATTTTTTTTTAAGGGACAGTGTAAAAAAATAAAAAATAAAGTTCCCACGTCCCCCCGGGCTTGCACACAAAGGTGAATGTGCACGTCCTTCCTGCATGCACACAAACAACGATTGTCCCACACGTGAGGTATCACCATGAACATCAAATCATGGGCAGTAATTCAAGCAAGAAATATGCTGACTATGACCCTAAGAACACCATCCCTACAGTCAAGCATGGAGGTGGAAACATTCTGCTTTGGGGTTGTTTCACTGCTAAAGGTACAGGCCAACTTTGCCGCATTGAGGGGCCAATGGACAGGGCCATGTATTGTAAAATCTTGGAGGAGAACCTTCTTTCCTCACTCAGAACACTGAAGATGGGTGGTGGATGGGTCTTTCAGCATGACAATGACCCAAAACATACCGGCAAGGCAACAAAAGTGTGGCTGAAGAAGAAGCACATTATGGACATGGAGTGGCCTAGCCAGTCTCCAGACCTTAATCTTATAGAAAATTTATGGAGGGAGCTGAAATTTCAAGCTGCCAAGCAACAGCCAAGAAACCTTAATGATTTAGAAAAGATCTGTAAAGAAGAGTGGACCAAAAAATCCCTCCTGAGATGTGTGCAAACCTGGTCACCAACTACAAGAAACGTCTGACCTCTGTGCTTGCCAACAAGGGTTTCTCCACAAACTACTAAGTCATGTTTTGCTTGGAGATCAAATACTTATTTTACTCACTGAACTGCAACTCCATTTATAACATTTGTTTTATGTGTTTTTTTTCTGGATTTTTGGTTGATTTTCTGTCTCTATCCTATAAAATACACCTATGATAAAAATTCTAGACCCTTCATTTCTTTGCAAGTGTTCAAATCAATATTTTACCCACTATATATATACTTATATATCCACCTAACACTTGAAGTCTCATAGGGCCCTAATGCTTGCTTAGTAAATATCTTTTTCCAATAATACATCATCTTTTGGGCATTTTCTCCCAGCCGACGCTTTTCTCGTTCCTATTTTTGCACCCTCTGCTCCTGAAGAAGTGGAACCCCACAAAACTTATTGAGCTTTAAGTAAATGGATGGCGGCACTCCCAAAAATTGACATTTTACAGTACTTTTGACTGATTGTTGTCTCTGTTAACCACTTGCTTACCGGGCACTTTCACCCCCCTTCCTGCCCAGGACAATTTTCAGCTTTCAGCGCTGTCGCACTTTGAATGACAATTGCACGGTCATAGAACACTGTACCCATTCAGATAGAACTTTCTTTTGGTGGTATTTAATCACCACTGGTTTTGTTAAACAAATAAACAATAAAAACTTTTGAGAACACCCCCATTTTTTAGTTTCTATTATAAAATTTTGGAAATAAGTAATTTTTCTCCTTCACTGATGTGCACTGATAGGCTGCACTGATGGGCACTGATAGGCTGCACTGATGGGCACTGATAGGCAGCATTGATGGGCACTGATAGGCTGCACTGATGGGCACTGATAGCCACTGATTGGCACTAATAGTGTTGCACTAATAATCAGGACATTGATGATCAGTGCCCTGATTATCTGTGTACATGTCCCTTGTCAGGATTTCCAGTTACTGACTCTCCTCTCCTCACACTGTGACAGCGCATGAGGAAAGTACTGCCGATAACCGGCAAGTCTGTTTACACTGTGATCAGCTGTGATTGGTCCTTTACCATGATCTTTGATCGGCTGTGTCCAAAGGACCCAGCAATCACAGAGCGCACCAGATGCGTGCCCCAGGGGGTGAGCGAGGGGCGTGGTTCCAGGAGGACATCCATGGACACCCTGCTGGAACAACAGAGCTACACTGTAGTCATCTTTCGACTATAGCACGGTTAGGAATTGGTTAACAGAGTAAATTTTGGTTGGGGCCACCATCTTATTCTACATATAGGTGCAATATGCTACTGTATTTTGTGTTTAATTGATTTTATGATTTTAACCTGCATTAATAAAAGTTGTATTTTTATTAACTACTTAGAGACCGCCCGCCTGCCCACAATGTACTGCGGATGGGTGGTTGCTGTAGGCAAAACAACATACATGATTACAGTGGCAGTTAGTTCCCCCAAGGTCAGTTAGTGTCAGATCGCCCACTGCACTATTGCTGCCATTAGCAGTGTAAAAAAATACATACCGTATATACTCGAGTATAAGTCGAGTTTTTCAGCACATTTTTTTGTGCTGAAAGTGCCCCCCTCGACTTATACTCGAGTCAAGCACTTTTCTGCAGCAAAAAATTTCATTTTCTGAACTGAATTTGGGGCCCCGTATCTCAGGGCCACTTGGTTCTAGGAACTCCAGATTTGGTGTGCAAACCCAGTGCACCTGGTACCATAACATATCCAAAGCTGGGGTTCCTAGCACCAAGTATCCCTAAGGTACGGGGCCCCAAAATAGGTTCGGAAAATGTCATTCTCTGCTGCAGAAAAGTGCTTGACATTTTCTGAACCGATATTTGGGGCCCTGTATCTCGGGGCCACTTGGTGCTAGTTCCCCTGGGTCTGCACACCAAATTTGGGGTTCCTCGCACTAAGTGGCCCTGAGATACAGGGCCCCAAAGTCGGTCAACTGTGTCCATCTGCAGCAATGTCATTTCGGGACACTTTGGGTTCAGAGACCCCAAATTTTGGCTGCAGCTAGGAGGCATCTAGGAACCCTTAACTACCGAGTTTGAAGTTCGGGGGACCTATGGCTGCAAATGGGCACAGTGAGGCTGCAAATGGGCACAGTGAGGCTGCAAATGGGCATTGTTGACCCTCTTTTCCACTTACAGTAGCTGTGCATTTCTCACCCTCGTCTTATTGACCCGAGTATAAGTTTTTCCCATTTTTTTGTGGTAAATTAAGGCCTCGACTTATACTCAGAACGACTTATACTCGAGTATATACGGTAAATATTCCAGTGTTCCATGGTTTGTAGGCGATATAGATTTCATGCAAATCAATCGATAGACACTTATTGAGATTTTTTAAAATCAGAAACATGTAGCAGAATACACAGAACTTATTGGATATGTTTTATAGCAGAAAGTAAAAAGTATTTTTTTTCACAAAATGTTTTGTCTTTTGTCATTTGTTTAAAATATAAAATATATATACAGTGGGGCAAACAAGTATTTAGTCACCACCAATTGTGCAAGTTCTCCCACTTAAAAAGATGAGAGAGGCCTGTAATTGTCATTATAGGTATACCTCAACTATGAGAGACAAAATGTGGAAACAAATCCAGACAATCACATTCTCTGATTTTTGAAAGAATTTATTTGCAAATTATGGTGGAAAATAAGTATTTGGTCTCCTACAAACAAGCAAGATTTCCGGCTCTCACAGACCTGTATCTTCTTCTTTCAGAGGCTCCTCTGTCCTCCACTCATTACCTGTATTAATGGCACCTGTTTGAACTTGTTATCAGTATAAAAGACACCTGTCCACAACCTCAAACAGTCACACTAAAAACTCCACTATGGTGAAGACCAAAGAGCTGTCGAAGGACACCAGAAACAAAATTGTAGACCTGCACCAGGCTGGGAAGACTGAATCTGCAATAGGCAAGCAGCTTGGTGTGAAGAAATCAACTGTGGGAGCAATAATTAGAAAATGGAAGACATACAAGACCACTGATAATCTCCCTCCATCTGGGAGACCACTGATGATCTCCCTGCATTACGGGCTGCCACTGGACTGCACAGTTGCTAGATTGCCTCCACACACCCCGGTAACTGCTGGTTCCTCCACCCCTGACATGTTTTCCGGGACCCAGGATGATGGGTGCTGCCAGGTAGAGGGGAGGGAGATCAGAGAACACCCTCCACTGATCTCCACTTCTACCCCTCCCCCCCTCAGGTATAACACTTTCCAGCATGTGACACAAAGAAATAAAATGAATAGAGTGCACTTTATCAATTTTATTTCTTTGAGTCACATGCTGGAAAGTCTTCTACCTGGAAGAGGTTGATTGCTATGATTGGTCCAATGAATTTGCGCTGGAAGTTTACTCACGGGAACCTACACATTAAACTTTTATATCATTTAGTTCATTCATTTTCTTTACGTTCTGGTTAAACACATGGCGTGTATCAAAAATAAGTTTTAGGAGGATTAATATTAATTTATTAAAGTGCAGTTCCAGTCTACGGGAAAAAAAATTAAAATTCAGCAGCTACACACACTGTACTGCTGACTTTTAATATAAGGACACTTACCTGTCCAGGGATCCCGTGATGTCGGCACTCCAGGTAGATTAATCCATTGGCTTCAGGTGCAGGAGCCGGCATTCCAAGTAAGGGAAACCTACAGGCTTCACTGATGGTTTCCTACTCACATGCGCAAGTCGCGCCGCGCTTTCTGAATGATCCTGCCATCTTCTGGGACACACACAGGTCCCAGAAGGCGGTGTGGGGAAGTAGGAGGGGCAGGACATGATGTAGATCGCCGTGCAGCGATCTTACCAGGAAGTGAGAGCGGGTACCTGTCAAAACCAGATACCCGCTCCCCCAAAAATTCGCAAATGTAGCAGTGGAGGAGGGGGGCAAACAAGCAGAGCTTCCCCTTTTGGTTGGAGCTCCACTTTAATATGAGTATTATTATTACATATCATTCCCAGTACACAGGTCATTTTAATTTTCTTTTTCAAAAAAATCTTTTTTTTATTTTTGGGTGTATAATTATTTTGTGCGGTTGGGCAGCAGTATTAAAGTATAAATTATTCATGCTGGGGGTTGTAGTACTCCAACCTCCTAAGTGCATACTGCAGTTAAAAAGTGCAGCAAGATCAAAATTTGGGTGTTGATGTGTGAAAATACATTGCTATCGTGCGGCCCTCTGGACGTGTCGGGGGGCCGCATTGGAGACCCTCTATAATTTTCAAGTTGACCATCACTGCTTTAACCCCTAAATCCCAGGACAGCTATAAACATACCTTGGTAGCAAAGGGGTTAAATGGTACACGAAATCACGACTCACCTGACAGAGAATTGTTTCTCTTTGTCGCTATTATTGAATCATTTCCTTTTATTCGTTTCTAATCATCTTTTTATTACATTCTGTTGTTTTTCAGAACCAAAGTGGATCACCGAGGGGTGTACTACACGTAAACAATGTATGGAATATGATTTTATTCATCCTCATTTAGTGTGCTGCTCTAAAGACCTCTGTAACTGATCCGGAGATCCAGAAGAAATGTGATTGGATGGAGGCGGAGCTCACCACACCAATGATGTGATCAATTATTTAATTTCCTGCCTGATATATAAATCTCATCCGATATCCATCAATGTTATATTATCTGATCATCACCTTCATAATAAAAATCATATGCAGTGATATATAAGAGGCACACTGTTTATTCCTAATCAATATTCTTATCAAATATCTGTAATCCTGTAAACCGATCGTTTCATTCATTTTATTAATTATTTGATTAAAATCGTCATAAAGTCCAAAACTATCATAAAGTTATAAAATAAAACATTGCCCCCCCTAGAAATAAAATACAGAACTCACATCAATACTCATCCTATCTCCAGCATTGTACCCCACACACCCCAAAGAGGGAATTATCACTTAATGAAGGCGAAATTCACTAGCCAATCATGTGCAAGGAGGTTTTGCTGGCACATGATTGGATGATTGATGTCAGAGTCAGTGAAAATTCACTTTCCACATTGGACATTCTCTACTCCTTTTATTAAAGTTGTGACCATCCAATGTTATAGACACGTTCCAATCCAGCCATAACTATGCCCCGGTGTTCTGTCAGATTAGGCGACCCATCAGAATTTGTAACGCAAGTGACATAATGTCGCCGCCATCTTGCTACACCCCGCACTCCTCCCCAGTGAGAAGGCGGCAAGCGGACATCTTGTTACACCCACCGGAGTCTTGAATTTCACAAGTAATTTTAATAGTAAGCTGATCTTATATGGTGAAGTTCAGTATTTAAAAATCCGTCGGACTGTTTAGATGCTGAACTTTAAAAGCAGCGGTGAGCCTGCCGATCGCACAGGTTTGCTAATCTGACAGAACACCACTCAAAAATCAACATCTAAACCAGGGGTCTCAAACTGGCGGCCCTCCAGCTGTTGCGAAACTACAAATCCCATGAGGCATTGCAAGGCTGACAGTTACAAGCATGACTCCCACAGGCAGAGGCATGATGGGACTTGTAGTTTTGCAACAGCTGGAGGGCCACCAGTTTGAGACCTCTGATCTAAACAGTCTGACGGATTTCTAAATACTGAACTTCATTATATAAGATCAGCTTACTATTAAAATTACTTGTGAAATTCAAGACTCCGGTGGGTGTAACAAGATGTCCGCTTGCGGCCTTCTCACTGTATCCTTACTGTGAAGGAGTACGGGGTGTAGCAAGATGGAGGCAACAGAACGTCACTTCCGTTACAAATTCTGACGGGTCGCCTAATCTGATGACAATCCGGCACCATGATTGCTTTGCTTACTTAATAAAGTGATTTTTCTTACATTGTTACAAAGTTAAAAACATCTTTCATGTGAACAATCATCTCTTCCTCCTGATAGTGGGGGGGGGCGGAGTTACAGGATACTGTGCAGATACACTGTGTTCCTGTATTCCAGAGTCTGTTCTGCCTGAGGTAAGACGCAGGCTGTGATTGGTCAGAGGGCATAGTGGCTGAACAAACTACCCATTCCAGACATGACATGGATATGATCACCATGTACAAATACATAAGGGGGGATATGATCACCATGTATAATACATAAGGGGGGTATGATCACCATGTATAAATACATAAGGGGGGATATGATCTCCATGTATAAATACATAAGGGGGGATATGATCACCATGCATATTTCATAAGGGGGGATAGGATCTCCATGTATAAATACATAAGGGGGGATATGATCACCATGTATAAATACATAAGAGGGGATATGATCTCCATGTATAAATACATAAGGGGGGATATGATCACCATGTATAAATACATAAGGGGGATAGGATCTCCATGTATAAATACATAAGGGGGATATGATCACCATGTATAATACATAAGGGGGGTATGATCGCCATGTATGAATACGTAAGGGGGATATGATCTCCATGTATAAATACATAAGGGGGATATGATTACTGTGTATAAATACATAAGGGGGGATATGATCTTCATGTATGAATACATAAGGGGGATATGATTACTGTGTATGAATATATAAGGGGGATATTATCAGCAGGCATATATAAATATAAGGAGTAGGGATGAGCTTCGCGTTCGAGTCGAACCCATGTTCGAGTCGAACATCGACTGTTCGATCGTTCGCCGAATTGCAAACGTTATGGGCCGTTCGCACCAAATTCGTGTGGCGCGTCACGGCCCATAATTCACTGCGGCATCGCAGTGCATTGCTGGCTGATGATTGGCCAAGCATGCACTATGACCCGCATGCTTGGCCAATAACAGCGCCGTCGGTAGAGAGGGCTGTAATTGGCCAAAGCCAGGGTGGCTTTGGCCAATTATGGCTCAGGGGATTTAGTACACGCCCCACACTATTTAAGGCTGCCTGCACGGCGGCCCTGTGTAGTGTGTTCCGGCGTGCTGAGAGATAGAGAGAGAGAGACAGTGTCATTTCATTTGAGTTAGCTAGATTAGGCAGGACAGTCAGTGAGTTAGCTGCACTTACAGTGTATTGTGTATATATGCATCCCAGGTGTTGTATATATATATATACACTGTATTCAGTTTAGCTAGATCCGTTCTTGATATCTTCCTTGTCTTGTTACAGTATTTACAGCTACCTGAAGAAAATTGCTGGTGTGTTTTTGATCCTATTAGTACCATAGTCAGGCAGCTAAACTATTTACAGTTAGTGTAGTGCGTCCTCCTCACAGTGTTAAGTTAAAGCTACAAGTTATGCCACGTACACACGATCGGACTTTCCAGCATACTTGGTCCGGCACACTTTCTGACGGACTTTGTCCGCCAGGTGCGCCGGACTTTAAAACGGACGGACTTGCCCACACACGACCGGACTTTTCCGGCGTGCTAAGTCCGCCCGTCTTTCCGCCGGACTTTCGCCGGACTTTCAGAATGAACGGACTTGCCCACACACGGACAAGTCCGTTCATTTTGAACGTGGCTCATGTGCGACGGGACTAGAAAAGGAAGTCAATCTTGCCGCTTTTATCGGCAAGATTGACACCTTGCGAGCCCCATCGCGGGGCATACCAGGCCCTTAGGTCTGGTATGGATTCTAAAGGGAAACCCCCTACGCTGAAAAAACGGCGTGGGGTCCCCCCTCAAATCTATACCAGACCCCGATCCGAGCACGCAGCCCGGCCGGTCAGGAAAGGGGGTGGGGACGAGCGAGCGCCCCCCCCCTCCTGAACCGTACCAGGCCACATGCCCTCAACATGGGGGGGTGCTTTGGGGGAGGGGGGCGCCCTGCGGGGCCCCCCACCCCAAAGCACCTTGTCCCCATGTTGATGAGGACAAGGGCCTCTTCCCGACAACCCTGGCCGTTGGTTGTTGGGGTCTGCGGGCGGGGGGCTTATAGGAATCCAGGTGCCCCCTTTAATAAGAGGGCCCCCAGATCCCGGCCCCCCCACCCTATGTGAATGAGTATGGGGTACATCGTACCCCTACCCATTCACCTAGGAAAAAAGTGTCAATAATAAAACAACTACACATGTTTTTAAAATAATTTATTAAACAGCTCCGTGGGGGGGTCTTCCTCCGGCTTTGGGGGTCCCTCCGGTTCCTCTTTTCCCGGTGTCCAGTTGGTTCTTCTCTGCTCTCTTCTCCCGGTGTTCCAGTTCTTCGGCCGGCTCCTCTGCTGTCTTCAGGTAGCTCTCTTGCCAGCGGAGGTCCGGACTTCTGAGCTTCTGGGCTTCTTGTCTTCTCTTCTCTTCTCCAGATGTTGACACGACGCTCTCTCCGGCTGGACTGCTCTCTGAGGGCTCCGTTGTGACTTATATAGGCGGAGACCCCGCCCCTTAATGATGTCACAGTCCCTGGGCATGCTGGGACTGTGATGTTTTAGGGGGCGTGGTCACCGGTGATGTTGACCACGCCCCCTAACACGTTCCACCAGCCCCCCCTAGACCGGGAACACCACCGCGTCCTTTTTTGCTCCGGTTCCTTAATTATAGTGACGGGGCCGCATCCTGGCTGCAGCTCGGTCTAAGCCTGACACTATGTATGAGGATAAAAAACTTTTTTTTTTCCTGATTATTCCCAGGAAGTACAACAAAGGCGTAAATCCTTTACAGAGGCTCGCAGGAGGCTGAAAGACAAAGGCTTAAAATTTAGTCTTATTTAGTTATTGATGGTGACAACACACTTTTCTTTGATAAACCAGAAGCTGTTTTAG
Source organism: Lithobates septentrionalis (assembly GCA_037952835.1). Classification (NCBI taxonomy): domain Eukaryota; kingdom Metazoa; phylum Chordata; class Amphibia; order Anura; family Ranidae; genus Lithobates; species Lithobates septentrionalis. The sequence goes on along the minus strand of JBBDGP010003344.1, from coordinate 1,351,036 downwards.
CCTGGTTGGACACTCGTTGATGACTGCACAACCCCTTTTTTTGGTTCTCTCCTTTTTTCTTTTTTTGTTACATACTAATTAATTATTAATTTGCTAGAGGAGAAAAAAGAAAAGGAAAAGGGAAAAATGTTTTTTTTTGTTTTTTTTTTGTTTTGTTTTGTTTTGTTTTTTGTATTGTATTATCATTATATTTTTGTTTTTTTTTGGGGGGGGGGGGGTTTCATTATGGCTCCATTATTGTTTCATTATTGTTGCATTACTGTTTTATTACTCTAAAATGTATGGTTGCTAAATGTTTGCCTATTATACCCCTCCCCCCCCCCTTTTTTTTTTCTTTTTTCTTAGGCAGTGTATTTTATATACACATGGGTTGGAGTGGGGGTGGGTGAGTATATGTATGTATGCGAATATATGTGTATGGATATATATGTACATATATAGGGGTATACATGCTTCCATGCTTCACATATATTCTATGCTTAAAGTTTCCTTTTTTTTTCTCTCTTTTTTTTTGGGTAATGCTGCTGGTTTGTTTTTTGTTTTTTTGTTGTCTTTCCCTTGTATTAAATTTGTATCAATTGTATCAATTTCTATTATTACTATATCATATTATCTTGCATTCTAAGTCGGCTTGTGTCTGTTTCAGTATAGAAGCCCCCCTTCCGCTTTCTCTTTTTTTTTTTTTTTTGAGGGACTAGCTGAAATCAATGGCAATAGGTAATAAAAAATTCCCCTCCCCTCCCTCCTTTCCCTCTTCCCCTCTCTCCCCCCCCCCTTCCTAGACCCTTTTTTAGTGTTGGCCATGGCCGACAAGCAATCACCTTTTTTTTACCCCATAGGTATTGGGAAAGCTGCTTCAATTGATGCTCGGAGCTGTTTGTTTTCTTTTCTCTGTTTTATTTATTTTTTTATTTATTTGTTTATTTTTTCCCCCCCGATTTCTGAACCAGATTTCCCCTACCTAGGTGCTGCGCTACAGCATCAAGCGGTTACTAACAAACTGTTGCTAACTAAATTTTTTAGGGTTTCCTTTTTTGTTTTTTTGGGTAAAAGCCTGATCTGGCTACCAGATGAGGGCAGGATAGATACCCTTTTGTCATCTTGGGTATTGTTTATTGGTGTTGTATGTGTATATGTTTTTGTTTGGAATGATTGGGTATGCATTGGTTATGCTATTACCAGGTATAGACTCCCTGGATTGGTGCTGCCCCTGAGATGTACATTAGGGTGTACACCTAGATTAAATTTGTTTTCTACTTATCCTTCTTTCATTTATAATTTGATGTATAATGACGACATGTGATGTCTCAGTTTTCAGGATATTATCCTGGAATGTTCGGGGACTTAATTCTAAGTTTAAGAGGGCGATACTTTTTAGATACCTTAAATTACATTTTCCACATATGGTGCTTTTACAGGAGACGCATCTCAGGGGCAGCAAGTGTTTGGCACTAAAAAAGCCATGGATTCAGCAAGCCTTTCATTCTTCTTATTCTACATATGCAAGAGGAGTATCGATATTAATCAGTAAATCTCTTCTATGTATAATGGAACAGGTCTATTCCGGACCCCCATGCAAATATGTAATAATAGTATTTACGGTGTGGGGTGCGCGATATATAGTAGTAGGGGTGTATATTCCCCCTCCTTTTTCTTCGTCCACCCTATACTCCATCTTGGAGAAAGCAATTTCGTATTATCCGGCAAAACTGTTGTTGATGGGTGATTTCAATGCCATTATGGCCCCTGACCTGGACAGACCTGTTCCCCCAAAACAATTTTCCACAGATTTACTTACCTGGGCTCAAGTAATGGGCGTAACTGAGGTCTGGAGGTGGAAACATCCTGAGACTAGAGCTTACTCTTGTTTTTCTGCCACATATAAAACCTCTTCTCGTATTGACCTCACCTTTGCTAATCCGACTATGCTGTCTGATGTATTAGATGTATCTACCCAGCGGACTCATATCTACCCAGCGGACTCTCAGATCACTCGCCATTACTTCTTAAAATTCATGCCCCATCCTATAGAACTGCAGCCCTATGGCGCTTGGGGACCCACTGGCTTTCTCATGTAGACCTGACGACCAATATAACACCACGATTGGCGGAATATTGGGAGTTTAATGAGGGATCCTCCTCTGTTGCAATGATATGGGACGCCTTCAAGGCCTTTTCCAGGGGACAATATATCTCCTCTATTGCTGGGATTCGCAGGGAACAGGCAGCCGTTGCAACAGCGCTATAGCAAGCTGTGCAACGTCAGTCTGATATTTATACTACTGACCCTACTAATATCCATTTTGACCTCCTGAATGCTGCAAAATGTAAGCTACATCTCCATCTTACTGAGATCACCAGATTAGATCTACATCGGAATAAACAAATGTTCTTTGAACAGGGGGACCATAATGGTCGTCTTCTAGCGATGTTGGCACAGCCGGATTATCCTCCAACAGTGATTCCCAATGTGGTGTCTGCCTCAGGTGCATCAGTTTCTTTATTACCAGATATATTAGAGGTCTTTCGTCAATATTATAGTTCTCTTTATACCTCTGTGTTGCCTTCTGACTTTCAGCCCAAGGATTTGGCATCCTGGCTAGACCCATTGGCATTAGGCTGGCTTTCAGATAAAGAAAGAGAATATCTGGTGGGGCCAATAACCCCAGAGGAGGTACTGAGAGCAATCGAATCATTTCCGCGGGGGAAGTCTCCGGGTCCGGATGGCCTCCCCATAGAGTTTTATAAGACACATGGGAATATATTAGCTCCCAAGCTAGCACAACTTTATTCTCAATGTCTGACAGATGGAGCCCTTCCAACTTCTATGAGCCATGCCCATGTTATACTAATTCATAAAGATCTAAAAGATCCCTCATTGTGTGCCACCTATAGGCCAATTGCCCTACTTAATATAGATTTTAAAATTTTGACTAAATGACTTACCATCAGACTACAGCCACTATTACCATCTGTTGTAGATATTGATCAAACTGGCTTCATGGCCAACAGGTCAACCGATGTAAATTTGGGATGTTTGTTTACTAATATACATGCAAAGCATTTGAATGAAGGTACTAGGGTGGTGGCCTCCTTAGATATTGAAAAGGCCTTTGATACTATCGAATGGCCTTTTCTTTGGGAGGTCCTTAGAAGGATGGGGTTCCCCCTGATCTTTATTAAATGGATACAGATAATTTATCAAAACCCCACTTCAGCTATCAAGTTGGGAGGTAGCTTATCACAGTCTTTTTCTCTGTCAAGAGGTACTCGACAGGGCTGCCCCCTCTCTCCAGCCCTTTTCGCCATAGCGATGGAACCGCTGGCGGAGGCTCTCCGTACTTCCCTTCATGTTAAGGGATTGCGCGTTGGCCGGCTGGAGGAAAGGGTCGCCTTGTATGCGGACGACCTACTCCTCTTTCTTAATGACGCAGGACCATCACTTAGGGGGGCCCTACAGGTCCTCAATTCTTCCCTTCTTTCTTTCTTTCTCACAGGCCTTAAAGTAAACTGGAAAAAGTCACTTCTATTTCCTATAGACTCTGCGGCTCGTGCTACTGCTGATATGGATACCCCCCTAAGATGGGTGGAGAATTTTAAATATCTAGGGGTGGTGGTTTCGACAGGTTTCAGACTATATATCCCTAAATTTAACACCTGTGATCTAGGAGACTCAATAACGGCTGAAGGCATGGGAGTCATTACCCCTTTCATTGTTAGGACGCATAAATTTAATAAAAATGAACGTATTACCTAAATTCACATATTTATTTCGACACTCTCCCCAGTGGAAACCTAAATCTTACTTTGCAAGGCTACATCGTATTTTCTCAGCATTCATATGGAGATCAAAGCCCCCTAGGTATAGCTGGGCAACATTGGTACGTCCGACTTCCCAAGGTGGCCTGGCATGTCCAGATTTCCATAAATATTACTTGGCTTCTCAGCTAGTAACTACGGCCTGGTGGCTTAACCCAGATACCTCAAACTCCGCTACTCAGGTAGAAGCAGCAGTGCTGGGATCCCTAGAGGCGCTGAAATTTTTCATTCATTGACACCATCTATGCTTACCACGCTACAAGTATGGGGAGAGGGCCTCAAAATTGAACGATATCCCCTACAGGCAATATCACCTAATGCTCCCCTCTGCTTAAATCCCACTCTGGAGCATTTCTATTCACTACCCGACCCCTATGCTTGGACTAATTTTAAGATAAAAACAGTGACACAGATCATTTTGGATAAATCTTTGATTTCTTTTTCCCAATTAATCTCTGATTTCAATATCCCTCAGTCGTATTCTTTTTGTTTCCTTCAACTCTCCCATGCCTTCAGCTGTCAATTCTCTGGCTCTTCTCTACAACTAGTCCAATCTGCCTTAGAGAAGCTTCTTAGGTTGGATTGCACAAAGAATGCCGCATCTAAATTGTATCTTCACTTAACAACTGCCTCTCTCCCTGATTTAGAGAAATTAAGATCAAAATGGTCCAAGGATATCCCTGAACTTAATGAGGATGATTGGGATAATATATGGGACTCTCCCTTCAACTCTCTCATCTCCTTGAGAGACAGACTTATTCAGTTTAAGATAGTCCACAGGGCATATTACACCCCCCATATATTAAATAAAATTAATTCAGACTCTGCTCCTGGCTGTTGGCGATGTGGGGGGGATTCCTGGAGACTTTACCCATATATTCTGGACTTGTCCAGCTATCGTAAGGTATTGGGAAGAAATACTAGCTTTTATATTCAAAATAACATATATCCCACTGCAACGATCAATGCCAATATGTATTTTAGGTCTGATAGAGCAATTTATTCCTACGACAGCAGGGCGCACTTTGGTGGGGCTGCTTTTGTTCTATGCTCGTAAAGCCATAGCTCTCAGCTGGAAGAAAACCACCCCCCCATCGCTGACTTTGTGGAAACAACTCATTAATAATAGCTTACCATTATACAAAGAAACATATATAAATAGGGGTTGTCTCCTCAAATATGAAAAGGTTTGGTCCAAATGGCTCACGGACCCCTCTACAGCCTCAATAGCCTCCTAGAGGAATATGACTCTTTGCAATCTCTCCATTAGTTATTGGGCTCTAGGTGTACATATGTAACACGGGATGACACCTTTCTCTAAAATTAAACTGGCATAGGAACCAGGAATGACCAATGTATGTATGTATGTATGTATGTGGGTTTTTTTTTGTGTTCTTTCTATGTATATAGTTTCTTTAATTGCTGCAAATATTCATTTTTGTTGTCTGTTTTTTTGAAAATTAAAAAAAACGTATATTTAAAAAAAAAAAAAAAAAAAGCTACAAGTTAGGGTAGTGTGTCCTCCTCACAGTGTTCAGCTAAAACTACAAGTTAGTGTAGTGCGGCCTCTGCACAGTGTTCAGCTAAAGCTACAAGTTAGTGTAGTGCGTCCTCCTCACAGTGTTCAGCTAAAACTACAAGTTAGTGTAGTGAGACCTCTGCACAGTGTTCAGCTAAAGCTACAAGTTAGTGTAGTGCGTCCTCCTCACAGTGTTCAGCTAAAACTACAAGTTAGTGTAGTGTGACCTCTGCACAGTGTTCAGCTAAAGCTACAAGTTAGTGTAGTGCGTCCTCCTCACAGTGTTCAGCTAAAACTACAAGTTAGTGTAGTGAGACCTCTGCACAGTGTTCAGCTAAAGCTACAAGTTAGTGTAGTGCGTCCTCCTCATAGTGTTCAGCTAAAGCTACAAGTTAGTTTAGTGTGACTCTGCACAGTGTTCAGCTAAAGCTACAAGTTAGGGTAGTCCGTCCTCCTCACAGTGTTCAGCTAAAGCTACAAGTTGGTGTAGTGTGTCCTCCTCACAGTGTTCAGCTAAAGCTACAAGTTGGTGTAGTGTGTCCTCCTCACAGTGTTCAGCGAAAACTACAAGTTAGTGTAGTGCGACCTCTGCACAGTGTTCAGCTAAAGTTACAAGTTAGTGTAGTGCGTCCTCCTCACAGTGTTCAGCTAAAACTACAAGTTAGTGTAGTGAGACCTCTGCACAGTGTTCAGCTAAAGCTACAAGTTAGTGTAGTGCGTCCTCCTCACAGTGTTCAGCTAAAACTACAAGTTAGTGTAGTGTGACCTCTGCACAGTGTTCAGCTAAAGCTACAAGTTAATGTAGTGTGTCCTCCTCACAGTGTTCAGCTAAAACTACAAGTTAGTGTAGTGAGACCTCTGCACAGTGTTCAGCTAAAGCTACAAGTTAGGGTAGTGCGTCCTCCTCACAGTGTTCAGCTAAAGCTACAAGTTGGTGTAGTGTGTCCTCCTCACAGTGTTCAGCGAAAACTACACGTTAGTGTAGTGCGACCTCTGCACAGTGTTCAGCTAAAGCTACAAGTTAGGGTAGTGCGTCCTCCTCACAGTGTTCAGCTAAAGCTACAAGTTGGTGTAGTGTGTCCTCCTCACAGTGTTCAGCGAAAACTACACGTTAGTGTAGTGCGACCTCTGCACAGTGTTCAGCTAAAGCTACAAGTTAGTGTAGTGCGTCCTCCTCACAGTGTTCAGCTAAAACTACAAGTTAGTGTAGTGAGACCTCTGCACAGTGTTCAGCTAAAGCTACAAGTTAGTGTAGTGCGTCCTCCTCACAGTGTTCAGCTAAAACTACAAGTTAGTGTAGTGAGACCTCTGCACAGTGTTCAGCTAAAGCTACAAGTTAGTGTAGTGCGTCCTCCTCACAGTGTTCAGCTAAAGCTACAAGTTAGTTTAGTGTGACCTCTGCATAGTGTTCAGCTAAAGCTACAAGGTAGGGTAGTGCATCCTCCTCACAGTGTTCAGCTAAAGCTACAAGTTAGTGTAGTGTGTCCTCCTCACAGTGTTCAGCGAAAACTACAAGTTAGTGTAGTGCGACCTCTGCACAGTGTTCAGCTAAAACTACAAGTTAGTGTAGTGCGTCCTCCTCACAGTGTTCAGCTAAAACTACAAGTTAGTGTAGTGAGACCTCTGCACAGTGTTCAGCTAAAGCTACAAGTTAGTGTAGTGCGTTCTCCTCACAGTGTTCAGCTAAAGCTACAAGTTAGTTTAGTGTGACCTCTGCATAGTGTTTAGCTAAAGCTACAAGGTAGGGTAGTGCATCCTCCTCACAGTGTTCAGCTAAAGCTACAAGTTAGTGTAGTGTGTCCTCCTCACAGTGTTCAGCGAAAACTACAAGTTAGTGTAGTGCAACCTCTGCACAGTGTTCAGCTAAAGCTACAAGTTAGTGTAGTGCGTCCTCCTCTAAAGCTACAAGTTAGTGTAGTGCGTCCTCCTCTAAAGCTACAAGTTAGGGTAGTGCGTCCTCCTCACAGTGTTCAGCTAAAGCTACAAGTTGGTGTAGTGTGTCCTTCTCACAGTGTTCAGCGAAAACTACAAGTTAGTGTAGTGCGACCTCTGCACAGTGTTCAGCTAAAACTACAAGTTAGTGTAGTGCGTCCTCCTCACAGTGTTCAGCTAAAACTACAAGTTAGTGTAGTGAGACCTCTGTACAGTGTTCAGCTAAAGCTACAAGTTGCTACATCTGTGACATGCCCACCAGGTGGAACTCAACGTTGGCCATGTTGCAGCGGCTGCACACGCAGTAGAGGGCCATCAATGACTACCTGTGCAACTATGGCACCAGGACAGGGTCAGGGGAGCTTGTTTTTTTTCCCCCACGCCAGTGGGCCATGATCAGGGATGCATGCACTGTCCTGTCATCATTTGAGGAGGCCACGAGGATGGTGAGCAGTGACAGTGCATGCATCAGTGACACTGTCCCCCTTGTCCACCTGTTGGAGCACAAGCTGCATGGAATAATGGACAGGGCACTTGAGGCAGAACAGAGGCAGGAAGAGGAGGACTTCCTTAGCACTCAAGGCCCCCTTTATCCAGACAGTGTTCCTGCGTGCCCGCCGATCACACAGGAAGAGGACGAGGAGGATTGTGTCAGTATGGAGGTGGAGCCTGGCACTCAGCATCAGCAGCAGTCTTTAAGGGATCAGTCCCAAGAAACACATGGACTTGTACGTGGCTGGGAGGAGGTGGCTGCGGACCATGTCGTCCTTAGTGACCCAGAGGACTCCGGACCGAATGCCTCAGCAAACCTACGCTGCATGGCCTCCCTGATCCTGCAAAGCCTGCGTAAAGATCCTCGTATTCGTGGTATCAAGGAGAAGGACCAATACTGGCTGGCAACCCTCCTTGATCCACGTTACAAGGGTAAGGTTGTGGACCTTATCTTGCCATCGCAGAGGGAGCAGAGGATGAAACATCTTCGGGAGGCCTTGCAGAAAGGTCTGTGCAATGCGTTCCCAGAGACTGGGAGGTTACAAACTCCTGTTTCTGGACAACATGTTGCTGAGGCTTCGGTCAGTCAAAGAAGGAGCGGTGGAGAAGGTGGCCATCTGACCAATGTGTTCAGACAATTTTTTGGTCCGCAGCCCCAAGGTATGATCGGTTTCAGCAACCATCGCCAGCGTCTGTTTTACATGGTGCAGGAATACCTAGGGGCAAGATCTGACTTGGACACCTTTCCTACCAAAAATCCTCTGGGTTACTGGGTCTTGAGGATGGATCACTGGCCAGAGCTTGCACAGTATGCAATTGAGCTACTGGCCTGTCCTGCATCCAGCGTTCTTTCGGAACGCACATTCAGTGCTGCTGGAGGCTTTGTAACCGATCACAGGGTGCGTCTGTCCACCGACTCGGTCGATCCACTGACCTTCATAAAAATGAATCAGTCTTGGATCACCACCAGCTACCAAGCACCTGATGCTGATGTAACTGAATAATTTTTTTTGAAATCTCAGATCCCTTCAAAGACTGCCTATGCTGATGCTGAGTGACTATTCTGAGTAATTATCCTCTTCCTCCTCAATGATCACGCTGATAGCGTGTAAAAACATTTTTGGTTCTGGGCGCCACCACCAGTGCCTAAGGCCCAATTTTTCAGCCCCTGTTCAACAGGGGCATGTAATTACAATTTTTGATGCAATACTTTGCAGCGGGGCTCGTTTCTGCGTTCCAACTAGAGTATCTGTGAGGGGTTGCAGTGTTGTGGCACCAGCACCAGTGCCTAAGGCCCAATTTTTCAGCCCCTGTTCAACAGGGGCATGTTATTACAATTCTTGATCTAATATTTCACAGCAGGGCCTGTTTCTGCACCCACCAAGAGCGAGTGAGGACTTACAGTGTTGTGGCACCAGCACCACCACCACCAAAGGCCCAATTTTTCTGCCCCTGTTCAACAGGGGCATGTAATTACAATTCTTGATCTAATATTTCACAGCAGGGCCCTGTGAGGGCTTACAGTGTTGTGGCCACAACAACACCTAAGGCCCAAATTTCTGCTGAGTATATCGGGCAGGCCCCTACTTTCAAACATCCAACTTAAAAACGACTCCTACTTGCAAACGGAAGGAGACAACAGGAAGTGAGATGAAATCTACCCCTAGGAAGGGAAATTCTCTCCTGTAAGAGTTAATATGGGAAAAACGTTTCTCCTTTCCACTGATGCTTTATCACCAATCCTTGTTTCACAAAAAAACCCAAATTTTCAAAAAACATTTGTCATTGGGACAAAAAATGATGTGAAATCTTCCGAAGAGGAGCACAGACAGCAAAACAAATGTCACAGGGGTGATAACCCTTCACTATGTTTTCCAAAAAGCTTAAAATAGATTTTTTGGCTGGAGCTTAACACGTTAAAAATGTACCAGTTCAAAATTACAAAGAGATTCTACTTAACAACAAACCTACAGTCCCTGTCTTGTTTGCACCGCCTGTATACTGCTGTTCAGAGTATATAGGGCCTGGTGGCCCCACGCCTTTCCTTTTTTAATTTAGGTGCGGGGTTCCCATTAATATCCATACAAGACCCAAAGGGCCTGGTAATGGACTGAGGGGTACCCATGCTGTTTTTCTCACTGATTTTCATCCATATTGCCAGGACCCGACATTACATGAAAGCCGCAAGCAGTTTTAAATGACTTTTTTTCCTTTAAAAATGACATTTTGTGCAGGGACTGTGCTAAACACAGGAAACACGCGCCACTTTACAGGCACCCCCCCCCCCCCAGGTACGATATTTAAAGGAATATTTCACTTTTTTTTTTAACTTTAAGCATCATTAAAATCACTGCTCCCGAAAAAACAGCCGTTTTTAAAAGTTTTTTTTTGCATTGATACATGTCCCCTGGGGCAGGACCCGGGTCCCCAAACACTTTTTAGGACAATACCATGCAAATTAGCCTTTAAAATGAGCACTTTTGATTTTGAACGTTCGAGTCCCATAGACGTCAATGGGGTTCTAACGTTTGTGCGAATTTTCGGTCCGTTCGCAGGTTCTGGTGCGAACCGGGGGGTGTTCGGCTCATCTCTAATAAGGAGATATGATCACCATGTACAAATACATTAGGGGGGATATTATCACTAGAGTTGGACCGAACTCCCCCTTGTTCAGTTTGCACCAGAACTCTCGAACATCACAAAAGTTCAAACCCGAACCACGAACCCTATTAAAGTCTATGGGACCCGAACTTGAAAAATCAAAAGTCCCCATTGCGTATATGCAAGTTATTGGCCATAAAAAGGGTATGGGCCGAGTACTGCCCTGGGGGACATGTACCAATGCAAAAAATGTTTTTTAAAAAGATCGCTTTTAAAGGATCAGTGATTTTAATTATGCTTAAAGTGAAACAATAAAAATGAAAAAATCCTTCAAATATAGTGTCTGGGGGGTCCTCTTAGTCTTCCCTTTAAGTGGCCCATCTATACCATGTATAGAACCTGCTGCAGCAAAACTGACATTTGTAAAGAAAAAAAAAAGACATTTACATAGATTTTTCCAGCAAGCTTCCCTTGTTTTGTAAAACAATGGTTTGGGGACCCAGTCTGTATGATGAGGCCACAATGTTGTGCACTCGAAAACAAGATCAGAGATTTTTAGGATAAATTTTGGTGTCTCTTTGGCAGACTTTGGATGGAAATAACAAAGTTTTGCACCACAGTGAGCAAGCCGTGTGCAGAATCCAAATTTTAGTAACTCAGGCCAAGATTAACAATTTTTTTTATCTAAAGTCTGGTCTCTCTTTCACAGACTTTGTATAGAACAGGTGCAGCAAAAATTGGGCTTTGAGTGTTGGTGGTGCCTTTACACCATAACCCCTATAGAGGTACCCTTCATGAAAGTAAGAATTGTCCTTGCTGTAAAAACTTGAAATTTGATGCTCCTGTCAAACAGTTGCGTAAAAATTTGTCTTTGGGTGTTGGTGGTGCCTTTACACCATAACCCTATGGAGATACTCTGGATGAAAGCAAGAATTGGCCTTGCTGTAAACAATTTAAATTTGATGTACCTGTAAAACAGGTGTGAAAAAATTGGTCCTTGAGTGTTATTTGTGCCCATGAAACCTATACCAAAAAATTACTTTGAGATAAAATAAACACCCACAGAGCTAGGCAGCTTAGTCTTGCAGATATTCCAGATCCCAAAAACACTTAATCAATGACATCAGCTTCAGGGGCTTGATAGCTGCTGCAAATTCAAGACTGATTTTGAAAAATGTCAGCCGGTCAATGGAGTCTGAGGACATATGTGCGCTTTTATCTGTCACCAAACCTCCGGCAGCACTGAATGCCCATTTGTAAACCATGCTGGATGCAGGGCAGCCCAGCAGCTCAATTGTATACTGGGCACATTATGGCCAATGGTCTATTCTCATGACACAGTAACCCAGTGGATCATCTACTGGAAAGCTCTCCATGTCAGTTTTTGCCCCTATATAATCTTCCACCATTTGCTGCAGATCCTACCACTCTGAGTGCCAATGACTAAAACATTTTTTAAATGCATCACTGAGGTGGCCCCTTTCTTCACCACTACTTTGACCAACAGAGTCCTCAAAACTACCTTTTTCACCAGACTGCAACCTACCAGAGTCTGGAAAGGCATTACAAACTCCTCTTTAAGGTGTTCTCAAGATATTTTATCCTGTGCTCCCTTTGCAAGGGCAGGATGAGTTCTGAGTAGGGATGAGCTAGATGTTTGGGTCGAACATAAGTTTGACTCAAACATCGGGTGTTCGCTTGTTCGTCGAAAAACAAACATTATGGGGCGTTCGCAGCAAATTCGAGCGCAACGGAACGGCCGATAATGCACTGCGAGATCGCAGTGCATTGCTGTATGATGATTGGCCAAATCATGCACCATGGCCAATGCTTTACACAGTGGGAGACACATGCTGTTTTGGTAATAAAAGATACATCTCACTCGAGTATAAGCTGAGTTTTTAGCCCATTTTTTAGGCTGAAAACTCCCCCTTGGCTTATACTCGAGTGAGATGTATCTTTTATTACCAAAACAACATGTGTCTCCCACTGTGTAAAGCATTCTGTTCAGCCGTCCATTGAAACAAAGCCCGCCCCGCCTCCTCCTCGTCTGTGATAGGCGGAACAATACAGTTTCCCAGCATCGTATCAAAGTTCCTCTATCACGGACGGACAAGGAAGAGGCGGGGCGGGCTTTGTTTCAATGGACGGCTGAACCGAATGCATTACACAGCAGGAGACACATGCTGTTTTGGTAATAAAAGGTACGGCTGAAAATGGGCACAGTGTGACTGCAACTGGGCACATGAGACTGCAACTGGGCACAGTGTGACTGTAACTGGGCACATGAGGCTGCAACTGGGCACATGAGACTGCAACTGGGCATAGTGAAGCTGCAGATGGGCATTGTTGACCAGTAGCTGCTGCATTTTCCCACCCTCGGCCTTATACTCGAATCAATATGTTTTTCCAGTTTTTTGTGGTAAAATTAGGTTCCTCGGCTTATATTCGGGTCGACTTATACTCAAGTATATACGGTATATACACATACATATATATATATATATATATATATATATATATATATATATATATATATATATATATATATATATATATATATATACACATACATATACACATACATATATATTTATACACATACATATACTCTGCATCCAGTGTAGCCTATATCTACAGTGCATTCCTGGTGTACTTTTTCTACTACACTTCTGGTGGTGTACACAATACAGTGCACCCGTAGTGCAGTTGCTACTACTTTTCTGGTGGTGTACACAGTACACAATACAGTGCACCCGTAGTGCAGTTGCTACTACTTTTCTGGTGGTGTACACAATACAGTGCACCCATAATGCAGTTGCTACTACATTTCTGGTGGTGTACACAATACAGTGCAGCCGTAATGCAGTTGCTATTACACTTCTGGTGGTGTAGATGGTATCTAATACAGTGTAGTGTGGTGTTGCAAAACAAAATATACATCATGTCCGGAAGGGCACCAAGGAGAGGCAGATGCTCACAGGCCACTAAAAGAGGGCAAGCAGGTTCTGTGTCTACAGTCAACAGTGCTGGTCATGGACATGGTGCATCCTCTGCATGTGGCCGTGGGGCACGCTTGTCCTATTTTCCTGCTGCTGGCCGTGTTATTGAGCCAGAACATGCAGAAGAGTTTGTGGAGTGGATAACAAAGTGGTCCTCATCCTCCTCATCCTCTGTCACTCAGGCTCAGAGTAGTTTGCCTTCCAATGCAGCTGCCAAAGCGGCCTATTCCACCGGCTCCTTGTCCACAGTCACTCCTTCCGTAGCCCCACCATCATGCCCAGAGAAGTCCCCCGAACTATTCGGCCACAGTGTTGGGTACATGCTGCTGGAGGATGCGCAGCGGTTTGAAAGCTCTGATGTTGGTACCCAGGTTGAGGAAGGGAGTAACATGAGCCCAGAGAGAGGGGGTGCACAAGAAGGATAAGAAACTGGCAGTCATGTTCCTCCAGCTGCAGCATACTGCCAAGTTTGCTCCAGTGATGAGAAGGGAGGGGATGATGAGGTCACTGACTCTACTTGGGTGCCTGATAGAAGAGAGGAGGAGGCACATCTCCAACGAGGCAGGATGCCCTCCAGAGAGCAGCTTAAGGGCAGCCACCCTATTGCATCACATCGCAGTGCTCCGCAGGTGCAGGGCGCTGCTGACTCCCCGCTTATTTTGAATAGTTCTTTGGTGTGGGCCTTTTTTGACATGTGTGCATCAGATCGCATCACTGCTGTTTGCAACTTATGTCTGAAGCGGATCAAGTGTGGCCAAAACAGCAGCTGCTTGGGCACCACATGCTTGACCAGACATATGACGACCTTCCATGCAGTCCGTTGGCAACAGCACTTGAAAGACCCACATCAAAAAACAAGGCGGACTTCTCCTTGCTCCTCATCTGGGATCTCCATCCCCACTATACCTCCAGTCCTCTCAAAAACCTGCACTGAGAGGAATGAAGGTATAGCAATAGGTGTCCCAAGTACTTACGGCCAATCTGCTAGCAGTACACCACCATCTGATTTTAGCAGGCAAATTTACCTACCCCAGTTGCTAAGAAATTCAGTCCCAGCCATCCACATGCTCAGCATCTGAATGCTAGCTTGGCCAAATTGCTAGCACTGCAACTGCTGCCTTTTCAGCTGGTAGACTCTGCCCCCTTTCATGAAATTGTAGAATGTGCTGTACCTCAGTGGCAGGTTCCAAAACATCATTTCTTTTCATGGAAGGCCATCCTGGCTCTCTACCGGCATGCGTAAGGCACTGTTTTGGCCTCATTGGACAGGGCGGTCAGCAGTAAGGTGCATATTACCGCTGACTCATGGTCCAGCAGGCATGGACAGAGACGTTACCTTTCTTTCACAACACACTGGGTAACTCTGGCAGCTGGGAAGGATGCAGGACAGGGTTCAGTATTGTTGGAGCTTGTTCCGCCATCACGCCTACAAAATGCTAGTGGTGATTCTGCCACAGCTCTCTCCTCCACCCCCTCCTCTTCTTCTTCCTTTATGGCCTCTTCCTCTGCAGATTTGTCCTTTAAACCAGCGGTGCTCCGTAGGCATTCAAGGGGCTATGCAAGCACTCAGGCAAAAAGATGCTATGCGGTGCTTGAGTTGGTCTGCTTAGGGAACAGGAGCCACACTGGGGCAGAGATTCTGTCAGCTCTGCAGGGGCAGGCTCAGAGGTGGTTGACGCCATGTCAGCTTTAGCCAGGAATTTGTGACATGCCCACCAGGTGGAACTCAACGTTGGCAATGCTGCAGCGGCAATGCTGCAGCGGCTGCACATGCAGCAGGGGGCCATCAATGAGTACCTGTGTGAGCATGGCACCATGCATGCACTGTCCTGTCACCATTTGAGGAGGCCATGAGGACAATGCATGCATCAGTGATACTGTCCCTCTTGTCTTCCTGAGGAGGAGGAGGATTGTCTCAGCATGGACGTGGAGAATAACACTCAGCAGCAGTTTTCAATCCCCAGTAATGCAAGAAGTTGTACGTGTCTGGGATGAGGTAGTTGTGGATCATGTTATCCTTAGTGACCCAGAGGACTCAGAATCGAATGCCTCTGAAACTTACGCTGCATAGCCTCCCTGATTTTGCAAAGCCTGCGAAAGGACCCTAGGATTCATGGTATCAAGGAGAGGGATCATTACTGGCTGGCAACCCTTCTTGATCCACGTTACAAGGGTAACGTTGCAGAACTCATCCTGCCTTTGCAGAGGGAGCAGAAGATGAAACATCTTCAGGAGGCCTTGAAGAAAGGTTTGTGCATGCATTTCCAGACCCTGGGAGGTTACGATTTCCTGGTGCTGGACAACGTGTTGCTAAAGCTTTGTTCAGTCACAGAAAGAGTGGTGGAGAAGGTGGCCGGCTGACTGATGCCTTCAGACAATTTTTCAGTCCTAAGCACCAAGGTCTGATCGGTTCAAGTAACTATCGCCAGCATCTGCATTACATGGTGCAGGAATATCTAGGGGCAAGAGCAGACCTGGAGACCTTTCCAACAGAGCATCCACTGGGTTGCTGGGTTTTGAGGATGGATTACTGGCCAGAGCTTTCTCAATATGCAATTGAGCTACTGACCTATCCTGCATCCAGCGTTCTTTCCGAACTCACATTCAGTGCTGCTGGAGGGTTTGTAACAGATCATAGATTGCGCCTCTCCACAGACTCCATTAATAGGCTCACATGCATAAAAACGAATCAGTCTTGGATCAGCAGCTACCAAGCACCTAATGCTCATGTAACCGATTGAATTTTCTATGGATGTGGATCCCTTAAAGACTGCCTATGCTGAGTGACTATCCTATTATGCTGAGTGACTATCCTATTCCTCCACAATCTTGATGATGCTAGCTTCTAAGAATATTTTTGGTTTAGGGCACCACCACCACTGCCTAAGGCCCAATTTTTCTGCCCCTGTTTAACAGGGGCATGTAATTACAATTTTTGATCTAATATTTCACAGCAGGGCATGTTCCTGCGCTCAATAAGAGTATCTGTGAGGGGTTACAGTGTTCTGGTACCACCAACACCTAAGGCCCAATTTTCTGCAGAGTACCGTATATAAGGCAGGCCGTATAGTATATATACTGCTGTTCAGAGTATATAGGGCCTGGGGGACCCCCATGCCTTTTTTAATTTTTTCATTTGGGTTCCTGGTAATGGACGGGGGGGGGGGAACCCATGCCATTTTTCTCAAAGATTTTCATCTATATTGCCGGGACCCGACAATTCATTACCACCGCTAGCAGTTTTAAATTACTTTTTTTCCTTTAGAAATGTCCATTTGCTGTGGGACTGTTCTAAACACGGGAATAATGCGCCACTTTACAGGCATACTATAGACACCCCCCAGGCACAAAATTTAAAGGAATATTTCATTTTTATTGTTTCACTTCAAGCATTATTAAAATCACTGCTCCCGAAAAAACGGACATTTTTAAAACTTTTTTTGCATTGATACATGTCCCCTGGGGCAAGACCCGGGTCCCCAAACATTTTTTATGGCAATAACTTGCATATAAGCCTTTAAAATGAAAACTTTTGATTTTTCACGTTCGTGTCCTTTAATGGTTCTTTAGACTTTAACGGTGTTCATGTGTTCAAACAAATGTTTTGCCTGTTCGCATGTTCTGCTGCGAACCGAACCTGGGGGTGTTCGGCTCATCCCTAATAATAACATGATATTAGGTGTTTTTTTTGATACTCCAGAAGTGTAAAATGACTTTTGAAATTCTAGATAAATGCTTAAATAATGTATTATTTAACTAAACACATTCAATTTTAGTCGACTAAAATGATTTTGCCAAAATTAACACTGGATTTCATGAACACATAAGCTAATGCACATAAACATGTACAGAACATCCCATAACAGTTTGTGCCCAAGGCAGACAGAAACAATAGAACAATGTATACAGCCACTTAACAATAAACACATAACAACTCCACCCCCACCTCAAACTATCTAGCAATGTTCTATGAGATACAGTGCCTTGAAAAAGTATTCACACCTCTTGAAATTTTCCACATTTTGTCATGTTACAACGAAAAACGTAAATCTATTTTATTGGGATTTTATGTGATAGACAAATACAAAGTGGCACATAATTGTGAAGTGGAAGGAAAATGAAGAAGTGTGGCTTGCATTTGTATGGCGCCCCCTACTTTGTAGAACCCCCTTTCGCTGCAATTACAGCTGCAAGTCTTTTTGGGGATGTCTCTCTTTGAACATCTAGAGAGAGACATTTTTGCCCATTCTTCTTTGCAAAATAGCTCAAGTTCTGTCAGATTGGATGGAGAGCGTCTGTGAACAGCAATTTTCAAGTCTTGCCACAGATTCTCAATTGGATTTAGGTCTGGACTGTGACTGGGTCATTCTAACAGATTATTATGAATATGCTTTCATCTAAACCATTCCATTGTAGCTCTGGCTGTATGTTTAGGGTTGTTGTCCTGCTGGAAGGTGAACCTCCGCCCCAGTCTCAAGTCTTTTGCAGACTCTAATGCCCCGTACACACGGTCAGACTTTGTTCGGACATTCCCACAACAAAATCCTAGGATTTTTTCAGACGGATGTTGGCTCAAACTTGTCTTGCATACACACGGTTACACAAAGTTGTCGGAAAATCCGATCATTCTGAACGCAGTGACGTAAAACACGTACGTCGGGACTATAAACGGGGCAGTGGCCAATAGCTTTCATCTCTTTATTTATTCTGAGCATGCGTGGCACTTTGTCCGTCGGATTTGTGTACACACGATCAGAATTTCCGACAACGGATTTTGCTGTCGGAAAATTTTATAGCCTGCTCTCAAACTTTGTGTGTCGGAAAATCCGATGGAAAATGTGTGATGGAGCCTACACACGGTCGGAATTTCCGACAACAAGGTCCTATCACACATTTACCGTCGGAAAATCCGACCGTGTGTACGGGGCATAACAGTTTTTCTTCTAAGTTTGGCTCCATTCATCTTCCCATTAACTCTGACCAGCTTCCCTGTCCCTGCTGAAGAAAAACATCCCAACATGATGTTTCATTTTTCACAGTGGGGATGGTATGTTCAGGGTAATGTGCAGTGTTAGTTTCCTGCCACATGTAGCGTTTTGTTTTTAGTCCAAAAAGTTAAATTCTAATTTCCTCTGACCAGAGCACCTTCTTCCACATGTTTGCTGTGTCCCCCACATGGCTTCTCACAAACTGCAAACAGGACTTCTTATGGCTTTCTTTCAACAATGGCTTTCTTCTTGCCACTCTTCCATAAAGGGCAGATTTGTGGAGAACACGACTAATAGTTGTCCTGTGGACAGATTCTCCCACCTGAGCTGTGGATCTCTGCAGCTCCTCCAGAGTTACCATGGACCTCTTGGCTGCTTCTCTGATGAATGCTCTCCTTTCCTGGTCTGTCAGTTTAGGTGGACGGCCATGTCTTGGTAGGTATGCAGTTGTGCCATACTCTTTCCATTTTCGGATGATGGAATAAACAGTGCTCCGTGAGATGTTCAAAGCTTGGGATATTTTCTTATAACCTAAAACCTAACCTTAAACTTCTCCAAAACTTTATCCCTGACCTGTCTGGTGTGTTCCTTGGCCTTCATGATGTTGTTTGTTCACTAAGGTTCTCTAACAAACCTCTGAGGGCTTCACAGAAGAGCTATATTTATACTTAGATTAAATTACACACATGTGGACTCTATTTACTAGTAAGGTGACTTCTGAAGGCAATTGGTTCCACTAGATTTTAGTTAGGGGTATCAGAGTAAAAGGGGTTGTATACAAATGCACGCCACTGTTGGAAATTTGTTTCATAGTAGAATTGAAGAATCCTTAGTCTTGTAGGATACTTAAGAAAATATGTTTATTCTTCAGAAAGATAAGCAAGACAAGACTTATGTAGTGACTAGGGATGAGCCGAACACCCCCCTGTTCGGTTCGCACCAGAACATGCGAACAGGAAAAAAGTTCGCTCGAACACACGAACACCATTAAAGTCTATAGGACGCGAACATGAATAATCAAAAGTGCTCATTTTAAAGGCTTATATGCAAGTTATTATCATAAAAAGTGTTTGGGGACCCGGGTCCTGCCCCAGGGGACATGGATCAATGCAAAAAAAAGTTTTAAAAACGGCCGTTTTTTCAGGAGCAGTGATTTTAATAATGCTTAAAGTCAAACAATAAAAGTGTAATATCCCTTTAAATTTCGTACCTGGGGAGTGTCTATAGTATGCCTGTAAAGGGGCGCATGTTTCCCGTGTTTAGAACAGTCTGACAGCAAAATGACATTTCGAAGGAAAAAACCCATTTAAAACTACCCGCGGCTATTGCATTGCCGACAATACACATAGAAGTTCATTGATAAAAACGGCATGGGAATTCAACACAGGGAAACCCCGAACCAAAATTAAAAAAAAAAAATTATGTGGAAGTCCCCCTAAATTCCATACCAGGCCCTTCAGGTCTGGTATGGATTTTAAGGGGAACCCTGCGCCAAAAAAAAAAAAAAACGGCGTGGGCCCCCCCCAAAATTCCATACCAGACCCTTATCCGAGCACGCAACCTGGCAGGCCGCAGGAAAAGAGGGGGGGACGAGAGTGCGGCCCCCCTCCTGAACCGTACCAGGCCACATGCCCTCAACATTGGGAGGGTGCTTTGGGGTAGCCCCCCAAAACACCTTGTCCCCATGTTGATAAGGACAAGGGCCTCATCCCCACAACCCTGGCCGGTGGTTGTGGGGGTCTGCGGGCGGGGGGCTTATCGGAATCTGGAAGCCCCCTTTAACAAGGGGACCCCCAGATCCCGCCCCCCCCCCTGTGTGAAATGGTAAGGGGGTACTTACCCCTACCATTTCACTAAAAAACTGTCAAAAATGTTAAAAATGACAAGAGACAGTTTTTGACAATTCCTTTATTTAAATGCTTCTTCTTTCTTCTATCTTCCTTCATCTTCTTCTTCTGGTTCTTCTGGCTCTTCTGGTTCTTCCTCCGGCGTTCTCGTCCAGCATCTTCTCCGCGGCGTCTTCTATCTTCTTCTCCTCGGGCCGCTCCGCACCCATGGCATGGGGGGAGGCTCCCGCTCTTCTCTTCATCTTCTTCTTCATCCTCTTCTCTTCTTCCTTCTTCTCTTCTTCATTTTCTTCTCCGGGCCGCTCCGCACCCATGCTGGCATGGAGGGAGGCTCCCGCTGTGTGACGGCGTCTCCTACTCTGACGGTTCCTAAATAACGGGGGCGGGGCCACCCGGTGACCCCGTCCCCTCTGACGCACAGTGACTTGATGGGACTTCCCTGTGACGTCACGGGGAATGCCACAGGGAAGTCCCGTCATGTCCCGTGCGTCAGAGGGGACGGGGTCACCGGGTGGCCCCGCCCCCCCGTTATTTAAGAACCGTCAGATGAGGAGACGCCGTCACACAGCGGGAGCCTCCCTCCGTGCTAGCATGGATGCGGAGCGGCCCGGAGAAGAAAATGAAGAAGAGAAGAAGGAAGAAGAGAAGAGGATGAAGAAGAAGATGAAGAGAAGAGCGGGAGCCTCCCCCCATGCCATGGGTGCGGAGCGGCCCGAGGAGAAGAAGATAGAAGATGCCGCGGAGGAGATGCTGGACGAGAACGCCAGAGGAAGAACCAGAAGAGCCAGAAGAACCAGAAGAAGATGAAGGAAGATAGAAGAAAGAAGAAGCATTTAAATAAAGGAATTGTCAAAAACTGTCTCTTGTCATTTTTAACATTTTTGACAGTTTTTTAGTGAAATGGCAGGGGTAAGTACCCCCTTACCATTTCACACAGGGGGGGCGGGATCTGGGGGTTCCCTTGTTAAAGGGGGCTTCCAGAGTCCGATAAGCCCCCCGCCCGCAGACCCCCACAACCACCGGCCAGGGCTGTGGGGATGAGGCCCTTGTCCTCATCAACATGGGGACAAGGTGTTTTGGGGGGCTACCCCAAAGCACCCTCCCAATGTTGAGGGCATGTGGCCTGGTACGGTTCAGTAGGGGGGGGCGCACTCTCGTCCCCCCCTCTTTTCCTGCGGCCTGCCAGGTTGCATGCTCGGATAAGGGTCTGGTATGGATTTTTGGGGGGACCCCATGCCTTTTTTTTTTTTTTTTTGGCGCGGGGTTCCCCTTAAAATCCATACCAGACCTGAAGGGCCTGGTATGGAATTTAGGGGGACTCCCACGTCATTTTTTTTTTTAAATTTTGGTTCGGGGTTTCCCTGTGGGGAATTCCCATGCCGTTTTTATCAATGAACTTCTATGTGTATTGTCGGCAATGCAATAGCCGCGGGTAGTTTTAAATGGGTTTTTTCCTTCGAAATGTCATTTTGCTGTCAGACTGTTCTAAACACGGGAAACATGCGCCCCTTTACAGGCATACTATAGACACCCCCCAGGTACGAAATTTAAAGGGATATTACACTTTTATTGTTTGACTTTAAGCATTATTAAAATCACTGCTCCTGAAAAAACGGCCGTTTTTAAAACTTTTTTTTGCATTGATCCATGTCCCCTGGGGCAGGACCCAGGTCCCCAAACACTTTTTATGACAATAACTTGCATATAAGCCTTTAAAATTAGCACTTTTGATTTCTCCCATAGACTTTTAAAGGGTGTTCTGCGGCATTCGAATTTGCCGCGAACACCCCAAATTGTTCGCTGTTCGGCGAACTTGCGAACAGCCAACGTTTGAGTCGAACATGAGTTTGACTCGAACTCGAAGCTCATCCCTAGTAGTGACATGTGGTAACATATGGTATGGTTTCAGACATTAGAAGGAGAAAGAGATATCAGATGTTACATTCTTCCAGAGTGTAGTTTCCTTTCTTTCCTATCTCTTTCTAACTGGCCATTCAAAATATTGTATTCTTATACTATTCGTAAAGTTATGTCATCATTTCACGAGAGTAACACTCATTCTTGCATACATGCATATATGGCTTCAGTCTATAGTTAAGATACATAACTCCACCCAACGTACTGACACATTACTTTGGAATAGAAAATGAAATACATACAACTGTTTAGACACATTAAATCAAATCCTTCTCTTCCATACAAGCCTGTATGTACTCTAACTATATTCTTTTTTCCTCATCTAGATATAATTAGCATCTTCTTCACTAGAAGTATATATCCATAAGTTATTATGTATGGTTCCTAAATCTATTCCTTTAAAATTAGGATACATTTTGTAATCTAACTAATATTAATACTTCAAATGTACAATTTATTGTACATCATCCTTGCTATAACAAACTCTTCATCCAACTTGCCCAAGTTATGTGTTCTATAAAAATGATTAAAAATACATTCTATGTGTACAAGTCTGTATTAAAATGTGTTTCCATAAAATAATTAAGAAATCTAAATATAACAACTATCATGTAAACTAATATAGTATCATCACTATTAGTTATTACTGTGATATCAATCTTTCAAGGATCTACTAAACTAACAAAGATTGTGTAGGGGAAAGTATCAAATTTTAATGTCAACACAAAGTCACTTATATTTGTTCTATAAACACTCATGTGCTCCTATATCAGACAATTTATTTAAAAAAAATCATATATGAGAATCATATCCCAACTCCCCCTCACATAACGATCGAACGATCAATATGTCGCTTATGATGTAAGTCCATATGAACAAATCATTGAAGTTCATCCAAAAATGATAGAATCATTTTCTTTAAATTTAGAAATGAAAGACATATCTAGGAAAGAAAATGAAAACAAGTATCAAATTCTAAAAAATTATATATTTTCTTAAGTAATTTTCATTAACCGCTTGCCGACCGCCTCCTGCAGATATACGTCGGCAGAATGGCATGGCTGCACAAAGTACGTCACTTTGAATTTGCCGCCATGCGCACACGCGCGCCTGCCGCAAGCTCTGTGACCGTGCCCGCGGGACACGCAGACTCGATGTCCGCTGGGTGCTGGCGATCGTGTCACGGAGTTGAAGAATGGGGGGATGCCAGTGTAAACACAGCATCTCCCTGTTCTGCATAGTGACAGGACACTGATCGTCTGCTCCCTCTCATCGGGAGCGGCAATCAATGTCGTGTCACTGCTAGCCCATCCCCCAGACAGTTAGAATCACTCCCTAGGACACACTTAACCCCTTCCCCGCCCCCTACTGATTAACCCCTTCACTGCCGATCACATTTACACAGTAATCAGTGCATTTTTATAGCATTGATCGCTGTAGAAATGTAAATGGTCCCAAAATAGCACCAAAAGTGTCCGATGTGCCCGCCATAATGTTGCAGTCACAATAAAAATCGCTGATCGCCGCCATTACTAGTAAAAAAAATAAATAAAAATGCCATAAAACTATCCCCTATTTTGTAGACACTATAACTTTTGTGCAAACCAATCAATAAATGCTTATCGTGATTTTTTTTTACCAAAAATATGTAGAAGAATACCTATCGGCCTAAACTGAGGAAAAACTTAGTTTTTTATATATTTTTTGGGGATATTTATTATAGCAAAAAGTAAAAAATATTGTTGTGTTTTTCAAAATTGTCGCTCTATTTTTGTTTATAGCGCAAAAAATAAAAACCGCAGAGGTGATCAAATACCACCAAAAGAAAGCTCTGTTTGTGGGGAAAAAAGGACGTCAATTTTGTTTGGGAGCCACGTCGCACGACCGCGCAACTGTCAGTTAAAGCGACACAGTGCCGAATCGCAAAAAGTGGACCGGTCATTTGGCAGCCAAATGGTCCGGGGCTGAAGTGGTTAATCAATATTTGACCATTCTAGACTCATAATCCTTTTTGTGTTTACCCACTTTGTTTTTATTTTTACCAATCATTTGAACAAAAAGAACTACAATCCCAATTACCTTAAGAATACTAAAAAAACCTAACCAATTGGCATCCCAGTCGGCATCTCTGGCACCTACAGATCTAAAATTCTTAACCATAACTTTAGCTACTGGAATAAATTACTAAAGATAGTCATTAGAAGTAGAAATCTCATTCAATTTCTATCATCATTTCTATTTAAATCTAGCCATGTTTTGTGAACAAACTTCTGAAATTTCGGTACCTGTTGCAATATTTGCAACTGAAAGGGTCATGAAAAAGCCCCCTTGTGTTTTACAATCTAATAGAGGACTGTTCCTTTAAGAGTTATCATTTTGCTGATTAAAGTAAAAATATATTTTTGTGTAAGATGGGTCTTGTGTTGAAAACGAAACCAGACAAGGAAGTGACGTATGTGTCATGAGATGTTCGACATTTATATTTGTCCAGGTGATATAATAATAATGTGACATGATGGGTTTGCTTAGATAAAGAGTTAATGACTGTGATGGGTTTATTGTATGTTAAAAATGAAATGTGTCATTTGAATATGTACCCCTTATTGGTGGACGATGGTCTGCAACGCCAACCTTTCATTATTATTTAACACCATGTCCGGGATTACAAACTGAACTGCAATTTTGCTGTGTGAATTATTCATGTACAATGTTTCCTATGCATAGAGATATATTTGGGTATGAAGCAATAGAATCGGCCGATGAAAGGTAATTATAATAAGATAATAGTCAGGACTAGTGTTTAAAGGTGAAAATGCACCTTTCAGCTGGGTTTTACATTTTTTGCTAAAGAAAAAAGAAAAACGAAAAAAGACCAAAAATTTGGGAAAAAAAAGTTTTTCTTAGTTTCTGTTTTTTGTAAATAAGTCATTTTTCTCCTTCATTGATGTGCGCTGATGAGGCGGCACTGATGGTCACTGATGAGGAGGCAATGATGAGAAAGCACTGAAGAGCACTGATGAGGTGGCACTGATATCCAACACTGATGGGCACTGATAGGCAGCACTAATGGGCACTAACAGGTGGCACTCAGGAGATGGCATTGATGAGGAGGCACTAATACCCAGCACTGATGGGCACTGATAGGCAGCACTGATGGGCACTGATGGGTGGCATTGTTGAGATGGCACTGAAGGGCAGTGATGAGATGGGACTTAATTGCACTGATGAGGTGGCATTGATGAGGAGGCACTAATATCCAGCACTGATGGCCACTTATAGGTGGCACTGATGGGCACTAATAGGCAGAACTTATGGGCATGGATAGGCGGCACTGATGGGTGGCACTGATGAGTGGGCACTGAAAGGCAACACTCACTGGCATCACTGATGGGCACTGATTGGCATCACTGCTGGGCACTGATGGGTGGCACTGATGGGCACTGATGAGGTGACATTGATGAGGAGGCACTAATATCCAGCACTGATTTGCACTGATAGGCGACACTGATATGCAGCACTGATAGGCGGCACTGATAGGTGGCACTGATGGGCACTGATTGGTGGCACTGATGGGAATTAATAGGTGGAACTCATGGGCACGTATAATCGGCACTGATGGGCACTGATTGGTTGCAGGAATGGTCACTGATGGGTGACACTGATGGGCACTGACTGGTGGCAGTAATGGGCACTGATGAGCAGGCACTGATGGGCACTGAAAGGCAGCACTGACTGGCATCACTGCTGGGCACTGTTGGGGCAGCACTGATAATCTGATTAATACATTATAATTACAGCAGGCATGAGGCCTCCCCTCAGACCACCGTCCATCCAAAGCACTGTGTGTGCATTACAGGTCTCCTCTGACCACTGGCAGTGGCATCCAGGGCAATGTGCATTACAGGCCATCCCTCAGACCTGAGACCACCATCCAGCACTGTGCAGCATTAGATCAGGCTTCTTATGACCAACGGCATCCAGGGCAATGTGCATTAAAGGCCATCCCCCAGACCTGCCTGAGACCACCATCCAGAACACTCTGCAGCATTACAGGCCTCCTCAGTGTTCTCAGACCGCCCAGAGCTGTGATGTTAAAGAGAACCTTCAGTCATTTTTTCAACTTTCCACTTATTAAATCTTCTGCTCTTGTTGTTTTAACTTTGGATAGTAAAATATATTTTTTTGCCAGTAAATACCTTATACATCCCACTTCCTGTTTCTTGTCTGGTCATTAGCCTAGGCTCTCTCTCTGACTCCCATGAGCGTTTGCCAGGAAGGGAGGGGGGATCAGTCATAGGAGGGCCAATCAGATCTTCAGAGCTGGAGATGTGCCTCTGTGTGTCTGTGTAAATCCAGGAAGTGAACAGGCAGCAGCTCCACCTGCCCACAGTTAAAATGGATGCCGCCAGACTTAGTGGAGGGAGATTTCTGCAGCATATTTGGCAAATACAGAATCAGAGTATATATAAATTAATATGAAAAGTGGTTGGAGGGAAGCTTCAGAATGGTAAAGATGTTTTTATTACAAATTATGTGACCAGACTGCAGTTCCTCTTTAAGAACAACAAGACCCTCTGCAAACCATGTGGAGCGACATTCGCTGGTAAAAATACAACAAACTTGAAGCGTCATTTGCGGACATTTCGGAAAACTCCTCAAAATTCATACAAAGCTAAGCACAGTACATTTAACTCCACTTTTGTTGAGAACAGTCTTATCTATGCACATTGTAGGGATTGTTTTTAACAGTCTTTCTTGCAGTCAGATTGCATACCTTTTGTAGTAATAGCTGTTTGTTTGTTTGTCATGTTGTGCACTTAGTCACTGAATCTTAATGGGAGTGATTTCATAATAACTCTCAGCTGCCGCTTTCCCAAAATTTAAGTATCTCTCCAAAATATATATAGAGGGATGTGGTCACTGGGTGGGGTACTGTCAATAATTTTTGCATGGCGCAGCGTGCCTAAAGGCTGCTCTATGCTGCCTATCTGAGGAGATGCTCTGCCTTGGTCTTCAGTGGCATTTTGAAAGAAACTGAAAGACTGGCTGTTTGGATGTGGATGGTGCTTCTTCCACTTCCTGTGATTTTTCAATATCCTCCTCTTCTTACACATGATCTATAGAGTCAGGCAGATCCTCATCTTGTAAGTGGGGCAATGTGGATTTTCTTACGGCATGGGCATACTCTTCTGGCTTCACAAACACCAGCAGTAATAAATAATAATAAGAATCATGCTAATTGGTGAAACGTTCATATATGCATGAAATAAATAAATGTAAAAAAGACTGAATAAAGTGCCAAAGTGCATCAATCCATAAAAAGTATTGATTAATAATATGTGCAAACAGTCCATAAACAGGTGATCTATAAAGATGATACATTTAATGAACAGGTCCTTCTTCCATCACCAAAACTGCTGTGAATCCACCACCAGCTGAAGAAACTGCTTACCAGCTCCTGTGGACCCCTTGTTATAGGGGGTCGAATACTGCCTGTGGCTTATCACCCAGCCTGGACCTTTCTCCTCGTCTCAGGGCTGCTCCTAGCTTCTGGTGTCACTCGGTAAGTGAACAATAGAGCTTGGCACCAAAAGAAGACCAAGAAGGCTCCACATAGTGTAAAAATATTTTTTTCTCTTCTCTTTGCTCTGACCTGAGGGCTCTGTCCTCGGGGCAATGTGGATTTTCTTACGGCACGGGCATACTCCTCTGGCTTCTTCCTGAAGCAGTTCCTGATATTCTCATCCACCACATCAACAAAAGTTTTCACAGACAAAAGGATTACCAAAAAACAAGCAGCTGCTGCAAGCACTGGCGAGAACATTTCATCAGTTGGAGGTCCTTTTCCTCAATTTAGCTCCGAAGTCCCTAAAATCGTTCTTTAGGACTCTCCATCTGCCTCTGACTTTGTCATTGGTGCCAACGTGCACCATGACAGCCGGGTCTTCCCCAGCCCCTCCCAGTAATCTGTCCACAAGATCCGTGATGTGCCGAACCCGAGCGCCCGGTAGACAACATACTGTTCGGCGCTTCAGGTCTTGGTTACAGATTGCCCTCTCTGTCCTTCTAAGAATTGAGTCCCCTACCACCAGAATCTGTCTTTCCTTTCCCTTTGCTGCCCCCCCACTCTCACTGGAGGAGTTCTTCCCCCGGCAGCTAGGAGAGTCCCTCAGCTCCAGCAGTGCTGGTCCCTGACTGGTTTCACCAATGTCACTCAATGGAGCGTACTTATTGGTATGCTCCAGTCCTGGGTTCCCCCTCTACCCCTCCTGACTGTCACCCATCTACTCTTTGCTAGTGCCTGCACCTCTTTGTCTCCACCCGCCTCTGTGCTGGCCCCTGCCGGCACCTGCCGTGTATGTTCCTGGCTCTCCTTTAGTATGGAGGGACTTCTCAGTGCTGACATTTGCTTCCCCAGATTCAGAACCTGGGCTTCCAGTGAAACAATGTGCTCACATTTTGCACAGCAGTATTCGCCCTCGATCGGATGATCAAGGAACGCATACATGCAGCAAGATGTACAAAGAGTCGCCTCTCCACACCCGCCCGGCATCGTACCTATTAAATTTAGTGAGGATTGGGGATTTTACCATGTCCAAATTACCTAATAGCTAGCTTCCTGGCACTAATACTCAAGACAATACACAGGTACACAACAAGACAATACACAGGTACTCACAGACCTACGTGCAATCGCAGAACAGTCGCAGACCTACGTGCACTTGCAATACTCAAGTATATAGTACACAATACACAAGTACTAACGATCCACACACACTACTCAGACAACACTCAGGTACTCACACTACACAGGTACTATGACCCCTGTTATAACCTCCTGTTTTAAACTCTGGTTTTAACTCACCACTTAGACCAGTTCCACTAACTCTGGTTTTAACTCACCACTTAGACCAGTTCCACTAACTCTGGTTTTAACTCACCACTTAGACCAGTTCCACTTGGACTAAGTTCCAACAGCCTCACAATGAGCAGGCTCAGGATGAGTCCTACACACAGTTATATAGGCACCTGTGAGCAATTAACCACTCCCCTTAATTGATAGCCTGAAGGAACCAAAGAAGAGGAAAAAAAAAATCTATTTAAAAAGTGACAGAAAAAGGTGATTGAAAAACTAAAAGGAAAAGCCCCAAAAATGCAACCCAGCAAACAAAAAGCAAGACTTGTTCACTCTTATGCCCCGTACACACGGTCGGATTTTCCGATGGACATTGTCCGATCGGAGCGTGTTGTCGGAAATTCCGACCGTGTGTGTGCGCCATCGGACATTTTCCATCGGATTTTCCGACACACAAAGTTGGACAGCAGGAGATAAAATTTTCCGACAACAAAATCCGATCGCGTCAATTCCGACCGTGTGTGGCCTGTTCCGACGCACAAAGTGCCATGCATGCTCAGAAGAAATTCCGAGACGGGACAGCTCGTTCTGGTAAACTTAGCGTTTGCAATGGATACAGCACTTTCGTCACGCTGCAATGTTAAAAATGGTTTAATACAGCGCACTCTCTTCTTCTTTATAATGTGACAAGAATGAAGTAGTTTTGATGCTCATGTTCACACAGACTTCTCACAAACTTCTTTCGTTACTATTTATCGGGATTCCCTCAATATATTTAGATTTCTCACATCTGACAACATATTTTTTTTTTTTTTTGACTTTAATGTAGATTTTTTTTTGTGTTTCTCTTTTTTAATTTTTTTTTTTTGGTGATTTTGATTTGTACTCCCGAAAATGTTTGTGTGTTTTTTGTGACAAGTTCCCACAACACCATTATATGTTGTTGTATTTAATCTGTAGGAGATTGTTTGGTGTTGTTGTCCCTTGTTATTTTCACATTGTACTTTAGAAATGTACCTGAATCGTTACCAACAAACTGTCCTTTTTGGATGAAAACACACACAGGAGAGTAGAATTTCACGAAATTTTTTTTATTAAGGGGTCACAACTATAAAAAAAAGAAAGAGGGAGGCAACGCTGGAGAAACTGCAGAAGTGGGCGAAGCCTGGGACCCCCAGGGCAGACATCAATTATTTCAAAGCAAAATTGGTGGCCTGAGGAGTCCTTATCTAAGGGAGGGCAGTCTGGTCCAGAAGTCCCAGAGATCTGGAAAGCAGCAGATGACATCTGTGTCCCCAGGCTGTGGTCATACGAGAGACTGCATCTTCTGTCAGACCAGACTGGATCCAGGGCCATCACTCTTTGGTCTTCCTTCCACGCTTCCTTCCAGGCTTTGGCTGTGGTGGTGGAGTTGTGGCAGCAGGAGGAGGAGGAGGAGGAGGATCGTCCATCTCCATGACATCCGTCTTAGGTGTCAGTTCCCCACTCTCCCCCTTACGAAGCACTTTATAAAGCAGGTCCTCACAGAGCCTGCGTTGGCCCTCCTGCATGCCCTGCAATTTGGTGGCAGCCATGCAGGCAAAGGCCTCTTCAGGACTGGGGAAGGCTCGGAGGGACGCTGAAGCCTCCTGGATCAGCCTGTATGCTGAATCCTGCACAGGACTGGGAGTCATCTTCCTGGCCCTTTTATGTGGCAGGCGGAGGGGAGGAACCTGAGACTCAGTCAGGCTGCGACTTGTCCCTGGCTTCTCTTGGCTGACACTTAGCCCCACCGTCTCCTGGCTGCCACTAATCCCCGCCTCCTCCTGACTGCCACATTCCACAGCCTCCTCCTGGCTGAGGTCTTCCTGTGTATGAAAAAGGGACATAGTTTTAGTATTTTATTCATCAATCACACACAATTTTCACCTCCTCACTGCTGCAAATTGAATGTTAACAAATATAACAGACTATCCTTCTGAGCCCAGCATTTTTCATTCTTGTCCCAATTTTGGGTGCCCACTACTGTCTATTGATATGTAAAACACTTTCAAGCAGCAATTAATGATCAATAATAACATCTAATAAACATCATTTATTTATTGCCCAGAAATCTGTAGAAGAATGCTATACCTGACTCCAGCTGGGCTCCTCCACTTCTTCCTGGCTGGAAGGCCCAGGTTGGACATCGGAAGCCTCAGCTGGGGTGGAAGGAAGCGTGGAAGGAAGAGTAGAGAGGGATTCCCTGACTTCAGTCTGGTCTGACAGAAATCGCAGTCTCTCATAGTACCACAGCCTGGGGACATAAACGTCATCTGCTGCAGCTCCGGATCTCTGGGAATCTGTGACCTTCTTGCGCTCCCTCAGATAAGTGCTCCTCAGGTTACCAATTTTAGCTTTTAAATAAGGGATGGTTGCTGTGGGGACCACCGGCTTCACCAACTCCAGCAGTTTCTCCAGCGCTGCCTGCCTCTTCTGTTTGTGGTTATAATGGGGGTGTCTGACCTGCCACAGACAGGGCAGCTCCCTGTACTGGTCTATGAACAGGGGAAGGAAGTTGTGGTCATTGAAGCCATCCATTTTCTCTGCAAGACACAACACAAGACAAACCCTAATGTCAGGCCAAACTCCCATAATCTTGTTACAATATAGGCTTCCATTTCGAAGCAGTATAGGCCCAAGTTTAGATCTTACCTTCGTTAGCACAATCGGCGTGTCCGATGCTCCTTCCTCCGCTCACAGATCGTACGTAAGACGCGCGCGTTACGATTTATACACACTGCGCATGCGTATAACTCCGCCCGCCCCTGACATTCTTTCTAGTCTATTCCCCGCCCCTTTTCGTTCGGCGCAGTGGGGGGAAGAGCACATGGCGGATAGACAGCAGGATCGTGCTAACTGTAGCAACGAGGAGGAGGAGGAGGAAAGGCTGGAGCCTGAAACGTCCCAATCCAGAAGGAGATTAAAGGACTCAAATATGTCCTTTGGGGAGATGTTGGAGATGGTGGACATCCTGAAGAAGGCCGACTATGATGGAAAGTATGGGCCTTACCCCAACCCCAATGTCAGAAAGGCCAAGATCATGGCGAAAGTGGTCAGGAGTCTGCACCAGAATTTCGGGGTACGACGATCGAAAGATCAGCTCAGGAAGCGGTGGTCGGACCTCAAATTACGAGAACATGAGCAGTACAGAAAGATCCGTAGAGTGCTGCAAAAAAGTAAGTAGTTGTGCTGTGTTCCTATTTTTTGGGGGTTTATTACGTTCGTGCTGCTCCATGTGCTTTTAGGAATTGTTGTACAGTTTAAAATGGCAACTTTCATGTTCATGGGCACATTATTCGTTCGGATCACACATTTTTCTTTCGGACTATAAAATACCATTGTTTAGGCCATATGCATTTGGCCACCATTTTGACGCCCTATACTTGTCTTTAAAGAATTGGGTTGTGTAGATGGCTTTGTTACTAGAATGAAATGCAAACTAGATTGTGTGTAAGGAGAGGACACTGAGCAGCTGTTTTCACATCTGGACGCTGGAGCACTAGTGTGGGACCCCAGAACACCATTTTTATTAGGGGGGGCACACAGGTGCTCCAGTGTATACTATAGGGGGGGCTACATCTGTGAAGCTTGTACCAAACAGGTAAAGTATTGCAGCTTGACAAAGGACAAGAAAAAATATACATCTTGGAACTCGGCTAAAATAGATAATTGTACCACACTTCCAAGCAATGTTTCATCTTTATAGTTCTGCCATCAAATATCTGTGTGCTAATTATACCATTTTTGTTTTACATAGGGGAGAAAAGACTCGGAGGACACCCCTCATCCGAGGAGACCAGAGCCCCCCCCCCTCTGGAAGAAGGGGAAATCCCCCCAACACAAGCTGAGCAGGAGGAAGAAGACGTGGTGGAAATAGTCACCACAACAGGTGAGTGTCTGCGACCACAGGCTCAGATAAGAGATGGATGGCGGCATTTTTTGGAAACCTAATTTATTTTGTGGTTCCTCTCTTTTTAGGTGATCGTGAGGTTGTGGGTGAAGATCCTTGGGGTGTAATTTACAATTGGAAAACATCAAGCAAAACATCAATGATGTTATTCCAAAATATAAAAACATCATTGATGTTTTGGGGCGAGTTTAAAGCCCCTCCAAATCACTTTCTTCTTTTGTCTGCTACAATGTGCGAAATGTTTTTGTGATTTTTCCCAAAGCCAAATTTGGAGGATGCACACAGTGTGTCAACATGTGCTATCTGCCATCACGGGAGATCAATGGACGCGTTTTGGGGGTGCAACCCCTTCCTCAATAATAAAGTAGCGGTGAGGAAGGGCTTTCTCCCCCAAAACACGTCCCTTGATCCCCCGTGATGGCAGATAGCACATGTTGACATTATGAAATTTGTGTGCATCTTCCAAATTTGACTTTTCCAGGGGTGATTTCCCCCCATCTGAACGCAATATCAAACACAGTTCCTAAATACTCATGTCTGATATTGCCTTCCAGTTCTACCAAATGTGAACTTTGTAAGATCAAGATTTGTGTCTTTTCTTGTTGGTTTTACACAGGCCTGTTTCCTATAAAATGGACATTTTGATTTTGGATAATGACACCACAAAAATTGGTATACAACAAACATGTCGGTTTGTCAGAAAAACCTTGGGTAAATGCACATGTGATTGTGCTGGTATTAAAAAGATTGTTCATCAAGAATGTGTGGATTATTGTCTCAACGCTACAACATTTTTGGGGTGATGTAATTGTTGTTTGATGAGAAAATGGGGGTAATTTCCTAAGGGCAAATACTCTTTGCACTACAAGTGCAGTTTCAGTGTAGTAGTGCAAAGTGTCTTTGCATTTAGTAAATAACAGCCAACAGTGCTTTGTATAAGGTTACACAATCACAACATTTTCTGGACTCCACACATTTCTGTCAGGGTCAGCTCAAACAAACACAAGCAGTAAATGTCCACAAAGAAGAGCCTGGGTGGAGATGCCTGTCGAGAACTTGAGGTCCTGCAGGCTTCTCCCTGTGGCCAAATACCGCAGGGTAGTGACCAACCTCTGCTCCGGAGTGATGGCTTGCCTCATGCAGGTATCCTGCCTGCTGATATAGGGGGTCAGCAAAGCCAACAAACGGTGAAATACGGGGTCCGTCATCCTAAGAAAGTTCCTGAAATCATCAGGATTATTCTCACGGATCTCACGGAGCAAAGGCATATGACAGAACTGGTCACGCTGAAGCAACCAATTCTTGGTCCATGAACTCCTCCCCACCCTGTTCATGGACTGGACTTGTGTCAAGGTCAGGACCCCAACACCAAGCCCCCGCACAGCACGAACTGTACGAGGAGTACGCATACGAAACATGGCTAGAAAACGGTCGGCTGCTCAGAACGAAGTAAAAGAACGCACTGAAGAACAGCAAGGCCTGTGAAGAGTGACCTGAAAAGCAGTAACGAACGAACAAGAATACAATGACTACTTAAAGTCACGCGGAACTTGCTTGCACGCACTGAAGAGCAGATACAAACCCACAAGCACAAACTGAACGGCAGAAAACGATCTGAAAGCCACGAGTCTGAAAAAGCGCGAATCGTCTCTCACCAAACTTTTACTAACACGAGAAGTCAAAAGGAGCCAAAGGGTGCCTCGCTTGGTTCTGAACTGGCCTTTTCTAGTCTCGTCGTACGTGCTTGACGTCACCGCTTTCTTGGCGATCGGAAATTCCGACAACTTTGTGCGACCGTGTGTAGGCAAAACAAGTTTTAGCCAACATCCGTCGGAAAAAATCCTAGGATTTTGTTGTCGGAATGTCCGAACAAAGTCCGACCGTGTGTACGGGGCATAACTCTGGTTTTTAACTCACCACTTAGACCAGTTCCATTTGGACTAAGTTCCAACAGCCTCACAATGAGCAGGAAGGTAGGTTGGACTTGATGGACTTGTGTCTTTTTTCAACCTCACCTACTATGTAACTATGTAAGTTACTTGGATCTAAGAATGAATGAAGCAAAACGCTGGTTCACATTCTCTATCATTTGCTATGCAATTGTGGCATGGTCTTGGAAACTAGTGTAGTGTTTAAAGTCCTCAAGGTGGCTGAATAGTAGAGCATAGATCAAAGAGGGCAGGGACATAGACATGGTGTCACTCTGGAGGGTTTTAGTATGTTCCGCTCCGCAAACGGCAGCAGTAGGTCATGCAATGATGTGAGATTTTTACATTTAACTGGGGAGCAAGCTGTGTTCCAAACCCATGTTGTTTGCGATTTGGTAGACTGACTCTTTCAATTTGATGAGTCTTTCAATCATATTAAATGTACTAGAAGTATTACTTGACCAGCGTGTGGGGCAGTCATTTAGGAGAGTAAGGCCATAATGCTCCAATATCTTCAGTGTTGCAATTGATCTCAGTGTTCACTATTGATCCTGCTTCATCAAAGGTTCTTTAACACTTGTCTCCATGCACCAAACGAGACCACACATGGTGTCCAGTCCAACATCTTATGGGAATAGTTTTACATGAGATACAAATAAAGTGGAAAAATAACAAAGATACACCAGTAGAGCAGATAGCCCCAAGATCATTAATTTCATATCCGTTTGATAATGTACTGTAATGTCATCATGTAAAAGAATAATAAAAATGGCTCAACGCAGATCATTAATTTTGGACTCAGTCTCACATAGGGATGAGCTTCGAGTTTGAGTCAAACTCATGTTCGACTCGAACATGGGCTGTTCGCAAGTTCGCCGAACAGCGAACAATTTGGGGTGTTCGCGGCAAATTCGAATGCCGCTGAACACCCTTTAAAAGTCTATGGGAGAAATCAAAAGTGCTAATTTTAAAGGCTTATATGCATGGTATTGTCATAAAAAGTGTTTGGGGACCTGGGTCCTGCCCCAGGGGACATGTATCAATGCAAATTTTTTTTTAAAAACTGACGTTTTTTCGGGTGCAGTGATTTTAATAATACTTAAAGTGAAACAATAAAAGTGTAATATCCCTTTAAATTTTGTACCTGGGGGTGTCTATAGTATGCCTGTAAAGGGGCGCATGTTTCCTGTGTTTAGAACAGTCTGACAGCAAAATGACATTTCAAAGGAAAAAAAGTCATTTAAAACTACTGGCGGCTATTAATGCATTGCTGGTCCGACAATACACATAAAAGTTCATTGATAAAAACTGCATAGGATTTCCCCACAGGGGAACCCCGAACCAAAATTTAAAAAAAAAAATGACGTGGGGATCCCCCTAAATTCCATACCAGGCCCTTCAGGTCTGGTATGGATATTAAAGGGAACCTTGGCCAAAATTTAAAAAAAAAATGACGTGGGGGTCCCCCTAAATTCCATACCAGGCCCTTCAGGTCTGGTATGGATATTAAGGGGAACCCCGGCCAAAATCTAAAAAAAAAATGACGTGGGGTGTCCCCCTAAATTTCATACTAGGCCCTTCCGGTCTGGTATGGATATTAAGGGGAACCCCGCGCCAAAATGTAAAAAAAAAACAGCGTGGGGTCCCCCCAAAGATCCATACCAGACCCTTATCCGAGCATGCAACCTGGCAGGCCGCAGGAAAAGAGGGGGGGACGAGAGAGCGCCCCCCCCTCCTGAACCGTACCAGGCCACATGCCCTCAACATTGGGAGGGTTCTTTGGGGTAGCCCCCCAAAACACCTTGTCCCCATGTTGATGACAACAAGGGCCTCATCCCCACAACCCTGGCCGGTGGTTGTGGGGGTCTGCGGGCGGGGGGCTTATTGGAATCTGGAAGCCCCCTTTAACAAGGGGACCCCCAGATCCCGGCCCTCCCACCCTGTGTGAAATGGTAAGGGGGTAATATTTCACTAAAAAACTGTCAAAAATGTTAAAAATGACAAGTCAATTTTTGACAATTCCTTTATTTAAATGCTTCTTCTTTCTTCTTTCTTCTATCTTCTATCTTCCTTCATCTTCTTCTGATTCTTCTGGTACTTCTGGTTCTTCCTCCGGTGTTCTCGTCCAGCATCTCTTCCACGGTGTCTTCTTCCCTTCTTCTCCTCGGGCCACTCCGCATCCATGGCATGGAGGGAGGCTCCCGCTCTTCTCTTCATCTTCTTCTCTTCATCTTCTTCTCTTCATCTTCTTTTCGGGCCGCCTTGCATCCATGCTGGTGTTCAGCTAAAACTACAAGTTAGTGTAGTGCGACCTCTGCACAGTGTTCAGCTAAAGCTGCAAGTTAGTGTAGTGCGTCCTCTGAACAGTGTTCAGCTAAAGCTACAAGTTAGTGTAGTGCGTCCTCCTCACAGTGTTCAGCTAAAACTACCGGTTAGTGTGGTGCGAGCTCTGCACAGTGTTCAGCTAAAGCTACCTGTAGAAGGTTGGTGGTGTTTTCCTGATCCTATCACTACTGCAGGCAGCTAAATAAACTACAAGTTAGTGTAGTGCGAGATCTGCACAGTGTTCACCTAAAGCTACCTGTAGAAGGTTGGTGGTGTTTTCCTGATCCTATTACTACCGCAGGCAGCTAAATAAGCTACAAGTTATTTTTTTGCGAGCTCTGCACAGTGTTCAGCTAAAGCTACCTGTAGAAGGTTGGTGGTGTTTTCCTGATCCTATCACTACCGCAGGCAGCTAAATAAGCTACAAGTTAGTTTTTTGCGAGATCTGCACAGTGTTCAGCTAAAACTATCTGTAGAAGGTTGGTGGTGTTTTCCTGATCCTATCACTACCGCAGGCAGCTAAATAAGCTACAAGTTAGTTTTTTACAAGCTCTGCACAATGTTCACCTAAAGCTACCTGTAGAAGGTTGGTGGTGTTTTCCTGATCCTATCACTACCGCAGGCAGCTAAACAAGTTACAAGTTAGTTTTTTGCGAGCTCTGCACAGTGTTCAGCTAAAACTACAAGTTAGTGTAGTGCGACCTCTGCACAGTGTTCAGCTAAAGCTACCTGTACAAGGTTGGTGGTGTTTTCTTGATCCTATCACTACCGCAGGCAGCTAAATAAGCTACAAGTTAGTGTAGTGCGTCCTCCTCACAGTGTTCTGCTAAAACTACAAGTTAGTGTAGTGCGACCTCTGCACAGTGTTCAGCTAAAGCTACCTGTAGAAGGTTGGTGGTATTTTCTTGATCCTATCACTACCACAGGCAGCTAAATAAGCTACAAGTTACTTTTTTGCGAGTTCTGCACAGTGTTCAGCTAAAACTACAAGTTAGTGTAGTGCGAGCTCTGCACAGTGTTCATCTAAAGCTACCTGTAGAAGGTTGGTGGTGTTTTCCTGATCCTATCACTACCGCAGGCAGCTAAATAAGCTACAAGTTTTTGCGAGCTCTGCACAGTGTTCAGCTAAAGCTACCTGTAG
Source organism: Lithobates septentrionalis (assembly GCA_037952835.1). Taxonomy (NCBI): domain Eukaryota; kingdom Metazoa; phylum Chordata; class Amphibia; order Anura; family Ranidae; genus Lithobates; species Lithobates septentrionalis. The sequence continues at coordinate 1,312,738 of JBBDGP010003344.1, read as the reverse complement.
AAGGTTTATATATATATATATATATATATATATATATATATATATATATATATATATATATATATATATCCCAGCTTAGTGCAGCTACAGGCCATTAGACAGGCCATTAGTATGTCTGGAAGGCCAACAAGGAGAGGCAGACAATCACAAGCCAATAAAAGAGGGCAAGCAGGCTCTGTGTCTAGAGGCAACAGTGCTGGTCGTGGAGACGGTGCATCCTCATCAGCACGTGGCCGAGGAACACGCTTGGCCTTTTTTTCGGCAGCTGGCCATATTGAGCCGCAACATGTGGAAGACTTGGTCAAGTGGATGACCAAGCCGTCCTCATCCTCCTCATCCTCTCTCACCCATGCTCAGGGTACTTTGTCTGGCAAAGCAGCTGCCAACGCGGCCTCTTCCCTAGGCTCAATGGCATCAGTGACTCCTTCCCTAGCCCCACCATGTCCTCCTGAGGAGCCCCTCGAACTGTTTGACCACAGTGTTGGGTACATGCTCCAGGAGGATGCCCAGCGTTTAGAAGGCTCTAATGATGATACTGAGCTAGATGAAGACAGTAACGTGAGCACGGACAGAGGGGCTGCCCAAGAAGGACAGCAATCTGGCAGTCATGCTCCCCCTGCTGCAGCATACTGCCAGGTTTGCTCCAGTGATGAGGAGGGAGGGGATGATGAGGTCACTGACTCAACATGGGTGCCTGATAGGAGAGAGGAGGAGGAGGCACATCACCAACGAGGCAGGATGCCCTCCAGGGGCCAGCCTAAGGGCAGCACACTGACTGCATCACACCGCTAAGCTCCGCATGTGCAGGGCGCTGCTGTCACTGCGCGTTATTCCAAAATTTCTTTGGTGTGGGGCTTTTTTGAGACGAGTGCATCAGATCACACAGCTGCTTTTTGCAACATATGTCTCAAGCGTATCTCGCGTGGCCAAAACATCTCCCACTTGGGCACCACATGCTAGACCAGACATATGTTGACCTGCCATGCAGTTCGTTGGCAAGCGTATCTAAAAGACCCACACCAAAGAACAAAGAGGACCTCTACTTGCTCCTCATCAGCTGAGATCTCCAACCCCACTATACCTTCAGTCCTCTCTGAGACCTGCACTAAGAGGAATGAAGGTGTAGAATTAGGTGTGTCACAGCCAAGTACTTCTGGGCAATCTGTTTTCGGTACACCGACGTCAGATTGTACCAGGCAAATTTCCCTGCCCCAGCTGCTGCACCGCCGAAAGAAGTTCACTCTCAGCCATCCACATGCCCAGCGGTTAAATGCTAGCTTGGCAAAATTGCTAGCACTTCAACTGCTGCCTTTTCAGTTGGTAGACTCTGCCCCCTTCTGTGAGTTTGTGGAATGTGCGGTTCCTTAGTGGCAGGTACCCAAACGCCACTTTTTCTCACGAAAGGTGATTCTGGCTCTCTACCGGCATGTGGAAGGCAATGTCCATGCCTCGCTGGACAGGGCGGTCAGCGGTAAGGTGCATATTACCACTGACTCATGGTCAAGCAGGCATGGACAGGGACGTTACCTAAGTTTCACGGCGCATTGGGTGACTCTGCTGGCAGCTGGGAAGGATGCAGGACAAGGTGCAGTAGTGTTGGAGGTTGTTCGGCCACCACGCCTCCAAAATGCCACTACTAATCATTGTGACACACCTCTCTCCTCCACCCCCTCCTCTTCATCATCCTCCATGGCCTCTTCCTGTGCTTTGTCCTCGGAACCAGCAGTGCTCCGTTGGCGTTCAAGGGGCTATGCAAGTATGCAGGCCAAAAAGATGCCATGTGGTGCTTGAGCTGGTGTACTTGGGGGACAGGAGCCACACTGGGGCAGAGGTTCTGTCAGCTCTGCAGGGGCAGGTTCAGAGGTGGTTGATGCCACGCCAACTTAAGGCAGGAATGGTGGTTTGCGACAATGGCACCAACCTCCTCTCTGCCCTCTGACAGGGACAAATGACCCATGTGCCCTGTTTGGCTCACGTCCTTAACTTGGTGGTGCAGCGGTTCTTGGGCAGGTACCCGGGCTTACAGGATGTCCTGAGGCAGGCCAGGAAAGTCTTGTGCATTTCCGCCGGTCATATAACGCCAGTGCTCAGCTGGCAGACCTCCAAAAGGAGTTTAACCTGCCCAAGAACCGCCTAATCTGTGACATGCCCACCAGGTGGAACTCAACGTTGGCCATGCTACAGCGGCCATCAATGAGTACCTGTGAGACTAAGGCACCAGGACAGGGTCAGAGGAGCTTGTTTTTTTTCCCCCATGCCAGTGGGCCATGATCAGGGATGCATGCACTGTCCTGTCACCATTTGAGGAGGCCACAAGGATGGTAAGCAGTGACACTGCATGCATCAGTGACACTGTCCCCCCTGTCCACCTGTTGGAGCACACGCTGCGTGGAATAATGGACAGGGCACTTGAGGCAGAACAGAGGCAGGAAGAGGAGGACTTCCTTAGCTCTCAAGGCCCCCTTTATCCAGACAGTGTTCCTGCATGCCCGCCGATCCCACAGGAAGAGGAGGAGGAGGAGGAGGACTGTGTCAGTATGGAGGTGGAGCCTGGCACTCAGCATCAGCAGCAGTCTTTAAGGGATCAGTCCCAAGAAACGCATGGACTTGTACATGGCTGGGAGGAGGTGGCTGTGGACCATGTCGTCTTTAGTGACCCAGAGGACTCCGGACGGAATGCCTCAGCAAACCTACGCTGCATGGCCTCCCTGATCCTGCAAAGCCTGCGTAAGGATTCTCTTATTCGTGGTATCAAGGAGAAGGACCAATACTGGCTGGCAACCCTCCTTGATCCACATTACAAGGGTAAGGTTGCAGACCTTATCTTGCCATCACAGAGGGAGCAGAGGATGAAACATCTTCGGGAGGTCTTGCAGAAAGGTCTGTGCAACACGTTCCCAGAGACTGGGAGGTTACAAACTCCTGTTTCTGGACAACGTGTTGCTGAGGCTTCGGTCAGTCAAAGAAGGAGCGGTGGAGAAGGTGGCCGCCTGACCGATGCGTTCAGACAATTATTTAGTCCGCAGCCCCAAGGTATGATCGGTTCCAGCAACCATCGCCAGCGTCTGTTTTACATGGTGCAGGAATACCTAGGGGCAAGATCTGTCTTGGACACCTTTCCTACCGAAAATCCTCTGGGTTACTGGGTCTTGAGGATGGATCACTGGCCAGAGCTTGCACAGTATGCAATTGAGCTACTGGCCTGTCCTGCATCCAGTGTTCTTTCGGAACGCACATTCAGTGCTGCTGGAGGCTTTGTAACCGATCACAGGGTGCGTTTGTCCACCGACTCGGTCGATCGACTGACCTTCATAAAAATTAATCAGTCTTGGATCACCACCAGCTACCAAGCACCTGATGCTGATGTAACCGAATAATTTTTTTTGAAATCTCAGATCCCTTCAAAGACTGCCTATGCTGATGCTGAGTGACTATCCTGAGTAATTATCCTCTTCCTCCTCAATGATCACGCTGATAGCTTGTAAGAACATTTTTGGTTCTGGGCGCCGCCACCAGTGCCTAAGACCCAATTTTTCAGCCCCTGTTTAACAGGGGCGTGTAATTACAATTTTTGATGCAATACTTTGCAGCAGGGCTCGTTTCTGCGTTCCAACTAGAGTATCTGTGAGGGGTTGCAGTGTTGTGGCACCAGCACCAGTGTCTAAGGCCCAATTTTTCAGCCCCTGTTTAACAGGGGCGTGTAATTACAATTTTGATGCAATACTTTGCAGCAGGGCTCGTTCCTGCATTCCAACTAGAGTATCTGTGAGGGATTGCAGTGTTGTGGCACCAGCACCAGTGCCTAAGGCCCAATTTTTCAGCCCCCGTTCAACAGGGGCATGTAATTACAATTCTTGATCTAATATTTACAAGCAGGGCCCATTTCTGCACCCACCAAGAGCGAGTGAGGACAGTGTTGTGGCACCACCACCACCACCAAAGGCCCAATTTTTTTTACAGCAGGGCCCTGTGAGGGCTTACAGTGTTGTGGCCACAACAACACCTAAGGCCCAAATTTCTGCTGAGTATATAGGGCAGGCCCCTACTTTCAAACGTCCAAGTTACAAACGACTCCTACTTGCAAACGGAAGGAGACAACAGGAAGTGAGATGAAATCTACCCCTAGGAAGGGAAATTCTCTCCTGTAAGAGTTAATATGGGAAAAACATTTCTCCTTTCCAACGATGCTTTATCACCAATCCTTGTTTCACAAAAAAACCCAAATTTTCAAAAAACATTTGTCATTGGGACAAAAAGTGAGGTGAAATCTTCTGAAGAGGAGCACAGACAGCAAAACAAATGTTACAGGGGTGATAACCCTTCCCTATGTTTTCCAAAAAGCTTAAAATAGATTTTTTGGCTGGAGCTAAACACGTTAAAAATGTACCAGTTCAAAATTACAAACAGATTCTACTTAACAACAAACCTACAGTCCCTGTCTTGTTTGCACCGCCTGTATACTGCTGTTCAGAGTACAGAGCCTGTATACTGCTGTTTCCTTTTTTAATTTGGGTGCGGGGTTCCCCTTAATATCCATACAAGACCCAAAGGGCCTGGTAATGAACTGGGGGGTACCCATGCCGTTTGTCTCACTGATTTTCATATTGCCAGGACCCGACATTACATTAAAGTCGCAAGCAGTTTTAAATGACTTTTATTCCTTTAAAAATGTAATTTTGTGCAGGGACTGTTCTAAGCACGGGAAACACACGCCACTTTACAGGCATACTATAGACACACCCCAGGTACGATATTTAAAGGGATATTTCACTTTTTTTTTACTTTAAGCATCATTAAAATCACTGTTTCCGAAAAAACTGACGTTTTTAAAACTTTTTTTTTGAATTGATACATGTCCCCTGGGGCAGGACCCGGGTCCCCAAACCCTTTTTAGGACAATACCATGCAAATTAGCCTTTAAAATGAGCACTTTTGATTTTGAACGTTCGAGTCCCATAGACGTCAATGGGGTTCTAACGTTCGAATTTTCGGTCCGTTCGCAGGTTCTGGTGCAAACCGAACTTGGGGTGTTTGGCTCATCCCTAACCAGGAACTACCTGCAGTCAGATATAGGCTTGGCTAGACTAGAATGCAGTGGATATATGTATGTTGGAGACTGTATATATACTTAATGCACTGCAGATCACTGAATAACCTGCCTGGCCTGCCTGCCTGAAAGTGTATTTGAATACGTACACCAGAAATGGCCTGCAGTGAGATCTAGCTACACAGGATACAGTGTATATATATATATATATATATATATATATATACTAAATACACTGCAGATAACTGAATCAACTGCCTGCCTGAAGTATATTAGAAACAGTACACCAGGAACAGTCTGCAGTTAGATCTAGCTAAACTGGATACAGTGGATAGATATATATATATATATATACACAAAATACACTGCAGCTAACTAAATCAACTGCCTGCCTGAAGAGATTAGATTAGATTAGAAACAGTACAGCAGGAATGGTCTGCAGTGAGCTCTAGCTAACTGAATAAACTGCCTGCTCAAAGTAAATGAAATGACACTCTCTCTCTCTCTATCTCTCTCTCTGTCAGCAACACACTACACAAGGCTGACGTGCAGGCGGCCTTATATAGTGTGGGGCGTGGACTTAACCCCCTGAACCATAATTGGCCAAAGGCACCCTGCCTTTGGCCAATTATGGCTCTCTTTGCTTATGGCGCTGTGATTGGTCAAAGCATGCGGGTCATTATGGGGCTTGACCCGCCGCTCGAATTTGGTGTGAACGCCCCATAATGTTCGATCCTCATCGAACAATCGAACAGCCGATGTTCGAGTCGAACTCATGTTCGACTCAAACTCGAAGCTCATACCTACTCAGAATATTAACTCCTTTCTCAGCTCTGTGATCTTGCCTCCACTAACTGAAGAAACACTTACTTTACTTAATGCCCCAATTTCAGACAAAGAAATTTTAGATACGATCCATGCCCTACCAGCAAACAAATCACCAGACGGTTTCTCGTCAGAATACTATAAAGCCTTTTCGCAAACCCTAGTCCCTCATTTGGGTGTACTGTTCAAAAGCGTTGCCTCGTCTGCCACTTTCCCTGAAGAAATGTTACAGGCAACTATTATTACCCTGCCAAAGCCAGGGAAGAAGCCGGACACTCCACAAAATGTTAGACCTATCTCCCTGTTGAACACAGACCTAACAATATACGCCAACATTTTGGCCAACAGATTAGCTAATGTAGCACCCTCTGCCAATAGATAGGTGCTAGTAAAGGTTATTTTACCAGGTTTTTCAGCACAGGTAAATTTAGGCAGGCTTATGCTGCAAGCTAGGCCTGTCTGCTTTGAGCTGGGGGCTGGGAGTGGTCAGAGTAGCAGTGGGTGTGACCACCATCACTTCAGCTCTGAGGCGGCCTCATATATAAGCTGAGGTGGGGAGAGAAGTCAGCTGAGTGAAGTGAGGAATGTCATGTTAGACAGTAGCAGGAGGCCATCCCCATCTCTGGGGGGTGCGCCGATTGCAGGAGAAGGCCCGGGGAGAACTGTGAGGGAACATTGCCCCTACACGGTCATTGGCAATGTCTCTGCCACCACACGGTCAGATGGCAGGGAACTCCTGGAGCAGAGGGACAGGTGAAGCTGTCAGTACGCATGGTCCAGTCAAAGTTCCTCATCAAGGACTCAGGGCTGTTGGAAGGTCGCTGAGTGTTACCACAGTGGAGGGCTGGAGGTGCCAAGGAGTCTGTGAGGGTACTCTGCTTTTACACGTTCATTAGCAGAGTCTTCATCCAACTCACAGTGGAAAAGAGACTGTGGGGATCTGTGTCAAGTCAGTGTGGCCTGAGGGCACAGGATTTGCAAGTTGGGCTGGCTGGGAACAGTAGTCCATTTCCTAAAGATATGCTTTTAACCTACTAGGCGGGGAGAGGTACTGCAGGCCTCAGGCCTAGTAGCAGCGAGCAAGCAGAGCCAGTAAAGGGACTTATTCAGAGTGGGCCCCTATTACCCAATAGAAGAAGATGTGACATACTTCAATATAGTAACTACAAGTTTTGTGCAGGAGGAAACCAGTGTGGATAGAAGGAACTAAGCTTTGTGCAGGAGGGAAGGAGTTTCAGGGAACGTTGTTTCTACATGGTCAGAGACAATGTCCTCATTCTCTACACAGTATTGAATGAGGAATCCTTGGAATCAATAGTCTACATGGAGATGCAGGAGGAGCAACAGTCTGAATGGAGATGCAGGGGGAGATTTACATTTAATATTGTGTCATATCTAATCTTCTGGCTCTAACATTGTGCTTTTGTAATTCAATTATAAATATGATGGCAATGACAAATCCTATGGGCATCCCATATTCAAATCCCTATCCAAGTTGTACACCCCAATAAAACAACAAAAACAAAGCTAGCAAAAGACTGTTCATTGTCTCTGGAAGTGATGTATGAAGTCTGGCAGTGGGGTGATTTGGCGGATTGTTTGTTACTAGCTGCAACACCATGGCTACACTAAAATAACCCCCTCATTAGTAAAAGCGGGCCAAGTGGGATTCGTCAAGGGTAGGCAGGCCCCTAATGAAACAAGGAGACTATTTACCCTCCTGAAAATAGTAGAAACTAGGAAAACACCCACAGTAATTTTGGCATTGGACGCTGAAAAAGCTTTCGATAGGGTGCACTGGGGATATCTTAATGAAACTCTACAAATAGTTGGTCTTAAAGCGGAGTTCCGGACGAAATATGACTTTAAGATAAAAATACCCCTAGAATACTCATGCTTCGTGCAACGTAACAAAGGTATCCTGTAAACTATGCCCAGTTTTCTATCTGTGCAGAATTGTTTTCTTACTTTGTGAAGTTTCTGCACAACGTGGCCATCTCCAGCATGGGCATGTGCAGTGCGGTGCAATTTTGGTCAGCTTGGCACGACACAGACAATTTTAAAGGTTTCTGGAGTTGTGCAATGCCAACCTGGCCAGGAATTTCCATACACGCCAATGTTAAATGTTACTGGAGCTGTGCGATGCTAAGCTGGCCAAGAATTTCCGTAGACGCTATGCCAAGTTGACCAAGATCTCCCAGGTGCCAATGCAAAACCAGAAATGACACACGGCCCCTCTAGGGGAGGAAGTGAAATTAGATATAGGCATAAATCAGGTAAGTGAACAGAAAAAATAAAAATAAAATGCCAATTCATTTTAAGGATGCACATTAGTGCTGCATGGTGAGGAGTGAAAAATATGTGTGGAACTCTGCTTTGAGGGACTCATTCTTTCAGCAAATTCTGCTTTATACACTAAACCCTCAGCCACAGTTTTTTCGTCCAATGCCATCTCTGAGAAATTTTATATTACCAATCACAACCGCCAGGGATGTGCTTTATCTCCTATCATATTTTCTCTGATGATGGAACCCCTGGCGGAGGCTATTACAAGCGACAGAAATATATCAGGGATCAATGTCGCAGGTCACACTCATAAGATAGGACTTTTCGCAGATGATGTGGTTCTTACACTCACCAACCCGGCTTCTTCCCCGACTAGAGTGCACTCATTATTGCAAGACTATGGAGCAGTGTCATACTATAAACCTAATAACACTAAATCTTGTATATTGCCTGTAAACGTTTCTAAAAAAAACAAATAGCCCAACTAAAACAACAGTTCCCTTTTCAATGGATGTCTAAATCTATCCCCTAGCTGGGAATTAAACTAGCATTCCCAATATCCTCCACATATGAAGATAATTTTCCAGCCTTATTAGAAACTATTAAAAGTGACCTAAACCATATCTCTTCCTATAAACTTTCCTGGTTAGGTAGAGTAGCAGCCCTAAAGATGCTTCTCTTGCCTAAACGAACAATACCCATCTGTTTGCCAGAGTCCCTTTTTTAACTTAATAAATAAACTTTTCAGACAGTTTATATGGAAAGGGGGAATGGCTAAAATATACTCAAATGAAAGCATGGTTTGAACCAGAATCTGAGAAACTTTGGATGCAAACTAAAAAGGCCACCTTGAACAAAAGGGACTTACCCTCCCTACTGCTGGTTTAATTTATGAATATGCACTTAAATTGCCAAAATTTTTCCTCCTGTAGCAGTGACTTTATCAGCTTGGGTAAAAATTAAACATTCAAGTAGACCCCAAATCTAAATAACGTCAAGAGGAACTACCTCTTCAACTTTATGAATACTTGATTCCAAACCTCAGAATCCACCCATGGCTGCAAGACAACATATTGACATAAAAAGAATTACTCTTGAAACAACTGGTAATCTCCCTCTTATGCCTTGATCCATATGCAGCATTTTCATCCCACCCACTCAGATATACATTATGACATACATAAAGACCTATGGCAGTATCTGATGACTAATTATGATAAACCTAAAGGGTTTTCTTGGTTCTATTCCCTTATTCAAAATGAAAATAATTTTGGCAAAACATCCAATATGACTAATTGGGAAAAAGAACTTGGATCAGTATACTCCCCTAAAGATTGACAAGATGCTATGGACTCCTGCTACCGGTATTCCCACTACACTAATCATTGGGACCTAATGCTAAAAATACTTCATAGATCCTATCTTACCCCAGTAAGATTATCTTTAATCTTCTGTTTGGAACCCAACTCCTGTTGGAGACAATGTGGTGCAAGAGGTAGCATTACACATATATTATGGGAATGTAAAAATATACGCAGCTTTTGGTATGTAGTCTTTAACCACTTACCGCCCGGCCTGTAGCAGAATGATGGCCAGGCAGTGGTTCTGTTATCCTGACTGGGCATCATATGATGTCCAGCAGGATAACATGCCGGCGCGTACCTGCGCAACACACTGCATCTCCGAGCATGGTATGGAGCCTCTGATGGAGGCTTCTTACCACGTGATCAGCTGTGACCAATCACAGCTGATAATCGCGTGAACGAGGAAGTGCCAGTAAACGGCATTCCTCGGTTCACACTGACAGGGAGAGCCGATCGGTGGCTCTACCTGTCAGGGGGAGGTCTGACATATCAGTGCCAATCAGTGCCCATTACAGTGCCAATCAGTGGCCAGCAGTTACACCTTTCAGTACCTCATCATCAGTGCCACCTGTCATTAAAAACCCCAGAGGTGATCAAATACCACCAAAATAAAGCTCTATTTGTGGTAGGAAAATAATAAAAATTTAGTTTGGGTGCAGTGTTGCATGACCACGCAATTGTCACTCAAATTGCAACAGCGCTTAAAGCTGAAAATTGTCCTGGGCAGGAAGGGGCAAAAGTGCCCGGTATTGAAGTGATTAAGCTATTTTCCTCAGTAACTGGCCTTATTACTAAACCTACCCCTCATTTAGCTCTACTAAACCTCTCTATTAACAATGTACCAACCCAGTTTAGAAGCACGATAATCCATATACTCATCACTGCTCGATTAACAATAACAGCAAAATCTGCTTTAACCCCCAATACTGATGTAGTAATACAAATGGTTAAAATTCAACACTCCTATAAGAGATACTTTGCAATTCAATCTAATAACGTAAAAGCCTTTGATACGCAATGGTCACCATGGACTACAAGATTCCCAGATAGTGACTAACTCTATTACTAGAATTCTTATAAACAATTACTTAATGAACAATCCTGTGTTCTGGTAAAGTATTATTTGTTTTTCTTTTTACTTTATGCTTTTTCAGTGTCACTTGTATAGTAGCTTGTTTAACACAGGCGATAAATATAATTTTGATAACATTTTACAGATAATCTGTGCCTATCCTCTGCAAGGGTTAGTGGCATCCACATTACGTGGAAGGATGCGTGTGCCCTCCAAATAAAAGACATACCCACAGGTGTACTATAACTTAATAAGCTATACTTCTGTTGACTAATATTCCATGCAATGCTACTGTTGTAATTTACAATGTTAAACTTTAATAAAAACAAATGAAAAGAAATGCTTAAATAATGCATTATTTAACTAAACACATTAGGTTTTAGTCAAAGAAATGATTTTGCCAAAATTAACACTGGATTTCATGAACTCGTAAGCTAATGTACATAAACATGTACAGAACATCCCATAACAGTTTGTGCCCAAGGCAGACAGAAACAATAGAACAATGTATACAGCCACCAAACAATAAACACATAATAACCCCACCCCCACCTCAAACTATCTAGCAATGGTCTATGAGATACTTCGACAATATTCCAGCTGTGAGAAAAGTGAAATTATTTATCTTCATATATTTGATGAAGGATATTGTTCAAAAATATTACTGTCCCAAGTGAAAGAGCCTCTCCATTCTTTCAGCGTCAATTAAGTAGCTGGTCATAATTTTCTCGGTCACCCTGTGCCCCTAATAGACACAAGGTCACTTACACATAAGAGGGGCACGGGGAGCTGAGAGAGGAGTTTACTGACCTCTCTTAGGTAAGCTGAGTTCCACAGGCCCCCCGTTCAAAGTGACTCCTGTCACATATCTCTTCTTTTTGTGCAGGAGACTCACACATGAAGAAGACCCCAGAATAACTTGATTTTCCCCCCTAATTCAACTCCACAGATACATAAAACCTCCAATGATGGGCCAAGTCAAGCCAGTGCACCACCACAGAAAACTATTTGAACTGCTCTCTTTAAAAATACAAAATTGACTCTAAGGAACAACAGGTCACTGAGGCCAGTGAGAAGGCCATAGCAAAATGGATTGCGTGCACTGGATTATCAGTCAGACTGATCTGCTGCTCTATGCTGCCTGTCTGGGGAGATGCTCTGCCTGGGTCTTCTGCTGCATTTTGAAAGAAATCGAAAGACTGGCTGTTTAGATGTGGATGGTGCATCTTCCACTTCCTGTGATCTTGTACATGGGGCAATGTATATTTTCTTATGGCACGGGCATACTCCTCTGCCTTCTTAAGCAGTTCTTGATATTCTCATCCACCACATCAAAAAGGGTTTTCACAGACCGCACAATTGACAAAAAAACAAGCAGCTGCTGAAAGCAAAGGTGAGAACATTTCATCAGTCAAAGAGGGCAGGGACATGGTGTAACTCTGGAGGGTTTTAGTATGTTTAGTATGACTTTTCATTGGGGTGCAACCTATATGCTAAAAACGGTTTGCACTTGAATGGAAGGGGGTCTGCTGTGCTGGGGGAGAGGTTTAGGGGAAAGCTGAAGGAGTATTTAAACTAGGATTGAGGGGGGAGGGTGAACTAGAATTACATCAAGAAGACAGGTCAGTTAGGGGTCAGACATTAATGGAGGGTGGAATGGGGACAGATGGGGGGAGGGTTATGGCAGGTGACAAGAAATTTCCCATGTTGCAAACAGCCGATGGAAACTGTAGTGCCATTTGTACTACTAAAAATTATATGAAAAACACCAGAGCAAAGTGTAATAATGAATTAAAGTGTTTGTTCACCAATGCCAGAAGTCTGCCAAGCAAAATAGGTGAGTTGGAAGCTCTGGTGCATGAGGTGAACTATGATGTAATCGGTATTGCTGAAACTTGGCTTCAATCATCACATGACTGGACTATTAATATTCCTGCTATGCACTCTTTCGGAGAGACAGGGTAAAAAGGAAAGGTGGCGGGGTCTGTCTCTATGTGAGAAGTGATCTCAAAGCAAGTGTGAAAGAGGACCTGATTGATGGAGAGTGTGATGAGTCTGAAGCATTATGGGTGGAACTGCATATAGATGTGCGTAGTTCAAAGTTAATCATTGGAGTTTGTTACAGACCACCCAACGTTAACGAGGAGGTGGAGACTCAGCTCCTTCCACAGATGGAAAGGGCTGCAAGGGCTGGGACGGTGATAGTAAGGGTGGGGTTTTAACTATCCAGAAATTGACTGGAGTAATGGCACTGCTGGGACAGTTAAAGGGCAAAAATTTATAAACCTAGTACAGGACAATTTTATGGTCCAGTTTATTGAGGCCCCAACTAGGAATGAAGCTCTGTTGGACCTGGTAATCTCAAACCATGCAGAGCTTATTACTAATGTTCAGATAAAGGAACACCTGGGTAGCAGTGATCATAACATGATTTCATTTGATGTTAGCTGCAAACAAGAGATACATACGGGAAAGATAAAAACACTTAACTTCAAGAGAGCAAATTTTCCAAAGATGAGGGCTGCTCTCAAGGACTTAGACTGGGAGGGAATATTGGTATCGATAAACACAGAACATAAATGGGAATTCTTCAAAAAGACTGTTTGGGACCTCACTGCAAAGTATATTCCCATGGGCAATAAGTTTAAAAGGCTAAAAATAAAACCTATGTGGCTCATGGTCAAAGTTAGAAAAGCTATAAACATTAAGAAAAGAGCTTTTATTAGAGAGTTGTCTTTTAAATTGTTTAGCCATAAAGGCACCAGGTTTATTGGCTGCGGTGTAGGTTTGTAGTCTGAGCCGTTTGATGTAGTAATCAAAAATTTTTCTAAGATGATCACTAAGCTGGTATCTAAGGAGTTTTAGTTCTTAGTAGACATCCTCAGAGGGGGATTGTTTGTTTGTTGTTTCCAGGGAGCGGATTCGCTTTAGGAGGGACTCTGTGGTGGAAGAATGAATTTTTTTGGAGCGGGCTCCAAGTTTTATAAACAGACCCCGTAGGCAAGCTTTGTGGGCATTTCAGGTAATAGCATGATCGTTTACAGAGTCGACATTAAAATGGAAATAAGTCTCAATCTCGGATTTTATTTGAGTCTCAAATGTGGGGTTGTTAAGAAGGGAAGTGTTTGGTCTCCAAATTGTGTGTCTGGGAGTTTGGGAGAGGGAGGCTAATTTGATTGTGACCGGCGCGTGGTCTGACCAGGATATTGTTCCTATGCTGGATTCAGTAATGGATTGAAGTAGGTGTTTATCTGTAATTAATAGGTCAATCCGAGAGTAAGACTGATGTGGGGAGGAGAAAAAGGTGTAGTCTCTTTCCATATCATGCAAACACCTCCATGAATCATATAAGTCTTCTCTTTTGAGTAAGGCAGATAATGAGGAGGGCCTACATCTCATGGTGTTAGAGGTATCCAGAGTTGGGTCAATAACATCATTGAAGTCTCCACATATTATTAAAGGTGCGGATCTGTAAGGCTCCAGTTTGGCAAAGAGGGTAGAGTATAATTTTTTCTGGGCTGTATTGGGGGTGTATATATTGACTATGGTGAGGGGGCGGTTATCAATGGTAGTGGAGAGGATTAGATATCTGCCTTCCTCGTCAGATTCACTATGATGTAGTAAAAAGTTTACTGTCGCACTTACAGCAATCATCACACCTCTTTTTTTGTTTTGGGACTATTTGCAAAGAAACAATGAGGGTACCTTTTATGGGTGCATAAGGGTTGTTTGAGTTTTGAGAAGTGAGTCTCTTGTACACAGAGAACATCTGCATGATGAGCTAAAGCTTCTTTCCAGAGTAGGTTTCGTTTAAAAGAAGAATTTAGGCCTTTGACGTTTAAGGAGGTGAGCGTGAGGGTCATGGTGGCAAGAAGACTGAGGCGGCGCTTGGGAAGAGAAAGAGACTACACCTTTCGGCGGTATCTATCACATATAAATGAAAATAAAGGTTGGTGTAGTACTTGCAAAGGAAAAATGGATGCAGTACACAGTAAATTTTCCAAAATACAGAAAATGCAGTAGTAACAGATAATAAACAAGGCTTAAGTGAATTGTATAATCAACAAGTAATACAAACTTGTGTGCCTAGCACACTTTAAACTGAGGGGTGGAGAAGAGAAGGGTAATAGGTATCGTCCAGGCTGGATTCAGGTAGATAGAGGACCTGGGCTTAACCATAATTCAGTGTTTTCCGGCTGTTTTGGATGCCGAATTTCTGCAATCAGGTGATGTGCGAGGAGTACTTCTTTGTCCTGTGTCACCAGAGGCAATGGGGAGGAGACCCCAATTTGTTAGCTTCTTGTATCCATCCTTTGGAGTAAGGATAGGGACGATTTGGTGTTGATGTGAAACCAGCAATTTAGTTGGGAAGCCCCATCTGTAAATAATTTTCTTCTGTTGGAGGATAGATGTAATGGGGGTGAAAGCTCTGCGCATTTCCATCGTGGCAGGAGACAGGTCAGTGAAAAGCTTGAGATTGGTGTATGGATCCGGTAGGGGTTTCAAAGCTCTAGCGGCAGAGAGGATTTGTTCCTTGACATGAAAATAGTGAATCCGAGCCAAGACATCCCTGGGGATGTCATCTGAGAGGTGTGATGGCTTTGCGATTCTATGGGCTCGGTCAATCAATGCTTCACGAACGTTAATGCAGGGGAGCAAAGAGGTAATGAGTTGCTGCAGATAGGGAATTATTTTGTTTGGTTTGATTGACCCCGGGATGCCTCTAAATTTAATATTATTCCACCTGGAGCGGTCTTCTAAATCTGCCAACTTCATTTTAATATGATGGATTTCTTCTGTTTGATGTTCGTGCGCATCTAACATCTCATTGTGTGCTTTAGAGAAATCTTGCAAGTTATCTTCCAATGCATCTGTTCTTTCTTCCAGGCAATCAATTCTATCATGCATTTGG
The DNA here is from genome assembly GCA_037952835.1 of Lithobates septentrionalis. NCBI lineage: Eukaryota > Metazoa > Chordata > Amphibia > Anura > Ranidae > Lithobates > Lithobates septentrionalis. The sequence goes on along the minus strand of JBBDGP010003344.1, from coordinate 1,297,232 downwards.
GACATAGAGATTTGCAGTTCTCTATGTAGATCTTGTTGCAGGGTGAGAAGCATTGATTTAAGCATTGCTTCTGTGACAGTGTTATCTGTGACAGGAATAGCTGCTAGGGAGGGAGATTGCTGACCATGTGTGCCTTCCACTACAGAAGGCCATAGCTGCTTTTTAGCTTGGGGCTCCTTGTTGGGGGAGCTAACAGGGGAGGTAGCTAGTCTCTTACCTCTGTCTGGCTGTTGCTCTCCTGCAGCGTCGTCTGGGGGTGGGAGAGTGTCCATGTTGTCCCTCAGGGTGTTAGTTAGAGGGTCCCCTGGCTGGTGCATCGGCAGTGTGGTGGTAGCAGGCAGATTGCCTGTGTTCGTTTGTCTCGTGCTGCTGGAGCCGGTGCCATCTTGGGCTCTCTGCATGATCGCGGCTGGCGGGTAATAGTCCGTGAGACGGCGTGGTACAGGTGGATTATACCGCCGCCTAGACATGCCCTGGGGTGTCCCGAATCTTCCCCGCTCTGTTAGGGTGAGAGGCAGGGAGGATTAGTCACCAAGAGTTGCTTAAATCCAAGCCGTGGAACGGAGCTCGGACTTCAGGCGTCCATCCCGGTCCGCAGCAGGCCACGCCCCCAGAAAAGAGCTTTTAAAAAATATAAAAATGAAGGAACACTAGTGTCATTTAAATGTTACAAAGAATTTAACAGAATATGTATAAAGGAAATCAAGGATGCAAAAATTCAAAATGAATGACAGATCGCAAAAAATAGTAGGACAAACCCCCCCAAAAAATTCTCAAATATATTAATAGTAAAAAGGTCAGGTCTGAGCATGTAGGCCCTTTACAAAATAATCTAGAGTGGGTGACTGGGGACAAGGAGAAGGCTAATTTATTAAATACTTTCTTCAGCTCTGTGTATACAAAAGAGCATGGGGGAGCTCATGTCCATAATGGGGGTGGTATTGACACAGCCCCGAATGATCCACAATGGCTCAAAAGTGATATGGTCCAGAATTATTTAGACAGAATAAAGGTGGATAAAGCACCTGGACCTGATGGCATCCACCCACGGATCTTAAAAGAATTGAGCTCTGTAATTTCAAAGCCATTGTATCTAATTTTTAGGGACTCATTAATGACGGGAATAGTACCACTGGATTGGCGCAGGGCGAACGTGGTGCCTATATTTAAAAAGGGATCAAAGTCGTGTGACGCGTTACGGCCCATAATTCACTGCGGCATCGCAGTGCATTGCTGGCTGATGATTGGCCAAGCATGCACTATGACCCGCATGCTTGGCCAATCACAGCGCCGTCAGTAGAGAGAGCTGTAATTGGCCAAAGCCAGGGTGGCTTTGGCCAATTATGGCTCAGGGGATTTAGTACACGCCCCACACTATATAAGGCCGCCTGCACGGCGGCCCTGTGTAGTGTGTGTTCCGGTGTGCTGAGAGATAGAGAGAGAGAGAGACAGTGCCATTTGATTTGAGTTAGATAGATTAGGCAGAACAGTCAGTCAGTTAGCTGCACTTACAGTGTATTGTGTATATATATGCATCCCAGGTGTTGCATATATATATATATACACTGTATTCAGTTTAGCTAGATCCGTTCCTGTTATCTTCTATCTAGACTATTTACATTTAGTGCAGTGCGTCCTGCTCACAGTGTTCAGCTAGATCCATTCCTGTTATCTTCTAGACTATTTACATTTAGTGCAGTGCGTCCTGCTCACAGTGTTCAGCTAGATCCGTTCCTGCTATTTACATTTAGTGCAGTGCGTCCTGCTCACAGTGTTCAGCTAGATCCGTTCCTGCTATTTACATTTAGTGCAGTGCGTCCTGCTCACAGTGTTCAGCTAGATCCGTTCCTGCTATTTACATTTAGTGCAGTGCGTCCTGCTCACAGTGTTCAGCTAGATCCGTTCCTGCTATTTACATTTAGTGCAGTGCGTCCTGCTCACAGTGTTCAGCTAGATCCGTTCCTGTTATTTACATTTAGTGCAGTGCGTCCTGCTCACAGTGTTCAGCTAGATCCGTTGCTGCTATTTACATTTAGTGCAGTGCGTCCTGCTCACAGTGTTCAGCTAGATCCGTTCCTGCTATTTACATTTAGTGCAGTGCGTCCTGCTCACAGTGTTCAGCTAGATCCGTTCCTGCTATTTACATTTAGTGCAGTGCGTCCTGCTCACAGTGTTCAGCTAGATCCGTTCCTGTTATCTTCTAGACTATTTACATTTAGTGCAGTGCGTCCTGCTCACAGTGTTCAGCTAGATCCGTTCCTGCTATTTACATTTAGTGCAGTGCGTCCTGCTCACGGTGTTCAGCTAGATCCGTTCCTGCTATTTACATTTAGTGCAGTGCGTCCTGCTCACAGTGTTCAGCTAGATCCGTTCCTGCTATTTACATTTAGTGCAGTGCGTCCTGCTCACAGTGTTCAGCTAGATCCGTTCCTGTTATCTTCTAGACTATTTACATTTAGTGCAGTGCGTCCTGCTCACAGTGTTCAGCTAGATCCGTTCCTGTTATCTTCTAGACTATTTACATTTAGTGCAGTGCGTCCTGCTCACAGTGTTCAGCTAGATCCGTTCCTGTTATCTTCTAGACTATTTACATTGATTGCAGTGCGTCCTGCTCACAGTGTTCAGCTAGATCCGTTCCTGTTATCTTCCTACTGACAGGCAGGCTTGTCTGGTTACAGTATATAAAGCTACCTGAAGAAAATTACAGGTGTTCTATTTGATCCTATTAGTACCACGGTCAGGCAGCTAGACTATTTACATTTAGTGCAGTGTGTCCTGCTCACAGTGTTCAGCTAGATCCGTTCCTGTTATCTTCCTACTGACAGGCAGGCTTGTCTGGTTACAGTATATAAAGCTACCTGAAGAAAATTACAGGTGTTCTATTCGATCCTATTAGTACCACGGTCAGGCAGCTAGACTATTTACATTTAGTACAGTGCGTCCTGCTCACAGTGTTCAGCTAGATCCGTTCCTGTTATCTTCCTACTGACAGGCAGGCTTGTCTGGTTACAGTATATAAAGCTACCTGAAGAAAATTACAGGTGTTCTATTTGATCCTATTAGTACCACGGTTAGGCAGCTAGACTATTTACATTTAGTACAGTGCGTCCTGCTCACAGTGTTCAGCTAGATCCGTTCCTGTTATCTTCCTACTGACAGGCAGGCTTGTCTGGTTACAGTATATAAAGCTACCTGAAGAAAATTACAGGTGTTCTATCCCAGCTTAGTGCAGCTACAGGCCATTAGTATGTCTGGAAGGCCAAGAAGGAGAGGCAGACAGTCACAAGCCAATAAGAGAGGGCAAGCAGGCTCTGTGTCTAGTGCTGGTCGTGGAGACGGTGCATCCTCATCAGCACGTGGCCATGGGACACGCTTGGCCTTTTTTTCGGCAGCTGGCCGTGTTGAGCCGCAACATGCGGAAGACTTGGTCGAGTGGATGACCAAGCCGTCCTCATCCTCCTCATCCTCTCTCACCCATGCCCAGGGTGCTTTGTCTGGCAAAGCAGCGGCCTCTTCCCTCAGCTCAATGTCATCAGTGACTCCTTCCCTAGCTCCACCATGTCCTCCTGAGGATTCCCTCGAACTGTTTGACCACAGTGTTGGGTACATGCTCCAGGAGGATGCCCAGCGTTTGGAAGGCTCTGATGATGATACTGAGCTCAATGAAGGCAGTAACATGAGCACGGACAGAGGGGGTGCCCAAGAAGGACAGCAATCTGGCAGTCATGCTCCCCCTGCTGCAGCATACTGCCAGATTTGCTCCAGTGATGAGGAGGGAGGGGATGATGAGGTCACTGACTCAACGTGGGTGCCTGATAGGAGAGAGGAGGAGGAGGAGGAGGCGGCACATCACCAACGAGGCAGGATGCCCTCCAGGGGCCAGCCTAAGGGCAGCACATTGACTGCATCACACCCCAAAGCTCCACATGTGCAGGGCGCTGCAGTCTCTGCGCGTTATTCAAAAAGTTCTTTGGTGTGGGCCTTTTTTGAGACGAGTGCATCAGATCGCACCGCTGCTATTTGCAACATATGTCTCAAGCGTATCTCGCGTGGCCAAAACATCTCCCGCTTGGGTACCACATGCTTGACCAGACATATGTTGACCTGCCATGCAGTTCGTTGGCAAGCGTATCTAAAAGACCCACACCAAAGAACAAAGAGGATCTCTCCTTGCTCCTCATCAGCTGAGATTTCCAACCCCACTAGACCTTCAGTCCTCTCTGAGACCTGCAGTGAGAGGAATGAAGGTGTAGAATTAGGTGTGTCACAGCCAAGTACTTGTGGGCAATCTGCTTTTGGTACACCGACGTCAGATTGTACCAGACAAATTTCCCTGCCCCAGCTGCTGCACCGCCGAAAGAAGTTTGCTCCCAGCCATCCACATGCCCAGCGGTTGAATGCTAGCTTGGCAAAATTGCTAGCACTTCAACTGCTGCCTTTTCAGTTGGTAGACTCTGCCCCCTTCCGTGAGTTTGTGGAATGTGCGGTTCCTCAGTGGCAGGTACCCAAACGCCACTTTTTCTCACGGAAGGCGATTCCGGCTCTCTACCGGCATGTGGAAGGCAATGTCCATGCCTCGCTGGACAGGGCGGTCAGCGGTAAGGTGCATATTACCGCTGACTCATGGTCCAGCAGGCATGGACAGGGGCGTTACCTAAGTTTCACGGCGCATTGGGTGACTCTGCTGGCAGCTGGGAAGGATGCAGGACAAGGTGCAGTAGTGTTGGAGGTTGTTCCGCCACCACGCCTCCAAAATGCTGATTGTGACACACCTCTCTCCTCCACCCCCTCCTCTTCTTCTTCCTCCATGGCCTCTTCCTCGGAACCAGCGGTGCTCCGTAGGCATTCAAGGGGCTACGCAAGTACGCAGGCCAAAAGATGCCATGCGGTGCTTGAGCTGGTGTGCTTGGGGGACAGGAGCCACACTGGGGCAGAGGTTCTGTCAGCTCTGCAGGGGCAGGTTCAGAGGTGGTTGACGCCACGCCAACTTAAGGCAGGAATGGTGGTTTGCGACAATGGCACCAACCTCCTCTCTGCCCTCCGACAGGGACAAATGACCCATGTGCCCTGTTTGGCTCACGTCCTTAACTTGGTGGTGCAGCGGTTCTTGGGCAGGTACCCGGGCTTACAGGATGTCCTGAGGCAGGCCAGGAAAGTCTGTGTGCATTTCCGCCGGTCATATAATGCCAGTGCTCGGCTGACGGACCTCCAAAAGGAGTTTAACCTGCCCAAGAACCGCCTAATCTGTGACATGCCCACCAGGTGGAACTCAACGTTGGCCATGCTGCAGCGGCTGCACACGCAGCAGAGGGCCATCAATGAGTACCTGTGCGACTATGGCACCAGGACAGGGTCAGGGGAGCTTGGTTTTTTTTCCCCACGCCAGTGGGCCATGATCAGGGATGCATGCACTGTCCTGTCACCATTCGAGGAGGCCACGAGGATGGTGAGCACTGACAGTGCATGCATCAGTGACACTGTCCCCCTTGTCCACCTGTTGGAGCACACGCTGCGTGGAATAATGGACAGGGCACTTGAGGCAGAACAGAGGCAGGAAGAGGAGGACTTCCTTAGCTCTCAAGGCCCCCTTTATCCAGACAGTGTTCCTGCGTGCCCGCCGATCACACAGGAAGAGGAGGAGGAGGAGGAGGAGGAGGAGGAAGATTGTGTCAGTATGGAGATGGAGCCTGGCACTCAGCATCAGCAGCAGTCTTTAAGGGATCAGTCCCAAGGAACACATGGACTTGTACGTGGCTGGGAGGAGGTGGCTGCGGACGTTGTTGTCCTTAGTGACCCAGAGGACTCCGGACCGAATACCTCAGCAAACCTACGCTGCATGGCCTCCCTGATCCTGCAAAGCCTGCGTAAGGATCCTCGTATTCGTGGTATCAAGGAGAAGGACCAATACTGGCTGGCAACCCTCCTTGATCCACGTTACAAGGGTAAGGTTGCGGACCTTATCTTGCCATCGCAGAGGGAGCAGAGGATGAAACATCTTCGGGAGGCCTTGCAGAAAGGTCTGTGCAACGCGTTCCCAGAGACTGGGAGGTTACAAACTCCTGTTTCTGGACAACGTGTTGCTGAGGCTTCGGTCAGTCAAAGAAGGAGCGGTGGAGAAGGTGGCCGTCTGACCGATGCGTTCAGACAATTTTTTGGTCCGCAGCCCCAAGGTATGATCGGTTCCAGCAACCATCGCCAGCGTCTGTTTTACATGGTGCAGGAATACCTAGGGGCAAGATCAGACTTGGACACCTTTCCCACCGAAAATCCTCTGGGTTACTGGGTCTTGAGGATGGATCACTGGCCAGAGCTTGCACAGTATGCAATTGAGCTACTGGCCTGTCCTGCATCCAGCGTTCTTTCGGAACGCACATTCAGTGCTGCTGGAGGCATGGTAACCGATCACAGGGTGCATCTGTCCACCGACTCGGTCGATCGGCTGACCTTCATAAAAATGAATCAGTCTTGGATCACCACCAGCTACCAAGCACCTGATGCTGATGTAACCGAATAATTTTTTTTTAAATCTCAGATCCCTTCAAAGACTGCCTATGCTGATGCTGAGTGACTATCCCTGAGTAATTATCCTCTTCCTCCTCAATCATCACGCTGATAGCTTGTAAGAACATTTTTGGTTCTGGGCGCCACCACCAGTGCCTAAGGCACAATTTTTCAGCCCCTGTTTAACAGGGGCGTGTAATTACAATTTTTGATGTAATACTTTGCAGCAGGGCTCGTTCCTGCATTCCAACTAGAGTGTCTGTGAGGGGTTGCAGTGTTGTGGCACCAGCACCAGTGCCTAAGGCCCAATTTTTCTGCCCCTGTCTAACAGGGGCGTGTAATTACAATTTTTGAAGCAATACTTTGCAGCAGGGCTCGTTCCTGCGTTCCAACTAGAGTGTCTGTGAGGGGTTGCAGTGTTGTGGCACCAGCACCAGTGCCTAAGGCCTAATTTTTCAGCTCCTGTTCAACAGGGGCATGTAATTACAATTCTTGATCTAATATTTCACAGCAGGGCCCTGTGAGGGCTTACAGTGTTGTGGCCACAGCAACACCTAAGGCCCAAATTTCTGCTGAGTATATAGGGCAGGACCCTACTTTCAAACATCTAACTTACAAACGACTCCTACTTGCAAACGGAAGGAGACAACAGGAAGTGAGATGAAATCTACCCCTAGGAAGGGAAATTCTCTCCTGTAAAAGTTAATATGGGAAAACAATTTCTCCTTTCCACTGATGCTTTCCAATCCTTGTTCCACAAAAAAACCCAAATTTTCAAAAAACTTTTTTCATTGGGACAAAAAAGTGAGGTGAAATCTTCTGAAGAGGAGGAAAGACAGCAAAACAAATGTCACAGGGGTGATAACCCTTCCCTATGTTTTCCAAAAAGCTTAGAAAAGATTTTTTGGCTGGAGCTAAACACGTTAAAAATGTTCAAAATTACAAACAGATTCTACTTAACAACAAACCTACAGTCCCTGTCTTGTTTGCACCGCCTGTATACTGCTGTTCAGAGTATATAGGGCCTGGTGGCCCCACACCTTTCCTTATTTTAATTTGGGTGCGGGGTTCCCCTTAATATCCATACAAGACCCAAAGGGCCTGGTAATGGACTGGGGGGTACCCATGCCGTTTGTCTCACTGATTTTCATCCATATTGCCATTACCCGACATGACATTAAACCCGCAAGCAGTTTTAAATGAGATTTTTTTCCTTTAAAAATGACATTTGGTGCAGGGACTGTTCTAAACATGGGAAACACGCGTCACTTTACAGGCATACTATAGACACCCCCCAGGTACGATATTTAAAGGAATATTTCACTTTTTTTTTTTTTTTACTTTAAGCATCATTAAAATCACTGCTCCCGAAAAAACGGCCGTTTTTAAAAGTTTTTTTTGCATTGATACATGTCCCCTGGGGTAGGACCCGGGTCCCCAAACCCTTTTTAGGACAATACCATGCAAATTAGCCTTTAAAATGAGCACTTTTGATTTCGAACGTTCGAGTCCCATAGACGTCAATGGGGTTCTAACGTTCGTGCGAACTTTCGGTCCGTTCGCGGGTTCTGGTGCGAACCGAACCGGGGGGTGTTCGGCTCATCCCTACTCTTTAATATCTTTATAAATGATATTGGGTCTGGGATCAAAAGTAACATTTCTGTCTTTGCAGATGACACCAAGCTATGCAGGGGAATAACGTCCTTACAGGATGTCTCCAATTTACAAGCTGACCTCAATGCACTGTCTGATTGGGCATCTATGTGGCAGATGAGGTTTAATGTTGAGAAGTGTAACGTTATGCACTTGGGGGCTAAGAATATGCATGCATCATACATACTAGGGGGAGTACAACTGGGGGAATCCGTAGTGGAGAAGGATCTGGGGGTTTTGGTAGATCATAAGCTCAATAATAGCATGCAATGCCAAGCTGCAGTTCCCAAAGCGAGCAAAGTCCTTTCTTGTATTAAAAGAAGTATAGACTCTAGAGAGAGAGATATCATTTTGCCCCTGTTCAAATCGTTAGTAAGACCTCATCTGGATTATGCAGTTCAGTTTTGGGCACCAGTTCTCAAAAAGGATATCGGGGAACTGGAGAAAGTGCAGAGAAGGGCAACCAAATTGATAAGAGGCATGGAGGAGCTCAGCTACGAGGAAAGATTAGAGGAACTGAATTTATTCACTCTTGAGAAGAGGAGAATAAGGGGGGATATGATCAACATGTTCAAATATATAAGGGGTCCATATAGTGAACTTGGTGTTATTCACTTTACGGTCAACACAGAGGACAAGGGGGCACTCTTTACGACTGGAGGAAAAGAGATTTCATCTCCAAATACGGAAAGGTTTCTTCACAGTAAGAGCTGTGAAAATGTGGAACAGACTCCCTCCAGAGGTGTTTCTGGCCAGCTCAGTAGATTGCTTTAAGAAAGGCCTGGATTCTTTCCTAAATGTACATAATATAACTGGGTACTAGCATTTATAGCTAAAGTTGATCCAGGGAAAATCCGATTGCCTCTTGGGGGATCAGGAAGGAATTTTTTCCCCTGCTGTAGCAAATTGGAGCATGCTCTGCTGGGGTTTTTTGCCTTCCTCTGGATCAACTGTGGGTAAAGAATTGGGTCTATTGGATTGTACGATATTTTTTTTTTTTTTATGGTTGAACTGGATGGACTTGTGTCTTTTTTCAACCTGACTAACTATGTAACTATGTTCCGCTCCGCAAAAGACAGCAGTAGGTCATGCAATGACGTGAGCTTTTTCCATTTAACTAGGGAGCAAGCTGTGTCCCATCCCATGTTGTCTGCGATTTGGCAGACCAACTTTCAGCTTGATGAGTCTTTCGATCATGTTGAATGTACTAGTAATTTTACTTGACCAGCGTGTGGGACAGTTATTTTAAAGAGTAGGGCCAAAATGCTCCAATCTCTTCAGTGTTGCAATAGAATGGAAAACTTAAAGACGTTCACTATTTATCTTGCTTTCTCAAAGATTCTTTTAACACCTGCCTCCATGCACCAGACGAGACCACACATGGTGTCTGGTCCAACATCTTATGGGAATAGTTTTACATGAGATACAAATAAAGTGAAAAAATTACAAAGATACACCAGTAGAGCAGATAACCCTATGATCATTCATCTCCTATCCATTTGATAGTTGACTGTAGTGTAAAAGAATAATAAAAATGGCTCATCGCAGATCATTAATTTTGGACTTAATCTCACAGTCACTTTCTGTCATGAGGGAGTCTTCCTCCCTGGAGCTGGGTGGTTCTTCTGCTGCTGCTGTGGTTGCTGCTGTGAGTACATGTTTAATGTACTGGTAGCAGGGGTAGACTGACCAATTGGGCACTAGAGCACTGCCCGAGGGCCCGGTGCCAATAGGGTGACACATGAGAGGCTCTGTAACACACTCAGTAGTCTACCAGTTGAAGCGGCTGTAATAATACCATTCATAGCGTGCTGCTCCCCGCCAGCCCCTCCTTCCCTCCCATCCACCACAGGTGTAAATGTAAATGACATCACCTGGGACAGACGAGAAGAGAGGATGGGCCAATGGAGAGCAGCGCACCGGAGCAGTATTATTACAGGCATTAGGTGAGGCTGTGCACTATTTTTTTTTACTGGAGTCTATCAACGCACCAGGGCCGCCATCGGGGGGGTGGGCTGTCAGTACAAATGTAGGGGGCCCGGGCCTAAAAAGGACTGCAAGCCCCATGATACACACCTGGTCCTTCCCCCCATGGCGTTCCCCCCCTCACAGTGTCCCCCTGTGTGTTCTCACCCCTCACAGTGTCCCTCTTTGTGCTCTCCCCCACACAGTCTCCTCCTGTGTTCTCCCCCCACAGTGTCCCCCTGTGTTCTCCCCCCCACAGTGTTCCCCTGTGTGCTCTCCCCCCCACAGTGTCCCCCTGTGTGCTCTCCCCCTCACAGTGTCCCCCCCCACAGTGTCTCCCTGTGTGCTCTCCCCCCACAGTGTCCCCCTGTGTGCTCTCCCCCACACAGTGTCCCCCTGTGTGCTCCCCCCCCCACAGTGTCCCCCTGTGTGCTCTCCCCCTCACAGTGTCCCCCTGTGTTCTCCTCCCCCCCCCAGTGTCCCCCTGTGTTCTCTCCCCCCTCAGTGTCCCCCTGTGTGCTCTCCCCCTGCAGTGTCCCCCTGTGTGCTTCCCCCTCACAGTGTCCCCCTGTGTGCTCTCCCCCTCACAGTGTCCCCCTGTGTGCACTCCCCCCACACTGTCCCCATGTGTGCTCTTCCCCCCATAGTGTCCCCCTGTGTGCTCCCACCACAGTGTCCCCCTGTGTCACACTGCATCCCTCTCTGTCCCCGTCGCACTGTGTCCCTCTCTGTCCCCATCCCACTGTGTCCCTCTCTGCCCCCAACGTCCCTCTCGGTTCCAGGCGCATGGCGTCCCTCTCTGTCCCCGTCGCACTGCGTCCCTCTCTGTCCCGTCGTACTGCGATTCTCTCTGTCCCCGGCATTCCTCTCTGTCCTCATCGCACTGCGTCCCTCTCTGTCCTCGCCTTACTGCATCCCTCTCTGTCCCCGGCATCCCTCTCTGACATGATACTCTCCTGGTCCTTCCCCCCACGGCGTTCCTCCCCTCACAGTGTCCCACTGTGTGTTCTCACCCCTCACAGTGTCCCCCTGTGTGCTCCCCTCCACAGTGCCCCCCTGTGTGCCCTCCCCCTTTAGTGTCACCCTGTGTGCTCTCCCCCCACAGTGTCCCCCGTGTCACACTGCGTCCCTCTGTCCCTGGCATCCCTCTCTGTCCCTGTCGCACTGCGTCCCTCTCTGTCCTCATCACACTGCATCCCTCTCTGCCCCTGGCGTCCCTCTCTGTCCAGTCACAGTGTGTCCCTCTCTGTCCCCATCGCACTGCGTCCCTCTCTGTCCCGTCGTACTGCGATTCTCTCTGTACCCGGCGTTCCTCTCTGTCCTCATCACACTGCATCCCTCTCTGTCCTCGTCACACTGCGTCCCTCTCTGTGCTTGCCTTATTGCATCCCTCTCTGTCCCTGGCATCCCTCTTTGACCTTGTCACACTGCGTCCCTCTCTGTCTTTGGCATCCCTATCTGTCCTCATCGAACTGCATCCCTCTCTGATCCCGGCATCCCCCTGTGTGCACTCCCCCCACAGTGTCCCCATGTGTGCTCTCCCCCCCACAGTGTCCCCATGTGTGCTCTTCCCCCCACAGTGTCCCCCTGTGTGCTCCCACCACAGTGTCCCCCTGTGTCACACTGCATCCTTCTCTGTCCCCGGCATCCCTCTCTGTCCCTGTCGCATTGCGTCCCTCTCTGTCCCCATCACACTGCGTCCCTCCCTGTCCCTGTCCAAAGATTCTTTTAACACTTGCCTCCATGCACCCGACGAGACCTCAGGTCCAACATATTATGGGAATAGTTTTACATGAGATACAAATAAAGTGGAAAAATAACAAAGATACACCAGTAAAGCAGATCATTCATTTTGGACTCACTTTCTGTCATGGGGGAGTCTTTCTCCCTATAGCTGCGTGGTTTGTTTGCTGCTGTGGTTTGTTTAAATGCTGCCACCATATTATTCCTATTGTCTGTTATAACGCTTAGGACCTTCCTCTTTGGTATGTCCCACTCATGCAAGCATTTGTCCACACAGTGATTTAACCACTTAACAATCGCACTATAGCCGAATGACGGCTACAGCGCGGCTCGATAACCCTGGGAGGGCGTACTATGATGTAGACCAGATTCGCACTCCTGTGCGCCCTCTGGGGCACACACAAGGGAATATCCGTGACCGCCGGGAACTCAGGACCCGGCGCATCATGGTAAATGACCGCTGACAGTGGCTGTTTACCACATGATCGCTTCATCAAATGATGGAACGATCACTTGTAAACAAACCAGCATCATGTCCGGTTCCTCTCTCCCCTCTCTGTACCGATCGGTACAAAGAGAGCACAGAGAAGAGAGATAGGGTGCAGCAGCGATGTGGGCTGGATCTGTAGTGCCCACAGTGCTGCTCTGTGCCCATTGCAGCCTCATCCATCCATTCATGCTCAGCCATCTCAGCAATACTCATCCATCCATCCATGCTCAGTCATCTCAGCAATACTCATCCATCCATCCATGCTCAGTCATCTCAGCAATACTCATCCATCCATCCATGCGCAGACATCTCAGCAATACTCATCCATCCATCCATGCTCAGTCATCCATACTCAGCAATACCCATCCATCCATTAATGCTTAGCCATCCATACTCAGCAATACTCATCTATGCCCAGCTATCCCATCCACCCCCATCCATACTCAGCCATACCCAGCAATACCCAGCTATACTCAGCCATGCCCAGCCATACTCAGCCATACTCAGCAATACGTAGCCATACCCAGCCATACCCGGCAATACCCAGCCATACACAGCCATACCCAGCAATACTCAGCCATGCCCAGCCATACTCAGCCATACCCAGCAATAGGGATGGTCCGAACACCCCCCTGTTCGGTTCGTAGCAGAACATGCGAAAAGGCAAAAAGTTTGTTCGTACACAGGAACATGGTTAAAGTGTATGGGATACGAATGTGAAAAATAAAATCAAAAGTGCTAATTCTAAGGGTTAATATGCAAGTTATTGTCATAAAAAGTGTTTTGGGACCTGGGTCCTGTCCCAGGGGACATGTATCAATGCAAAAAAAAGTTTTAAAAATGGCCATTTTTTGGGGAGAAGTGGCAGGGTATGGCTGAGTATGGATGGGTATTGCTGAGTAAGGATGGGCTGTCTGTTTGGGTCGAACATGAGTTAGACTCGAACATTGGCTGTTCACCCGTTCGCCGAATAGCAAACAATTTGGGGCGTTCGCTGCAAATTCGAAAGCCGCGGAACACCCTTTAAAAGTCTGGGAGAAATAGAAAGTGCTAATTTTAAAGGTTAATATGCAAGCTATTGTCAAAAAAAAAAGGGTTTGGGGACCTGGGTCCTGCCCCAGGGGACATGTATCAATGCAAAAAAAAGTTTTAAAAATGGCCATTTTTTGGGGAGAAGTGATTTTAATAATGCTTAAAGTGAAACAATAAATAGTGTATATTAGTGAAATATTCCTTTAAATTTCATACCTGGGGGTGTCTATAGTATGCCTGTAAAGTAGCGCATGTTTCCTGTGTTTATAACAGTCCGAGAGCAAAATTACATTTCTAAAGGAAAAAAAAGTAATTTATAAGTACAAGCGGTAGCGCTGGCAGCTATAATGAATTGTCGGGTCTCTGCAATACTCATAAAAGTCATTGAAAAAAATGGCCTGGGATTCCCCACAGTGCATTACCAGGCCCTTTGGGTCTGGTATGAATATTAAGGGGAACCCTGAACCAAAATTTAAAAAACAAATGTGTGGGGGTCCCCCCAAATTCCATACCAGGCCCTTCAGGTCTGGTATGGATATTAAGGGGAACCCCGCGCCAATATTAAAAAAGAATGGCGTGGGGGTCCGCCTAAAAATCCATACCAGACCTTTATCCGAGCACGCAACCTGGCAGGCCGCAGAAAAAGATGGGGGGATGAGAAAGCGCCCCCCTCTGAACTGTACCAGGCCACATGCCCTCAACATGGAGAGGATGTCCGCACGCACGGGGACTTCACAGGGACTTCCTTGTGGTTTTCCCCGTGGTGTCAGAGGGGGCGGGGTCACCCGTTACGTAACCGGATGACCCCGCACCCCTCTGACATCACGGGGAAAGCCATAGGGAAGTCCCCGTGAAGTCCCCGTGCATCAGAGGGGGGCAGGGTCACCGGATGGCCCCGCCCTCAGTTATATAAGAACTGTCAGAAGAACAGAAGCGTCACACAGCAGGAACCTCCCATGGATGCGGATCGTCCGGAGAATGTAGCGGGGAAGAAGACGCCGGAGGAAGATGCGGACCAGAAGACCGAAGGAAGAAGCAGAGGATCGGAGGAAGAAGAGGAAGAAGCAGGGGAAGAACAAGATGGAGGAAGAAAATCAAATGAAGACCAGAAGAAGATGGAAGAAGAAGCGGGGAAAGAAGAAGACATTAATAAAGGAATTGTAAAAAACCGTCTCTTGTCTTTTTTAACATTTCTGACACTTTTTTTGTGAAATGGTAGGGGTACCCATTACCATTTCACACGGGGGTGGGATCTGGGGGTCCCCTTGTTAAAGGGGGCTTCCAGATTAAGATAAGCCCCCCGCCCACAGGCCCCCACAACCACCGGGCAAGGGTTGTGGGGATGAGGCCCTTGTCCCCATCAACATGGGGACATCCTCCCCATGTTGAGGGCATGTGGCCTGGTACGGTTCAGGAGGGGGGGGGCACTCTCTCGTCCCCCCCTCTTTTCCTGCGGCCTGCCAGGTTGCATGCTCAGATAAGGGTCTGGTATGGATTTTTAGGGGGACCTCACGCCATTTTTTTAAAAAATTTTGGCACGGGGTTCCCCTTAAAATCCATACCAGACCTGAAGGGTCTGGTACGGATTTTGAGGGCGACCCCCACGCCATTTTTTAAAATTTTGGCGCGGGGTTCCCCTTAATATCCATACCAGACCTGAAGGGGCTGGCATGGAATTTGGGGGGACCCCACGCATTTTTTTTTAATTGTGGTTCGGGGTTACCCTTAATATTCATACCAGACCCAAAGGGCCGGGTAATGTACTGTGGGGGAATCCCAGGCCGTTTCTTTCAATGACTTTTATGAGTATTGCAGAGACCCAACAATTCATTATAGCTGCCGGCGCTACACCTAGTACTTTTAAATGACTTTCTTTTCCTTTAGAAACAGCAAGAGGGGGTCTGACCCGGAGTAGCGAACAGAGAAGGTATGCCACATCCCATAATAAAGAAAACCAAACAATGGGTTCCCCTTGGGTGGGATTTTTAAGGCATTACCAAAAAAGTGTTCATAATATGTATGAAAAAAGAAATTTTTATTACAAAATACACACACAAAGTACAGAAATACCAATTGACAAAATCAATTCAAGCATAAAAGATATACATACAAATGCATCGAAGACAGCATGTGGGGGACAGAAAATGATCACAATAGACAAACATATAAGCATGGGATGAGGTGGGTCTCACTAAACCGACGCGTTTCGGAAAATCCTTCGTCAGGGTTTGACAAGTGAGGTTTGTCATCTGTTTAATATTACAGAAGCAAAGAACACAAAGTAGTTAGCATTCCATATACATGTGACATAATATGTCCCTCATACCTCATATGTGAGAGTGAACTCACTTACCCGATGCAAGTGTTTACAAAGGGATTCAAAGCAAAAGAACAGCTCTGCTGTGGTATCCCAGGCCGTGTGTGTCTCCAACCAATCCAATTGTGAGTAAACGGAGTATTAGAGGGGTTCATATAGATGACATCATTTCCCTAATTGCTGAAGCAAGCCACGTCCAAATTAGGGCGCAGCGTCTGTGCATGGGCTGGGGTCCACAGAAATCTTAGGACCTAAGACCAAGCAAAAAGTATCATAAGGATGGGTACAGAGTTGGGGGTGAACACCCCCATCGGACTGGTACAAAAGGCCAGTCTGTGTATAGAGGCTAAGGATCAAAAAGAAACATACCTGGGATCTGGAGCCGCAAAAAACACCTACAGGGTATACCGTAGGGGGAAGGGAGGAGGGCACGAAGGGTACCTTGCTGACCATCAAACAGACATCATGACAGAGATCTGGTGTTGGGAGAAAACGGGGGATGATTGTTTAAAAGTCCCATAGTACAAAAGATAAATATACAAGGATTGTGGTATATACAACCACACCACACAAGAGAAAATAGTCAAAGGGGTAAAGAGCTCCCCAAACAGTCAAAGGAGCAAAAAAAGCTCCCCAACAATGCCCCCAACCCAACAGATGACTTACTTTAACAGCTAGGAGCCCCGCACGAGTGCAACATCCTCCTCCGATCACAAGGTCAGAGTGGATGAGCTCCGCTATTTATCTCACTAAACGTGAGGCCAGCTGATTGCAACAGCAAACAGCTGTGTGCATAATGTACACCCTGGGCTCCCACCTCCCATTCGGCACCAGCTGACAGGAGATCCGCCCCTAGGCAGGTCTCCTGTCATCCTGGTCCAATCGTGGGCCCCCTGGGAGTGCACCGCCCTTTGCTGTATATGTGCATGGACCCAGCACGGTAAGGCTGTCCCTTTCAGGGACATACTAGGGGAACGGATCATGTCCCCCTCGTCCTGATCGGATTCAGCGTCAGCTGATTCCGGTCTTGGCTTCCCGTGCTGGTGGGAGTGGACGGCGGCGCGCGCCTCCGGGACGCGGCGCCGTGACGTCAGCCGCGACGTTGCGCTCCATTATCACTGGTGCGCATGCGCGGTGTGGGATTAGGATCGGCGCCGTTCGTTCCCTTGGGGGGGCGTGGCGCGGTCCACTCCCAGGGGGCCCACGATTGGACCAGGATGACAGGAGACCTGCCTAGGGGCGGATCTCCTGTCAGCTGGTGCCGAATGGGAGGTGGGAGCCCAGGGTGTACATTATGCACACAGCTGTTTGCTGTTGCAATCAGCTGGCCTCACGTTTAGTGAGATAAATAGCGGAGCTCATCCACTCTGACCTTGTGATCGGAGGAGGATGTTGCACTCGTGCGGGGCTCCTAGCTGTTAAAGTAAGTCATCTGTTGGGTTGGGGGCATTGTTGGGGAGCTTTTTTTGCTCCTTTGACTGTTTGGGGAGCTCTTTACCCCTTTGACTATTTTCTCTTGTGTGGTGTGGTTGTATATACCACAATCCTTGTATATTTATCTTTTGTACTATGGGACTTTTAAACAATCATCCCCCGTTTTCTCCCAACACCAGATCTCTGTCATGATGTCTGTTTGATGGTCAGCAAGGTACCCTTCGTGCCCTCCTCCCTTCCCCCTACGGTATACCCTGTAGGTGTTTTTTGCGGCTCCAGATCCCAGGTATGTTTCTTTTTGATCCTTAGCCTCTATACACAGACTGGCCTTTTGTACCAGTCCGATGGGGGTGTTCACCCCCAACTCTGTACCCATCCTTATGATACTTTTTGCTTGGTCTTAGGTCCTAAGATTTCTGTGGACCCCAGCCCATGCACAGACGCTGCGCCCTAATTTGGACGTGGCTTGCTTCAGCAATTAGGGAAATGATGTCATCTATATGAACCCCTCTAATACTCCGTTTACTCACAATTGGATTGGTTGGAGACACACACGGCCTGGGATACCACAGCAGAGCTGTTCTTTTGCTTTGAATCCCTTTGTAAACACTTGCATCGGGTAAGTGAGTTCACTCTCACATATGAGGTATGAGGGACATATTATGTCACATGTATATGGAATGCTAACTACTTTGTGTTCTTTGCTTCTGTAATATTAAACAGATGACAAACCTCACTTGTCAAACCCTGACGAAGGATTTTCCGAAACGCGTCGGTTTAGTGAGACCCACCTCATCCCATGCTTATATGTTTGTCTATTGTGATCATTTTCTGTCCCCCACATGCTGTCTTCGATGCATTTGTATGTATATCTTTTATGCTTGAATTGATTTTGTCAATTGGTATTTCTGTACTTTGTGTGTGTATTTTGTAATAAAAATTTCTTTTTTCATACATATTATGAACACTTTTTTGGTAATGCCTTAAAAATCCCACCCAAGGGGAACCCATTGTTTGGTTTTCCTTTAGAAATGTCATTTTGCTCTCGGACTGTTGTAAACATGGGAAACATGCGCCACTTTACAGGCATACTATAGAAACCCCCCAGGTATGAAATTTAAAGGAATATTTCACTTTTATTGTTTCACTTTAAGCATTATTAAAATCACTGCTCCCGAAAAAACGGCTGTTTTTAAAA
Organism: Lithobates septentrionalis; assembly: GCA_037952835.1. Classification (NCBI taxonomy): domain Eukaryota; kingdom Metazoa; phylum Chordata; class Amphibia; order Anura; family Ranidae; genus Lithobates; species Lithobates septentrionalis. The sequence continues at coordinate 1,278,899 of JBBDGP010003344.1, read as the reverse complement.
CTTTTTTTTGCATTGATACATGTCCCCTGGGGCAGGACCCAGGTCCCCAAACCTTTTTTTTTACAATAGCTTGCATATTAACCTTTAAAATTAGCACTTTCTATTTCTCCCAGACTTTTAAAGGGTGTTCCGCGGCTTTCGAATTTGCAGCGAACGCCCCAAATTGTTTGCTATTCGGCGAACGGGTGAACAGCCAATGATCGAGTCTAACTCATGTTCGACCCGAACAGACAGCCCATCCTTACTCAGCAATACCCATCCATACTCAGCCATACCCTGCCATACCCAGTCGTACTCAGCCATACCCTGCCATACTCAGCCGTACCCAGCCATACTCAGCCGTACCCAGCCATACTCAGCCGTACCCAGCCATACTCAGCCGTACCCAGCCATACTCAGCCGGACCCAGCCATATTCAGCCGGACCCAGCCATACTCAGCCGGACCCAGCCGTACTCAGCCGGACCCAGCCGTACTCAGTCATCCCATCCATACTCAGCCATATCCAGCCCTACCCAGTTGTACCCAGCCATACTCAGCCATCCCATGCATACTCAGCCATACCCAGCCATACCAAGCCATACTCATTCATGTTCAGTCATCCCATCCATACTCAGCCATCCACATTCATGGCTCCACCATGCTCAGCCATCCCCATCCACAGCTCATCCATCCCCATTCATGCTCATCCATGCCACATCAGTTCTCATCCATGCCACATCCGTGCCACTACAGTGCCTCACAAAAGTGTAATAGGTAGTACAATTAGATTTGAAATTTATGCCCCTAGAACACCTGACGGTGCTCCTTGCATGGTGGGCCTCTGTATTTGGCCAGGCTGTAGAAAAGTCTCCCATATGTGGTATCGCCATACTCAGGAGGAGTAGGATAATCTATTTTTGGGTGTAATTTTTGGTATGTACATGCTATGTGTTACAAATATTGTATACATTTTCAACTTTTCTTTCCACATTTTCCAAAAACTTGCAGAAAAAAATGACACGTTCAAAAGACTTATTATGCCTCATAGATTATACGATGGGGTGTTTTCTTTCCAAAAGATATTATTTTTGGGGCGTTTCCATTGTACTGGTGCTCCAGGGCCTTCAAAAGTGCAAGAGAATTTATGCTCCTGGAACGCCTGATGGTGCTCCCTGAATGTTGGGCCTCTGTATGTGGTCAGGCTATGTAAAGGTCTCACACATGTGGTATTGCCATACTCAGGAGGAGTAGAATGTCTTTTGGGGTGTAATTTGTGGTATGCATATGCTGTGTGTGAGAAATAACCTGCTAATATGACAATTTTGTGAAAAAAAAAAAATAAAAAAAAAATAATAAGTTTTGATTTTGCAAAGAATTGTGGGAAAAAAATTACAACTTCAAAAAACCCACAATGCCTCTTACTAAATACGTTGGAATGTCTACTTTCCAAAAAGGGGTCATTTGGGGGTTATTTATACTTTCCAGGCATGTTAGGGTCTCAAGAAATGAGAAAGGCCATCAGTACTTCAGGTGTGATCAACTTTCAGAGATTGGCACCATAGCTTGTGAACTCTAAAACTTTCCCACAGACCAAATAATATACACCGATTTGGGTTATTTTTACCTAAGATATGTAGCAGTATAAATGTTTGCCAAAATTTATGAAGAAAATAATTAAATTTGCAAAATTTTATAACAGAAACTAAGAAAAATGCATTTTTTTACAGAATTGTCAGTCTTTTTTCTTTTATAGCGCAAAAAAATAAATAAACCAGCAGCGATTAAATACCACCAAAAGAAAGCTCTATTTGTGTGAAAAAAGGACAAAAATGTCATATGGGTACAGTGTTGCATGACTGAGTAATTGTCATTCAAAATGTGAGAGCACCGAAAGCTGAAAATTGGTCTGGTTAGGAAGGGGGTTTAAGTGCCCAGCGGGTAAGTGGTTAATTGACTGTGCAGTGTGTGGGTGGGTTTTGGGCTACCTGTTCTCAACAACAGAAAAGAAGCATGCACTTATAGCAAGGAATGAAGATGTGACCTAAAAAAGATGTGACTTAACAAAACTTGGTTTTACAGAGAAAAGACTTTATCTAATGGCTAAATCTGTGTCTGTGTAGTTTTTCAAGCCATAAATAATAACATGATATTAGGAGTGTTTTTTTTTACTCCAGAAGTGTATAATGAGTTTTGAAATTCTAGAGAAATGCTTAAATAATGCATTATTTAACTAAACACATTAGATTTTAGTAGACTAAGATGATTTTGCCAAAATCAACAATGGGTTTCATGAACTCGTAAGCGAGTCCACATAAACATGTACAGAACATCCCATAACAGTTTGCACCCGAGGCAGACAAACAATAGAACAATGGGACACATAATAACCCCATCCCCACGCAAACTATCTAGCAATGGTCTATGAGATACTTCTACAATATTCCAGCTGTGTGAAAAGTGAAATTATTTATCTCATATATTTTATGAGGGATATTGTTCATAAATATTACTGTCCCAAGTGAAAAAGCCTCTTCCCCAATGCCCATAAGCACACAGTACCCTAAACAAATTGTCCGAAAAAGAGCATTACTTACCCAACTAACTTCTGACTCTCTCGTAGAACATACCGACGCTGGGGAGAGGTGCGGACTGGTTCTTCTCCCTGGAGTCCTTTCAGCTGCTGGAGAGAAGACAGAATTGCTGGGCTCACTCCGTCCTGCTCTTGGGGATCTGGGCAGTATGTATAGGAGAGGAGTGTAGGGGATATGACAGTGGGCAAAATGTATTGGAGAGGAGTGTGGAGGGTATGACAGTGGACAGTATATACAGTAGGCGAGTGTGGAAGGTATGGCAATGGGCAATAAGTACAGGAGAGGAGTGTGGAAGGTATGATAGTGGACCATATGCAAAGGAGAGGAGTGTAAAGGGTATGACAGTGGGCAATATTTAAAGGAGAGGAGTGTGGAGGGTATGGTAGTGGGCATTATGTACAAGAGAGTAGTGTGGAGGGTATGACAGTGGGCAGTATGCAAAGGAGAGGAGTGTGGAGGGTATGATAATGGATAATAAGTACAAGATAGGAGTGTGGAAGGTATGACAGTGGACAGTATATACAGGAGAGGAGTGTGGAGGGTATAACAGTGGGCAGTATGTACAGGAGAGAAAGAAGGAAAGGGTATGACAGTGAGCAGTATGCCCACTGTCATACCCTCCACACTCCTCTCCTACACATGTTTCCTCTTGTCATACACTGTGCACTCCTCTAATACACATTGTGATTTTCCTAACCTCACCTGTTCTGGAATGGAAACACTTAAACACAACCATGTTCCAGAATACAGAACATTCCTTCTGGAATAATGACCAGTACCTTCTCCATGCTTCCCTTACTACAGAGGAATCATTGTACTGTCTCAGGAAGTGAACAGATTCTGATTAGCAATATTGATCAAATATTGCCAACAGGACCTGCGCAAGAAAAAAGAAAAACAAGTTCTGAAATGTGACCATCAGTGACATAGCTCCGCCCCCCAGTCCTATAAATATAGGGGCCCGGGGCCACTACACAGTTCATAGCAGAGCTTACAGAACATCATGATGAAAGCTGTGATCACTCTCCTAATCCTGGGGCTCCTCTTCATCCATGGTAAGTAAGAACATTTCCATATTATACATTTTGTCTTACTATCCTAGAGTCCAGTGTATAACAATGCAATGTCCATAGCCCAACATCTATACTAGCAGCACACTGACTTTGTTTTCATTCCAATTTCTTCTGCTGAATATTTGTTACTTTATATTGAAGCTCCTGCCGGGAAGAAATGAAAAGCAGCCCACATTACACAATGTTAGGCACATAGTTAACCGATTGATTGCCACTAGATGTTACCCCCTTCCAACCCAGTGTCATTAGTACAGTGACAGTATACAGTATTAGCACTGATCACTGTATTAGTGTCACTATCAATGTCAGTGTCAGTTAGTGACCCTCCCAGATAGTGTCTGTTAGTGGCAGATTGCCCACCACACTATCACAGTCACACTCTAATTCGCTGATCACAATCATTACAGTATAGCGTCTATAACTGTGTAGAGCTGCACGATTAATCGTTAAAGGATCGAGATTCTACCCCCCCTCCCCTCACAATCTTAACACAGCATATTCCTGATTCAGTGCAGAGAGTTCTCTGCTCAAGCCGACAGCTGTCAAAAAGAAAAAAGCAGATATCCTGCCAAGTTTATTACAACATCGCTCAGGCGAGATAATGAGAAATATTGTAACATTTTGTTCTTTTAAAGATCAAAGGAATGAACTTCTGTCTGTAGATGAGGGCAGTTTAACCACCTAAAGACTAAACCTTTTTTCTGACACTTGTTGCTTACAAGGTAAAATCCGTATTTTTTGTTAGAAAATTACTTAGAACCCCCAAACATTATACAGTAAAAAGTCTACACACCCCTGTTAAAATGTCAGGTTTCTGTGAAGTAAAACAAATTAGACAAAGATAAATCATTTCAGAACTTTTTCCACCTTTAATGTGACCTATAAACTGTACAACTCAATTGAAAAACAAACTGAAATCTTTTAAGGGGGAAGTAAAAATGAAAAAAATGTAATAATGTGGTTGCATAAGTGTGCACACCCTCTTATAACTGGGGATGTAGATGTGTTCAGAATTAAGCAATCACATTCAAACCCATGTTAAATAGGAGTCAGTACACACCGGCCATCATTTAAAGTGCCTCTGATTAACCCCAAATAAAGTTCAGCTGTTCTAGTAGGTCTTTCCTGACATTTTCTTAGTCGCATCCTACAGCAAAAGCCACGGTCCTCAGAGAGATTCCAAAGTCAAACCCGAACATTTTGTCAGCGCATGGCAATTTTTTTTTAGTATACATTATAGTATTGTAAAAGACCTTGGACACCTTTGGGTGCCCGAAGGCCAGTAGTAATGTGGCGCGTGTAGCGGAGGACATTGGGCGCAGCCAAATTGACAGTAGGAGGCTTAATGGGACATGGTTAAAGTGGCTTTCCACCCAAAAAAAAGAAAAACAGTTCGAGAATTTTTTTTTTTACTCACCTCCCACCCCCTAATGCCTGTTGCTAGGGGGTCCCTTGTAATCTGCCTCCTTCGGCTCCTGGGCTCCTGAAGTCACTTCCCTCGGCACAGGAAGGGAGATCAGCCCTCCCTCTAGGCAATCATCTGGGACACGTGACAGGTCCCAGATGATTGCACAGCCAGTCACGGCGTGCGGCGCGGCTCGCGCATGCGTAGTGGGTGCCCGGCTGTGAAGCCACAGCTGGACACCCACAGTTAAAATGCCGGCACCGCCGGGCGGAGGGGGAGACGAGCGGGGCTTCGATCCCATGCATTGCTGGACCCTGGGACAGGTAAGTGTCCGATTATTAAGCAGTATTTGTAGCTGCTGACTTTTAATTTTTTTTTTTTTTAGTGGGAACTCGGCTTTAAGTAAAACAAAAACATTCTTTTAACCATAAAATATGCTTTGATTGCTGTGCCACAAGTAAGAGTCTTACAGACTCAGCACAATCATTTTTGCATTACTTCATGCACAAAAGCTGGTCATCCTGGCACACACCATCAGACCGGCTGCTGTAAGCTGATCTGTGCATGCGCAGCTCAGCTTACATTCCATGGATTGCTGTGAACAAGCAGGTAGGTGTATTTTATTGGAGAAGAGAAATTGCATGTCTCCTCTGCAATAAAAAAACCCGCCTGCTGGCAGCATGTAATGACAGAACTTTTGTTCCACTTTAAGACACACAAACTTTGGGACAAACTATCATTTATAAAAACACAATACAACATCTACTTTTCTGCACCCCAAAAGATAATTTGCTTTTGTAGGGGGGAGGGGGAGGAAGCATAACATGACATTTAGGGCCGGTTCACACTGCTGCGATGCGGAAACCCTGCAAATCCACTGCGGTTCCCGCATCGCATGTTTCCCGGCCGCAGTTCACACTGCCCTATGAGAACTGCTGGGAGCGTCAGGTAAAAGACACCCCCAAATCACTTCACATATCGCAGTGCGATCTGCAAACTCGGACAGGAATCGGATGAACACCCATGCGATCCGATTCTGCTGCGGACAAAAAAAGGGTCCTGTGCGAGTTTGATGCAAATTCAGCCACACGATCTTTATGGCTGAAATCGCATGGCACAGAGATCGCATGTCATTTTCAATGCAGTGCCAATCACATGCGATCTCTGACATTGCACCAGTGTGAACCGCCCCTTAAGCCGAAAGTCTGCTTTAATATTCAACAAGCTTTATTGCAAGTAGTGCAAACTCACAAAGCCAGGATGTAAGAACAGACCCTCTCCTACTCCTTCAATGTGCTTCTCCCCCGACAGGGGCTTAAGGTGGCCATACACTACACCATCTTATTATACAATCTTTAAATCAAATATGCAGGCCCTTACACTAGATCATTCTTGGAAGATGAGAATCTGATTGTACAAGAAGATTGTGTAGTGTATGGTCACCTTCAGTCCTGACCTGTGAGCTGGAAACACTTGGATTACAATTTGTTGGCCTTTGCAGTCAGTTTGCACCTCCAGTAATCCCAGTGACTGTTGTCAGAGTAAAATATGTCCGACCTTTGCCATCAGTAATTAAAAAATCCGTCATTGTTGTAATGAATGTAAATGCCATTGTTGGTGTCAGACCCTCCTCTCCCTGCACTCTTCCATTCCCAAGCTGACCCCATTGATGGGGGTGAAGAGGCTGTATCACTATGGAGTCTGTATACAGAAGGGGGAACGTATCACTGCAATAATGCCACAAAGTTCTACACCTCTGTATACACCATAGCAATACAGATCCCCAGACATTTCCAGCCGCCCCTCCTCCCCCCTTCACATTACACATTTGTAAAACAACACATTGAAACCGACCTGCTGAACCTCCATGCAGACTCTGGTCATTCTCTGCAATGTGAACACATGGGGGAGGGGCGTGGCTGAGGGGGCGTGTTCTTCTTTCTTCAGGGGGTACATCCACCAGACACAAGGAGGAGAGCTCAGGGGACCCCTAGAGGCAGTGAGTGGAAATACAGAGCAGCTCCACGGACTCCAGCAATCTTTTGCTATTTACGGCCCTGCCGATGGGACCGGAGACAGGAAGCACGTCCCTGGCACCGCCCCTGGTCCATGTAGAATAATGTGTCCGGGTTTCTGATAGGTTGAAATCCGGACAGATGATTGAAAAACCGGACGGTCCAGGTGAAAACCGGACAGGTGGCAACCCTAGGCGCAGCGGCGGTAGTGGCGCAGAGTTTTTTGGCTGGGCGGTGGGGTTGTGTGGCGGGAGAGGGGGTAAGATCACTTGCTGGTTGCTGCCTGGCTTACCAGTGCCCATCAATGCTGACCCCTAAACTTACCTGCCTGACACACTGACCTACCTACACTGACATACATACACTGACCTACCTGACCTACATACACTGACCTACCTGACCTACATACACTGACCGACCTGACATACATACACTGACATACATACACTGACCGACCTGACATACATACACTGACCTACCTGACATACACTGACCTACCTGACATACATACGCGGACCTACCCATAGGCGTGCGCAGACTATTGCATTAGGGTGTGCACCTCAAACCAAAGCTCATACACATGTGCATGTATGTATGTATGTATGTGTATATATATACACAAATGCATATACACACACACTCTTATAAATAAATGTTAAAAAACATTTTAAAATGTATTAAAACATTTTTAATGTAAACAAACATATTTTTTTTAACTTATTAATTAAATAATCTTTTAACATAAACAAAGCTTTTAACTAAATCTCTAAATCAAATAAGCAATTTTAAAAACTGCACGGTAAGTAGGATTTTTTTTAAATAGGTGTCATGTTTTATTATCCTGAATTGTATTTACTGCTTTAAATAAATTTGTTAGATCCCCAGCAACAAAAGATCTCCCAGCCTGTGGGCATATGGGTGGTTATATATATATATATATATATATATATATATATATATATATATATATATATATATATATATATATATATTTACACAATTAAAACTATTTGAACCCTGGCTTGTTATATATATATATATATATATATATATATATATATATATATGGTGTGACAAGCCAGGGTAAGGTTCATCAATTGGTTGGCTAATTTTTATTTTTTTTTGGTGCATCATTTGCTGACCCGCTGCCCTGCTCAGTGCTGTCTCTCTCTCTCACTCACCTCGATCTAGCAGGCTGCCTGAAGCCACTCGTCTGCCGCTATCCAGGCTAGTCCGCTGCTTCTAAGGGAGAGAAAGGCCGGAGGGGGGCGGAGTGCAGATGTAGATCACTCCGCCGGCGCCTGCGGGACCTGCAGCCGGAACTATAGAAGTTGCATTGGCAAATGCGGCTCCCGGCTGGGTAACTCCGCGGCTGTGGTCCTAGTTCCCTCCCTGCTCAATCCTCCCACTCGCTGCACACAGCTGTTTATGCCGGCCGGACCCGACCCCAGGCAGTGTTGGTGAGTTGAACAGGGACATGTTGCAGGCAGTCAGCACAAAACAAAAGGTGTGAAACGCAGACAGAGCACAGGGATGATTAGGGTGTGCCTAGGCACACCCGGCCCACCCCGTGGGCATGCCTATGGACTTGCCTGACACACACTGACCTACCTACCTGACACACACTGACCTACCTGACATACATACACTGACGGTAGTGACACACACTGATCTACCTGACCAGGAGACAGACTTCATGTGTCCTGCAGCAGCAGCTCAGCTCAGCCATGGTGTGCAGTACGCCCATCATCACAGCAGGCAGCCAGAGGAGGAGAGGAGAGCCACCCGCCCAAGTGCCGATCGGGGATCTCACAGTGATGTGGCGTGGTGAGGTGGCCACATTGTAATTCCCGCCTTCTGGAGCCTGCAGCGCCTATGATGGATGTCACTTGTCCCATCATTGGACCAGTGGGACGTCCATCATAGGTGTTGCCGGCTCCAGAAGGCGGGACCTGCTATGTGACTCGGCTGCACTCGGAATCAGATCGGTCCCCGCTCGGCGGCGCTTAGGGCTACTAATACAGTTGTGCATGCCTGAGACCCGGGGCTTTTCGGGGACCCATTCGGGGCTCCAGCCCCCCCCCAGCCCCCCCTCCCAACACCACTGGAAGACAGTCATCATCAAGTGGAGAAAATATGGCACAACAGCGACATTACCAAGAACTGGACGTCCCTCCAAAATTAATGAAAAGACGAGAAGAAAACTGGTCAGGGAGGCTGCCAAGAGGCCTACAGCAACATTAAATTAGCTGCAGGAATATCTGGCAAGTACTGGCTGTGTGGTACATGTGACAACAATCTTCCGTATTCTTCATATGTCTGGGCTATGGTATAGAGTGGCAAGATGGAAGCCTTTTCTTACGAAGAAAAACATCCAAGCCCAGCTACATTTTGCAAAAACACATCTGAAGTCTCCCAAAAGCATGGGGGGAAAATGTAATAATAAAAAAGGGGTAGGTGGGTATCTGCGCTAACTCAAATTATTGAAAAGCAGCCAGCACAGTTTGTTGATCATCAAACAAAAAATATAAAAAGTCCAAAATGCAGCGCTTCAAATTTGTCGTTAATCATATAACAGTTCTGTCAATGAAGAGATGGGGAATATGAAGGACACTTCACCAGCTTCAGTGTGTATGAAAAAGCACACCACACTAGGGGTGTTGAATTTAATCGCAGCATTGATGCATCGCGATTCGGCCGCCTGCGATTCGTCATCGATGCTGCGATCGACATAATCGATTTCGGGGTGATGTCATCTGCATGCCGTGCTGTGCCCTGCCTCTCTGAACGAAGCTGAAAGCAGCCGAAGGGCGCTGTGCCATGCCTCTCCGGACTGAGCCGAACTGAGCCGAGGACGTTAGCCACGCCCTCATTTCCTGCCTCCCGCTGACGTCATCCCCAGCCGCGTCGCTGTGTGTTTAGCTGGATTACTACAGGAGAGACATGTGGAGCACTGGAGCGAGTGTCCCCGACTCCCGGTCTCCAGAGAGTCCTCCTTGACTGTCACATAAGCTGCTGCGGGTCACCTAAGCCAGCGGCCTGCACTTGTCCCCCTCATAACAGGCTGCTGCGGGCAGTGGGAGACCCGAGTGAGCCAGAAGAATACTGGATGGCCGCGCTTGTCCTCCTGACAGGCTGCAGGGAGAAACCAGTGCACACTGTCATCAACATCATCAGGTACTTAAAGACACATTTCTGATGCACCATTATGTACAAATTTTTCATGAATCATGGTTTATGCATGTCTTATTATGTTACTGATTGATTCCCATCACAATTTCATTGATACCTTTTTTTTGTATGATTTATACAATATTTCATTTTTATTGTTTCACTTTAAGCATTTTTAAAATCACTGCTCCTGAAATAACGGTCGTTTTTAAATCATTTTTTTTGCATTGATACATGTCCTTCCGGGCAGGACCCGGGTCCCCAAACACTTTTTATGACAATAATTTACATATAAGCCTTTAAAATGAGCACTTTTGATTTTTCATGTACGTGTCCCATAGACTTTAACGGTGTTCGCACAAATTTTTTGTCTGTTCGCATGTTGTGGTGTGAACCGAACCGGGGGGTGGGGGGGGGGGGGGGGTTGTCACACTGTATTTGTGCAGCAGTCTTTCAAATGCAATATTTTTGGAAAAAATACACTTTAATGAATTTAATAAAAACTAAGCAGTAAACTTAGCCCAATTTTTTTGCATAATGTGAAAGTTGATGTTACATGGCGAGAATCGTGATCTTTATTCTAAGCAAAAAAAATCGATAATTCTCATTTTAGCCAGAATCGTGCAGCTCTATAACTGTAAATTCCAGTATATACAGTGCCTTGAAAACGTATTCATACCCCTTTTAAATTTTCCACATTTTGTCACGTTACAACCTAAAACATAAATTAATTTTATTGGGATTTTATGTGGCAGACCAACACAAAGTGGCACATAATTGTGAAGTGGAAGGAAAATGATAAATGGTTTTCAGAATGTTTTACAAATAAATATGTGAAAAGTGTGGGGGGGCATTTGTATGGCGCCCCCCGGAGTCAATACTTTGTAGAACCCCCTTTCTCTGCAATTGCAGATGCAAATCTTTTTTGGGGATGTCTCTACTAGCTTTGCACATCTAGAGAGACAATTTCAAGGGGTATGAATACTTTTTTTAAGGCACTGTATCCCATAGTTTATAGACAATATAACTTTCACACAAACCACTCAATATACACTTATTGTGATTTTTTTTATCAAATACATGTAGAAAAATATATTTTGGCCTAAATCTATGAAGAAATTTAAATCTATTGGATGTTTTCTAAGAGAGATAAGAAAATATATATTTTTGTTTTCTAAATGTTCATTTTTTTTGTTTTTATCACAAAAAGATAAAAAAAATGGTGGTGTTCAAATACCACCAAAAGAAAGCTTTATTTGGGTGAATAATGATATAAATTTTATTTGGGATCAGTGTTGCATGACCGAGCAATTACCAGCTAGCAAGTAGTGCAGTGCTGAATAGCAAAACATGTCCTATTCATGAAGGGGGTAAAACCTTCCGGAGGTCAAGTGGTTAAATTGCTGGCAAAATGACAAATTGCATTCCTCCATACCAGACCCGTATCATAGATGAGAAAAAAAGGAAAAATTTGGCATGGGGTTCCTCCTTGGCCTGGTATGGATTTTAGTGGGGAAGCCCCACACAAAAATCATGGCAAAAAGAGTGGGGTCTCCTTCAAAGATCCACACCAGACCCATGCAGACTGGATAGCTAGGAAAGAGAGGGGGTGAACATCTCCCCCCCAATCATACCTGGCCATATGCCCTCAGTGTGGGGAGGGTAGCTTGCTATGGAGTACCCCCCCCCCCCCCGGCAAAACACATTTTTCTCTGATGAGGACAATGCGTCTACAAGTTCTCTCCTTCGGGTACCATTAGGTGGAGGTGTTCTATAGTCCTGGGTGGGGCTTGGGATGTCAGTGGATGAGAGGCAGTGTGTTGTCAGTAGAAGAGGTTAGAGGCTCCCTGTCTGTGTGTTGCTAATCTCTATATATCTTCTTCTAGGTGAGGCTCTGCAGTGCTATAATGGAACCTGTACTGGGAATTGGAGAAATGGATGTTGCCTTCCAGTGCAAAACTGTACAAAGGATCAGGACAGATGCCTCAGGAGAATAGGGCTTGGCACTCACACGTGTAAGTGTCTTCTATAATATTAGACCCGTGCTTACTACTTTATCATTTAAAGTCGCAATCCAGACAACATTTTTTTATAATCCTCCCTCTGGCCTCCCCTTCAGCCTGGCACAGTTGTACCAGCTCCTCTCCTGTAGTAATGGGGTATATGCAGGGCTTTTTTTCTCGGAGAATAGGTGCAGGAACTCCCCCCGTCTGAGTCACCCCTTGTCTCTGCCCCCTACCCACCTCTGACCACCATCCCTTGATTCCACCCCCTACCCAACTACCAGTACTGTCCCTTTTAGAGAATACAGAACCAAGTATCATTTTGTGGTGCTAAATCATTTGTATGGAACATGTTAATGATAAAAAGATAAGCAGTAAAATAGATCCCCTGCAGCCAGGAACAATAGAATCCCAGCAATAGATCCCCACACAATAGACTCCCCCAGCATCAATGGACTCCACCCCAACAACAATAGATTCCCTGCAGCAACAGTGAACCACCCACAACAAAATTTTAAAGCCAGTAACAAAATATCCACCCAAGCAACATTAGACGTCCCCCCAGCAGCAACAACAGGTCTCCCAGCACACAAAACCAGATCCCCACCAGTGACAAAAGATCCCCCAGCAGCCAACATCAATAGACCCTCCAGCACACCCCACACCCCATGCTATTACATACAGTAAGTGCTGGAGGTGCCAGAACTGCATTCACCCGCGCTCCCGCTGAAAAAAAGCCCTGTGTATATGGTACAATAAGTAGTGTGTGTATATAAATGTCTATACAGAACAGCAAAAAGTTCATAGAGTCCAACTGAAGCATTCAGGGTAACTTCCTGCTGATCTCAATGCACCAGATGCAGCACCTCTGAAGGGACTGAAGTATCTCTATGAAAACAGATAAGAAGAACAGCAGGGCACAATCTGAGTGTAGTATATTAACAGGCTTATTGTGGGGAAAAGACAAATGGCAACTCACATTGTGACAGTTAAATCAGGCTCATCACATAGTAAGGGTTTCCGATGGACAGTCTCACAACAACAGAGAACCTCACACCAGGAATGAAACATTGGGTGGATGGATACACCTGCAGAACCAAGAGGACACACCGGGGGCAGCAAACTAAGTGCAGCATTAAATATGTTGAGAAACACTAGTAATTTGGCAACTGTAATGAGAAAAAGAAAATAGGATTTTTATAACAGTTTACCTGTAAAATCCTTTTCTTGGAGTACATCACGGGACACAGAGCAGCCATAATAATTACTATGTGGGTTATAGGCCACCTTCAGGTGATGGACATTGGCACACCCAGGACAGGAAGTTGCCTCCCTATATAACCCCTCCCATTCCGGGAGTACCTCAGTTTTTGTAGCAAAGCAATATACATATATCCCAACAAGAGGGGAGGGACCTCTGTGTCCCGTGATGTACTCCAAGAAAAGGATTTTACAGGTAAGCTGTTATAAAAATCCTATTTTCTTTATCGTACATCACAGGACACAGAGCAGCTATAGTAATTACTATGTGGGATGTCCCAAAGCAATGCTATCTGAGGGGAGGGAGACACAGAAAACACAGGCCGCCATCAGACATGAGGACCTATACTGCTGCCTGCAGCACACTGCGCCCAAAGGTGGCATCCTCGTGCCCTTTTACATCCACCTGATAGAATCTAGTGAATGTATGGACCGAAGCCCAAGTTGCAGCCTTGCAGATCTGAGTCATGGATGCTTGGTGATGCACTGCCCAGGAAGCAATTACTGCTCTGGTGGAGTGCGCTCTAACTTGAAGGGTGGAAACTTCCTTTTCAAAACATAAGCCTGGATAATAACTTGCCGAATCCACTTAGAAATAGTAGACTTCAACGCTGCCTGCCCCTTCCTGGGACCTTTAGATAGACTTTGACTGCTCTCACTACATCAAGCGAGTGCAATGACTTTTCCTTCGCAGAACTTGGTTCTGGAAAAAATGAAAGCCGGGTCACATCCTGGTTCAGATGAAACCCTGACACTACCTTAGGAAGAAAGGACGAGTGAGGACGCAACACCACCCTGTCCCTGTGAATTTTTAAATATGTCTCTTTACAAGAAAAAGCAGCCAACTCTGATACTCTTCTAGCAGAAGATATAGCAACCAGAAAAAACTATTTCCTTGTCAAAAGGACCAAAGGAATATGGCATATCGGCTCAAAAGGTTGTTTTTTTAATACTGACAAAACTAGATTCAAATCCCATGAGCACAAGGGCGGTCTAACTGGTGGATTTATACGCATTACCCCTTGTATAAAGGCTCAGATTAGGGAATGTGAAGCATTGAAACAACATTGATAAGGCCGAGATTTGACCCTTGATAGTACATAAGGCCAGCTTAATTTCTACTCCCAGCTGTAGAAAGGCAAGAATTCTACCTATGACATACTTCCAGCGATGTGATCTCTTGGACTCACACCAAGAGACATAAGACCTCCAGACCGTATAGTAAAATGACTCTGGAGGCTGGCTTCCTAGCATTAATCAGGGTAGAAACCACCGAACCTGAAAGCCAGCGATTCTTTAGAATATGTGCTTCAATAGCCAAACTGTTAAATTTAGCATTAGTAAGGTAGGATGGAATACTGGTCCCTGCGAAAAGCAGGTCTGGGCGCAGCGGAAGGGACCATGGGTCCCCTACTGCCATTTTTATGATCTCTGCATACCAGGATCTTCTGGGCCACGCCAGGGCTAACAGAATTACTGGCTTCCCCTTCTGCTTGATTCTGCGAAGAAGTCGCGGTATCAACTGAACTGGCGGGAACGCATAAATCAGTGAAAACTGATCCCACGGGGCCACTAACGCATCTGTTCCGCATGCGAGTGGGTCTCTTGCTCTTGACACAAAGTTGATTAACTTCTTGTTGAACCTGGATGCTAATAGGTCCACATCCGGGGTGCCCCATCTTTGGCAAGGCGCCTGAAAGATATCGGGGTGTAGAGACCATTCCCTTGGAAACAGCTGATGGCGGCTTAAGAAATCTGCCTGCCAATTCTCTACCCCCGGAATGAAAACTGCAGATAGGTAAGGTACATGCTTCTCTGCCCAAGCCAGAATATGGTTCACCTCCCTCTGGGCTGCGTGACTTCTGGTGCCCCCTTGGTGATTGATGTAGGCCACTACTGTGGCATTGTCGGATTGAATCCTGACGGGACAATCTGCAACCTGGATGTCCAGGCCCTCAGAGCCAGACGTGCCGCCCAAATCTCTAGGATGTTGATGGGCAAGGTCTTCTCGACTTCGGACAAATTCCCTTGGACTTTAGTCTCCTCTAGGACTGCTCCCCAGCCTGACAGACTGGCATCCATCGTCACAATCTTCCAAGTAACCGGCATAAAGGATTTTCCCTTCTGCAAATTCTTGGCTACCAACCACCAACTGAGGTTCTGACAAACTCCTGGGGTCAGATTGATCAGTAAATCCAAGACTTGGACTTTCTTGTTCCAAGCCGAAAAGATCCTGTTTTGCAACAGTCTTGAACAAAATTGGGCATAGAGGACTGCTTTGAATGAAGCCACCATCTTCCCTGATAGCCTCATTCATAGGCGGATGGAAGGATTCTTCTTCGCCTTGATCAGCTGGACCAGCTCTTTTATAGCACTGACCTTTGCTTGGGGCAAAAACACCTTTCTCTGGGCCGTGTCTATGACCAGACCCAAATACTCCAATCTTCCTACTGGATGTAAGGCTGATTTCTCGAAGTTGACGCTCCACCCCAAGTGTTCCAGATACTTGACCGTGGTGGACACATTCTGATTTAGGCGAGCTATCAACTCATCTACCAGCAGCAGATCATCCACATATGCCATCACTGTTATACCCTGGGTCCTTAGCTTTGCCAGGAGCGGGGCTAGCACCTTTGTGAATACCCGAGGTGCAGTAGCCAACCTGAAGGGTAGGGCCACAAATTGGAAATGGTGACTTTCTACCGTGAACCATAGGAACTTTTGGTGAGGGGGAAAAATGGGTACATGTAGATGTCCACTGACGCCAGAAATTCTTTCCCCCGTAGGGTGGAGACTACTGACTGTATTGACTCCATTTGAAAATCATGGATGTTTAGGAACTGGTTTAGGTCCTTGAGATCCAGTATGGGTCTGACATCCCCATTTTGTTTTGGAACCGTGAAGAGATTTGAATAAAATTCCATACCCTGATCTCCTGTGGGAATCTCTAGGATTACCCCCTGAGACACCACATAGTCTAGTGCCAGAAACAAAGATATTCTTTTTGTTAGGTCTTTGGGTACGTTTGATTTTGATGGTGGAAACTCCCGAAACTCCAGCTTGTAGACTAGAGATACTATGGAGATGACCCATTTGTCCTGGATCTCCTCCTGCCAAGTCTCTGAAAACTGCAGAAGCCTTCCCCCCACCCGGTCGAGCAGGGGCGCTTTTTCAAAGGGAGGCCTTTGTAGGCTTTTGTCCCCAGGGCTTCTTTGGCCCCTGGGTTTAACCTTGAGGTTTACCTCTAGAACCTGACGGCAGAGGCCATGGTGACTGCCTAGAGGCTGTTGCCCCCGGTCCTGGAGAGGATGAACGTTTAAAGGAAGGACGTTTACTCTTCCTTTTCACTGGTAAAAGGGTACTTTTACCACTTGAAATTTTCTGAATGTAGTTGTCCAAATCCTCCATGAAAGGGGAACCCAGTCAACAGCCTCTTGCATGGTGACTCGGCTGACCAGTGCTTTAGCCACAGACTTCTGCGCATCTGCACTAGCAAGAGAGCAATGCCTGATGAATAGAGTCGTTAATAGCGTCAACCACAAAACATAAGGCCCTGGGCAGATCAGCCATGTCCTGGGCCTGTTGAGCAGGCACATATCTTATGACAAGTTAGACTCTTATTCACGCAAGAAATAGCGCCGTCAACCACTGGCACACTCCATTTTTTGGTGAATTTTTCCTCCATAGGATAAAGTAAGGAAAACCTTTTAGGAGCAATATAAACAAACAGCTTGACAAAGGAGCGCCGCCGTCACACCACTCACGGCGAGCTAGCTCAGGAAACGCGTCGCATACAGAGTGACGTCATCATCCCTCGCCTGATCGGATGCCATCCAAGCCTCTCTCTGGAGCCTGTCTTCGCTGCTCGGCCGGAAAACATCCAGCGTCCATAGACTGTCCAGAGTTTCTACCATCCATCAGCCGAGATTAGATGACCCCACGGACCCCCTTGATTGCTTTGGGACATTCTTTTGCCTACTTTTTTCTTCCAAAATGTGAGTGCAATACCAGCTGTTGCTGTATTTTTTAATAAATTGTTTTAAACGTCTGCACCCAGAGGCGCCTCTTTCTCCTTGTTTATAGTGCTACCTGGGATATGGCTTTCACTCCCATTGGAAGGCTGCCCTGAATGTGGATTTTACACTTTATTCCTGCTTCCTTCATCTGCAGTGTTACAACATGGACTAACTTTTTTAATTTGTTATGGAAATTTTCCTTTTCCTTATTATTTATGCACATCTATGTAAACTAGGATTTGTTTGTCTTTTTTGCGCCGACTACTTGTTGTATTTTAGGAGCAATAAAATGCTTATCTGGGTGCTCCCAATCAGCATATAAAAGCTGCTCCAATAACGGATGGAGTGAAAAAGCATATAAGGCCTGAGGAGGCCTTAGAGACCCCAAAGAGGGAATTGAGGTTTCGGCCACCTCAGCATAGGGTAATTTATAGGCCAACCGAACCATCTCTGAAAGGGATTGAACCTGTATCCTTTGAGATTGCGAGGCTGAGAAAGGTTCTTCTGAGACTGTTTCCTCTGAGGAAGAGTCATCAGACTGTCCCTCTTCCTGGCCCTCTGATGGTGACTCGACCAGGGACGGTGCTACCACTAGGCGGACTAGGCAGCCGCCTAGGGCACACTTCCGTCTAGGGCGCCCGGCCACTGGGGACCCTCTTCCCTCTCCCTGCAGCCAGCTCAACACAACAGGCAGCCACTCCTGAGGCCCTCCGTACAGTGTCAGAGGTGCAGCGGTGGCGGGCGTGCCGCCTGTGACAGTGCCCCGACTGAATCAAATTGAGGAAGATAAGGAGACATCCCCGGCTGCGCCTCTGATCGTCAGCTCTGCCTCTCTGCCCACTGCCGCACGCACCGCCCCCCCTCTCCCTCCCGGTCGCTCTCCCTCCTGGACTTGCCTGTCCGCCTGCCTGGATTTGAGGCTGGCAGCATTTAAAATTGTTTGTTCCTCGCACTGGCAGCGGTCACGTCCTCAGATGCAGAGAGACTAATATGCAGCTGCAAAGGTAAGCCCTCATCTGCTGAGTAAAAGTTTTCACTGTTACTGAAATTGCATAATAATGTTTGTAAAAAGTATATACAGATATAGTGTATAATTATCTGCCAATCACTGATCTGTGTGTACCGAGGGGTCCCCCCCCCCCTCCCTGGTAGGCTGCATTTGATCAGTGCTCGTGAGGCTGCATTTGATCGGTGCTGGTGAGGCTGAATTTGATCATTGCTGGTGAGGTTGCATTTGATTGGTACTGGTGAGGTTGAATTTGATCGGCGTTGGTGAGGGTGCATTTGATCAGTGCTGGTGAGGTTGCATTTATCAGCATTGGTGAGGTTGCATTTGATCGGTACTGGTGAGGTTGAATTTGATCGGCGTTGGTGAGGGTGCATTTGATCAGTGCTGGTGAGGTTGCATTTGATTGGTGCTGGTGAGCCTGCATTTGATCAGTGCTGGTGAGGTTCTATTTGATTGGTGCTGGTGAGGTTGCATTTGATCAGTGCTGGTGAGGTTGTATTTGATTGGTGCTGGTGAGGTTGCATTTGATCGGTGCTGGTGAGGCTGCATTTGATCGGTGCTGGTGAGGCTGCATTTGATCGGTGCTGGTGAGGCTGCATTTGATTGGTGCTGTTGAGATTGTATTTGATTGGTGCTGGTGAGGTTGCATTTGATCAGTGCTGGTGAGGTTGCATTTGATCAGTGCTGGTGAGGCTGCATTTGATCAGTGCTGGTGAGGTTGCATTTGATCAGTACTGGTGAGGCTGCATTTGATCAGTGCTGGTGAGGTTGCATTTGATCAGCGCTGGTGAGGTTGCCTGTGATTGACGTTGGTGAGGTTGCATTTGATTGACGTTGATGAGGTTGCATTTGATGGGCGCTGTTACTAGGAGTCAGGGGTGAAGCTGAGGGGGGTGGCAAAATGAGGTTTCGCCTAGGGCACCTGCCCTGGACTCGACATCATCTGCCCATTGTCCCCCCATCTGAGGGTCCAGGGTGGAAGAAGGGGACCTCACACGCTTTTTTCCCCTTGTTCCAGGAAGATTTAGTGATTAAAGAAGCTAACCTCTCTTCTAACCCAACTAAAGCAGAAGCAAGAACATCCTTAGTGATGTATGCAGGGGCTGAGATATTGGGAGAGTCATCAATACCTGATAGTGCCAATGGCTCATCCTGGCCGGCTGCATCAGGTCTTTCCAGAGAGGAAGGTACTGTGGATGCATGTCCAGGATCCTCAGACCCTGAATGTCTTTGCACCCCCTCTTGTTGCAGCTGCAGCCCCAATGCGGGAATGCATAGTCCTAAGCACAAATGCAGAGGTACTAACACAAATGCATAAACTGCTGAGCCTTAGTCCAGCAATATATATGTATATATGCTCCTATCAATTGCCCAGCCTGATGCTTGAGTAAATGTGTGCTTAATAAGAGCCTGAATCCACCACCTTACGTGCCCCAGAAACACTTGTGTTCCACCGACTGCTCAGCCCATAGAATGAGACTTTTAAAAATTCAAGCCCGCTCTGCACCTGAGCCGTTACGAACGTGCACTCTGAATCCACGTGCATGTCTGCTTGTGCTTTGAGCACACCCCCTTTTCTCCCCGCTGGCCGATCGTATCTATTAAGATACGAGTGCGTGTGCGCGCGCCCACAAGATGGCCACAGGGGGGAGTGAAGGAGGAAGAGGATCTACTTAGGGGGATCGCTGAGCGGATAGCGATCCCCCTCCTAATTCTTTCCAAGGCTAGAGAGTGGGGAGAGGTCAGCTGACCCATTCAGAGCCGCTATGTCTTAAAGTGGATGTAAACCCGAATTTTTTTTTTTTTTTATATCATACTGTAGAGTATAAGATTTCCTATCATTTGAGCCCAGTCTTGCCACAAAGAGTTAATCCAGCTCTGAGCAATCCTCTTTTATTGTTCAGTGAGATAAATCTTGACAAACAGAGAAAAACTTTGCCAAATCCTCCCCCTTGCTGTGAGTGACAGGTGATTTACAGATCTTGTGCACTAGCCTAAGACATGCATTATTTTTTAATTCCCACCCCCACTCCTTTCTTCAGCAGCTCTGCAAGGATTGGCTGTTCCACACCTCAGCATGATTCGGCATGCTGAAGTCATGGGGTTACTTTCCTGTCTTTTCACTGGATGTTAGAAATCATAGCAGAAGTTCAGTGTAAGAAAAACACAGGAGAAATGCATATTGACAAGGGGAGTGTAGAGGTGGGCGGGGAGTCTACTGACATCACGACTCCACCCACCGAGCTCCAGACAACAGACCCCCCCACAGAATATGCCGTTTTTCGGGTCTTATAACAGACAGAGGGGAGATATTTGACAGGTAAAGATACATGCAGGAGGCATGTATATCCTTATAGATTACTCCTATGGCAGTAGTTTAGAAAGGATGACATTGGGTTTACATCCACTTTAAGCTTTCACACCCTCTAGTGGCAAAAGATAGGCAAGACAACATTTTACTCAAAACAGGAAGAAATCCACAGGTGTTCCTTAGGATTGTCTTCACTTACCTTATCCCCCACCGCAGGATACTGCTGGAGACCAGACAGACCCAAACTTCACCCATCACAGCGGGCCAAGTCATGACAGACCTTCAGGGCCTGGGACCCCACTTACGGGGTCCTCTTTCCTGGACCTGTACAGCACCCTGCCAGAAAACCTTTAAGTATTCATAAGAAAGACCAAAGTGCTGGATCCCAGGGTCCAGCTCTCCAGGGAGAAGCAATTACAGGCATAACCTCGTTCTTCTTCCATGAGGCCCGGGCAACATCCCTTGACCTCTTCAAGGAACTTTGAATGGATCCGGTTGCAAAGCTCCTTGACCCAGTAAGGACCCTGTAGCGGAGCTCTCTTTAGCACTTCTTTACCCGTGACCAACACCTAGACACTGGCGAAAAAGCTAAGGTACTCCCGGTATGGGAGGGGTTATATAGGGAGGCAACTTCCTGTCTTGGATGTGCCAGTGTCCATCACCTGAAGGTGGCCAATAACCCACATAGTAATTACTATGGCTGCTCTGTGTCCCGTGAGGTATGATAAAGAAATGAAACTTTTTCTATGTAATCTGTGAGGGGTCATATCATACATCTGGGATGGGGAGCCTCTTCCTACAACTTGCATCCTAGAAAGTCCAGACATCAACTTAACCACTTTTCGAATAGTCGCTTACCTGGCATCATGCTGGTATCATTTTTTATAGCCAGTGGCCGGCTCTCTTGTAAAAACAATCCTAGCGGCTAAATAGCCACTGGATTGCTTTTACAAGCAGCAGGGGGGGAACATTCCCCTCTCCCACCGCCTTCCATGGCTTTACCAGGATCCCCGTCCCACCGGGAGTCTGGATCGACCAACCAGTGCTTTGATCGTCTTATGTACCTTTGGTAACATTCTATGTTTCATTGAATAAAGTTTTAATGTGAAAAAAAAACTGATGACCTGACATCCCCTTCCGGTGTACTCGGATGTCAACGGCACCATTTACAAAAAACAAAAGCATTTGAAAACACCGATCTTGGTGTGAGAAAATGCTTTAAAGGGCAGAATTTGGTGTCTTATAGACCCCAGATCTCTCCATAAAGAGGACCTGTCACCTCCCATTACTGTCACATGGGATGTTTACATTCATTATAGACCCCAGATCTCTCCATAAAGAGGAGCTGTCACTGCCTATTACTGTCACTTGGGATGTTTACATTCATTATAGACCCCAGATCTCTCCATGAAGAGGACCTGTCACGACCTATTACTGTCACATGTGATGTTTACATTCCCTGTGACAGCAATAAAAGTGATAACAATTTTTTTTTAAAGGACAGTGTAAAAAAATAAAAAATAAATTTCCCACTTCCCCCCGGGCTTGCACACAAAGGTGAATGCGCACGTCCTTCATGCATGCACACAAACAACGATTGTCCCACACGTGAGGTATCACCATGAACATCAGATCATGTGCAGTAATTCTAACAAGAAATATGCTGACTATGACCCTAAAAACACCATCCCTACAGTCAAGCATGGAGGTGGACACATTCTGCTTTGGGGTTGTTTCCCTGCTAAAGGTACAGGCCGACTTTGCCGCATTGAGGGGCCAATGGACGGGGGCCATGTATTGTAAAATCTTGGAGGAGAACCTTCTTTCCTCACCCAGAACACTGAAGATGGGTCATGGATGGGTCTTCCAGCATAACAATGACCCAAAATATACCGCCAAGGCAACAAAAGTGTGGCTGAAGAAGAAGCACATTAAGGTCATGGAGTGGCCTAGCCAGTCTCCAGACCTTAATATTATAGAAAATTTATGGAGGGAGCTGAAACTTTGAGCTGCCAAGCAACAGCCAAGAAACCTTAACGATTTAGAGAAGATCTGTAAAGAAGAGTGGAGCAAAAAATCCCTCCTGAGATGTGTGCAAGCCTGGTCACCAACTACAAGAAACGTCTGACCTCTGTGCTTGCCAACAAGGGTTTCTCCACCAACTACTAAGTCATGTTTTGCTTGGGGATCAAATACTTATTTTACTCACTAAACTGCATCTCCATTTATAACATTTGTTTTATGTGTTTTTTTTCTGGATTTTTGGTTGATATTCTGTCTCTATCCTATAAAATACACCTATGATAAAAATTCTAGACCCTTCATTTCTTTGCAAGTGATCAAATCAATATTTTACCCACTATATATATACTTATCTATCCACCTAACACCTGAAGTCTCATAGGGCCCTAATGCTTGCTTAGTAAATATCTTTTTCTAGTAATACATCATCTTTTGGGCATTTTCTCCCAGCCGACGCTTTTCTCGTTCCTATTTTTGCACCCTCTGCTCCTGAAGAATTGGAACCCCACAAAACATATTGAGCTTTAAGTAAATGGATGGCGGCACTCCCAAAAATTGACATTTTACAGTACTTTTGACTGATTGTTGTCTCTGTTAACCACTTGCTTACCGGGCACTTTCACCCCCCTTCCTGCCCAGGACAATTTTCAGCTTTCAGCGCTGTTGCACTTTGAATGACAATTGCGCCGTCATAGAACACTGTACCCATTCAGATAGAGCTTTCTTTTGGTGGTATTTAATCACCACTAGGTTTGCTATAAAAATAAACAATAAAAACTTTTGAGAACTCCCCCCCTTTTTTAGTTTCTATTATAAAATTTTGCAAATAAGTAATTTTTCTCCTTCACTGATGGGCACTGATAGGCTGCATTGGTGGGCACTGATAGGCGGCACTCATGGGCACTGATAAGTACTGATATGTGCACTGATAGGCAGCATTGATGGGAACTGATGGGAAGCACTGATGGGCACTGATTGGCACTAATAGGGTTGCACTAATAATCAGGACATTGATGATCAGTGCCCTGATTATCTGTGTACATGTCCCTTGTCAGGATTTCCAGTTACTGACTCTCCTCTCCTTACACTGACAGCGCATGAGGAAAGTTCTGCCGATAACCGCCAAGTCTGTTTACACTGTGATCAGCTGTGATTGGACACAGCTGATCACCTGGTAAAGGGCCCCTGTGATTGGCCCTTTACCATGATCTTTGATCAGTTGTGTCCAAAGGACCCAGCAATCACAGAGCGCACCAGATGCGTGCCCCAGGGGGTGTACGAGGGGCATGGTTCCAGGAGGACATTCATGGACACCCTGCTGGAACAACAGAGCCACACTGTAGTCATCTTTCGACTATAGCACGGTTAGGAAGTGGTTAACAGAGTAAATTTTGGTTGGGGCCACCATCTTATTCTACATATAGGTGCAATATGCTACTGTATTTTGTGTTTAATTGATTTTATGATTTTAACCTGCATTAATAAAAGTTGTATTTTTATTAACTACTTAGAGACCGCCCGCCTGCCCACAATGTACTGCGGATGTGCAACAACGTCCCCGAACACCACTGCCTACTTCCGGGGTATCGGCCGCACGCACCGCCCACCCTGCACCCACTGTGATTGCACACAGAGGGAACCTGTCAGCAAGTCCCAGCCAATGATTCAGGGCCGCGACCTGCTGATTGGCTGTGTCCAATCACAGCCCAGAGCTCTGTGTTGTTTACCAACACAGAGCTGTAGGAAGGGAGTGAGAGATAGGAGATAGGAAGGGAGTGAGAGATCTCTTAGTAAAAGCAGCACACTGTACACACATTACACATAGTTAGGCACACATTTAAATCCTTGATCATCCCTAGATGTTAACCCCTTCCCAGCCAGTGTCATTAGTACAGTGACAGTGTATAGCATTATCACTGGTCACTGTATTACTGACAAAAATGGTGAAAAAAATATAATAAAAAAAAATCTAATGTGCACCACTCACCACAAACAAAATCATAAATAATCATAAAAAATCCAGTGTTGTGAACACATAAAGGATCATTGGGTGGGAGACATGCAATCATGCAATAAAGTGTATGATTCCCTTTAGAAAGTGGTGTGTAGACTTTACAGAGAATCTGCTTACCAGATATTAAAAGCAAGTGAGCGTATATTATCCAAAGGTTGAAAAAAAAGGTGCAGCAAGCCACATGAAAAACCTGCTTACCAGATATTACAACCAAGTGAGCTTATAGTCATCCATCAGATGGAGGGTATGAAAAAGAAGGTCTAACAAGCCACTCAGAAATCCTCATAAAATTCCTGCTTACCAGATGTCATATAAGATGGGCAGATAATCACAGACACAGATTAAAATCCCTGGCTGGAACAGCGTGCCTCCGTTCTGACATCCTAGCCCCGAGCTCAGCGGAGCATAATATACAAAAAGCAGGCAATAGTGTGATACTGTATTGACTGAATTTATTCGTATTAAAAGTACACTTACAATAAAAACGATGTAACGAGCAGTGCCGGCCGGCATACAAACAGACTCCCGTCCTCAACGAGACCTCGTGGTGACGTCAACGCGTCCCTCCCATTTTTTTTTTTTTTATTATATTTTTTTCACCATTTTTGTCAGTATTACGCTATGTTTTTTAAATAAATTTTTTGGGTAATCCTTGTGGATCCGAATACAGGGGACGAGTGTGATCCATCCTGTTTCATTTGATCGCTTTCTTTAAAGGCCCAGGCTGGGTTTTAAGCCACTCGCTCGTTTGGCTTACTTTCTGGTAAGCAGTTCACCACGTAAGATTTGCTTCAAATTTTGAGCTTCCACTTAACAACTTATGAACATTCACGTTATTCACTGTGTGTCGATTGGACATTCCTCTAAATAGGACTTTTACCACTTTTAATTATTTTGGTTATCATTTTTTAGCACTATTTTTTATATTTTCTTTTCTGTTTTGGTGTACCTCACTTATAACCGCAGCTTTACCTTATTCTCCAAGCGCAGTTTTTTGTTTTTCTGTCTTATATCCACTGTATTACTGTCATTGGTGATTACAGTGGCAGTTAGTCAGTTCCCCCAAGGTCAGTTAGTGTCAGATCGCCCACTGCACTATCGCTGTCCCATTATAAGTTGTTCATTGCTGCCATTAGCAGTGTAAAAAAATACATAAAAACTCCAGTATTCCATGGTTTGTAGGCAATATAGATTTCACTCAAATCAATCAATAAACACTTATTGAGATTTTTTAAAATCAAAAACATGTAGCAGAATACACAGAACTTACTGGAAATGTTTTATAGCAGAAAGTAAAAAGTATTTTTTTTCACAAAATGTTTGGTCTTTTGTCATTTGTTTAAAATATAAAAAAATATAAAATATATATACAGTGGGGCAAAAAAGTATTTAGTCACCACCAATTGTGCAAGTTCTTAAAAAGATGAGAGAGGCCTGTAATTGTCATCATAGGTATACCTCAACTATGAGAGACAAAATGTGGAAACAAATCCAGACAATCACATTGTCTGATTTTTGAAAAAATTTATTTGCAAATTATGGTGGAAAATAAGTACCGTATATACTCAAGTATAAGTCGTTCCGAGTATAAGTCGAGGCCCTAATTTACCACAAAAAAATGTGAAAAACTTATTGACCCGAGTATAAGACGAGGGTGAGAAATGCACAGCTACTGTAAGTGGAAAAGAGGGTCAACAATGCCCATTTGCATGCCTCACTGTACCCATTTGCAGCCATAGGTCCCCTGAACATCAAACTCGGTAGTTAAGGGTTCCTAGATGCCTCCTAGCTGCAGCCAAAATTTGGGGTCTCTGAACCCAAAGGGTCCCGAAATGACATTGCTGCAGATGGACACAGTTGACCAAATTTGGGGCCCCGTATCTCGGGGACACTTAGTGCTAAGAACCCCAGCTTTGGATATGGTATGGTACCAGTTCCACTGGGTTTGCACACCAAATTTGGGGTTCCTAGCACTAAGTGGCCCTGAGATATATGGCCCCAAAATCGGTTCAGAAAATGTCAAGCACTTTTCTGCAGCAGAGAATGACATTTTCTGAACCGATTTTAGGGCCCCGTATCTCGGGGCCACTTAGTACTAAGAACTTCAGCTTTGGATATGTTGTGGTACCAGATCCACTGGGTTTGCACACCAAATTTGGGGTTCCTAGCACCAAGTGGTCCTGAGATATGGGGCCCCAAATCGGTTCGGAAAATGATTTTTTTTGCTGCAGAAAAGTGCTTGTTTCCAGTATAAGTCGAGGGGGGCACTTTCAGCACAAAAAAATGTGCTGAAAAATTCGACTTATACTCGAGTATATATGGTATTTGGTCTCCTACAAACAAGCAAGATTTCTGGCTCTCACAGACCTGTATCTTCTTCTTTAAGAGGCTCCTCTGTCCTCCACTCATTACCTGTATTTATGGCACCTGTTTGAACTTATTATCAGTATAAAAGACACCTGTTAGGCATGTGCATTCCGTTTCATTCCGAATCGAAATTCGGACGAATTTTTCATTATTCGGAAATTCGGATGCACCCGAATTTCCGAATTACAAAAGTAAAGAATTTAAACGAATCCGAAAAAAACGAACAAATTCGAAAACATATTTGAATCGAATTCGAAAACATATTCGAATCGAATTAGAAAACATATTTGAATCTTCCGAAATTCAAATTTCGTATAGAATGAATTCAAATTTGAATAGAAAAGTTTAGAACAGAATAAAAAAGAATAGCATAGAAAAACAATGAAACAGAATAGAAAAAAATATTATATATATATATATATATATATATATATATATATATATATATATATATATATATATATATATATATATATATATATATATATATATATATATATATATATATTTTTTATTCTCTTCTGTTCTATTGTTTTTCTAGTCTATTCTGTTTCTATTATTTTCTATTCTAATCTTTTCTATTCAAATTCAAATTCATTCTATACGAAATTCTAATTTTAGAAGCCATCTTCCGAAATTCGAATTTCGCATAGAATAAATTCAAATTCGAATAGAAAAGTTTAGAATAGGTAATATTGACAACTCCTTGCTTCAGATGGAGACCAGATGGATATATTTATTGAATGCGGTCAAATATCCTGGCCTCAATGAGTATATTAGCTTCAAATCTTTTCTTTAGAATAACATTTATGTATATATATACAAATATTCTTATTATCTAGCTAGTCTATTCTTTGACTGTCTCCTCACTGGCTGGTCGATCTTATGCCCATCGGGCCCTGCTGGTTCGGTGTTCCATCTGCCCTTACTCCTTGCCCCCGTCCTGTACCCACTGCTGGTTAACTTTATATCTGTATGTTGAAATAATAAATACAGTAGTCACTATATGTAGTTGCATACTGTATGTACGATAATTCCTATTACCTGTTTTTATTGAATACATAATTAAAATATCTGGATTAGTTTGATGTATATAAAAAATACAAAATAATAAAATATAATAAAAAAACAATTATTGATAATATGATGACCTAAGTTCATGTAGAGATACGTTAAAACTAAATGCATTGTTTTATTTTGGATTACCATATCGATTTTATTAATGCAATTTTGTCATCTAATTTATACTTGTGTTGTTGCAGGCATTTTCCTCCGTTATCGAATGGCGGCCAATGCGGTGATACCATCTGTCCACCGCCAGGGCCACTCCACCTATGTCCCCGATCTGTCTGAATTATCAGACTTCCCCTTGTTCCTTCCGCCCTCCCTCCCTCCTGGGGCGGCCCAATGCACTGGGTGTTTTTACCCCCCATTCATCTGGGAACTTGTTTCACTACAGCCTTTGGCTGCATGGACGCCCAAGGGCTGGCTTTATTGTCAGCCCGCCCCTTCGGCCGGGACCATTGCGGTGTTCCAACGCCTGTTCATGCCTCCTCTCCCCTCTGTCTCCCTTGGATGATGTGGGGTTCTCCCCCTTCTTCCTCTGGAGCCTTCCGTTGCACTTTTCCATCTGTCGATCATGTCGCAGGCAGTAGCCGCCATGTGACCGGACCGACGCTCGGACTTATGGGATATGTAGGCAAATGATACTGGCTACTGCGCATGTGCCCCGCCCGCCTGTCGTCTGCTCCTGATCAGCTGATTTATATCATGCTGATCAGGTGGGGGTTTTAAAAGGCAGCCTTGCTCTCAGTGTGTTTTTTATCTCCTTGCTGTGGGACCATCCTGGGGAGCTGGCTACATATGTAAAAGGTAATAGATCCAACAAATTTCTTTCATCACAGCAAGCATCTGTCATTATATTGCCACATATGGCTATACTGGCTGAACTTTCTTGCTAACAGTCCCTTTGTTATATGCATTGACTTTTAGACCATCTACAATAACAGGTGTTACCAGAAAGACTCATTGTGGAGGTTCCAACGTTTAGCCAAGATATTGGCGGAACCTTATTCATAGGATGCATTTTTTCTAACTTAATGCGTATCCGGTAAGCCATACTCACTATATCCAACATATTTCACTATGTCCTTCAAATCTGAAATTCACTGATATTTTTAGGCCCCTTTCACACGAGGGATCCGTATGTCCGTTTTTCACCCTTCCGTTTTCGGATGAAAAACGGACATACATTCATCCCTATGGAGCGTCGGATGTCAGCGGTGACATGTCCGCTGACATCCGACCCGCTCCGATCCGAAAAGTGTAACGGAGGAAAAACCTACTTTTCCATCCGTTTTCGGATCGGATCGGATGACGACGGACGCTACGGACCGTCATCATCCGATCCCCCCATAGGGGAGAGCGGCGCTCTGACAGGTCCGTCGCTGCACAGTGTGCAGCGATGCACCTGTCATCTTCCTGCTCAGCGGGGATCGGCGGAGCTATCCCCGCTGAGCAAGCGGATGTTCACGGGGCGGATCATGACTGATCCGCCCCGTGTGAAAGAGCCCTTATGTGTATCAATATCATTTTTCCCATACCCTTTTTTTTTTTTCCCTCTCTTGAATCTATTTTACAGTCCTTTTGATCGCATTCATGCGATTTTTTTTTACATGAACTGACTGCGCTGTGAATCTCCCTTGTGCAACATTGAGTGCCTTGGTTTTGCATATAATTAGGGTATGTAATTGAGGCTTAGGTCCCTTTTGTTAAATAAAATTAAAAGAATTTTCAATACTTATACGCTATACTTCTCTTTTTAGGCGCCCTTTAATTCCCCTGTAGCCAAATACTGGGCTGAGTGCAACTTCCATTCTCAGTGTCTCGGTGGTGTCCCCCTTGCGTTTTGGAGCCCGCATGGTATGTTTTAGGTGTGTGGGGGGTGGGAAGACCGTGGGATATGGGTGGGCGGCAATTTGACCACTATGCGATGCGATTGGCTTGCCTCCAGCAGTACAAGATTATGTTGATCCAATAATGCATTTTTTCTTTATTATAGCGGTTTTACTCTCTGCGGTCATTTATTTGAACTGTATTTCTGTTTTTGTTTTTGCTTTGTATATTTTTTGTACTCTTTCATGTAAACATTTTAGATGTTTTTGATATCAATAAAATAAATGATTTTATATAAAATATCATTCTAGTAATTTTGAATTTTGGTGGCACCGCAATAATCCCATCCTCCCCTTCCCCCATTTTTTGAGATCTTCGACTCGGGATGAGGTGCCGTATCTGGTAGGACACACCACCCACCATCCAATTTAGAATAGAATAGAAAAGAATAGCATAGAAAAACAATGGAACAGAATAGAAAAAAAAAATAATATATATATATATATATATATAACCATCTTCCGAAATTGGAATTTGGTACAGAATGAATTTGAATTCGAGTAGAAAAGATTAGAATACAATATATTATATTTTTTTCTATTCTGTTCTATTGTTTTTCTATGCTATTCTTTTATATTTTCTATTCTATCCTAATCTTTTTTTATTGGAATTCGATTTCATTCTATACGAATTTCAAATTTCGCAAAATGGTTATATATAGTTTACTTTTTCAAATTCAGTTAATGTTTTTTTCGAATGTGGTAGAATTTTTTCGAATTTGATAGTTTTTTTCGAATGTGGTAGAATTTTTTCGAATTTGATAGATTTTTTAGAATTTGACAGTTTTTTTCGAATGTGGTAGAATTTTTTCGAATTTGATAGTTTTTTTTTTCGAATTTGATAGTTTTTTTCGAATACGGTCGAATTTTTTCGAATGCTGTCAAATTATTTTGAATTTGAATACGAAACGAATTCCGAAAACAAATGTAACGAATTTAACTAAATGAATTTAGTTAAATAACGAAACGAAACGAAACAAATTTTTTCATCCTGCACATGTCTAACACCGGTCCACAACCTCAAACAGTCACACTCCAAACTCCACTATGGTGAAGACCAAAGAGCTGTCGAAGGACACCAGAAACAAAATTGTAGACCTGCACCAGGCTGGGAAGACTGAATCTGCAATAGGCAAGCAGCTTGGTGTGAAGAAATCAACTGTGGGAGCAATAATTAGAAAATGGAAGACATACAAGACCACTGATAATCTCTCTCCATCTGGGAGACCACTGATGATCTCCCTGCATTACGGGCTGCCACTGGACCGCACAATTACTAGTTTGCCTCCACACACCCCAGTAGCTGCTGGTTGCCTCCACACACCCCAGTAGCTGCTGGTTCCTCCACCCCTGACATGTTTTCTGGGACCCAGGATGATGGGTGCTGCCAGGTAGAGGGGAGGGAGATCAGAGAACACCCTCCACTGATCTCCACTTCTACCCCTCCCCCCTCAGGTATAACACTTTCCAGCATGTGACACAAAGAAATAAAATGAATAGAGTGCACTTTATCAATTTTATTTCTTTGAGTCACATGCTGGAAAGTCTTCTACCTGGAAGAGGTTGATTGCTCTGATTGGTCCAATGAATTTGCGCTGGAAGTTTACTCACGGGAACCAACACATTGAACTTTTATATCATTTAGTTCCTTCATTTTCTTTATGTTCTGGTTAAACACATGGCTTGTATCAAAAATACGTTTTAGGAGGTTTAATATTAATTTAATAAAGCGCACTTCCAGTCTACGGGGAAAAAAAAAAAAAAAGAAAGGTCAGCAGCTACAAACACTGTACTGCTGGCTTTTAATATAAGGACACTTAGGCCTCATGCACACGAGATGCTGTTAAACTCGTGTTCAGAGGCAGTTTGACACTTTTTTCAACTGCCCTGAACCCATTCAATGTTATCCTATGTGTCCATGTACACAGTCTCTTTTTTTAGGCAGTTGCGTTTAACCTCGTTTTTCCAGAAGCAAAAAAAGGGTTCAGACGCGAAAGTTTTTCACGTTTCAGACGCCAAACGCGGCTAAACGCCGGTACCGCATTTAGCCGCGTTTGCGTTTATAAGTGTTTTTAAAGAAACATTTTATGACCTGAATTTGAGGCCCCATATCTCGGGGCCACTTAGCGCTAGGAACCCCAAATTTGGTATGCTAACACAGTTAGACTAGCACTATAACATATCCAAATTTGAGGTTCCTAACACCAAGTGGCCCTGAGATATAAGGCCCCAAAATCAGGTCAGAAAATGTAATTCTCTGCTCTGCAGACTTCTAGACGCAAACGCGGCAAAACGAGCGTTTCTAAATGCCGGTTTCAGCTTTTAAAATCATGTGTTCAGCAGAGTTTGCACCGGCGTCTCGTGTGAATGAGGCCTTACCTGTCCAGGGATCCCGTGATGTCGGCACCCCAGGATGATTAATCCATTGGCTTCAGGTGCAGGCGCCGCCATTCCAAGTAAGGGAAACCTACAGGCTTCACTGCTGGTTTCCTACTGCACATGCGCAAGTCGCGCCGTGCTTTCTGAAAGGTCCTGCCATCTTCTGGGACACACACAGGTCCCAGAAGGCGGTGCTGGGAAGGAGGAGGGGCCGGACATGATGTAGATCGCTGTGCAGTGATCTTACCAGGAAGTGAGAGCGGGTACCTGTCAAAACCAGATATCCCCTCCCCCCCAAAAAAGTGCCAAATGTGGCAGAGGAGGGGGGGTACCAACAAGCAGAGCTTCCCCTTTTGGGTGGAGCTCCACTTTAATATGAGTATTATTATTACATATCATTCCCAGTACACAGGTCATTTTAATTTTCTTTTTCAAAAAATCTTCATTTTTGGGTGTATAATTATTTTGTGCGGTTAGGCAGCAGTATTAAAGTATAAATTATTCATGCTGGGGGTTGTAGTACTCCAACCTCCTAAGTGCATACTGCAGTTAAAAAGTGCAGCAGGATCAAAATTTGGGCATTGATGTGTGAAAATACATTGCTATCGTGCGGCCCTCTGGACGTGTCGGGGGGCCGCATTGGAGACCCTCTATAATTTTCAAGTTGACCACCACTGCTTTAACCCCTTAAATCCCAGGACAGCTATAAACAGAGCTTGGTAGCAAAGGGGTTAAATGGTACACGAAATCCCGACTCACCTGACAGAGAATTGTTTCTCTTTGTCGCTATTATTGAATCATTTCCTTTTATTCGTTTCTAATCATCTTTTTATTACATTCTGTTGTTTTTCAGATACAATGTGGGGCACCGAGGGGTGTACTACACGTGAAAAATGTCTGGAATATGTTTTTTTACGTCCTTACATATGCTGCTCAGGGGACCTCTGTAACAACTGACCTGGAGATCCAGAAGAAATGTGATTGGATGGAGGCGGAGCTCACCACACCAATCATGTGATCAATCATTTCATTTCCTGCCTGATATATAAATCTCATCCGATATCCATCAATGTTATATTATCTGATCATCACCTTCATAATAAAAATCATATGCAGTGATATATAAGAGGCACACTGTTTATTCCTAATCAATATTCTTATCAGATATCTGTAATCCTGTAAACCGATCGTTTCATTCATTTTGTAAATTATTTGATTAAAATCGGCATAAAGTCCAAAATCATCATAAAGTTATAAAATAAATCATTGCCCCCCCCCCCCCCCCCCCCCCCAGAAATAAAATACAGAACTCACATCAATACTCATCCTATCTCCAGCATTGTACCCCACACACTCCAAAGAGGGAATTATCACTTAATGAAGGAGAAATTCACTAGCCAATCATGTGCAAGGAAGTTTTGCTGGCACATGATTGGATGATTGATGTCAGAGTCAGTGAAAATTCTCTTTCCATATTGGACATTCTCTACTCCTTTATTAATGTTGTGACCATCCAATGTTATAGACACGTTCCAATCCAGCGATGACTATGCCCCGGTGTTCCGTCAGATTAGGCGACCCGTCAGAATTTGTAACGGAAGTGATGTAATGTTGCCGCCATCTTGCTACACCCCGCACTCCTCCGCAGTGAGAAGGCGGCAAGCGGACATCTTGTTACACCCACCGGAGTCTTGAATTTCACAAGTAATTTTAATAGTAAGCTGATCTTATAAAGTGAAGTTTAGTATTTAGAAATCCGTCGGACTGTTTAGATGCTGAATTTTAAAAGCAGCGGCGAGCCTGCCGATCGCACAGGTTTGCTAATCTGACAGAACACCACTCAAAAATCAACATCTAAACAGTCTGACGGATTTCTAAATACTGAACTTCACCATATAAGATCAGCTTACTATTAAAATTACTTGTGAAATTCAAGACTCCGGTGGGTGTAACAAGATGTCCGCTTGCCGCCTTCTCACTGTATCCTTACTGTGGAGGAGTGCGGGGTGTAGCAAGATGGCGGCGACGGAACGTCACTTCCGTTACAAATTCTGACGGGTCGCCTAATCTGACGAAACACCGGCACCATGACTGCTTTGCTTACTTAATGAAGTGATTTTTCTTCCATGGTTACAAAGTTAAAAACATCTGTCATGTGACCAATCATCTCTTCCTCCTGATAGTCAGGGGGGGGGGGGTTGTAGGATACTGTGCAGATACACTGTGTGCCTGTATTCCAGAGACTGTTCTGCCTGAGGTAAGACGCAGGCTGTGATTGGTCAGAGGGCATAGTGGCTGAACAAACTACCCATTCCAGACATGACATGGATATGATCTCCATGTATAAATATATAAGGGGGATATGATTTCCATGTATAAATACATAAAGGGGATATGATCACCATGTATAAACACATAAGGGGGGATATGACCTGAAGGGCCTGGTATGGAATTTGGGGGGACCCCCATGCATTTTATTTTTTAAATTTTGGTTCGGGGTTCCCCTTAATATTCATACCAGACCCAAAGGGCCTGGTAATGCACTGTGGGGGAATCCCAGGCCGTTTCTTTCAATGGCTTTTATGAGTATTGCAGAGACCCGACAAGTCATTATAGCTGCCGGCGCTACCGCTAGTACTTTTAAATGACTTTCTTTTCCTTTAGAAATGTAATTTTGCTCTCGGACTGTTGTAAACACGGGAAACATGCGCCACTTTACAGGCATACTATAGACACCCCCCAGATACAAAATTTAAAGGAATATTTCACTTTTATTGTTTCACTTTAAGCATTAGTAAAATCACTGCTCCCGAAAAAACGTCAGTTTTTAAAACTTTTTTTTGCATTGATCCATGTCCCCTGGGGCAGGACCCAGGTCCCCAAA
This sequence comes from Lithobates septentrionalis, assembly GCA_037952835.1. Classification (NCBI taxonomy): domain Eukaryota; kingdom Metazoa; phylum Chordata; class Amphibia; order Anura; family Ranidae; genus Lithobates; species Lithobates septentrionalis. Next base: position 1,243,444 of record JBBDGP010003344.1, on the reverse strand, counting down.
CACTTTTTATGACAATAAGTTGCATATTAACCCTTAAAATTAGCACTTTTGATTTCTCCCATGGGTTTTTAAAGGGTGTTCTGCAGCTTTCGAATTTGCCGCGAACACCCCAAATTGTTCACTTTTCGGCGAACGGGCAAACAGCCAATGTTCGAGTTGAACTTATGTTCGACCTGAACAAACAGCCCTTCCTTACTCAGCAATATCCAGCCATACTCAGCCGTACCCAGCCATTAGGGATGAGCTTCGAGTTCGAGTCGAACTCATGTTCTACTCGAACATTGGCTGTTCGCAAGTTCGCCGAACAGCGAACAATTTGGGGTGTTCGCGGCAAATTCGAATGCCGCGGAACACCCTTTAAAAGTCTATGGGAGAAATCAAAAGTGCTAATTTTAAAGGCTTATATGCAAGTTATTGTCATAAAAAGTGTTTGGGGACCCGGGTCCTGCCCCAGGGGACATGGATCAATGCAAAAAAAAGTTTTAAAAACTGACGTTTTTTCAGGAGCAGTGATTTTATTAATGCTTAAAGTCAAACAATAAAAGTGTAATATCCCTTTAAATTTCGTACCTGGGGGGTGTCTATAGTATGCCTGTAAAGGGGCGCATGTTTCCTGTGTTTAGAACAGTCTGACAGCAAAATGACATTTGGAAGGAAAAAACTCATTTAAAACTACCCGCGGCTATTGCATTGCCGACAATACACATAGAAGTTCATTCATAAAAACGGCATGGGAATTCCCCACAGGGGAACCCCGAACCGAAATAATAAAAAAAAAATGATGTGGGGGTCCCCCTAAATTCCATACAAGGCCCTTCAGGTCTGGTATGGATATTAAGGGGAACCCCAGCCAAAATTTAAAAAAAAATTGACGTGGGGTTCCCCCTAAATTCCATACCAGACCCTTCAGGTCTGGTATGGATTTTAAGGGGAACCCCGCGCCAAAAAAAAAAAAAAAAACGGCGTGGGGTCCCCCTAAAAATCCATACCAGACCCTTATCCGAGCACGCAACCTGGCAGGCCGCAGGAAAAGAGGGGGGGACGAGAGTGCGGCCCCCCCCCCCTCCTGAACCGTACCAGGCCACATGCCCTCAACATTGGGAGGGTGCTTTGGGGTAGCCCCCAAAACACCTTGTCCCCATGTTGATGAAGACAAGGGCCTCATCCCCACAACCGTGGCCGGTGGTTGTGGGGGTCTGCGGGCGGGGGGCTTATCGGAATCTGGAAGCCCCCTTTAACAAGGGGACCCCCAGATCCCGGCCCCCCCCCCCTGTGTGAAATGGTAAGGGGGTACTTACCCCTACCATTTCACTAAAAAACTGTCAAAAATGTTAAAAATGACAAGAGACAGTTTTGACAATTCCTTTATTTAAATGCTTCTTCTTTCTTCCTTCATCTTCTTCTTCTTCTGGTTCTTCTGGCTCTTCTGGTTCTTCCTCCGGCGTTCTCGTCCAGCATCTCCTCCGCGGCGTCTTCTATCTTCTTCTCCTCGGGCCGCTCCGCACCCATGGCATGAGGGGGGAGGCTCCCGCTCTTCTCTTCATCTTCTTCTTCATCTTCATCTTCTTCTTCATCTTCTTCTTCTTCTTCTTCTCTTCTTCATCTCTTCTTCCTTCTTCATTTCTTCTGCGGCCGCTCCGCATCCATGCATGGAGGGAGGCTCCCGCTGTGTGACGGCGTCTCTTCGTCTGACGGTTCTTAAATAACGGGGGGCGGGGCCACCCGGTGACCCCGCCCCCCTCTGACGCACGGGACATGACGGGACTTCCCTGTGGCATTCCCCGTGACGTCACAGGGAAGTCCCGTCAATTCACCGTGCGTCAGAGGGGGGCGGGGTCACCGGATGGCCCCGCCCCCCGTTATTTAAGAACCGTCAGACGAAGAGACGCCGTCACACAGCGGGGAGCCTCCCTCCATGCATGGATGCGGAGCGGCCCGCAGAAGAAATGAAGAAGGAAGAAGAGATGAAGAAGAGAAGAAGAAGAAGAAGAAGAAGAAGATGAAGAAGAAGATGAAGATGAAGAAGAAGATGAAGAGAAGAGCGGGAGCCTCCCCCCTCATGCCATGGGTGCGGAGCGGCCCGAGGAGAAGAAGATAGAAGACGCCGCGGAGGAGATGCTGGACGAGAACGCCGGAGGAAGAACCAGAAGAGCCAGAAGAACCAGAAGAAGAAGAAGATGAAGGAAGAAAGAAGAAGCATTTAAATAAAGGAATGTCAAAAACTGTCTCTTGTCATTTTAACATTTTTGACAGTTTTTTAGTGAAATGGTAGGGGTAAGTACCCCCTTACCATTTCACACAGGGGGGGGGCCGGGATCTGGGGGTCCCCTTGTTAAAGGGGGCTTCCAGATTCCGATAAGCCCCCCGCCCGCAGACCCCCACAACCACCGGCCACGGTTGTGGGGATGAGGCCCTTGTCTTCATCAACATGGGGACAAGGTGCTTTGGGGGGCTACCCCAAAGCACCCTCCCAATGTTGAGGGCATGTGGCCTGGTATGGTTCAGGAGGGGGGGGGGCCGCACTCTCGTCCCCCCCTCTTTTCCTGCGGCCTGCCAGGTTGCGTGCTCGGATAAGGGTCTGGTATGGATTTTTAGGGGGACCCCACGCCGTTTTTTTTTTTTTTTTTGGGCGCGGGGTTCCCCTTAAAATCCATACCAGACCTGAAGGGTCTGGTATGGAATTTAGGGGGAACCCCACGTCAATTTTTTTTTAAAATTTTGGCTGGGGTTCCCCTTAATATCCATACCAGACCTGAAGGGCCTTGTATGGAATTTAGGGGGACTCCCACATCATTTTTTTTTTTAATTTTGGTTCGGGGTTGCCCTGTGGGGAATTCCCATGCCGTTTTTATCAATGAACTTCTATGTGTATTGTCGGCAATGCAATAGCCGCGGTAGTTTTAAATGAGTTTTTTCCTTCAAAATGTCATTTTGCTGTCAGACTGTTCTAAACACGGGAAACATGCGCCCCTTTACAGGCATACTATAGACACCCCCCAGGTACGAAATTTAAAGGGATATTACACTTTTATTGTTTGACTTTAAGCATTATTAAAATCACTGCTCCTGAAAAAACGGCCGTTTTTAAAACTTTTTTTTGCATTGATCCATGTCCCCTGGGGCAGGACCCAGGTCCCCAAACACTTTTATTGACAATAACTTGCATATTAGCCTTTAAAATTAGCACTTTTGATTATTCATGTTCGTGTCCCATAGACTTTAACGGTGTTCGCGTGTTCGAACGAATTTTTTTTCCTGTTCGCATGTTCTGGTGCGAACCGAACAGGGGGGTGTTCGGCTCATCCCTACCCCTTATGTATTTATACATGGAGATCATATCCCCCTGGTGAAAGGGCCGCTGATTGGGCAGTACAACCAGCCCTGTTGCACCGGGCCTGGCCCTATCAGCTGCATAGAGGGGCCCGGCCAGCATTACAGCTCATTGCTGCATAAATTTTTTTTTTTTAAATTGAGCTTGGTTAACTTCTCCCCGCTCTTTTTTTTTTTATTGTTTTTTTTTTTTTTAATAATTTTTTATTAATTTATTTGCGACAGTACAAAATATTAAACATGTAGCGTATACAATAGGGCCCATCGGCCTAATACTAATTAACTGTAATTACTCTTAGCAAGCTTACTTGTTTTCTATCGTATATTGCCTGCCACCCCCCACCCGCGGCCCTCCCTTTTAAGAATAAACCTTTTCAGTGCAAACTTTGTTCCTTGCTTACTTCCCTTCTCCTTACTCTCTCGTTTCTTCCCTCCCGGGAACTGCGTTTTCCGTATCACCTCCCATATTTAGGGCTATTATTGCATATGGCCTCTAATACGGCGCTCGCAGAGGGCATTCCATCCCTTGTAACCATGGGTTCCATATCTTGGCGAACTTGCTCTAGTTTCCCAACCTGGTATAATTTGTTTTTTCCTTCCATACTAAAGAGTTGATAGCCCTAACCCATTCATCCGGAGTCTGAGGTGTTTTTGATTGCCAAGATTGTGCAATTAATTTTCTTGCTTGATACAAACATCTTGCGATGGCTATTACAGTGCTCCTGTCCCCTAGATCTCCCTCAATATAGCCCAAAATACATGTTTTGTTTTCTAGCTCTAATTTGACCCTAAACGTGGTGCTAATAATTTTTAGAATCTCAGACCAGTATCTGACCAATTTTGGGCATCTCCACATCATATGTATTAAGTCCCCTGTTTCCCGGTATCTTGGGCACTCATCGTCAGATCTGCGGCCAAACATGTATAATTTCTTGGGAGTATAATAAGCTCTATGCAATAATAACAGATGTGAGGCTTTTTGCGAGGGAGAGACCGATAACACTGGGCCAAATTCTAAAATCCTCTTCCACTGGTCATCAGTTATTACCCCCACATCTGCCTCCCATCTATCCCTGTTCCCAGAGGACCCTGCCTGTCTATTAATTCTGTTTATTATTTGTACGTATATCTCAGATATGAGGCCCTTGGTGGTCTCTGTCTTGATTATTTTTTGAAGAAGTGGGATCTTACTCCATATCAACGGTTGATCTCTAAACTGCTTACCTAAAGCATGTCTGATCTGTAAATAACTATAAAATATTTTATTTGGTATCCCATACTCTTGTCTCAACTCTGCAAATGATTTTAAGGTGTCGCCTTCATACAGTTGGATCAGCCGACTCACCCCATATCTTTCCCATTAACTATTTTTCTCTATGGTTAATAACTCATGTAAACATTTATTGCGCCAAGTTGGTGAATGTTCTGAGACTCCCTTATACCCCATAAGTCTCTTAACTGTCTGCCAGACTTTAGTGATCATCTTAGGTGTCGGACTCTCCCTTTGCAGCGAGTCTGTCTCTAACGCTTCCGCTAGTGAATTATGTAAATTCCCCTGTAACATGATTTTAACACTTATACTTCCCCCTCCCCGTAGTGGCACATCCTCCCCAACTGTTGTAACTGAGCTGACAGATAATAACTAAACGGGTAGGGGACTGTCATTCACCCCTCTGTGGCGGGCCGCTGAAATGTTTGCAGGCTAATCCTGGCCTGTCTTTTTTTCCATATTAACTCCCTGAAAAGGGTTTGAATTTTTTGGAACCACTTCTCTCCAATCCAGATTGGGGAATTATGGAGTAAATACAACAACTGCGGCATCCATATCATTTTAACCAAGTTGGCCCATCCCGCCACAGACAGGGGGAGTCTATTCCAAATATCACATTTTCTTTTGAATTTCAATAGAAGTGGGACTAAGTTATCCTCGATAAACTAATTGGGATCTTTTTACAGCACTATACCAAGATACTTCATCTTCTTTGTAATTTTTAACTGGGGTATTCCCACCGGAATGGAATTAACCAGTGGATCGACCGGCAGGATCGATGATTTCTCCCAATTAATAACTAAGCCCGAAAACTTACCAAATTCCTCCACTATATGCATCACTTTTTCCAACAAGGATACCGTGTCCCCCAGGAAAAATAAGACATCATCTGCATATAGCGCTATCCTTTCTTCCCCCCATTTCCTTTGAAAACCCCGTAATTCGGTTGGTGACCTCACCGCTCCTGCCAGTGGTTCCATGGCCAGGGTGAATAACAGGGGAGACAAAGGGCACCCCTGTCTTGTCCCTCTCTCGAGTGAAAAAAGTTTCCATTATTTATTTTTAGCCTAACGCTTAGGTGATTATATAATATTTTCAGCCACCCGATAAATACAGGGTCAAATGCAAACCTCTCCAATACCCACCAAAGGTACTCCCACTCAAGGCTATCAAAAGCCTTGGCTGTATCCAAGGACAAGATAGCCCTAGAACCCATATTTTCTGTTGGTACCTGGAGGTTCATGTATACCCTTCTAATATTTACGCTGGTGGACCGATTGGAAATAAACCCTGACTGATCCAAGTGCACGAGTTTTGAAATATATTTATTTAGTCTAGTTGCCAATGCTCTTGCGACAATTTTAACGTCAGAGCACAATAATGATATTGGCCTATAAGAGGATACTTCAAGTTGGTCTTTCCCTTCTTTCTGTATCACTATGATATTAGCCTCCATTATTGAAGAGGGCAGCCCTCCCCCCTCAGCCGCCCACTCCAGTGCCTTTAGATGCTCTGGGAGCAGCACCTCCCCATAGTGTTTATAGGTCTCCAATGGTAACCCATCTGAACCCGGGTCTCCTCCGCTCTTACTTGTTTTATGGAGCAGGGTTATACCGTTTTCCTGGGCCCCATCAGGTCAACAGAGGGGCCCAGGTGCCCACAGAGGAGGGACTATTTCTTCATTTTTGGGAGCGCATGTATATCATTCAGACCGCTACTCGATTAGTCCTGGCCAGGCGGAGTCATACTATGATTCTCCGCCCTGCTTTCTCAGGTGTTGAGATGCGAGGAGGCTGATAGAACAAGAAGGAGAGCATGGCTGCAATGGACACAGTGAGTGAAGAATAAAGCATAGAATCCTCACTGTGTCCTTTTTTATAATATAATTCCCAACACAGCAGGATATCATTAGCATTACAATAGTCTTCACAGGCAGCACGGCTCATATCCCCCCTTATGTATTTATACATGGTGATCATATCCCCCTTTATGTATTTATACATGGAGATCATATCCCCCCTGATGTATTTATACATGGAGATCATATCCCCCTTATGTATTTATACACGGAGATCATATCCCCCCTTATGTATTTATACAAGGAGATCATATCCCCCCTTATGTATTTATACATGGTGATCATATCCCCCTTATGTATTTATACATGGAGATCATATCCCCCCTTATGTATTTATACATGGTGATCATATCCCCCCTTATGTATTTATACATGGTGATCATATCCCCCCCTATGTATTTATACATGGAGATCATATCCCCCCTTATGTATTTATACATGGAGATCATATCCCCCCTTATGTATTTATACATGGTGATCATATCCCCCCCTATGTATTTATACATGGAGATCATATCCCCCCTTATGTATTTATACATGGAGATCATATCCCCCTTATGTATTTATACATGGTGATCATATCCCCCCTTATGTATTTATACATGGTGATCATATCCCCCCTTATGTATTTATACATGGTGATCATATCCCCCCCCTATGTATTTATACATGGAGATCATATCCCCCCTTATGTATTTATACATGGAGATCATATCCTCCCTTATGCATTTATACATGGAGATCATACCCCCCCCCCCCCCCCTTATGTATTTATACATGGAGATCATATCCCCTTATGTATTTATACATGGAGATCATATCCCCCCTTATGTATTTATACATGGTGATCATATCCCCCCTTATGTATTTATACATGGAGATCATATCCCCCCTTATGTATTTATACATGGAGATCATATCCCCCTTATGTATTCATACATGGTGATCATATCCCCCCTTATGTATTTATACATGGAGATCATATCCCTCCTTATGTATTTATACATGGAGATCATATCACCCTTATGTATTTATACATGGAGATCATATCCCCCTTATGTATTTATACGTGGAGATCATATCCCCCCTTATGTATTTATACATGGAGATCATATCCCCCTTATATATTTATACACAGAGATCATATCTCCCCTTATGTATTTATACATGGAGATCATATCCATGTCATGTCTGGAATGGGTAGTTTGTTCAGCCACTATGCCCTCTGACCAATCACAGCCTGCGTCTTACCTCAGGCAGAACAGACTCTGGAATACAGGCACACAGTGTATCTGCACAGTATCCTGTAACCCCCCCCTCCCCCCCCCACACACACACACACACGCACACTATCAGGAGGAAGAGATGATTGGTCACATGACAGATGTTTTTAACTTTGTAACAATGTAAGAAAAATCACTTCATTAAGTAAGCAATGCAGTCATGGTGCCGGTGTTTCGTCAGATTAGGCGACCCGTCAGAATTTGTAATGGAAGTGACGTTCCGTCGCCGCCATCTTGCTACACCTCACACTCCTCCACAGTAAGGATACAGTAAGAAGGCGGAAAGTGGACATCTTGTTACACCCACCGGAGTCTTGAATTTCACAAGTATTTTTAATAGTAAGCTGAGCTTATATGGTGAAGTTCAGTATTTAGAAACCCATCGGACTGTTTAGATGTTGATATTTGAGTGGTGTTCTGTCAGATTAGCAAACCTGTGCGATCAGCAGGCTCGCCGCTGCTTTTAAGATTCAGCATCTAAAGAATCCGATGGATTTCTAAATACTGAACTTCACCATATAAGATCAGCTTACTATTAAATTTACTTGTGAAATTCAAGACTCCGGTGGGTGTAACAAGATGTCCGCTTGCTACCTTCTCACTGGGGAGGAGTGCGGGGTGTAGCAAGATGGCGGCGACGGAGCGTCACTTCTGTTACAAATTCTGACGGGTCGCCTAATCTGACAGAACACCAGGGCATAGTTATCGCTGGATTGGAACGTGTCTATAACATTGGATGGTCACAACTTTAATAAAGGAGTAGAGAATGTCCAATATGGAAAGTGAATTTTCACTGACTCTGACATCAATCATCCAATCATGTGCCAGCTTTATGATGGTTTTGGACTTTATGCCGTTTTTAATCAAATAATTAATAAAATGAATGAAACGATCGGTTTACAGGATTACAAATATCTGATAAGAATATTGATTAGGAATAAACAGTGTGACTCTTATATATCACTGCATATGATTTTTATTATGAAGGTGATGATCAGATAATATAACATTGATGGATATCGGACGAGATTTATATATCAGGCAGGAAATTAAATGATTGATCACATCATTGGTGTGGTGAGCTCCGCCTCCATCCAATCACATTTCTTCTGGATCTCCGGATCAGTTACAGAGATCCTCCGAGCGGCACACTAAATGAGGATGAATTAAATTACGTTCCATACATTCTTTCTGTGTAGTACACCCCTCGATGCCCCCCTTTGGAACTGAAAAACAACAGAATGTAATAAAAAGATGATTAGAAACGAATAAAAGGAAATGATTCAATAATTTTCGTGTACCATTTAACCCCTTTGCTACCGAGGTATGTTTATAGCTGTCCTGGGATTTAAGGGGTTAAAGCAGTGATGGTCAACTTGAAAATTATAGAGGGTCTCCAATGCGGCCCCCCGACACGTCCAGAGGACCACACGATAGCAATGTATTTTCATACATCAACACTCAAATTGTGATCCTGCTGCACTTTTTAACTGAAGTATGCACTTAGGAGGATGGAGTACTACAACCCCCAGCATGAATAATTTATACTTTAATACTGCTGCCCAACCGCACAAAATAATTATACACCCAAAAATAAAGATTTTTTTGAAAAAGAAAATTAAAATGACCTGTGTACTGGGAATGATATGTAATAATAATACTTTTATTAAAGTGGAGCTCCACCCAAAAGGGGAAGCTCTGCTTGTTCGCACCCCCCCCCCTTCTCTGCCACATTTGGCACTTTTGGGGGGGGAGCGGATATCTGGTTTTGACAGGTACCCGCTCTCACTTCCTGGTAAGATTGCTGCACGGTGAACTACATCATGTCCAGCCCCTCCTCCTTCCCCCCACCGCTTTCTGGGACCTGTGTGTGTTCCAGAAGATGGCAGGACCATTCAGAAAGTGTGGTGCGACTTGCGCGGTAGGAAACCAGCAGGGCAGCCTCTAGGGTTCACAGCCAGTTTCCCTTTTTTGGACTTTCCAGCATGTGACTATCAATAAAATTGATAAAGTGCACTCTATTCATTTTATTTCTTTGCATCACATGCTGGAAAGTGTTATACCTGAGGGGGGGGGGGGTAGAAGTGGAGATCAGTGGAGGGTGTTCTCTGATCTCCCTCCCCTCTACCTGGCAGCACCCATCATCCTGGGTCCCGGAAAACATGTCAGGGGTGGAGGAACCAGCAGTTACCGGCATGTGTGGAGGCAATCTAGCAATTGTGCAGTCCAGTGGCAGCCCGTAACGCAGGGCGCAGGGGCGCCGCCCCCCTAATCCATGTGTCCGACCCCCTAATCTACATGCAGGGGGCCGGACAAAGGGATTCCAATAGGTTTTTTTTTTTAAAGCTTGTGATTAGAGCTCTAATAGACAGCAAAAAAGGATGCAGAGCACTGCGCCCCGAGCCCACCCACTTGTCTGACCATAGTGAAGTAATATTCGCTATTGTCTTCCTGATTCTCCTCCTGGCGAATCAGGAAGCGGGTCCTGAGAGCCGTCACCCGATGGGCCGAGAGGAGAAGTGATCCTATTGGCCGCCGAGGAGGAGGAGGGAGGAGACACAGGGGAAGCCACCAAGAAGCACGAGGAGGAGGAGACCAGCAGCCTCCACTGGCGCAGTGACTAGTTCACTTTATATGATACCTGATAGGGGGCTTGTCAGATTTACACACAGCTACAACTGCCAGGAGTGTGTGCAAAACCTCCCACTTCCACCAACGTACAACAAAGAAACTCTATGTGGACTTTATGGGCGCACAACACTCTCCTAACCACTTTTTTAAATATTTTTTTCATTTATTTTTTTATATTTTAAATAAATGACCAAACATTTTGTGAAAAAAAAATACTTTTTACTTTCTGCTATAAAACATATCCAATAAGTTCTGTGTATTCTGCTACATGTTTTTGATTTAAAAAAATCCCAATAAGTTTATATTGATTGATTTGAGTGAAATTTATATCGCCTACAAACCACGGAAAACTGGAATTTTTATGTACAGTGGGGACGGAAAGTATTCAGACCACCTTAAATCTTTCACTCTTTGTTATATTGCAGCCATTTGCTAAAATCATTTAAGTTAATTTTTTTCTTCATTAATGTACACACAGCTCCCCATATTGTACACACAGCACCCCATATTGTACACACAGCGCCCCATATTGTACACACAGCCCCCCATATTGTACACACAGCACCTCATATTATACACACAGCGCCCCATATTGTACACACAGCCCCCCATATTGTACACACAGCACCCCATATTGTACACACAGCGCCCCATATTGTACACACAGCCCCCCATATTGTACACACAGCACCCCATATTGTACACACAGCGCCCCATATTGTACACACAGCACCCCATATTGTACACACAGCGCCCCATATTGTACACACAGCTCCCCATATTGTACACACAGCACCCCATATTGTACACACAGCACCCCATATTGTACACTCAGCCCCCCATATTGACAGAAAAACACAGAATTGTTGACATTTTTTCAGATTTATTAAAAAAGAAAAACTGAAATATCACATGGTCCTAAGTATTCAGACCCTTTGCTCAGTATTTAGTAGAAGCTCCTTTTGATCTAATACAGCCATGAGTCTTTTTGGGAAAGATGCAACAAGTTTTTCACACCTGGATTTGGGGATCCTCTGCCATTCCTCCTTGCAGATCCTCTCCAGTTCTGTCAGGTTGGATGGTAAACGTTGGTGGACGGCCATTTTTAGGTCTCTCCAGAGATGCTCAATTGGGTTTAAGTCAGGGCTCTGGCTGGGCCATTCAAGAACAGTCACAGAGTTGTTGTGAAGCCACTCCTTCGTTATTTTAGCTGTGTGCTTAGACCCCTTTCACACTGGGGCGGTTTTCAGGCGGTATTGCGCTAAAAATACCGCCTGAAAACCGCCCCTAAACAGCTGCCGCTGTCTGTTCAGTGTGAAAGCCCGAGGGCTTTCACACTGAAGCGCTGCGGTGACAGGACGGTGAAAAAAGTCCTGCAAACCGCTTCTTTGGAGCGGGGAAGGAGCGGTGTATTCACCGCTCCTTCCCCGCTCCTGCCCATTGAAATCAATGGGACAGCGCGGCTATACCGCTGTAATACCGCGGCTATTCGGTCGCGCTGTACGAGGGATTTAACCCTTTTTCGGCCGCCAGCGGGGGGTTAAAACCGCACCGCTAGCGGCCGAATACCGCTGCTAGAACGACGGTACAGCAGCGCTAAAAATAGCGCTGTTGTACCGCCGACGCCCCCACCGCCCCAGTGTGAAAGGGGCCTTAGGGTCATTGTCTTGTTGGAAGGTAAACCTTCAGCCCAGTCTGAGGTCCTGAGCACTCTGGAGAAGGATTTCATCCAGGATATCCCTGTACTTGGCCGCATTCATCTTTCCCTCGATTGCAACCAGTCGTCCTGTCCCTGCAGCTGAAAAACACCCCCACAGCATGATGCTGCCACCACCATGCTTCACTGTTGGGACTATATTGGACAGATGATGAGCAGTGCCTGGTTTTTTCCACACATACCGCTTAGAATTAAGGCCAAAAAATTCTATCTTGGTTTCATCAGACCAGAGAATCTTATTTCTCACCATAATGGAGTCCTTCAGGTGTTTTTTAACCACTTCAGCCCTGGAAGGATTTACCCCCTTCCTGACCAGAGCACTTTTTACAATTTGGCACTGCCTCACTTTAAGTGCTAATTGCGCGGTCATGCAATGCTGTACCCAAACGAAATTTGTGACCTTTTCTTCCCACAAATAGAGCTTTCTTTTGATGGTATTTGATCACTTCTGCCATTTTTATTTTTTGCGCTATAAACGGAAAAAGACCAAAAATTTTGAAAACAAATGATATTTTCTACTTTTTGTTGTAAAAAAAATCCAATAAACTCAATTTTAGTCATACATTTAGGCCAAAATGTATTCGGCCACATGTCTTTGGTAAAAAAAAAGTCAATAAGTGTATATTTATTTGTTTGCGCAAAAGTTATAGCGTCTACAAGCTAGGGTACATTTTCTGGAATTTACACAGCTTTTAGTTTATGACTGCCTATGTCATTTCTTGAGGTGCTAAAATGACAGGGCAGTACAACCCCCACCCCCCAAATGACCCCATTTTGGAAAGTAGACACCCCAAGGAAATTGCTGAGAGGCATGTTGAGCCCATTGAATATTAATTTTTTTGTCCCAAGTGATTGAATAATGACAAAAAAAAAAAAAAAATTTACAAAAAGTTGTCACTAAATGATATATTGCTCACACAGGCCATGGGCATATGTGCAATTGCATCCCAAAATACATTCAGCTGCTTCTCCTGAGTATGGTGATACCACATGTGTGGGACTTTTTTGGGAGCCTAGCCGCGTACGGGGCCCCGAAAACCAATCACTGCCTTCAGGATTTCTAAGCGCGTACATTTTTGATTTCACTCCTCACTACCTATCACAGTTTTGAAGGCCATAAAATTCCCAGATGGCACAAAACCCCCCCAAATGACCCCATTTTGGAAAGTAGACACCCCAAGCTATTTGCTGAGAGGCATGTTGGGTCCATGGAATATTTTATATTTTGACACAAGTTGTGGGAAAGTGACAAATTTATTTATTTATTTATTTTTTTTGCACAAAGTTGTCACTAAATGATATATTGCTCACACAGGCCATGGGCATATGTGGAATTGCACTGTGATAGGCAGTAGGATGTAATTTCACATATTCCCATGGCATGTTTGAGCAATATATCATTTAGTGACAACAAAAAAAAAATTGTCTTTTTTTTTGACAACAAAAAAAAATTGTCTTTTTCCCGCAACTTGTGTCACAATATAAAATATTCCATGGACTCGACATGCCTCTCAGTAAATAGCTTGGGGTGTCTACTTTCCAAAATGGGGTCATTTGGGGGGGTTTGAACTGTCCTGGCATTTTATGCACAATATTTAGAAGCTTATGTCACACATCACCCACTCTTCTAACCACTTGAAGACAAAGCCCTTTCTGACACTTTTTGTTTACATGAAAAAATTATTTTTTTTTGCAAGAAAATTACTTTGGACCCCCAATAATTATATATTTTTTTTAAAGCAAATGCCCTACAGATTAAAATGGTGGGTGTTTCATTTTTTTTCACATAGTATTTGCGCAGCGATTTTTCAAACGCATTTTTGGGGGAAAAACACACTTTTTTAAATTTTAATGCACTAAAACACACTATATTGCCCAAATGTTTGATGAAATAAAAAAGATGATCTTAGGCCGAGTACATGGATACCAAACATGACATGCTTTAAAATTGCACACAAACGTGCAGTGGCAACAAGATAAATACATTTTTAAAAGCCTTTAAAAGCCTTTACAGGTTACCACTTTAGATTTACAGAGGAGGTCTACTGCTAAAATCACTGCCCTTGATCTGACCTTCACAGTGATACCTCACATGCATGGTGCAATTGCTGTTTACATTTGACGCCAGACCGACGCTTGCGTTCGCCTTAGCGCGAGAGCAGGGGGGGGACAGGGGTGCTTTTTTTTTTTTTTTCTTTATTATTTTTTTGCTTTTTTATCTTATTTTTAAACTGTTCCTTTCATTTTTTTTTTAATCATTTTTATTGTTATCTCAGGGAATGTACATATCCCCTATGATAGCAATAGGTAGTGACAGGTACTCTTTTTTGAAAAAATTGGGGTCTATTAGACCTCTCCTCTGCCCTCAAAGCATCTGACCACACCAAGATCGGTGTGATAAAATGCTTTCCCAATTTCCCAATGGCGCTGTTTCATCCGACGAAATCTAAGTCATGAGGGGCGCATGCGCGGCGCGATGCGAGACGGACGCTGCTGAGCTGAGCTCCGTCTGACAAGGAAGGCCAGGCAAGTTCCCCGGGGCTATTTCCACATACTATCCGCCTGATTCAGTTGATCGCCCCCGCGGGACACCCCGGTGCATGCCATCGCACAAAAAAAAGAGATCTCGCCGCTCCACACATAACCTAACAAACTTTTTATTGAGCCTGGAGAAATCAAGTACAGCTAAGAAGATGACCCAAAATGGCGCTGGCCACCATGCGGCCTCCAGCATTTCCACACAGTCTGCTTCTAAAAACTGTGAGTACAACCAACCGCTCTCTAAGGCTGAACTGGATGCTAGTTTGTCTGCCATATATGACAGATTTGTGGACAAACTAGAAAAAGAAATCCACAAATCCACAAATGCACTTTCCCAGGAGATCGCTGTTATAGGAGTGCGCACTGATTTACTTGAGGCCAAGCATGACGAACTTGCCATTTCACATAATGATCTCAGGAAAGATTATGAGACACTGGCTGATAGCTTCTCCTTCATGCAAGCCCACATCGAAGATTTAGACAACAGAAACAGATAAAACAACATTAGGATTCATGGTATTCCAGAGTCTATCACTGACTTAAATCATGCCATCACAAAACTCTTTCACAACCTAGTCCCAGACAAACCTATCTCTGCTTTCGCCTGCGACAGAATGCACAGGGCACTGCGCCCTAAACCCACTCCTGACAAGCCTCCTAGAGATGTGATATTGTGCATGAAAGACTTTGTCACTAAGGAAGATATAATGAGAGCTGCTAGAAACTTACCTAACATCGAGTTATGCCCCGTACACACGGTCGGATTTTCCAACGGAAAATGTGTGATAGGACCTTGTTGTCGGAAATTCCGACCGTGTGTAGGCTCCATCACACAGTTTCCATCAGATTTTCCGACGCACAAAGTTTGAGAGCAGGCTATAAAATTTTCCGACAACAAAATCCGTTGTCGAAAATTCTGATCGTGTGTACACAAATCCGACGGACAAAGTGCCACGCATGCTCAGAATAAATAAAGAGATGAAAGCTATTGGCCACTGCCCAGTTTATAGTCCCGACGTACGTGTTTTACCTCACCCCGTTTAGAACGATCGGATTTTCCGACAACTTTGTGTGACCCTGTGTATGCAAGACAAGTTTGAGCCAACATCCGTCGGAAAAAATCCAAGGATTTTGTTGTCGGAATGTCCGAACAAAGTCCGACCGTGTGTACGGGGCATTAGATGGTACAAGGCTACAGATTTACCCTGACATCTCCCCTGCAACTCTGGATCGCAGACGCAGGATGAAAAAGGTTACCAACATCCTTCAAACCGCTAGAATCAAATATCGCTGGGGCTTCCCTTTTAAGCTATCCATAATGCATAATGGATCGACGTATACAGTTTATAATGTTATTATTGGGACTGCTGGAACCACAACCCTCTCAACGTCTCCCTGTAACCCCCAGATCATCTCCCATTTGGTCTACACCCTCCACCAGACGTAATTCCAGGGAACAGAGAAGATGGCGTCAACTCTCACCTCAAGACCGTGTCACATAGACACTTCAACCAGCCTCAAACGACCAAATAAGAGGTCTCACTCTTACATTCAGACGGACTGAGTTCTGTTATCCCTTACCTTCACCTTCTCATATATAACACCTCAAGAATCTTCTCACTACCACTCTCCAAATCGCTAAATTTACAGACTTCCTGGAATCCAAGGAGTGAAGCAGTGTCCTAACCCCATCCCCACCTTGCACTAACAACCCTTTTTTTCAGGTATAACCCTTAATTTTCTCCCCTCACAGGTTATTAACCCTTTGGTTCTTTTGATCCAAAACCATCTGCCCTTTCTGGGGCGAAGACAGCAGATGTCCCACAAACTACTGAACTACCCACCTAAAGACATCACTCCTAATTACTGTGAGACTTTTCTTACCTATCACACCTCACCTTATTGACTCTAGCTTCCCCTTTTACTCCAAATATTACCATGTCAATATCTACTACATTGTGGTTGTTTCTGTTTTACACTGTTATTTTCTACCTTTTGATAGCCTGACATGGATAGTCTGTAATTTTTTTTTATTTTTATTTTTTTATTACCATGCTCTTTTTCTTTCTTCTTTTTTTTCATTAATACAATATACTATTATATTTGCCTGGCCTATCCGCCGTCACTGGTTTGTTCCCCAATCTGCCTGTGGAGTTCGCGGCTTCACCTCCCACCGGAGTGCAGCGGCGCTCTCCTCCGGCAGAACCTGGACGAATATGTCCTATTGAGTTCCTCAATTGGTTGGACGACTCACAGTCCTCCAACCCCCTTATGTTTTTTGTTCTAGTTACTGTTTTTCTAGCCCTTACGGCAACTTATGCTAATTTTAAATGTTCTGGAAGACTCAAACAACTACACAGCTTTGATTCTTTCAGTATGACTATTCTCACCCGATTACATTTTATGAGGTACATGGAACATTTATTTAACATAGATTATTACATTGCTTTATTATGCTCCTTTCACCTTATTAATGCTATTACAGATCATTATTATTCTGTCATGTTTTTCTTACCTGACCCCCATCTGTGGTCCTCACTAACTTTCCCCTTCTCAACTAGCAACCCCCCCCCCCCCTCTATCTAAATATGGTACTTAAAATTTTTTCCCACAATGTCCAAGGCTTTAATTCCCTCAACAAAAGGAAAAAAGCTTTTAAACAATACAAAAGACTGGGGGGTGACATTATACTGATGCAAGAAACCCACTTCTCCTCCACTAGTCACCCTCAGTATTTTGACAAATCATTCAACCAAATACACTATACTACCTTCTCCAATAAAACACGAGGTGTTGCAATTTTTATTAAAAATATTATAACTTTTGAACCACATATCATCCACAAAGATGTTGAAAGCAGATTTATTATAATAAAAGGCAGTATTAACAGAAAATTAGTCACAATAGTGTCACTATACGCCCCCAATGACGCTCAATCAACATTTTTCAATAACTTCTTTAACACTCTTGATCAATATATCTCTCCTCATATGATTATTGGAGGTGATTTCAATTTATCTGCCCACCCAGCTCTTGACAGAAGTAGGTTAGTCCCCTCCTCTAAAGCGTTTAGCAAATCCATCAACCGTTCCCTTAGTAAATTACAATTAATTGACTCTTGGAGAGCACATAATATAGGAATCAGAGCATACTCTCACTATTCTCACCCTCACTATTGCTATGCCAGACTGGACTATATTTTTTGCACTCCTATCATTTTAGCAAACTCTTCCACAGCTAGCATCCTTCCTTGTCCTTGGTCAGATCATAACATTGTAGCCTTTGAAACCTCACATATTGGTATGGCCCCCACCCCCTTTAATTGGCGCCTCAACGATTCTCTTCTTTCAAACCCCTCTACTGTCCAAATCATCACCTCACATATAGAAGAATACTTCAACACAAACTCCACAGAGGAGGTCCTCCCTACCTCTTTTTGGGCCGCACACAAAGCGGTTCTTAGAGGTCATTTGATTAGCATAGCTGCAGCTAAGAACAAAGCTAAACTCTCTGAGATTAAATGCCTGACCAAAGAACTTCATGAGCTATATAACAAACTTAATAATGCTATATCCCCAGAATTAACTGAACTTATTAAAAGCAAACGCAAAGCTCTTAATTCTTTACTGTCTGAGGACACTGAAAAATCATTAAGATTCTCTAAGGCCACATTCCTACTACAGGGCAACTCATCCTCAGCAATGTTTGCCAGAAAATTAAACCAGGACACTAAACCTCCTCACGTTTACAAACTACGAAATCAAAAAGGAAATTTAGTAACTCACCCCCAAGATGTTCTCCAAATCTTCACCTCCTTCTACCAAAACCTCCTCTCTGGCCCTCAAACTCACCCAAAACTCACTGACTTAGACTGGCTAAACTCTTTACAACTTCTGCACTAAGTGAACCCTGCAATGAGGCTGAGTTACTGGACATAATAAAATCTCTTAAAACCTCAACAGCACCAGGCCCTGACGGCTTCACAACTACCTATTATAAAAAATTTGCCTCTCTTTTGTCCCCCAGCCTCACCAAGATGTTCAATCACATCCTATCGGGTGGTCATTTCCCAGAGGACATGCTGCTGGCTAATTTATCTTTGATTCCTAAACCTCATAAAGACCAAACTTTACCCCAAAACTTTCGACCCATTTCGGTTCTTAACAATGACCTTAAATTATTTGGCAGAATGTTAGCTAACAGACTGGCCACTGTTATCACTTCCCTGATTCACACTGACCAAACAGGCTTTATCCCAGGCAGACAAATTGCAATGCTGACAATATCAGATTAGTTACAAACATTGTCCAAGATGCCAACCTCCATTCTCGTCCCTTTTATTTACTCAGCCTGGACATCCACAAGGCCTTTGACAGTGTCAATTGGTGCTTTCTAAATCATCTATTACCCAAATTTGGCATATCAGAAATATTTATACACAGCTTTAATGCACTTTATCACCTCCCCCAAAGCAGAATTAAAATCCCTGGAAGTAATTCCGAATTCTTCCCCCTCAGTAGAGGCACCAGACAGGGCTGCCCACTTTCCCCCCTCCTCTTTGCTCTGGCCATAGAACCCCTTGCAATTGCTGTTAGAAATAACCACTACATTAAAGGATATCAAAAAGAATCTCATCACTTTAAACTCAGTCTATATGCAGACGATGCCCTTCTATTCTTAACAAACCCTCTAGTTTCGATCCCTAATCTCCTCTCTTAACTCCACTCATTCCACAAATTATCCGGTCTCTACATTAATACTAGCAAATGCTCTATATTACCAGTCAATTGTCCCTCTAGCTTACTATCTCTTCTGGAAAAAAAATTCAAATTCCTATGGTCCCAGTACTCCTTCAAATATCTTGGTGTTTTCATCACAGCCTCTCATAACTTACTATACAAAACTAACTACCCTCCCCTTTTTTCCTGTATAAGCTCATTAATCAAAACCTGGTCGTCCTATCACATTTCCTTCCTCGGAAGAATCTGTGCATTTAAGATGACCATTCTCCCTAAATTGCTTTATTATGTTAGGACCCTCCCTATTAATGTACCCAAAACAAAACTTGAATCTCTCCAGCGCGAAATAAATAAATTCATTTGGAATAATAAAAAACCCAGATGCAGTTACTCCTTAATGTATAGAACTCAACACAGTGGTGGTTTGGGACTCCCCAACCTCTGGCTATATTTTTTAGCAGCCAGACTGATTCAGCTGGCTCAATGGTTCTCTCCTGCTACTAATATTTCCTGGTTAATCTTTGAGACCTCTTCTATACTCCCTCTAAACCTCAAAGGTGTCCTATGGGCTAATCTAAAACCAAATCACGCTTTAATTAAACATAACACGATTATTTCCCACTTCATTCAATTATGGAATAGAATAAAAGATAACTTTAAACTCATATCAGAAATCCCCCCCTTAACTTCATACCTGGGCGATCTCAGACTCCCCCAGGCATTTACTGACAACTCTCTCTTTAACTTGTGGATAAAAAATAATCTTACAACATTAAAATCTCTTACATTAAATATGAAATTTTCTTCCTTTGCCTCATTGCAATCTAGATTTAAACTCCCCCTAACTGAACTCCCCCAATATTTTCTTATCCGGAACTTCTTCTACACTAACTACTCCCTTTATCTCAACCCACCATACACATTATTTGAGCATATCTGCATCTCTACCCCTAGAGATAAGGGTCTGATCTCTCAAGTTTATAATTATCTCAATAACCTTCACCAACCTGAAAAATCCGGCCCCATGATTAGATGGGAGACAGAAATAGGTTGCACGTTCCCCATTGAGTCTTGGTCTAAAATGACCAAAAACCTTCGCAAAAGCAACTGTGCTGCTGCATTTAGAGAATCCCCCCTTAAACTTTTTATTAGATGGTATATGACACCAGCCAAAATTCATTCCTTCTATCCCATGACATCCCCTGACTGTTTTAGGGGCTGCCCCATAGAAGGCAATTACACCCACATTTTCTGGAGCTGTAAACATCTGGAACCAATATGGAACGCAGTTATTTGTAAATGAGAAAAACCACTCAAAAAAAATATTTCCCTTTCACCACAAATCTGCCTCCTCTATGCCTTGGTTCCAGATGTTCCACTTCCTGGTAACAGTCTAATCCAATCTCTAATTAGTTCTGTTCAATGGATGATCGCTTTTAACTTGAAGTCACACAATCTTTCATGGCCCCAGGTTGAATCCAGAATGGAAATTCTCAGACTTTCAGAGAGAGTCCATCATACTATATCCGATAGCATGCATATCTATAACGATAAATGGTTATTCTGGTCCTCACATGATGATGTAATTTAATGTCCATAAACTAGACCTTCTTTTGTACTTTTCACGAGATGCCTGTACCCCTTGGTCTTCCCCCTTATCTACCACACCAATGTACTGTACATTACGATATTCCATTTTTACCTATGCAACTTCTGTAATAACGCTTTATTCTGTACAAACCTCATAGCACCTGTGTACATGTTTTATTTTTGTCTTCCAAATAAAATCTTTTGTAAACAGAAATCTAAGTCATGAAATGCTTGTAGCTTCCAGTTTCTTAGGCCATAGAGATGTTTGGAGCCACTCTGGACTCTGATCAGCTCTATGGTCAGCTGGCTGAATCACCGGCTGCATTCTCAGGTTCCCTGTTGAGACAGGAGAGACAGAGAAAAACACGGGAGATGGTGGGGGGGCATTCCCTCCCACTGCTTGTAAAAGCAGTCTAGAGGCTAATTAGCCACTAGGATTGCTTTTACATGAAAGCCGACCGCTGGCTGAAAAGAATGATACCAAGATGATACCTAAACTTGCAGGCATCGTTCTGGTATAACCACTCAAAGTCGTGAATGGCGTACCTGAAGACAAAAAAATGGTTAACAATAAAACAAAGTAAACGGTAAAGTATAAAAAATTGCATACCTGAAAAGCAAACATGATAAAACATAATAACAATAAAACATTGCAGAATAGAATACAGTAAAAAAGAGCAGAACAATAGAGAAGGAATAGAAAGAGAGAACAATGAAACGACAACTATTTTTTTTTTTATTTTAATATTTTTTTTGTGTTTTTATTTTTTTTACACTTTTTTTGTAACTGTAACTTTTATAACTGTAACCGGTTCCAGGTTCGGGTCTCTCAAAATGCGATGGCATCTTGGGAGACCCTGTGAAAGTGTGTCCTAGTCTGTGCAATGCTGTACCCTACGCTAATACTCAACTAGTGAATGGTAGCGTTCAAAACATTCACCAATGCAAAGACCAGGATTGTCAGGACAGAAGGGACAATAATAGCGGGTGTCACGCCTATATCTGAGCTGATCCCGCTAACACTGCGTTTTTGGGAACTGATCGGATAAGATATTGATCCGTTCAGATACTATACCACTAAGGGAGGTGTACGGTGCGTGCATGGGTGTTAACGGTACTGCCGCTAACCTGACGCTGCCTGGGGCTGGTGCTTGCCAGTTCACCAAAACGCTACCAAAAAAACTGTTAGCGATCACAGGGATCAGGCCTGACTCTGCGAATGCTGCAGTTATGCGTTTAGTGTTTTGTAAGTGACAGTGATCGATCGATACTGCACTTGGGTGGGCTGGGCTGGACCGGGCGGAGGGGCAAAACGCAGGTGCTAGCTGGTATCTGGGCTGATCCCGCTAACACTGTATTTTTGGGAACCCTAAACTTCTGGGGACGCTAGTATAGATCTGATCGGATCAAATATTGATCATTTCAGATACTATACCACTAAGGGAGGTGTATGCTGCATGCGTGGGTGTTAGCACTACTGGCGCTAACCTGACGCTGCCTGGGGCGACGCAGACCCTATCTGACCCTAAAAGCTAAGTTATATCACCGCCGGGCGATCAGGGGGCTAAACCTTTATTCCGTAATAAACGGCGGGTGCCCTGACACTATAAAAAATAAACTAACTAACCAGCGTCACCCGTAACAGTTATACGGTGATCACCGGTGAAAGAGTTAACTAGGGAGCATACAAGGGGTTAAAACCTTTAGTAGGTAGTATATGGGGGTCCCTGTCGCTATAGAACGCTGACGACGAACCTATATATTTACCTCCCTAACTAGCGTCACCAGTGACACTAATACAGCGATCAGAAAAACGATCGCTTAGTGACACTGGCGACGGGGGGTGATCAAGGGGTTAAAACCTTTATTAGGTAGTATATGGGGGTCCCTGATGCTACAAAACACTGACGGCAAACCTATATATTTACCTCCCTAACTAGCGTCACCAGTGACACTAATACAGCGATCAGAAAAATTATCGCTTAGTGACACTGGCGACGGGGGGTGATCAAGGGGTTAAAACTTTATTAGGGGGTGTTAGGGGGGTACCCTAGACCTAAAGGGGGCCTAAAACTAACTGCCCTACCACACTAACTGTCACAAACTGACACCAATGCAGTAATCAGAAAAAAAAACTGCTTGGTGTCAGTGTGACGGGGGAGGGGTGATTGGGGGGTGATTGGGGGGGGATTGGGGGTGATGGGGGGTGTAATGTATGCCTGGCATTTTCTACTGTGTGTGTAGTGCTTGTTCATTCACATCTATGTCTTCTCTCCTCGGCGCCGGAACGGAAAATACAGAGCCGAGGAGAGATGACATCATTTCCTCTGCCCCTGTTTACTATACAGAGGCAGAGGAAGATTCTCATTGGCTGGGAGCGATCGCGAGAGGGGGCCATGAATGGATGGCCTCCCCCTCATGTCTGAATGCTCCCAGACAAACACCTTGTCCCCATGTTGATGAGGACAAGGGCCTCATCCTCTCAACCCTGGTGGTTGTGGGGGTCTGCGGGCGGGGGGCTTATCGGAATCTGGAAGCCCCCTTTAACAAGGGGACCCCCAGATCCGGCCCTCCCCCCTGTGTGAAATGGTAAGGGGGTACAAAAGTACCCCTACTATTTCACTAAAAAACTGTCAAAAATGTTAAAAATGACAAGAGACAGTTTTTGACAGTTCCTTTATTTAAATGCTTCTTCTTTCTTCTTTCTTCTATCCTCTATCTTCCTTCATCTTCTTCTTCTTCTGGTTCTTCTGGTTCTTCCTCCGGTGTTCTCGTCCATCAACTCCTTCGCGGCGTCTTCTTCCCTTCTTCTCCTCGGGCCACTCCGCATCCATGGCATGGAGGGAGGCTCCCGCTCTTCTCTTCATCTTCTTCTCTTCATCTTCTTCTCTTCATCTTCTTTTCGGGCCCCTCCGCATCCATGCTGGCATGGTGGGGGCGGGGCCCGTTATTTAAGAACCGTCAGAAGAGGAGAAGCATCACACAGCGGGAGCCTCCCTCCATGCCAGCATGGATGTGGAGTGGCCTGAAAAGAAGATGAAGACAAGAAGATGAAGAGAAGAAGATGAAGAGAAGAAGATGAAGAGAAGAGCGGGAGCCTCCCTCCATGCCATGGATGCGGATCGGCCCGAGGAGAAGAAGGGAAGAAGACGCCGCGGAGGAGATGCCGGAAGAGAACACCGGAGGAAGAACCAGAAGTACCAGAAGTACCAGAAGAAGAAGAAGAAGAAGATGAAGGATGATAGAAGATAGAAGAAAGAAGAAGCATTTAAATAAAGGAATTGTCAAAAACTGTCTCTTGTCATTTTTAACATTTTTGACAGATTTTTAGTGAAATGGTAGGTGTTAGAATATCAGAATTTATGAATGGTTGAGTTCTTGTGATAATTGAATTATATATATAAATATATATATATCTTCTATGTATGGAAAAGGTGAAGTTATATAGGTTTTTATACTCATGAAAGTTTATGCTGGTTTAGGCTTAGTATGCATTTGTTGGGAGAGATTCATTTCACACATGGATACAATTTAGTGTCGACCAATTCACCTCCCCCATCGTAAGATATAAAGTTACAATCTTTTCCAAAGACACAAAGTTTCAGTATGTTAAGAATATAAGCTGTTTCTTTACATTAATATATTTCTTGATTAGGATATTAATAAGAACACTGCATTTTAAATATATGTATACTGATATGTAGGATTTTATATGTTTAAAGGAAATGTATATATTGTAAGTTAAATGATAGCTATACTCATATAGTTCATAGCCCCACCCTTTGGAATGTTGGAGGGAGTAATTCAAATTTCCCGGTCTTTTCTATGGGACTATAACGAACCTTTTTTAAGCCAGCCTCTATGGAAAAAGGTGGGGGTTAATTGAAGGAGTACAGACAGACTGTGGGGGAAGACACACTTGCACTGTAGCTCTCTACAAGGACAGACAGACACACATCTCAAGACATACAAACAGACATATCTGATTTAAATTTCATTTTAAGAATAATCTATTTTTGTATACTACATTTTGACATTGTTTTTGTAATATTTTGCTAATTGATCATTAAATGAATTATTGAAATATTGTTATTAATACAGTAACAACTCGAATTTCTACAGTAGGGGTACCCCCTTACCATTTCACACAGGGGGGAGGCCTGGGATCTGGGGGTCCCCTTGTTAAAGGGGGCTTCCAGATTCCGATAAGCCCCCCGCCCGCAGACCCCCACAACCACTGGCCAGGGTTGCGGGGATGAGGCCCTTGTCCTCATTAACATGGGGACAAGGTGTTTTGGGGGGCTACCCCAAAGCACCCTCCCCATGTTGAGGGCATGTGGCCTGGTATGGTTCAGGGGGGGGCACTCTCTCGTCCCCCCCTCTTTTCCTGGGGCCTGCCAGGTTGCGTGCTCAGATGAGGTCTGGTATGGATTTTTTTTGGACCCCACACCATTTTTTTTTTAAATTTTGGCGCGGGGTTCCTCTTAATATCCATACCAGACCGGAAGGGCCTGGTATGAAATTTAGGGGGACCCCCCACGTCATTTTTTTTATTAATTTTGGCCGGGGTTCCCCTTAATATCCATACCAGACCTGAAGGGCCTGGTATGGAATTTAGGGGGATCCCCCACATCATTTTTTTTAAATTTTGGTTCAGGGTTTCCCTGTGGGGAATTCCCATGCCATTTTTATCAATGAACTTTTATGTGTATTGTCGGACCGGCAATTCATTAATAGCCACGAGTAGTTTTAAATGACTTTTTTTCCTTTGAAATGTCATTTTGCTGTCAAACTGTTCTAAACACGGGAAACATGCGCCCCTTTACAGGCATACTATAGACACACCCCAGCTACGAAATTTAAAGGGATATTACACTTTTATTGTTTCACTTTAAGCATTATTAAAATCACTGCTCCCGAAAAAACGGCCGTTTTTAAAACTTTTTTTGCATTGATCCATGTCCCCTGGGGCAGGACCAGGGTCCCCAAACACTTTTTATGACAATAACTTGCATATAAGCCTTTAAAATTAGCACTTTGATTATTCATGTTCGTGTCCCATAGACTTTAACGGTGTTCGCGTGTTCGAACAAATTTTTTGCCTGTTCGCATGTTCTGGTGCGAACCGAACAGGGGGGTGTTCGGCTCATCCCTAGTCCTTACTGGGTCAAGGAGCTATGCAACCAGATCCATTCAAAATACCTTGAAGAGGTCAAGGGATGTTGCCCGGGTCTCGTGGAAGAAGAATGAGGTTATGCCTGTAATTGCTTCTCCCTGGAGAGCTGGACCCTGGGATCCAGCACTTTGGTCTTTCTTACGAATACCTAAAGGTTTTCTGGCAGGGTGCTGTACAGGTCCAGGAAAGAGGACCCGATAAGTGAGGTCCCAGTCCCTGAAGGTCTGTCATGACTTGGCCCGCCATGATGGGTGAAGTTTGGATCTGTCTGGTCTCCAGCAGTATCCTGCAGCAGGGGATAAGGTATGTGGATTTCTTCCTGTTTTGAGTAAAATGTAGTCTTGCCTATCTTTCGCCACTAGAGGGTGTGAAAGCTTAAGACATAGCGGCCCTGAATGGGTCAGCTGACCTTTCCCCACTCTCTAGCCTTGGAAGGAATTAGGAGGGGAGATCGCCATCTGCTCAGTGATCCCCCTAAGCAGATCCTCTTCCTCCTTCACTCCCCCCCCTTGCGGCCATCTCGTGGGTGCGCGCGCGCACTTGTAGCTTAATAGATACGATCGGCCAGTGGGTAGAAAAGGGGGCGTGGTTAAAGCGCAAACTGACGTGCACGTGGATTCGGCGTGCACGTTCGTAATGGCTCAGGCGCAGAGCAGGCTTGAATTTTTAAAAGTCTCACTCTATGGGCTGAGCAGTTGGCGGAACACAAGAGCTTCTGGGGCACGTAAGGTGGTGGATTCAGGCACTTACTAAAGCACTCATTTACCCAAGCATCGGGCTGGGCAATTGATAGGAGCATATATACAGTGGGGGCGGAAAGTATTCAGACCCTTTGCTGTGACACTCATATATTTAACTCAGGTGCTGTCCATTTCTTCTGATCATCCTTGAGATGGTTCTACACCTCCATTTGAGTCCAGCTGTGTTTGATTATACTGATTGGACTTGAATAGGAAAGCCACACACCTGTCTATATAAGACCTTACAGCTCACAGTGCATGTCAGAGAAAATGAGAATCATGAGGTCAAAGGATCTGCCTAAAGAGCTCAGAGACAGAATTGTGGCAAGGCACAGATCTGGCCAAGGTGGCCTCCATAATCCTTAAATGGAAGATGTTTGGGACGACCAGAACCCTTCCTAGAGCTGGCCGTCCGGCCAAACTGAGCTATCGGGGGAGAAGAGCCTTGGTGAGAGAGGTAAAGAAGAACCCAAAGATCACTGTGGCTGAGCTCCAAAGATGCAGTCGGGAGATGGGAGAAAGTTGTTGAAAGTCAACCATCACTGCAGCCCTCCACCAGTCGGGGCTTTATGGCAGAGTGGCACGACGAAAGCCTCTCCTCAGTGCAAGACACACGAAAGCCCGCATGGAGTTTGCTAAAAAAACAGCTGAAGGAATCCAAGATGGTGAGAAATAAGATTCTCTGGTCTGATGAAACCAAGATAGAACTTTTTGGCCTTAATTCTAAGCGGTATGTGTGGAGAAAACCAGGCACTGCTCATCACCTGTCCAATACAGTCCCAACAGTGAAGCATGGTGGTGGCAGCATCATGCTGTGGAGGTGTTTTTCAGCTGCAGGGTCAGGACGACTGGTTGCAATCAAGGGAAAGATGAATGCGGCCAAGTACAGGGATATCCTGGACGAAAACCTTCTCCAGAGTGCTCAGGACCTCAGACTGGGCCGAAGGTTTACTTTCCAACAAGACAATGACCTTAAGCACACAGCTAAAATAACGAAGGAGTGGCTTCACAACAACTCTGTGACTGTTCTTGAATGGCCTAGCCAGAGCCCTAACTTAAACCCAATTGAGCATCTCTGGAGAGACCTAAAAATGGCTGTCCACCAATGTTTACCATCCGACCTGACAGAACTGGAGAGGATCTGCAAGGAGGAATGGCAGAGGATCCCCAAATCCAGGTGTGAAAAACTTGTTGCGTCTTTCCCAAAAAGACTCATGGCTGTATTATGCCGCGTACACACGAGCGGACATTACGGCGGACTTTGCCCGGCGGACTTTTCGACGTACTTTCCGACGGACTTTGTGAATGAACGGACTTGCCTACACACAATCCACCAAAGTCCGTCGAATTCGTATGTGATGACGTACGACCGGACTAAAACAAGGAAGTTCATAGCCAGTAGCCAATAGCTGCCCTAGCGTGGCTTTTTGTCCGTCGAACTAGCATACAGATGGCGGACTTTTCGACCGGACTCGATTTCAACGGATAAATTTAAAACAAGTTTTAAATCTAATTCCGTCCAACTTTTGAGAAAACAAAGTCCGCTGGAGCCCACACACATCGAATTGTCCGACGAAATCCAGTCCGCCGGGCAAAGTCCGCCTTAATGTCCGCTCGTGTGTACGCGGCATTAGATCAAAAGGGTGCTTCTACTAAATATTGAGCAAAGGGTCTGAATACTTAGAACCATGTGATATTTCAGTTTTTCTTTTTTAATAAATCTGCAAAAATGTCAACAATTCTGTGTTTTTCTCTCAATATTGGGTGCTGTGTGTACATTAATGAGGAAAAAATGAACTTTTAGCAAATGGCTGCAATATAACAAAGAGTGAAAAAGTTAAGGGGGTCTGAATACTTTCCGTCCCCACTGTACATATATATTGCTGGACTAAGGCTCAGCAGGTTATGCATTTGTGTTAGTACCTCTGCATTTGTGCATAGGACTATGCAATCCCACAAAGGAGCTGCAGCTGCAACAAGAGGGGGCCCAAAGGCAAATAAGCATTTTATTCCTCCTAAAAGGTTTTCCTTACTTTATCCTATGGAGGAAAAATTCACCAAGAAATGGAGTGTGCCAGCAGTTGACGGCGCTATTTCTTGCGTGAATAAGCGTCTAAATTGTCCAGTGGACAATGTCCAGGTGTTTAGGGATACAGTGTATAAGAGACTGGAATCTCTGCTTAAAACCTCCTTTGCTATGGCCGGTGTGGTGATTGAACCTGTAGTGGCAGCAATTGGTGTTTGTCAATCCATAAAGGACCAAATGAAGCAGGTCATAAGATATGTGCCTGCTCAACAGGCCCAGGACATGGCTGATCTGTCCAGGGCCTTATGTTTTGCGGTTGATGCTATTAACAACTCTATTCATCAGGCATCGCTCTCTTGCTAGTGCAGATGCGCAGAAGTCTGTGGCTAAAGCACTGGTCAGCCGAGTCACCATGCAAGAGACTGTTGACTGGGTTCCCCTTTCATGGGGATTGGCTGTTCGGGGAAGATTTGGACAAATACATTCAGGAGATTGCAAGTGGTAAAAGTACCCTTTTACCAGTGAAAAGGAAGAGTAAACCTCCTTCCTTCAAACGTTCATCCTCTCCAGGACCAGGGGCAACAGCCTCCAGGCAGTCGCGATGGCCTCCGCCGTCAGGTTCTAGAGGTAAACCTCAAGGTCAAACCCAGGGGCAAAAGAAGCCCTGGGGACAAAAGCCTACAAAGCAGAGTCCCAAGGCCTCCCTTTGAAGGAGCACCCCCGCTTGACTGGGTGGGGGGGAAGGCTTCTGCAGTTTTCAGAGACTTGGCAGGAGGAGATCCAGGACAAATGGGTCATCTCCGTAGTATCCCTAGTCTACAAGCTGGAGTTTCGGGAGTTTCGACCATCCTGTTTTCTGAAATCAAATGTGCCCAAAGACCTGACGAAAAGATGATCTTTGTTTCTGGCACTAGACTGTTTGGTGTCTTAGGGGGTAATCTTAGAGATTCCCACAGGAGATCAGGGTATGGGATTTTATTCAAATCTCTTCACTGTTCCAAAACTGAATGGGGATGTCAGACCCATACTGGATCTCAAGGACCTAAACTAGTTCCTAAACATCCGTGCTTTTTGAATGGAGTCAATATGATCAGTAGTCTCCACCCTACGGGGGGAAGAATTTCTGGCGTCAGTGGACATCAGAGATGCATATCTACATGTACCCATTTTTCCTGCTCACCAAAAGTTCCTACGGTTCGCGTTATAAAGTCACCATTTCCAATTTGTGGCCCTACCCTTCGGGTTGGCTACTGCACCTCGGGTATTCACAAAGATGCTAGCCCCGCTCCTGGCAAAGCTAAGGACCCTGAGTATAACAGTGATGGCATATCTGGATGACCTGCTGCTGGTAGATCAGTCGATAGCTCGCCTAAATCAGAATGTGTCCACCTCTGTTAAGTATCTGGAACACTTGGGGTGGATCTTCAACTTCGAGAAAATCAGCCTTACATCCAGCAAGAAGACTGGAGTATTTGGGTCTGGTCATAGACACGGCCCAAAGAGAGGTGTTTTTGCCCCAAGCAAAGGTCAGTGCTATAAAAGAACTGGTCCAGCTGATCAAGGCGCAGAAGAATCCTTCAATCCGCCTATGCATGAGGTTATAAGGGAAGATGGTGGCTTCATTCGAAGCAGTCCCCTATGCCCAATTTCATTCAAGACTGTTGCAAAACAGGATCTTGTCGGCTTGGAACAAGAAAGTCCAGGCCTTGGATTTACCGATCAATCTGACCCCAGGAGTTTGTCAGAACCTCAGTTGGTGGTTGGTAGCCAAGAATTTGCAGAAAGGAAAATCCTTTTTGCCGGTTACTTGGAAGATTGTGACGACGGATGCCAGTCTGTCAGGCTGGGGAGCAGTCCTAGAGGAGACTTTGGTCCAAGGGAAATGGTCCGAAGTTGAGAAGATCTTGCCCATCAACATCCTAGAGATTTGGGCGGCAGGTCTGGCTCTGAGGGCCTGGACATCCAGGTTGCGGAATTGTCCCGTCAGGATTCAATCCGACAATGCCACAGCGGTGGCCTACGTCAATCACCAAGGGGGCACCAGAAGTCACGCAGCCCAGAGGGAGGTGAACCATATTCTGGCTTGGGCAGAGAAGCATGCACCTTGCCTATCTGCAGTTTGCATTCCGGGGGTAGAGAATTGGCAGGCAGATTTCTTAAGCAGCTGTTTCCAGGGGAATGGTCTCTACACCCTGATATCTTTCAGACGCTTTGCCAAAGATGGGGCACCCCGGATGTGGACCTATTAGCGTCCAGGTTCAACCAGAAGTTATTGAACTTTGTGTCAACAACAAGGGACCCACTCGCATGCGGAACAGATGCGTTAGTGGCCTTGTGGGATCAGTTTTCACTGATTTATGTGTTCCTTCCAGTTCAGTTGATACCGCGACTTCTTCGCAGAATCAAGCAGAAGGGGAAGCCAATAATTCTGTTAGCCCCCGCATGGCCCAGAAGATCCTAGTATGCAGAGATCGTAAAAATGGCAGCAGGGGACCCATGGTCCCTTCCGCTGTGCCCAGACCTGCTTTCGCAGGGACCAGTATTCCATCCTACCTTACAAACACTAAATTTAAGAGTTTGGCTATTGAAGCCCAAATTCTAAAGAATCACGGGCGTTCAAGTTTGGTGGTTTCTACCCTGATTAATGCTAGGAAGACAGCCTCCAGAGTCATTTTACTATAGGGTCTGGAGGTCTTATGTCTCTTGGTGTGAGTCCAAGAGGTGGCATCCCCGGAAGTATGTCATAGGTAGAATTCTTGCCTTTCTACAGCTGGGAGTAGAAATGAAGCTGGCCTTGTGTACTATCAAGAGTCAAATCTCAGCTTTATCAGTGATGTTTCAAAGACCGCTTGCCTCACATTCCCTAATCCGGGCCTTTATACAAGGGGTAATGCGTATAAATCCACCAGTTAGACGGCCCTTGTGCTCATGGGATTTGAATCTAGTTTTGTCAGTATTACAAAAACAACCTTTTGAGCCGATACGCCAAATTCCTTTGGTCCTTTTGACCAGGAAATTGTTTTTTTCTGGTTGCTATATCTTCTGCTAGAAGAGTATCAGAGTTGGCTGCTTTTTCTTGTAAAGAGCCATATTTAATTATTCACAGGGACAGGGTGGTGTTGCATCCTCACCCGTCCTTTCTTCCTAAGGTAGTGTCAGGGTTTCATCTGAACCAGGATGTGACCCGGCTTTCATTTTTTCCAGAACCAAGTTCTGCAAAGGAAAAGTCATTGCACTCGCTTGATGTAGTGAGAGCAGTCAAAGTCTATCTGAAAGGGACAGCTCAGATACGGAAATCTGATGTTTTGTTTGTGCTGCCAGAAGGTCCCAGGAAGGGGCAGGCAGCGTCGAAGTCTACTATTTCTAAGTGGATTCAGCAAGTTATTTTCCAGGCTTATGGTTTGAAAAGGAGGGTTCCACCCCTTCAAGTTAGAGCGCACTCCACCAGAGCAGTAATTGCTTCCTGGGCAGTGCATCACCAAGCATCCATGACTCAGATCTGCAAGGCTGCAACTTGGGCTTCGGTCCATACATTCACTAGATTCTATCAGGTGGATGTAAAAGGGCATGTTGATGCCGCCTTTGGGCGCAGTGTGCTGCGGGCAACAGTATAGGTCCTCATGTCTGATGGCGGCCTGTGTTTTCTGTGTCTCCCTCCCCTCAGATGGCATTGCGTTGGGACATCCCACATAGTAATTACTATGGCTGCTCTGTGTCCCGTGATGTACGATAAAGAAAATAGGATTTTTATAACAGCTTACCTGTAAAATCCTTTTCTTGGAGTACATCACGGGACACAGAGGTCCCTCCCCTCTTGTTGGGATATATGTATATTGCTTTGCTACAAAAACTGAGGTACTCCCAGTATGGGAGGGGTTATATAGAGAGGCAACTTCCTGTCTTGGGTGTGCCAGTGTCCATCACCTGAAGGTGGCCTATAACTCACATAGTAATTACTATGGCTGCTCTGTGTCCCGTGGTGTACTCCAAGAGAAGGATTTTACAGGTAAACAGTTATAAAAATCCTATTTTCTTCTTTTCATTACAGTTGCCAAATTACTAGTGTTTCTCAGTACATTTAATGCTGCACTTAGTTTGGCGCCCCCCGGTGTGTGCTCTTGGTTCTGCAGGTGTATCCATCCACCCAATGTTTCATTCCTGGTGTGAGGTTCTCTGTTGTTGTGAGACTGTCCATCAGAAACCCTTACTATGTGATGAACCTGATTTAACTGTCACAATGTGAGTCTCCATTTGTCTTTTCCCCACAGTAAGCCTGTTAATATACTACACTCAGATTGTGCCCTGCTGTTCTTCTTATCTGTTTTCATAGAGATACTTCAGTCCCTTCAGAGGTGCTGCATCTGGTGCATTGAGATCAGCAGGAAGTTACCCTGAATGCTCCGGTTGGACTCTTTGAACTTTTTTCTGTTCTGTATAGACATCTATATATACACAATACTTATTGTTCCATATACCCCATTACTACAGGAGAGGAGCCGGTACAACTGTGCCAGGCTGAAGGGGAGGCCAGAGGGAGGATCATAAAAAAATGACTGGATTGCGACTTTAAATTATAAAGTAGTAAGCACGGGTCTAAAAATATAGAAGACACTTACAAAGGAATAAGCCAAACCCTCTTCTCGTGTGGCTTCCGTCCTGATCCTTTGTCCAGTTTTGCCCTGGAAGGCCACATCTTATTCCACCAGTACAGAATCCCTGATAGCACTGCACAGCCTCACCTAGAAGAAGATATATAGAGATTAGCAACACACAGACAGGGAGCCTCTAACCTCTTCTACTGACAACACACTGCCTCTCATCCACTGACATCCCAAGCCCCGCCCAGGACTATAGAACACCTCCACCTAATGGTACCCGAAGGAAAGAACTTGTAGACGCATTGTCCTCATCAGAGAAAAATGTGTTTTTGCCTGGGGGGGGGGGGGGGTGTACCCCATAGCAAGCTACCTTCCCCACACTGGGGGCATATGGCCAGGTATGATTGGGGGGAGATGTTCACCCCCTCTCTTTCCTAGCTATCCAGTCTACATGGGTCTGGTGTGGATCTTTGAAATAGACCCCACTCTTTTTCCCATGATTTTTGTGTGGGGCTTCCCCACTAAAATCCATACCAGGCCAAGGAGGAACCCCATGCCAAATTTTTCCTTTTTTTCTCATCTATGATACGGGTCTGGTATGGAGGAATGCAATCTGTCATTTTGCCAGCAATTTAACCACTTGACCTCCGGAAGGTTTTACCCCCTTTCATGAATAGGGCATGTTTTGCTATTCAGCACTGCGCTACTTGCTAGCTGGTAATTGCTCGGTCATGCAACACTGTACCCAAATTAAATTTATATCATTATTCACCCAAATAAAGCTTTCTTTTGGTGGTATTTGATCACCACTGGTTTTTTTTTATCTTTTTGAGATAAAAACAAAAAAACAATGAACATTTAAAAAAAATTATATTTTCTTCTTTCTCTTAGAAAACATATCCAATAGAAACAAATTTCTTCATAGATTTAGGCCAAAATGTATTCTGCTACATGTCTTTGGTAAAAAAAATCACAATAAGTTTATATTGATTGGGTTGTGTGAAAGTTATATTGTGTACAAACCATGCAGTGCCTTGAAAAATTATTCATATCCCTTGAAATTTCTGACATTTTGTCATGTTACAACCAAAAACGTAAATGTATTTTATTGGGATTTTATGTGATAGACCAACACAAAGTGGCACATAATTGTGAAGTGGAAGGAAAATGATAAATGATATAAATATGTGAAACGTGTGGGGGGGCATTTGTATGGCGCCCCCCGGAGTCAATACTTTGTAGAACCCCCTTTCTCTACAATTACAGCTGCAAGTCTTTTTGGGGATGTCTCTACCAGCTTTGCACATCTAGAGATGGACATTTTTGCCCATTCTTCTTTGTAAAATATCTCAAGCTCTATCAGATTGGATGGAGAGTGTCTGTGAACAGCAATTTTCAAGTCTTGCCACAGATTCTCAATGTGATTTAGGTCTGGACTGTGACTGGGCCATTCTAACACATGAATATGCTTAGATCTAAACCATTCCATTGTAGCTCTGGCTGGATGTTTCAGGTCGTTGTCCTGCTGGAAGGTGAACCTCCGCCCCGGTCTCAAGTCTTTTGCAGACTCTAACAGGTTTTCTTCTAAGATTGTCCTGTATTTGTCTCCATCCATCTTCCCATCTTTCCATCAACTCTGACCAGCTTCCCTGTCCCTGCTGAAGAAAAGTATCCCCACCATATGATGCTGCCACCACCATGTTTCACGGTGGGGATGGTGTGTTCAGGGTGATGTGCAGTGTTAGTTTTTCGCCACACATTTTTGCTTTTAGGCCAAAGTTTAATTTTGGTCTCATCTGACCAGAGCACCTTCTTCCACATGTTTGCTGTGTCCCCCACATGGCTTCTCACAAACTGAAAATGGGACTTCTTATGACTTTATTTCCACAATGGCTTTTTTCCTGTCACTCTTTCATAAAAGGGGAGATCTGTGGAGAGCACGACTAATAGTTGTCCTGTGGACAGATTTTCCCACCTGAGCTGTGGATCTCTGCAGCTCCTCCAGAGTTACCATGGACCTCTTGGCTCTTCTCTGATGAATGCTCTCCTTGCCCGGCCGGTCAGTTTAGGTGGACGGCCATGTCTTGGTGGGTTCGCAGTTGTGCCATACCCTTTCCATTTTCCGATGATGGATTGAACAGAGCTCCGTGAGATGTTCAAAGGGAGATTTTTTTATAACCTAACTCTGCTTTATTCTTCTCCACAACTTTATCCCTGACCTGTCTGGTGTGTTCCTTGGCCTTCATGATGCTATTTGTTCACTAAGGTTCTCTGGGGGCTTCACAGAACAGCTATATTTATACTGAGATTAAATAACACACAGGTGGTCTCTATTTACTAATTAGGTGACTTCTGAATGCAATTAGTTCCACTAGATTTTAATTAGGGGTATCAGAATAAAGGGGACTGAATACAAATGCCCCCCCCCCCCCACACACACACACACACACACACACACACTTTTCACATATTTATATGTAAAATATTCTGAAAAATATTTAATTTTCCTTCCACTTCACAATTATGTGCCACTTTGTGTTGGTCTATCGCATAAAATCCCAACAAAATACATTTACGTTCCTGGTTGTAACATGACAAAATGTGGAAAATTTCAAGGGGTGTGAATACTTTAAGGAACTGTATATACTGGAATTTACACAGTTATAGATCTGCACGATTCTGGCTAAAATGAGAATCACAATTTTCTTGCTTAGAATAAAGATCACGATTCTCGTGGCGTATCATCATCTTTCACATTATACAAAAAAATTGGACTAACTTTATTGTTTTGGGTTTTTTTTTCATTTTTTAACCACTTCCCACCTGGCCCATAGCAGATGACGGCCGGGCGGTGGTTTAGTTATATGGAGAGTGATGGATGAAGGGCGCGAGATCAATTGCTCACATCAAAAGGTATAAAATTTATTCATATGAAAATAAAAGCAAATAAAAGCAAATGAATAAGACCAATACTACGTATCATGCAAACAGGTAACAAAATATAGAAAACATGGAAATTAAAAATGGGTTAAACGTAACATAAGCCCATGTTGAGGCCGGTGTTTAGAGTCGGCTGATGCGTTTCGAGGATAACCTCTTCATCAGAGCCTTTGAGAACCAGGGCGCAGTTTCTATGGGCCAGTAGGCCAAAACATATGTACATAAACATAATGGCTAGTTGGAAAGTGTGGCCTGAAATGGGAAATACGTTTTTCTGTGTTCCATACCAGTCCACGTTCAAGCGTTCTATGTGGTAGTTGATGGTATGTGTGTTCTCTTTTAAAATGTTGTCATAGGATTGTAGGGTGGTGTAGACCTGTCACGGGCTGGATGGAGGAGAGATTTCGGCCTGTCTGCGTCCTCCTGGGAGAGTGCTGTCCTGTACTATAGGGGGGTTGAGGGGAGTGAAGATCACTTTAGAGGATACTGGAGCCGTGTGTGTCCGCAGCTGTCTCTCTGCCTCAGATATAGGTGGATGTCCTGGTGGTTCAGTTATCCTGACTGGGCATCATATGACGTCCAGCAGAATAACATGCTGCCGCCGCGCGCCCGCGGGGCGCGCATCGTAGGAATTGGTGGAGCGGTGTGTCAGTCTGACACACCGCTACACCGATCTTGGTAAAGAGCCTCCAGCGGAGGCTCTTTACCATGTGATCAGCCGTGCCCAATCACGCCTGATCATGATGTGAATAGGAAGAGCCGTTGATCGGCTTTTCCTCACTCGCGTCTGACAGACGCTAGTAGAGGAGAGCCGATCGGCGGCTCTCCTGACAGGGGGGTGTGCGCTGATTGTTTATCAGCGCAGCCCCCCTCAGATGACCACACTGGACCACCAGGGATGCCACTAGGACCACCAGGGAAGGGAGCAACATGTGGATGGCCAGGTATGTACCCCATGGCCATCCACATGTGCCCAATGTGCCCAGTCAGTGCCCAATCTGTGCCAATTAGCGCCCACAAATGGGCACTGATTGGCACCATTATATTGCAGTGATGCCCAGCAATGCCACCCTTTGGGGCATCAGTGCCACCAATCAGTGTCATCAGTGCCACCCATCAGTTCCAGCAGGGTGTCCATGGACGTCCTCCTGGAACCACGCCCCTCGCGCACCCCCTGGGGCACGCATCTGGTGCGCTCTGTGATTGCTGGGTCCTTTGTATGCGGTTTCATACAAAGAAGAAGGTTTGCGGCAATTGTCAGATACTTCAACATACTTTAAGCTTAAAGGAGACCCTACAGACACCTTTAAGAGCGAACTCTCCACCCTTTTAGATCAAGCTGTTTTTATAGGCATTTTTTCTGTCAAAGGCAAAGAATCCCTGATTCCTACTTTCCCTGTCATGCCTCTATTTCACCATCTCCCTAAATTACATAAAGGCCTGTCACCCTTGACAGGTAGACCCATTGTAGCTGGCATTGGCTCGCTCAATGAGCGTCTTGGCCAATGGGTAGATGAGCAATTACAATCACTTGCTGTTGAATTACCTGGTTACCTCCGGGATACCAAACAACTATTATCTAAGCTTAATAACATGACATGGAATGATAGTTTCAGTTGGATTACTTGTGACTTATGCAATCTATATTCCTCGATTCCACATAGCTTGGGTTTGCAAGCTGTTTCCTTTTTCTTAAACAGGTCTGGGTTTCTTTTTCCTATCATGCAGGAGTTTATTATTATGTGCCTTGAATATCTACTTACTCATAATTTTTTTTATGTTCGACGGGGACTATTACCTTCAAAAATGCGGAGCCTCCATAGGAGCGAAATTGTCACCATCCCTGGCCAACTTATATGTGGGATGGTGGGAGAGACTCTGTATTTTTGGAACTAGTAGTCCCTGCCGCAGCGACACGATTTTCTATTGACGCTATATAGACGACCTGTTGTTTATTGTCTCAGACCCACACGTAATCTCGATCATTAACAGGGGGCTTTCTATAACCCAAAAGACACCCCGCTCTAAATTGCTTATGGAGAAACCTCCAAGAACTCATGGTTTCAAACAAATCATTTCAATACCTACCTTCTCCACTCCTTACAGTTCAGAATTTTCAAAAATAAAGAAGATTGTCTTTAAATATCTTCCAGTTTTATCCCATGACCCAATATATGCATACATTTTGAAGGGAGGTATACATACTGTATCTAGAAAAGCTCCATCCCTTGCTAATACCTTATCACCTAGCTTCTTCTCAAGTAACGATAAAGCCAAAAATTGGTTATCCTGCCAAGGTACCTTCAAATGTGGTGGTCGGGGTTGCTCTTACTGCTCTCACATTAAAGGAGGTGATGTAGTGACATCTACATCCAGAGGTAAATCCCACAAAATCCATTCTTTCGTTAATTGCACTGTCAGAACATTTGGGGTTAAAATAATTTATATTCATATATATATAGGCCTTTATATTTTATATTTTTCAAATGAACATGAGAGGAGCCATTTTGGCTTTAAAGTTGAATCAGAGTTCATAGCCCATGAATAGGCATTGTTGCAAAAGTTGCTTTATGTCTTGAGACTGTGTAAAAATACCAGTATCCCAGGTTATATATCTTTTGTCTTTGACACTTATAGATAAGGGGAGTTGGTACAAACATACACAGCCTGCAAAACTAAATAGTATTTTCAGAATAAACCACGTAACAAAAAGGGCTTATCCACAAATGATATATTTTAAATAATAATGTTTCTTTTATACATCTTTACAATGTATCTTTATTAGGTAACATTATATAAACCTCTTTACTACATATATATTATTAATAGGGTGCAAATATGGTACCTTATTTAGGAAACCATTCATGAATAACTGGTAGGCTTATCGTAAGAATCCTGACTACACTTTCATGGCATTTACAACCC
The DNA here is from genome assembly GCA_037952835.1 of Lithobates septentrionalis. Taxonomy (NCBI): domain Eukaryota; kingdom Metazoa; phylum Chordata; class Amphibia; order Anura; family Ranidae; genus Lithobates; species Lithobates septentrionalis. The sequence goes on along the minus strand of JBBDGP010003344.1, from coordinate 1,204,080 downwards.
CAGTTAATTGTGTGGGGTATATTTTCTCATACACATATATTTTAAGAATTGTCAACCATTAGACAATTAGTGATGTTTTGCTAAGCCAAGATCAGAAAGTCATGTCAATCACATTTAAAGTAATTTCTGATCCAACACCGCCCCTAAGAGGCTGAAATTGGTATATATTCAAAATGGCGTTGGTCTTGGTTGTCAAGGTAACATATAAACTCCATCGTCATATGACATCATCAGTTACATAGTAAAGAGACATACACCCACTTTTGGGGTGAGATAAAAAGGGGAGCGATGGGAAGATCTGGAGGAGCTCTGGGGGAGCTATGGGAAGATCTGGAGCAGCTCTGAGGATGGCTGGACGGGTCTGTCTCTAAAAGGTGGAAAGAAGTCTCTTTTGGGACTTTGCTTCTCAAACTGACAGAATTCTTAAAGACCTGGAAAAGTATTAATCTTTCCAATGTATACCTTTTTAGGTAATTGAAGTTTGGTTGAGCATATTCTTGACTAATCCAATCCATTGTTAGTGCTCCTTTGGAGTGAAATGAATTCTAACTGCAGTATGAATTTGTTTTGCTTCTAAACCAAGGGAGATAAATATATATTGTTATATCTCATAATACTGACTTCAAAGTTTTAGAATTGGATTGGTTGTAGTATATGTTAAACCATTGATTCATTCTAAATCTAAAATATAAGCTTTGATCAAATTATCAAGCCGTGCACAATATAACAATTTTTGTTTGTGCATTTAAGAGTGTAATAAGAAGGTCTGTTGGTTTTGAGAAGAGATCACATCATAGTATTAAGGTAAACAATATTTGTTTACACAAGTCCGTGAAGTCACGGAAGGCTATTCACAAGTTACCAAGTTTAAAATGTACAAGTATCATTTAAGTATTAAAATGTGGTATTTTGTTATAAGAAATTGAATAAGAGAACTGTGAATATTATCTGAACCATCATTGATCTTTGATATGTCCATTTATTTGTTTTATCGCGAAATATGCCTCATATTATTTTGCACTGTATTTTTAGTTAATAAATATATATTTTTAAGCAACATCATTTGTATCACTTGTCTTCAAAATAGCACGGATAAACGAACTTGAATTTCTTGTTGGTATTGGTAGAAAATTGTAAATCTCCCAAATCAAAGATTTGCATATTTTCATGATTACAATACTATTTTATTATTTCAGTATAAATATTCTGACAGCACTACACGCTATATTGTATATGTAATTACATGTACAACTTGTTCTCTACAGTATGTAGGCAGAACGATACGGAGACTTAAGGATCGTCTCTACGATCACCTCTACGATATTGGAAAGGACCATGCTACCAATGTCGCTAGACATTGGAACAGTGTCCATCATAAGGATACAACTAGTTTGGTGATCCAAGGCATTGATAAAATAATCAAACCACCCAGAGGCGGTGATAAATTCAACAACCTATGTAAGAGGGAAGTACGTTGGATCTTCCTATTAAATACTAGATCCCCCTTAGGACTCAACTTTGAATGGGATGTATACCATTTCTACCAATAAAATATGCCTGTCTTGCAACCTTTGATACAGATAACAGACACTGGACTTTACTTCTTAAAAAAGCGATTGTTACAATTAATCATGAGTTTACTTCCCATCACATTAGCAGTGAACTTTCTGCCTGCAGCGGGAGGAGTGAGACTCACGCTTTGTTTATGCGGATCTTTTCAGTTTTATTGTGGAAATTTTCATGAAAGTGATTTGCTTTGAACTCACTAGTACACTGAGGGAACCACAAAGCCCCCCCTTTTTATAACCCGAAGATCTACTTACTTCAGGTGTTCAGTTTCCTATTTTTCTAGTGCAGTTTCCTCTAAGACAGCAATATGTGTGGAGCTGGCAGCAGATTGAGGGAGACTTAGCTTTTGTTTAAACCCATGGTTTACCCATATATGTATTGCGTGCTCTATCTTTTGATCTAGCATCAATATTGGAATAGATAACAGATTCCATTTTGCCCGTGGTCACTGCTTTGACCATTCTAATTGGGTTGTAAGCCGTTTTTTTTAGCTAAGCGAGACAATTGTTCCATTATATACACGCATATATACAAAAATGTCCCTTAGAGAACTCTCCTTTTTTTCTTTTTTTCTTTTTCTTTTCCTTTTTATCTACTAGCGGCATAAATTTAGCCTGCAGGGAAAGAAGTGAGACTTTTGTGTCTTCACACACACATACATAGTGTCAGAACCATGATAGATAACAAAGAAAGGGTAACGGATGTTGTGTTCCAGTATTGTTCTTAGTTTAAGGTTTAAACAGTAACACTTTTATAGTTTTTTCTTTGTTTATTTTGACTGTGGACTTCAACATTGTAGCTAGAAGACCGGCTGTCTCTACACTCGTCATTTGCATTTTTTTCTTCTTATTAATTGCTGCAAATGCTTTTAACTATACAAATGTTGTTTTGCATTGCAATTTGGAAATGACAGTGTATTTAAGATAACAAACTTTTCAGATAGAATATTTTTTTTAAAGTATACATATATATTTTTACATGTAGTACTACTTCATTATTATATTCTTCACCTTTTCACCTACTATATTCTTTATCTGATCTGCATATATATACTTTTTTCTATTAGCCATATGAAGATGTTTCAGTGCCACTTACATCTTATACTCTATATATTTTACATGTTATGTTTCAGTATTGTATGCATTTTTGTTTTCTTGCTATATTCCTATTTATAATGCATCACAATGGGTTGGTCATGGCTATGTTTTTGTAAACTTCATTTTTGTCATTTGGTTTTCCTTCTTTTTATACTATGTTTTTTTACACTATGTCATACCATGATTGATCCATTGTGTGCACCTCATTTGTTCTTTAGGAATTTAGCTCCAATTGTGTATCAGGTGTGTTCATCTAATTGCCTGTTGTTACGGATTGGATGTTTTACCCTTTTCCCTCCTTCCTTTTTGTTATATATACACTGTTGGTTCACTTATCAGATCAGCTATGAGTAAGCATCTTTGGATGTGAAACGTGTTAGCTATTTGATCCCCATTGTGTCAACTTCTGTCACTTGTCTGCGTTTTTGGATTTTATATACTCAATAAAGATGCTTTTTTGATGGAGTGCGGCAGTTTAAGACTTCTCTATTTCCTTTCGACACAGCCGATCAAAGATCATAGTAAAGGGCCAGTCACAGGGGCCCTTTACCAGGTGATCAGCTGTGTCCAATCACAGCTGATCACAGTGTAAACAGACTTGCCGGTTATCAGCAGCACTTTCCTCATGCGCTGTCACAGTGTGAGGAGAGGATACGCCAAATTCCTTTGATCCTTTTGACCAGGAAATAGTTTTTTCTGGTTGCTATATCTTCTGCTAGAAGAGTATCAGAGTTGGCTGCTTTTTCTTGTAAAGAGCCATATTTAATTATTCACAGGGACAGGGTGGTGTTGCGCCCTCACCCGTCCTTTCTTCCTAAGGTAGTGTCAGGGTTTCATCTGAACCAGGATGTGACCCGGCTTTCATTTTTTCCAGAATCAAGTTCTGCAAAGGAAAAGTCATTGCACTCGCTTGATGTAGTGAGAGCAGTCAAAGTCTATCTGAAAGCGACAGCTCAGATACGAAAATCTGATGTTTTGTTTGTGCTGCCAGAAGGTCCCAGGAAGGAGCAGGGAGCGTCAAAGTCTACTATTTCTAAGTGGATTCGGCAAGTTATTATCCAGGCTTATGGTTTGAAAAGGAGGGTTCCACCCTTTCAAGTTAGATCGCACTCCACCAGAGCAGTAAGTGCTTCCTGGGCAGTGCATCACCAAGCATCCATGACTCAGATCTGCAAGGCTGCAACTTGGGCTTCGGTCCATACATTCACTAGATTCTATAAGGTGGATGTAAAAGGGCACGAGGATGCCACCTTTGGGCGCAGTGTGCTGCGGGCAGCAGTATAGATCCTCATGTCTGATGGCGGCCTGTGTTTTCTGTGTCTCCCTCCCCTCAGATGGCATTGCTTTAGGAAATCCCACATAGTAATTACTATGTCTGCTCTGTGTCCCATGATGTACGATAAAGAAAATAGGATTTTTATAACAGCTTACCTGTAAAATCCTTTTTTTGGAGTACATCACGGGACACAGAGGTCCCACCCCTCTTGTTGGGATATGTATATTGCTTTGCTACAAAAACTGAGGTACTCCCAGTATGGGAGGGGTTATATAGGGAGGCAACTTCCTGTCTTGGGTGTGCCAGTGTCCATCACCTGAAGGTGGCCTATAACTCACATAGTAATTACTATGGCTGCTCTGTGTCCCGTGATGTACTCCAAGAAAAGGATTTTACAGGTAAACTGTTTTCATTACAGTTGCCAATTTACTAGTGTTTCTCAGCACATTTAATGCTGCACTTAGTTTGCCCCCCCCTCCCTCCCCGGTGTGTCCTCTTGGTTCTGCAGGTGTATCCATCCACCCAATGTTTCATTCCTGGTGTGAGGTTCTCTGTTGTTGTGAGACTGTCCATCGGAAACCCTTACTATGTGATGAGCCTGATTTAACTAACTGACCAATGCCAGGAGCATGGCGGACAAGGTGGGTGAACTAGAGATACTGTTGTACAAGGAGGATTTGGATTTTGTGGGAATTTCAGAGACCTGGTTCAACAGCTCTCATGATTGGCTGGCAAACATTCAAGGGTATACCCTATACCTCAAGGATAGAGAGGGTAAAAAAGGGGGAGGGGTATGCCTATATATCAAGAATAATGTACAAGCGAATGTGAGAGATGACATCACTGAGGGAGCTAGGGAGGAGGTGGAATCCTTATGGGTAGAGCTCCAAAGGGATGAAGCTAAGGGGAAAATAATACTGGGAGTATGCTATAGGCCCCCTAACCTGAAGGAGGAAGTGGAGACGGATCTCCTATCACAAATTGGATTAGCAGCAAGGATGGGAAGTGTTATCATAATGGGGGATTTTAATTATCCAGACATAGACTGGGCGGAGGGAACCGCGCATTCATTTAAGGCTCGCCAGTTCCTTAATGTCTTGCAGGACAATTTTATGGGTCAGATGGTAGATGCACCAACTAGAAATAAAACATTACTGGATCTACTGATTACCAACAATACAGACCTGATCACAGATGTGAAAATACGGGGCAATTTAGGTAACAGCGATCACAGGTCAATTAGTTTCAGTATAAATCACACAAATAGGAAACATGAAGGGAACACAAAGACACTGAATTTCAGAAGAGCCAACTTCCCTAAACTACAAACCTTGCTAAAAGGCATAAATTGGGATAAAATATTAGGAACAAAGAATACGGAGGAGAGATGGGTTTGCTTTAAGAGCATATTAAATAAGGGCATTAGCCAATGTATCCCATTAGGTAATAAATTTAAAAGAGCGAACAAAAATCCTGGATGGCTTAACTCCAATGTAAAAATGCATATAAAAGCAAAGGAGAAGGCCTTCAAAAAATATAAGGTTGAGGGATCATCCACAGCATTCAGAATGTATAAAGAATGCAATAAGAAATGTAAGGGTGCAATTAGGACGGCTAAGATAGAACATGAAAGACACATAGCGGAGGAGAGCAAAAAAAATCCCAAGAAATTCTTTAAGTATGTAAACAGTAAAAAAGGGAGGACAGACCATATTGGCCCCATAATGAATGAGGAAGGACATCTGGTTACAAAGGATGGGGAGATGGCAAAGGTATTGAATTTATTCTTCTCCTCAGTCTTCACGAGTGAATCGGGGGGCTTCAGTAACCAAAACTGCAGTGTTTATCCTCATGACACAACACAGGAAGCACCTACATGGTTAACAGAGGACGCAATTAAAATAGACTTGAGAAACTTAACATTAATAAATCACCGGGACCAGATGGCTTGCATCCGAGGGTACTTAGGGAACTCAGTCAGGTGATTGCCAGACCATTGTTCCCAATTTTTACAGACAGTCTATTGACTGGAATGGTACCAGCTGATTGGAGAAAAGCCAATGTAGCACCAATATTTAAAAAGGGCCCAAAATACATCCCTGGGAATTACAGACCAGTTAGCCTAACATCAATAGTATGTAAACTCTTGGAGGGGATGATAAGGGACTATATACAAGATTTTAGTAATAAGAACGATATCATTAGCAGTAATCAGCATGGATTCATGAAGAATCGTTCTTGCCAAACCAATCTATTAACCTTCTATGAGGAGGTGAGTTGCCATCTAGATAAAGGAAGGCACGTAGACGTGGTGTATCTGGATTTTGCAAAAGCATTTGACACAGTTGCCCATAAACGTTTACTGTACAAAATAAGGTCCGTTGGCATGGACCATAGGGTGAGTACATGGATTGAAAACTGGCTACAAGGGCGAGTTCAGAGGGTGGTGATAATTGGGGAGTACTCAGAATGGTCAGGGGTGGGTAGTGGGGTTCCCCAGGGTTCTGTGCTGGGACCAATCCTATTTAATTTGTTTGTAAACGACCTGGAGGATGGGATAAACAGTTCAATCTCTGTATTTGCAGATGATACTAAGCTAAGCAGGGCAATAACATCTCCGCAGGATGTGGAAACCTTGCAAAAAGACCTGAACAAATGAATGGGGTGGGCGACTACATGGCAAATGAGGTTCAATGTAGAAAAATGTAAAATAATGCATTTGGGTGGCAAAAATATGAATGCAATCTATACACTAGGGGGAGAACCTCTGGGGGAATCTAGGATGGAAAAGGACCTGGGGGTCCTAGTAGATGATAGACTCAGCAATGGCATGCAATGCCAAGCTGCTGCTAATAAAGCAAACACAATATTGGCATTAAAAGGGGGATCAACGCAAGAGATAAAATGATAATTCTCCCGCTCTACAAGACTCTGGTCAGGCCGCACCTGGAGTATGCTGTCCAGTTCTGGGCACCAGTCCTCAGGAAGGATGTACTGGAAATGGAGTGAGTACAAAGAAGGGCAACAAAGCTAATAAAGGGTCTGGAGGATGTTCGTTATGAGGAAAGGTTGCGAGCACTGAACTTATTCTCTCTGGAGAAGAGACGCTTGAGAGGGGATATGATTTCAATTTACAAATAGCGGACTGGTGACCCCACAATAGGGATAAAACTTTTTTGCAGAAGAGAGTTTAATAAGACTCGTGGCCACTCATTACAATTAGAAGAAAAGAGGTTTAACCTTAAACTACGTAGAGGGTTCTTTACTGTAAGAGCGGCAAGGATGTGGAATTCCCTTCCACAGGCGGCGGTCTCAGCGGGGAGCATTGATAGCTTCAAGAAACTATTAGGTAATCACCTGAATGACCGCAACATACAGGGATATATAATGTAATACTGACACATAATCACACACATAGGTTGGACTTGATGGACTTGTGTCTTTTTTCAACCTCACCTACTATGTACTATGTAACTATGTAACTGTCACAATGTGAGTTGCCACTTGTCTTTTCCCCACAATAAGCCTGTTAATATACTACACTCAGATTGTGCCCTGCTGTTCTTCTTATCTGTTTTCATAGAGATACTTCAGTCCCTTCAGAGGTGCTGCATCTGGTGCATTGAGATCAGCAGGAAGTTCCCCTGAATGCTCCAGTTGGACTCTATGAACTTTTTCCTGTTCTGTATAGACATTTATATACACACAATACTTATTGTTCCATATACCCCATTACTACAGGAGAGGAGCCGGTACAACTGTGCCAGGCTGAAGGGGAGGCCAGAGGGAGGATTATAAAAAAATGTAGTCTGGATTGCGAGTTTAAATGATAAAGTAGTAAGCACGGGTCTAATAATATACAAGACAGTTACTCTGGAATATGCCAAACCCACTTCTCATGAAGCATCGGTCCTGATCCTTTGTACAGTTTTGCACTGGAAGGCTACATCTTCTCCCAGTACAGGTTCCCTTATAGCACTGCAGAGCCTCACCTAGAAGAAGATATATAGAGATTAGCAACACACAGACAGGGAGCCTCTAACCTCTTCTACTGACAACACACTGCCTCTCATCCACTGACATCCCAAGCCCCGCCCAGGACTATAGAACACCTCCACCTAATGGTACCCGAAGGAGAGAACTTGTAGACGCATTGTCCTCATCAGAGAAAAATGTGTTTTGCCTGGGGAGGGGGGGTACCCCATAGCAAGCTACCTTCCCCACACTGGGGGCATATGGCCAGGTATGATTGGGGGGGAGATGTTCACCCCCTCTCTTTCCTAGCTATCCAGTCTGCATGGGTCTGGTGTGGATCTTTGAAGGAGATCCCACTCTTTTTGCCATGATTTTTGTGTGGGGCTTCCCCACTAAAATCCATACCAGGCCAAGGAGGAACCCCATGGCAAATTTTTCCTTTTTTTTTCTCATCTATGATATGGGTCTGGTATGGATGAATGCAATCTGTCATTTTGCCAGCAATTTAACCACTTGACCTCCGGAAGGTTTTACCCCCTTTTATGAATAGGGCATGTTTTGCTATTCAGCACTGCGCTACTTGCTAGCTGGTAATTGCTCGGTCATGCAACACTGTACCCAAATAAGATTTATATCATTATTCACCGAAATAAAGCTTTCTTTTGGTGGTATTTGATCACCACCGTTTTTTGTTTTTTTTAATCTTTTTGAGATAAAAACAAAAAAACAATGAACATTTTAAAAAAATTATATTTTCTTCTTTCTCTTAGAAAACATATCCAATAGAATCAAATTTCTTCATAGATTTAGGCCAAAATGTATTCTGCTACATGTCTTTGGTAAATAAAATCACAATAAGTTTATATTGATTGGGTTGTGTGAAAGTTATATTGTGTACAAACCATACAGAGCCTTGAAAAGGTATTCATATCCCTTGAAATTTTCCACATTTTGTCATGTTACAACCAAAAACATAAATGTATTTTATTGGGATTTTATGTGATAGACCAACACAAAGTGGCACATAATTGTGAAGTGGAAGGAAAATGATAAATTATATAAATATGTGAAAAGTGGGGGGGGGGCATTTGTATGGCGCCCCCCTGAGTCAATACTTTGTAGAACCCCTTTCTCTACAATTACAGCTGCAAGTCTTTTTGGGGATGTCTCTACCAGCTTTGCACATCTAGAGAGGGACATTTTTGCCCATTCTTCTTCTTTGTAAAATATCTCAAGCTCTGTCAGATTGGATGGGGAGCATCTGTGAACAGCAATTTTCAAGTCTTGCCACATATTCTCAATTAGATTTAGATCTTGACTGTGACTGGGCCAATCTAACAGATGAATATGATTTGATCTAAACCATTCCATTGTAGCTCTGGCTGTGTGTTTCGGGTCGTTGTCCTGCTGGAAGGTGAACCTCCGCCCCAGTCTCAAGTCTTTTGCAGATTCTAACAGGTTTTCTTCTAAGATTGTCCCCTATTTGTCTCCATCCATCTTCCCATCAACTCTGACCAGCTTCCCTGTCCCTGCCGAAGAAAACTATCCCCACCACATGATGCTTCCACCACCATGTTTCACGGTGGGGGTGGTGTGTTCAGGGTGATGTGCAGTGTTAGTTTTCCGCCACAAATTTTTGCTTTTAGGCCAAAGTTTAATTTTGGTCTCATCTGACCAGAGCACCTTCTTCCACATGTTTGCTGTGTCCCCCACATAGCTTCTCGCAAACTGAAAATGGGACTTCTTATGACTTTATTTCACCAATGTCTTTCTTCTTGTCACTCTGTTTTTTTATAACCTAAGCTGCTTTAAAAGTCTCCACAACTTTATCCCTGTCTGGTGTGTTCCTTGGCCTTCATGATGCTATTTGTTCACTAAGGTTCTCTGGGGGCTTCACAGAACAGCTATATTTATACTGAGATTAAATAATACACAGGTGGTCTCTATTTACTAATTATGTGACTTCTGAAGGCAATTAGTTCCACTAGATTTTAGTTAGGGGTATCAGAGTAAAGGGGACTGAATACAAATGCCCCCCCCCCCCCACACTTTTCACATATTTATATGTAAAATATTCTGAAAAACATTTAATTTTCCTTCAACTTCACAATTATGTGTCACTTTGTGTTGGTCTAACGCATAAAATCCCAACAAAATACATTTAAGTTTTTGGTTGTAACATGACAAAACGTGTAAAATGTCAAGGGGTATGAATACTTTAAGGTTCTGTATATACTGGAATTTACACAGTTATAGATCTGCACGATTCTGGCTAAAATGAGAATCACAATTTTCTTGCTTAGAATAAAGATCACGATTCTCGTGGCGTATCATCATCTTTCACATTATACAAAAAAATTGGACTAACTTTATTGTTTCATTTTTTAAATTTTTTCCTTGTCAAAAGAAGTTTATTGAGTATACAATGTTATAAAGATACATAAAGTAAGTTTACAAGGATCTATAAAGTAAGCTCATTGTTTTACAGTAGGGTTTATATAGGTAAATATCATGAAATTTCAAATATTAAACATTGGGTTCACGTAAACCTAAATTAAAGATATATATCATTTCCTTAGTTACTTTTGTAGGTATTTAAATGATTTATACCTACTATACATATTGTTTACAAGTAGAGTGTATATAGGTCAAATAAATTCTGATAATGAGCTTTAATCGTAAGGTGGAGAAAAGGAAAGAGAAAGAAGAAAAAGGGTAGAAAGGCAGAGGTATGGTCCACAAGGTTGTCCCGCTCGTCAGTTTATTATTCTTTTTAGTTCTCTTTGAAGCCTTAGAATGGGTGTCTCTGTAAGTCATTTAATCTGTTACCATGGCAACAAGACAGAGTCATTGAAGTTTGACAGGAACTGTTGTTTTATCCAAGGATGCCAAAGTTTTTCAAATTTTGGAATTTGATTTTGATCGATGGCTACCATCTTAGCATGGGACATTGTATTATTCATTCTGTGAATTGTTTCTGCTAGTACCAATGTAGGAGATTTCCATGCCTTGGCCACTGTTTGTTTTGCAGCCGTTATTAGTTGGATCATACGTTTGAATTGAGAGAGTGTTAACCATTCCGGTTTTAGATTAAGTAAAGTTAAATATGGATCTGGTTGTATTATTTTTTTAAATATTTTAGATGCAATCACGAAGACTTCCTTCCAGAAGGTTTGGATTACTGGGCACGTCCACCATATGTGTAAATATGTGCCTATTTCTGGGCATCCTCGAAAACAAAGAGTTGAGGTATTAGGTGAATATTTTGCCACTCTAGCGGGTACAAGGTACCAGCGAGTTAGGACTTTATAATTTGTCTCCAGTGCTAAGATGTTGGGTGAAGATGACTTAGATGTGAGCCATATGTTAGACCAGTCCGTGTCTTCTAAAGTTCGTCCCAGGTCCTCCTCCCACCTCTGAACGTAAGAGGGTCTATTAAGATTTGCTACTCCATATAATTGATTATAAAGTGATGAAATTGTACCTTTAGCAAATGGATCTTTTGTACAGATTGATTCAAAAATGGATAATTGGGATAATGGTGTATCCCCCTTTAGGAATGGTGTATAAAAATTTTTGATTTGGAGATATCTAAATATCTCAGAGTTTGGTAGATCATGTTTTTCTCTAAGCGATGGGAATGAAAGGAATGATTTAGATGCTATGAAGTCATTTAGTGTCTGAATGCCTGATGTTGTCCAAGCTTTAAAAGAATTTGGGTAGATCCATGCCGGATAAAAGGCCGGATTTCTGATAAAAGAAAGGAGAGGATTGTGTGGAGATTGTAATTGATATTTGGTTTTTAGTTTATCCCAGAGAGATAGGAAGTGTTTAGTTATGGGATTATGAATTTTAAAGCGGTCTTTAGGATCAAGCCATAATAAATTTGATATTAATAGAGGGTCATTTTCTGAAGCCTCTATAAATACCCATAATGGGATTTCCTGTTTTTCATGGTATTTGGACAGACTGGCCAAATGTGCTGCTCTGTAGTAGTTAGTAAAATTAGGGTATCCCAGGCCTCCTTTATTTTTGGGAAGATGTAGTGTGTGTATAGGTATACGTGGTTTAGAAGAGCCCCATATAAACAAAGTTGCTCTTTTTTGTACTATTCTCAAAAAATAGGAAGGAATTGGAATAGGGAGGACTCTGAATAGATAAAGCAATTTGGGTAGAATAGTCATTTTGATTGCATTAATCTTCCCTATCCAGGATAAAGGAAGTTGCGACCATTGTTTTATTAGATTTGTGATCTGTCTTAATACAGGAGGATAATTGGTTGAGAACAAGTCAGAAAGAGATGCTGTTAAATGAATTCCAAGATATGGGATTGATTTTTCTGCCCATGTGAATGGGAGTGCAGCCCTAGCCGGGATCAATTCCATGTTTGTGAGTGAAATATTAAGCACTAGGCATTTCTTAGGATTATTCATAAGGCCGGATAGGGCTGCAAATCCATCAAGAGCTGGTATTAAGTTAGGACCAGAGACCTGTGGTGATGATAGAAAAAGTAATATATCGTCTGTATATATACATAATTTGTGTGTAATACCTCCTACTTCAATGCCAGTTATAGTTTGGTTTGTTCTGATGTATTGGGCCATGGGTTCGAGTATAAGGGCAAATAATAAGGGAGATAATGGGCAACCCTGTCGGGTACCTCTTTCGATATTAAAGGCTTCAGATTTGTATCCAGCATATTTTATATAGGCTTTGGGTTTATTATATAATGCCTTGATCCATGTTAAAAAGTGGGGTCCAAAACCCCATTTTTGTAATGAATATTGCATATATTGCCAGGATACTGTGTCAAATGCCCTCTTAATATCGAGAGATAGAAAACATAAAGGGATTTTCCGTTTTTTAGCAATATGTGCCAATAACACTGCCCTGCGTATATTATCGCCTGCCTGTCTATTTGGCATGAAGCCTACTTGATCTCTATGTATTAATTTTCCTATAATGCTATTGAGGCGTTTTGCTATTATTTTTGCTAATAATTTAATATCGAGGTTTAACAGAGAGATAGGCCGATAATTCACACAGGAAGTATCATCAGAAAGGGGTGTTGGGATCATACAAACAATTGCCATTAGTGTTTCTTGCCGAAAAGAATGTCCATCTAGAAGTTTGTTAAAAGTTTCAGTGAGAATGGGAGAGAGTATTTCTGAGAATGTTTTATAGTATAAAGCCGAGTAGCCGTCTGGGCCTGGTCTTTTGTTAAGTTTTAGGTCTTTTATGGCGTTAGCAACTTCATCTATAGTTATAGGCTCATCCAAACTGCTTTTTTGATTCTGAGATAACTCAGGTAAGGTTATTTTTGAGAAGAAGGATTCAGCCTCTGTAGGATTAAATTCATTGTTTGTCTTGTATAAAGTTGCGAGATGTGAGTGAAATTTATGGACTATTTTAACTGGATTACAAGTATAAACATTTTTTGATAATTTCAAACGTATTGGTTTGAAAGATTTGTTAGTTGAATTTAATGCCCGAGCCAAATGTGTACCTGGTTTGTTCGTATTCATGTAGAAATTGTGTTTGGAGCGTTTGAGGGATTTATCAACTGACTCAGTGAGAAATAGATCGTATTCCAATCTAGATTTTTCCAGATGAGATTTTGTACTCTGAGATGGATTATCTTGGAATGATATGTAGGTTGCATTAAAATTGAGTTCTAGTTTTTTTGCTAGATTTTTGCGTTCCCGTTTAAATAGTGCCATTTGTCTTTGTATTGTACCACGCAAGACAGGCTTATGAGCTTCCCACAGTGTTATTGGGGAGATGTCTGTTGTATTATTAATTGATATGTATTCCTTTAAAGCTTGTTCAATGGCCATCTGATGTAGTGGGCGTTTGAGCATTATGTCCGGTAAGTACCACGTTGGGTCATGCGCTTTTGGTATGGCTGAGGCTATAGTAGTGTATACTGCATTATGGTCAGACCACGGAATCGGAATTATATCTGATGCAATAATTTCTGGTATCATTCCTATTGTTAGAAAAATATGATCTATTCTGGTGAAAGTTTGATGAGGGTGCGAGAAATAAGTGAATTTCTTTTTCATTGGGTTACTTTCTCTCCATGAATCTACCAGATTGTATTTGGAAAGAAGTTGAGAAAAAGGTAATCTAGAGGTTATTTTGGATGGTGTAAAAGGTGATTTATCCAGAAATGGGAGGATGACCTGGTTAGAATCCCCACACATTATCACTGTTCCTATTTTGTCATTTTTTTAATTTTTTAACTACTTCCCGCCCATCCCATAGCAGATGATGGCCGGGCGGTGGTTCAGTTATCCTGACTGGGCATCATATGACGTCCAGCAGGATAACATGCCGTCGCCGCACGCCCGCGAGGGCGCGCATCGCAGGGATTGGTGTGTCAGTCTGACACACCGCTCCACCGATCTTGGTAAAGAGCCTCCGGCGGAGGCTCTTTACCACATGATCAGCTGTGTCCAATCACGCCTGATCATGATGTCAATAGGAAGAGCCGTTGATCGGCTTTTCCTCACTCACATCTAACAGACGCTAGTAGAGGAGAGCCGATCGGTGGCTCTCCTGACAGAGGGGGTCTGCGCTGATGGTTTATCAGCGCAGTCCCCCCTCAGATGACCACACTGGACCACCGGGGATGCCACTAGGACCACCAGGGAAGGGGGCAACATGTGAATGGCCAGGTATGTACCCCATGGCCATCCACATGTGCACAATGTGCCCAGTCAGTGCCCAATCTGTGCCAATCAGTGCCCACAAATGGGCAATGATTGGCACCATTATATTGCAGTGATGCCCAGCAATGCCACCCTTTGGGGCATCAGTGCCACCAATCAGTGTCATCAGTGGCACAAATCAGTGTCCATCGGTGCCACCTGTCAGTGCCCATTCGTGCCCATCAGTGCCCACCTATCAGTGCCCATCCGTGCCACCTATCAGTTTCACCCATCAGTGCCACCCATAAGTAACCATCAATGCCACCTACAAGTTCCCATTAGTGCCGCCTATGAGTGCCCATCGGTGCCACCTATGAGTGCCCATCAGTGCTGCATACCAGTGCCACCTATCAGTGCCCATCAGAGCAACCTATCAGTGCCCATCAGAGCCACCTATCAGTGCCCATCAATGCCGCTGTATCAGTGCCCATCAGTGCAGCCATATCAGTGCCCATCATTGAAGAAGAAAACGTACTTATTTACAAAACATTTTTAACAGAAACAAAGAAAAACTTGTTTTTTTTTTAAATTTTCGGTCTTTTTTTATTTGTTGCACAAAAAGCAAAAACTGCAGAGGTGATCAAATACCACCAAAAGAAAGCTCTATTTGTGGGAACAAAATGATAAAAAAATTGTTTGAGTACAGTGTAGCATGACCGCGCAATTGTCATTCAAATTGCGACAGCACTGAAAGCTGAACATTGGCCTGGGCCGGGAAGGTGTCTAAGTGCCTGGCATTGAAGTGGTTAAAGTGTATTTTTTCCAAAAATATTGCGTTTGAAAGACCGCTGCACAAATACAGTGTGACATAAAAAAATTGCAACAACCGCCATTTTAGTCTCTAGGGTCTCTGCTAAAAAAATATGTATAATGTTTGGGGGTTCTAAGTAATTTTCTAGCAAAAAATTCTGATTTTAATTTGTAAGCAACAAAAGTCAGAAAAAGGTTTAGTCTGTAAGTCTTTAAGATCTACATACAGATGTTCTTTCCTTTGATCTTTAAAGGGAACAAAATGTTACAATATTTCTCTTAATCTCGCCTGAACGATGTTGTGATAAACTTGTCTGGTTTTTTTTCTTGACAGCTGTCGGCTGGAGCAGAGAACTCTCTGCACTGAATCAGGAAAATGCTGTGATAAGATCACGAGGGGGGGGGTTAGAATCACAATCTCTATTCTTTAACGATTAATCGTGCAGCTCTACACAGTGATATACGCTATACTGTAATAATGGTGATCAGCGAATTAGAGTGTGACTATGATAGTGTGGTGGGCGATCTGCCACTAACAGACACTATCTGGGAGGGTCACTAACTGACTAACTGACACTGACATCGATAGTGACACTAATACAGTGATCAATGCTAATAATGTATACTGTCACTGTACTAATGACACTGGTTTGGAAGGGGGTAACATCTTGCGGCAATCAATGGGTTAACTATGTGCCTAACATTGTGTAATGTGGGCTGCTTTTCATTTCTTCCCGGCAGGAGCTTCAATATAAAGTAACAAATATTCAGCAGAAGAAATTGGAATGAAAACAAAGTCAGTGTGCTGCTAGTGTAGATGTTGGACTATGGACAATGCATTGTTATACACTGGACTCTAGGATAGTAAGACAAAATGTATAATAAGGAAATGTTCTTACTTACCATGGATGAAGAGGAGCCCCAGGATTAGGAGAGTGATCACAGCTTTCATCATGATGTTCTGCAAGCTCTGCTATGAACTGTGTAGTGGCCCCGGGCCCCTATATTTATAGGACTGGGGGGCGGAGCTATGTCACTGCTGGTCACATTTCAGAACTTGTTTTTCTTTTTTTTGCGCAGGTCCTGTTGGTAATATTTGATCAATATTGCTAATCAGAATCTGTTCACTTCCTGAGACAGTACAATGATTCCTCTGTAGTAAGGGAAGCATGGAGAAGGTACTGGTCATTATTCCAGAAGGAATGTTCTGTATTCTGGAACATGGTTGTGTTTAAGTGTTTCCATTCCAGAACAGGTGAGGTTAGGAAAATCACAATGTGTATTAGAGGAGTGTACAGTGTATTACAAGAGGAAATATGTGTAGGAGAGAAGTGCAGAAGGTATGACAGTGGGCAGTATGTACAGGAGAGGAGTGTGGAGGGTATGACAGGTGGCAGTATATATAGGAGAGAAGTGCAGAAGGTATGACAGTGGCCAGTATATACAAGAGAGGAGTATGGAGGATATGAGAGTGAGCAATTTGTACAGGGGAGGAGTGTGGAGGGTATGACAGGTGGCAGTATATACAGGAGAGGAGTATGGAGGGTATGACAGTGGGCAGTATATACAGGAGAGAAGTGCAGAAGGTATGACAGTGGCCAGTATATACAAGAGAGGAGTATGGAGGATATGAGAGTGAGCAATTTGTACAGGGGAGGAGTGTGGAGGGTATGACAGTGGGCAGTATGTAAAGGAAAGGAGTGTGGAGGGTATGACAAGTGGCAGTATATACAGGAGAGAAGTGTGGAGGGTTTGACAGAGGGCAGTATGTAGAGGAGAGGAATGTGAAGGGTATGACAGTGAGCAAAATGTACAGGAGAGGGGTGTGGAGGATATGAAAGAGGGCAGTATGTTCAGGAGAGGAGTGTGGAGGGTATGACAGTGGTCAGTATGTAGAGGAGAGGGGTGTGGAGGAGATGGCAGTGCAGCAGTATGTACAGGAGAGGAGTGTGAAGGGTATGACAGTGGGCAGCAGGGGCGTTGCCAGGTTGCAAAAAGACCAGGGGCTTCAGCCTGAAGTCCAAGCCAAGCCCAAGGGGGTGGGTTAGGCGTGGTGTATGTGACGCGGGCTTTTTTTTGGCTGGGCCGTAACCTACCTGACCTACCTACACTGACAGTAGTGACCTACCTACACTGACCTACCTACACTGACAGTAGTGACATACCTACACTGACCTACCTACAATGACAGTAGTGACCTACCTACACTGACCTACCTACACTGACAGTAGTGACCTACCTACACTGACCTACCTACACTGACAGTAGTGACCTACCTACACTGACCTACCTAACCTGCATACACTGGCCTACCTGACCTACATACACTGACCTACCTGACCTACATACACTGACCTGCATACACTGACCTACCTACACTGACAGTAGTAACCTACCTACACTGACCTACCTACACTGACAGTAGTGACCTACCTACACTGATCTACCTACACTGACCTACCTGACCTACATACACTGATCTACCTACCCTGACAGTAGTGACCTACCTACACTGACCTACCTACACTGACATTTACATATGCTGTCTGACCTACCTCAGCTCAGCCGTGGTGTGCGGTGTCACAGCGGGCAGGCAGTCAGTAAGTTGTCAGAGGAGGAGCCGATGAGGAGAAGAGAGCCGAGCGGGGATGTGGCGCGGCGGCCGCATTGTAATTCCCACCTTCGGGAGCCTGCAGCGCCTATGATGGATGTCACATGTCCCACGGTCCCACCATTGGACCAGTGGGACGTCCATCATAGGCGTTGCAGGTTCCAGAAGGCGGGACCTGCTATGGCACTCGGCCACACTCGGCAGGACTCGGCCGCACTCGGCCACATTGATCTGTCCATCAGCGCAACGCCTATGATGGACCATCAATCCTAGGATCATGGGCGGCGGACGGGACCATGTGTGACGTGACGATGAACGCGCACTCCGTACACGTGACCGGGCGCCGGGCTGGTCGCTCATCCTCGCTCATGCACAGTGCGGCGCCGCACTTTCATTGGGTACTCGGGGCTAATAATGTTATAATAAATGGCCAAGACTCGGGGCTTTTCGGGGTCACATTCGGGGCTTCAGCCACCCCTAGCGACCCCCTCCCGATGCCCCTGGTGGGCAGTATGTTCAGGAGAGGAGTGTGGAGGGTATGCAGCTGGTAGTATGTAAAGGAGAAGAGTGTGGATGATATAAAAGGGGGCAATATGTACATGAGAGGAGTGTGGAGGGAATGACAGTTTGTCAAATAAAGTGAAAAGTGAAAAAAATAACATAGATACATCAGTAGAGAAGACAGACCGAAGATCATTCATTTCGTATCCATTTGATAATTGACTGTAGTGTCTTTATGTAAAAGAATAAGAAAAATGTCTCATCGCAGATCATTAATTTTGGACTCAGTCTCACAGTCACTTTCTGTCATGGGGGAGTCTTCCTCAATAGAGCTGAGTGGTTCTTCTGCTGCTGCTGTGGTTTGTTTAAATGATGCCACCATATTACTCCTGTTGTGTGTTATAACGCTTAGGATCTTCCTCTTTGGTATGTCCCACTCGAGCAATCTTTTGTCCACACAATGATTAAGTTAAATGTGCAGTGTGTGGGTGGGCTTTGGGCTACTTGTTCTCAACAACAGGAAAGTAGCATACACTTATACCAAGGAATGAAGCTGTGACTCAAAAAAAAAATTGTAATGGAACTTGGTTTTACAGAGTAAAGACGTTATATAACGGTTAAATCTGTGTCTGTGTAGTTTGTTCAAACCATAAATAACAAGTTTTGAAATTCTATAGGAATGCTTAAATAATGTATAATATAAGTAAAAACATTAGATTTTAGTTGACTAAAATGATTTTGCCAAAGTTAACAATGGATTTTATGAATACATAAGCTAATCCAAATAAACATGTACAGAACATCCCATAACAGTTTGTGCCCAAGGCAGACAGAAACAATAAAACAAGGGATAGAGCCACTTAACAATAAACACATAACAACCCCACCCCCACCTCAAACTATCTAGCAATGGTCTATGAGTAGGGATGAGCCGTACACCCCCCGGTTCGGTTTGCGGCAGAACATGGAACAGACAAAAAATTTGTGCGAACTCGCGAACACCGTTAAAGACTATTGGACTCGAACATGAAAAATCAAAAGTGCTAATTTTAAAGGCTAATATGCAAGTTATTGTCAAAAAAAGTGTTTGGGGGACCCGGGTCCTGCCCCAGGGGACATGTATCAATGCTAAAAAAAGTTTTAAAAGGGACGTTTTTCCGGGAGCAGTGATTTTAATAATGCTTTAAAGTGAAACAATAAAGGTGAAATATTCCTTTAAATATCGTGCCTGGGTGGTGTCTATAGTATGCCTGTAAAGTGGCGCGTATTTCCCGTGCTTAGAACAGTCCCTGCCCAAAATGACATTTCTAAAGGAACAAGAGTAATTTAAAACTGCTTGTAGATGAAAATCATGAGACAAACAGCATGGGTAACCCCCCCAGCCCATTACCTGGGCCTTTGGGTCTGGTATGGATATTAAGGGGAACCCTGCACCCAAATTACAAAAAAAGGCGTGGGGCTCCCAGGCCCTATATACTCTGAACAGCAGTGTACAGGTGGTCCTCGGGTTACAACCAAGACAGGGACTGTAGGTTTGTTCTTAAGTTGAATCTGTTTGTAATTTGGAACAGGTACATTTTTTAAGTGTATCTCCAGTCAAAAAATATATTTTTAAGCTTTTTGGATAACATAGGGAAGGGTTATCACCTCTGTACATTTGTTTTGCTGTCTGTGCCCCTGTTCAGAATATTTCACCTCACTTTCTGTCCCAATGACAATTGGATTTTGAAAATTTGGGGTTATTAGGGAAACAAGGATTGGTGATAAAGCATCAGTGGAGACACCTTTTTACCATAATAACTCTTACAGGAGAGAATTTTCCTTCCTAGGGGTAGATTTCCTCTCACTTCCTGTTGTCTCCCTCTGTTTGTAAGAAGGAGTCGTTTGCAACTTGGATGTTTGAAAATAGAGGATTGCCTGTATATACTATACGGCCTGCCCTATACACTCTGTGGAAAATTGGGCCTTAGGTGTTGTTGGAACCAGAACACTGTAAGCTCTCACAGTTACTCTTGGTGGGTGCTGGAACGGGCCCTGCTGTGAAATATTATATCAAGAATTGTAATTACATGCCACTGTTAAACAGGGGCAGAAAAATTGGGCCTTTGGTGGTGGTAATGGTGGTGCCACAATAATGTAAGCTCTCACAGTTACTCTTGGTGGGTGCTGGAATGGGCCCTGCTGTGAAATATTATATCAAGAATTGTAATTACATGCCCCTGTTAAACAGGGGCAGAAACATTGGGCCTTAGGCATTGGTGGTGGTGGTGGCACAACACTGTAAAGCCTCACAGATACTCTTGTTGAGCACAGAAACGGGCCCTGCTGTGAAATATTAGAGCAAAAATTACATGTCACTGGGCCCTGCTATGGAACGGGCCCTGCTGTGAAAATATTATATCAAGAATTGTAATTACATGCCACTGTTAAACAGGGGCAGAAAAATTGGGCCTTAGGCAGTGGTGGTGGCACAACACTGTAAAGCCTCACAGATACTCTTGTTGAGCACAGGAACAAGCCCTGCTGTTAAATATTTGATCAAACATTATAATTACACACCCCTTTTAAACAGGGGCAGAAAAATTGGGCCTTAGGTAGTGGTGGTGGTGAACTGAACCAAAAATATTCTTAGAAGCTATCATCATGAAGATTGAGGAGGAATTATTATTATTATTATTATTATTATTATTATTATTATTATTATTATACAGGATTTATATAGCGGCAACAGTTTGAGCAGCGCTTTACAACATGGGGGCAGACAGTGCACTTACAATACAAATCAATACAGGAGGGATCAGAGGGCTCTGCTCATTAGAGCTTACAATCTAGAAGGGAGGGTCAAGTGGAAACAAAAGGTAATAACTGTGGGAGATGAGCTGATGGAAAAAATGAAAATACAGTTGTTAGGTGTGGGTAGGATAGGCTTCTCTGAAGAGAAGGGTTTTCAGGGATCGTCTGAAAGCTAATAAAGTAGGAGATAAGCGGACAGATTGGGGTAGGGCATTCCATAGGATTGGAGAGGCTTTGGAAAAGGCCTGGAGGCGAGCATGGGAGGAGGTGACAAGGGAGCTAGAGAGCAGGAGGTCTTGAGAGGAACGAAGAGAGCGAGTAGGTTGGTATTTAGAGACTAAGCTAGTGATGTAGCTGGGGGCGAAATTGTGGATAACTTTGTACATAGTTGTTAGAATTTTGAATTTAATTCTTTGGCCGAGCGGAAGCCAGTGGAGGGATTGACAGAGAGAAGTGGCAGACACAGAGCGATTGGTAAGGTGGATGAGTCTGGCAGTGGCATTCATAATGGATTGAAGAGGTGATAGACTATGTAGAGGTAAGCCAATGAGGAGGGAGTTGCAGTAGTCGAGGCGAGAGGTGACCAGCGAGTGAATTAAGAGCTTTGTTGTGTCATTGGTTAGAAAGGGGCGTATTTTGAAGATGTTGCGGAGGTTGAGGCGGCAGGATTTGGACTGTGATTGGATGTGTTGCTTGAAGGAGAGTTCAGAGTCTAGGACTACACCTAGAACCTTGGCATGTGGGGATGGGCTTACAGTTGTGCCATCGATTTTGACAGAGAGATCAGGGGAAGAGGCATATGGGGGAGGAAAAATTATAAGTTTGGTTTTGGCTAGATTGAGTTTGAGGAAGTGGTGTGACATCCAGACTGATATATCTGATAGTAAATTAGTGATACGTGAGGAGACAGAGGGAGTGAGCTGAGGGGTAGAGAAATAGATTTGGGTGTCGTCAGCGTAGAGGTGGTATTGGAAGCCATGAGAGGCTATCAGTTGACCCAGAGAGGCGGTGTAAATTGAAAATAGTAGAGGTCCAAGAACAGAACCCTGAGGGACCCCAACAGAGAAAGGAAGAGGAGAGGAGGAAGTAGAGTTATAAGAAACGCTAAAGGTGCGGTTGGATAAGTAGGAAGAGAACCAGCAAAGTGTACAGTCACGGAGACCAAAGGCGTGTAGTTTTTTGAGGAGGAGGGGGTGGTCAACCGTATCAAAGGCAGCAGAGAGGTCAAGGAGTAGGAGTACAGAATAGTGTCGATTGGTTTTGGCCGTTAGTAGATCGTTTGTTAGTTTTAGGAGAGCAGTTTCTGTGGAGTGTTGAGGACGAAATCCAGACTGAAGGGGATCAAGAAGGCCATTATCAGCGAGGTGGACGCTCAGTCGGTTGTAGACCAGACGTTTGAGGAGTTTGGATAAGAAGGGGAGCAAGGAGATGGGGCGTAGGTTGTTAAGATTGGATGGGTCCAGTGAGGGCTTTTTAAGTATGGGTCTGACAAGTGCATGTTTTAGAGAGTTAGGGAAGATGCCAGAAGAGAGGGAGAGATTGAAGATGTGGGTTAGAGAGTGTAGCATAGGGCCAGAGGGTGACCGTAGCATTTGTGAGGGAACAGGATCCAGAGGGCAGGTGGTAAGGTGGACATTAGCAAGTAGTTTAGCAACTTCGTCTGTAGTGGTAGGGTTGAAAGAAGGAAATAATGATTGTGCCTGTGGGCATGAAGTGCAAAGCGTGAAGGGTGTCGGCACAGTAGAGATCTCCGCGCGAATAGTATCAATCTTCTGTTTGAAGTGATTGGCGATCTCCTGGGCAGTGAGTGAGTTGACGGGTGGAGGTGGTGGAAGACGGAGTAGAGAGTTGAAAGTGGAGAAGAGTTGACGGGGACAGGATGATAAGTTGCTAATGAGAGCGGTAAAATAGGTCTGCTTGGCAGAGAGGAGGCTGGAATTGTATTTTTGGAAGGCAGATTTATAATGGTTGAAATCTCTCTGGGACTGTGATTCTGTGTGTAGTGAGGGGGGCCAGTGAGTTCAGTGAGGCTAGAAGTGAAGCGTTGTACACAGAAGTGGCTAGGTTGGTGCAGGATAGGGGTGAGATTTTGTTGTAGAGGTTGTTGATAGCAGAGTAGAGAAGAGAAGGGTTGAGATGACGTAGGTTTCTGTGGGTAACTTTAAGGTGGTTGGAGGGAGAGGAGGTGAAGGAAAGGGAGAGAGTGAAACTAATAAGGTGGTGATCAGAGAGAGGCAATGGATAGTTAGAGAGGTTGCATGGAGTGCAAAGGTGAGAGAACACGAGGTCAAGGATATTGCCTTCTGAGTGAGTTGGAGCATGTATCCAATGCTTCAGGTCAAAGGAGGATGTTAGGCTAAAAAGTTTGGAAGTGGAAGGAGTGTTAGTATTAATAGGGATGTTGAAGTCCCAGAGAATGATTGTGGGGATTTCAGAATAAAGAAAGTAGGGTAGCCAGGCAGAGAAGTCTTCAAGAAAGGTTGATACTGGTAAAGGGGACCTGTAGATCACAGCTATCCTTAGAGGAATTGGAGTGAAAAGACGAATGCAGTGTGCTTCGAAAGAGGAGAGTGACAGAGAGGGAGGTGGCTGAAGTACCTGACAGGTGCTATGTGGGGCTAGAAGGATTCCGACACCTCCACCCTTAGGAATAGGATAATAGCTCAGCATAATAGGATAGTCACTCAGCATATGCAGTTTTCAAGGGATCCCACATCCATAGAAAAATCAATCGGTTACATCAGCATCAGGTGATTGGTAGCTGGTGATCCAAGACTGATTAATTTTTATGAATGTGAGCCGATCAACAAAGTCTGTGGACAGGCGCACTCTGTGATTGGTTACAAAGCCTCCAGCAGCACTGAATGTGCGTTCAGAAAGAATGCTGGATGCAGGACAGGCCAGTAGCTCAATGTTTATTGAGCAAGCTCTGGCCAGTGGTCCATCCTCAAGACCCAGTAACCCAGTGGATGTTCTGTTGGAAAGGTCTCCAAGTCTGATATTGCCCCTAGATATTCCTGCACCATGTAATTCAGATGCTGGCGTTGGTTGCTGGAACCGATCAGACCTTGGCGCTGAGGACTGAAGAATTGTCTGAAGGCATCGGTCAGCCAGCCACCTTCTCCACGGTTCTTTCTGTGACTGAACAAAGCCTCAGCAACACGTTGCTCAGCACCAGGAAGTTGTAACCTCCCAGGCTCTGGAAACGCATTGCACAAACTTTTCTGCAAGGCCTCCAGAAGATGTTTCATCCTCAGCCCCCCTCTGGGAAGGCTGGGTAAGTTCTGCAACCTTACCCTTGTAACGTAGGTCAAGAGGGGTTGCCAGCCAATAATGATCCCTCTCCTTGATACCACGAATCGTAGGGTCCTTTTGCAGATTTTGCAGGATCAGGGAGGCCATGCAGCATAAGTTTGTAGAGGCATTCGATCCTGAGTCCTCTGGGTAACTAAGGATCACATGATCCTCAACCACCTCCTCCCAGCCACGTACAACTCCATGGGTTTCTGGGGACTAAAAATGATCCCTTGAAGAGTGCTGCTGATGCTGAGTGTTATCCTCCACCTCCATGCTGACACAATCCTCCTCCTCTTCTTGTTTCTGTGTGATCACTGGGCCTGCAGGAATACTATCAAGGGGGCCTTGAGAGGTAAGGAAGTCCTCCTCTTCCTCCCACTGTTTTGCCTCAAGTGCCCCATCCATTATTCCACAAAGCGTGTACTCCAAGAAGAAGACATGAGGGACAGTATCACTGATGCATGCACTGTCACTGCTCACCATCCTTGTGGCCTCCTCAAATGGTGACAGGACAGTGCATGCATCCTTGATCAATAGCCACTGGCGTGGCGAAAAAAAGCCCAGCTCCCCTGATCCTGTCCTAGTGCCATACTCACACAGGTACTTATTGATGGCCCTCTGCTGCGTGTGCAGCCGCTGTAGCATTGCCAACGTTGAGTTCCACTTGGTGGACATGTCACAAATGAGGCGGTTCTTGGGCAGGTTGCATTCCCTTTGAAGGTCAGCCAGCCAAACACTGGCATTAAGTGACCGGCGGAAATGACCACAGACTTTCCTGGCCTGCCTCAAGAGATCCTGTAAGCCGGGGTACCTGCTCAAGAACCGCAGCACCATCAAATTCAAGACGTGAGTCAAACAGGGAACATGGGTCAAGTGTCCCTGTCAGAGGGCGGAGAGGAGGTTGGTGCCATTGTCGCAAACAACCATTCCTGGCTGAAGCTGGTGGGGTGTCTACCACCTCTGAGCCTGCCCCTGCAGAGCTGCCAGAATCTCTGCCCCAGTGTGGCTTCTGTCCCCTAAGCAGACCAACTCAAGCACCGCATGGTATCTTTTTTCCTGAGTGCTTGTGTAGCCCCTTGAACACCTACGGAGCACTGCTGGTTCAGAGGACAAATCTGCAGAGGAAGAGTCCATAGAGGAAGAAGAAGAGGAGGGAGTGGAGGAGAGAGCTGTGGCAGAATCACCACCACTAGCATTTTGGAGGCGTGGTGGCGGAACAAGCTCCAACAATACTGAGCCCTGTCCTGAATCCTTCCCAGCTGCCAGCAGAGTTATCCAGTGCGCCGTGAAAAAAAGGTAACATCCCTGTCCATGCCTGCTGGACCATGAGTCAGCAGTAATATGCACCTTACTGCTGACCGCCCTGTCCAACGAGGCCAAGACATTGCCTTCCACTTGCTGGTAGAGAGCCAGAATGGCCTTCCATGAAAAGAAATGGCGTTTGGGAACCTGCCACTGAGGTACCGCACATTCCACAACTTCACGAAAGGGGGCAGAGTGTACCAGCTGAAAAGGCAGCAGTTGCAGTGCTAGCAACTTGGCCAAGCTAACATTCAGGCGCTGAGCATGTGGAGGGCTGGGACTGAATTTCTTTCGACGGTTTAGCAACTGGGGTAGGGAAATTTGCCTGCTAAAATCAAATGTTGGTGTACCGCTAGCAGATTGGCCGCAAGTACTTGGGACACCTATTTCTATACCTTCATTCCTCTCAGTGCAGGTTTCTGAGAGGACTGGAGGTATAGTGGGGTTTGAGATCTCAGCTGATGAGGAGCAAGGATAGGTCCACCTTGTTCTTTCATGTGGGTCTTTTAAGTGCTGTTGCCAACAGACTGCATGGGAGGTCGTCATATGTCTGGTCAAGCATCTGGTGCCCAAGCGGCTGCTGTTTTGGCCACGCTTGATACGCTTCAGACATATGTTGCAAACAGCAACGGTGCGAACTGCTGCACATGTCTCAAAAAAGGCCCACACCAAAGAACTTTTCAAAATATGCAGGAAGTCAGCAGTGCCCTGCACCTGCTTAGCTCTGCGGTGTGATGCAATAGGGTGGCTTCCCTTAAGCTGCCCCCTGGAGGGCATCCTGCCTCGTTGGAGATGTGCCTCCTCCTCCTCTCTTCTATCAGGCACCCAAGTAGAGTCAGTGACCTCATCATCCCCTCCCTCCTCGTCACTGGAGCAAACTTGGCAGTATGCTGCAGCTGGGGGAACATGACTGCCAGTTTCTTGACCTTCTTGGGCACCCCCTCTCTCTAGGCTCATGTTACTCCCTTCCTTAACCTGGGTACCATCATTGGAGCCTTCAAATCACTGCGCATCCTCCTGCAGCATGTACCCGATACTGTGGTCGAATAGTTTGGGGGACTCCTCCGTGCATGATGGTGGGGCTATGGAAGGAGTGACTGTGGACAAGGAGCCGGTGGAATAGGCCGCTTTGGCAACTGCATTAGAAGGCAAACTACTCTGAGCCTGGGTGACAGAGGATGAGGAGGATGAGGATTGCTTTGTTATCCACTTCACCAACTCTTCTGAATGTTCTGGCTCAATAACATGGCCAGCAGCAGAAAAATAGGACAAGCGTGCCCCACGGCCACGTGCAGAGGATGCACCATGTCCACGACCAGCACTGTTGACTGTAGACACAGAGCCTGCTTGCCCTCTTTTAGTGGCCTGTGAGCGTCTGCCTCTCCTTGGTGGCCTTCCGGACATGATGTATATTTTGTTTTGCAACACCAAACTGCACTGTATTAGATACTGTGTACACCACCAGAAGTGCAATAGCAACTGCACTACGGCTGCACTGTATTGTGTACTGTGTACATCACCTGAACAGTAGTAGCAACTGCACTACGGGTGCACTGTATTGTATACTGTGTACACCACAAGAAAAGTAGTAGCAACTGCACTAAGATTGCACTGTATTGTGTACACCACCAGAAAAGTAGTAGCAACTGCATTACTGGTGCACTGTATTGTGTACTGTGTACACCACCAGAAAAGTACTATAAACTGCACTACGGGTGCACTGTATTATGTACACCCCCAGAAGTGTAGTAGCAGCTGCACTACGGGTGCACTGTATTGTGTACTGTGTACACCACCAGAAAAGTAGTAGCAACTGCACTACGGGTGCACTGTATTGTGTACACCACCAGAAGTATAGTATAGAGAGAGACTGTATTTATATATAAAAAATACACCGCCTGAAGTATATTAGAAAAAGTACACCAGGAATGCACTGCAGATATAGGCTACACTGGATGCAGAGTATATATATATATATATATATATATGTATATATACTAGACCGGCTGTATATATATATATATATATATATATATATATATATATATATATATATATATGTATATCAAATACACTGCAGCTAACTGAATAACCTGCCTGCTTAATCTAAATCACAATATCTCCCATTAATTTCACCCATTAAGCAGTTCACAGCTCTCACCGTTTGTGTTTTGTTCACAATTTATTTATTTATTTATTCGATTTAGTCACTGTTTACGTCATCGTATTTTGCACAGCCCACAAGGGAGCGCCACACCCCCATTAACTATCCACAATATCTCCCCGTCCACACCAACAACACTACACCGGGCCGCCGTGTAGGCAGCCCTTTATAGTTTGTGGCGTGGACTTAGTCCCCCTGAGCCATGGTTGGCCAAAGGCACCCTGCTTTTGGCCAATTATGGCTCTTTTAGCAGAGGGCGCTGGGATTTGTCAAAGCATGCAGGTCATGGTGCATGCTTTGGCCAATCATCATACAGCAATGCACTGCGATTTCGCAGTGCATAATGGGGCCTTCCGTGGTGCTCGAATTTGCCGCAAATGCCCCATAATGTTTGTTTTTCGATGAACGGGTGAACAACCGATGTTCGAGTCGAACTTATGTTCGAGTCGAACTTATGTTCGACCCGAACATCGAGCTCATCCCTACTCAGAACTCATCCTGCCCTTGCAAAGGGAGCACAGGATGAAATATCTTGAGAACACCTTAAAGAGGAGTTTGTAATGCCTTTCCAGACCCTGGTAGGTTGCAGTCTGGTGAAAAAGATAGTTTTGAGGAATCTGTTGGTCAAAGTAGGAGCAGTGGAGAAAGGGGCCACCTCAGTGATGCACTTAAAAAATGTTTTAGTCATTGGCACTCAGAGCTGTCAGCTTCACATCAGTAGCATCTGCAGCAAATGGTGGAAGATTATCTAGAGGCAAAAACTGACATGGAGAGCTTTCCAGTAGATGATCCACTGGTTTACTATGTCATGAGAAAAGACCATTGGCCAGAACGTGCCCAGTATGCAATTGAGCTGCTGGGCTGCCCTGCATCCAGTGTGGTTTACAAATGGTGATTCAGTGTTGCTGGAGGTTTGGTGACAGGTAAAAGAGCACATATGTCCTCAGACTCTGTTGACCGGCTGACATTTGTCAAAATCAGTCTTGAATTTGCAGCAGCTATCAAGCCCCTGATGCTGATGTCATTGATTAAGTGTTTTTGGGATCTGGAATATCTGCAAGACTAAGCTGCCTAGCTCTGTGGGTGTTTATTTTATCTCAAAGTAATTTTTTGGTATAGGTTTCATCGGTACAATTAACAACCAAGGATCATTTTTTCCACACCTGTTTGACAGGTACATCAAATTTACGTTTTTCACAGCAAGGCCAATTCTTGCTTTCATCTAGAGTACCTCTATAGGGTTATGGTGTAAAGGCACCACCAACACACAAAGACGAATTTTTACGCAACTGTTTGACAGGGGTAGGGATGAGCCGAACACCCCCCTGTTCGAACCGAACAGGGGGGTGCTCGGCTCATCCCTACCCCTGTCAAACAGTTGCGTAAAAATTCGAGAACCAGCAACATGCAAACAGGAAAAAAGTTTGCTCGAACACGCGAACACCGTTAAAGTCTATGGGACACGAACATGAATAATCAAAAGTGCTAATTTTAAAGGCTAATATGCAAGTTATTGTCATAAAAAGTGTTTGGGGACCCGGGTCCTGCCCCAGGGGACATGGATCAGTGCAAAAAAAAGTTTTAAAAACGGCCGTTTTTTTCAGGAGCAGTGATTTTAATAATGCTTAAAGCCAAACAATAAAAGTGTAATATCCCTTTAAATTTCGTACCTGGGGGGTGTCTATAGTATTCCTGTAAAGGGGCGCATGTTTCCTGTGTTTAGAACAATCTGACAGCAAAATGACATTTCAAAGGAAAAAACATTTAAAACTACCCGCGGCTATTGCATTGCCGACAATACACATAGAAGTTCATTGATAAAAACGGCATGGGAATTCCCCACAGGGAAACCCCGAACCAAAATTAAAAAAAAAAAAGATGTGGGAGTCCCCCTAAATTCCATACCAGGCCCTTTAGGTCTGGTATAGATATTAAGGGGAACCCCGGCCAAAATTTAAAAAAAAATGACGTGGGGTTCCCCCTAAATTTCATACCAGACCCTTCAGGTCTGGTATGGATTTTAAGGGGAACCCCGCGCCCCAAAAAAAAAAACGGCGTGGGGTCCCCCCAAAAATCCATACCAGACCCTTATCCAAGCACGCAACCTGGCAGGCCGCAGGAAAAGAGGGGGGGACGAGAGTGCGCCCCCCCCTCCTGAACCGTACCAGGCCACATGCCCTCAACATTGGGAGGGTGCTTTGGGGTAGCCCCCCAAAACACCTTGTCCCCATGTTGATGAGGACAAGGGCCTCATCCCCACAACCCTGGCCGGTGGTTGTAGGGGTCTGCGGGTGGTTGTAGGGGTCTGCGGGCAGGGGGCTTATCAGAATCTGGAAGCCCCCTTTAACAAGGGGACCCCCAGATCCCGCCCCCCCCCCTGTGTGAAATGTTAAGGGGGTACTTACCCCTACCATTTCACTAAAAAACTGTCAAAAATGTTAAAAATGACTAGAGAGTTTTTGAAAATTCCTTTATTTAAATGCTTCTTCTTTCTTCCTTCATCTTCTTCTGGTTCTTCTGGCTCTTCTGGTTCTTCCTCCGGCGTTCTCGTCCAGCATCTCCTCCGCGGCGTCTTCTATCTTCTTCTCCTCGGGCCGCTCCGCACCCATGGCATGAGGGGAGGCTCCCGCTCTTCTCTTCATCTTCTTCTTCATCCTCTTCTCTTTTTTCTTCTTCTCTTCTTCATTTTCTTCTCCGGGCCGCTCCGCGTCCATGCTGGCATGGAGGGAGGCTCCCGCTGTGTGACGGCGTCTCTTCGTCTGACGGTTCTTAAATAACGGGGGGCGGGGCCACCCGGTGACCCCGCCCCCCTCTGACGCACGGTGACTTGACGGGACTTCCCTGTGACGTCACGGGGAATGCCACAGGGAAGTCCTGTCATGTCCCGTGCGTCAGAGGGGGCGGAGTCACCGGGTGGCCTCGCCCCCCGTTATTTAAGAGCCATCAGACGAAGAGACGCCGTCACACAGCGGGAGCCTCCCTCCATGCCAGCATGGACGCGGAGCGGCCCGGAGAAGAAAATGAAGAAGAGAAGAAGAAAGAAGAGAAGAGGATGAAGAAGAAGATGAAGAGAAGAGCGGGAGCCTCCCCTCATAACATGGGTGCGGAGCGGCCCGAGGAGAAGAAGATAGAAGACGCCGCGGAGGAGATGCTGGACGAGAACGCCGGAGGAAGAACCAGAAGAGCCAGAAGAACCAGAAGAAGATGAAGGAAGAAAGAAGAAGCATTTAAATAAAGGAATTTTCAAAAACTCTCTAGTCATTTTTAACATTTTTGACAGTTTTTTAGTGAAATGGTAGGGGTAAGTACCCCCTTAACATTTCACACAGGGGGGGGGGCGGGATCTGGGGGTCCCCTTGTTAAAGGGGGCTTCCAGATTCTGATAAGCCCCCCGCCCGCAGACCCCCACAACCACCGGCCAGGGTTGTGGGGATGAGGCCCTTGTCCTCATCAACATGGGGACAAGGTGTTTTGGGGGGCTACCCCAAAGCACCCTCCCAATGTTGAGGGCATGTGGCCTGGTACGGTTAAGGAGGGGGGGGCCGCACTCTCGCCCCCCCTCTTTTCCTGCGGCCTGCCAGGTTGCGTGCTCGGATAAGGGTCTGGTATGGATTTTTGGGGGGACCCCACGCCATTTTTTTTTTGGCGCGGGGTTCCCCTTAAAATCCATACCAGACCTGAAGGGTCTGGTATGGAATTTAGGGGGAACCCCACGTCATTTTTTTTTAAAATTTTGGCCGGGGTTCCCCTTAATATCCATACCAGACCTGAAGGGCCTGGTATGGAATTTAGGGGGACTCCCACATCATTTTTTTTTTTTTTTAATTTTGGTTCAGGGTTGCCCTGTGGGGAATTCCCATGCCGTTTTTATCAATGAACTTCTATGTGTATTGTCGGCAATGCAATAGCCGCGGGTAGTTTTAAATGGCTTTTTTTCCTTCGAAATGTCATTTTGCTGTCAGACTGTTCTAAACACAGGAAACATGCGCCCCTTTACAGGCATACTATAGACACCCCCCAGGTACGAAATTTAAAGGGATATTACACTTTTATTGTTTGACTTTAAGCATTATTAAAATCACTGCTCCTGAAAAAACGGCCGTTTTTAAAACTTTTTTTTGCATTGATCCATGTCCCTGGGGCAGGACCCAGGTCCCCAAACACTTTTTATGACAATAACTTGCATATAAGCCTTTAAAATTAGCACTTTTGATTTCTCCCATAGCCTTTAAAAGGGTGTTCCGCGGCATTCGAATTTGCCGCGAACACCCCAAATTGTTCGCTGTTCAGCGAACTTGCGAACAGCCAATGTTCGAGTCGAACATGAGTTCGACTCAAACTCGAAGCTCATCCCTAGACAGGGGCATCAATTTTCAAGTTTTTACAGCAAGGACAATCCTTCCTTTTATGTAGGGTACTTCTTTAGGGGTTATGGCGTAAAGGCGCCACCAACACCCAAAGCCCAATTTTTGCTGCACCTGTTACTTCTATTTAAGGTCTGTGAAAGAGACAATCTAAAAATAATAAAACTTTATCTAAACATAATTGTTAGTCTTGGCCTGAGTTACTATAATTTGGATTCTGAACATAAGGCTTGCTCACTGTGGTGCAAAACTTTGTTATTTCCATCCAATGCCTGCCAGATAGACACCATAATTTATCCAAAAAATCTCTGATCTTGTTTTTGAGTGCACTACATTGTGGCCTCATCATACACACTGGCTCCCCAAGCCATTGTTTTACAAAATAAGGGAAGCTTGCTGGAAAAATCTATGTAAATGTCATTTTTTTCTTTACAAATATCAGTTTTGCTGCAGCAGGTTCTATACATGGTAGAGATGTGCCACTTTAAGGGGAGAATAAGGGGGCCCCCAAACCCCATATTTGAAGGATTTTTTCATTTTTATTGTGTCACTTTAAAATCACTGCTCCTGATGGGGTTCAGGGGGGTGATGACGTGAGACATCGGAGGGGAAGGGAGGAGTAAGAGGTGTGTCGTTCCACTGACGCTCTGGCAGACTCCCTCGCCCTTACACAGAGCGGGATGGTCGGATGGAGCGGATAGAGAGGAAAACTCCGGGAACATCGAGAGGGGATCGGCGCGCTGGGAGCTTGCGAGTCCCTGCTTGGAGAGGGAGGAAAACGGACGAGGCGACAAGCTGCGCTGCCCCCTCAGGGATCCCCGCTCCCCCCCCCGCCCCCCTCCCTGCATGAAATGTCAGCATACGAGCCAGGAACTGAGTTAGACACTGCAGTAAGTGTCAGAAGATAGGAGCCTCACAGACCTGAGAGCGGCAAGGAAATTCAACATCCGAGCTACTCATAGACAGCATGGAGCGGTGACAGATATCCAAGTGGTGGTAGTAAGAGATATACTAAGTCCAACAACGCCAAAGGTAAGAGTGTATTAGAAATAAGCCTGGAGAAGTAAGCCTGCGGATACTCTGTAGAAAAGCTTGTGCGAGGTTATCTCTATTAACCCTGTAACTGGATGGAGGGAAAATGGGTCTTCTGGCAATGCATCGCATAATCTTCATCGCATGAATTGTACTAAAATCAACATAACGTAAAGTGAACACTGTTATCTAGGGCTGTAATGGAATAGTTGATACCCTCTGGTGGAACAACGGACTGCTCGTTTTTATTGCAGTGCATAAACACCTATGACACATTCACGCTGTTTGTAAGCCTGTATATTGATGTCTCAGCATCCATGTGGGAGGGAAGGCTGGGACATTGATAACAATTCCAATCCACCAACATAAACTTGTGTATGCCCCTTTCTTTTTTTTTCTCTCCTTTTTTTTTCTCTTTAGCCGAGGGGCTTATTTAAGATCCGGGAAAGGACGACACGGCGAATCCCAAAAAATGTTGTAAATAGACTGGGGTGGTTCTCCTGTAAACTTCGATAGAAATACACGGTAGAAGCCTTGGAAGGACCTATACATCTGAGGGGTATGGAGGGCAGCATATAGCAGATATAAGGCCAAGAGACTGGTCTTGGAACAGATAATCTTAAATATAGCATCACAACGGTATTTCTTTTTCAATTTTATATCTAAACTAGGGGACGCCAGATATAGGCTAGCGGAAAACGCACCTAGGAACCCTATATGCTAGCATCACGTGTATCCCTAGATCCAAGGGAAACACGATCTTAAACCCAGTTATTCAGAGGCTCATTCAATGGGTTAATTTTGTACCACCACCACACCGGTACCCGCATTTTGAATGCAATTTCATTGGTTACCTAAAAGGGGAAACCTGGAGCCTTGCCTAACACGGTTAACATCGGACACACTGATCAAAACCAAGTAGGTCTGGACAGTGGGAAGAGAAGTATGAGTCGAAGCACATCCAAAACTGGGAAGGGGGGTCCACCGAAAACCCCAAAAGATAATCTTGCAGGGAGTACTCCCGCAAGCACAATCAAGCAATGTATGGTAAAAAGGGGGAGCCCGGGGAGTTCCCATCAAGAGACTCAAAAATCAAACATGGCAGACAAAAAGAAGAAGGGACTAAATGAGAGGGAAGACCTGACCCCAGATCACTCCAGGGAGGAGCTATTAGCCGAAAACACGCTGGGGGCATCCAGAATCGATGAACATAGGTACGATTCACAACTACTCTCGAAAGGCGACCTGGCAGAAATGCTTAAAGCGCTTGAGACATCAATTAAGGTGGAGATCACCTTGCTGAGGTCTGATCTAGGCAACCTTCTGCTAAGAGTGGAAGGGGCTGAAGATAAGCTTGATAAACAAGAGCGGGAGATCTCCGGATTAAAAGAACAACTTAAAACAACCCAACAAAATCAGATAAAAGTATGCTACAGGTTGGAAAATCAGGAAAACAGAGATCGTAGACAAAATCTGAGACTCGGAGGGGTCCCAGAAAATAGGGGAGAAGACCTGAGAAAGACTGTGGTGACTATCTTTAGCCCACTTCTGGGGCTGGGAGGAGAAGACTTCCCAAAAATTGAGCGGGTGCACCGGGTTGGCAGGCTAGACACCAGACGGGTTGAAAGAAGCCGTGATATAATCGTGAGGTTCAGACTCTATGAGGATAAGGAAAATATTTGGTTTAAACTTAAGGGTCATACCCCATTACAGTTCGAAGAGGCAAGGGTTCAAGTCTTTGCGGATCTAGCCAAAGGCACACTGGCGAGAAGGCGACATCTAAAACCCCTATTGGAACAAATGGTGAATCAAAATATAAAATACACATGGGGATTTCCAGCCTGCCTAGTAGGCAACAAAGATGGGAGAGCCGCAAGATTAATATTCCCAGGAGAACTAGAAGAGTTCTGTGAGAAATTGGGGATGCAGGTGCCCCCAACACTGGACTGGTCCATGGAACGCTGGATTGAACTGAGTGTGGGGTAGGGGCGAGGCTCTGCGGGGGGGGAGGTGGGGGGTGGGTGAGCTAAAGGTTATTATTAATTAGAATTTAAGGAAGAGAGAGGTTCCATTGAGTAGAGCCTAGTATATTTAGTTGCTAAGGCAATATGGAATGTAGGGACGATGCACCTAAGACTCCACCTTCAGAGGAGGAGACCTATGGTGGGCCACAACTTGTGTGACCCTCACTGGTCTAAGGGTTCGGTAGGGACCAGGGGGGGGTGTGGGGGGGGAGGGGGGTGGATTGGGGGGTTGTGGGGAGATGGGTGGGATGAATAGGGGGAGGAGGGGAGGCAGGGGGATGGAGGTGGGGGTGGTGGGGGGATGGAGAGGGAGGGGGGAGCAAGGGTGAGGGAGGGAGGGGGAATAGGAGTAAGGGGTCCAATTCAACCTCAACCCTAAGAAATAGGGAAAACTCTCCAGGGTCTAAGGCAAAGGGAGATTCCAGGAGGATCAAAAAAGGGCTATGGCAACAATAAAATTTACAACATATAACGTCAAAGGCCTAAATACACCCAAGAAAAGATATGATATTTTTAACGAGCTAAAATTACTGGGACCAGACGTGGTGTTCCTGCAAGAGACACACATTTCACTCCAATCGAGACTAAGACTGTTCTCAAAGGAATACCCGGTCTGGTTTCAAGGAGATACTATGTCTAATAGGTCACAGGGAGTGGCTATTGGCTTTGCAAAGAAAATAAGGTTTGTGCTGGAGGAAAGATCAGCGGACCCAGAAGGAAGATACTTGTTCCTCAGAGGTAGATTAAATGAAGAGGAATATACGTTCTATGCCCCTAATAGAAATTAGACGAAATACCTGGCAAATACTTTGGGGAAAATAATGGAGTTCACGAGAGGGCACCTGATTTTGATGGGGGATTTTAATTTCTGTCTTAACCCGAGTATGGACAGTACGGCCCGTCCCCAGGGAAGGACTGTACTCACCTAAAAGAGATAAAGCAAAAACTTTCCAACTGGCAACTGGAGGATATTTGGAGAGTCCAACATCCAACTAAAAGAGATTATACGTTCTATTCCCCTGTGCACGGGTCTTACTCTCGGATTGATTGGGGTATAATCGAGCATAGGGTGATTGATAGAGTAAAGGGATCCATGATAGGAAATATAACCTATTCAGACCATGCACCTATGACCATTGAAATGACAACAGGAAGAGGCCAGGCCGAGAGGGGGCAGTGGAGGCTAAATGAGGAGCTGATAAGGGAGGTAGAGGGGTCCAACAGAATTAGACAAGAACTAGAGAACTTCTTTGAGGTAAATGACACAGGGAATGTATCAGGAGCCACACTATGGGAGGCACACAAAGCCTATATTAGAGGAGTATTGATTGAAAAGGGGGCGAGGAAGAAAAAAGATAGGCGGGAAAAAATCCAAAAATTAACTGAAGAGCTCACGGGATTAGAACAAAAACATAAAAAATACAAAGGCCAGCTACCCCAAGAGATACATCATTGGATCGTTATTAAAAGATCTGAGTTAAAAACGGTAATGGAACAGGAGTCTAGAGCATCACTTAATAAGATAGCCTGGGAGAGATATAGATGGGGTAATAAACCTAGCAAACAGCTAGCAAGAATGGTACAAAAGAAGAAAGCTAGGAATTTCATAGAAAAATTTCAGACTAAAGAGGGTCACATAGAGTATTCAACTAGGAAGGTGGCAGAAATTTTTAAGAACTACTACAAGGAAATATACTCAGCCCCCAATCAAGACACCTCCTTAAAAAATAGGAAATTGAGATATAACAAGTATATAAAAAGGGCAGCGCTCCCCAAGATCTCTGAGGAAGGCAGAGAATTACTGGAAAGACCAATTTCCGAAGAAGAAATAAGTAAAGCACTAGCAGGAATGGCCCTCGGGAAAAGCCCAGGCCCAGACGGCCTAACAACACGTTACTATAAAACATTTAGAGAAGTATTAGTACCCAGGTTGTGCCGTTACCATAATGGGTTGGGAGATAGCTTTGAGATGAGCAGAGATGCATTGAAAGCATCCATTACAATTATACTGAAAGAAGGTAAAGATAAAACATTGTGCTCAAGCTATCGCCCAATCTCTCTGTTGAATAACGACACAAAACTTTACGCAAAAGTGCTGGCAGAAAGACTGAAGGAATTTATGAACTCACTAGTCAACCCAGATCAAGCAGGGTTTGTCCCTAATAGGGAGGGGAGGGACAATGGGATTAGGACTCTTCTCTTGACGGGAAAAATGAAGGAGAGTGGGCCCCCAGGACTACTTCTGTCAATTGATGCCGAAAAGGCTTTTGACAGAGTAGAATGGGGGTTCATGATCCAGACTTCAGAGGCATTGGGGCTGGGCCCTAAAATAATCCGGAGGATAAAAACTCTCTACCATCACCCAACTGCCGTAATAAAAATCAATGGGACTACATTCCAACCATTCGAGATGGAGAGAGGCACGAGACAGGGGTGCCCCTGTCTCCGCTGCTCTTTGTTTTGGCTATGGAACCCTTCTTGGCATTAATACGAAGAGACCCTGATATCCGAGGTGTTGTGGTAGGAGAGGAGGAACACAAAGTCGCAGCATTTGCGGACGACATGTTATTTAATGTAACGGACCCAGCCACGACGATGCCCAACCTTATAAAAGCATTAAGGAAATATGGAGAGGTATCCAACTTTCAAATAAATATGAATAAATCAGAAATATTAAATAAAAATGTAAGCAAGCCAGTTGTAGAGACTTTGAAAAAAGAATTTAGTTTCACATGGACCAAGGAACTAAAATACCTGGGTATTAAACTAACCAATTCAATTAAGAAGACGTTTACTATCAACTACATGCCCTTATTAGAATTGGTCAGATCGGAATGTAATAGATTCTACTGTAAGGCCCTTTCCTGGATTGGACGTATTAACGTCATCAAAATGGTTTTATTACCCAAGATCACGTACTTCTTTCAGATGCTACCAGTGCCCCTCCCCCAGTACTATTTGAGGATGTTAAGGAAAATAATCATTACCTTTCTTTGGAAAAACAAAAAAACGAGAGTTTCTTTCCAGATGTTAAAACAAAGGAAATTAGATGGCGGCCTGGCAGTTCCCGATGTGCAGATGTATTATAAAGCTGTAGTTCTATCAAGGGTAGTAGAATGGGCAAGGAAAAACGAAAAAAATGGGTGAAATTAGAAGAAGATTTAGGTAAATCACAATTAGGCAATATTATTTGGAATCCCCCACACTTTAGATCACTAGCAAATAGTTCACATGTAATAACAAGAAATGTTTAGAAAATTTGGAATGGGGTATATAAGAAAGTAAATGGGAAATATAACTCACCATTGATTGCATTATTAGATAATATATTTTTCACACCAGGAATGGAGAGTATAGGAGGAAAAGAAGCACTTTGGGGGAAAACACAATTGAGAGAAATTATGAACGAAGGTAAAATGATGCCATTGCAGCAACTTACACATGGGAGGATTACACGGGGACTGGATGGATGGCGATATCTCCAATTGAGTCATTTCGTGAATAGATTACCACAGCCGATCAGGTCTGGGAAACAATTGACAGACTTTGAAAAGTTGTGTGATAAGGAGGCCCCAAGAAATATAGTTTCTCAGATATATAAAATCTTGCTGGCCTCAGAAAAATTGGAGATGCCGCCATTTATAGTTAAATGGGAGAGAGATTTAGGCACTAAAAAGGACATAGACACAATTAAAATAATTTTTAAAATGAGCGCCAACTCAACAATAGACACCCGAACGGCAGAAATGAATTACAAATGTATCAGTAGAAGTTACTTGACCCCTGAGATAACAAGCAAATATCAGAAAGGGCCATCCACCTGTTGGAGAGGCTGCCAATAAATTGGAACAATGGGACACATGTGGTGGAGCTGCCCCATAATTAAAAACTTCTGGAGAAAAATACTAGCCCTCATAAAGGAAATCACGGAAATAAAGGTGGTAGACGACCCTTGGGAGGTCCTGTTTCTTGGGGGGGGGGGGACCTAAACAACTATAAGCAGTCTCTGGTCCCGCAGCTTTTGAATGCGGCAAAAAGAACGATCCCGAGGAACTGGCAGAGGAGGGAGAGCCCTGAGATATGGGAGTGGTTTGATGCAATTGAGGAGAGCTGTAATATGGAGACGCTGGGGAGCAGACTAGAGGAAATAAGAAGTATGAATTTGGGCAAGTGGGATCGCTGGAAAAAATTTAAAAAAAACATGGAGTTACGCAAAGAGATCAAACCCTTAGTCTAAGAAGGAGAGTTGAAGGAAAATTAGACCCTGGAGAGGTGGAATGGGAGGGATTGGGGGAGGGGGAGATGTGGGTAGGAGGGGGGAGGGGGGTGGTAGGGATAGACAGAGAAGAATATAACACTGTTAACTGGCTATGCATGACCCTTTGCGAGGTTAAGCAACCCCCCTAGATTGGATACATGTTTGGTTTTAATTATTCTTTTTGATATGGCAAAGAGTCACGATGATGAGACAAAGGAGAGAGGGATAGATATTTAAATGAACTGCAAAGTTGATTTATACCTCTCAAAATAGTCGACTGATGTGACAAAAAAAAGAAAAAAGAGAGAAAAAAAAAATCACTGCTCCTTTAAAGCGATCTTTTTAAAAAACATTTTTTGCATTGGTACATGTCCCCCAGGGCAATACCCAGCCCATATCCTTTTTATGGCCAATAACTTGCATATAAGCCTTCAGAATGGGGACTTTTGATTTTTCAAGTTCGGGTCCCATAGACTTTAATAGGGTTCATGGTTCGGGTCTGAACTTTTGTGATGTTCGAGAGTTCTGGTGCAAACCGAACGAGGAGGAGTTTGGTCCAACTCTAGTGATAATATCCCCTTATGTATTTATACATGGTGATTATATCCCCCTTATGTATTCATACACAGTAATCATATCCCCCTTATGTATTTATACATGGAGATCATATCCCCCCCTTATGTATTTATACATGATGATCATATCCCCCCTTATGTATTTATACATGGAGCTCAAATCCCCCTTATGTATTTATACATGGTGATCATATCCCCCTTATTTATTTACACATGGAGATCATATCCCCCTTATGTATTTATACATGGAGATCATATCCATGTCATGTCTGGAATGGGTAGTTTGTTCAGCCACTATGCCCTCTGACCAATCACAGCCTGCGTCTTACCTCAGGCAAAACAGACTCTGGAATACAGGCACAAAGTGTATCTGAACAGTATCCTATAACCCCGCCCCACCCACGTTCAGGAGGAAGAGATGATTGGTCACATGACAGATGTTTTTAACTTCGTAACAATGTAAGAAAAATCACTTCATTAAGTAGGCAATGCAGTCATGGTGCCGGTGTTTCGTCAGATTAGGCGACCCATCAGAATTTGTAATGGGAGTGACATTCCGTTGCCACCATCTTGCTACACCCCGCACTCCTTCACAGTAAGGATACAGTGAGAAGGCGGCAAGCGGACATCTTGTTACACCCACCGGAGTCTTGAATTTCGCAAGTAATTTTAATAGTAAGCTGAGCTTATATAGTGAAATTCAGTATTTAGAAATCCGTCTGACTGTTTAGATGTAGATTTTTGAGTGGTGTTCTGTCAGATTAGCAAACCTGTGCGATCGACAGGCTCACCGCTGCTTTTAACCGCTTCCCGCAGATATACTGCGGCAGAAGGGCACGTACAGGCAGATTCATGTGCCTGTACGTTGCCCTTTAAGAGGCGGCTTGCCGGCGCGCGAGTGCACATGCCCTCCGGGAGCTCCGTGACCGTGATCGTGGGTCCCGTGGACCCGATATCCGCTGGGATACCCGCGATCGTCTCACGGTGAGGAAGAACTGGGAGGTGCTAATGTAACAAGCATCTCCCCATTCTGCCTAATGACACTGTCACTGATCACAGCTCTCTGTAATCAGGAGCGGTGATCACTTATGTGTCACACAAAGCCCCTCCCCCCACAGTTAGAATCACTCCCTAGGACACCCTTAACCCCTACGGCGCCACATAGTTTTAAACCCCTTCACTGCCAGTCACATTTAAACAGTAATCAATGCATTTTTAGTTGCACCGATCGCTGTATAAATGTGAATGGTCCCAAAATCGCGCCAAAAGTGCCCGATGTGTCCGCCATAATGTTGCAGTCATAATAAAAATCGCTGATCGTCGCGATTACTAGTAAAAAAAAAATCAATAAAAATGCTATAAAACTATCCTCTATTTTGTAGACGCTATAACTTTTGCGCAAACCAATCAATAAACGCTTATTGCGATTTTTTTTACCAAGAATATGTAAAAGAATATGTATCAGTCTAAACTGAGGAAAAAAAATGTTCTTTTTATATATATTTTTGGGGGATATTTATTATAGCAAAAAGTAAAAAATAATGCATTTTTTTCAAAATTGTCGCTATTGTTTTGTTTAGAGAGCAAAAAATAAAAACCGTAGAGGTGATCAAATGCCATCAAAAGAAAGCTCTATTTGTGGGAAAAAAGGACACAATTTTGATTGGGTGCAACATTGCACAACTGCGCAATTGTCAGTTAAAGCGACGCAGTGCTGAATCTCAAAAAGTGCTCTGGTCAGGAAGCGGGTTAAATCCTTCCGGGACTGAAGTGGTTAAAATTCAGCATCTAAACAGTCCGACGGATTTCTAAATACTGAACCTCACCAAATAAGCTCAGCTTACTATTAAAATTACTTGTGACATTCAAGACTCCGGTGGGTGTAACAAGATGTCCGCTTGCCGCCTTGTTACTGCGGACGAGTTCGGAGTGTAGCAAGATGGAGGCGACGGAACGTCACTTCCGTTACAAATTCTGACGGGTCACCTAATCTGACAGAACACCGGGGCATAGTTACCGCTGGATTGGAACGTGTCTATAACATTGGATGGTCACAACTTTAATAAAGGAGTAGAGAATGTCCAATATGGAAAGAGAATTTTCCCTCAGCTTATTGAATGAGCTGAACTGACTCTGATTTAATCATCCAATCATGTGCCAGCAAAACTTCCTTGCATATGATTGGCTAGTGAATTTCGCCTTCATTAAGTGATAATTCCCTCTTTGGGGTCTGTGGGGTACAATGCTGGAGATAGGATGAGTATTAATGTGAGTTCTGTATTTTATTTCTGGGGGGGGCAATGAATTATTTTATAACTTTATGATGGTTTTGGACTTTATGCCGATTTTAATCAAATAATTAATAAAATGAATGAAACGATCGGTTTACAGGATTACAGATATCTTATAAGAATATTGATCAGAAATAAACAGTGCGACTCTTATATATCACTGCATATGATTTTTATTATGAAGGTGATGATCAGATAATAAAACATTGATGGATATCGGATGAGATTTATATATCAGGCAGGAAATTAAATGATTGATCACATCATTGGTGTGGTGAACTCCGCCTCCATCCAATCACATTTCTTCTGGATCTCCGGATCAGTTACAGAGATCATATGAGCAGCACACTAAATGAGGATGAATTAAATCGAATTCCATACATTGTTTATGTGTAGTCACCCCTCGGTGCCCCGCTTTGGACCTGAAAAACAACAGAATGTAATAAAAAGATGATTAGAAATGAATAAAAGGAAATGATTCAATAAGAGGGACAAAGAGAAACAATTCTCTGTCAGGTGAGTCGGGATTTCATGTATCATGTAACCCCTTTGCTACCAAGGTATGTTTATAGCTGTCCTGGGATTTAAGGGGTTAAAGCAGTGGTGGTCAACTTGAAAATTATAGAGGGTCTCCAATGCAGCCCCCCGACACGTCCAGAGGGCCGCACGATAGCAATGTATTTTCACACATCAACGCCCAAATTTTGATCCTGCTGCACTTTTTAACTGCAGTATGCACTTAGAAGGTTGGAGTACTACAACCCCCAGCATGAATAATTTATACTTTAATACTGCTGCCCAACCATACAAAATAATTATACACCCAAAAATGAAGATTTTTAAAAAAAAGAAAATTAAAATGACCTGTGTACTGGGAATGATATGTAATATTAATACTCATATTAAAGCGGAGCTCCACCCAAAAGGGGAAGCTCTGCTTGTTTGCCCCCCCCCCCCTCCACTGCCACATTTGGCACTTTTTGGGGGTATTGCTGACTCTCCCAACATCTCAGCCCCTGCATACGTCACTAAGGTTGTTCTTGCTTCGACTTTAGTTGGCTTAGAAGAGAGGTTAGCTTATTTAATTGCTAAATCTTCCCAGAATGGGGGGAAAAAGTGTGTCAGGTCCCCCCCCACCCTGGACCCCCAGATGGCGGGACAATGGGCAGATGATGTCAAGTCACCATCAGAGGGCCAGGAAGAGGGACAGTCTGATGACTCTTCCTCAGAGGAAACAGTCTCAGAGGAACCTTTCCTAGCCTCGCAATCTCAAAGGATACAAGTTCAATCCCTTTCAGAGATGGTTTGATCGGCCTATAAGTTACCCTCTGCTGAGGTGGCCGAAACCTCAATTCCCTCTTTGGGGTCTCTACGGCCTCCTCAGGCCTTACATACTTTTCCACTCGATCCGTTATTGGAACAGTTTTTATATGCTGATTGGGAGCACCCAGATAAGCATTTTATTCCTGCTTAAAGGTTTCCTTACTTTATCCTATGGAGGAAAAATTCACCAAGAAATGGAGTGTGCCAGCGGTTGACACCGCTATTTCTTGCGCGAATAAGAGTCTAACTTGTCCAGTGAACAATGTCCAGGTGTTTAGGGATCCAGTAGATAAGAGACTGGAATCCCTGCTTAAAACCTCCTTTGCTATGGTCAGTGTGCTGATTGAACCTGCAGTGGCAGGAATTGGTGTTTGTCAATCCTTAAAGGACCAAATGAAGCAGTTCATAAGATATGTGCCTGCTCAACAGGCCCAGGACATGGCTGATCTGCCCAGGGCCTTATGTTTTGCGGTTGACGCTATTAATGACTCTATTCATCAGGCATCACTCTCTTGCTAATGCAGATGCGCAGAAGTCTGTGGCTAAAGCAATGGTCATCCGAGTCACCATGCAAGAGGCTGTTGACTGGGTTCCCCTTTGATGGGGAACAGCTGTTCAGGGAGGATTTGGA
This sequence comes from Lithobates septentrionalis, assembly GCA_037952835.1. Lineage (NCBI taxonomy): Eukaryota > Metazoa > Chordata > Amphibia > Anura > Ranidae > Lithobates > Lithobates septentrionalis. The sequence goes on along the minus strand of JBBDGP010003344.1, from coordinate 1,159,534 downwards.
CAAATACATTCAGAAGATTTCAAGTGGTAAAAGTAATCTTTTATCAGTGAAAAGGAAGAGTAAAAACATCCTTTCTTTAACGTTCATCCTCTCCAGGACCTGGGGAAACAGCCTCCAAGCAGTCACAATGGCCTCCGCCATCAGGTTCTAGAGGTAAACCTCAAGGTCAAACCCAGGGGCCAAAGAAGCCCTGGGGACAAAAGCCTACAAAGCAGAGTCCCAAGGCCTCCCTTTGAAGGAGCGCCCCCACTCGACCGGGTGGGGGGAAGATTTCTGCAGTTTTCAGAGACTTGGCAGGAGAGGAGATCCAGGACAAATGGGTCATCTCCGTAGTATCTCTAGTCTACAAGCTGGAGTTTTGGGAGTTTCCACCATCCCGTTTTCTAAAATCAAACGTGCCCAAAGACCTAACGAAAAGAGGATCTTTGTTTCTGGCACTAGACCGTTTGGTGTCTCAGGGGGTAATCCTAGAGATTCCCACAGGAGATCAGGGTATGGGATTTTATTCAAATCTCTTCATGGTTTCAAAACCGAATGGGGATGTCAGACCCATACTGGATCACAAGGACCTAAACCAGTTCCTAAACATCTGTGCTTTTCGAATGGAGTCAATACAGTCAGTAGTCTCCACCCTACGGGGGGAAGAATTTCTGGCGTCAGTGGACATCAGAGATGCATAACATGTACCCATTTTTCCCGCTTACCAAAAGTTCCTACTGTTAGCGGTAGAAAGTCACCATTTCCAATTTGCGGCCCTACACTTCGGGTTGGCTACTGCACCTCAGGTATTCACAAAGATGCTAGCCCCGCTCCTGGCAAAGCTAAGGACCTGGGGTATAACAGTGATGGCATATCTGGGCGATCTGCTGCTGGTAGATCAGTCGATAGCTCGCCTAAATCAGAATGTGTCCACAACAGTCAAGTATCTGGACACTTGGGGTGGTTATTCAACTTAGAGAAATCAGCCTTACATCCAGTAAGAAGGAGTATTTGGGTCTGGTCATAGACACGGCCCAGAGAAAGGTGTTTTTGCCGCAAGCAAAGGTCAGTGCTATAAAAGAGCTGGTCCAGCTGATCAAGGCGAAGAAGAATCCTTCCATCCGCCTATGCATGAGGTTATTAGGGAAGATGGCTTCATTCGAAGCAGTCCCCTATGCCCAATTTCATTCAAGACTGTTGCAAAACAGGATCTTGTCGGCTTGGAACAAGAGAGTTCAAGCCTTGGATTTACTGATCAATCTGACCCCAGGAGTTCGCCAGAACCTCAGTTGGTGGTTGGTAGCCAAGAATTTGCAGAAGGGAAAATCCTTTATGCCGATTACTTGGAAGTTTGTGACGATGGATGCCAGTCTGTCAGGCTGGGGAGCAGTCCTAGAGGAGTCTACGGTCCAATGGTACAAAGTCGAGAAGACCTTGCCCATCAACATCCTAGAGATTCGGGTGGCAAATCTGGCTCTGAGGGCCTGGACATCCAGGTTGCGGGATTGTCCCGTCAGGATTCAATCTGACAATGCCACAGCAGTGGCCTACATCAATCACCAAGGGGGCACCAAAAGTCACGCAGCCCAGAGGAAGGTGAACCATATTCTGGCTTGGGCAGAGAAGCATATACCTTGCCTATCTGCAGTTTTCATTCCGGGGGTAGAGAATTGGCAGGCAGATTTCTTAAGCCACATCAACACTGAAAAAAGAAAAGAAAAACAAGAAGTTGTTGGGCAGGGGTAGACCATAGGGGAGAACCCCCCTTTTCTCTTTTTTTTTGGGGGGGGTTTCCCTCTGGCCAAATTATAGGGGGACATAGAGATTGGTGTTTTTTCTATGTATAATACCTTTTTAGGCAAAAAAACATTTGTAGTTTAACTCATGCAGGTGTGTGGAGATCTTCTTGTTTTTTTAATTTTTTGATGTAGTCTAATTATTGATCACACCTCCCGAAATTCATTCGGTGAGTGCTACTATCTTGAATAGGCGGGACTCCCATCTGTGCTCTCTTTTTGTAGATTTCTTAAGCCGCCAGCAGCTGTTTCCAGGGGAATGGTCTCTACACACCGATATCTTTCAAGCGATTTGCCAAAGATGGGGCACCCTGAATGTGGACCTATTAGCGTCCAGGTTCAGCAAGAAGTTGATCAAATTTGTGTCAAGAACAAGGGACCCACTCACATGTGGAACAGATGCGTTAGTGGCCCTGTGGGATCAGTTTTCACTGATTTATGCGTTCCTTCCAGTTCAGTTGATACCCCGACTTCTTCGCAGAATCAAGCAGAAGGGGAAGCCAGTAATTCTGTTAGCCCCAGCATGGCTCAGAAGACCCTGGTATGCAGAGATCGTAAAGATGGCAGTAGGGGACCCATGGTCCCTTCCGCTGTGCCCAGACCTGCTTTTCGCAGGGACCAGTATTCCATCCTACCTTACAAACGCTAAATTTAACAGTTTGGCTATTGAATCCCATATTCTAAAGAATCGCATGCTTTTATGTTCAGTGGTTTCTACCCTGATTAATGCTAGGAAGCCAGCCTCCAGAGTCATTTTACTATAGAGTCTGGAGGTCTTATGTCTCTTGGTGTGAGACCAAGAGATGGCATCTCTGGAATTATGTCATAGGTAGAATTCTTGCCTTTCTACAGCTGGGAGTAGAAATGAAGCTGGCCTTGAGTACTATCAAGGGTCAAATCTCGGCCTTATCAGTGTTGTTTCAAAGACCGCTTGCTTCACATTCCCTAATCTGGGCCTTTATACAAGGGGTAATGCGTATAAATCCACCAGTTAGACCGCCCTTGTGCCCATGGATTTGAATCTAGCTTTGTCAGTATTACAAAAACAACCTTTTGAGCCGATATGCCATATTCTTTGGTCCTTTTGACAAGGAAATTGTTTTTTCTGGTTGCTATATCTTCTGCTAGAGTTGGGTGCTAGGGTTGGCTGCTTTTTCTTATAAAGAGCCATATTTAATTATTCACAGGGACAGGGTGGTGTTGCGTCCTCACCCGTCCTTTCTTCCTAAGGTAGTGTGTCATGAACAGGTGTGACCAGAACCATGTGATCTGCGACAGAGGACACCCAAACGTATATACGTGAAAATATAATAATTTATTAAAGGAAGTGAGTAATATAATACAACCAACTCCAATATGACACAGTGCAATAACCAACCACAGACAGAGACCCACAAATAACAACAGACAGATAAGTACAATAAATGGGAAATACCAGGATCATAAACAATAGCCAGGCCAGGGTCATACACAGCAGATCAGCAGAAGGACAGGGGGTGTTCCAGAGACAAAAACGTAAGCCAGGCCAAGGTCATACACAGGGAGGTCAGCAGATGGGGTATGGAACACAGGACAGGGAGAGGATGGATGGGTCAGACTGCAGGCAGGGATGCAAGGTAACAGGTGGGACAGGATAGGGACCGAGACAGGGAGACAGGTTCAGGTTCAGGGCACAGGATCAGATCGCTAGCAGGTCAGGAGGCAATGAAGAAATCAAGGCAAACATGTGAATGTTTGCCGGGTATTTATAGGCCTGTGATTGGCCTCAAGTGACAACTGATTGTAGGAGGTACTGTCTGTTCCACACTGCCAGGATCCATCCGCTGGTGGACGCCAGTACTGCGGCCCAAAGATGATATACTATTAACAGGGAAAAGCTCTCCTAACAGTTCCAAACTGCCAGGAGACACCTGGTGGACCTCAGTACTGCATGCCAAATAACAGGTATTACCAGCGGATGGAACATTTCCTGACATAGTGTCAGGGTTTCATCTGAACCAGGATGTGACCCTGCTTTCATTTTTTCCAGAACCAAGTTCTGCAAAGGAAAAGTCATTGCACTCGCTTGATATAGTGAGAGCAGTCAAAGTCTATCTGAAAGCGACAGATACGGAAAACTGATGTTTTGTATGTGCTGCCAGAAGGTCCCAGGAAGGGGCAGGCAGCGTCAAAGTCTACTATTTCTAAGTGAATTTGGCAAGTTATTATTATGGTTTGAAAAGGAGGGTTCCAGCCTTTCAAGTTAGAGTGCAGTCCACCAGAGCAGTAAGTAGACGTGTGCGATTAGTTTTGTACGAATCGAAAATTCGTATGAATTTCCATAAATTTGTACATTCGGGATGATCCAAAATATGAATTGCTATGCTTCTGAATTTTCGTTTACGAATTTCGGATCCAAAATGCTAACGAACATTCGTAATTGTTACGAAAAGTTAACGAACCTAAAAGTTAAAAACCCAGGAAGTCAGCACAGCACAGGGATGATGGGAGCCCCTCATAATGATAAATTTATCATAACGAATTCGTAATTGATATGAAAAGTTAACAAACCTAATGAAAATTCGTATTTCGTATGAAAATTCGGACAGGAATTACGAAATACGAATTAATTCTAATACGAAATGGAACAGAACGAAACAAATTTATTGACGGCGCACATTTCTAGCAGTAATTGCTTCCTGAGTACATCACGGGACACAGAGGTCCCTCCCCTCTTGTTGGGATATATGTATATTGCTTTGCTACAAAAACTGAGGTACTCCCGGTATGGGAGGGATTATATAGGGAGGAAACTTCCTGTCTTGGATGTGCCAGTGTCCATCAACTGAAAGTTGCCTATAACCCACATAGTAATTACCATGGCTGCTCTGTGTCCCATGATGTACTCCAAGAAAAGCATTTTACAGGTAAACTGTTATAAAAATCTTATTTTCTTCTTCTCATCACAGTTGCCAATTTACTAGTGTTTCTCAGCACATTTAATGCTGCACTTAGTTTGGCGCCCCACCGTGTGATCTTTTGGTTCTGCAGGTGTATCCATCCACCCAATGTTTCATTCCTGGTGTGAGGTTCTTTGTTGTTGTGAGACTGTCCATCGGAAACCCTTACTATGTGATGAGCCTGATTTAACTGTCACAATGTGAGTTGCCATTTGTCTTTTCCCCACAATAAGCCTGTTAATATACTACCCTCAGATTGTGCCCTGCTGTTATTCTTATCTGTTTTCATAGAGATACTTCAGTCCCTTCTGAGGTGTTGCATCTGGTGCATTAAGATCAGCAGGAAGTTACCCTGAATGCTCCAGTTGGACTCTATGAACTTTTTGCTGTTCTGTATAGACATTTAAATACACACAATACTTATTGTACCATATACCCCATTACTACAGGAGAGGAGCCGGTACAACTGTGCCAGGCTGAGGGGGAGGCCAGAGGGAGGATTATAAAAAAATGTTGTCTGGATTGCGACTTTAAATGATAAAGTAGTAAGCATGGCTCTAATAATATAGAAGACACTTACTCTGGAAGAGGTCAAAAATGTTTAACCTGAAGCATCGGTCCTGATCCTTTGCATAGTTTTGCACTTGAAGGCTACATCCTTTTCTATAACCACAGGATAACTTATAGCACTGCAGAGCCTCACCTAGAAGAAGATATATAGAGATTAGCAACACACAGACAGGGAGCCTCTAACCTCTTCTACTGACAACACACTGCCTCTCATCCACTGACTTCCCAAGCCCTGCCCAGGACTATAGAACACCTCCACCTAATGGTACCCGAAGGAGAGAACTTGTAGACGCATTGTCCTCATCAGAGAAAAATGTGTTTTGCCTAAGGGGGGGTACCCCATAGCAAGCTACCTTCCCCACACTGAGGGCATATGGCCAGGTATGATTAGGGGGAGATGTTCACCCCCTCTCTTTCCTAGCTATCCAGTCTGCATTGGTCTGGTGTGGATCTTTGAAGGAGATCCCACTCTTTTTGCCATGATTTTTGTGTGGGGCTTCCCCACTAAAATCCATACCAGGACAAGGAGGAACCGCATGCCAAATTTTTCCTTTTTTTCTCATCTATGATACGGGTCTGGTATGGATGAATGCAATCTGTCATTTTGCCAGCAATTTAACCCCTTGACCTTTGGAAGGTTTTACCCCCTTCATGAATAGGACATGTTTTGCTATTCAGCACTGCGCTACTTGCTAGTTGGTAATTGCTCGGTCATGCAACACTGTACCCAAATTTATATCATTATTCACCCAAATAAAGCTTTCTTTTGGTGGTATTTGATCACCACTGTTTTTTTTTCTCTTTTTGAGATAAAAACAAAAAAGAATGAATATTTTAAAAAAATTGATATTTTCTTATTTCTCCTAGAAGACATCCAAAAGAATCAAATTTCTTCATAGATTTAGGCCAAAATGTATTCTGCTACATGTCTTTGGTAAAAAAAATCACAATTATAGGGCGTACACACGGTCGGACTTTGTTCGGACATTCCGACAACAAAATTCTAGGATTTTTTCCGACGGATGTTGGCTCAAACTTGTTTTGTCTACACACGGTCGCACAAAGTTGTCAGAATTTCCGATCGCCAACCACCCGGTCACGTACACCACGTACGACGAGACTAGAAAAGGCCGGTTCAGAACCAAGCGCGGCACCCTTTGGGCTCCTTTTGCTAATCTCGTGTTAGTAAAAGTTTGGTGAGAGACGATTCGTGCTTTTTCAGACTCGTGGCTTTCAGATCGTTTTCTGATGTTCAGTTTGTGCTTGTGGGTTTGTATCTGCTCTTCAGTGCGTGCAGTCAGTTCGTATTGGAGTTTTCTGTGCGATCTTGTCCGCTCGTTGCTGTTTTTCAGGTCGCTCTTCACAGGCCTTGCTGTTCTTCAGTGCGTTCTCTTACTTCGTTCTGAGCAGCCGACCGTTTTCTAGCCATGTTGCGTATGCATACTCCTCGTAGAGTTCGTGCTGTGCGGGGGCTTGGTGTTGGGGTCCTGACCTTGACACAAGTCCAGTCCATGAACAGGGTGGGGAGGAGTTCATGGACCAAGAATTGGTTGCTTCAGCGTGACCAGTTCTCTCATATGCCTTTGCTCCGTGAGATCCGTGAGAATAATCCTGATGATTTCAGGAACTTTCTCAGGATGACGGACCCCGTGTTTCACCGTCTGTTGGCTTCGCTGACCCCTTATATTAGCAGGCAGGATACCTGCATGAGGCAAGCCATCACTCCGGAGCAGAGGTTGGTCGCTACCCTGCGGTATTTGGCGACAGGGAGAAGCTTGCAGCACCTCAAGTTCTCGACAGGCATCTCCCCCCAGGCTCTGGGGATCATTATCCCAGAGACCTGTTCTGCCATCATCCAGGTCCTGCAGAAGGAGTATATGAAGGTAAGATTTTTATCCTTTAATACCACATTTTATTGTATTGAATGTTTGCTAATATATTGTATTTCTTTCCTCATTCCCTAATTACCATGATTGTAATATGCTGTGAATGTCCCCTTTGTCCTCATGCATGCTGGATTTTTATGTAATTATTATTTTAGGTCCTTCATACATATTTGCCCTTCAATAACCTCCCCAGCATGGTGTCTCCTGGCCCTATATTCACCTCATGTAGTCACTTAACAATGTATTTTTTCTGCTCCATAGTAGTGCTTTACCCCAAACACCCCCTAAAATGTTTAGAAATTTTATTTTTGCTTTAAATTCAGGCAGAGTGCCAGAGGCTTTTTTTTGTGGTGTCCCCAAATCATTTTTAGTAACTCTCCCTCCCCCAACTGCTAAGTCAGCTGATCCCAATTCTCTATCCTCAGTCATCTATCTGCTGACTTTGCCAAACCCATACACACTCTACCCATCTCTTTTGTGCTCTGATGTATAGATGAATTCCCCAAAGCATGTAGTGCAAGGGCCTGCCTGTATACTTTCCAATGGTACTGTTTAAAGTTTTTGGATCCTATTATTATCTTGAAAGGTAATAGCAGAATGTCCAAATGTGCTCAAATGTGTACAGTGTGTATTTATATCTTTGTATTATGACACTTCTTACCTGTCCAGTGGGCTGCCAATAGTGTAACTAAGGAGGGGCTGTTCCAAGTAATACCCATTATTTAGGCATTCATCTCTCAATGAAGTGAAGAGGGTTACCTGTCCAAGATTTCCACACACCCCCTATAATGTTAGAAATGGCCCATGAGAGGGGGGGGGGATATGATAGGTGTACCTTATACTTTAGCGTTGTTAAATTCCCCTTAATAAATGCTATCTGGAGGTTGCCCCATAATGTTTTGTCTAATCTGCTTGCCATGTTTCTGAGAAAAAATAGTAATGTTTATTGTTTTTGCCTCAACTGTTTCCTTCCACGCCACAGGAATGGCAGACTGTGGCCTCCCACTTTGCCCAGCGGTGGGACTTTTCTAACTGCGGAGGGGCAATTGATGGGAAACACGTCCACATCGTCCCACCACCCAACTCGGGGTCGTACTATTATAATTACAAGGGGTTCAATAGTATTGTGATGTTGGCGGTGGTGTCGGCTAATTACGACTTCCTGTATGTGGACTTGGGGAAGAATGGCCGGATGTCCGATGGTGGAGACATCGCCCAGACTGAGTTTTACAGGCGTCTCCAGAATGGCAGCTTGGACTTGCCAGCTCCAGAGGACAATGTTGAAGGACTCCCATTTGTGTTCGTTGCTGATGAAGCGTTTGCGCTGGGGGACCACCTGATGCGGCCATTCCCGATGAGGACCCTCACCCCGGGAACAGAGAGTTTTTAATTACCGGCTGGCCAGAGCCCGAAGAGTGGTGGAGAACACATTTGAAATCCTGGCCAGCCGGTTCCGCCTATTTATGACACCCATCCATATGGCGGAGTATAAACTGAACCATATTATACTTGTGTGCTGTGTTCTCCATAACTTTTTAAGAAAACATTCGGCCAACTATGATGGCTCAGTTGGGCCTGAGGCCGGAATAATACATCAAACCACACTGACGGCGCTTGAAAGCGGCCGTCCTGGCTTGCCCTCCCTGAGTGCCCGTGATGTACGGTTACGCTACCTGGAGTTCTTTGCGGGTAGGGGGCTATCAATATGCCAGCAAATCTGTGAAGCCTTTTTATAATAAAACAAAAAAAGAAATTCTTTGTGGACATTTACTGCTTGTGTTTGTTTTAGCTGACCCTGACAGAAATGTGTTGAGTCCAGAAAATGTCGTGATTGTGTAACCTTATTATACAAAGCACTGTTGGCTGTTATTTACTAAATGCAAAAACACATTTCACTACAAGTGCAGTTGCAACTGCACTGAAACTGCACTTGTAGTGCAAAGAGGATTTGCCCTTAGGAAATAACCCCCATTTTCGCAGAAAACAGCAATTACATCACCCCAAAAGTATTGTAGTGTTGAGACAATAATCCACACATTCTGATTAACCAAATTTTTATACCTGCACAATCACATGTGCATTTACCAAAGGTTTTTAAAATAAACCAACATGTTTGTTGTATAACAATTTTTGGAGTAGCATTATCAAAAATCGAAATGTCCATTTAAGATAAAACAGGCCTGTGTAAAACCAACAAGAAAGCCAAAAAACTTGAACTTACAAAGTTCACATTAGGTAAAACCTGAAGGCAATATCAGACATCAGTATTTAGGAAAAGCCTGGAAAAGCCAAATTTGGAAGATGCACACCAATTTCAGAATGTCAACATGTGCTATCTGTCATCACGGGGGATCAAGGGACGTGTTTTGGGGGAGCAAGCCCTTCCTCACCGCTACTTTATAATTGAGGAAGGGGTTGCACCCCCAAAACGTGTCCATTGATCTCCCGTGATGGCAGATAGCACATGTTGGCACACTGTGTGCATTCTCCAAATTTGGCTTTTCAAAACATTGCAAAAAGATTTAAAAGATTGGACCACAATCAAAAAAGTGATTTTGAGGGGTTTTAAATTTGCCCCAAAACATCAATGATGTTATAATTTTTTTTAATCACATCATTGATTTTTTGCTGTATGTTTTGCAATTCTACATTACACCCCATGGTCTCCCTGATCAGGATCTGGGCACTTTCAGATGTGAAAGGTTCTGGATCACGATCACCTAAAAAGAGAGAAACAAAACAAAAACAGGTATCAAAAATCTGCCACCATCCATCTCTTTTACCTGAGTCTGTGGTCGCAGACACTCACCTGTTGTGGTGCCAATTTCCACCACATCTTCTTCTTCCTCCTGCTCTTCTTGGGTTGGGGGTATTTCACCTTCTTCCATAGGTGGGGGGTCTCTGGTCTCCTCAGATGAGGGGTGTCCTCCGAGTCTTTTCTCCCCTATGTAAAACAAAAATGGTATAATTAGCACACAGATATTTGATGGCAGAACTATAAATAGGAAACATTGCTTGGAAGTGGGGTACAATTGTCTATTTTAGCCGAGTTCCAAGATGTCTTTTTTTTATTGCCCTTTGTCAAGCTGCAATACTTTACCTGTTTGGTACAAGCTTCACAGATGGAGACCCCCCTATAGTATACACTGGAGCACCTGTGTCGCCCCCCTAATAAAAATGGTGTTCTTGTGTCCCACACTAGTGCTCCAGCGTCCAGATGTTAAAACAGCTGCTCAGTGTCCTCTCCTTACACACAATCTAGTTTGCATTTCATTCGAGTAACAAATCCATCTACATAAACAAATATTTGGCATCCAAGTAGGCCCAAAAAAAATGTGGGAAAATGCATATGGCCTAAACAATGGTGTTTTAGAGGCCGAAAGAAAAATGTTTGATACGAACGAATAATGGGCCCATGAACATTAAAGTTGCCCTTTTAAACGTTACAATTAAGAAAAGCATATGGAGCAGCACGAACGTAATAAAGACAAAAAGAATAGGAACACAGTAGGGATGAGCCGAACACCCCCCTGTTCGGTTCGCACCAGAACATGCGAACAGGAAAAAAATTTGTTCGAACACGCGAACACCGTTAAAGTCTATGGGACACGAACATGAATAATCAAAAGTGCTAATTTTAAAGGCTAATATGCAAGTTATTGTCAATAAAAGTGTTTGGGGACCTGGGTCCTGCCCCAGGGGACATGAATCAATGCAAAAAAAAGTTTTAAAAACGGCCGTTTTTTCAGGAGCAGTGATTTTAATAATGCTTAAAGTCAAACAATAAAAGTGTAATATCCCTTTAAATTTCATACCTGGGGGGTGTCTATAGTATGCCTGTAAAGGGGCGCATGTTTCCCGTGTTTAGAACAGTCTGACAGCAAAATGACATTTTGAAGGAAAAAACACATTTAAAACTACCGCGGCTATTGCATTGCCGACAATACACATAGAAGTTCATTGATAAAAACGGCATGGGAATTCCCCACAGGGCAACCCCGAACCAAAATTAAAAAAAAAAAATTATGTGGGAGTCCCCCTAAATTCCATACAAGGCCCTTCAGGTCTGGTATGGATATTAAGGGGAACCCCAGCCAAAATTTTTAAAAAAAATTGAGGTGGGGTTCCCCCTAAATTCCATACCAGACCCTTCAGGTCTGGTGTGGATTTTAAGGGGAACCCCGCGCCAAAAAAAAAAAAAAAACGGCGTGGGGTCCCCCTAAAAATCCATACCAGACCCTTATCCGAGCACGCAACCTGGCAGGCCGCAGGAAAAGAGGGGGGGACGAGAGTGTGCCCCCCCCCTCCTGAACCGTACCAGGCCACATGCCCTCAACATTGGGAGGGTGCTTTGGGGTAGCCCCCCAAAACACCTTGTCCCCATGTTGATGAAGACAAGGGCCTCATCCCCACAACCCTGGCCGGTGGTTGTGGGGGTCTGCGGGCGGGGGGCTTATCGGAATCTGGAAGCCCCCTTTAACAAGGGGACCCCCAGATCCCGGCCCCCCCCCCTGTGTGAAATGGTAAGGGGGTACTTACCCCTACCATTTCACTAAAAAACTGTCAAAAATGTTAAAAATGACAAGAGACAGTTTTTGACAATTCCTTTATTTAAATGCTTCTTCTTTCTTCCTTCATCTTCTTCTGGTTCTTCTGGCTCTTCTGGTTCTTCCTCCGGCGTTCTCGTCCAGCATCTCCTCCGCGGCGTCTTCTATCTTCTTCTCCTCGGGCCACTCCGCACCCATGGCATGAGGGGAGGCTCCCGCTCTTCTCTTCATCTTCTTCTCTTCTTCATCTTCTTCTTCTTCTTCTTCTTCTCTTCTTTCTTCTTCTCTTCTTCATTTCTTCTCCGGGCCGCTCCGCAGCCATGCTGGCATGGTGGGAGGCTCCCGCTGTGTGACGGCGTCTCTTCGTCTGACGGTTCTTAAATAACGGGGGGCGGGGCCACCCGGTGACCCCGCCCCCCCTCTGACGCACGGGACATGACGGGACTTCCCTGTGGCATTCCCCGTGACGTCACAGGGAAGTCCCGTCAAGTCACCGTGCGTCAGAGGGGGGCGGGGTCACCGGGTGGCCCTGCCCCCCGTTATTTAAGAACCGTCAGACGAAGAGACGCCGTCACACAGCGGGAGCCTCCCACCATGCCAGCATGGCTGCGGAGCGGCCCGGAGAAGAAATGAAGAAGAGAAGAAGGAAGAAGAGAAGAAGAAGAAGAAGAAGATGAAGAAGAAGATAAAGAAGAGAAGAAGATGAAGAGAAGAGCGGGAGCCTCCCCCCCCATGCCATGGGTGCGGAGCGGCCCGAGGAGAAGAAGATAGAAGACGCCGCGGATGAGATGCTGGACGAGAACGCCGGAGGAAGAACCAAAAGAGCCAGAAGAACCAGAAGAAGATGAAGGAGAAAGAAGAAGCATTTAAATAAAGGAATTGTCAAAAACTGTCTCTTGTCATTTTTAACATTTTTGACAGTTTTTTAGTGAAATGGTAGGGGTAAGTACCCCCTTACCATTTCACACAGGGGGGGGGCCGGGATCTGGGGGTCCCCTTGTTAAAGGGGGCTTCCAGATTCCGATAAGCCCCCCGCCCGCAGACCCCCACAACCACCGGCCAGGGTTGTGGGGATGAGGCCCTTGTCTTCATCAACATGGGGACAAGGTGTTTTGGGGGGCTACCCCAAAGCACCCTCCCAATGTTGAGGGCATGTGGCCTGGTACGGTTCAGGAGGGGGGGGGGCCGCACTCTCGTCCCCCCCTCTTTTCCTGCGGCCTGCCAGGTTGCGTGCTCGGATAAGGGTCTGGTATGGATTTTTAGGGGGACCCCACGCCGTTTTTTTTTTTTTTTTGGCGCGGGGTTCCCCTTAAAATCCATACCAGACCTGAAGGGTCTGGTATGGAATTTAGGGGGAACCCCACGTCAATTTTTTTTTTTAATTTTGGCTGGGGTTCCCCTTAATATCCATACCAGACCTGAAGGGCCTTGTATGGAATTTAGGGGGACCCCCACATCATTTTTTTTTTTTATTTTGGTTCGGAGTTGCCCTGTGGAGAATTCCCATGCCGTTTTTATCAATGAACTTCTATGTGTATTGTCGGCAATGCAATAGCCGCGGGTAGTTTTAAATGAGTTTTTTCCTTCCAAATGTCATTTTGCTGTCAGACTGTTCTAAACACAGGAAACATGCGCCCCTTTACAGGCATACTATAGACACCCCCCAGCTACAAAATTTAAAGGGATATTACACTTTTATTGTTTGACTTTAAGCATTAATAAAATCACTGTTCCTGAAAAAACGTCCGTTTTTAAAACTTTTTTTTGCATTGATACATGTCCCCTGGGGCAGGACCCGGGTCCCCAAACACTTTTTATGACAATAACTTGCATATAAGCCTTTAAAATTAGCACTTTTGATTTCTCCCATAGACTTTTAAAGGGTGTTCCGCGGCATTCGAATTTGCCGCGAACACCCCAAATTGTTCGCTGTTCGGCGAACTTGCGAACAGCCAATGTTCGAGTAGAACATGAGTTCGACTCGAACTCGAAGCTCATCCCTAGAACACAGCACAACTACTTACTTTTTTGCTACACTCTCCGGATCTTTCGGTACTGCTCTGGCTCTCTTAATTTCAGGTCTGACCACCGCTTCCTGAGCTGATCTTTCAATCGTCGTACCCCGAAATTCTTGTGAAGACTTTTGACCACTTTCGCCATGATCTTGGCCTTTCTCATATTGGGGTTAGGGTAAGGCCCATACTTTCCGTCATAGTCGGACTTCTTCATGATGTCGACCATCTCCAACATCTCCCCAAAGGACATATTTGTGGCCTTAAAACATCTCCTTCTGGATCGGGACGTGTCCGGATCCGGGCTTTCATACTCCTCCTCCTCGTTCCTGTAATTATCACGCACCTGCTGTGACTCCGCCATGTGCTCTTCCCTCACTGCGCCGAACGAAAAGGGGCGGGGACTAGAATAGAAAGAACGTCAGGGGCGGGCGGAGTTACACGCATGCGCAGTGTATATAAAGCGTAACACGCGTGCGTATTACGTACGATCTGTGAGCAGAGGAAGGAGCATTGGACGCACCGATCGTAAGAACAAAAGTAAGAGACAAACTTGTGCCTATACTGCTTCTAGATTGAGGCCTATATTGTAACAAGATTAGGAGAGTTTTGTCTGACATTAGGCTTTGTCTTGTGTTGTGTCTTGCAGTGAACATGGATATCCTACTGAAAGATAATGACTTCATGTCAGTATTCATAGATATGTTAAGGGAGCTGCCCTGTCTGTGGGAGATTAAACACCCCCATTTCAAGAACCAAGCAAAGAGGAAGGCAGCACTGGAGCTATTGTGTGAAATTGTGAAGCAGGTGATCCCCATAGCAGACATCACCTATCTGAAGAACTAAATTGGTGGCCTGAGGAGTACATATCTGAGGGAGCGCAAGAAAGTCCTGGATTCGCAGAGATCCGGAGCAGCAGATGACATCTATGTCCCCAGGATGTGGTACTACGACAGGCTGCATTTTCTGGCAGGCCAGACTGAACCCAGGCCATCCCTCTCAAGTCTTCCTTCCACGCTTCCTTCCCCCCGGCTGAGGCTTCTGACGCCCAACCTGGGCCTTCCAGGCAACATGTGGAGGAGCCCAGATTGAGCCAGGTATAGCATTCCTCTAAATATTTCAACTTGTCCAATCAATGATGTTAACTAGATGTTAGTTGGGAGTACTAATTTAGGATTGTGATTGATGAAGCAAAAACTAAAACCATGTCCCTTTTTCATACACAGTGAAGTCTCAGCCAGGAGGTGGCCGGGCCTAGCCGCCTGGCTGATCTGCAGGTCCCTCCACCCCCCCTGAAAAGAGAAAGTGGCAGTAGGAGGAGTGTCCTAGAGGAGGCTACCAGAGGACTCTTTTGGAGGGCTACAGAGGTCCTGGGAGCACGACAGACCGTGGAGGAGGACATTGCTGCCGTCATTGCATATAAAATGCAGAGGATGGAGGAGGGCCAACAAGTCATGTGTGAGGCGCTCATATTGGAGGCTCTTAAGAAAGGTATGAGGGGCCAAATTACACCTCAGACACACCTTTGCGATGGTCCTCCTCCTCCTCCTGCAGGTCCTCCTCCTCCTCCTCCCTCTCCTCCAGGTCCTCCCAGTCCTCCTCCTCCTCCAGGTCCTACTCCTCCTCCTGCCACATCTCCAACCGCACAGCCACAGCCGGGAAGGAAGTGTGAAAGGAAGACCAGAAAGTGAGGACCCTGGATCCAGTCTGGTCGGCCAAAAAATGCAGCCTCTTGTGGTACCACAGCCTGGGGACACAGATGTCATCTGCTGCTTTCCGGATCTCTGCGAATCCCGGACCAGACTGCCCTCCCTTACATATGGACTCCTCAGGCCACCAATTTTGATGTTCAAGAATTGTTGTCTGCCCTGGGGGTCCCAGGCTTCGCTAATTTCTCCTGTTGATCCAGTGTTGCCTTCAGATGTGACAACTAATAACAATATATTCAGGGAATCCCAATAAAAAAACAAAAATAAAACTTTGTGAGAAGTGTGTGTGAATATGAGCAGCAAAACTACCTAATTCTTGTCACATTATAAAGAAGAAGAGAGTGCGCTGTATTAAACCATTTTTAACATTGCAGCGTGACGAAAGTGCTGTATCCATTTCGAACGCTAAGTTTACCAGAACGAGCTGTTCTGTCTTGGAATTTCTTCTGAGCATGCGTGGCACTTTGTGCGTCGGAACAGGCCACACACGGTCGGCATTGACGCGATCGGATTTGGTTGTTGGAAAATTTTATCTCCTGCTCTCCAACTTTGTGTGTCGGAAAATCCGATGGAAAATGTCCGATGGAGCCCACACACGGTCGGAATTTCCGACAACACGCTCCGATCGGACATTTTCCATCGGAAAATCCGACCGTGTTTACGGGGCATAAGTGTATATTGATTGAGTTGTGTGAAAGTTATATCATTTACAAACCATACAGTGCCTTGAAAAGGTATTCATATCCCTTGAAATTCTCCACATTTTGTCATGTTACAACCAAAAACGTAAATGTATTTTATTGGGATTTTATGTGATAGACCAACACAAAGTGGCACATAATTGTGAAGTGGAAGGAAAATGATAAATGATATAAATATGTGAAAAGTGTGGGGGGTACATTTGTATGGCTCCCCCCCCCCCCCCCGGAGTCAATACTTTGTAGAACCCCCTTTCTCTACAATTACAGCTGCAAGTCTTTTTGGGGATGTCTCTACCAGCTTTGCACATCTAGAGAGGGACATTTTTGCCCATATTTCTTTGTAATATATTTCAAGCTCTGTCAGCTCTGTCACCTTCTTCCACATGTTTGCTGTGTCCCCTACATGGCTTCTCACAAACTGAAAATGGGACTTCTTATGACTTTATTTCAACAATGGCTTTCTTCTTGTCACTCTTCCATAAAGGGCAGAATTGTGGAGAACACGACTAATAGTTGTCCTGTGGACAGATTCTCCCATCTGAGCTGTGGATCTCTGCAGCTCCTCCAGAGTTACCATGGACCTCTTGGCTGCTTCTCTGATGAATGCTCTCCTTGCCCAGCCTGTCAGTTTAGGTGGCCATGTCTTGGTGGGTTCGCAGTTGTGCCATACTCTTTCCATTTTCTGATGATGGATTGAACAGAACTCTGTGAGATGTTCAAAGCTTGGGAGATTGTTTTTATAACCTAACCCTGCTTTATACTTCTCCACAACTTTATCCCTGACCTGTCTGGTGTGTTCCTTGGCCTTCATGATGCTATTTGTTCACTAAGGTTCTCTGAGAGCTTCACAGAACAGCTATATTTATACTGAGATTAAATAACACACAGGTGGACTCTATTTACTAATTAGGTGACCTCTGAAGGTAATTAGTTAAACTAGATTTTTAGTAGATCAGAGTAAAGGGGACTGAATACAAATGCCCCCCCCCCCCCCCCCACACTTTTCACAAATTAATATGTAAAATATTTTGAAAAACATTTATAATTTTACTTCCACTTCACAATTATGTGCCACCTTGTGTTGGTCTATCGCATAAAATCCCAACAAAATACATTTACGTTTTTGATTGTAACATGACAAAATGTGGAAAATTTCAAGGGGTATGAATACTTTAAGGAACTGTATATACTGGAATTTACACAGTTATAGATCTGCACGATTCTGGCTAAAATGAGAATCACAATTTTCTTGCTTAGAATAAAGATCACGATTCTCTTACGATTCTCGTGGCGTACCATCATCTTTCACATTATACAAAAAAAATTGGACTAACTTTACTGTTTCATTTTTTTTTAAAATTCATTAAAGTGTATTTTTTCCAAAAATATTGTGTTTGAAAGACCGCTGCACAAATACAGTGTGTAGGGATGAGCTTCGAGTTCGAGTCAAACTCATGTTAGACTCGAACATTGGCTGTTCGCAAGTTCGCCGAACAGCAAAATATTTGGGGTGTTCGCTGCAAATTCGAATGACGCGGAACACCCTTTAAAAGTCTATGGGAGAAATCAAAAGTGCTAATTTTAATGGCTAATATGCAAGTTATTGTCATAAAAAGTGTTTGGGGACCCGGGTCCTGCCCCAGGGGACATGAATCAACGCAAAAAATACTTTTAAAAACGGCCGTTTTTTCAGGAGCAGTGATTTTAATAATGCTTAAAGTCAAACAATAAAAGTGTTATATCCCTTTAAATTTCGTAACTGGGGGTGTCTATAGTATGCCTGTGAAGGGTCGCATGTTTCCTGTGTTTAGAACAGTCTGACAGCAAAATGACATTTCAAAGAAAAAAAAGCCATTTAAAACTACTCGCGGCTATTGCATTGCCGGTCCGACAATACACATAAAAGTTCATTGATAAAAACACAGGGGAACCCCGAACCAAAATTTAAAAATAAAATGACGTGGGGTCCCCCTAAATTCCATACCAGGCCCTTCAGGTCTGGTATGGATATTAAGGGGAACCCCGGCCAAAATTTAAAAAAAAAATGACTTGGGGGTCCCCCTAAATTCCATACCAGACCCTTCAGGTCTGGTATGGATTTTAAGGGGAACCCCATGCCAAAAAAAAAAAAACGGCGTGGGGTCCCCCCAAAAATCCATACCAGACCCTTATCCGAGCACGCAACCTGGCAGGCTGCAGGAAAAGAGGGGGAGACGAGAGAGCGCCCCCCCTTCTGTACCGTACCAGGCCACATGCCCTCAACATTGGGAGGGTGCTTTGGGGTAGCCCCCCAAAACACCTTGTCCCCATGTTGATGAGGACAAGGGCCTCATCCCCACAACCCTGGCCGGTGGTTGTGGGGGTCTGCGGGTGGGGCGCTTATCGGAATCTGGAAGCCCCCTTTAACAAGGGGACCCCCAGATCCCGGCCCCCCCTGTGTGAAATGGAAAGGGGGTACAAAAGTATTTCACTAAAAAACTGTCAAAAATGTTAAAAATGACAAGAGACTGTTTTTGACAATTCCTTTATTTAAATGCTTCTTCTTTCTTCTTTCTTCTATCTTCCTTCATCTTCTTCTTCTGGTTCTTCTGGCTCTTCTGGTTCTTCCTCCGGCGTTCTCATCCAGCATCTCCTCTGCAGCGTCTTCTATCTTCTTCTCCTCGGGCCGCTCCGCACCCATGGCATGGGAGGAGGCTCCCGCTCTTCTCTTCATCTTCTTCTCTTCTTAATCTTCTTCATCTTCTTCTCTTCTTCTCTTCTTCATTTTCTTCTCCGGCCGCTCCGCATCCATGCTGGCATGGAGGGAGGCTCCCGCTGTGTGACGGCGTCTCCTCATCTGACGCTTCTTAAATAATGGGGGCGGGGCCACCCGGTGACCCCGCCCCACCCTGACGCACGGGACATGACGGGACTTCCCTGTGGCATTCCCCGTGATGTCACAGGGAAGTCCCATCAAGTCACCGTGCGTCAGAGGGGGCGGGGTCACCGGGTGGCCCTGCCCCCAGTTATTTAAGAACCGTCAGACGAGGTTCACTATTGTTTGACACTATTGTTTGACTTTAAGCATTATTAAAATCACTGCTCCTGAAAAAACGGCCGTTTTTAAAACTTTTTTTTGCATTGATCCATGTCCCCTGGGGTAGGACCCAGGTCCCCAAACACTTTTTATGACAATAACTTGCATATAAACCTTTAAAATTAGCACTTTTGATTATTCATGTTCGTGTCCCATAGACTTTAACGGTGTTCGCGTGTTCGAACAAACTTTTTTCCTGTTCGCATGTTCTGGTGCGAACCGAACAGGGGGGTGTTCGGCTCATCCCTAACAGTGTGACAAAAAAATTGCAACAACCGCCGTTTTAGTCTCTAGGGTCTCTGCTAAAAAAAATATGTATAATGTTTAGGGGTTCTAAGTAATTTTCTAGCAAAAAAATTCTGATTTTATTTGTAAGCAACAAAAGTCAGAAAAAGGTTTAGTCTGTAAGTCTTTAAGATCTACATAGAGACGTTCTTTCCTTTGATCTTTAAAAGAACAAAATGTTACAATATTTCTCTTTATCTCGCCTGAGCGATGTTGTGATAAACTTGACTGTTTTTTTTTTCTTGACAGCTGTCGGCTGGAGCAAAGAACTCTCTGCACTGAATCGGGAAAATGCTGTGATAAGATCACGAGGGGAGGAGAATTGCAATCTCTATTCTTTAACAATTAATCGTGCAGCTCTAAACAGTGATATACGCTATACTGTAATAATGGTGATCAGTGAATTAAAGTGTGACTGTGATAGTGGGGTGGGAAATCTGCCACTAACAGACACTATCTGTGAGGGTCACTAAGGGACTAACTGACGCTGACATCGATAGTGACACTAATACAGTGATCAATGCTATTACTGTATACTGTCACTGTACTAATGACACTGGTTTGGAAGGGGGTAACATCTAGCGGTAATCAATGGGTTAACTGTGCGCCTAACATTGTGTAATGTGGGCTGCTTTTTATTTCTTCCCAGGAGAAGCTTCAATATAAAGTAACAAATATTCAGCAGAAGAAATCGGAATGAAAACAAAGTCAGTGTGCTGCTAGTATAGATGTTGGAACTATGGACAATGCATTGTTATACACTGGACTCTAGGATAGTAAGACAAAATGTATAATAAGGAAATGTTCTTACTTACCATGGATGAAGAGGAGCCCCGGGATTAGGAGAGTGATCACAGCTTTCATCATGATGTTCTGCAAGCTCTGCTATGAACTGTGTAGTGGCCCCGGGCCCCTATATTTAAAAGACTGGAGGGCTGAGCTATGTCACTGCTGGTCACATTTTAGAACTTGTTTTTCTTTTTCTTGCGCAGGTCCTGTTGGTAATATTTGATCAATATTGCTAATCAGAATCTGTTCACTTCCTGAGACAGTACAATGATTCCTCTGTAGTAAGGGAAGCATGGAGAAGGTACTGGTCATTATTCCAGAAGGAATGTTCTGTATTCTGGAACATGGTTGTGTTTAGGTGTTTCCATTCCAGAACAGGTGAGGTTAGGAAAATCACAATGTGTATTAGAGGAGTGCACAGTGTATGACAAAAGGAAATATGTGTAGGAGAAAAGTTCAGAAGGTATGAGAGTGGGCAGTACATACAGGAGAGGAGTGTGGAGGGTATGACATTGGGCAGTATATACAGGAGAGGAGTATGGAGTGTGTGACAGTGGGCAGTAAATACAGGAGAGAAGTGCAAAAGGTATGACAGTGGCCAGTATATACAAGAGAGGGGTATGGAGGATATGAGAGTGAGCAATTTGTACAGGAGAGGAGTGTGGAGGGTATGACAGTGGGCAGTATGTGGAGGAGAGGAGTGTGAAGGGTATGACAGTGGGCAAAATGTACAGGAGAGGAGTGTGAGAGGTATAGCCATGGGCAGTATGTGCAGGAGAGGAGTGTGGAGGGTATGACAGTGGGCAGTATGTTCAGGAGAGGAGTTTGGAGGGGATGGCAGTGGGCAGTATGTACTGGAGAGGAGTGTGGAGGGTATGACATTGGGCAGTATATACAAGAGAGGAATGTGGAGGGGATGGCAGTGGGCAGTATGTACAGGAGAGGAGTGTGGAGGGTATGACATTGGGCAGTATATACAGGAGAGGAGTGTGGAGGGTATGACTGTGGGCAGTATGTTCAGGAGAGGAGTGTGGAGGGTTTGCAGCTGGTAGTATGTACAGGAGAGGAGTGTGGAGATTATGAAGGTGGGCAGTATGTAAAGGAGAAGAGTGTGGATGATATAAAAGAGGGCAATATGTACATGAGAGGAGTGTGGAGGGAATGACAGTTTGTCAAATAAAGTGAAAAAAATAACATAGATACATCAGTAGAGCAGACAGACCGAAGATCATTCATTTCGCATCCATGTGATAATTAACTGTAGTGTCTTTATGCAAAAGAATAAGAAAAATGTCTCATCGCAGATCATTAATTTTGGACTCAGTCTCACGGGGACTTTCTGTCATGGGGGAGTCTTCCTCCCTAGAGCTGGGTGGTTCTTCTGCTGCTGCTGTGGTTTAAAACTGTGAGTGAACAAGAAAAAAAAATGCCAAATCTCGTCCTACCACCACTGCGCTCTGTATAATGAATAGTAACCTAATGCTAGCTGCCACTTTAAAAATTATATATGGAAAATCTGAATCACCCCTAAGGTCATTACACAAGGAGATGAAGAGTGGCTTGAGGTAAGTAATCACACCCCCTCTAATACAGTGAAAAAATCCTAAACCACAGTATTTAAAAGTTATATAGAATGTGTAAACAGAACATACAATCAAATGCTACAAAAAACGTATAAAGTCAGTGATAATGACCACACAAAAAAGCATCAATTGCTAGTGTGATACACAAGTGAATGAACTGGTAATATTAAATAAATTCTAGAATAACATCAATAGGAGTGATATATATATTACTAAAATAACTCCCAATAACACCCCGTGAAAAGTGAATAAGTCCGGTATTGTAATACCAGAAACACAGAAACCTTCCAAAATGAAATGAGATGAATAAGTATTGGAAAGTGTTTAAAAAAATCATATAAAAATATGAAACAGCAAAACAAGTCCACATAAATGTGAGATGATGAAGAAAACAGTTAGATAATGAAGAAAAAAGATCCAAAAGTGCAGGTGTCTTCAATCTACAAATGCTGTTGCACCGTGTACACCACACCTCAGTGACGTGAATCCACTCCCTTGTGAATTGCAAACTCACCAGCTGATAAGGCCTCACACTCTCGTGGTTGGCCGGCAAAACACCTCAACCCACTATCATGGGGGTTAACATGCGACCACCAGTATCCACTGCTAAGTGCACCGAACACTTTCCTTGAGATAGTGACTCCACATATAAAGGAAAAAAATGCTCCAAATGGCGTAATAACATTTAAAACATTTAATTCAAACTAAAATCCACACATATGCACTCACATGGTAAATAAAATCAACTAGGCACTTCACAGCAAATGGAACTGTATCACAGCAAAGCACAGCAGAGCATGCAGTAACACTGGCACAGGACGGCCACAGGGGACCCAGGGAGTGTGGATGCCGGCGATCGTCTCACCCGTTCGCAGCTCACGTTCCTCAGCTGGTCCCTGCTCCTTCACTTGTCAAATCTCCCTCTAACAGACGTCTACAATTGCCGTGTAGCCACGCCCCGACATGTTTCGTCACAGGGACTGTGACGAGTTAATAACCACTACATAGAGGTTTTTAAAAATCTGGTTATGGATGATTTGGAGCGATTGAACCCTGTTAAAAAAAGTCAATCCGGACTATATCATTAACAGAATCAAATCACTAGAAGAGAGGAACGACATTATTATCCGGCCAGCGGATAAAGGGGGAGGTGTGGTCATTTTAGAGAAAGACTTTTACCACAATCAATTGCTGGAGATGTTGAGTGACCGAACTACTTACTGTAAATTACCATCAGATCCCACTAATAGCTATAAAACGCAACTTAGTGCTTTGGTGGAATGGGGGTGTAGTACCAATGCCCTTAGTGCTAAAGAAAAAAGTTATCTTGTTCCCAGTGCATGCCGCATTCCAGTCATCTATACCCTGCCGAAAATTCACAAAGACAGTAGAACACCACCAGCACGTCCTATTGTGAACAGTATAGGGTCAGTCACAGCTAGATTGGGGGAATTTTTAGATAAGTTCCTCCAACCTAGCGTGAAGGTCACTAAGGCGTATCTTAAAGATACAACTGATCTACTACGGTCTTTGCAGGAGGTGAAATTCAACTCAACCTCTGATTCATATTTGGTCACGGCCGATGTGGCCTCATTATATACCATTATCCAGCATGAGGGTGCGGCACTGGCACTGAACTGGGCATTGAGTAAGAGGGATGATATCCCCCACATGCAGAAGATTTTTGTTGGTCATGCTTTAGATTTTTGCATGACACACAATTATTTTTGGTTTAATGGTCATTTCTTTTCACAGAAGGTTGGCGTGGCGGTGGGAGCTAAGTATGCTCCCAGCCTTGCTAATCTTTTCCTAGCAGAATGGGAGGACAGACAAGTATTTAACAGCAGACCACCCCAGCTGCTGTTTTACCGTAGATTCATAGATTACCTCCTGTTCATCTGGGAGGGGTCGAGGGAATCTGCTTTAGACTCCAACAATATTTGACTAGATTATGTCATTAGTGACACGATAGTAAATTTTCTCAATGTAACTATCACTAAAACTAATAATACTCTGAACACAAAAGTCTTCTTTAAGACCACAGATCGAAATAGTTATCTGTCCATCAGGAGTGGACACCATCCCGCCTGGATAAAGAACATACCAAAAGGACAAAAGTTAAGGGTCCGACGTAATTGTTCGGATTTGTACACCTACAAATCTCAAGCCAACTTACTGAAGGAGAGATTTCTCCAAAAGGGATATGAGAATAACTCTATAGATAGTATCATCCAGGAAGTAGCAAATATCCCTAGGGAACAGTGTTTGAAGGACAAGGATACTGGGGTACCAACTAACCAGCATCAGCTGGGATTCATTTCAAGTTTTCATCACCAGTATAGAGATGTTGAAATGATTTTTAAAAAACACTGGCACATCCTGTGTAGAGATAGACATTTGGGGAAGATTTTGCCTAATCACCCCAAATTTATCTATAGACGGGCACCAAATTTTGGCTATAGGGTGGTCAAGAAAATTCTCGATCAGCCTAACCAGAAAACGATAAAGATTGACCTTCAAGGGTTCTTTGCATGTAGAAAGTGCATTTGTTGTAGAACGGTGCGGGTGACTAGTAGAAGTACCACTCAAATTACCAATGTGGATAAGGAAACATTTAATATCCGTGAATTCATCACGTGTAATTCCTCCTTTGTAGTCTATCTCTTGTGGTGCCCGTGTGGTTTGTTCTATGTGGGGTGCACCAAGAGACTACTGAGGGTGCGAATTGCTGAGCACTTAGCCAATATAAAAAATGGTTTTCGACATCATAGTGTTTCTCTCCATTTCAAGGAGAAACATAATCAGGACCCCAGTTTGCTACAATTTTGTGGCATAGATGTGGTGCATCAATCTTGGAGGGGTTCCAATAGGGTCAGTGATCTCTCTCAGAGAGAAACCCGATGGATCTACTTGCTCAAAAGTTTGTTCCCTAGGGGAATGAATATTGAACTGGACCTGAAATGCTTTATCAGCAATTCTTAGGTATAACACATTTTCCTGACGCATCATGGCAGCACACACATTGGGTTGTGACTCTGCCTCCTCAACCTGATAGGACTGGTTAGCTATAAGTTTTGAAGAGGAGCCCACCGCTGTAATTCTCCTTTTTTTCCTCACCTAGATGGTTGGACCGGTAAAAGTTTGGAAACCCCTTACTGCTTCGCCCCAGCTAGGTTCAGACTCTCCTAGTTGGAAGCCCTGGCTGTACAGTCTCTAAAAGAGCTTTATGCAGGGAAACCCCACTCTGGTGGTCTCAGGGGTAAAAAAATCAACTTTTGCCTTACAAACCTTAAAGAGGTTTTTGGTGACATCTGCAGCGGCCTCCAGGTACTGTTCTTACTCACTCTTCTTTTTTCCTGTCATATAGCATTCCCTTATTTGTTTGCACATCTGTGTACTTTGCTGGTTCCGGGCACGCTGGGCACTGTAGTCCCTCAGCGTCTCCTTGCTGTGCATGACGCCGGCTCAAGGGCGCACAGGATCTGACATAGGCGGCATACGGCCGTGCCAGGTTCCAAGATGGCACCGGATGCTGCAAATGGCCACTGCGCATGCGCGGGCGTGACGTCAGAGCTACCGCGACGGCGGTTTATTTAAAAATGGGGAATCTTGTCATTTTTAGCCCCTATGAGCACCAGAGCCTCATTTCCTCACTGGTTCTACTCCCCCACAGTGCTGCCTTGTGACCCTTTTGCTATCCCTGACACTGGTAAGTTTTTGAATTACTTTTTCACCTTGCTAGCTCTGTATTACTGTGGCACCTCCTGCTTAAAAAAAACAAAACTTCTTCCTTTCAGATATCTCCTTTCATGGAGGCCGCTGCTCCAGCAGACCATCCATGGGCTACAAGGTAAGGGGGGCAGACATTAGGTAAGTAGTGAAGAGGAGTAAAAGAGAGCCTTGCCACTAATGCTATATCATTTTGATAGCTCTGGCAGATCATCAAGGTCAACGCACTCCAAATGCAGGGACCGCTCACCTTCGAAACATTCCCAGTCCCAAAGAAGTCGGTCAAGAACCTCATCCCATCACCATAGAGATGAGACTTCATCCCATCAACCTCGCAATGACCAATGCACCCATCCTGCGGCCAATGCCTGCTGGGTCTGCGGGGCAATAGCACTACCTAGTAAACTAGTCTGTCAAGTCTGTTTTGAAGAAGCAACTCGTGAAAAAGAATCGGATGCAAGGGAAGCATCCAACATAATAAGAGAGTCAGTGTAAGAATCTATCATGCAAGTGGCAGCCCACGAATCCATCAGACAGGCTTCAGTGGCCTCAACCTCTTATACGCCTCAGGATCTCTCCCCGTCAGCCTCTCATACTCTTCAGGAAGAGTCCCCAGAAGAGGACGAGATTCTAATGCCCACTTCGTTTGATTTTGCACTTATAGATCCTTTTGCAAAATCGGTAAAAGAGGCAATCGGTTGGGAGGAGGAGAAGGAGGCACCACGCAAGTTAAGAAAGTATTTTCCTAACCTGAAAAAGGACCCTGAAACTTTTCCTTTTATTAAAGAGCTAGAAGAGTTAATAAAGGATGAGTGGCAGAAACCAGATAAAAAAACCGATCTGAACAACAGGATAGCAAAACTCTACCCATTAAGGGAACCAATGGTAAACCCTCTAATTTCAGCTCCTGTAGTAGATTCCTCATTAATTTGTCTGGCGCGACATGTAACTCTCCCAATCGAGGATGCCGTAACCTTTAGGGATGTAATGGATCGAAAAATAGACCTCGATCTTAAGAAAGCCTATTCAGCAGCAGGAGGAGCATGCAGACCAGCGATCACTCTGGCAGCGGTCGGCAGAGCAATTACCTATTGGGCAGCCAACATTGAAAAATTGTTGCTGGAAGCAGCAGACCAGGAAAAAATCATATCAGCTATGCAAGAACTCAGCCTAGCAGGAGAATTCGTGGCTGAAGCAGCCGTTGATATCATAAGATCTTTAGCAAGGGCGATGTTGGCTTCAGTAATGTCAAGGAGATCACTCTGGTTAAAACCATGGGTCGCAGATGCGACCCCTAAATCTACTTGGTGTAGGATTCCCTACGACGGCACCAACTTATTCGGTCCTAAACGTGATACAGCAAGTTCGAAAGTTACAGGAGGGAAGTCTGGCCTCATCCCTTCCGATAGAAGACCCAAACAGCAAAGAAATCCACCATTTAGACGCCAGCTGCCAGAAAGATACCAAGAGGCAAGATCTTACAAACCGGGGAGGGAATTCAAGCGAAATTGGCGAAACTCCCAACCGTCCTTTGTGAGGGTGCAGAAACCGAAAGTCCCCAATTCAGGAGAACAGCAGAAGTAATTTTGATGGCGCGCACGCCCAGCCCACAATAGTAGGAGCGAGGTTGAGGCTATTTACTCAGACATAGTCAAATCAAATAAAAGACTCCTGGACGATTTCCAACATCCAGGAGGGTCACAGATGGTCATTCAAACACAAACCTCCCAAAGATCACTTCAGACCGACCAGAACACCATCTTCTCTACCGAAACGAAAGATCCTGACCAGTTATATTCGGGAACTGTTGCAAAAACAAGCAATCATAGAGGTTCCTCGGGAACAGAGGGGCTTAGGATTCTACTCTCCGCTTTTCCTAGTGGCAAAAAAGACGGAAGATTTGAGGCCGGTGCTAGACTTGAAAAACCTAAACAAAACAATTTCAGTCGAATCCTTCAAGATGGAGAGCCTCCAATCCATATTACTAGCAATAGGAACAAAGGACTGGATGCTCTTGGTCGATTTGTCCGACGCCTATCTGCATATTCCGGTGCACCAAACCTTCCAGAAATACCTACGCTTTGCAATAGGTCGCCAGCACTTTCAGTTGCAAAGCCTTCCGTTTGGGATATCTACAGCTCCCAGAACCTTTACAAAGGTCTTACTACCGATCATAGCTCTCCTGAGAGAAAGAGGGCTAAGAGTGTTGCGCTCTCGACGACATCATCCTTCTGGCCGACAGCCAGCAAATTGTCCTCCAACATCGAGCAATTCTAATTTCCTCATTTCAAGAGTTCGGCTGGATAATAAATTGGAAAAAGAGCAGCCTGGTCCCAACGCAAAAATTGATCTTCTTAGGCGCCAAATTAGACACCAGCTCCAATACGGTCGGGCTGCCTCAAGAGAAGATAAGGCCATTGATTCACAAAATAAAGAACCTTTTGGCGGCAGAACACCTTCCTGCCAGAATGTGTCTAAGCATCCTGGGCTCGATGTCCTCAACCTTCCCAATGGTCCAGTGGTCCCAGTGGAATTCAAGGGTCTTTCAAAATGCATTCCTGTCACAATGGAATGGGTCTTCAATGAAGCAGCGAATAATCATCAGCCAGGCAGTAAAAAGATCCGCATGGTGGTGGAAACGAGTCAGCAACCTGACACGCTGTCGGCCCATAGTCTTTCCATTACCAGAAATAGTCACGACAGATGCCAGCCTCCAGAGATGGGGAGCACATTACCAACATCACGGAGCACAGGGACGTTGGTCTTTCCACCCACAGGGCATAGTCTCAAACGTCCTGGAAGTCAGAGCCGCCTGGCAGGCTTTTCTAACATTCCGAACATTCCTAGCAGGGAAGAATGTTCTCTTACGTATGGACAATACAGTAGCGGTAAACTACATCCACAAACAAGGAGGTACCAGGAGCAAAACGCTCATAGAAGAAGTGCGACCCATACTCGAGTGGGCTCAGGTTCACCTGACGGACTTGAAGGCGATCTACATTCCGGTTATACAAAACCAACTAGCGGACGACCTGAGCAGGATATTTGTGTCGAACAACGAGTGGTCTCTCAGTCTCCAAGCCTTTGCTCTCATCACTTGCAAATGGGAAATTCCCGATATAGATCTGGCGGCAACCCCAGAGAACAAGTGTCTCAGATTCTTAGCGAGGGCCGACTATCCGACAGCAGCGGGGATCGATTGCCTTCACCACCCATGGGAATTTCACCTAGGCTATATTTTTCCTCCGATTCCCCTAATAGCCAGGTTTCTGGCCAGGCTGAGGAACTCAACATCTACGGTCAAAGCAGTGCTGCCCTTCTGGCCAAGGAGGCCTTGGTTCACGACTGTATTACAGTTGAACACAGAAGATCCGCTTCCGCTCCCATTGAGCCCGAATTTGCTCTCTCAGGGTCGATTCCTACACCTGTCACCAGAACGTTTACACCTAACGGCCTGGAGGTTGAAAGGGAAAGGCTGCTGGATAAAGGATGTTCACTTAGAGTAGTGACCACCAGGGGCGGACTGACAACTCATGGGGCCCCCGGGCAATAGGAGATTATGGGGCCCCCGGGCAATAGGAGAAGATTATGGGGCCCCTGGGCAGTAGGAGATTATGGGGCCCCCAGGCAATAGGAGATTATGGTGCCCCCAGGCAATAGATTATGGGGCCACACAGTATACACACACACATACAGTGTACACACACAGACACACAATATACACACACACAGTATACACACACAGAATACACACACTGAAAAGGTACTGGAGAGGCGGGGCAGCTATAATCTTGGGATTTTTAAAAAACCGCAGATTTTTACATACTGTACCTGGTTTTATTGAGGCTGGCAACCCTGATGGGGCCCCTTAGTGGCATGGGGCCCTCGGGCAGTGCCCGAGGGCCCGAATGATCAGTCCGCCCCTGGTGACCACACTACAACAGGCCAGGAAAAGATCAAAAACTGGCATGTACAACAGGATCTGGGAGGGATTCACCGCGTTTGCCCAGCAACATTCTTGGGATCCGCTCTCTCCTTCAGTCTATCATATTTTAGAGTTCTTGCAACTAGGCCTAGAAAGGGGCCTAGGTGCGAGCACTCTTAAAGTACAAGTCTCTGCACTGTCCGCAATGATGGGAACTAGATGGGCGTTAAACCCCCTCATAGTTCAGTTCTTAAAGGCATGCATGAAGATAAGGCCGCCCAGGAAACCAGTCTTTCCAACCTGGGATTTGTCCACCATTTTAGAAGCTCTATCGAAAGAACCATTTCTTCCCCTTGAATCAATATCCTTATGGGATCTGATGCTCAAAGTATCATTTCTGATCGCAATAACATCTGCCAAGAGAGTCTCAGAGATGCATGCTCTATTAATTAAAGAACCGCATCTAGTCCTTTATCCGGATAGAGTTGTCCTCAGACCCTCAGAACAATTTTTACCCAAGGTGGCGTCTACCTTCCACTTAAACTCAGAAATCAATCTTCCAGTCTTCCTCTCTAATGAAGGTCATCCACACCCCTTGGATGTTAAGTGTACCATTGTTTCCTACCTTGAAGCTGCTGGACCGCTCAGGAAGGTTGAAAACCTCCTAGTCATTCCGCATGGCCCTAGAAGAGGGCAAGCAGCTTCCTTAAGAACAATAGCGACTTGGTTGATTAAAATCATCAAGAGGGCGTACATTATACAATCACTCCCAATACCGGATGGTCTAAAAGCCCACTCGACCAGAGCAGTGGCCACCTCCTGGGCAGCGTACTGCAGAGTGTCAGCGGAAACTATTTGCAAGGCAGCAACTTGGTCTTCTAAAACCACGTTTATGTCACACTACAGAATAGATCCGGCTCAGTTAACTACGGTTGAGTTCGGAAGATCAATCATTCCATCTAACTCCTCTATACCTTGTACCTGAGTAAATAAAATGTTCTAAAAGCACCCACCCATGTAGCGAGTTATTTCCCAATGTGTGTGCTGCCATGATGAGTCAGGAAAACGAAAAATTGTATACTTACCTTCTCTAATTTTCCTTTCCTGATGCATCCCATGGCAGCACACAGAATCCCACCCTTCTAAGGTGATAGTTACTGAGAATACAGCGGTGGGCTCCTCTTCAAAACTTATAGCTAACCAGTCCTATCAGGTTGTGGAGGCGGAGTCACAACCCAATGTGTGTGCTGCCATAGGATGCGTCAGAAAAAGGAAAATTATGGAAGGAAAGTATACAATTTTCCGTTATTTAGTTTACCTTTAGGGGGATGTTTTATTGTCCAATCACTGAGCAGTGGTTCAACACACTTTGATAGGCTGGCCCATTAGTTTTATGTTATATATATATATTTATTTGTTTATTTTTTTTTTATATTTATTTTTATTTTTATTTATTTTTATTTTTTTTACTCTCTACTCTTTATTTATATATATATATATATATATATATATATATATATATATATATATATATATATATATATATATATATATATATATATATATATATATATATATATAAATATTTATTTATCTATTATATATATATATTTATTTTTATTTTTTTTTATTTTTATTTATTTATTTTTTTTTTTTTACTCTTATTTTTATTTTATTTTTAGTCATATCACCCATAAGCCATAATCCATGTAAATTTGGGTCCACTCCTTATATATATATATTTTTTTGTTTAAATGTTATTATGAATCATGTGGATGGGAGTTTCATATATACCACTACTGATGAGCCACCCTAAATCTGGTCCGGCTTTGGGTTTTAATGAATTCTTTCCACCTATATATTTGATCTTGGAGGAGTTTTTCTGATGTATTATGGACACGGGGACACAGGAAGTGTGTAGACGCCAAGCGATTGACGCCCACCCATTGCACATCAAAATTTGCATAAAGCCTTGATTGCCTTGCCGAGTAGCCAACCCTATCATTAAGTCCCTGTGACAAAACATGTCGGGGCGTGGCTACACGGCAATCGTAGACGTCTGTTAGAGGGAGATTTGACGAGTGACGGAGCAGGAACCAGCTGAGGAACGTGTGAGACGATCGCCGGCATCCACACTCCCTGGGTCCGCTGTGGCCGTCCTGTGCCAGTGTTACTGCATGCTCTGCTGTGCTTTGCTGTGATACAGTTCCATTTGCTGTGAAGTGCCTAGTTGATTTTATTTACCATGTGAGTGCATATGTGTGGATTTTAGTTTGAATTAAATGTTTTAAATGTTATTACGCCATTTGGAGCATTTTTTTCCTTTATATGTGGAGTCACTATCTCAAGGAAAGTGTTCGGTGCACTTAGCAGTGGATACCAGTGGTCGCATGTTAACCCCCATGATAGTGGGTTGAGGTGTTTTGCCGGCCAAGCACGAGAGTGTGAGGCCTTATCAGCTGGTGAGTTTGCAATTCACAAGGGAGTGGAATCACGTCACTGAGGTGTGGTGTACACGGTGCAACAGCATTTGTAGGATGAAGACACCTGTACTTTTGGATCTTTTTTCTTCATCATCTCACATTTATGTGGACTTGTTTTGCTGTTTCATATTTTTTATATGATTTTTTTTAAACACTTTTCAATACTTATTCATCTCATTTCATTTTGGAAGGGTTCTGTGTTTCTGGTATTACGATACTGGACTCATTCACTTTTCACGGGGTGTTATTAGGAGTTATTTTAGTAATTTATATATCACTCCTATTGATGTTATGCTAGAATTTTTTTTTTTTTTTTTAAATAAAGTTTATTGAAAAAAAATCAAGAAAGTACATCGAGCAAGAGAAAGAAATAAGAGCAAAATGCTCAACGCGTACATGGTGTGATAATAGTACAGCAATTACAAAGAATGACTACAGCAGATCTTCCTGAACCCTTTTCTTAAGAGTAAAAGGAAAAAACAACAATAAAATTAGAAATAAAATTACTAATCGCTTATGGACTTAGGAATTCTCGCCGCCAGAGCCCCTTCTGGGAACTAACTGCTCTGGCTAGCTGGGAATCCCCACGTCCACTTCGTTACCTAATGTGAGGCAATATTTAGAAAAAAAGGAGGCTAGCAATAGAACAAAGAAAATTAGAAAAGGGGAATTGTATCTAAATTACAGATGAACATTACAATAATATCATACTTAAACAATCTGAAAGTAGTCAAAGAGGCGAATTGTTGGGTTGAACTCTCTCAAGGTAGAGTAAACCGTAGTCCCTTAATCGGGACTATAACCAACTGTGTTTAATAAACAGGGGAAAACCCTGTCCCGGGATCTACCCTGAGAACAACTTTCAGGCTAATACCATAAATAGTACAGAATACCGAGAGCCTGAAGAGATGGTATGGAAATAAGAAGAAGCTGAAGGGTGAAAAAAAGGAGAAAAAGAAGGGGAGAGAAACAGAAGAGGTGAGGGGGGGAGGGGGCCGAAGAGATTAGCTAAACCTAAAGAGTAAAGGGAAGGAAGTGCACAGGAGACCACCAGGAGAAAGAAGTTGGAGGCCGTCCAAGAAGGAACCACATTTATGACCTATTGTTTACACATACAGGGGATGTCCGATGAGGGTAGCCCAAGGTTCCCAGATAGCCTTGAATTTGTCTAGGGTATCCAGTATGGTATTAGATATCTTTTCTTGCAGCACAATCCAAGAAATCTTTTGTTTAGCCGCTCGAACAGACACTTTCGGTGATTTCCAGGACCGGGTTATAGTCATTTTAGCACCCAAGAGAATGAACTGAATCAACTTCTGGGTATGCTTGGATGTTTTGGGAATGGGGCCATTAAGTAGAGCAATAATTGGATCCTGTTTTAGTGCACAGCCGCATGTTCTGCGGATGAGGGAGAATATCTTATTCCAGAACATTCTGATTTTAGGGCATTCCCATAGTATGTGCAAAAGAGTGCCTCTGTGGTTGCAACCTCTAAAACAAAGAGGTGATGTTTGCGGGTAGAATTTGGCCAGTCGTGAGGGTACCAGATACCAGCGTGTAAGGGTTTTCAGGCCCGCTTCATTTCAAGATGTGTTCACAATACCTCTGAAGGAGCGGGCAAAGTTAGAATGCCATGTGTCTAGTTCCCAGCTGAAGTCAAGGGCCCGCTCCCAGCTCATCATATATGCTGCTTTCTCTGTGGGTTCCGCTAGGGATGAATAAATGAGAGAGATACCCCCTCTTGTGTCTAAGGCTGAAGCGCACCATTGTTCATAGGGCGTTACTGATAGGTGATTCTCACCACTCTTCCATAGCCGGTTCAAAAAATGTGATATTTGAAGAAACCTAAATTTTTCATTTGAGGGCATTTCAAGTTTAGTAGTACAGTATGTTAAAGTGAGGGGGCCATTAGCATTAAAGAATTGTCCAATCCTGTAGAGGCCTTTGTCTAGCCACCATTTGAAGGATCGGATGTCTAAGCCAGGGGGAAAGTTGGGGTTCCTGAAGATATGTGCAAGTGGGTGCCAAGTAGAAATGAGGGGTGTTAGTTTATGGAGGGAGTCACATAACCTCATGGAGTGAGACAATGTGGGAGCTAGTATAGGGGGGCGTTTTTTGGGGATGTTCCAAAGTAGATAATCTAAGGTGAAATTAGGGACCGCCTCTCGTTCCATGTTCACCCAGTCTGGTTTGGGTCCTTTCATGTAAATTGTGGAAAATTGACTTAACTGCGCTGCCTGATAGTACCACCATAGGTTAGGTACCCCTAGGCCTCCCTTCTTTCTGGGTCTAAATAGCACCTCTTTAGAGAACCTGTGGCCTTTTTTGTCCCAAATAAAGCGAATGATAGCAGATTGTAAGCGTTGAACGTGCGATTTGGGGACCGGAATGGGTGGGGAGCGAAAGAGATATAAAATCCTAGGTAGAAGCGTCATTTTGATCGCGTTCACTTTGCCTAGCCAGGAGAGTTTATAAAGCGACCACTGGGTCAGATCGTCAGTGAGCTTTTTGAACATAGGAAGAAAGTTATGTTTAAACATTAAGTCAATACTGGACGTGAGGTTGATGCCAAGATAAGGGATGGAGGTTGAATTCCACGAAAATGGAAATTTATTTCTTAAATTATTAACAATATCCTGAGGGACGGATACGTTGAGGGCGACTGATTTGGAGACATTAACTTTAAGTCCGGAAGCTAGTTCAAAGTTGTGTAAAAGTTGAATTATGTTGGGGGTGGAAATTAAGGGGGATGTTATGAACAAGAGGACATCATCCGCAAATAAAGCGCATTTGTGTGTAGATTGTCCACAACTGACTCCATGAATGTCCGGATGATGTCTTATCGGGATGGCTAAGGATTTGATAGCCATCACGAAGAGAAGGGGGGATAGGGGACATCCCTGCCTCGTTCCCTTCTGTATGGGGAATTTATCTGAGAGGTGTCCCTGTATTCTAACCTGTGCTTTAGGTTGGTGATATAGAGCTTCCAAAATATTAATAAAGTTCGGGCCAAAACCTCATTTACGTAAAATCGTGAAGAGGTAGGGCCAAGCCACCGTGTCAAACGCTTTTTGAAGATCAATGGAGAGGAGGAGTCCTCCTGAGAGGGGGCCCCCATCCCACCCAGACTTCATTAAGGAAATTGCATTTATTGCTCTCCGTATCTGGTCCGGACCCTGTCTCCCTGGTATAAACCCCACTTGGTCCTTATGTATGTAAGAACCTATAAAAGAAGCGAGTCTATTTGATAATATTTTCGTCATGATTTTAAAGTCATTATTAATTAATGAAATAGGCCTGTAATTGCTCACTTCACTGGGGTCCTTACCCGGTTTAGGGATGACCGAGATGAGGGCCAAATTGGCGTCAAGGTCCAAAGGGGAGGAGAGAAGAGACGAGCCAGATATGGAGAGAGAGTATCTATAAAAGTTTTGTAGTAGAAATTTAAAAACTTGTCCGGGCCTGGGGCAGAATCTTTTCTGATATCTTTAATGACTGCTCGGATCTCGGATTCTTGAAATGGGGATTCTAAAATGGAGCGGTGAGATTCAGAGATTTTGGGCAGTGTAATTTTCTCGAGAAATGCGTCTATTTTCTGTTGATAGGTTGGGCAATTGTCGGAATATAGGTTGGCATAAAATGATTGAAAAGTCGTTAGGATTTTACTTGGATTTTGGGTGAGTGAACCTGACTGAGATTTTATTTTGGGTAGAGCAAAGGATCTATGTTTTGGGGTTAGTTTAGCCGCTAACTGAGGGCCAAATTTGTTCGCGCGCAAATAGAAACTGCCACTAAGCCAATGAAGATGCTTATCAGCATTGGAGGTCAAGGCTGAGTTAAGGGACAGTCTTACAGTGTCAAGTTTAGAGAGAGTGATAGGATTGGGATTTTGTTTATGGGAACTACTGAGATCCTTGAACTCTTTCTCTAGTTTTAGGATATCTGCTTGCCGTTCTCGCTTTAATTTGACAGAGAATTGTATCAGTTTCCCTCTAATTACCGCTTTGTGGGCGTTCCAGAGAGTACTAGGGGAGATTTCTTCAGTGTCATTAATCAAGAAATATTCTTTAATATCCTTCTCCAATAAGGTGCAATGGACCGGGTTAGATAAAATTTTTTCATTTAGGCGCCAAAGACGAGAGCCAGAGGGAGATAACGAATTAGATAATTTTAGGGTTACTAGGGAGTGATCAGACCATGGAACGTCTTGGATAGAGGCATGATTAGCGGAGTGTATATCAGAGTTTGACATGAAAACATGGTCAATTCTAGCATAGGTCTTATGGGGAGCTGAGTAGTGTGTATAGTCCTTTGTCGTTGGATTGAGTTCCCTCCATGAATCAATAAGACCTAATGAGTGGAGAAGTCTAGCAATCTGGAGGCTCTGTTTGGGGGTTTTTTTAAAGTGGGGGATCCCTAGGTTCGATTTATCGAGGATCTGGTCAAACGTGATGTTGGAATCCCCACCCATAATCACCCTTCCCTCAAAGTGGGGAGAGAGTGTGGCAAGTAAGGAGGAGAAGAACTTAGCTTGGCCCTTGTTGGGCGCATAATAGGATATAATGGTGTAGAGATTACCTTCAATTGTACCTTTGACTAAAATATATCTCCCCTCATTATCTTTGATAGTCTTAGTGTGTGAAAATGGGGTCTGTTTAGAGAATAGGACGGCTACCCCCGTTTTTTTCTCGCCAGCGTTTTCAAGGAAGAAAGTGGGGTATTTATTGTGTAGAAAAGTGGGGGAGTAATGTGGAGGAAAGTGAGTTTCCTGGAGAAGAACTATATCTAGTCCTCTGGGGTTGTAACTTTGAAAGGCTTTACGCCTTTTGACGGGGGAGTTGAGCCCTTGGGTGTTGTGAGAGGCAATCTTGAGAGCCTTCTGAAGAGGAGGGGAGTCAGCCATAGTCACAGCAGGGGTAAAACTGGTGCATTTGGTGTGAACCTACCTGGTTCCTAGTTGAAGCGATTTTGAGTCTGGGAGGGGGACCTCGAAGCTGCGGTGGATTCCGGATAATGATGGTCTCCCGTGCACAATCCTGAAATAAATGGAGGGAGAAAGAGAAAGAAGAGGAAAAGAGGGGAGTGTAAGAATAAAAGGAAAAAAGGAAAAAATAATTAATATGAGCAAACTACAAAATTCAAAAAAGACCAGGCTTAATGCCTAGTTAACCAAGGAACTGGACTAATAAGTTCAGTTCGAATCCAAGACCCGAAAAAAAAAAACGGGGGGTCTCAGAAAAACAAAAACAACCTCAGCCGAGGTTGTATGTCTGATGTAACCAGAAGGGAAACCCCCTTGGTCACAACAGAA
This sequence comes from Lithobates septentrionalis, assembly GCA_037952835.1. Lineage (NCBI taxonomy): Eukaryota > Metazoa > Chordata > Amphibia > Anura > Ranidae > Lithobates > Lithobates septentrionalis. The sequence continues at coordinate 1,122,214 of JBBDGP010003344.1, read as the reverse complement.
GGAGTGGCAATGCTAGCCCGGCCGAGACGCCGGGTCCCTAATATCAGGGGTGATATAGAACCTCAATAAAATGGAGAATAAATTCTCTTATATGTATACCAAAATAAAAGAAAACATAAATAGAACCTTAAACAAACCCTCTAAGAGGAACAGGAATATCTCACTATATTGCAGAAAAATACCTGACCAAGGCATGCAGAAAGTTTCAGCCTACGAGTAATCTGGGAGGGAGAGGAAAGGCAGGGAGAGGGAAATGGAGGGGGAGGGAGGGGAGGGATAGTGGGCTGGGATACAAATTAATGCCCTGGGGTCGCTAGGACCCAATGGAACAGCTAGGACAGTCCATCAAAAAGACGGGAGGATTTCCAGAAAAAATAAAAAATGTCAGAGAATGCGGGGTTGACTTCTTCCATCTTCTCAGTGAAGAGCTAAGTTCGGAGAGTTCGGAGAAGTATTGCTGATCTCATGGATAAGTAAGGAGATTCAAATGGGGTGTACACAATGTACCCAGTTGCCCCTCAATCAAGGGGAGGGTCCTGGAGGGAAAAAATATCAGCACAGCCCTTATAGGCTCGAACGGAGATGGGATCATCTGGGTGGGATGGAGTCACGGTGGCGCTTCGATTGCTGTTTGTTCCAGATAGGAGTGATTAGGGCTGCACGGCGGAGGCCTCTTGGAGGAGCTTGGCTTGGACGGAGGTTCCTGGGGGGAAGCTTCTTGAGTGATGAATCCTAGTCTCAGGAATAAATGTTCACCCTCCTGGAAAGAAGAAAAGCCATATGATCTTTCTTTGTGTTGAAACAGTAGGCGAAAAGGGAAGGACCAACGGTACTTAATTGATCTTTGCGAGAGGATTTCAAGAAGAGGTTTTAAGGCTCTCCTCTTTAGGATTGTGGTTTTGGAAATGTCTGTGAAGACTTGGATCTTACTTCCTTGAAAGGATAAATTATCCAGGTTCCGAGATCTTTTCATGACTTCCTCTTTGGTTTCGTAATAGTGGGGTTTAACCACTATATCCCTCGGGAGCCCGTCCTGTCTGGGTGGTTGCAGCGCTCTGTGGGCCCTGTCAATCTCTAGTTTATGGTTAGAGATGTCTGGGATAAGTTCTTTCATGAAAAGCTTCACTGTGTCATGAACATTAGTTACAGCTTCAGGGATGCCTCTTATGCGGAAGTTACATCTCCGATTACGATTTTCCAAATCGTCGATCTTCCCTAGCGCAATATCAAGTTGGTCCTGCAGCAATTGAATGCAGTCAGTGTTCTGATTGGTGCGTGCTGCTGTGTGGTCTACTGCTTGTTCAATTACATCAATGCGAGCCCCCAAGCTCTGTAAATCAGCCTTTATAGATGTAGCAATTTGCGTTGCATTCTGAGCCAGGCCTGCAGCTAGCATATCTGAAAAGCAGTTCAGTACTTGCGCCATTTCAGTTTGGTGGGGAGAGTTGAGGAGGGCAGCCTGTTGTGTGGCTGAGGGTGAGATGGTAGCGTGCATTGTGGGGATATGCAGCATATCAGACAGGGCTCTGTTGAAAAGGGAATCTGTGCTGGTGGGGTATATATTCTTAGAAGGCTTAGTACTCACAGAGGGCTCCGGTGTAGTGGTGGCAGGCTGATCATCTGCAGGGATGTCTGCAATGGAGTTTCCCTCTTCTGTGTCTCTGTGAGGGGAGGCCGCGGTTGCCATCTTGGGAGAAGTGGAGGCGAGCAGGCCGTAGGTGAGTTGCCGACTAACCGCTGGTTTCTGAGCGCCGTTCTGCATCAATAAATATGCCCCCAACCCTCCTCTGCCGTGGGGTGTCAAGTAGGAGAGGTTCCGCTAACGATGTTTGCGTCTGGGGATCACGGAAGGCTCGGCCGGGACGGAGCTCCCGTTCAGTGCGTCTTCCCGGAAGTCCCGCGCATGCGCACTCTAGAATTCATTTAATATTACCAGTTCCTTCACATGTGTATCACACTAGCAATTGATGCTTTTTTGTGTGGTCATTATCACTGACTTTATAAGTTTTTTGCAGCACTTTTATTGTATGTTCTGTTTACACATTCTATATCACTTTTAAATACTGTGGTTTAGGATTTATTTCACTGTATTAGAGGGGGTGTGATTACTTACCTCAAGCCCACTTTAGGGGGGCAGCGCCACTCTTCATCTCCTTGTGTCCTGCTGCTGTGGTTTGTTTAAATGATGCAACCATATTACTCCTGTTGTCTCTTATAACGCTTAGGATCTTCCTCTTTGGTATGTCCCACTCGTGCAATCTTTTGTCCACACAATGATTAAGTTAACTGTGCAGTGTGTGGGTGGGCTTTGGGCTACTTGTTCTCAACAACAGGAAAGTAGCATACACTTATAGCAAGGAATGAAGCTGTGACTCAAAAAAAAAAAAAGATTGTAATGGAACTTGGTTTTACAGAGTAAAGACATTATATAACGGTTAAATCTGTGTCTGTATAGTTTGTTCAAACCATAAATAATACGTTTTGAAATTCTATAGAAATGCTTAAATAATGTATCATTTAAGTAAAACATTAGATTTTAGTTGACTAAAATGATTTTGCCAAAGTTAACAAAGGATTTTATGAACACATAAGCTAATCCAAATAAACATGTACAGAACATCCCATAACAGTTTGTGCCCAAGGCAGACAGAAACAAGAGAGCAATGGGATAGAGCCACTTAACATAAACACATAACAACCCCACCCCCACCTCAAACTATCTGGCAGTGGTCTATGAGTAGGGATGAGCCGTACACCCCGCAGTTCGGTTTGCGGCAGAACATGCGAACAGACAAAAAATTTGTGCGAACTCGCGAACACTGTTAAAGTCTATGGGACTCGAACGTGAAATATCAAAAGTGCTAATTTTGAAGGCTAATATGCAATTTATTGTCATAAAAAGTGTTTGGGGGACCCGGGTCCTGCCCCAGGGGACATGGATCAATGCAAAAAAAAGTTTTAAAAACGGCCGTTTTTTCGGGAGCAGTGATTTTAATAATGCTTAAAGTGAAACAATAAAAGTGTAATATCCCTTTAAATTTCGTACCTGGGTGGTGTCTATAGTATGCCTGTAAAGGGGCGCATGTTTCCTGTGTTTAGAACAGTCTGACAGCAAAATGACATTTCAAAGGAAAAAAAATCATTTAAAGCTACTCGCGGCTATTAATGAATTGCCGGACCGACAGTACACATAAAAGTTCATTAATAAAAACGACATGGGAATTCCCCACAGGGGAACCCTGAACCAATATTTAAAAAGAAATGACGTGGGGGTTCCCCCTAAATTCCATACCAAGCCCTTCAGGTCTGGTATGGATATTAAGGTGAACCCCAAACAAAATTTTTTAAAAAAATGGCGTGGGGTCCCCCTCAAAATCTATACCAGACCCTACAGGGTATACTGTTCAGGAGGGGGGCGCTCTCTCATCTCGTCCCCCTCTTTTCCTGTGGCCTGCCAGGTTGCGTGCTCAGATAAAGGTCTGGTATGGATTTTTCGGGGGAACCCACGCCATTTTTTTTAAAATTTTGGCACGGGGTTCCCCTTAAAATCCATACCAGACCTGAAGGGCCCGGTATGGAATTTAGGGGGACCCCCCACGTCATTTTTTTTTTAAATTTTGGTTCGGGGTTCCCCTGATGGGAATTCCCATGCCATTTTTATCGATGAACTTTTATGTGTATTGTCGGACCGGCAATTGATTAATAGCCGCGAGTAGTCTTAAATGACTTTTTTTCCTTTGAAATGTCATTTTGCTGTCAGACTGTTCTAAACACAGGAAACATGTGCCCCTTTACAGGCATACTATAGACACCCCCCAGGTACGAAATTTAAAGGGATATTACACTTTTATTGTTTCACTTTAAGCATTATTAAAATCACTGCTTCCGAAAAAACGGACGTTTTTAAAACTTTTTTTTGCATTGATCCATGTCCCCTGGGGTAGGACCCGGGTCCCCAAACACTTTTTATGACAATAACTTGCATATAAGCCTTTAAAATTAGCACTTTTGATTATTCATGTTCGTGTCCCATAGGATTTAACGGTGTTCGGGTGTTCAAACACATTTTTTGCCTGTTTGCAAGTTCTGGTGCGAACCGAACAGGGGGGTGTTCGGCTCATCCCTACCCCACACATAGTGTTTTGCTTTTAGGCCAAAGTTCAGTTTTGGTCTCATCTGAACAGAGCACCTTCTTCCACATGTTTGCTGTGTCCTCCACATGGCTTCTCACAAACTGAAAATGGGACTTCTTATGACTTTATTTCAACAATGGCTTTTTTCCTGTCACTCTTCCATAAAGGGCATATTTGTGGAGAACACGACTAATAGTTGTCCTGTGGACAGATTCTCCCACCTGAGCTGTGGATCTCTGCAGCTCCTCCAGAGTTACCATTGACCTCTTGGCTGCTTCTCTGATGAATGCTCTCCTTGCCTGGCTGGTCAGTTTAGGTGGACGGCCATGTCTTGGTAGGTTTGCAGTTGTGCCATCCTCTTTCCATTTTCCGATGATGGATTGAACAGAGCTTTGTGATATGTTCAAAGCTTTGGAGATCTTTTTATAACCTAACCCTTCTTTATACTTCTTCACAACTTTATCCCCGACCTGTCTGGTGTGTTCCTTGGCCTTCATGATGCTGTTTGTTTGCTAAGGTTCTCTAACAAACCTCTGAGGGCTTCACAGAACAGCTGTATTTATACTGAGATTAAATTACACACAGGTGGACTCTATTTACTAATTAGGTGACTTCTGAAGGCAATTGGTTCCACTACATTTTAGTTAGAGGTTTCAGAGTAAAGGGGGGCTGAATACAAATGCCCCCCCCCCACACTTTTCACATATTTATTTGTAAAACATACTGAAAACCATTCATCATTTTCCTTCCACTTCACAATTATGTGCCACTTTGTGTTGGTCTATCACAAAAAAATCCCAATAAAATACATTTACTTTTTGGTTGTAACGTGACAAAATGTGGAAAATTGAAAGGGATATGTATACTTTTTCAAGGCACTGTATATACTGGAATTTACACAGTTATAGAGCTGCACGATTCTGGCTAAAATGAGAATCACGTTTTTTTGCTTAGAATAAAGATCACGATTCTCGTGGCGTAACATCATCTTACACATTATGCAAAAAAAATTGGGCTAAGTTTACTGTTTAGTTTTTTTTTTAATTCATTAAAGTGTATTTTTTCCAAAAATATTGCATTTTAAAGACCGCTGCACAAATACAGTGTGACAAACACCCCCCCCCCCCCCCCCCCCCGGTTCGGTTCACTCCAGAACATGTGAGCAGACAAAAAATTTGTGCGGACATGTGAACACCATTAAAGTCTATGTGACTCGAACATGAAAAATCAAAAGTGCTCATTTTAAAGGCTTATATATATATATATGTTGATGGGGACAAGGGCTTCATCCCCACCCACAACCCTTGCCCGGTGGTTGTGGCGGTCTGCGGGCGGGGGGCTTATCGGAATCTGGAACCCCCCTTTAACAAGGGGACCCCAGATCCCGCCCCCCCATGTGAATGGGTACAGGGTACATTGTACCCCTACCCATTCACCTAAAAATGACAGGAGACAGTTTTGGAAATTCCTTTAGTAGCCCTGAGTGCCGCAGAGCGGGGACAGATCTGATCCCAAGCGCCACCGAGCACTGCCCAGTGCAACCGAGTCACATAGCAGATCCTGCCTTCTGGAGCCTGCAGCACCTATAATGGACATCCCACTGGTCCAATGGCGGGACCGCGGGAGGTGAGAGGTCATCATAGGCGCTGCAGGCTTCAGAAGGTGGGAATTACAATGCAGCCGCTCATCACTGTGAGATCCCCGCTTGGTGCTCGGGTGGGCGGCTTTCCTCTCCTCCTCTGGCTGCCTGTTGTGATGATGGGCACATTGCACACCGCACACCATGGCTTAGCTGCTGCTGCAGGACACGTGAAGTCTGTCTCCTGGTCAGGTAGGTCAGTGTGTGTCACTACCGTCAGTGAGTGTATTTATATCAGGTAGGTCATATATATATAGAAATGTAAAAATAAAAAAATAAAAAAATAAATATATATATATATATATATATATATATATATATATATATATATATATATATATTTATATTTATTTATTTATTTATTTAAAACTATATGAACCCTGGCTTGTCAGCAAAAAAGTGCGCATATATATATATATATATATATATATATATATATATATATATATATATATATATATATATATATTAGGGCTGTTACTGATTAAAATTTTCATGTTCGATTAATCAATTTTTTTTTCATCGATTAATCGACTAATTTCGATTAATTATAACGCACATACATATCCAACTACTTTTAGCTGATTTACCACCGTTGTTATGGCAATGGCTGATGCCGGATATAGCAGGCATGGCTAGGAGGTCACACGTCATAAACTCAACCTCAGCGTGCCCATAATCTCAGCCTTACCTGCCCATAATCACAGCCTTACCGTGCCCATAATGCAGTCTCACCGTGCCCATAATCTCAGACTTACCTGCCCATAATCGCAGCCTCACCGTTCCCATAATGCAGTCTCACTGTGCCCATAATCGCAGCCTCACCGTGCCCATAATCGCAGGCTCTCCGTGCCCGTAATGCTGTCTCACCATGCCCATAATGCTGTCTCACCGTGCACATAATCACAGCCTCGCTGTGCCTGTAATCGCAGTCTCACCGCGCCCATAATGCTGTCTCACTGTGCCCATAATGCTGCCTCACCATGCCCATAATCGCAGCCTCGCCGTGCCTTTAATGGCAGCCTCACCATGCCCATAATCACAGCCTCGCCATGCCTATAATGGCAGCCTCACCATGCCCATAATCACAGCCTTACCGTGCCCATAATGCAGTTTCACCGTTCCCATAATCACAGCCTCACTGTAGTCAGTGCCTATGCCTGGATTACACAGTCTGCGGGCATCTACCGCTGTGTGTCTCTGAGCTGAGTGTGCAAACTTTGGCCGCGCGGTGAGAAAAGTCCCGCCCTCCTCCTAGATCAGCTCGTGTGATAGACAGAACACTGCATCTATCACACGAGCTGAGAAACACAGCGGGAGATGCCCGCAGACTGTGTATGACATATAGTGGAGGAGGAGGGAGCAGAGCAGCTCCACAGCTTGGCCCAAAGCGGCCCCAGGGCAGGCAGCCTACTGATCAAAAAAATTTTGATCGATCAAAACAATTAATGATCAATCGAGGAATTAACCGTTAATTTCCACAGCCATAATATATATATGGGAAGTGGTTAATATACACTTGGGATTTATTTTTTTATACCAAAGACATGTAATATATATATATATATATATATATATATATATATATATATATATATATATATATATATATATATATATATATATATATATATATATATATTACATGTCTTTGGTATAAAAAAATAAATCCCAAGTGTATATTAACCACTTCCCATATGCCCACAGGCTGGGAGATCTATTGTTGCTGGGGGGTATCTTCTTGTGGGGTGATCTATTGTTGCTGGGGGAAATCTATAGTTGCCGTGAGGGATCTATTGTTGCTGGGGAGATGTCTTGTTCTTAGGGGGATCTATTGTTGCTGAGGGAATCTATTATTGCTGGGGGATCTAACAAATTTATTTAAAGCAGTAAATACAATTCAGAATATTATAAAATGACACTTATTTTAAAAAATCCTACTTACCCTACAGTTTTTAAAATTGCTTTTTTGATTTAGAGATTTAGTTAAAAACTTTGTTTATGTTAAAAGATTATTTAATTAATAAGTTAAAAAAATATGTTTGTTTACATTGATAATTTTTTTAGTTAAAAATGTTTTAATACATTTTAAAATGTTTGTTAACATTTATTTATAAGAGTGTTCAGCTTTAATTTGAGGGCATTTACATCCAAATTAGGTGAACGGTGTAGGAATTCCAACAGTTTGTATATGGGCCTCCCACTTTTTAAGGGACTAAAAGTAATGGGACAGATTAACAATCATCCATCAAACTTTCACTTTTTAATACTTGGTTTCAAATCCTTTGCAATCAATTACAGCCTGAAGTATGGAACACATAAACATCACCAGACGCTGGGTTTCATCCCTGGTGATGCTCTGCCAGGCCTCTACTGCAACTGTCTTCGGTTCCTGCTTGTTCTTGGGGCATTTTCCCTTCAGTTTTGTCTTCAGCAAGTGAAATGCATGATTCAGGTCAGGTGATTGACTTGGCCATTGCGTAACATTCCACTTCTTTCCCTTAAAAAACTCTTTGGTTACTTTCGCAGTATGCTTTGGGGCATTGTCCATCTGCACTGTGAAGCAATGAGTTCTGAAGCATTTTGCTGAATAGGAGCAGATAATATTGCCCAAAAAACTTCAGAATTCATCCTGCTGCTTTTGTCAGCAGAGACATCATCAATAAACACAAGAGAACCAGTTCCATTGGCAGACATACATGCCCACGCCATTACACTACCACCACCATGCTTCACTGATAAAGTGGTATGCTTTGGATCATGAGCAGTTCCTTTCCTTCTCCATACTCTTCTCTTCCCATCACTCTGGTGCAAGTTGATCTTGGTCTCATCTGACCATAGGATGTTGTTCCAGAACTCTGAAGGCTTTTTTAGATGTTGTTTGGCAAACTCTAATCTGGCCTTCCTGTTTTTGAGGCTCACCAATGGTTTACATCTTGTGGTGAACCCTCTGTATTCACTCTGGTGAAGTCTTCTCTTGATTGTTGACTTTGACACACATACACCTACCTTCTGGAGAGTGTTCTTGATCTGGCCAACTGTTGTGAAGGGTGTTTTCTTCACCAGGGAAAGAATTCTTCAGTCATCCACCACAGTTGTTTTCCATGGTCTTCCGGGTCTTTTGGTGTTGCTGAGCATTCTTTCTTTTTAAAGATGTTCCAAACAGTTGATGTGGCCACACCTAATGTTTTTGCTATCTCTCTGATGGGTTTGCTTTGTTTTTTCAGCCTAATGATGGCTTGCTTCACTGATAGTGACAGCTCTTTGGATCTCATATAATTGTTGAGAGCAACAGATTCCAAATGCAAATAGCACACTTGAAATGAACTCTGGACCTTTTATCTGCTCCTTGTAAATGGGATAATGAGGGAATAACACACACCTTGCCATGGAACAGCTGAGCAGCCGATTGTCCCATTACTTTTGGTCCCTTAAAAAGTGGGAGGCACATATACAAACTGTTGTAATTCCTAGACCTTCACCTGTTTTGGATGTAACTACCCTCAAAATAAAGCTGAAAGTCTGCAGTTAAAGTACATCTTGTTTGTTTCATTTCAAATCCATTGTGGTGGTGTATAGAGCCAAAAAGATTAGAATTGTGTCCATGTCCCAATATTTATGGACCTGACTGTACATATACACACACAGACACACGTGTGTTTGAGCTTTGGTTTGAGGTGCACACCCTAATGCAATAGGCTGCGCACGCATATGGGTAGGTCAGTGTATGTCAGGTAGGTCAGTGCGTGTCAGGTAGGTCGCTGTATGTCAGGTAGGTCAGTGCATGTCAGGTAGGTCAGTGTATGTCAGGTAGGTCAGCGTATGTATGTCAGGTAGGTCAGTGTATGTATGTCAGGTAGGTAGGTCAGTGTATCAGGAAGGTGAGTGTAACGAGCCCCTTGCTCGCTCGGTTCCACTTTCCCGGTTCCACTCTCCCGACACTCCTCTGCAGCTATTGAATCAGATTGCAGATCGCACCATCTGATTGCTATGTGCCGTTCTAACCCAGTTGTGATAGCTCACAAAAAACACCAGGCAGGCTGTATGTAAGTTAAACCAGGCCTCTCTTTATTGCAAAATACAGGCTTTTATACACTAAAAGTGGAGGTGCAGACCTCCTGCTCATATTACTCTAACAATACAGCTGTAACTTAATTAACCTAATTAACATGAGCTAATTAACTAATCCCTTTAGACAGCCTAGATGACTCAGACATGACCTTTAGGCCAGACTGGCCATCTTGTAGTTCAGAAAATCCAATCAACATTATCACAATAGCAGAGTTAATTAAACACAAACAACAATGGGGATCTAATGACTCTTAGATCCCATACTAGAGACTTATTTACAATACACATTTTAGCAGACAACAGACAGACAGGTGTTGGAATTTACATCAGCATCTCCTAACAGTATCTGTCCCAGCATTATGAATCAGTCACTATTCCAATATTCATGACAATACTCCCCCCCGGGAAACAGTCCAACAGCCACAGTGGGACAGGTCAACTCAAGGATGTTGGAAAAGCAGTCTTAAGGTTCCAGGTCCGTCTGCCGGGATAACCCATCCGCAGTCCCGTTTTGAGGCCCTGGCCGATATTGTATGGTGGAATTGTACGGTTGCAAAGCCAGGCTCCACCTTAGTAATTGGCCGTTCTCTCCCGCCACCCGGTTAAGCCATATCAAAGGATTGTGGTCCGTCATGACGGTAAAAGAGCATCCATACACATAGGGCTGCAGTTTCTTTAAAGCCCAGACTAAGGCCAAACACTCTTTTTCCACGGCAGCATATCCAACTTCACGGGGTAACAACTTGCGGCTGAGATACGCCACCGGGTGCTCTTTCCCGTCATCGCCAACTTGACTTAGTACGGCTCCCAGTCCGAACATGGAGGCATCAGTATGAATGACAAAGCGTTTGTTAGGATCGGGTGCCGCCAGTATGGGAGCTTGCGTTAGGGCGGTTTTTAACTGATGAAACGCTGTCTCGCACTCCGGGGACCACAGGACCTGTCTAGGGAGAGTCTTTTTGGTCAGGTCCGTCAGGAGTTTGGCTATGTCACTATAGTGGGGTACAAACTTCCTGTAGTACCCTGCTGTCCCTAAAAATGCAAGTACCTGGGTCTTGGTTCTGGGAACTGGCCAGTTTAGGACGGCCTCGATTTTTGCAGGTTCTGGCCTCTCCTTCCCACACCCCACTCTATGTCCCAGATATTGCACCTCAGACATCCCGATATTACATTTGTCTGGCTTCAGGGTCAGGTTAGCGGCTCAGGTCCTATCTAGCACTATTCCCAGGTGTCTAAGATGTTCCTCCCATGTCTGGCTATAGATTGCGATGTCATCAAGATATGCGCATGCAAAATCTTGCAGACCATCGAGGAGTTCATCTATCATCCGCTGGAAGGTAGCCGGAGCATTCTTCATCCCGAATGGCATTACCCGAAACTGGTAAAGGCCGAACGGGGTGATGAAGGCCGACTTTGGAATTGCTTCCGCTTCCAAGGGAATCTGCCAGTAGCCCTTACATAAGTCAATAGTCGTCAGATAATGTCCCTGAGCTATTTTGTCCAGCAATTCATCCACTCTGGGCATAGGGTAGGCATCTGTCACAGTACAGTCATTCAGTCGCCTATAGTCCACACAAAATCGGGTCGTGCCATCCCGTTTTGGGACTAATACTACAGGGGAAGCCCAGGGGCTTGCCGATGGTTTGATCACCCCTAACTCGAGCATCTCCCTAATCTCCGCTCTCATCCCTTCTTGCACTGCTCCGGGAATCCTATAGGCTGGTTGTCTCAGAGGTCTCTACCTTGTGCACAGCTATGTGAGTGTACCCAGGGATTGTCGAGAACATCTCCTGCCGGTCCTGGAGTAATTCTCTGTCCTGTTCTCGTTCTTGGGATCCTAATCTATCTCCTAGCCGTATATCCTCCACACCCCTGGAACAGTTACTGATTTCGGGAAGCTCCAGCATCGGTAGATATTCAGGGTGGTCATGGCCATGGCGGCCTCTGGGGCATATGAGGAAGTCAAATGCCCCAAATCGTTCCCCAAAAGTAATTCCGTGGGTAACTCACGTAGTAATCCCACTCGCACTTATCGCTCCCCTGAGCCACAATCCAAGAGGACTTGGGCGGTGGATAAACGTAGCACCTTTCCCCCTGCTACCCTGACTGCAACAGTCTGGCCAGTCCGGGCCGACTGGGGAATCATGTGAGGCTGGATGAGGGTAATTGTAGCCCCAGAATCGCGGAGTCCCTGGGCCGGCTGCCCATTAACCCATACTGCCTGACGATGGTGCTGCTGATTATCTCCGGCAGCAGCTTGGACGGGATCAGCCTCAAAAAGTTCACCAAACTCTTCCTGAACATCTCGATGGTTGGGCTAGTTCTGGAAGCAATGAGCCACTGGTCTGGATGGATGAGCAGTCTCTCGGTACCTCGTGTATCGGGTAGGACAATATCGCTGCAGATGACCGGTTTGGTTACAGGTATAGCACTTAGGTTTGTTAGGAGGGTTGGGTCGGGTTGGGGGTCTAGAGGCAGACCACTGAGGTACTGAAGTTGGGTTAGAGGCTGGTAAACTGGGCCGAGATAGTGGATAGCGCTCGCTTTTGCCTGACCTTCGAGAGTCCAGATATTCATCAGCCAAAGTGCCTGCTTGCTGTACAGTCTGTGGTCGCTTATCTCGCACCCAATCCCATACTACCGGAGGGGTGTGGTTAAAGAACTGCTCTAAGAGTACTAGCTGGGTGATGTCCTCTATGGTATGAGCGTGGCTTCCCTGGAACCAGCCGTTAAGGTTCCACTGCAGACGATGTGCCCACTCCACGTATGATATGTTGGCTTGTTTCCGGAATTCTCTAAACTTACTCCGACTGGCTTCGGGTGTAATGGCAAATCGTGCTAGCAGAGCTTCTTTTACCCGGTCATAATCTTTAGCGTCCTTGTCCTCCAGGGCCCGATACGCATCGGCTGCTCTGCCAGTCAAATTACTCGCCAGTAAAGCAACCCAATCTTGGGACAGTACATTATGTATCTGGCATAGTCTCTCAAAGTCCTGCAGGAACACTTCAATTTCCTCCTCTCCTTCCTTAAATAGTTTGAACGCCCGAAAGGGTAACTTACGGAAAGGCGCTGTATCTTTAGGTGTTGTCTTCGATTGCTGTATTTCCGCCATTCTCCGCTCATGTTGCCGCTCTAGTTCTCTCTCTTGTCGCTCATCCTGCCGCTGGATGTCTCTAATGGCATTCTGTATGGCGGTCTCTGATGGGTTACCGCTCTCGAACTCGTTGCTGAAACAAGTCTTCAACTGACCGGGGTCCCGCATCACCATCCCTCTGATCCATCTTGGCTAGCTCACTGATCAGGGTGGCCTTGTTCTTTGTCCCACCGGTCCCTCAACGACTCTCAAATAAGTCTTTCAGCATGGCTCTCCTGCAGGCTGCATAGCTGGCCATTCACTGTGGTGGTTTGGAGTGTCCCAGTAATTGGAGAGCAAATCCCACGGCTGCCAACCAATGTAACGAGACCCTTGCTCGCTCGGTTCCACTCTCCCGACACTCCTCTGCAGCTATTGAATCAGATTGCAGATCGCACCATCTGATTGCTATGTGCCGTTCTAACCCAGTTGTGATAGCTCAGAACAAACACCAGGCAGGCTGTATGTAAGTTCAACCAGGCCTCTCTTTATTGCAAAATACAGGCTTTTATACACTAAAAGTGGAGGTGCAGACCTCCTGCTCATATTACTCTAACAATACAGCTGTAACCTAATTAACCTAATTAACATGAGCTAATTAACTAATCCCTTTAGACAGCCTAGATGACTCAGACATGACCTTTAGGCCAAACTGGCCATCTTGTAGTTCAGAAAATCCAATCAACATTATCACAATAGCAGAGTTAATTAAACACAAACAACAATGGGGATCTAATGACTCTTAGATCCCATACTAGAGACCTATTTACAATACACATTTAAGCAGACAACAGACAGACAGGTGTTGGAATTTACATCAGCATCTCCTAACAGTATCTGTCCCAGCATTATGAATCAGCTATTATTCCAATATTCATGACAGTGAGTTTAGTGGTCAGCATTGATGGGCACTGGTAAGCCAGGCAACAATCAGCAAGTGAGCTTACCCCCTCTCCCGTCACACAACCACACAACCCCACCGCCCAGCCAAAAGACTCTGTGCCACTACCGCCACCGCACGCCCCCCTCCCCCCTGTCCGCGCCAGCCTTGGACTTCATGCTGAAGCCCCTGGTCTTTTTGCCACCTAGTGACTCCCCTGCTGTCTTCACTGTGTTCCATGGTATATCTAATGCCTTGGAAATTCTTTTGTACCCTTCACCTGACTGATACCTTTTAACAATGAGATCCCTCTGATGATTTGGAAGCTCTCTGTGGATCATGGCTTTTGCTGTAGGATACGACTAAGAAAATGTCAGGAAAGACCTACTAGTACAGCTGAACTTTATTTGGGGTTAATCAGAGGCACTTTAAATGATGGCCGGTGTGTACTGACTCCTATTTAACATGGGTGTGAATGTGATTGCCTAATTCTGAACAAAGCTACATCTCCAGTTATAAGAGGGTGTGCACACTTATGCAACCACTTTTTTATTTATTTTTTATTTTTACTTTCCCTCCCTTCAAAGATTTCAGTTTGTTTTTCAATTGAGTTGTACAGTTTTTAGGTCATATTAAAGGTGGAAAAAGTTCTGAAATTATTTATCTTTGTTTCATTTTTTTACATCACAAAAACCTGAAATTTTACCAGGGGTGTGTAGACTTTTTATAACCACTGTATAATGTTTGGGGGTTCTAAGCAATTTTCTAACAAAAAATACTGATTTTAACTTGTAAGCAACAAGTGCCAGAAAAAGGTTTAGTATTTAAGTGGTTAAACTGCCCTCATCTACAGACAGAAGTTCATTCCTTTGATCTTTAAAAGAACAAAATGTTACAATATTTCTCTTTATCTCACCTGAGCGATGTTGTAATAAACTTGGCAGGATATCTGCTTTTTTCTTTTTGACAGCTGTCGGCTTGAGCAGAGAACTCTCTGCACTGAATCAGGAATATGCTGTGTTAAGATTGTGAGGGGGGGTAGAATCTTGATTCTTTAACGATTAATCATGCAGCTCTAAACAGTGATATACGCTATACTGTAATAATGGTGATCAGTGAATTAAAGTGTGACTGTGATAGTGTGGTGGGCAATCTGCCACTAACAGACACTATCTGTGAGGGTCACTAACGGACTAACTGACACTGACATTGATAGTGACACTAATACAGTGATCAATGCTAATACTGTATACTGTCACTGTACTAATGACACTGGGTTGGAAGGGGGTAACATCTGGCGGCAATCAATGGGTTAACTATGTGCCTAACATTGTGTAATGTGGGCTGCTTTTCATTTCTTCCCAGCAGGAGCTTCAATATAAAGTAACAAATATTCAGCAGAAGAAATTGGAATGAAAACAAAGTCAGTGTGCTGCTGGTATCGATGTTGGACTATGGACAATGCATTGGTATACACTGGACTAGGGATGACCCGAACACCCCCCCGGTTCGGTTCGCACCAGAACTTGCGAACAGACCAAAAATTTGCACGAACGTTAGAACTCCATTGACGTCTATGGGACAAAATCAAAAGTGCTCATTTTAAAGGCTAATTTACATGGTATTGTCCTAAAAAGGGTTTGGGGTCCTGCCCTAGGGGACATGTATCAATGCAAAAAAAAACTTTTAAAAACGGACGTTTTTTCGGGAGCAGTGATTTTAATGATGCTTAAAGTAAAAAAAAAAAAGTGAAATATCCCTTTAAATATCGTACCTGGGGGGTGGCTATAGTATGCCTATAAAGTGGCGCGTGCTTCCCGTGCTTAGAACAGTCCCTGCAAAAAATGTCATTTTTAAAGGAAAAAAGTCATTTAAAAATGCTTGAGGCTTTAATGTAATGTCGGGTCCTGGCTATATGGATGAAAATCAGTGATACAAACGGCATGGGTACCCCCCAGTCCATTACCAGGCGCTTTGTGTCTTGTATGGATATTAAGGGGAACCCCGCACCCAAATTAAAAAAGGAAACAGCAGTATACAGGCTCTGTACTCTGAACAGCAGTATACAGGCGGTGCAACAAGACAGGGACTGTAGGTTTCTTGTTAAGTAGAATCTGTTTGTAATTTTGAACTGGTACATTTTTAACGTGTTTAGCTCCAGCCAAAAAATCTATTTTAAGCTTTTTGGAAAACATAGGGAAGGGTTATCACCCTGTGACATTTGTTTTGCTGTCTGTGCTCCTCTTCAGAAGATTTCACCTCACTTTTTGTCCCAATGATAAATGTTTTTTGAAAATTTGGGTTTTTTCGTGAAACAAGGATTGGTGATAAAGCATCAGTGAAAAGGAGAAATGTTTTTCCCATATTAACTCTTATGCCCCGTACACACGGTTGGATTTTACGATGGAAAATGTGTGATAGGACCTTGTTTTCGGAAATTCCAACCGTGTGTGGGCTCCATCACACATTTTCCATTGGATTTTCCAACACACAAAGTTTGAGAGCAGGCTATAAAATTTTCCGACAACAAAATCCATTGTCGGAATTTCCGATCGTGTGTACACAAATCCGACTCACAAAGTGCCACGCATGCTCAGAATAAATAAAGAGATGAAAGCTATTGGCTACTGCCCCGTTTATAGGCCCGACGTGCGTGTTTTACGTCACCGCATTCAGAATGATCGGATTTTCCGACAACTTTGTGTGACCGTGTGTATGCAAGACAAGTTTGAGCCAACATCCGTCGGAAAAAATCCTAGGATTTTGTTGTCGGAATGTCCGATCAATGTCCGACCGTGTGTACGGGGTTTACAGGAGAGAATTTCCCTTCCTAGGGATAGATTTCATCTCAATTCCTGTTGTCTCCTTCAGTTTGCAAGTAGGAGTTGTTTGTAAGTTGGATGTTTGAAAGTAGGGGCCTGCCCTATATACTCAGCAGAAATTTGGGCCTTAGGTGTTGCTGTGGCCACAACATTGTAAGCCCTCACAGGGCCCTGCTGTGAATTATTAGATCAAGAATTGTAATTACATGCCCCTGTTGAACAGGGGCAGAAAAATTTTGCCTTTGGTGTTGGTGGTCGTGCTGGTGCCACAACACTGTAAGTCTTCACTTGCTCTTGGGGGGCGCAGAAACGGGCCCTGCTGTGAAATATTAGATCAGAAACGAGCCCTGCTGCAAAGTATTGCACCAAAAATTGTAATTCCATGCCCCTGTTAAACAGGGGCTGAAAAATTGGGCCTTAGGCACTGGTGGCGGCGCTCAGAACCAAAAATGTTCTTACAAGCTATCAGCGTGATCATTGAGGAGGAAGAGGATAATTACTCAGGATAGTCACTCAGCATCAGCATAGGCAGTCTTTGAAGGGATCTGAGATTTCAAAAAAAATTATTCGGTTACATCAGCATCAGGTGCTTGGTAGCTGGCGGTGATCCAAGACTGATTCATTTTTATGAAGGTCAGTCGATCGACCGAGTCGGTGGACAGACGCACCCTGTGATCGGTTACAAAGCCTCCAGCAGCACTCAATGTGCATTCCGAAAGAACGCTGGATGCAGGACAGGCCAGTAGCTCAATTGCATACTGTGCAAGCTCTGGCCAGTGATCCATCCTCAAAACCCAGTAACCCAGAGGATTTTCGGTGGGAAAGGTGTCCAAGTCAGATCTTGCTTCTTTATCCCTAGGTATTCCTGCACCATGTAAAACAGACACTGGCGATGGTTGCTGGAACCGATCATACCTTGGGGCTGCAGACTAAAAAATTGTCTGAACGCATCGGTCAGACGGCCACCTTCTCCACCGCTCCTTCTTTGACTGACCGAAGCCTCAGCAACATGTTGTCCAGAAACAGGAGTTTGTAACCTCCCAGTCTCTGGGAACGCGTTGCACAGACCTTTCTGCAAGGCCTCCCGAAGATGTTTAATCCTCTGCTCCCTCTGCGATGGCAAGATAAGGTCCGCAACATTACCCTTGTAACGTGGATCAAGGAGGGTTGCCAGCCAGTATTGGTCTTCTCCTTGATACCATGAATACGAGGATCCTTACGCAGGCTTTGCAGGATCAGGGAGGCCATGCAGCGTAGGTTTGCTGAGGCATTCGGTCCGGAGTCCTCTGGGTCACTAAGGACGTCATGGTCTGCAGCCACCTCCTCCCAGCCACGTACAAGTCCATGTGTTTCTTGGGACTGATCCCTTAAAGACTGCTGCTGATGCTGAGTGCCAGGCTCCACCTCTATACTGACATAATCCTCCTCCTCCTCTTCCTGTATGATCGGCGGGCATGCAGGAACACTGTCTGGATAACGGGGGCCTTGAGAGCTAAGGAAGTCCTCCTCTTCCTGCCTCTGTTCTGCCTCAAGTGCCCTGTCCATTAATACACGCAGTGTGTGCTCCAACAGGTGGACCAGGGGGACAGTGTCACTGATGCATGCACTGTCACTGCTCACCATCCTCGTGGCCTCCTCAAATGGTGACAGGACAGTGCATGCATCCCTGATCATGGCCCACTGGCGTGGGGAAAAAAACAAGCTCCCCTGACCCTGTCCTGGTGCCATAGTTGCACAGGTACTCATTGATGGCCCTCTGCTGCATGTGCAACTGCTGCAGCATGGCCAACGTTGAGTTCCACCTGGTGGGCATATCACAGATTAGGCGGTTCTTGGGCAGGTTAAACTCCTTTTGGAGGTCTGCCAGCCTAGCACTGGCATTATACGACTGCGGAAATGCACACAGACTTTCCTGGCCTGCCTCAGGACATCCTGTAAGCCCGGGTACCTGCCCAAGAACCGCTGCACCACCAAGTTAAGGACGTGAGCCAAACAGGGCACATGGGTCATTTGTCCCTGTTGGAGGGCAGAGAGGAGGTTGGTGCCATTGTCGCAAACCACCATTCCTGCCTTAAGTTGGCGTGGCGTCAACCACCTCTGAACCTGCCCCTGCAGAGCTGACAGAACCTCTGCCCCAGTGTGGCTCCTGTCCCCCAAGCACACCAGCTCAAGCACCGCATGGCATCTTTTGGCCTGCATACTTGCGTAGCCCCTTGAACGGCTACGGAGCATTTCTGGTTCCGAGGACAAAGCACAGAAAGAAGCCATGGAGGAAGAAGAAGAGGAGGGGGTGGAGGAGAGAGGTGTGTCAAAATCATTAGTAGTGGCATTTTGGAGGTGTGGTGGTGGAACAACCTCCAACACTACTGTCCTGCATCCTTCCCAGCTGCCAGCAGAGTCACCCAATGCGCCGTGAAACTTAGGTAACGTCCCTGTCCATGCCTGCTGGACCATGAATCAGCGGTAATATGCACCTTACCGCTAAACGCCCTGTTCAGCGAGGCATGGACATTGCCTTCCACATGCCGGTAGAGAGCTGGAATCGCCTTCCGTGAGAAAAAGTGGCGTTTGGGTACCTGCCACTGAGGAACCGCACATTCCACAAACTCAGGGAAGGGGGCAGAATCTACCAACTGAAAAGGCAGCAGTTGAAGTGCTAGCAATTTTGCCAAGCTAGCATTCAACCGCTGGGCATGTGGATGGCTGGGAGCAAACTTCTTTCGGCGGTGCAGCAGCTGGGGCAGGGAAATTTGCCTGGAACAATCTGACGTTGGTGTACCGAAAGCAGATTGCCCACAAGTACTTGGCTGTGACACACCTAATTCTACACCTTTATTCCTCTCAGTGCAGGTCTCAGAGAGGACTGAAGGTATAGTGGGGTTGGAGATCTCAGCTTATGAGGAGCAAGGAGAGGTCCTCTTTGTTCTTTGGTGTGGGTCTTTTAGATACACTTGCCAACGAACTGCATGGCAGGTCAACATATGTCTGGTCCAGCATGTGGTGCCCAAGCGGGAGATGTTTTGGCCACGCGAGATACGCTTGAGACATATGTTGCAAATAGCAGCGGTGAGATCTGATATATATATGTACTGATACTGCAGCTAGCAAAATAAACTGCCTCCCTGTAGTATGAAAACACCACCAACCTTCTACAGGTAGCTTTAGCTGAACACTGTTCAGAGCTCGAAAAAAACTAACTTGTAGCTTATTTAGCTGCCTGCGGTAGTGATAGGATCAGGAAAACACCACCAACCTTCTACAGGTAGCTTTAGCTGAACACTGTGCAGACCTCGCAAAAAACTAACTTGTAGCTTATTTAGCTGCCTGCGGTAGTGATAGGATCAGGAAAACACCACCAACCTTCTACAGGTAGCTTTAGCTGAACACTGTGCAGAGCTCGCAAAAAACTAACTTGTAGCTTATTTAGCTGCCTGCGGTAGTGATAGGATCAGGAAAACAACACCAACCTTCTACAGGTAGCTTTAGCTGAACACTGTGCAGAGCTCGCAAAAAACTAACTTGTAGCTTATTTAGCTGCCTGCGGTAGTGATAGGATCAGAAAAAAACACCACCAACCTTCTACAGGTAGCTTTAGCTGAACACTGTGCAGAGCTCGCAAAAAACGAACTTGTAGTTTTAGCTGAAATCTGTGAGGAGGACGCAGTACACTAACTTGTAGCTTTAGCTGAACACTGTTCAGAGGACGCACTACACTTACTTTTAGCTTTAGCTGAACACTGTGCAGAGGTCGCACTATACTAACTTGTAGTTTTAGCTGAACACTGTGAGGAGGACGCACTGCACTAACTTGTAGCTTAATCTGAACACTGTGCAGAGGTCGCACTACACTAACTTGTAGTTTTAGTGAGCACTGTTCAGAGGACAGCTCATCCCTACACTGGACTCTAGTTTAGTAAGATAAAATGTATAATATGGAAATGTTTTTACTTACCATGGATGAAGAGGAGCCCCAGGATTAGGAGAGTGATCACAGCTTTCATCATGATGTTCTGCAAGCTCTGCTATGAACTGTGTAGTGGCCCTGGGTCCCTGTATTTATAAGGGGGCAGAGCTATGTCACTGCTGGTCACATTTCAGAACTTTTTTTGCGCAGGTCCTGTTGGCAATATTTGATCAATATTGCTAATCAGAATCTGTTCACTTCCTGAGACAGTACAATGATTCCTCTGTAGTAAGGGAATCATGGATAAAGTACTGGTTATTATTCCAGAAGGAATGTTCTGTATTCTGGAACATGATTGGGTTTAAGTGTTTCCATTCCAGAACAGGTGAGGTTAGGAAAATCACAATGTGCACAGTGCATGACAAGAGGAAACATGTGTAGGAGAGAAGTGCAGAAGGTTTGAGAGTGGGCAGTATATGCAGGAGAAGAGTGTGGAGGGTATGACATTGGGCAGTATATACAGGAGAGGAGTATGAAGGGTATGACAGTGAGCAATTTGTACAGGAGAGGAGTGTGGAGGGTATGACAGTGGGTAGTATATACAGGAGAGAATTGTGGAGGGTATGACAGTGGGCAGTTTGTAGAGGAGAGGAAGGTGAAGGGTATGACAGTGGGCAAAATGTACAGGAGAGGAGTGTAAAGGGTATCACATTGGGCGGTATTTAAAGGAGGGGAGTGTGAGGGTTATAACCATGGGCAGTATGTACAGGATTGGAGTGTGGAGGGTATAAAAGAGAGCAGTATGTACAGGAGAGGAGTGTGGAGGGGATGACAGTGGGCAGTATGTACAGAAAAGGAGTGTGGAGATTATGAAGGTGAGCAGTAGGTCAAGGAGAAGAGTGTGGATGATATAAAAGGGGGCAATATGTACATGGGAGGAATGTGGAGGGAATGACAGTTTGTCAAATAAAGTGAAAAAAATAACATAGATACATCAGTAGAGCAGACAGACCGAAGATCATTCATTTCGTATCCATTTGATAATGACTGTAGTGTCTTTATGTAAAAGATTAAGAAAAATGTCTCATCGCAGATCATTAATTTTGGACTCAGTCTCACAGGGACTTTCTGTCATGGGGGAGTCTTCCTCCATAGTGCTGGGTGGTTCTTCTGCTGCTGCTATGGTTTGTTTAAATGATGCCACCATATTACTCCTGTTGTCTGTTATAGCGCTTAGGATCTTCCTCTTTGGTATGTCCCACTCATGAAATCTTTTGTCCAAGTAACATACACTTATAGCAAGGAATGAAGCTGTGACTCAAAAAAAAATTTGTAATGGAACTTAGTTTTATATAACGGTTAAATCTGTGTCTGTGTAGTTTGTTCAAACCATAAATAATAACATGATATTATGTGTTTTTTTTATACCCAAGGCATGTATAATGAGTTTTGAAATTCAATAGAAATGCTTAAATAATGTATTATTTAAGTAAACACATTAGATTTTAATTGACTAAAATGATTTTGCCAAAGTTAACAATGGATTTCCTGAACACATAAGCTACTCCACATAAACATGTACAGAACATCACATAACAGTTTGTGCCCAAGGCAGACAGAAACAAGAGAACAATGGGATAAAGCCACTTAACAATAAACACATAATAACCACGTTGTATAGAAAAGGACTCCCGCGCTGTCTACACAAATTAAAACTAAAGGGGCACTGCTGCAATCACCTGTGACTCTGATCCTGTAGAGAATAGAGATTGGTGCAGTAAAAATATGTATAAACCAGACTAAAGTGAATAAATATGAGCATAAGAATGGTGAAAGTCCACGGGCTGGTGAAAAAATATAATATATAAATGTAGATACAATAAAGTCCAGAGCAAACAATGTATAAGAGAGAGGACACTTCCACCACCAAAGGGACGTGTGTGACAGATGCAACCTTCAGTGATCTCACCTCCGTGTCTGCAAGCAGCTCACCTCACAGCTGTAAGGTGTACAGCATGATCGCAGATCACAGGTGAAGATGATGGATTGGAAGGACCAACATAGCGATGTCCCATATGTTGTTTGAAGACTCACATAAACGGATATATGGATCATGCGAAGAAAAATAAGAGTATATATAGCGTGATACCGCAATAGCTATATTGGGACAGGGACGGATCGAGCAGTGAGTGTGCACTCACGGGAACTGCGTTTTCCGTATCACCTCCCATATTTAAGGCTATTATTGCATATGGCCTCTAATACGGCGCTTGCAGGGGGCATTCCATCCCTTGTAGCCATAGGTTGCATTTCTTGGCGAACTTGCTATAGTTACCCAACCTTTGATAATTTGTTTTTTCCTTCCATACTAAAGAGTTGATAGTCCTAACCCATTCTTCCGGAGTCAGAGGTGTTTTTGATTGCCAAGATTGTGCAATTAATTTTCTTGCTTGATACAAACATCTTGCGATGGCTATTACAGTGCTCCTGTCCCTAGTTCTCCCTCAATATAGCCCAAAATACATGTTTTGGGTTCTAGCTCTAATTTGACCCTAAACGTGGTGCTAATCATTTTTAGAATCTCAGACCAGTATCTGACCAATTTTGGGCATCTCCACATCATATGTATTAAGTCCCCTGTTTCCCGGCATCTTGGGCACTCATCATCGGATCTGCGGCCAAACATGTATAATTTCTTGGGAGTATAATAAGCTCTATGCATTAATAACAGATGTGAGGCTTTTTGCGAGGGAGAGACCGACACCACTGGGCCAAATTCTAAAACCCTCTTCCACTGGTCATCAGTTATTACCCCCACATCTGCCTCCCATCTATCCCTGTTCCCAGAGGACCCTGCCTGTATATTAATTCTGTTTATTATTTGTACGTATATCTCAGATATGAGGCCCTTGGTGGTCTCTGTCTTGATTATTTTTTGAAGAAGTGGGATCTTACTCCATATCAACGGTTGATCTCTAAACTGCTTACCTAGAGCATGTCTGATCTGTAAATAACTATAAAATATTTTATTTAGTATCCCATACTCTTGTCTCAACTCTGCAAATGATTTTAAGGTGTTGCCTTCATACAGTTGGATCAGCCGGCTCACCCCATATCTTTCCCATAACCTCTTTTTCTCTATGGTTAATAACTCATGTAAACATTTATTGCGCCAAATTGGTGAATGTTCTGAGACTCCCTTATACCCCATAATTCTCTTAACTGTCTGCCAGACTTTAGTGATCATCTTAGGTGTCGGACTCTCCCTTTGCAGCGAGTCTGCCTCTAACGCTTTAGCTAGTGAATTATGTAAATTCCCCTGTAACACGATTTTTACACTGATATTTCCCCCTCCCGTAGTGACACATCCCCCCAACTGTTGTAACTGAGCTGACAGATAATAACTAAATGGGTGGGGGACTGCCATTCCCCCCTCTGTGGCGGGCCGCTGCAACATTTGCAGGCTAATCCTGGCCTGTCCTTTTTTCCATATTAACTCCCTGAAAAGGGTTTGAATTTTTTGGAACCACTTCACTCCAATCCAGATTGGGGAATTATGGAGTAAATACAACAACTGCGGCATCCATATCATTTTTACCAAGTTGGCCCGTCCCGCCACAGACAGGAGGAGTCTTTTCCAAATATCACATTTTCTTTTGCATTTCAATAGAAGTGTTATCCTCGATAAAGTGATTGGGATCTTTTGACAGCACTATACCAAGATACTTCATCTTCCCTGTAATTTTTAACTGGGGTATTCCCGCCGGAATGGAATTAACCAGTGGATTGACCGGCAGGATCGATGATTTTTCCCAATTAATAATTAAGCCCGAAAACTTACCAAATTCCTCCACTATATGCATCACTTTTTCCAACGAGGATACCGTGTCCCCCAGGAAAAATAAGACATCATCTGCATATAGCGCTATCCTTTCTTCCCCCCATTTCCTTTGAAATCCCCGTAATTCGGTTGGTGACCTCACCGCTCCTGTCAGTGGCTCCATGGCCAGGGCAAATAACAGGGGAGACTAATCGCACCCCTGTCTTGTCCCTCTCTCGAGCGAAAAAAGTTCTGAATATCCATTATTTATTTTTAGCCTAGGGCTTAGGTGATTATATAATATTTTCAGCCACCCGATAAATACAGGGCCAAATGCGAACCTCTCCAATACCCACCAAAGGTACTTCCACTCAAGGCTATCAAAAGCCTTGGCTGTATCCAAGGACAAGATAGCCCTAGAACCCATATTTTCTGTTGGTACCTGGAGGTTCATGTATACCCTTCTAATATTTACGCTGGTGGACTGATTGGGATTAAACCCTGACTGATCCAAGTGCACGAGTTTTGAAATATATTTATTTAGTCTAGTTGCCAACGCTCTTGCGACAATTTTAACGTCAGAGCACAATAATGATATTGGCCTATAAGAGGATACTTCAAGTTGGTCTTTCCCTTCTTTCTGTATCACTATGATATTAGCCTCTATTATTGAAGAGGGCAGCCCTCCCCTCTCAGCCGCCCACTCCAGTGCCTTTAGAAGCTCTGGGAGCAGCACCTCCCCATAGTGTTTATAGGTCTCCAATGGTAACCCATCTGGTCTCCTCCGCTTTTACTTGTTTTATGGAGCAGGGTTATAACGTTTTCCTGGGCCCCATCAGGTCAACAGAGGGGCCCAGGTGCCCACAGAGGAGGGACTATTTCTTCATTTTCGGGAGCGCATGTATATCATTCCGACCGCTACTCGATTAGTCCCGGCCAGGCGGAGTCATACTATGATTCTCTGCCCTGCTTTCTCAGGTGCTGAGATGCGAGGAGGCTGATAGAACAAGAAGGAGAGCATGGCTGCAATGGACACAGTGAGTGAAGAATAAAGCATAGAATCCTCACTGTGTCCTTTTTTATAATATAATTCCCAACACAGCAGGATATCATTAGCATTACAATAGTCTTCACAGGCAGCACGGCTCATATCCCCCCTTATGTATTTATACATGGAGATCATATCCCCCTTATGTATTTATACATGAAGATCATATCCTCCCTTATGTATTTATACATGGAGATCATATCCCCCTTATGTATTTATACATGGTGATCATATTCCCCCTTATGTATTTATACATGGTGATCATATCCCCCTTATATATTTATACATGGTGATCATATCCCCCCTTATGTATTTATGCATGGAGATCATATCCCCCCGTATGTATTTATACATGGAGATCATATCCCACTTATATATTTATACATGGTGATCATATCCCCCCTTATGTATTTATGCATGGAGATCATATCCCCCCTTATGTATTTATACATGGAGATCATATCCCCCCTTATGTATTTATACATGGAGATCATATCCCCCCTTATGTATTTATACATGGAGATCATATCCCCCTTATGTATTTATACATGGAGATCATATCCCCCTTATGTATTTATACATGGAGATCATATCCCCCTTATGTATTTATACATGGTGATCATATCCCCCCTTATGTATTTATACATGGTGATCATATCCCCCTTATGTATTTATACATGGAGATCATATCCCCCTTATGTATTTATACATGGAGATCATATCCCCCTTATGTATTTATACATGAAGATCATATCCCCCCTTATGTATTTATAAATGGAGATCATATTCCCCTTATATATTTATACATGGAGATCATATCCATGTCATGTCTGGAATGGGTAGTTTGTTCAGCCACTATGCCCTCTGACCAATCTCAGCCCGCGTCTTACCTCAGGCAGAACAGACTCTGGAATACAGGCACACAGTGTATCTGCACAGTATCCTGTACCCCCCCCCCCCACTATCAGGTGGAAAAGATGATTGGTCACATGACAGATGTTTTTAACTTTGTAACAATGTAAGAAAAATCACTTCATTAAGGAGGCAATGCAGTCATGGTGCCGGTGTTTCGTCAGATTAGGCGACCCATCAGAATTTGTAATGGAAGTGACGTTCCGTCGTCGCCATCTTGCTATCTTGCTACACCCCGCACTCCTCCACAGTAAGGATACAGTGAGAAGGCTGCAAGCGGACATCTTGTTATACCCACCGGAGTCTTGAATTTCACAAGTAATTTTAATAGTAAGCTGATCTTATATAGTGAAGTTCAGTATTTAGAAATCCGTCGGACTGTTTAGATGTTGATTTTTGAGTGGTGTTCTGTCAGATTAGCAAACCTGTGCGATCGGCAGGCTCGCCGTTGCTTTTAAAATTCAGCATCTAAACAGTCCGACGGATTTCTAAATACTGAACTTCACCATATAAGCTCAGCTTACTATTAAAATTACTTGGTGTAGCAAGATGGCAGCGACGGAACGTCACTTCTGTTACAAATTCTGACAGGTCGCCTAATCTGACAGAACACCGGGGCATAGTTATCGCTGGATTGGAACGTGTCTATAACATTGGATGGTCACAACTTTAATAAAGGAGTAGAGAATGTCCAATATTGAAAGAGGATTTTCACTGACTCTGACATCAATCATCCAATCATGTGCCAGCAAAACTTCCTTGCACATGATTGGCTAGTGATATGACTGATTTCTGATTGGGACTCTAAAACAAAGTTAATACTGCAGCTGCAGGAACAGATTCACAGGACTCAATCACTGTGTTTAAAATGTCCGTTCGGTGAAAAATGTATTATTACATGTTATTTTATACATAGATAAGAAAGGGGTGGTGTGAGATGTCATTAAATGCTAACAAATAGAAATATGTTATTAAAAGCTAACAAATAGAAATATATTATTAAAAACTAGCGAATAGAACAATTGCAAAAGTAAAACCTTGAAAAGGGAGGGGGGGGGAGTAGAGAGCGTTTAGTAGGAGAAGTGTCTGTGTGTTAGGTGAAGGTTACAGAACACATTTCAACAGTGAGAACAAAATGGAGTCTCTTGTGCTTAAATGAACAGTACAATGAATGTCCATGTCATTTCCCCCCTTTTGTTTATTTGACACCATTCTTCTCCGCGTTACGTTCAGCCGATTGCTGGTAACTCCTGTTACATTGGCGCAGAGAGACGGCGTCCTGTTCAGCTCTCTCCTAGCTTTCTCACAATAATGGGTTCATTAGGGCTGGTGGTACATTTGTTGGTACAGAGGGTAGTCACACAGAGGCATAGCCTGATGAGGATGTAAATAACAAACATGAGAAATAGGAACATCACAATGTAAGCGCCTAGTTTCTGTAACCATGTTGCTATGCCATATAAAAAATCACCAAAACCTCCTAAACCCTGAAAGGAGTTCCATCCATCTTTAGCAATATCTCTGGCCTTATTCTGTAGTTCTCTTATCTTAGCAAGATGCCCTTTAATAATGTCCTCATTATCAGAAATGTATATACAACAGTCAGTGCGAAATATCTTACACATCCCACCTTGAGCTGCAGTGAGATAATTTAGCGATAATCTGTGCTCTAATACTACTTTTTTAAGCTGAGCCATTTCTTCATTTAATAAACCTATATCAGTGGTAGTAAGGTTAATAATCCCATCTACAATTCTAGTGTAATTATTTAGTCTTTTCATTGCTTCAATTCCCCATCCTGTCCAGGAAGGGAACCATGACCATGCCATGTCACCTTCAGTGAACAGCTCTCTTTTGAACACTAAAGGGTATTCTGGACTTTGATCTGGTCGCACTGTATCTTTGCGAACAGCCAAAGCAGGTACTAACTTCCCAATATAACATGTACCTGTAACATTAGTAGGAAGCCAGGCGTAAGCTTTATTTCCACATATATAATATAACCCTCTACGTATGGACGGTATGCCTGCTCCTAAAAAACTGGAAGCAATAACATGGAATCTCAGGAAACCGATATTTTCACATATTGGGAACTGTGAGCAATTTGTACTATAAAGGGTTCTATTTAGTTCTGGATCTGGGATATAATAATATTGACCATAGTTTCCTCCATAAACTGTAATTTTTGCTCCGCTGCAATCTGAATTGCCCAACCGTCTACATTTAGTGTTAAACGGGCATGTAATGTTTAAACAAATCTGTGGAGTGTTTATCTGTTTCGAAACCATCAAAGTTACTGATCTGTGCTCATTAGCTGTGGAGACTATGTATGAGCCATTTATTCTGGTCCTGTTTAGATCAGTGAAATTGAGAGGCATTGCTATCATGGGTATTGTTCCTGTATGGGGATGTAAGTGAGAACACACCCAGCAGTTACTAGCGTTGCTATGGGTTGCATACAATTTTAACATTTGGATGAAAGGGTTATTTTTCCATGTCTCAGTTCTCACAAACAACAAAAAGAAAAGAAACATCATCTTTTTTTCAAAGGATATCATCACTTCAGGATTTTCTTGCAGTGACTGGCGTGAATCCAGGTGGGCTTTCCTTCCAACTTGACAGCAGAACCGGTTGTCAAAAGCACCAAATGTGGTCCGTCAAATTTTGGTTCTAGTGGCTTTCTGACGTGTCGCTTGACCACCACCCAGTCACCTGGTTGGATTCTGTGAATACCTGAAACAGAATCTGGGTCGGGGATAGATTTATAAACACCTTCATGTATTTTATTCAATGTTCTTTGCAAAATCTGAACATATTCTAACAGATTAGAGTGAGAAGCCTGCAACTGTTGGGGAAAATATAGCCCTGTTTTGGGTGGCCCTCCAAATAAAATCTCATAGGGGGACAGCCCATGTGGTTGTTTAGGGGTAGTTCGTACAGAATATAGGGCTAATGGCAAAGCTTCCACCCATCCTTTTCCTGTATCTGCTTTAATTTTTGCACATCTGTTTTTCAAAATTCCATTAAGTCTCTCAACTTTACCACTACTTTGTGGATTATAAGGTGTATGGAAAGCTTGCTGTATGTGAAGTGCTTCCATTACCTCTTTCATTACTTCCCCAGTAAAATGGGTTCCTCTGTCACTCTCAATAGTTTCAGGAACTCCATATCTACAAACTATTTCATTCAAAATTTTCTTTGCTGTTGTTTTTGCATTTGCTTTGGCTACTGGCCAGCTCTCGGGCCAACCTGAAAACATGTCAACACACACTAAAGCAAACTCATAGGTGCCTATTCTGGGCATCTGAATGTAGTCTATTTGAATTCTTTGGAAAGGGAAATCTGGCTTTGGAGAATGCCTTTGGGGAACATGAACAGGCCTCCCTGCATTGTACAGAGCACAAGTGAGACATGAAGCACAAAACCTGGCTGCAAATGCACTAAATCCAGGTGCTATCCAATAGCAGTCAGTAAGTGCCACCATCGCGCCCTTAGCAAGATGACTGACGCCATGTGCCAGCTGTGCTAAAACTGGGTACAAACTCCTGGGTAGACACCACCTGTTGTCAGCACTCCACAGGCCCTGCTGATTTTGGGTAGCATTACATTTGATCCACTTATCCTTCTCTTCATCAGGGGCCTGGTTCTGCAACTGAATTAGAGTTTCTACATCCCACTGCTCTTGATGAGGGGAATCTGTCCCCGCTACCTGGGCGACCCCTACAGTGGGTGTGACTCCAAATGCCATAAGGGCAGCATCCTTTGCCGCTTGGTCCGCTAAAGCATTTCCTCTGGCTGTCATGTCATTTCCCCTTGCATGCCCTTTTACCTTCAAGATGGCAACTTCTGCTGGTTTCTGAAAGGCCTCAAATAGCCGCTCTATGAGTTTTGCATGTCTCACTGGCTTCCCTGCACTAGTCAGAAAGTGCCGTGCTTTCCAGATAGGCCCAAAATCGTGGGCTATTCCAAATGCATATCTGCTGTCAGTGTAAACATTTCCCCTTTGATTCTCTAGGAGATGACATGCTTTGACTACAGCATACAACTCCGCTTCCTGTGCTGACATCTGGGGTTTCAATGCTTCCTGATGTAAAATGGTGTCTGTAGTGGTTGCAGCAAACCCTGTGTGTGGCTGACCATCATCAGTGTAAAATCTGGAACCATCTACGAATAAGTGTGTGTCACAATCTGATAAGGGCTCATCTTTTGCTGGTGTGACAGAGGCCCTTTCTACCTCCATAAGAGCCATACAATCATGAGAAAAACTCTCAGTACTATTTGTTGCATCTTCCTCATCAATTATAGGAAGAAGAGTAGCCGGATTTAAAGTAACACATCGTTTGATTGTTAAATTCGATGGAGCAAAAAGAGCAGACTGGTACTTGTCAAATCTACTGGCAGACACATGTCTGGTATTTACTTGATTCATGATTTCCTGTACTGCATGTGGCACATACAGGATCAGAGCAGAATCTAGTACAAGCTCCGTTACTTTGTCTAGCAGCAAAATGCAGGCTGCTATGGCTCGCATACAACTGGGGGAGCCTTTGATGACAGGGTCTAATGAGGATGATACATACATCACAGGCCTCTGTTTGTCTCCATGTAGCTGGGTGAGTACACCTGCAGCAAATCCATTGACTTCATGACAGAACAACGAGAAAGTCTTAGTATAGTCAGGAAGTCCAATGGCGGGAGCTTCAGACAAAATTTTAATACGCTCCTTCATCTGCAATTCATTGTCCCATGTGAGTTTGAAAGGGTTTCTAGTGGTAGCCTCATATAGAGGAGCCATAAGTTCTGATGCATTTGGAATCCAGTCCCTACAATATCCCACTAACCCCAGGAAGGCACGTAGTTGCCGTACATTTCTTGGCTTTTCAAAGTTTTGTAGAGTTTTAACTCGATCTGGGGTTAGGTGACGGATTCCATGTGAAATGCAGTGACCCAGGAAGATCACTTTCTCTTGGCAGTATTGTAGCTTATCTTTGCTAACTTTGTTGTTACTGTTATAGAGAAACAGGAGAAGGCTTACTGTTTCTCTGCTACAAATGTCCTTTGTATCAGAACAAATAAGCAAATCGTCTATGTACTGAAGCAAAACTGTGTTTGGGTGTGAGGGGGACCATTGGTCCAATACTTGCTTTAACGCAGTATTATATTCAGAGGGGCTACTCACACAGCCTTGGGGCAATCTTGTCCATGCTAACTTTTGGGCATCATGGGTAAATGAAAAAAGGTGCCAGCAATCTGGGTGCAGGGGCACCGAAAAGAAAGCATTTGCAAGATCAATCACTGTAAAGCAGGTGCTGGAGGCAGGTATTCCACTTAGTAAAGTGCGGGGGTTGGGCACGATCGGGGTATCTGCCTCAATTATATTGTTAATGGCTCTCAAATCATGCACCATGCGATATGTCACCTGCCCACCCTTCTTGTCTGGCTTCTTTGCAATTGGGAACAAGGGTGTATTGACCTGGGACTTAATTGGTACAACAACCCCTGCTGCTTTCAGTTGAGTGATTTGATCCTTTATCCCCTCAGTCTGAGCAATACTCAGTGGGTACTGTTTAATCTGTGGGAGATGGGCTCCTGGTTTAATTTTTATCATGACTGGGGTGCAATCCAGCAGACCTACATCATATTTACTGGTGGCCCATAATTCAGTGGGAATCACTTTCAATTCTGGTGGAAATGGCAGAGTGGAGTCTTGGATTAAAAATACTCCACAGGCAGAATTTAAAACTTCTCCTGATAGACTACTGACCACTTGGACTCCTGTAGGAGTGTAGTCTATGTTTGCTAAAATTTGGTTCAAAATGTCAGCTCCCAAAAGATTGGTAGGAACTGTGTCTGAAACTAACACTTTAGTGACAATTTCTGTTTGCTGTCCTAGCCTGAGTTTAAGTGGCTTGGACTCAACCAAATCAGTAGAGGTCCCGGTTAGGCCAACACCAGAGATAACATTTGTAGATAATAATCCTGGAGGTAAGTCCTCTATATTAAAAACACTTCGGCTTGCACCAGTATCAATTAAACAGGTTAATTCTGTTTCTCCTCCAGGATAGGGGAGTTCTTGTAAAAATACTTTTACTCTGGCCTCGGGACCATTGTCTCCCCTATTTAACATGATTGATACTGGCATGCCATTTTCCTATGCCTGATCCACTGCTTTTGGCAGAGAACTGGGATCAGCATGAGGGGCCTCTAAGCTCTTTTCTAGTCTACGGTCAGGAAGATGGCAGAATTTGGCTATGTGTCCTTCCCCATCACAATTGTAGCATATAATTGGTCCCCGATTGCCATGATTTCTGAAATTGCCTTTGCCTCTTCCTCTTCCTTTTCCTCTCTGCTTCCCCATGTACATAATCTTGGGTTTGCTGTCTTTTTGGTTAATCCTGTTTTCTATGGATAACAGGATAGGCAGGACGTCTCGAATAGACATATTGCCTGCCTCAGGCCTTGCTGTGAACAACTTTTCTTTCAACTGGGGTATTAAACCATCAAGAAACCTTTGTTTCACCAGTTGTGTAGATGGACTTGCAGTTTCTCCCGCCTTCTCTTCCTCTATTTTAATGCCTGCTTCCTCAGCCATATCACTTAACCGCCTCCAATAAGCCCCTGCTGCTTCCTCTTTCCCTTGCTTAGCATTCATAAATTCAGCATGTCTGGTTTGTCCATATATTTGGGGCAATTTTTCCTTCAATTTCTCACAAACCTCCCGTCCACTAACCATCTTACCTAGATTTTTGACGTCTACACCACATTCTTTAAGTATATAGCCAGACATGTTGCTTCCCACTGCTTTAATAAGAAGCTGATGAATGTCAGTAGCAGAAGCCTCATATGCTTCCTGTGCAGCACTAAGTTTGTTTGCAAACCCAATTGGATTCTTTCTAGGATCTCCCAATCCCTCTAATATGGCTCTCATATCTTGGGGACTAAAAGGTACATGCCATTTAATTTGAGACTTACTGTCAACAGCATCACCTTCAAAAACTAATTGGGTTCTGACAGGATAAACTGCAACAGATTTCTCTATGCCAGGGGCAGAAGGGCTGGCATCTCCCTTCCTTCTCACTTCATCTTGCTGCCACAATTTGGAAATTATGGTTTGCTCTGGAAGTTCAGACTCTATCTCTCTTTCTCTGGCCAAAGCCTTAAGTTCAGAGAAATCTAGGTTTGCATATGTGCCTTTTGATTTATGCCAATCATCTGTTTCTAGGATACGAGCCAAATCCCTCTTTGTAGGTTGATATGGGGCTGTTAAACCTCTGCTCTCTACTATATTGCATAGCTCATCTTTTGTGTGTTCCATGTAATCTAATTCTTTTGCTTTTGTGCGTGGACCCCTTAAAGCCAAACTGGCAGCCACATAAGGTGGGGGGTCCTCCTCTACAGAGTCTTCTGGCCAAACGTAGTAAATTTGGGCAGTACTTTTATTAAATATCTCCGTCAAGCCAGTTTGATTTGCTACTTTAGCTTCTGTCTCCCATGTGCAAGCTATTCTCCACGTTCCTTCACTGCACAGTAGTGGGCCATAATCGTGCAGAAAAGTTTGCCATACTTTTAAATCAAAAGTCCCTTCAGATTTTAAAGGTTTAGCTGTTCCCTTTGTCCATTCTACCCATTTATCTCGGGGTTCAGTATAGGCAGAACCGTACCTTCGGTTCATATATTCTCTAGCGCTCATCTTGCGCTGGGCATTTTCTGAAGGCCTCTCTCCCTTCATTCCCTTAATTAATTTAATGCCCATAATGACTGGCCAGTCTTCTCTCTTCTCTACTTGTGCCTATACCCTCTTGCCTCTAAAACAAATAGTACAGCAAATCTGCAGATTTACAAGAATAGTCTCCACTTATCTACGTGGATAGAAGGGGTTTATGACAATAGACAAAACACTCATTAAGAGACCCTCCTCGTCTCTTCTCTTCTCCGTGAGTTTTTAATCTGACCCTACCATGCGCCTCTGACCCAGGTCGCCCACAAGGAGTCAACGCAGGGAACTGCAGAGGATTTTCCCTATTCACACACAGTCCAACCCGTGAAGGGGGACACAAACACATTCACACACACACGTTACCCAACCAGAAAGGTCCGAGAGTGGTCTGGTTTCCTTGAGAACCGACAGATAGGATACATAGGAAAAGGCAGAAATATAGCAAGCTTAAGGGCAGCTTACCTAGCCGGCATTTGAGGTCTGCGTTTCCCGATGATCCTGATCAAAGCGCGGTTCCTTCTGGAGACCCTGCCAAACTCCTGTTATGGCTCGCCAAGACTGATATGACTGATTTCTGATTGGGACTCTAAAACAAAGTTAATACTGCAGCTGCAGGAACAGATTCACAGGACTCAATCACTGTGTTTAAAATGTCCGTTCGGTGAAAAATTTATTATTACATGTTATTTTATACATAGATAAGAAAGGGGTGGTGTGAGATGTCATTAAAAGCTAACAAATAGAAATATGTTATTAAAAGCTAACAAATAGAAATATATTATTAAAAACTAGCGAATAGAACAATTGCAAAAGTAAAACCTTGAAAAGGGAGGGGGGAGTAGAGAGCGTTTAGTAGGAGAAGTGTCTGTGTGTTAGGTGAAGGTTACAGAACACATTTCAACAGTGAGAACAAAATGGATTCTCTTGTGCTTAAATGAACAGTACAATGAATGTCCATGTCACTAGTGAATTTCATCTTCATTAGATAGGCTAAGTGATAATTCCCTCTTTGGGGTCTGTGCGGTACAATGCTGGAGATAGGATGAGTATTGATGTGAGTTCTGTATTTTATTTCTGGGGGGGGCAATGATTTATTATATAACTTTATGATGGTTTTGGACTTAATGCCGATTTTAATCAAATAATTAATAAAATGAATGAAACGATCGGTTTACAGGATTACAGATATCTGATAAGAATATTGATTAGGAATAAACAGTGTGACTCTTATATATCACTGCATATGATTTTTATTATGAAGGTGATGATCAGATAATATAACATTGATGGATATCGGATGAGATTTATATATCAGGCAGGAAATTAAATGATTGATCACATCATTGGTGTGGTGAGCTCCGCCTCCATCCAATCATATTTCTTCTGGATCTCCGGATCAGTTACAGAGATCTGTAGAGCAGCACACTAAATGAGGATGAATTAAATCGAATTCCATACATTGTTTAAGTGTCATGCACCCCTCGGTGCCCCCCTTTGGACCTGAAAAACAACAGAATGTAATAAAAAGATGATTAGAAACGAATAAAAGGAAATGATTCAATAATAGCGAGAAAGAGAAACAATTCTCTGTCAGGTGAGTCGGGATTTCGTGTACCATTTAACCCCTTTGCTACCGAGGTATGTTTATAGCTGTCCTGGGATTTAAGGGGTTAAAGCAGTGGTGGTCAACTTAAAAATTATAGAGGGTCTCCAATGCGGCCCCCCGACATGTCCAGAGGGCCACACGATAGCAATGTATTTTCACACATCAACGCCCAAATTTTGATCCTGCTGCACTTTTTAACTGTAGTATGCACTTAGGAGGTTGGAGTACTACAACCCCCAGCATGAATAATTTATACTTTAATACTGCTGCCCAACCGCACAAAATAATTATACACCCAAAAAATGAAGATTTTTTTTTGAAAAAGAAAATAAAATGACCTGTGTACTGGGAATGATATGTGATACCGTATATACTCGAGTATAAGTCGAATTTTTCAGCACATTTTTTTGTGCTGAAAGTGCCCCCCTCGACTTATACTCGAGTCAAGCACTTTTCTGCAGCAAAAAATTTCATTTTCCGAACCGACTTTGGGGCCCTGTATCTCAGGGCCACTTGGTGCTAAGAACCCCAAATTTGGTGTGCAAACACAGTGGTACCACAATATATCCAAAGCTGAAGTTCCTAGCACTAAGTGGCCCTGAGATACGGGGCCCCAAAATCGGTTCAGAAAATGTCATTCTCTGCTGCAGAAAAGTGCTTGAAATTTTCTGAACCGATTTTGGGGCCCCATATCTCAGGACCACTTAGAGCTAGGAACCCCAAATTTGGTGTGCTAACCCAGGGAAACTGGTACCATAACATATCCAAAGCTGCAGAAAAGTGCTTGACATTTTCTGAACTGATTGGGGACCCTGTATCTCGGGGCCACTTGGTGCTAGAAACCTCAGCTTTGGAAATTTTATGGTGCTAGTTCCACTGGGTTTGCACACCAAATTTGGGGTTCTTAGCACTAAGTGGCCCCAAGATATGGGGCCCCAAATTCGGTCAACTGTGTCCATCTGCAGCAATGTCATTTCGGGACCCTTTGGGTTCAGAGACCCCAAATTTTGGCTGCAGCTAGGGGGCATCTAGGAACCCTTAACTAACGAGTTTGAAGTTCAAGGGACCTATGGCTGCAAATGGGCACAGTGATGCTGCAAATGGGCATTGTTGACCCTCTTTTCCACTTACAGTAGCTGTGCATTTCTCACCCTCGTCTTATACTCGGGTCAATAAGTTTTTCCCATTTTTTTTGTAGTAAATTAGGGCCTCGACTTATACTCGGAACGACTTATACTCGAGTATATACGGTAATAATACTTTTATTAAAGTGGAGCTCCACCCAAAAGGGGAAGCTCTGCTTGTTTGCACCCCCCTTCCCCCCTCCTCTGCCACATTTGGCACTTTTGGGGGGGGAGCGGATATCTGGTTTTGACAGGTACCCGCTCTCACTTCCTGGTAAGATCGCTGCACGGTGATCTACATCATGTCCGGCCCCTCCTCCTTCCCCCCACCGCTTTCTGGGACCTGTGTGTGTTCCAGAAGATGGCAGGACCATTCAGAAAGTGTGGTGCGACTTGCGCATGCGCAGTAGGAAACCAGCAGGGCAGCCTCCAGGGTTCACTGCCTGTTTCCCTTTTTTGGACTTTCCAGCATGTGACTATCAATAAAATTGATAAAGTGCACTCTATTCATTTTATTTCTTTGCATCACATGCTGGAAAGTGTTATACCTGAGGGGGGGAGGGGTAGAAGTGGAGATCAGTGGAGGGTGTTCTCTGATCTCCCTCCACTCTACCTGGCAGCACCCATCATCCTGGGTCCCGGAAAACATGTCAGGGGTGGTGGAACCAGCAGTTACCGGCATGTGTGGAGGCAATCTAGCAACTGTGCAATCCAGTGGCAGCCCGTAATGCAGGGCGCAGGGGCGCCGCCCCCCTAATCCATGCGTCCGACCCCTTAATCTACATGCAGGGGGCCGGACAAAGGGATTCCAATAGGTTTTTTTTTTTGAAGCTTGTGATTAGAGCTCTAATAGACTGCAAAAAAGGGTGCAGTGCACTATGCCCCGAGCCCACCCACTTGTCTGACCATAGCGAAGTAATATTCGCTATTGTCTTCCTGATTCTCCTCCTAGCCAATCAGGAAGCGGATCCTGAGAGCCGTCACCCGATAGGCCGAGAGGAGAAGTGATCCTATTGGCCGCCGAGGAGGAGGAGGAAGGAGACACAGGGGAAGCCACCAAGAAGCACGAGGAGGAGGAGACCAGCAGCCTCCACTGGCGCAGTGACTAGTTCACTTTATATGATACCTGATAGGGGGCTTGTCAGATTTACACACAGCTACAACTGCCAGGAGTGTGTGCAAAACCTCCCACTTCCACCAACGTACAACAAAGAAACTCTATGTGGACTTTATGGGCGCACAACACTCTCCTAACCACTTTTTTAAATATTTTTTTTATTTTTTTTATATTTTAAATAAATGACCAAACATTTTGTGAAAAAAAAAATACTTTTTACTTTCTGCTATAAAACATATTCAATAAGTTCTGTGCATTCTGCTACATGTTTTTGATTTAAAAAAATCCCAATAAGTGTATATTGATTGATTTGCGTGAAATCTATATCGCCTACAAGCCATGGAAAACTGGAATTTTTATGTACAGTGGGGACGGAAAGTATTCAGACCACCTTAAATCTTTCACTCTTTGTTAAATTTAGCCATTTGCTAAAATCATTTAAGTTCATTTTTTTGCTCATTAACGTACACACAGCACCCCATATTGTACACACAGCACCCCATATTGTACACACAGCACCCCATATTGTACACACAGCACTTCATATTGTACACACAGCACCCCATATTGTACACACAGCACCCCATATTGACAGAAAAACACAGAATTGTTGACATTTTTTCAGAATTATTAAAAAAGAAAAACTGAAATATCACATGGTCCTAAGTATTCAGACCCTTTGCTCAGTATTTAGTAGAAGCCCCTTTTGATCTAATACAGCCATGAGTCTTTTTGGGAAAGATGCAACAAGTTTTTCACACCTGGATTTGGGGATCCTCTGCCATTCCTCCTTGCAGATCCTCTCCAGTTCTGTCAGGTTGGATGGTAAACGTTGGTGGACGGCCATTTTTAGGTCTCTCCAGAGATGCTCAATTGGGTTTAAGTCAGGACTCTGGCTGGGCCATTCAAGAACAGTCACAGAGTTGTTGTGAAGCCACTCCTTCGTTATTTTAGCTGTGTGCTTAGGGTCATTGTCTTGTTGGAAGGTAAACCTTCAGCCCAGTCTGAGGTCCTGAGCACTCTGGAGAAGGATTTCGTCCAGGATATCCCTGTACTTGGCCGCATTCATCTTTCCCTCGATTGCAACCAGTCGTCCTGTCCCTGCAGCTGAAAAACACCCCCACAGCATGATGCTGCCACCACCATGCTTCACTGTTGGGACTATATTGGACAGGTGATGAGCAGTGCCTGTTTTTTCCCACACATACCACTTAGAATTAAGGCCAAAAAGTTCTATCTTGGTCTCATCAGACCAGAGAATCTTATTTCTCACCATCATGGAGTCCTTCAGGTGTTTCTTAACCACTTCAGCCCTGGAAGGATTTACCCCCTTCCTGACCAGAGCACTTTTTACAATTTGGCACTGCCTCGCTTTAACTGCAAATTGCGCGGTCATGCAATGCTGTACCCAAACAAAATTTGCGTCCTTTTCTTCCCACAAATAGAGCTTTCTTTTGATGGTATTTGATCACCTCTGCTGTTTTTATTTTTTGCGCTATAAACGGAAAAATACCGAAAATTTTCTACTTTTTGTTGTAAAAAAAATCCAATAAACTCAATTTTAGTCATACATTTAGGCCAAAATGTATTCGGCCACATGTCTTTGGTAAAAAAAAGTCAATAAGTGTATATTTATTTGTTTGCGCAAAAGTTATAGTGTCTACAAGCTAGGGTACATTTTCTGGAATTTACACAGCTTTTAGTTTATGACTGCCTATGTCATTTCTTGAGGTGCTAAAATGACAGGGCAGTACAACCCCCACCCCCCAAATGACCCCATTTTGGAAAGTAGACACCCCAAGGAAATTGCTGAGAGGCATGTTGAGCCCATTGAATATAAATTTTTTTGTCCCAAGTGATTGAATAATGACAAAAAAAAAAAATTACAAAAAGTTGTCACTAAATGATATATTGCTCACACAGGCCATGGGCATATGTGGAATTGCACCCCAAAATACATTCAGCTGCTTCTCCTGAGTACGGGGATACCACATGTGTGGGACTTTTTGGGAGCCTAGCCGCGTACGGGGCCTGAAAACCAATCACCGCCTTCAGGATTTCTAAGCGCGTAAATTTTTGATTTCACTCCTCACTACCTATCACAGTTTTGAAGGCCATAAAATGCCCAGGTGGCACAACCCCCCCCCCCCCCCCCAAATGACCCAATTTTGGAAAGTAGACACCCCAAGCTATTTGCTGAGAGGCATGTTGAGTCCATGGAATATTTTATATTTTGACAGAAGTTGCGGGAAAGTGACAAATGTATTTATTTATTTATTTTTTTGCACAAAGTTTTCACTAAATGATATATTGCTCACACAGGCCATGGGCATATGTGGAATTGCACTGTGATAGGCAGTAGGGTGTAATTTCACATATTCCCATGGCATGTTTGAGCAATATATCATTTAGTGACAACAAAAAAAAAAATTGTCTTTTTCCCGCAACTTGTGTCACAATATAAAATATTCCATAGACTCGACATGCCTCTCAGCAAATAGCTTGGGGTGTCTACTTTCCAAAATGGGGTCATTTGGAGGGGTTTTGAACTGTCCTGGCATTTTATGCACAACATTTAGAAGCTTATGTCACACATCACCCACTCTTCTAACCACTTGAAGACAAAGCCCTTTCTGACACTTTTTGTTTACATGAAAAAATAATTTTTTTTTTGCAAGAAAATTACTTTGAACCCCCAATAATTATATATTTTTTAAAGCGAATGCCCTACAGATTAAAATGGTGGGTGTTTCATTTTTTTTCACACAGTATTTGCGCAGCGATTTTTCAAACGCATTTTTTGGGGAAAAAACACACTTTTTTAAATTTTAATGCACTAAAACACACTATATTGCCCAAATGTTTCATGAGATAAAAAAGATGATCTTAGGCAGAGTACATGGATACCAAACATGACATGCTTTAAAATTGCACACAAACGTGCAGTGGCAACAAGATAAATACATTTTTAAAAGCCTTTAAAAGCCTTTACAGGTTACCACTTTAGATTTACAGAGGAGGTCTACTGCTAAAATTACTGCCCTTGATCTGACCTTCGCAGTGATACCTCACATGCATGGTGCAATTGCTGTTTACATTTGACGCCAGACCGATGCTTGCGTTCGCCTTAGCGCGAGAGCAGGGGGGGACAGGGGTGCTTTTTTTTTTTTCTTTATTATTTTTTTGCTTTTTTATCTTATTTTTAAACTGTTCCTTTCATATTTTTTTTTAATCATTTTATTGTTATCTCAGGGAATGTACATATCCCCTATGATAGCAATAGGTAGTGACAGGTACTCTTTTTTGAAAAAATTGGGGTCTATTAGACCCTAGATCTCTCCTCTGCCCTCAAAGCATCTGATCACACCAAGATCGGTGTGATAAAATGCTTTCCCAATTTCCCAATGGCGCTGTTTCATCCGGCGAAATCTAAGTCATGAAATGCTTGTAGCTTCCAGTTTCTTAGGCCATAGAGATGTTTGGAGCCACCCTGGTCTCTGATCAGCTCTATGGCCAGCTGGCTGAATCACCGGCTGCATTCTCAGGTTCCCTGTTGAGACAGGAGAGCCAGAGAAAAACACGGAGATGTTGGGGGGGGCATTCCCTCCCACTGCTTGTAAAAGCAGTCTAGAGGCTAATTAGCCACTAGGATTGCTTTTACATGAAAGCCGACCACTGGCTGAAAAGAATGATAGCAAGATGATACCTAAACTTGCAGGCATCATTCTGGTATAACCACTCAAAGTCGTGAATGGCGTACCCGAAGACAAAAAAATGGTTAACAATAAAACAAAGTAAACGGTAAAGTATAAAAAATTGCATACCTGAAAAGCAAGCATGATAAAACATAATAACAATAAAACATTGCAGAATAGAATACAGTAAAAAAAGAGCAGAACAATAGAGAGAGAATAGAGAGAGAGCGAACAATGAAACGACAACAATTTTTTTTATTTTAATATTTTTTTTGTGTTTTTTTTTTTAAACTTTTTTTTGTAACTGTAACTTTTATAACTGTAATGCCGCGTACACACGGTCGTACTTTTCGTCTACAAAAGTCCAACGGACGCTGA
This sequence comes from Lithobates septentrionalis, assembly GCA_037952835.1. Taxonomy (NCBI): domain Eukaryota; kingdom Metazoa; phylum Chordata; class Amphibia; order Anura; family Ranidae; genus Lithobates; species Lithobates septentrionalis. Next base: position 1,080,215 of record JBBDGP010003344.1, on the reverse strand, counting down.
CGGACTAAAGCTGGCTGGTAATCCGATCGTGTGTGGGCTTCTCCGGACTTTCAACGTACTTTTTTAGCCTCAAATCCGACGTACTTTAGATTTGAAACATGCTTCAAATCTTTACTTCGTAACTACGACGGACCCCGAAGTCCGCTCGTCTGTATGCTAGTCCGACGGACAAAAAAACGACGCATGCTCATAAGCAAAAACTAAACGGAAGCACTCGGTCTAGTAAAACTAGTGTTCGTATTGTAGGTAGCACATTCATCACGCTGCAAAATCTGTGATCGTTGAATGCAGCGCATTTTATTTCTTCATTACGAATGCTATAAAGAACGAAGGTGTTTTGCTGTTCATATTCAGAGTTCTCCCAAACTGATTTCTGGATTCTTTTTCTCTTTGATCTCATGAATGATATAGTATGCTTTTTAAAAACAATGTTTCCATACTAATATAATACTTTTTACCTTTTTTTTTTTTGTTTTTTTTTGTGTGGAATCATATTTTCTTGTAATTTTTATCCAGATATTTATTTTATGATTGGTGTTGAACTTTTTTATATGTTTATCTCTAGATTTTTATTTTTCATTTTTTGGTGTTTGTAAAGTTACCACAAATAACCCATTTGTATTTTTTTTTTTTAATTTTTTTTTTTTATTTTTTTTTAGATTTTTTAGGTTTGTAAAGTTACCACAAAGAACCCATTATAATTTTTTTTTTTTTTTCTAGTGATTATTTTTTATTTTTAAGATAAAGTTAACCCAAAGCACCGTTTTTGGTTATGTATATTTTTGTTCTTTCCCAGACTTACCACTCGAACATTATTAACATTAGTAATGTATTTTTGGTGTGTTTTTGCAAACTCAATGAGATTGTTGTCCCTTGATAATTTAACATTGTGTGTAAAATCAATGATTTAAAAGAAAACACATAAAGTCTTTTGCTAAACTCAAAAAAAGATCCATTTATTCATGGTCAAAATAAAATAAAGAGGAAGTCAACGCTGGAAAAAGTCTGTGTACCAGAAAATTGGGATCTTGAGGAGTCCATATAAGAGGGAGCACAATCTGGTCCAAGAATACCAGAGATCAACAGCACCAGCAGATGATATAGATGTCCCCAGACTGTGGTACTACAACAGCCTGCGTCTTCTGTCAGACCAGACTGAACCCAGGTCATCACTTTCTTCTCTTCCCTGCAGCCTTCCCTCCACGCTGCCCTGCACCCTTCCCTGCAGCCTTCCCTGTAGCCTTCTTTGGAGGCTGTGGCTGTGGTGTTTCAGTTGTGGCAGGAGGAGGAGGAGGAGGAGGAGGAGGAGGGGGGGCTGCCTCATGTAGTTGTGTGTTTCGGGTTAGCGTGCCCTGCAGCCCCTTCTGGATAGTTTCCCCAAATAGGCGCTCGCAAATGAGACGCTGCTCCCAGTCCATTTGAAGAAGCCTGCTGGCTAAGTAGCAGCCATAGGCCTCTTCTGCTTCGGGGGGGCTCCTCAAAAAACGTGTGGCCTCTTGCATGAGGCGCAGGGATGCCTCCTGTGTGACGGCCCCCTTCCTGGCCCTTTTTTTGGGAAGGTGGAGGGGAGGCACTTGTGATTGGGTCATGCTCCTACTGGGCCCAGCCACCTCACTGGGACCAGCCACCTCACTTGGCCCAGCCACCTCACTGGGACCAGCCACCTCACTGGGACCAGCCACCTCCTGCCTGACACTGGGCCCAGCCTCCTCCAGGATGATGGGGAATCCGGCCTCCTCCAGGCTGTCCATGGGCCCGGTCTCCTCCTGCCTGCCACTTTCCACACATTCCTCCTGGATGGACTCATCCTGTGTATAAAAAAAGGACATAGTTTTATTATATTTTTTGGGGTTCATCAATGACACACAATTTGCTTCTCATGACTAGCAAATTCAATGTGAATACATCTCTTTAATAAAAGAGTCTAATCAGACACCCTAATTTTTTCTAGCAGGTGCCAAACATATTTAGCTACTCCTGTCAATTGATATGTCTACACAATTTTGAGTGCAAAAATCTGGGAGAAAATTATAACATCCAGTTAACCTCATTAATATTAGTACAGTAAATATTGTTTAAACTAATTTACCTGACTCCAGATGGTCATATCCGGTTCATCCAGGATGGAAGACCCAGCTTGCTCCTCATCAGCCTCTGCTGGGGTGGAGGGAAGGGTGGAGGGAAGGGTGGAGGGAAGGGTTGAAAGTGATGCCCTGGCTTCAGTCTGGTCATCAAGAAAACGTAGTTGATTGTAGTACCACAGCCTGGGTACATAAACATCATCTGCTGATGCTCCTGATCTCATTGATTCCTGGATCTTCCTATGCTCCCTCTTATACATATTCCTCAAGACCCCAATTTTCTTGAGCAATGTCTCCATTGTTGCGTCCGGGATGGTCGCCTGGACAAAGGACAGAAGTCTCTCCAGCGTTGACTTCCTCACATGCTTAGCATAATACTGAGGGTGTTTTACCTCCCACAAATTCCTCATCTCTCGATATTTCGTAATGAAAGCTGTAAGGAACTCTGGATCCTTAAATAGGGGATTCATTATATCTGGAAAAGATAAAGTCACAAGACAAAAAACACTTATTAGGTTTCTGCTAACCCCTCATCATCTTCTCCCTATGTAGGCCTCATCAATCTATCAAGCCATATAGGCCGCTTGCTACAAAGTCATGACCATAAAAAAACAAAAAAAAAAAATAACATTTTAAATTACCTTCGTTTAGTAACGTCCCGGTCCACTATCACCTACGCACAGAACGTACGTACGACACGTGCACAAGGCCCCTCTTTATACACTACGCATGTGTGAAACTCCGCCTGCGTCGCCCGCCCCTGACGTTCGATTTTAACTCATGTTCTCCGCGCCCTAATTCGACGCACAGAACGTACGTACGACACGTGCACAAGGCCCCTCTTTATACACTACGCATGTGTGAAACTCCGCCTGCGTCGCCCGCCCCTGACGTTCGATTTTAACTCATGTTCTCCGCCCATTTTTAATTACGGCGCGTAGTGGGGTGAATAATGGCGGAGACACATGACATGTTAACTACCTCAGGTAGCGAAAAAAGCCCGGAGGCTGGAACGTCAACAAGATCTGTGAAGCCTAGATTTAAGGCCTCCAATATGAGTTTTGAAGAGATGGTGGAGATGGTGGCCATTCTTCGAAAAAAGGACTATGATGGGAAGTATGGGCCGTACGCCCGGCCAAATTTGCGCAAGGCCAAAATAATGGCGAAGGTGGTGGACACTTTACAGGCTTCTTATGGGGTCCAGCGCTCCAAGGATCAAATTCGAAAAAGATGGTCTGACCTCAAGCTCAGGGAGCCGGATCAGTACAGACGGATCCGTAAAGTGCTTAAAAAAAGTAAGTACTTGTCGTGTTTTTCTCTTGTGTTTATTACCTTGTATACTGCTCCATGTGCTTTTCATTCCTATACGATTTTTGTTTTCTCGTCGTTTCAAACGATCTTTTTAATAAACATCGTTACATATCTATATATGTATATATGTGTATGTATATATATATATATATATATATATATATATATATATATATATATATATATATATATATATATATATATATATATATATATATATATATATATATATATATATATATATATATATATATGTATATATATATATATGTATATATATATATATATGTATATATATATATATATGTATATATATATATATATATATATATATATATATATGTATATATATATATATATATATACACATATATATATATATATATATATATATATATATATATATATATATATATATATATATATATATATATATATATATATATATATATATATATATATATATATATATATATATATGTATATGTATATATATATGTATATGTATATATATATATATATATATATATATATATATACACTACCGTTCAAAAGTTTGGGGTCACATTGAAATGTCCTTATTTTTGAAGGAAAAGCACTGTACTTTTAAATGAAGCTAACTTTAAACTAGTCCTAACTTTAAACAAATATACTCTATACATTGCTAATGTGGTAAATGACTATTCTAACTGCAAATGTCTAGTTTTTGGTGCAATATCTACATAGGTGTATAGAGGCCCATTTCCAGCAACTATCACTCCAGTGTTCTAATGGTACAATGTGTTTGCTCATTGGCTCAGAAGGCTAATTGATGATTAGCAAACCCTTGTGCAATCATGTTCACACATCTAAAAACAGTCTAGCTCCTTCCAGAAGCTACAAAACTGACCTTCCTGTGAGCAGATTGAGTTTCTGGAGCATCACATTTGTGGGGTCAATTAAACGCTCAAAATGGCCAGAAAAAGAGAACTTTCATCTGAAACTCGACAGTCTATTCTTGTTCTTAGAAATGAAGGCTATTCCATGCGAGAAATTGCAAAGAAATTGAAGATTTCCTACAACGGTGTGTACTACTCCCTTCAGAGGACAGCACAAACAGGCTCTAACCAGAGTAGAAAAAGAAGCGGGAGGCCGCGTTGCACAACTAAGCAAGAAGATAAGCACATTAGAGTCTCTAGTTTGAGAAACAGACGCCTCACAGGTCCCCAACTGGCATCTTCATTAAATAGTACCCGCAAAACACCAGTGTCAACATCTACAGTGAAGAGGCGGCTGCGGGATTTTGGGCTTCAGGGCAGAGTGGCAAAGAAAAAGCCATATCTGAGACTGGCCAATAAAAGAAAAAGATTAAGATGGGCAAAAGAACACAGACATTGGACAGAGGAAGACTGGAAAAAAGTGTTGTGGACAGATGAATCCAAGTTTGAGGTGTTTGGATCACAAAGAAGAACGTTTGTGAGACGCAGAACAAATGAAAAGATGCTGGAAGAATGCCTGACGCCATCTGTTAAGCATGGTGGAGGTAATGTGATGGTCTGGGGTTGCTTTGGTGCTGGTAAGGTGGGAGCTTTGTACAGGGTAAAAGCTAAGGAAGGCTATCACTCCATTTTGCAACGCCATGCCATACCCAGTGGACAGCGCTTGATTGGAGCCAATTTCATCCTACAACCGGACAATGACCCTAAACACACCTCCAAATTGTGCAAGAACTATTTACAGCAGAAGCAGGCAGCTGGTATTCTATCGGTAATGGAGTGGCCAGCACAGTCACCAGATCTGAACCCCATTGAGCTGTTGTGGGAGCAGCTTGACCGTATGGTACGCCAGAAGTGCCCATCCAACCATTCCAACTTGTGGGAGCTGCTTCTAGAAGCGTGGGGTGCAATTTCTCCAGCTTACCTCAATAAATTAACAGCTAGAATGCCAAAGGTGTGCAATGCTGTAATTGCTGCAAAAGGAGGATTCTTTGATGAAAGCAAAGTTTGATGTAAAAACAATGTTATTTCAAATACAAATCATTATTTCTAACCTTGTCAATGTCTTGACTCTATTTTCTATTCATTTCACAACGTATGGTGGTGAATAAGTGTGACTTTTCATGGAAAACACAAAATTGTTTGGGTGACCCCAAACTTTTGAACGGTAGTGTATATATATATATATATATATATATATGTATATATATAGAGAGAGAGAGAGAGAGAGAGAGAGAGAGAGAGAGAGAGAGAGAGAGATATATAGGTAGATAGATAGATCGATATAGATAGATATAGAAATGTAAAACATTCTTTTGGAATAATTTAAGTTATGTTTTTTTTTTTTTTTTTTACATTTATTTAGATATTTATATTTTGCTACAGATATAGAGAGAGAGAGAGAGATTAAAAGATTATTAACTATATTTCGAGATATTGATATCTATCTATCCGATATGTATTTTTCATTTTTAATATTGAGGTAAAATAGGAACTCTACACAAACAGAACATTTGTACACCACTTCACTACAAAGGTAGGAAAATTACTATGTACTAAAATATCTGTGTGCTAAGTAGGTTAATTTTTTGTTTCACATAGGGGAAAAATCACTCAGCCAACAAGAACACAGTCCACCCCAAGCCAAACAACATACTTGGGAAATCAGCCCAAGCCCCACTGAGGATGTGGATGAAGGAGAGGTGGGCGACATGGGCACCCCACCAGGTGAGTGTCTGACACACCAGCTTACGGAAATCTATGCATGGCTGCCTTTTCTTTTATGTAATTATTCTACTCTATTTTAGGTGATCTGGTTGTGCTTGAGTCAAGCAACAGCCCCACCCCCGAGGATGTGGAGGAATTATGCGACATGGGCACCCCAGCAGGTCAGTGTCTGAGACAACAGCTTTATTATGGTAAGGTAAACTATGTATGTGTGCATATTTCTAAACACATTATTTGTTTTCATTCCACTTTAGGTACAAGAACTGAATATTTCACCTCAGACAGTGCCCAACGGCTAATTGGTCAAATAATGGCCTGGAATGGGGAGATCGATCAAATGCGGAATCGGCTGGATTGTATGCAGCAGGAAATGAAGGACATGATTGATGTTTTGGGTCGAATCTAAATTCCCTTTTTGAAACCCCAAAACATCCATCATGTCCTTCATTTCCTGTTTTGCTGACCCCATTCTGGGCCTTCTCTTTATTATTTTTGCATTACGTATATGGCTGTTTAACAAAATTTAAAAAAGGAGGGCTGTTTATAGAAACTACATTAAAAAAAAAAAAACTTGGTTTTAACAAAAAAAAATTGATTTTAAAAAAAAACAAAAAAAAATTAAAAAAATTGATTTAAAAAAAAAAAAAAAAAATTAAAAAAATTGATTTTAATAAAAACACAAATAAAAATAAAAAAATTTATTTAAAAAAAATAAATAAATAAAAAGATTTTTAAAAAATATCAAAAAAAATAAAAAAAAGGATTTTAAAAAAGCCCAAAAATTTTTTTTAGGGATTATGTACAAATCTTCATATATAATTATATTTTTCATAATTATTAAGATATCATTATATTTTTGGCTAGGAACATTTTATAATAAATGCATAACTGAATGCATAACAACGATTAATAAAAAAAATCTCCTTATAGGAATTCAAGAAATGTGTGGTTTGTTATTTCTATGCTCAGTATCAGTTTGGTTATAATTGTCAACAAGTTGTTTACAGTGGCAATGGAGCTTATTTAGACATGTAAAAGGAAAATACAGTTGGCACTACAACTGATCGACCATAACCTTAGGAGAAAGCCCAAAAGAAAGGCAAGCAATAAATATAATTCAAGATTTCATCAAAATTTTTTTTATTTAAAAAAATTAAATATCCTGGCCCATTGCAATGGCCCCCCTACCCATAAAATAATTCACATATTGCTGTCTAACTTGACGGGCACTTTGGGGGGCCAAGCCAGTACGGACAGTATCCAGGCCCGTAAGGTGGTCATCTAGAAGTACGGCCTCAGGCCCAACTGTTCCGATATAATTTTGCGAATGTTTTTGTAAAAAGTTGTGCAGAATGCAGCAGGATAAAATGATAAAATTAAGTTTGTATTCCGCCAAATTAATCGATGTTTGAAACAGGCGGAACCGGCTGGCCAGAATCCCAAACGCATTCTCAACCACTCTTCTAGCTCTGGCCAGCCGGTAATTAAAAACCCTCCTCTCCGGGGTGAGGGTTCTTTGGGGGAATGGCCTCATGAGGTGCTTGCTCAGAGCGAAGGCTTCATCGGCAATGAAGACAAAGGGGAGTCCTTCCACGTTATCCGCATCAGGTGGCAATCCCAGGTCACCACTCTGGAGACGCTGGCAGAACTCCGTCTGGGCAAATACTCCTCCATCCGACATCCGGCCATTCTTCCCCACGTCCACATATAAAAATTCATAGTGTGCCGACACCACCGCCATTAAAACAATACTGTGGAACCCCTTATAATTAAAATAATATGACCCCGAATGGGGTGGTGGCACGATGTGGACATGTTTCCCATCTATAGCCCCTCCACAATTGGGAAAGTCCCAACGGCTGGCAAAATGGGATGCCACAGTCTGCCATTCCTGTGGCGTTGAAGGAAACTGGGGAATCAAACAAGAAAACCAAAATCATTAATTTGGAAGGTAACATTGCAAGAAAATTATACAATTAAAAACATTATTCCCCAGCATCAGTATAACATTAAATAATTTAAATCTTCTGTAATATCTAATATGGAAAGGCACACTTATCAGATTGCTCACCCCCTCTGATGGAACATTGATTACATTTTAGGGGGTTGTGAAATCCATAAAAAAGATTACTTTTAGGACACGCAGGAATTTAGGGACTAAAAAGGCTACAAGACTGCAGTTGTCGCACTCTGCAAGTGCAGTTGCTAACCAGCTTACAGTAAATGAGGGAAGGTAAAAAGGCAGTCATGTTGCAAGGAGTACACAATCACATGCAAGGGCAATTAATGAAAACACTTTGTGGCTTGCATATGATTTGATGATGGAAATCAGCAGAGCTTCTGCTCATTTACTAAAGCACTGGAACAAATGCACTTGTAGAGTGCACATGCATTTTGCAAAGTGCAACATATATTTGCTTTATACAAATCAACAACACAGAACATTCAAGCCAATTTTTACGAGGGTGGGGGGGGGGGGATCAAGCTAATTGCTAATTAGCAGCACACTATTTGGAGTGAGTTTAGGTGGGGGGTGGGGGGTGGGGGGTTGGGAAATCAAGCTAATTGCTAATTAGCAGCACACTATTTGGAGTGAGTTTAGGTGGGGGGTGGGGGGTTGGGAAATCAAGCTAATTGCTAATTAGCAGCACACTATTTGGAGTGAGTTTAGGTGGGGGGTGGGGGGTTGGGAAATCAAGCTAATTGCTAATTAGCAGCACACTATTTGGAGTGAGTTTAGGTGGGGGGTGGGGGGTTGGGAAATCAAGCTAATTGCTAATTAGCAGCACACTATTTGGAGTGAGTTTAGGTGGGGGGTGGGGGGTTGGGAAATCAAGCTAATTGCTAATTAGCAGCACACTATTTGGAGTGAGTTTAGGTGGGGGGTGGGGGGTTGGGAAATCAAGCTAATTGCTAATTAGCAGCACACTAAATACACTCAAACAAAATACATTCAAAATGAGTAGACTAGGTGGATATGTTCCCATCATTGCATGTTGGGGAGGTTATTGAAGGAAAATATACATGCATGACAAAAAAGAACAGGAAAAAAATGCAGCATGTGTGAGGATAAAAAGGGGACATTCACACTATATTGCAATGATGGTAAGTAGTGTTTGAAGCAAGAAATACATTACATTATCAAAGATTACATAAAAGAACATGTGATGCTAATCAAAGAAAAATATCTTGCCTTAATATAGTCCTTCTGCAGGACCTGGATGATGGCAGAACAGGTCTCTGGGATAATGATCCCCAGAGCCTGGGGGGAGATGCCTGTCGAGAACTTGAGGTCCTGCAGGCTTCTCCCTGTCGCCAAGTACCGCAACGTGGCAACTAGCCTCTGCTCCGGAGTGATGGCTTGCCTCATGCAGGTATCCTGCCTGCTGATATAGGGGGTCAGCAAAGCCACCAAACGGTCAAAAACGGGGTCCGTCATCCGGAGAAAGTTCCTGAAATCCTCAGGATTATTCTCACGGATCTCACGGAGCAATGGCATGTGACAGAACTGGTCACGCTGGAGCAACCAATTCTTGGTCCATGAACTCCTCCTCGCCCTGTTCATGGACTGGTCTTGGTCTGAAGAATAAACTACAGCACCAAACACATACAATGCACGAGCTCGACGACGAGTACGTACAGGTAACATGGTTACAAAACGGTCGGCTGGTCAGAACGCACTAAACAGAACGCACTGAAGAACAGCAAGGCCTGTGAAGAGCGACCTGAAAATCAGGAACGAGCGGACAATAAAACAAAGATTTCTCAATGCCAACTGACCAAACGCACTGAAAAGCAGATACAAACCTCACAAGCACAGACTGAACAACAGTTAAAACGAACTGAAAAATACGAGTCTCACAAGTGCGAATCGTCTCTCACCAAACTTCTACTAACACGAGATAAACACGAGATTAGCAGAAGGAGCCCAAAGGGTGTCGTACGGGCTATTGAACTTCCGTTTTATAGTCTCGCCGGACTTGGTGTACGTCACCGCGTACTATGCTGTCGAACTTTTGTGTGGTCGTGTGTAGGCAAGTCCGTTCGTTAGAAAGTCTGCCGCAAGTCCGCCGAAAGTACGCCGGAAGTATGTCGGACAGGCTGTCCGACTTTTGTAGCTGAAAAGTCCGACCGTGTGTACGTGGCATAACCGTTTCCAGGTCCGGGTCTCTCAAAATGCGATGGCATCTTGGGAGACCCTGTGAAAGTGTGCCTAGTCTGTGCAATGCTGTACCCTATAGCGGGTGTCACGCCTATATCCGCGCTTGCTGCAGACACGACATCTTTTTTGGGGGGGTTCGTTGGGTAGGGGTACTCGGGAGGACATAAAGAAAATGCCTCTCATGCAGCCGACTGCATTTGGTTGGGGATGTAAATGGGGGAATTACGGGCGCTGCAGAAGTGGTGGTTCCCAATTAGGATTGGCAAATGCAGCAGGAAGGGCACTATGGGCACGACGGGCCTGTGTTTATCTTCTTCTTGGTGGCAGTGGGACACTACTTGTGCTTGCCACCTCACCAGCTTGAACTGCACTTATGGGACTCGCCACGTCACCAAGTGTTACTGCAGTGCTGGTTTGACTACGACCGGGGTGTACTAGGCCGCTGGTGCTTGCCAGTTCACCAAAATGCTACCAAAAAAAATGTTAGCGATCGCAGGGATCAGGCCTGACTCTGCGAACTCTGCAGTTATGTGTTTAGTGTTTTGTAAGTGACAGTGATCTATCGATACTGCACTTGGGTGAGCTGGGCTGGTCCGGGCGGAGGGGCAAAACGCAGGTGCTAGCAGGTATCTGGGCTGATCCCGCTAACACTGCGTTTTTGGGAACCCTAAACTGCTGGGGATGCTAGTATAGATCTGATCGGATCAGATATTGATCCGTTCAGATACTATACCAACAGGGGAGGTGTATGGTGCGTGCGTGGGTGTTAGCGGTACTGCCGCTAACCTGACGCTGCCTGGGGCTGGTGCTTGCCAGTTCACCAAAACGCTACCAAAAAAACGTTAGCGATCACAGGGATCAGAACAACACAGAACCCCGACACCAGACCACCCCAGATATCCAACAGGCCTGCTTCTCTACCCAATATACAAGCAAAGCGTTTGAAATCCAGAGCATTATCAAAAAGAATTGGAATATTCTGAAGCATGACCCTGTTTTGGGTGAGACACTCCCCGATCACCCTAATATAGTTTTCCGGAAACCCCAAGATCTTAGGAGCCTGATAGCCCCAAGCAGGGTAAAAACATGCACGAGCAAACCAATCAATAGCTGGGCAACAATTTTTGACCAAAAAGGTTGCTATAGATGCGGCATTAAGAACTGTGGCACATGCATCTACATGTGGCATAGGAAAAAAACGGTAGTAGGGAGAGATGGAAAAATCTACCCAATTAAGCAATTTATCAACTGCGGAACAGAATATGTGGTATACGGTATAGTATGTCCTTGTGGGCGTCTATACGTAGGCCGCACACAACGCCCAATGCGAGTGAGAATTGGTGAACACAAATGCGGTATTATAAACTTAAGAGACAAATACCCAGTCCCTAGACACTTTGTAGAAGTCCATCAAGGGGACCCTGCGGGTATGAAAGTATTTGGGATCGAGTCGATTGGAAGGGAGCTGGATATAGGAAGAAGGTACCAGAGGCTTTGCAAAAGAGAAGCCTTCTGGATCTTTACCCTCGGTAGTCTCGCTCCAGGAGGCCTAAATGAGGATCCAGAAGTACATAAAATAGTATAGTATAATACTGGCATTAAGTACTGTGGATGGCCCCTTTCCCCCCCCCCCCCCTCTTTTATTTTTTATTACTAATTATTAATATAATTTTTTTTTTTTTTTTTTTTTTATATAATCTATAATTCATATAATATCTCGTTCACCGATTTTTACTAAAATAACCTCTGGGCTATTTGCTATAATATACAAAACCACCATATGAATGCCTATATGAGGTGATAACAACAAAAATCCTCTCCCCCCCCTTTCCCCCCCCCCTTCCTCCCCCTCTCTCTTTCTAGATTATATAGGCAAGGTACACAGTTCGTTGTACTTATATACGGATTCTATTTTTAACAACAGTTTTTTTAAAAAAATCACCGTATGCACATATATGGACATGCGATTGATGTGTACAAGGCTTTTACTTTCTATATATATGTGTATATATATATATTTATTACTTTTTATAGAAGGTATATTATGTGTATTTTATTACCTTTTAAATACAATGTAAGTGAGTCTCCTGCCGGCTTTCAAATACACATGTTCTGAGCATAGCCACTTTTAGCTACTGTTACAGACCGGACTTCACCACTCCCCTCCCTTGGTCCCCTTTTAATTTCCCTGTACCATTACATACTTTTGCTCACTACTATTTATTATCACTATTTTCTATACATTTCTTATTTATTCTAGTTACACATTCTAATTAATCATTCCCACTCTCTCTAGCTTGAAGTCAGACGATATCAGTCTGACTTTGACCTCTATCTGTGCCTACGGCAAGATGGAGGCCACTGTTTACCCCATTGAGTCACATCCCAGGCGCCGCAAGGCGCACGGGATGTGACATCACGACCGCACTTCCGCCCTGTGGACCGCAACCCGGAAGTTAATCGGCGGCGTGCGTTCCACCCGGTTCCATGGGGCATAGGAGCGAACATGTCAGCAATGGTAGCCCACACAGACACAGCCCCTACAGAGACAAATTCACTCAAGCAGAGGAGATGGCATCAGATCCACAGAAAATAAGGTACACCCCCCCTCCTTTTTTTCATACCTCCAATCCTCTGAACACTGTACATTACTCTGTATCATCTATGTGATATATGAATGTGAGGGTTGAAGAGCAGATTCTATATGGGTAACTACTGATATGACCCTTTTTAGCTCACTCACTATGGTTTAGATAAATCCTACTAGCGATAACAATAATAGATATAGAAGCATACTAACCAACTATTAAATGAGATCACCAAATCAATATGGTATGGCCCTCTAACAATGCTAACCAAGCCAAGATCCATAAGGGGGGTATCCTAGACCTTAAAGGGGCCTAAAACTAACTGCCCTACCACACTAACTGTCACAAACTGACACCAATGCAGTAATCAGAAAAAAAAAACTGCTTGGTGTCAGTGTGATGGGGGGAGGGGTGATTGGGGGGTTGATTGGGGGGGATCGGGGGGTGATGGGAGGTGTAATGTATGCCTGGCATTTTCTACTGTGTGTGTAGTGCTTGTTCACTCACATCTATGTCTTCTCTCCTCGGCGCCGGAATGGAAAATACCGAGCCGAGGAGAGATGACATCATTTCCTCTGCCCCTGTTTGCTATACAGAGGCAGAGGAAGATTCTCATTGACAGAAGCCGACCGCCTCGGGCACCGGGGGGTCCGATCGGACCCCCCGCCCATGGGAAGGCAAGGACTTATATATAAGTCCTTTTGCCTGCCCGTGCCATTGTGCCGATGTACATCATCGTGCGGCAGTCGGCAACTGGTTAAGGGGAACCCCGGCCAAAATTTAAAAAAAAAATTACGCGGGGTCCCCCTAAATTCTATACCAGACCCTTATCCGAGCACGCAACCTGGCAGGCCGCAGGAAAAGAGTAGGGACAAGAGAGCGCCCCCCCTCCTGAACCATACCAGGCCACATGCCCTCAACATTGGGAGGGTGCTTTGGGGTAGCCCCCCAAAACACCTTGTCCCCATGTTGATGAGGACAAGGGCCTCATCCTCACAACCCTGGCCGGTGGTTGTGAGGGGCCTGCGCGCGGTTGGCTTATCGGAATCTGGAAGCCCCCTTTAACAAGGGGACCCCCAGATCCCGGCCCTCCCCCCTGTGTGAAATGGTAAGGGGGTACAAAAGTACCCCTACCATTTCACTAAAAAAACTGTCAAAAATGTTAAAAATGACAAGAGACAGTTTTTGACAATTCCTTTATTTAAATGCTTCTTCTTTCTTCTTTCTTCTATCCTCTATCTTCCTTCATCTTCTTCTTCTTCTGGTTCTTCTGGTTCTTCTGGTTCTTCCTCCGGTGTTCTCGTCCAGCATCTCCCCCGCGGCGTCTTCTTCCCTTCTTCTCCTCAGGCCACTCCGCATCCATGGCATGGAGGGAGGCTCCCGCTCTTCTCTTCATCTTCTCTTCATCTTCTTCTCTTCATCTTCTTCTCTTCATCTTCTTTTCTGGCCCCTCCGCATGCCGTTATTTAAGAACCGTCAGAAGAGGAGAAGCATCACACAGCGGGAGCCTCCCTCCATGCCAGCATGGATGCGGAGCGGCCCGAAAAGAAGATGAAGAGAAGAAGATGAAGAGAAGAAGATGAAGAGAAGAGCGGGAGCCTCCCTGCATGCCATGGATGCGGAGCGGCCCGAGGAGAAGAAGGGAAGAAGACGCCGCGGAGGAGATGCCGGACGAGAACACCGGAGGAAGAACCAGAAGTACCAGAAGAAGAAGATTAAGGATGATAGAAGATAGAAGAAAGAAGAAGCATTTAAATAAAGGAATTGTCAAAAACTGTCTCTTGTCATTTTTAACATTTTTGACAGATTTTTAGTGAAATGGTAGGGGTACCCCCTTACCATTTCACAAAGGGGGGAGGGCCGGGATCTGGGGGTCCCCTTGTTAAAGGGGGCTTCCAGATTCCGATAAGCCCCCCGCCCGCAGACCCCCACAACCACTGGCCAGGGTTGTGGGGATGAGGCCCTTGTCCTCATCAACATGGGGACAAGGTGTTTTGGGGGGCTACCCCAAAGCACCCTCCCAATTTTGAGGGCATGTGGCCTGGTATGGTTTAGGGGGGGGCGCTCTCTCATCCCCCCCTCTTTTCTGGTCTGGTATGGATTTTTTTTGGACCCCACACCGTTTTTTTATATATTTTGGCGCGGGGTTCCTCTTAATATCCATACCAGACCGGAAGGGCCTGGTATGGAATTTAGGGGGACCCCCCACGTCATTTTTTTTAAAATTTTGGCCGGGGTTCCCCTTAATATCCATACCAGACCTGAAGGGCCTGGTATGGAATTTAGGGGGATCCCCCACATCATTTTTTTTTTAAATTTTGGTTCAGGGTTCCCATGCCATTTTTATCAATAAACTTTTATGTGTATTGTCGGACCGGCAATTCATTAATAGCCACGAGTAGTTTTAAATGACTTTTTTTCCTTTGAAATGTCATTTTGCTGTCAGACTGTTCTAAACACGGGAAACATGCGCCCCTTTACAGGCATACTATAGACACCCCCCAGCTACGAAATTTAAAGGGATATTACACTTTTATTGTTTCACTTTAAGCATTATTAAAATCACTGCTCCCGAAAAAACAGCCGTTTTTAAAACTTTTTTTGCATTGATCCATGTCCCCTGGGGCAGGACCAGGGTCCCCAAACACTTTTTATGACAATAACTTGCATATAAGCCTTTAAAATTAGCACTTTGATTATTCATGTTCGTGTCCCATAGACTTTAACGGTGTTCGCGTGTTCGAACAAATTTTTTGCCTGTTCGCATGTTCTGGTGCGAACCGAACAGAGGGGTGTTCGGCTCATCCCTAGTCCTTACTGGGTCAAGGAGCTATGCAACCAGATCCATTCAAAATACCTTGAAGAGATCAAGGGATGTTGCCCGGGTCTCGTGGAAGAAGATTGAGGTTATGCATGTAATTGCTTCTCCCTGGAGAGCTGGACCCTGGGATCCGGCACTTTGGTCTTTCTTACGAATACCTAAAGGTTTTCTGGCAGGGTGCTGTACAGGTCCAGGAAAGAGGACCACGTAAGTGAGGTCCCAGTCCCTGAAGGTCTGTCATGACTTGGCCCGCCATGATGGGTGAAGTTTGGATCTGTCTGGTCTCCAGCAGTATCCTGCGGCAGGGGATAAGGTAAGTGAAAACTATCCCAAGCAACACCTGTGGATTTCTTCCTGTTTTGAGTAAAAAATGTTGTCTTGCCTATCTTTCGCCACTAAAGGGTGTGAAAGCTTAAGACATAGCGGCTCTGAATGGGTCAGCTGACCTTTCCCCACTCTCTATCCTTGGAAGGAATTAGGAGGGGGATCGCCATCTGCTCAGCGATCCCCCTAAGCAGATCCTCTTCCTCCTTCACTCCCCCCCTTGCGGCCATCTCATGGGTGCGCTTGCGCACTTGTAGCTTAATAGATACGATCGGCCAGCGGGGAGAAAAGGGGGCGTGGTTAAAGCGCAAGCTGACGTGCACGTGGATTCGGCGTGCACGTTTGTAATGGCTCAGGCGCAGAGCGGGCTTGAATTTTTAAAAGTCTCACTCTATGGGCTGAGCAGTTGGCGGAACACAAGAGCTTCTGGGGCACGTAAGGTGGTGGATTCAGGCACTTACTAAAGCACTCATTTACCCAAGCATCAGGCTGGGCAATTGATAGGAGCATATATACAGTGGGGGCGGAAAGTATTCAGACCCTTTGCTGTGACACTCATATATTTAACTCAGGTGCTGTCCATTTCTTCTGATCATCCTTGAGATGGTTCTACACCTCCATTTGAGTCCAGCTGTGTTTGATTTTACTGATTGGACTTGAATAGGAAAGCCACATACCTGTCTATATAAGACCTTACAGCTCACAGTGCATGTCAGAGAAAATGAGAATCATGAGGTCAAAGGAACTGCCTAAAGAGCTCAGAGACAGAATTGTGGCAAGGCACAGATCTGGCCAAGGTGGCCTCCATAATCCCTAAATGGAAGATGTTTGGGACGACCAGAACCCTTCCTAGAGCTGGCCGTCCAGCCAAACTGAGCTATCGGGGGAGAAGAGCCTTGGTGAGAGAGGTAAAGAAGAACCCAAAGATCACTGTGGCTGAGCTCCAGAGATGCAGTCGGGAGATGGGAGAAAGTTGTTGAAAGTCAACCATCACTGCAGCCCTCCACCAGTCGGGGCTTTATGGCAGAGTGGCCCGACGGAAGCCTCTCCTTAGTGCAAGACACACGAAAGCCCGCATGGAGTTTGCTAAAAAAACACCTGAAGGACTCCAAGATGGTGAGAAATAAGATTCTCTGGTCTGATGAGACCAAGATAGAACTTTTTGGCCTTAATTCTAAGCGGTATGTGTGGAGAAAACCAGGCACTGCTCATCACCTGTCCAATACAGTCCCAACAGTGAAGCATGGTGGTGGCAGCATCATGCTGTGGGGGTGTTTTTCAGCTGCAGGGACAGGACGACTGGTTGCAATCAAGGGAAAGATGAATGCGGCCAAGTACAGGGATATCCTGGACGAAAACCTTCTCCAGAGTGCTCAGGACCTCAGACTGGGCCGAAGGTTTACCTTCCAACAAGAAAATGACCCTAAGCACACAGCTAAAATAACGAAGGAGTGGCTTCACAACAACTCCGTGACTGTTCTTGAATGGCCCAGCCAGAGCCCTGACTTAAACCCAATTGAGCATCTCTGGAGAGACCTAAAAATGGCTGTCCACCAACGTTTACCATCCGACCTGACAGAACTGGAGAGGAACTGCAAGGAGGAATGGCAGAGGATCCCCAAATCCAGGTGTGAAAAACTTGTTGCGTCTTTCCCAAAAAGACTCATGGCTGTATTAGATCAAAAGGGTGCTTCTACTAAATACTGAGCAAAGGGTCTGAATACTTAGAACCATGTGATATTTCAGTTTTTCTTTTTTAATAAATCTGCAAAAATGTCAACAATTCTGTGTTTTTCTGTCAATATGGGGTGCTGTGTGCACATTAATGAGGAAAAAATGAACTTAAATGATTTTAGCAAATGGCTGCAATATAACAAAGAGTGAAAAAGTTAAGGGGGTCTGAATACTTTCCATCCCCACTGTGCATATATATTGCTGGACTAAGGCTCAGCAGCTTAAGCATTTGTGTTAGCACCTCTGCATTTGTGCTTAGGACTATGCGATCCCACAAAGGAGCTGCAGCTGCAACAAGAGGGGGCCCAAAGGCAAATAAGCATTTTATTCCTCCTAAAAGGTTTTCCTTACTTTATCCTATGGAGGAAAAATTCACCAAGAAATGGAGTGTGCCACCGGTTGACGGCGCTATTTCTTGCATGAATAAGTGTCTAACTTGTCCAGTGGACAATGTCCAGGTGTTTAGGGATACAGTGGATAAGAGACTGGAATCTCTGCTTAAAACCTCCTTTGCTATGGCCGGCGCGGTGATTGAACCTGTAGTGGCAGCAATTGGTGTTTGTCAATCCATAAAGGACCAAATGAAGCAGGTCATAAGATATGTGCCTGCTCAACAGGCCCAGGACATGGCTGATCTGTCCAGGGCCTTATGTTTTGCGGTTGATGCTATTAACAACTCTATTCATCAGGCATCGCTCTCTTGCTAGTGCAGATGCGCAGAAGTCTGTGGCTAAAGCACTGGTCAGCCGAGTCACCATGCAAGAGGCTGTTGGCTGGGTTCCCCTTTCATGGGGATTGGCTGTTTGGGGAGGATTTGGACAAATACATTCAGGAGATTGCAAGTGGTAAAAGTACCCTTTTACCAGTGAAAAGGAAGAGTAAAGATCCTTCCTTTAAACAATCATCCTCTCCAGGACCAGGGGCAACAGCCTCCAGGCAGTCGCGATGGCCTCCACTGTCAGGTTCTAGAGGTAAACCTCAAGGTCAAACCCAGGGGCAAAAGAAGCCCTGGGGACAAAAGCCTACAAAGCAGAGTCCCAAGGCCTCCCTTTGAAGGAGCGCCCCCGCTTGACTGGGTGGGGGGAAGGCTTCTGCAGTTTTCAGAGACTTGGCAGGAGGAGATCCAGGACAAATGGGTCATCTCTGTAGTATCTCTAGTCTACAAGCTGGAGTTTCGGGAGTTTCGACCATCCCGTTTTCTGAAATCAAATGTGCCCAAAGACCTAACGAAAAGAGGATCTTTGTTTCCGGCACTAGACTGTTTGGTGTCTCAGGGGGTAATCTTAGAGATTCCCACAGGAGATCAAGGTATGGGATTTTATTCAAATCTCTTCACGGTTCCAAAACTGAATGGGGATGTCAGACCCATACTGGATCTCAAAGACCTAAACCAGTTCCTAAACATCCGTGCTTTTTGAATGGAGTCAATATGATCAGTAGTCTCCACCCTACGAGGGGAAGAATTTCTGGCGTCAGTGGACATCAGATATGCATATCTACATGTACCCATTTTTCCTGCTCACCAAAAGTTCCTACGGTTCGCGTTAGAAAGTCACCATTTCCAATTTGTGGCCCTACCCTTCAGGTTGGCTACTGCACCTTGGGTATTCACAAAGATGCTAGCCCTGCTCCTGGCAAAGCTAAGGACCCTGAGTATAACAGTGATGGCATATCTGGATGACCTGCTGCTGGTAGATCAGTCGATAGCTCGCCTAAATCAGAATGTGTCCACCTCTGTCAAGTATCTGGAACACTTGGGGTGGATCTTCAACTTCGAGAAAATCAGCCTTACATCCAGCAAGAAGACTAGAGTATTTGGGTCTGGTCATAGACACGGCCCAAAGAGAGGTGTTTTTGCCCCAAGCAAAGGTCAGTGCTATAAAAGAACTGGTCCAGCTGATCAAGGCGCAGAAGAATCCTTCCATCCGCCTATGCATGAGGTTATAAGGGAAGATGGTGGCTTCATTCGAAGCAGTCCCCTATGCCCAATTTCATTCAAGAATGTTGCAAAACAGGATCTTGTCGGCTTGGAACAAGAAAGTCCAGGCCTTGGATTTACCGATCAATCTGACCCCAGGAGTTTGTCAGAACCTCAGTTGATGGTTGGTAGCCAAGAATTTGCAGAAAGGAAAATCCATTTTGCCGGTTACTTGGAAGATTGTGACGACGGATGCCAGTCTGTCAGGCTGGGGAGCAGTCCTAGAGGAGACTTTGGTCCAAGGGAAATGGTCCAAAGTTGAGAAGACCTTGCCCATCAACATCCTAGAGATTTGGGCGGCAGGTCTGGCTCTGAGGGCCTGGACATCCAGGTTGCGGAATTGTCCCGTCAGGATTCAATCCGACAATGCCACAGCGGTGGCCTACGTCAATCACCAAGGGGGCACCAGAAGTCACGCAGCCCAGAGGGAGGTGAACCATATTCTGGCTTGGGCAGAGAAGCATGCACCTTGCCTATCTGCAGTTTGCATTCCGGGGGTAGAGAATTGGCAGGCAGATTTCTTAAGCAGCTGTTTCCAGGGGAATGGTCTCTACACCCTGATATCTTTCAGGCGATTTGCCAAAGATGGGGCACCCTGGATGTGAAGCTATTAGCATCCAGGTTCAACAAGAAGTTAATCAACTTTGTGTCAACAACAAGGGACCCACTCGCATGTGGAACAGATGCGTTAGTGGCCTTGTGGGATCAGTTTTCACTGATTTATGCGTTCCCACCAGTTCATTTGATACCGCGACTTCTTCGCTGAATCAAGCAGAAGGGGAAGCCAGTAATTCTGTTAGCCCCGGCATGGCCCAGAAGATCCTAGTATGCAGAGATCGTAAAAATGGCAGTAGGGGACCCATGGTCCCTTCCGCTGTGCCCAGACCTGCTTTCGCAGGGACCAGTATTCCATCCTACCTTACAAACACAAAATTTAAGAGTTTGGCTATTGAAGCCCATATTCTAAAGAATCGCGGCGTTCAAGTTTGGTGGTTTCTACCCTGATTAATGCTAGGAAGCCAGCCTCCAGAGTCATTTGACTATAGGGTCTGGAGGTCTTATGTCTCTTGGTGTGAGTTCAAGAGGTGGCATCCCCGGAAGTATGTCATAGGTAGAATTCTTGTCTTTCTACAGCTGGGAGTAGAAATGAAGCTGGCCTTGTGTACTATCAAGGGTCAAATCTCAGCTTTATCAGTGATGTTTCAAAGACCGCTTGCCTCACATTCCCTAATCCGGGCCTTTATACAAGGGGTAATGCGTATAAATCCACCAGTTAGACTGCCCTTGTGCTCATGGGATTTGAATCTAGTTTTGTCAGTATTACAAAAACAACCTTTTGAGCAGATACGCCAAATTCCTTTGGTCCTTTTCACCAGGAAATTGTTTTTTCTGGTTGCTATATCTTCTGCTAGAAGAGTATCAGAGTTGGCTGCTTTTTCTTGTAAAGAGCCATATTTAATTATTCACAGGGACAGGGTGGTGTTGCATCCTCACCCGTCCTTTCTTCCTAAGGTAGTGTCAGGGTTTCATCTGAACCAGGATGTGACCCTGCTTTCATTTTTTCCAGAACCAAGTTCTGCAAAGGAAAAGTCATTGCACTCACTTGATGTAGTGAGAGCAGTCAAAGACTATCTGAAAGCGACAGCTCAGATACAGAAATCTGATGTTTTGTTTGTGCTGTCAGAAGGTCTCAGGAAGGGGCAGGCAGCGTCAAAGTCTACTATTTCTAAGTGGATTTGGCAAGTTATTTTCCAGGCTTATGGTTTGAAAAGGAGGGTTCCGGAGGGTGCATGGGCGGAGCCTAGCGGAGCAGACATGCATTGTTAGAGCTCTGCACCACTGAGGAGAGAAGAGAAGGACAAAGCGGAGCCTGCAGGCTCAAAAGGTATCCATTTGAACCTTTATGCCCCAGGGAACAAACTGTGAAAGTTTGGGCAGGAAATATGGTACTGGGAGGAAGCCGTGGCAGAAATAAAAATCACCTTACAAAGAGCTCACAGGCACTCACTGCAACTAAAGCAGCTCCAGTCACCTCACAATATACAGCATCAGGGCGCTCTCACAGACAGAAAATGTCACAGCAAGACTCTCCATTTGAGTCAGATACAGAACAAATCCTCTCACAAACTTCTCCACAAGCCTCCTCAGCATCCCCAGTAATATTATTACAATTTGAAAAGATGCTTCATAAGGCTTTAAAACAAACCTCAGACCAAATAACAAAAAGCCTAACCAAAGAAATAAGAGAGCTGGGAAACCGCACCGCAGCCTTAGAAATAAAAATGGATGAAATTGAAATTACAACCCAAGAAAATATAACAGAATTGGAACAATTAAAAGAAGAGAATTTAATACTTCAAATTAAGCTTGAAAATTACAAAAATAGAGCCAGACGTTCAAACTTGCGCATAAGGGGAATACCTGAAACTGTGACAGACCTGCAATCTACTATTACTGCTCTATTACAAGAACTAAAGCCAGATATCCCTATTGAACGTTTAGAACTGGACAGAGTACACAGAGCCCTCACAGCCAAAAAGAAAGATGGACCCCCACGTGATATAATCACAAAATTTCATTATTACAGAACGAAAGAACAAATACTAATTTCTGCAAGAGAAAAAAAGGAACTTATTTTTCAAGGACACAATTATAAAATTTTTGCTGACCTATCCCAACTTACTATTACTAAAACACGATCCATGAAACCCCAACTAATGGAACTGCAATGCCACAACATTATGTATCAATGGGGCTTCCCCTTTTCAGTCAGATTTAACTACCAAGGTAAAATTTACAGAAGCAGATCAGCAGATGAACTACAACAAACCCTTTTCAAATTAAATCTGACAGAACCCACAAGCAGCAACTCTCCCACATGCAGAAGAATGGCATCATCTTCACCTTCAGGCAGCACCCAGAAAATTTCAGAACAAAATGGGAATCATTATTCTCACAAAAGAGGCCGTTATGCCACATCATCCATGGACCAAGAAGATTCAATGGACTGACATTCTAATTCCTGATATCTCTTCATTTATTATACTAAGAGATGGTTCTCTATAAAAAACCTGTATTTATAACTGAATGTAACTGCATTCTGATAGTCACACACTGTGTGGGATCATGTTACATTCCAGTTATATTTCTTATTACTTCTGATTCATATAGCCTTGGAATATATAAGTGAAATAAGGAAATTCTTGTTCAGTTATATATTTTCAGGTAATAACAATAGATTTATTACTTTTTAGGACAAATATGTTCAATAATCCAGAAGTAATGGAAGCTTTTTCTTTCTTTTCCTAACTAGTTCCTAGAATTATGTTTTTGTTTATTCTAATCTGAAGCAATACAACCTCAATTTTATGAGTTAACATATCTAAACAGTTACATATGAATAAAATATGTAATTGTTTACTCTAAAAGGGTTAAAATCCCAAAATAATTCAAACTATCTTTATCAATACCAAAGTTATTAACAGTACCTTTCTAACTGAATTATTTAGCCTAGGGCAAGACTAACCATATACAACCACCCTGGAATAAATAATTTCAACAAAAACTATATTCTGCACTCCAATTAATGAATCATCATTTTGATGTCTTTTGACATAGCACTTCTCTCCTGTAAGCGGAAGATCCGTGTACCCCCATTAGCCCTCCTCATTCTCCCAACCATATTATGTGGGAGTGTGACGAAGGCACTTATTCCCCTGAGAGAGATATTTATTCTCTTTCACGGGTAAATTGTGATTACTTGCAAAAAATAATTTATACAATATATCATCTAATCTCATATGTTTTTTGTTTACTCTTTTCTCCAGAATTCACTGGTTTCTTTTCTATCTTTTCATCTCTTCAGTCCACACAGGTTGATCTGCGCAGTCAGCTCTGCATAACAAAAAGTAAGTCAAAACTATTTGATCTGTTGCCATGGCACCACTGAATATACTTTCCCTGAATGTTCAGGGAATAAATGTCCCTCAAAAAAGGACCAAAGCCTTCCGTACTTTCCATAACAAGAAGGCTCACATAGTATGCCTCCAAGAAACACACTTCACCAAAGATTCTACTCCAAAATATATTTCTCCTTTTTATCACCAAATTTACACGGCTTCTGCCTGTACCAAACAAAGGGGTACTCTAATTGCATTTCACGGATCCACACCATTCACCTTATCATCAGAAATTAAAGACCCAGAAGGTAGATACCTGATACTCATGGGTTATATAATGGATACAGCAATCACGGTGATTTCCTACTACGCTCCTAACAAACAACCTACACCATTCCTCTCACATATATTACAAGTGATTAATACACACAAAATAGGAACAGTGATAATGTGCGGGGATTCGAACCAGGTCCTCCTCCCATTTCTAGATAAATCACCTTTTACACCATCCAAAATAACCTCTAGATTACCTTTTTCTCAACTTCTTTCCAAATACAATCTGGTAGATTCGTGGAGAGAAAGTAACCCAATGAAAAAGAAATTCACTTATTTCTCGCACCCTCATCAAACCTTCACCAGAATAGATCATATTTTTCTAACAATAGGAATGATACCAGAAATTATTGCATCAGATATAATTCCGATTCCGTGGTCTGACCATAATGCAGTATACACTACTATAGCCTCAGCCATACCAAAAGCGCATGACCCAACATGGTACTTACCGGACATAATGCTCAAACACCCACTACATCAGATGGCCATTGAACAAGCTTTGAAGGAATACATATCAATTAATAATACAACAGACATTTCCCCAATAACTCTGTGGGAAGCTCATAAGCCTGTCTTGCGTGGTACAATACAAAGACAAATGGCACTATTTAAACGGGAGCGCAAAAATCTAGCAAAAAAACTAGAACTTTAATGCAGCCTACATATCATTCCAAGATAATCCATCTCAGAGTACAAAATCTCATCTGGAAAAATCTAGATTGGAATACGATCTATTTCTCATTGAGTCAGTTGATAAATCCCTCAAACGCTCCAAACACAATTTCTACATGAATACAAACAAACCAGGTACATACTTGGCTCGGACATTAAATTCAATTAACAAATCTTTCAAACCAATACGTTTGAAATTATCAAAAAATGTTTATACTTGTAATCCAGTTAAAATAGTCCATAAATTTCACTCACATCTCGCAACTTTATACAAGACAAACAATGAATTTAATCCTACAGAAGCTGAATCCTTCTTCTCAAAAAAAAACCTTACCTGAGTTGTCTCAGAATCAAAAAAGCAGTTTGGATGAGCCTTTAACTATAGATGAAGTTGCTAACGCCATAAAAGACCTAAAACTTAACAAAAGACCAGGCCCAGGTGGCTACTCGGCCTTATACTATAAAACATTCTCAGAAATACTCTCTCCCATTCTCACTGAAACTTTTAACAAACTTCTAGTTGGACATTCTTTTCAGCAAGAAACACTAATGGCAATTGTTTGTATGATCCCAAAACCCCTTTCTGATGATACTTCCTGTGTGAATTATCGGCCTATTTCTCTGTTAAACCTTGATATTAAATTATTAGCAAAAATAATAGCAAAACGCCTCAATAGCATTATAGGAAAATAATACATAGAGATCAAGGATACTTCATGCCAAATAGACAGGCAGGCGATAATATACGCAGGGCAGTGTTATTGGCACATATTGCTAAAAAACGTAAAATCCCTTTATGTTTTCTATCTCTCGATATTAAGAGGGCATTTGACACAGTATCCTGGCAATATATGCAATATTCATTACAAAAATGGGGTTTTGGACCCCACTTTTTAACATGGATCAAAGCATTATATAATAAACCCAAAGCCTATATAAAATATGCTGGATACAAATCTGATGCCTTTAATATCGAAAGAGGTACCCGACAGGGTTGCCCATTATCTCCCTTAGTATTTGCCCTTATACTTGAACCCATGGCCCAATACATCAGAACAAACCAAACTATAACTGGCATTGAAGTAGGAGGTATTACACACAAATTATGTATATTTGCAGACGATATATTACTTTTTCTATCATCACCACAGGTCTCTGGTCCTAACTTAATACCAGCTCTTGATGGATTTGCAGCCCTATCCGGCCTTATGATTAATCCTAAGAAATGCCTAGTGCTTAATATTTTGCTCACAAACATGGAATTGATCCTGGCTAGGGCTGCACTCCCATTCACATGGGCAGAAAAATCAATCCCATATCTTGGAATTCATTTAACAGCATCTCATTCTGACTTATTCTCAACCAATTATCCTCCTGTATTAAGACAGATCACAAATCTAATAAAACAATGGTCGCAACTTCCTTTATCCTGGATAGGGAAGATTAATGCAATCAAAATGACTATTCTACCCAAATTGCTTTATCTATTCAGAGTCCTCCCTATTCCAATTCCTTCCTATTTTTTGAAAATAGTACAAAAAAGAGCAACTTTGTTTATATGGGGCTCTTCTAAACCACGTATACCTATACACACACTACATCTTCCCAAAAATAAAGGAGGCCTGGGATACCCTAATTTTACTAACTACTACAGAGCAGCACATTTGGCCAGTCTGTCCAAATACCATGCAAAACAGGAAATCCCATTATGGGTATTTATAGAGGCTTCAGAAAATGACCCTCTATTAATATCAAACTTGTTATGGCTTGATCCTAAAGACCGCTTTAAAATTCATAATCCCATAACTAAACACTTCCTATCTCTCTGGGATAAACTAAAAACCAAATATCAGTTACAATCTTCACACAATCCTCTCCTTTCTTTTATCAGAAATCCGGCCTTTTATCCGGCATGGATCTACCCAAATTCTTTTAAAGCTTGGACAACATCAGGCATTCAGACACTAAATGACTTCATAGCATCTAAATCATTCCTTTCATTCCCATCGCTTAGAGAAAAATATGATCTACCAAACTCTGAGATATTTAGATATCTCTAAATCAAAAATTTCTATACACCATTCCTAAAGGGGGATACACCATTATCCCAATTATCCATTTTTGAATCAATCTGTACAAAAGATCCATTTGCTAAAGGTACAATTTCATCACTTTATAATCAATTATATGGAGTAGTAAATCTTAATAGACCCTCTTACGTTCAGAGGTGGGAGGAGGACCTGGGACGAACTTTAGAAGACATGGAATGGTCTAACATATGGCTCACATCTAAGTCATCTTCACCCAACATCTTAGCACTGGAGACAAATTATAAAGTCCTAACTCGCTGGTACCTTGTACCTGCTAGAGTGGCAAAATATTCACCTAATACCTCAACTCTTTGTTTTCGAGGATGCCCAGAAATAGGCACACATTTACACATATGGTGGACGTGCCCAGTAATCCAAACCTTCTGGAAGGAAGTCTTCGTGATTGCATCTAAAATATTTAAAAAAATAATACAACCAGATCCATATATAACTTTACTTAATCTAAAACCGGAATGGTTAACACTCTCTCAATTCAAACTTATGATCCAACTAATAACGGCTGCAAAACAAACAGTGGCCAAGGCATGGAAATCTCCTACATTGGTACTAGCAGAAACAATTCACAGAATGAATAATACAATGTCCCATGCTAAGATGGTAGCCATCGATCAAAATCAAATTCCAAAATTTGAAAAACTTTGGCATCCTTGGATAAAACAACAGTTCCTGTCAAATTTCAATGACTCTGTCCTGTTGCCATGGTAACAGATTAAATGACTTACAGAGACACCCATTCTAAGGCTTCAAAGAGAGCTAAAAAGAATAATAAACTGACGAGCGGGACAACCTTGTGGACCATACCTCTACCTTTCAACCCTTTTTCTTCTTTCTCTTTCCTTTTCTCCACCTTACGATTAAAGCTCATTATCAGAATTTATTTGACCTATATACACTCTACCTCTAAACAATATGTATAGTAGGTATAAATCATTTAAATATCTACAATAGTAACTAAGGAAATGATATATATAATATATATATAATATATATATATAATTTAGGTTTACGTGAACCCAAGGTTTAATATTTGAAATTTCATGATATTTACCTATATAAACCCTACTGTAAAACAATGAGCTTACTTTATAGATCCTTGTAAACTTACTTTATGTATCTTTATAATATTGTATACTCAATAAACTTCTTTTGACAAAGAAAAGGAGGGTTCCACCCCTTCAAGTTAGATCGCACTCCACCAGAGCAGTAAGTGCTTCCTGGGCAGTGCATCACCAAACATCCATGACTCAGATCTGCAAGGCTGCAACTTGGGCTTCGGTCCATACATTCACTAGATTCTATCAGGTGGATGTAAAAGGGAAAGTGGATGCCACCTTTGGGCACAGTGTGCTGCGGGCAGCAGTATAGGTCCTCATGTCTGATGGCGGCCTGTGTTTTCTGTGTCTCCCTCCCCTCAGATAGCATTGCTTTGGGACATCCCACATAGTAATTACTATGGCTGCTCTGTGTCCCGTGATGTACGATAAAGAAAATAGGATTTTTATAACAGCTTACCTGTAAAATCCTTTTCTTGGAGTACATCACGGGACACAGAGGTCCTTCCCCTCTTGTTGGGATATATGTATATTGCTTTGCTACAAAGATTGAGGTACTCCCAGTATGGGAGGGGTTATATAGGGAGGCAACTTCCTGTCTTGGGTGTGCCAGTGTCCATCATCTGAAGGTGGCCTATAACTCACATAGTAATTACTATGGCTGCTCTGTGTCCCGTGATGTACTCCAAGAGAAGGATTTTACAGGTAAACAGTTATAAAAATCCTATTTTCTTCTTTTCATTACAGTTGCCAATTTACTAGTGTTTCTCAGTACATTTAATGCTGCACTTAGTTTGACGCCCCCCGGTGTGTCCTCTTGGTTCTGCAGGTGTATCCATCCACCCAATGTTTCATTCCTGGTGTGAGGTTCTCTGTTGTTATGAGACTGTCCATCAGAAACCCTTACTATGTGATGAGCCTGATTTAACTGTCACAATGTGAGTTGCCATTTGTCTTTTCCTCACAATAAGCCTGTTAATATACTACACTCAGATTGTGCCCTGCTGTTCTTCTTATCTGTTTTCATAGAGATACTTCAGTCCCTTCAGAGGTGCTGCATCTGGTGCATTGAGATCAGCAGGAAGTTACCCTGAATGCTCCGGTTGGACTCTTTGAAGTTTTTGCTGTTCTGTATATATATATTTATATACACACAATACTTATTGTTCCATATACCCTATTACTACAGGAGAGGAGCCGGTACAACTGTGCCAGGCTGAAGGGGAGGCCAGAGGGAGGATTATAAAATAATGTTTGGATTGTGACTTTAAATGATAAAGTAGTAAGCACGGGTCTAAAAATATAGAAGACACTTACCATGGAATAAGTCAAAACTTCTCCCGGAGCTTCGTTTACATCTTATTCCACCAGTACAGGTTCCCTTATAGCACTGCAGAGCCTCATCTAGAAGAAGATATATAGAGATTAGCAACACACAGACAGGGAGCCTCCAAACTCTTCTACTGACAACACACTGCCTCTCATCCACTGACATCCCAAGCCCCGCCCAGGACTATAGAACACCTCCACCTAATGGTACCCAAAAAAAAGAACTTGTCCTCATCAGAGAAAAATGTGTTTTGCCTGGGGGGGTAACCCATGGTAAGCTACCTACCCCACACCTGGGGGCATAGGACCAGGTATGATTGGGGGGGAGATGTTCACCCCCTCTCTTTCCTAGCTATCCAGTCTGCATGGGTCTGGTGCGGATCTTTGAAGGAGACCCCACTCTTTTTGCCATGATTTTTGTGTGGGGCTTCCCCACTAAAATCCACACCAGGCCAAGGAGGAGCCCCATGCCAAATTTTTCCTTTTTTTTCTCATCTATGATATGGGTCTGGTATGGATGAATGCAATCTGTCATTTTGCCAGCAATTTAACCACTTGACCTCCGGAAGGTTTTACCCCCTTTCATGAATAGGACATGTTTTGCTATTCAGCACTGCGCTACTTGCTAGCTGGTAATTGCTCGGTCATGCAACACTGTACCCAAATTTATATCATTATTCACCCAAATAAAGCTTTATTTTGGTGGTATTTGATCACCACCATTTTTTTTTATCTTTTTGAGATAAAAACAAAAAAAGAATGAACATTTAAAAAAAAGGATATTTTCTTCTTTCTCTTAGAAAACATATCCAATAGAAACAAATTTCTTCATAAATTTAGGCCAAAATGTATTCTGCTACATGTCTTTGGTAAATAAAATCACAATAAGTTTATATTGATTGGGTTGTGTGAAAGTTATATTGTTTACAAACCATACAGTGCCTTGAAAAAGTATTCATATCCCTTGAAATTTCCGACATTTTGTCGTGTTACACCCAAAAACTTTGTAGAACCCCCTTTCTCTACAATTACAGCTGCAAGTCTTTTTGGGGATGTCTCTACCAGCTTTGCACATCTAGAGAGGGACATTTTTGCCCATTCTTCTTTGTTAAATATCTCAAGCTCTGTCAGATTGGATGGAGAGCGTCTGTGAACAGCAATTTTCAAGTCTTGCCACAGATTCTCAATGGGATTTAGGTCTGGACTGTGACTGGGTCATTCTAACACATGAATATGCTTTGATCTAAACCATTCCATTGTAGCTCTGGCTGTGTGTTTAGGGTCGTTGTCCTGCTGGAAGGTGAACCTCCGCCCCAGTCTCAAGTCTTTTGCAGACTCTAACAGGTTTTCTTCTAAGATTGCCCTGTATTTGTCTCCATCCATCTTCCCATCAACTCTGACCAGCTTCCCTGTCCCTGCTGAAGAAAAGTATCCCCACCACATGATGCTGCCACCACCATGTTTCACGGTGGGGATGGTGTGTTCAGGGTGATGTGCAGTGTTAGTTTTCCGCCAAACATTTTTGCTTTTAGGCCAAAGTTTAATTTTGGTCTCATCTGACCAGAGCACCTTCTTCCACATGTTTGCTGTGTCCCCCACATGACTTCTCACAAACTGAAAATGGGACTTCTTATGACTTTCTTTCACCAATGTCTTTCTTCTTGTCACTCTTCCATAAAGGGCAGATTTGTGGAGAACACGACTAATAGTTGTCCTGTGGACAGATTCCCCCACCTGAGCTGTTGATCTCTGCAGCTCCTCCAGAGTTACCATGGACCTCTTGGCTCTTCTCTGATGAATGCTCTCCTTGCCCGGCCAGTCAGTTTAGGTGGACGGCCATGTCTTGGTGGGTTCGCAGTTGTGTGATACTCTTTCCATTTTCCGATGATGGATTGAACAGAGCTCCGTGAGATGTTCAAATCTTGGGAGATTTTTTTTATAACCTAACCCTGCTTTATTCTTCTCCACAACTTTATCCCTGACCTGTCTGGTGTGTTCCTTGGCCTTCGTGATGCTATTTGTTCACTAAGGTTCTCTGGGGGCTTCACAGAACAGCTATATTTATACTGAGATTAAATAACACACAGGTGGTCTCTATTTACTAATTAGGTGACTTCTGAAGGCAATTAGTTCCTCTAGATTTTAGTTAGGGGTATCAGAGTAAAGGGGACTGAATACAAATGCCCCCCCCCCCACTTTTCACATATTTATATGTAAAATATTCTGAAAAACATTTAATTTTCCTTCCACTTCACAATTATGTGCCACTTTGTGTTGGTCTATCGCATAAAATCCCAACAAAATACATTTACGTTTCTGGTTGTAACATGACGAAATGTGGAAAATTTCAAGGGGTATGAATAATTTAAGGAACTGTATATACTGGAATTTACACAGTTATAGATCTGCACGATTCTGGCTAAAATGAGAATCACAATTTTCTTGCTTAGAATAAAGATCACAATTCTCTTACGATTCTCGTGGCGTATCATCATCTTTCACATTATACAAAAAAATTGGACTAACTTTATTGTTTTTTTTGTTTTTTTTTAATTTTTTAACCACTTCCCGCCTGGCCCATAGCAGATGACGGCCGGGCGGTGGTTCAGTTATATGGAGAGTGATGGATGAAGGGCGCGTGATCAATTGCTCACATCAAAAAGTATAAAATTTGTTCATATGAAAATAAAAGCAAATAAAAGCAAATGAATAAGACCAATACTACAAATCATGCAAACAGGTAACAAAATATAAAAAACATGGAAATTAAAAATGGGTTAAACGTAACCTAAGCCCATGTTGAGGCGGGTGTTTAGAGTCCACTGACGCGTTTCGAGGATAACCTCTTCATCAGAGCCTTTGAGAACCAGGGCGCAGTTTCTATGGGCCAGTAGGCCAAAACATATGTACATAAACATAATGGCTAGTTGGAAAGTGTGGCCTGAAATGGGAAATATGTTTTTCTGTGTTCCATACCAGTCCACGTTCAAGCGTTCCATGTGGTAGTTGATGGTATATGTGTTCTCCTTTAAAATGTTGAAATAGGATTGTAGGGTGGTGTGGACCTGTCACGGGCTGGATGGAGGAGAGATTTCGGCCTGTCTGCGTCCTCCTGGGAGAGTGCTGTCCTGTACTATAGGGGGGTTGAGGGGAGTGAAGATCACTTTAGAGGATACTGGAGCCGTGTGTGTCCGCAGCTGTCTCTCTGCCTCAGATATAGGTGGATATCCTGGTGGTTCAGTTATCCTGACTGGGCATCATATGACGTCCAGCAGAATAACATGCCGTCCCAGCCCGCCCGCAGGGGGGGGGCGCATCGTAGGGATTGGTGGAGCGGTGTGTCAGTCTGACACACCGCTACACCGATCTTGGTAAAGAGCCTCCGGCGGAGGCTCTTTACCACGTGATCAGCCATGCCCAATCACGCCTGATCATGATGTGAATAGGAAGAGCCGTTGATCGGCTTTTCCTCACTTGCGTCTGACAGGCGCTAGTAGAGGAGAGCCGATCGGCGGCTCTCCTGACAGGGGGGGTCTGCGCTGATTTTTTATCAGCGCAGCCCCCCCTCAGATGACCACACTGGACCACCAGGGATGCCACTAGGACCACCAGGGAAGGGGGCAACATGTGGATGGCCAGGTATGTACCCCATGGCCATCCACATGTGCCCAATGTGCCCAGTCAGTGCCCAATCTGTGCCAATCAGCGCCCACAAATGGGCACTGATTGGCACCATTATATTGCAGTGATGCCCAGCAATGCCACCCTTTGGGGCATCAGTGCCACCAATCAGTGTCATCAGTGCCACCCATCAGTTCCAGCAGGGTGTCCATGGACGTCCTCCTGGAACCACGCCCCTTGCGCACCCCCTGGGGCACGCATCTGGTGCGCTCTGTGATTGCTGGGTCCTTTGTATGCGGTTTCATACAAAGAAGAAGCTTTACGGCAATTGGCAGATACTTCAACATACCTTAAGCTTAAAGGAGACCCTACAGACACCTTTAAGAGTGAACTCTCCACCCCTTTAGATCGAGCTGTTTTTATAGGCATTTTTTCTGTCAAAGACAAAGAATCCCTGATTCCTACTTTCCCTGTCATGCCTCTATTTCACCATCTCCCTAAATTACATAAAGGCCTGTCACCCTTGACAGGTAGACCCATCGTAGCTGGCATTGGCTCGCTCAATGAGCGTTTTGGCCAATGGGTAGATGAGCAATTACAATCCCTTGCTGTTGAATTACCTGGTTACCTCCGGGATACCAAACAACTATTATCTAAGCTTAATAACATGACATGGAATGATGGTTTCAGTTGGATTACTTGTGACTTATGCAATCTATATTTCTCGATTCCACATAGCTTGGGTTTGCAAGCTGTTTCCTTTTTCTTAAACAGGTCTGGTCTTCTTTCTCCTATCATGCAGGAGTTTATTATTATGTGCCTTGAATATCTACTTACTCAAAAAAATTTTATGTTCGACAGGGACTGTTACCTTCAAAAATGCAGAGCCTCCATGGGAGCGAAATTTTCACCATCCCTGGCCAACGTATATATGGGATGGTGGGAGAGACTCTGCATTTTTGGAACTAGTAGTCCCCGCCGCAGGGACACGATCTTCTATTGACGCTATATAGACGACCTGTTGTTTATTGTCTCAGACCCACACGTAAATATGGAACAATGGCTAGAATACATGAACGACAATACACTGAATTTAAGATTCACAGGAAAATTAGACACCAAATCAATCGAGTTTTTAGACGTTCTACTCACAGGAGAAAACAATAATATTACATCCAACTTATACAGAAAACCAAGTGCAGGCAATACGCTGTTATGGGCTGATTCCAGTCACCTGAAACACACTGTCACGGACATGGCCAGAACAGAGGCTGTTGGAGAGGACTGTGTGCAAGCCTGTTGCCCACCGATTATGGGCCCTAGCATTTGAGGTGAATGAGAAATCCAATCTGAACTGTATTAATCGGACTCAGTCATGTATATATTGTATGTGGACTCCTTACTGTATATTTGTGTCCCTGAAGAGGGAGGGGGGATTCCTCCAGCAGCCCCCTGCTGATAAGACTGATTCATTCTGCTGGGACACATCCTGTGAGGAGATGCTGGTGTTATCAACATGTGTTTATGTTAATTGAGAGAGCTGATCACATTAGCCACCAGCACTGGCTAATAGACGAATGGTCTAGGCTGAGGAGGGGGGAGATTGTTGTTTGTATTGTTAATTGTATTAATGTGTGAAGCCCGGTGCCCACAAGACTGTCATCTGGTCTGGGTACATTTTGTAGTAAATTAGGTCATGTTAATTAGGTTAGCTTTGAGTCATCCCTGCTGTATAAAGGTCTGTGAGATCTCAAAATAAAGGTAGTTCTGATGTACTCCAAGACTGGTGTTGTCTAGTTCTTGGGGGTTCCTATAGCCAGATCCATTGGACTCGTGTTCCAGAACTTAGGAAGCGGTATACTGACGGAAGCACTCAAGCGGAGTGTGGGACGTTCCGTGACATTGGTGGCAAGCAGCGGGAAAGCTTCCTGAAGTCTGAAGTCTGGGACATCCAAACCTCCAACTGGATCCAAGATCAGCATAGCAGACTTCAGTCACCCCAGCGGAGATATGGACCTGGCATCAGAATTCCCGGGGCTGCTGCGGATCATCCTTTCAACGTACACCAGGACTGTGTCTGAGGATGAATACCTGGAGCTCAGGCAGCTGATTCGGGTGGAGCTCTGGATGGCAGCCCTCCGTCTCGCTGGTATAAAACAGGGCAAGTGCTTTCCAACCCAAGAGCAACGGGCCAGTGACCAACGGGCATTGCGGATGGCATTCCTGGGAGAGCAGCCCCAGGAGCAATGGGTGACTGAGTTGGACAGGTTGGTCCAGCAGGAGATAGAGCTGGACAATCGTTATCGGGCTCTGCAATGGCACGCAGAGGAGGGATATTTAGGGGAGACAACAGAATGCTCTCCGGAGGGATATGACTTTGGCGGCCCTGGATTGCTGTGGGAGAACCTTACAGATCTTTTTATGTTTGGCGATGAGGGGGAACCTGACCTTGAGGACATGAGAGACTATAGAGAGTCTATGCTCGGTCTTGCAGGGGTCTCAGAGCTCAAACCTGATCTGGTCCATTTGCTAAGGAAGGAACAGCATCTGGAAAGGGCATACAGGAAACTGCTAGAACAAGTTCAGCAGCATGCCAGAGAATCGGCAGTGGAAAATCCGGAGATTGCCGTCCCCAAAACTGAAGTGCTGACAACAGGGCAGAGCTCTGCTAACCTCTGCCCAGCACTGATGGCATCTTCTGAGTTCCACGGACAGGAGATGGTGAACCTCTATCCACAGACACCAGTTATAGAGGTAGAGGATTTAATAGACTTTTCTGCTGAGGAAGAACAACCTGATGAGCCTCCAGCAGAAGAGCTGCTATCAGGGCCAAAGTTCACTGTGTTCTGCCCAGCACCAACAGTGGCTTCAGCCTTCCTGAGAGAAGGGGTAGTCGGCCTTTCTCCCACAACACTGACAGGGACATGTGATTTTCTGCCAGCAGCATCTATGGAGTTAAAACAAACTTCTCCAGCTGAAGATCTGGTAACTGAACAGAGGGTCCAAGACCTCTGTCCCACACTTTTACCAATCCCAGAGACTGGGGATTTAATAGACGTTTCTGTAGAGGAGGAACCACCTGGCAAACCCCCAGCAGAAGTGCTGGCAACCGGACAGAGGGTCCAAGACCTCTGCCCCACACCTGCAGCAATTGTGGAGGCCCAAGGTGAGGAGGTGGCAGTCTATCGCGAGCTGCAGATCAGGATCCAAGGAGAGAATGCAGTCATCACCTCACAACTGCAGCTTGATCTGGTGTCGGTTGATGGGGCTTCAGTCCCCACCTGTATACCCCAGGAATGCTGGGCAGTCGGCCCAGATCCCCAACAGCAGGATGGAGTGAGCCCAGTCCCCCTGTCTTCTCTCCAGCGGCAGAAAGAATTCCAGGGAGAAGGGCCAGTCCGGGCCTCTTCCCAGCGGCAGATATGTTCTCTGAGAGAGGCAGAGGATGGCTGGGTGAGTAATGCACTGTTTGGGATGATTTGTTTGGGGTACTGTGTGGGTACAGGCAGTAGAGGACTGGAGCTGTTTACTAACTTCGGAGTCAACCCGTCTGGGGTCTCCTCCTATGTTAGTCTCCTGCCGAAAGGGGAGAAATGTCACGGACATGGCCAGAACAGAGGCTGTTGGAGAGGACTGTGTGCAAGCCTGTTGCCCACCGATTATGGGCCCTAGCATTTGAGGTGAATGAGAAATCCAATCTGAACTGTATTAATCGGACTCAGTCATGTATATATTGTATGTGGACTCCTTACTGTATATTTGTGTCCCTGAAGAGGGAGGGGGGATTCCTCCAGCAGCCCCCTGCTGATAAGACTGATTCATTCTGCTGGGACACATCCTGTGAGGAGATGCTGGTGTTATCAACATGTGTTTATGTTAATTGAGAGAGCTGATCACATTAGCCACCAGCACTGGCTAATAGACGAATGGTCTAGGCTGAGGAGGGGGGAGATTGTTGTTTGTATTGTTAATTGTATTAATGTGTGAAGCCCGGTGCCCACAAGACTGTCATCTGGTCTGGGTACATTTTGTAGTAAATTAGGTCATGTTAATTAGGTTAGCTTTGAGTCATCCCTGCTGTATAAAGGTCTGTGAGATCTCAAAATAAAGGTAGTTCTGATGTACTCCAAGACTGGTGTTGTCTAGTTCTTGGGGGTTCCTATAGCCAGATCCATTGGACTCGTGTTCCAGAACTTAGGAAGCGGTATACTGACGGAAGCACTCAAGCGGAGTGTGGGACGTTCCGTGACACACACCATCTATAGCATTCCAGTGGGTCAGTTTCTCAGACTCAAAAGGCTATGTAGTAAACCAGAAGATTTCAACCATGAGGCTATTCTGATGTCTGCTAGGTTTGAGGAAAGAGGTTACTCTAAATCGATCATTAACAGGGGGCTTTCTATAACCCAAAAGACACCCCGCTCTAAATTGCTTATGGAGAAACCTCCTAGAACTCATGGTTTCAAACAAACCATTTCAATACCTACCTTCTCCACTCCCTACAGTTCAGAATTTTCAAAAATAAAGAAGATTGTTTCTAAATATCTTCCAGTTTTATCCCATGACCCAATATATGCATACATTTTGAATGGAGGTATACATACTGTATCTAGAAAAGCTCCATCCCTTACTAATACCTTATCACCTAGCTTCTTCTCAATTAATGATAAAACCAAAAATTGGTTATCCTGCCAAGGTACCTTCAAATGTGGTGGTCGGGGTTGCTCTTACTGCTCTCACATTAAAGGAGGTGATGTAGTGACATCTACATCCAGAGGTAAATCCCACAAAATCCATTCTTTCGTTAATTGCACTACACGCTATATTGTATATGTAATTACATGTACAACTTGTTCTATACAGTATGTAGGCAGAACAATACGGAGACTTAAGGATCGTCTCTACGATCACCTCTACGATATTGGAAAGGACCATGCTACCAATGTCGCTAGACATTGGAACAGTGTCCATCATAAGGATACAACTAGTTTGGTGATCCAAGGCATTGATAAAATAGTCAAACCACCCAGAGGCGGTAATAAATTCAACATCCTATGTAAGAGGGAAGTACGTTGGATCTTCCTATTAAATACTAGATCCCCCTTAGGACTCAACTTTGAATGGGATGTATCCCATTTCTACCAATAAAATATGCCTGTCTTGCAACCTTCGATAAAGATAGCAGACACTGGACTTTACTTCTTAAAAAAGCGATTGTTACAATTAATCATGAGTTTACTTCCCATCACATTAGCAGTGAACTTTCTGCCTGCAGCGGGAGGAGTGAGACTCACGCTTTGTTTATGCGGATCTTCTCAGTTTTATTGTGGAAATTTTCATGAAAGTGATTTGCTTTGAACTCACTAGTACACTGAGGGAACCACAAAGCCCCCCCTTTTTATAACCCGAAGATCTACTTACTTCAGGTGTTCAGTTTCCTATTTTTCAAGTGCAGTTTCCTCTAAGACAGCAATATGTGTGGAGCTGGCAGCAGATTGAGGGAGACTTAGCTTTTGTTTAAACCCATGGTTTACCCATATATGTATTGCGTGCTCTATCTTTTGATATAGCATCAATATTGGAACAGATAACAGATTCCATTTTGCCCGTGGTCACTGCTCTGACTATTCTAATTGGCTTGTAAGCCGTTTTTTTTAGCTAAGCGATATAATATTCATACTTGCAGCGAAAAAAGGTGAGACACTTGTTCCATTATATACACGCATATATACAAAAATGTCCCTTAGAGAACTCTCCTTTTTTTCTTTTTTTCTTTTTCTTTTCCTTTTTCTCTACTAGCGGCATAAATTTAGCCTGCAGGGAAAGAAGTGAGACTTTTGTGTCTTCATACATACATACATTTTTAACAAAAGAGAGTGTCAGAACCATGATAGATAACGAAGAAAGGGTAACGGATGTTGTGCTCCAGTATTGTTCTTAGTTTAAGGTTTAAACAGTAACACTTTTATAGTTTTTTCTTTGTTTATTTTGACTGTGGACTTCAACATTGTAGCTAGAAGACCGGCTGTCTCTACACTCGTCATTTGCATTTTTTTCTTCTAATTAATTGCTGCAAATGCTTTTAACTATACAAATGTTGTTTTGCATTGCAATTTGGAAATGACAGTGTATTTAAGATAACAAACTTTTCAGATAGAATATTTTTTTTAAAGTATACATATATATTTTTACATGTAGTACTACTTCATTATTATATTCTTCACCTTTTCACCTACTATATTCTTTATCTGATCTGCATATATATACTTTTTTCTATTAGCCATATGAAGATGTTTCAGTGCCACTTACATCTTATACTCTATATATTTTACATGTTATGTTTCAGTATTGTATGCATTTTTGTTTTCTTGCTATATTCCTATTTATAATGCATCACAATGGGTTGGTCATGGCTATGTTTTTGTAAACTTCATTTTTGTCATTTGGTTTTCCTTCTTTTTATACTATGTTTTTTTTACACTATGTCATACCAAGATTGATCCATTGTGTGCACCTCATTTGTTCTTTAGAAATTTAGCTCCAATTGTGTATCAGGTGTGTTCATCTAATTGCCTGTTGTTACGGATTGGATGTTTTACCCTTTTCCCTGCTTCCTTTTTGTTATATATACACTGTTGGTTCACTTATCAGATCAGCTATGAGTAAGCATCTTTGGATGTGAAACGTGTTAGCTATTTGATCCCCATTGTGTCAACTTCTGTCACTTGTCTGCGTTTTTGGATTTTATATACTCAATAAAGATGCTTTTTTGATGGAGTGCGGCAGTCTAAGACTTCTCTATTTCCTTTCGACACAGCCGATCAAAGATCATAGTAAAGGGCCAGTCACAGGGGCCCTTTACCAGGTGATCAGCTGTGTCCAATCACAGCTGATCACAGTGTAAACAGACTTGCCGGTTATCAGCAGCACTTTCCTCATGCGCTGTCACAGTGTGAGGAGAGGATACGCCAAATTCCTTTGATCCTTTTGACCAGGAAATAGTTTTTTCTGGTTGCTATATCTTCTGCTAGAAGAGTATCAGAGTTGGCTGCTTTTTCTTGTAAAGAGCCATATTTAATTATTCACAGGGACAGGGTGGTGTTGTGCCCTCACCCGTCCTTTCTTCCTAAGGTAGTGTCAGGGTTTCATCTGAACCAGGATGTGACCCGGCTTTCATTTTTTCCAGAATCAAGTTCTGCAAAGGAAAAGTCATTGCACTCGCTTGATGTAGTGAGAGCAGTCAAAGTCTATCTGAAAGCGACAGCTCAGATACGAAAATCTGATGCTTTGTTTGTGCTGCCAGAAGGTCCCAGGAAGGAGCAGGGAGCGTCAAAGTCTACTATTTCTAAGTGGATTCGGCAAGTTATTATCCAGGCTTACAGTTTGAAAAGGAGGGTTCCACGCTTTCAAGTTAGAGCACACTCCACCAGAGCAGTAAGTGCTTCATGGGCAGTGCATCACCAAGCATCCATGACTCAGATCTGCAAGGCTGCAACTTGGGCTTCGGTCCATACATTCACTAGATTCTATCAGGTGGATGTAAAAGGGCACGAGGATGCCACCTTTGGGCGCAGTGTGCTGCGGGCAGCAGTATAGATCCTCATGTCTGATGGCGGCCTGTGTTTTCTGTGTCTCCCTCCCCTCAGATGGCATTGCTTTAGGAAATCCCACATAGTAATTACTATGTCTGCTCTGTGTCCCGTGATGTACGATAAAGAAAATAGGATTTTTATAACAGCTTACCTGTAAAATCCTTTTCTTGGAGTACATGACCGGACACAGAGGTCCCACCCCTCTTGTTGGGATATGTATATTGCTTTGCTACAAAAACTGAGGTACTCCCGGTATGGGAGGGGTTATATAGGGAGGCAACTTCCTGTCTTGGGTGTGCCAATGTCCATCACCTGAAGGTGGCCTATAACCCACATAGTAATTACTATGGCTGCTCTATGTCCCGTGATGTACTCCAAGAAAAGGATTTTACAGGTAAACTGTTTTCATTACAGTTGCCAATTTACTAGTGTTTCTCAGCACATTTAATGCTGCACTTAGTTTGCCCCCCCCTCCCTCCCCGGTGTGTCCTCTTGGTTCTGCAGGTGTATCCATCCACCCAATGTTTCATTCCTGGTGTGAGGTTCTCTGTTGTTGTGAGACTGTCCATCGGAAACCCTTACTATGTGATGAGCCTGATTTAACTAACTGACCAATGCCAGGAGCATGGCGGACAAGGTGGGTGAACTAGAGATACTGTTGTACAAGGAGGATTTGGATTTTGTGGGAATTTCAGAGACCTGGTTCAACAGCTCTCATGATTGGCTGGCAAACATTCAAGGGTATACCCTATACCTCAAGGATAGAGAGGGTAAAAAAGGGGGAGGGGTATGCCTATATATCAAGAATAATGTACAAGCGAATGTGAGAGATGACATCACTGAGGGAGCTAGGGAGGAGGTGGAATCCTTATGGGTAGAGCTCCAAAGGGATGAAGCTAAGGGGAAAATAATACTGGGAGTATGCTATAGGCCCCCTAACCTGAAGGAGGAAGTGGAGACGGATCTCCTATCACAAATTGGATTAGCAGCAAGGATGGGAAGTGTTATCATAATGGGGGATTTTAATTATCCAGACATAGACTGGGCGGAGGGAACCGCGCATTCATTTAAGGCTCGCCAGTTCCTTAATGTCTTGCAGGACAATTTTATGGGTCAGATGGTAGATGCACCAACTAGAAATAAAACATTACTGGATCTACTGATTACCAACAATACAGACCTGATCACAGATGTGAAAATACGGGGCAATTTAGGTAACAGCGACCACAGGTCAATTAGTTTCAGTATAAATCACACAAATAGGAAACATGAAGGGAACACAAAAACACTGAATTTCAGAAGAGCCAACTTCCCTAAACTACAAACCTTGCTAAAAGGCATAAATTGGGATAAAATATTAGGAACAAAGAATACAGAGGAGAGATGGGTTTGCTTTAAGAGCATATTAAATAAGGGCATTAGCCAATGAATCCCATTAGGTAATAAATTTAAAAGAGCGAACAAAAATCCTGGATGGCTTAACTCCAATGTAAAAATGCATATAAAAGCAAAGGAGAAGGCCTTAAAAAAATACAAGGTTGAGGGATCATCCTCAGCATTCAGACTTTATAAAGAATGCAATAAGAAATGTAAGTGTGCAATTAGGACGGCTAAGATAGAACATGAAAGACACATAGCGGAGGAGAGCAAAAAAAATCCCAAGAAATTCTTTAAGTATGTAAACAGTAAAAAAGGGAGGACAGACCATATTGGCCCCATAATGAATGAGGAAGGACATCTGGTTACAAAGGATGGGGAGATGGCAAAGGTATTGAATTTATTCTTCTCCTCAGTCTTCACGAGTGAATCGGGGGGCTTCAGTAACCAAAACTGCAGTGTTTATCCTCATGACACAGCACAGGAAGCACCTCCATGGTTAACAGAGGACGCAATTAAAATTAGACTTGAGAAACTTAACATTAATAAATCACCGGGACCAGATGGCTTGCATCCGAGGGTACTTAGGGAACTCAGTTAAGTGATTGCCAGACCATTGTTCCTAATTTTTACAGACAGTCTATTGACTGGAATGGTACCAGCTGATTGGAGAAAAGCCAATGTATCACCAATATTTAAAAAGGGCCCAAAATACATCCCTGGGAATTACAGACCAGTTAGCCTAACATCAATAGTATGTAAACTCTTGGAGGGGATGATAAGGGACTATATACAAGATTTTAGTAATAAGAACGATATCATTAGCAGTAATCAGCATGGATTCATGAAGAATCATTCTTGCCAAACCAATCTATTAACCTTCTATGAGGAGGTGAGTTGCCATCTAGATAAAGGAAGGCCCGTAGACGTGGTGTATCTGGATTTTGCAAAAGCATTTGACACAGTTCCCCATAAACGTTTACTGTACAAAATAAGGTCCGTTGGCATGGACCATAGGGTGAGTACATGGATTGAAAACTGGCTACAAGGGCGAGTTCAGAGGGTGGTGATAATTGGGGAGTACTCGGAATGGTCAGGGGTGGGTAGTGGGGTTCCCCAGGGTTCTGTGCTGGGACCAATCCTATTTAATTTGTTTGTAAATGACCTGGAGGATGGGATAAGCAGTTCAATCTCTGTATTTGCAGACGATACTAAGCTAAGCAGGGCAATAACATCTCCGCAGGTTGTGGAAACCTTGCAAAAAGACCTGAACAAATGAATGGGGTGGGCGACTACATGGCAAATGAGGTTCAATGTAGAAAAATGTAAAATAATGCATTTGGGTGGCAAAAATATGAATGCAATCTATACACTGGGGGGAGAACCTCTGGGGGAATCTAGGATGGAAAAGGACCTGGGGGTCCTAGTAGATGATAGACTCAGCAATGGCATGCAATGCCAAGCTGCTGCTAATAAAGCAAACAGAATATTGGCATTAAAAGGGGGATCAACGCAAGAGATAAAGCGATAATTCTCCCGCTCTACAAGACTCTGGTCCGGCCGCACCTGGAGTATGCTGTCCAGTTCTGGGCACCAGTCCTCAGGAAGGATGTACTGGAAATGGAGTGAGTACAAAGAAGGGCAACAAAGCTAATAAAGGGTCTGGAGGATGTTCGTTATGAGGAAAGGTTGCGAGCACTGAACTTATTCTCTCTGGAGAAGAGACGCTTGAGAGGGGATATGATTTCAATTTACAAATAGCGGACTGGTGACCCCACAATAGGGATAAAACTTTTTCGCAGAAGAGAGTTTAATAAGACTCGTGGCCACTCATTACAATTAGAAGAAAAGAGGTTTAACCTTAAACTACGTAGAGGGTTCTTTACTGTAAGAGCGGCAAGGATGTGGAATTCCCTTCCACAGGCGGTGGTCTCAGCGGGGAGCATTGATAGCTTCAAGAAACTATTAGGTAATCACCTGAATGACCGCAACATACAGGGATATATAATGTA
Source organism: Lithobates septentrionalis (assembly GCA_037952835.1). NCBI lineage: Eukaryota > Metazoa > Chordata > Amphibia > Anura > Ranidae > Lithobates > Lithobates septentrionalis. The sequence goes on along the minus strand of JBBDGP010003344.1, from coordinate 1,036,513 downwards.
ATACTGACACATAATCACACACATAGGTTGGACTTGATGGACTTGTGTCTTTTTTCAACCTCACCTACTATGTACTATGTAACTATGTAACTGTCACAATGTGAGTTGCCATTTGTCTTTTTCCCCACAATAAGCCTGTTAATATACTACACTCAGATTGTGCCCTGCTGTTCTTCTTATCTGTTTTCATAGAGATACTTCAGTCCCTTCAGAGGTGCTGCATCTGGTGCATTGAGATCAGCAGGAAGTTACCCTGAATGCTCCAGTTGGACTCTATGAACTTTTTGCTGTTCTGTATAGACATTTATATACACACAATACTTATTGTTCCATATACCCCATTACTACAGGAGAGGAGCCGGTACAACTGTGCCAGGCTGAAGGGGAGGCCAGAGGGAGGATTATAAAAAAATGTTGTCTGGATTGCGACTTTAAATGATAAAGTAGTAAGCACGGGTCTAATAATATACAAGACAGTTACTCTGGAATATGCCAAACCCACTTCTCATGAAGCATCGGTCCTGATCCTTTGTACAGTTTTGCACTGGAAGGGAACATCTTCTCCCTGTACAGGTTCCCTTATAGCACTGCAGAGCCTCACCTAGAAGAAGATATATAGAGATTAGCAACACACAGACTGGGAGCCTCTAACCTCTTCTACTGACAACACACTGCCTCTCATCCACTGACATCCCAAGCCCCGCCCAGGACTATAGAACACCTCCACCTAATGGTACCCGAAGGAGAGAACTTGTAGACGCATTGTCCTCATCAGAGAAAAATGTGTTTTGCCTGGGGAGGGGGGGTACCCCATAGCAAGCTACCCTCCCCACACTGGGGGCATATGGCCAGGTATGATTGGGGGGGAGATGTTCACCCCCTCTCTTTCCTAGCTATCCAGTCTGCATGGGTCTGGTGTGGATCTTTGAAGGAGACCCCACTCTTTTTGCCATGATTTTTGTGTGGGGCTTCCCCACTAAAATCCATACCAGGCCAAGGAGGAACCCCATGCCAAATTTTTCCTTTTTTTCTCATCTATGATACGGGTCTGGTATGGATGAATGCAATTTGTCATTTTGCCAGCAATTTAACCACTTGACCTCCGGAAGGTTTTACCCCCTTTCATGAATAGGACATGTTTTGCTATTCAGCACTGCGCTACTTGCTAGCTGGTAATTGCTCGGTCATGCAACACTGTACCCAAATAAGATTTATATCATTATTCACCGAAATAAAGCTTTCTTTTGGTGGTATTTGATCACCACCGTTTTTTTTTTTTTTAATCTTTTTGAGATAAAAACAAAAAAATAATGAACATTTTAAAAAAATTATATTTTCTTCTTTCTCTTAGAAAACATATCCAATAGAATCAAATTTCTTCATAGATTTAGGCCAAAATGTATTCTGCTACATGTCTTTGGTAAATAAAATCACAATAAGTTTATATTGATTGGGTTGTGTGAAAGTTATATCGTTTACAAACCATACAGTGCCTTGAAAAGGTATTCATATCCCTTGAAATTTTCCACATTTTGTCATGTTACAACCAAAAACATAAATGTATTTTATTGGGATTTTATGTGATAGACCAACACAAAGTGGCACATAATTGCGAAGTGGAAGGAAAATGATAAATGATATAAATAAATATGTGAAAAGTGTAGGGGGGCATTTGTATGGCGCCCCCCGGAGTCAATACTTTGTAGAACCCCCTTTCTCTACAATTACAGCTGCAAGTCTTTTTGGGGACGTCTCTACCAGCTTTGCACATCTAGAGAGGGACATTTTTGCCCATAATTCTTTGTAAAATATCTCAAGCCCTGTCAGATTGGATGGAGAGCGTCTGTGAACAGCAATTTTCAAGTCTTGCCACAAATTCTCAATGTGATTTAGGTCTGGACTGTGACTGGGCCATTCTAACACATGAATATGCTTTGATCTAAATCATTCCATTGTAGCTCTGGCTGGATGTTTCGGGTCGTTGTTCTGCTGGAAGGTGAACCTCCGCCCCAGTCTCAAGTCTTTTGCAGACTCTAAAAGGTTTTCTTCTAAGATTGTCCTGTATTTGGCTCCATCCATCTTCCCATCTTCCCATCAACTCTGACCAGCTTCCCTGTCCCTGCTGAAGAAAAGTATCCCCACCACATGATGCTGCCACCACCATGTTTCACGGTGGGGTTGGTGTGTTCAGGGTGATGTGCGGTGTTAGTTTTCCGCCACACATTTTTGCTTTTAGGCCAAAGTTTAATTTTGGTCTCCTCTGACCAGAGCACCTTCTTCCACATGTTTGCTGTGTCCCCCACATGGCTTCTCACAAACTGAAAATGGGACTTCTTGCGACTTTATTTCACCAATGGCTTTTTTCTTGTCACTCTTCCATAAAGGGCAGATTTGTGGAGAACACGACTAATAGTTGTCCTGTGGACAGATTCTCCCACCTGAGCTGTGGATCTCTGCAGCTCCTCCAGAGTTACCATGGACCTCTTGGCTCTTCTCTGATGAATGCTCTCCTTGCCCGGCCGGTCAGTTTAGGTGGACGGCCATGTCTTTGTGGGTTCGCAGTTGTGCCATACTCTTTCCATTTTCCGATGATGGATTGAACAGAGATCCGTGAGATGTTCAAAGCTTGGGAGATTTTTTTATAACCTAACCCTGCTTTATACTTCTCCACAACTTTATCCCTGACCTGTCTGGTGTGTTCCTTGGCCTTCATGATGCTATTTGTTCACTAAGGTTCTCTGGGGGCTTCACAGAACAGCTATATTCATACTGAGATTAAATAACACACAGGTGGTCTCTATTTACTAATTAGGTGACTTCTGAAGGCAATTAGTTCCACTAGATTTTAGTTAGGGGTATCAGAGTAAAGGGGACTGAATACAAATGCCCCCCCCCCCACACTTTTCACATATTTATATGTAATATATTCTGAAAAACATTTAATGTTCCTTCCACTTCACAATTTTGTGCCACTTTGTGTTGGTCTATCACATAAAATCCCAACAAAATACATTTACGTTTTTGGTTGTAACATGACAAAATGTGGAAAATTTCAAGGGGTATGAATACTTTAAGGCACTGTATATACTGGAATTTACACAGTTATAGATCTGCACGATTCTGGCTAAAATGAGAATCACAATTTTCTTGCTTAGAATAAAGATCACGATTCTCTTACGATTCTCGTGGCGTATCATCATCTTTCACATTATACAAAAAAATTGGACTAACTTTATTGTTTAGTTTTTTTTTTTTACATTTTTTAACCACTTCCCGCCCGGCCCATAGCAGATGACGGCCGGGCGGTGGTTCAGTTATCCTGACTGGGCATCATATCACGTCCAGCAGGATAACATGCCGCCGCCAAGCGCCCTCGAGGGCACGCATCGCGGCGATTGGTGGAGCGGTGTGTCAGTCTGACACACCGCTACACCGGTGGAGGCTCTTTACCACATGATCAGCCGTGCCCAATCACGGCTGATCATGATGTCAATAGGAAGAGCCGTTGATCGGCTTTTCCTTACTCACGTCTGACAGATGCTAGTAGAGGAGAGATGATCGGCGGCTCTCCTGACAGGGGGGGTCTGCGCTGATTGTTTTTCAGCGCAGCCCCCCTCAGATGACCACACTGGACCACCAGGGATGCCACTAGGACCACCAGGGAAGGGGGCAACATGTGGATGGCCAGGTATGTACCCCATGGTCATCCACATGTGCCCAATGTCACCAGTCAGTGCCAAATCTGTGCCAATCAGCGCCCACAAATGGACACTGATTGGCACCATTATATTGCAGTGATGCCCAGCAATGCCACCCTTTGGGGCATAAGTGCCACCAATCAGTGTCATCAGTGCCACCCATCAGTGTCCATCGGTGCCACCTGTCAGTGCCCATTCGTGCCCATCAGTGCCCACCTATCAGTGCCCATCCGTGCCACCTATCAGTGCCACCCATACGTACCCATCAGTGCCACCCATAAGTAACCATCAATGCCACCTACAAGTGCCCATTAGTGCCGCCTATGAGTGCCCATCGGTGCCACCTATGAGTGCCCATCAGTGCCACATACCAGTGCCACCTATCAGTGCCCATCAGTGCCACCTATCAGTGCCCATCAGTGCCGCCTATCAGTGCCCATCATCAGTGCCCGTCAGTGCCACCTCATTGGTGCCACCTCATCGGTGCCCATCAATGCCGCTGTATCAGTGCCCATCAGTGCAGCCATATCAGTGCCCATCATTGAAGAAGAAAACATACTTATTAACAAAAATTATTAACAGAAACAAAGAAAAACTTGTTTTTTTTTCAAAATTTTCAGGCATTTTTTTATTTGTTGCGCAAAAAATAAAAACCACAGAGGTGATCCACCAAAAGAAAGCTCTATTTTTGGGGACAAAATGATAAAAAAATTGTTTGAGTACAGTGTAGCATGACCGCGCAATTGTCATTCATATTGCGACAGCGCTGAAAGCTGAAATTTGGCCTGGGCGGGAAGGTGTCTAAGTGCCTGGTATTGAAGTGGTTAAAGTATTTTTTCCAAAAATATTGCGTTTAAAAGACCGCTGCACAAATACAGTGTGACATGAAAAAATTGCAACAACCGCCATTTTAGTCTCTAGGGTCTCTGCTAAAAAAATATGTATAATGTTTGGGGGTTCTAAGTAATTTTCTAGCACAAAATACTGATTTTAATTTGTAAGCAACAAAAGTCAGAAAAAGGTTTAGTCTGCAAGTCTTTAAGATCTACATAGAGACGTTCTTTCCTTTGATCTTTAAAAGAACAAAATGTTACAATATTTCTCTTTATCTCGCCTGAACGATGTTGTGATAAACTTGTCTGTTTTTTTTTTCTTGACAGCTGTCGGCTGGAGCAGAGAACTCTCTGCGCTGAATCGGGAAAATGCTGTGATAAGATCACAAGGGGGGGGGGGGGGGGGGGTAGAATCACAATCTCTATTCTTTAACGATTAATCGTGCAGCTCTACACAGTTATAGACGCTATACTGTAATAATGGTGATCAGCGAATTAGAGTGTGACTATGATAGTGTGGTGGGCAATCTGCCACTAACAGACACTATCTGGGAGGGTCACTAACTGACACTGACATCGATAGTGACACTAATACAGTGATCAGTGCTAATAATGTATACTATCACTGTACTAATGACACTGGGTTGGAAGAGGGTAACATCTAGCAGCAATCAGTGGGTTAACTATGTGCCTAACATTGTGTAATGTGGGCTGCTTTTCATTTCTTCCTGTCAGGAGCTTCAATATAAAGTAACAAATATTCAGCAGAAGAAATTGGAATGAAAACAAAGTCAGTGTGCTGCTAGTATAGATGTTGGACTATGGACAATGCATTGTTATACACTGGACTCTAGGATAGTAAGACAAAATGTATAATATGGAAATGTCCTTACTTACCATGGATGAAGAGGAGCCCCAGGATTAGGAGAGTGATCACAGCTTTCATCATGATGTTCTGCAAGCTCTGCTATGAACTGTGTAGTGGCCCCGGGCCCCTATATTTATAGGACTGGGGGGCGGAGCTATTTCACTGCTGGTCACATTTCAGAACTTGTTTTTCTTTTTCTTGCGCAGGTCCTGTTGGCAATATTTGATCAATATTGCTAATCAGAATCTGTTCACTTCCTGAGACAGTACAATGATTCCTCTGTAGTAAGGGAAGCATGGAGAAGGTACTGGTCATTATTCCAGAAGGAATGTTCTGTATTCTGGAACATGGTTGTGTTTAAGTGTTTCCATTCCAGAACAGGTGAGGTTAGGAAACTTACAATGTGTATTAGAGGAGTGCACAGTGTATGACAAGAGGAAATATGTGTAGGAGAGAAGTGCAGAAGGTATGACAGTGGGCAGTATATACAAGAGAGGAGTATGGAGGATATGAGAATGAGCAATTTGTACAGGAGAGGAGTGTGGAGGGTATGACAGGTGGCAGTATATACAGGAGAGAAGTAGGGAGGGTTTGACAGAGGGCAGTATGTAGAGGAGAGGAATGTGAAGGGTATGACAGTGGGCACAATGTACAGGAGAGGAGTGTGGAGGATATGAAAGAGGGCAGTATGTTCAGGAGAGGAGTGTGGAGGGTATGACAGTGGTCAGTATGTAGAGGAGAGGGGTGTGGAGGGGATGGCAGTGCAGCAGTTTGTACAGGAGAGGAGTGTGAAGGGTATGACAGTGGGCAGCAGGGGCGTTGCCAGGTGGCAAAAAGACCATGGGCTTCAGCCCGAAGTTCAAGCCAAGCCCGGGGGGGGGGGTTAGGCATGGCTTTTTTTTGGCTGGGCTGTAACATACCTGCCCTACCTACACTGACAGTAGTGACCTACCTACACTGACCTACCTACACTGACAGTAGTGACCTACCTACACTGACCTACCTACACTGACAGTAGTGACCTACCTACACTTACCTACCTACACTGACAGTAGTGACCTACCTACACTGACCTACCTACACTGACAGTAGTGACCTACCTACACTGACCTACCTAACCTGCATACACTGGCCTACCTGACCTACATACACTGACCTACCTGACCTACATACACTGACCTACATACACTGACCTACCTACTCTGACAGTAGTGACCTACCTACACTGACCTACCTACACTGACAGTAGTGACCTACCTACACTGATCTACCTACACTGACCTACCTGACCTACATACACTGATCTACTTACACTGACAGTAGTGACCTACCTACACTGACAGTATTGACCTACCTACACTGACCTACCTACACTGACATTTACATATGCTGTCTGACCTACCTCAGCTCAGCCGTGGTGTGCGGTGTCACAGCGGGCAGGCAGGCAGGCAGTCAGTAAGTTGTCTGAGGAGGAGCCAATGAGGAGAGCCGAGCAGGGATGTGGCCGCTTTCTGGAGCCTGCAGCGCCTATGATGGACGTCACATGTCCCACGGTCCCACCATTGAACCAGTGGGGCGTCCATCATAGGCGTTGCAGGGACCTGCTATGGCACTCGGCCGCACTCGGCAGGACTCGGCCGCACTCGGCCACATTGATCTGTCCATCAGAGCAACGCCTATGATGGACCATCAATCCTAGGATCATGGGCGGCGGGCGGGACCATGTGTGACGTGACGACGAATGCACACTCCGTACACGTGACTGGGCGCCGGGCCGGGCGCTGGCTCATCCTCGTTCATGCGCAGTGCGGCGCTGCACTTTCATTGGGTACTTGGGGCTAATAATGTTATAATAAATGGCCGAGACTTGGGGCTTTTCGGGGTCACATTCGGGGCTTCAGCCACCCCTAGCCACCCCCAGATGCCCCTGGTGGGCAGTATGTTAAGGAGAGGAGTGTGGAGGGTATGCAGCTGCTAGTATGTAAAGGAGAAGAGTGTGGCTGATATAAAAGGGGGCAATATGTACATGAGAGGAGTGTGGAGGGAATGACAGTTTGTCAAATAAAGTGAAAAGTGAAAAAAATAACATAGATACATCAGTAGAGCAGACAGACCGAAGATCATTCATTTCGTATCCATTTGATAATTGACTGTAGTGTCTTTATGTAAAAGAATAAGAAAAATGTCTCATCGCAGATCATTAATTTTGGACTCAGTCTCACAGTCACTTTCTGTCATGGGGGAGTCTTCATCAATAGAGCTGGGTGGTTCTTCTGCTGCTGCTGTGGCTTGTTTAAATGATGCCACCATATTACTCCTATTGTCTGTTATAACGCTTAGGATCTTCCTCTTTGGTATGTCCCACTCGTGCAATCTTTTGTCCACACAGTGATTAAGTTAACTGTGCAGTGTGTGGGTGGGGTGTGGGTGGGCTTTGGGCTACTTGTTCTCAACAACAGGAAAGTAGCATACACTTATAGCAAGGAATGAAGCTGTGACTCAAAAAAAAAAAGATTGTAATGGAACTTGGTTTTACAGAGTAAAGACATTATATAACGATAAATCTGTGTCTGTGTAGTTTGTTCAAACCATAAATAATAAGTTTTGAAATTCTATAGGAATGCTTAAATAATGTATCATTTAAGTAAAAACATTAGATTTTAGTTGACTAAAATGATTTTGCCAAAGTTAACAATGGATTTTATGAACACATAAGCTAATCCAAATAAACATGTACAGAACATCACATAACAGTTTGTGCCCAAGGCAGACGGAAACAATAAAACAATGGGATAGAGCCACTTAACAATAAACACATAACAACCCCCCCACCTCAAACTATCTAGCAATGGTCTAGCAATGAGTAGGGATGAGCCGTACACCCCCCGGTTCGGTTTGCAGCAGAACATGGAACAGACAAAAAATTTGTGCGAACTCGCGAACACTGTTAAAGTCTATTGGACTCGAACGTGAAAAATCAAAAGTGCTAATTTTAAAGGCCAATATGCAAGTTGTTGTCATAAAAAGTGTTTGGGGGACCCGGGTCCTGCCCCAGGGGACATGGATCAATGCAAAAAAAAGTTTTAAAAACTGACGTTTTTCCGGGAGCAGTGATTTAAATAATGATTAAAGTGAAACAATAAAGGTGAAATATTCCTTTAAATATCGTGCCTGGGGGGTTTCTATAGTATGCCTGTAAAGTGGCGCGTGTATCCCGTGCTTAGAACAGTCCCTGCACAAAATGACATTTCTAAAGGAATAAGAGTCATTTAAAACTGCTTGCGGCTGTAATGTAATGTCGGGTCCCCGCAATATAGATGAAAATCATTGAGAAAAATGGCATGGGTAACCCCCCAGCCCATTACCTGGGCCTTTGGGTCTGGTATGGATATTAAGGGGAGCCTTGCGCCCAAATTACAAAAAAAAGGCGTGGGGCCCCCTGCCCCTATATACTCTGAACAGCAGTGTACAGGTGGTCCCCGGGTTACAACCAAGATAGGGACTGTAAGTTTGTTCTTAAGTTGAATCTGTTTGTAATTTGGAACAGGTACATTTTTTAAGTGTATCTCCAGCCAAAAAATCTATTTTTAAGCTTTTTGGATAACATAGGGATGGGTTATCACCCCTGTAACATTTGTTTTGCTGTCTGTGCCCCTGTTCAGAAGATTTCACCTCACTTTCTGTCCCAATGACAATTGGATTGAATTTGGGGTTATTAGGGAAACAAGGATTGGTGATAAAGCATCAGTGGAGACACCTTTTTCCTATAATAACTCTTACAGGAGAGAATTTTCCTTCCTAGGGGTAGATTTCCTCTCACTTCCTGTTGTCTCCTTCTGTTTGTAAGAGGGAGTCGTTTGCAAGTCGGATGTTTGAAAATCGGGGACCGCCTGTATATACTATACGGCCTGCCCTATACACTCTGTGGAAAATTGGGCCTTTGGTGGTGGTAATGGTGGTGCCACAATAATGTAAGCTCTCACAGTTACTCTTGGTGGGTGCTGGAATGGGCCCTGCTGTGAAATATTATATCAAGAATTGTAATTACATGCCCCTGTTAAACAGGGGCAGAAAAATTGGGCCTTAGGCATTGGTGGTGTTGGTGGCACAACACTGTAAAGCCTCACAGATACTCTTGTTGAGCACAGGAACAAGCCCTGCTGTTAAATATTTGATCAAACATTGTAATTACACACTCCTTTTAAACAGGGGCAGAAAAATTGGGCCTTAGGCAGTAGTGGTGGTGAACTGAACCAAAAATATTCTTAGAAGCTATCATCATGAAGATTGAGGAGGAATTATTATTATTATTATTATACAGGATTTATATAGCGCCAACAGTTTGCGCAGCGCTTTACAACATGGGGGCAGACAGTACACTTACAATACAAATCAATACAGGAGGGATCAGAGGGCCCTGCTCGTTAGAGCTTACAATCTAGAAGGGAGGATCAAGTAGAAACAAAAGGTAATAACTGTGGGGGATGAGCTGATGGAAAAAATGAAAATACAGTTGTTAGGTGTGGGTAGGATAGGCTTCTCTGAAGAGAAGGGTTTTCAGGGATCGTCTGAAAGCTAATAAAGTAGGAGATAAGCGGACAGATTGGGGTAGGGCATTCCATAGGATTGGAGAGGCTTTGGAAAGGGCCTGGAGGCGAGCATGGGAGGAGGTGATGAGGGAGCTAGAGAGCAGGAGGTCTTGAGAGGAACGAAGAGAGCGAGTAGGTTGGTATTTAGAGACTAAGCTAGTGATGTAGCTGGGGGTGAAATTGTGGATGGCTTTGTACGTAGTTGTTAGAATTTTGAATTTAATTCTTTGGCCGAGCGGAAGCCAGTGGAGGGATTCACAGAGAGGAGTGGCAGACACAGAGTGATTGGTAAGGTGGATGAGTCTGGCAGCGGCATTCATAATGGATTGAAGAGGTGACTATGTAGAGGTAAGCCAATAAGAAGGGAGTTGCAGTAGTCGAGGCGAGAGATGACCAGCGAGTGAATTAAGAGCTTTGTTGTGTCATTGGTTAGAAAGGGGCGTATTTTGGAGATGTTGCGGAGGTTGAGGCGGCAGGATTTGGACAGTGATTGGATGTGTTGCTTGAAGGAGAGTTCAGAGTCTAGGACTACACCTAGAACCTTGGCATGTGGGGATGGGCTTATAGTTGTGCCATCGATTTTGACAGAGAGATCAGGGGAAGAGGCATATGGGGGAGGACAAATTATAAGTTCGGTTTTGGCTAGATTGAGTTTGAGGAAGTGGTGTGACATCCAGACTGATATATCTGATAGTAAATTAGTGATACGTGAGGAGACAGAGGGAGTGAGCTGAGGGGTAGAGAAATAGATTTGGGTGTCGTCAGCGTAGAGGTGGTATCAGTTGACCCAGGGAGGCAGTGTAGATTGAAAATAGTAGAGGTCCAAGAACAGAACCCTGAGGGACTCCAACAGAGAAAAGAAGAGGAGGGGGGGGGGGTCCAGAGACAGTGATAGCCAGCACGGATGATATTCCAGAGGGTAGTGTTGGGGGCATTAGTGGTAGGTTAACCAAAGCACAAAAACACAAGGTGAGTATAGTAGCAAGTCCTAGTTGCAATTTTGAAACACCCAATACGAGGACAATATGCAACCGGTCTAAACTATGTGGCATGTTCACCAATGCCAGGAGCATGGCAGACAAGATGGGTGAACTAGAGATACTGTTGTACAAGGAGGATTTGGATTTTGTGGGAATTTCAGAGACCTGGTTCAACAGCTCTCATGATTGGCTGGCAAACATTCAAGGGTATACCCTATACCGCAAGGATAGAGAGGGTAAAAAAGGGGGAGGGGAAAGCCTATATATTAAGAATAATGTACAAGCAAATGTGAGAGATGACATCACTGAGGGAGCTAGAGAGGAGGTGGAATCCTTATGGGTAGAGCTCCAAAGGGATGAAGCTAAGGGGAAAATAATACTGGGAGTATGCTATAGGCCCCCTAACCTGAAGGAGGAAGTGGAGACGGATCTCCTATCACAAATTGGATTAGCAGCAAGGATGGGAAGTGTTATCATAATGGGGGATTTTAATTATCCAGACATAGGCTGGGCGGAGGGAACCGCGCATTCATTTAAGGCTCGCCAGTTCCTTAATGTCTTGCAGGACAATTTTATGGGTCAGATGGTAGACGCACCAACCAGAAATAAAACAATACTGGATCTACTGATTACCAACAATACAGACCTGATCACAGATGTGGAAATACGGAGCAATTTAGGTAACAGCGATCACAGGTCAATTAGTTTCAGTATAAATCACACAAATAGGAAACATAAAGGGAATACAAAGACACTGAATTTCAAAAGAGCCAACTTCCCTAAACTACAAACCTTGCTAAAAGGCATAAATTGGGATAAAATATTAGGAACAAAGAATACGGAGGAGAGATGGGTTTGCTTTAAGAGCATATGAAATAAGGGCATTAGCCAATGTATCCCATTGGGTAATAAATTTAAAAGAGCGAACAAAAATCCTGGATGGCTTAACTCCATTGTAAAAATGCATATAAAAGCAAAGGAGAAGGCCTTCAAAAAATACAAGGTTGAGGGATCATCCTCAGCATTCAGACTTTATAAAGAATGCAATAAGAAATGTAAGGGTGCAATTAGGACGGCTAAGATAGAACATGAAAGACACATAGCGGAGGAGAGCAAAAAAAATCCCAAGAAATTCTTTAAGTATGTAAACAGTAAAAAAGGGAGGACAGACCATATTGGCCCCATAAAGAATGAGGAAGGACATCTGGTTACAAAGGATGGGGAGATGGCAAAGGTATTGAATTTATTCTTCTCCTCAGTCTTCACGAGTGAATCGGGGGGCTTCAGTAACCAAAACTGCAGTGTTTATCCTCATGACACAACACAGGAAGCACCTCCATGGTTAACAGAGGACGCAATTAAAATTAGACTTGAGAAACTTAACATTAATAAATCACCGGGACCAGATGGCTTGCATCCGAGGGTACTTAGAACTCAGTCAGGTGATTGCCAGACCGTTGTTCCTAATTTTTACAGACAGTCTATTGACTGGAATGGTACCAGCTGATTGGAGAAAAGCCAATGTAGCACCAATATTTAAAAAGGGCCCAAAAAACATCCCTGGGAATTACAGACCAGTTAGCCTAACATCAATAGTATGTAAAATCTTGGAGGGGATGATAAGGGACTATATACAAGATTTTAGTAATAAGAACGATATCATTAGCAGTAATCAGCATGGATTCATGAAGAATCGTTCTTGCCAAACCAATCTATTAACCTTCTATGAGGAGGTGAGTTGCCATCTAGATAAAGGAAGGCCCGTAGACGTGGTGTATCTGGATTTTGCAAAAGCATTTGACACAGTTCCCCATAAACGTTTACTGTACAAAATAAGGTGCGTTGGCATGGACCATAGGGTGAGTACCTGGATTGAAAACTGGCTACAAGGGCGTGTTCAGAGGGTGGTGATAAATGGGGAGTACTCAGAATGGTCAGGGGTGGGTAGTGGGGTTCCCCAGGGTTCTGTGCTGGGACCAATCCTATTTAATTTGTTTATAAACGATCTGGAGGATGGGATAAACAGTTCAATCTCTGTATTTGCAGACGATACTAAGCTAAGCAGGGCAATAACTTCTCCGCAGGATGTGGAAACCTTGCAAAAAGACCTGAACAAATTAATGGGGTGGGCGACTACATGGCAAATGAGGTTCAATGTAGAAAAATGTAAAAAAATGCATTTGGGTGGCAAAAATATGAACGCAATCGATACACTGGGGGGGAGAACCTCTGGGGGAATCTAGGATGGAAAAGGACCTGGGGGTCCTAGTAGATGATAGGCTCAGCAATGGCATGCAATGCCAAGCTGCTGCTAATAAGGCAAACAGAATATTGGCATTAAAAGGGGGATCAACTCCAGAGATAAAACGATAATTCTCCCGCTCTACAAGACTCTGGTCCGGCCGCACCTGGAGTATGCTGTCCAGTTCTGGGCACCAGTCCTCAGGAAGGATGTACTGGAAATGGAGCGAGTACAAAGAAGGGCAACAAAGCTAATAAAGGGTCTGGAGGATCTTAGTTATGAGGAAAGGTTGCGAGCATTGAACTTATTCTCTCTGGAGAAGAGACGCTTGAGAGGGGATATGATTTCAATTTACAAATACTGTACTGGTGCCCCACAATAGGGATAAAACTTTTTCGCAGAAGAGAGTTTAATAAGACTCGGGGCCACTCATTACAATTAGAAGAAAAGAGGTTTAACCTTAAACTACGTAGAGGGTTCTTTACTGTAAGAGCGGTAAGGATGTGGAATTCCCTTCCACAGGCGGTGGTCTCAGCGGGGAGCATTGATAGCTTCAAGAAACTATTAGATAAGCACCTGAACGACCGCAACATACAGGGATATGTAAGGTAATACTGACACATAATCACACACATAGGTTGGACTTGATGGACTTGTGTCTTTTTTCAACCTCACCTACTATGTAACTATGTAACTATGTAAGAGGAGAGGAGGAAGTAGAATTATAAGAAACGCTAAAGGTGCGGTTGGATAAGTAGGAAGAGAACCAGCGTAGTTTTTTGAGGAGGAGGGGGTGGTCAACCGTATCAAAGGCAGCAGAGAGGTCCAGGAGTAGGAGTACAGAATAGTGTCGATTGGTTTTGGCCGTTAGTAGATCGTTTGTTAGTTTTAGGAGAGAAGTTTCTGTGGAGTGTTGAGGAAGAAATCCAGACTGAAGGGGATCAAGAAGGCCATTATCAGCAAGGTGGATGCTCAGTCGGTTGTAGACCAGACATTCGAGGAGTTTGGATAAGAAGGGGAGCAAGGAGATGGGGCGTAGGTTGTTAAGATTGGATGGGTCCAGTGGGGGCTTTTTAAGTATGGGTCTGACAAGTGCATGTTTTAGAGAGTTAGGGAAGATGCCAGAAGAGAGGGAGAGATTGAAGATGTGGGTTAGAGAGTGTAGCATAGGGCCAGAGGGTGAACGTTAGAGGATGAGCCGAACACCCCCCTGTTCGGTTCGCACCAGAACATGCAAACAGGAAAAAAGTTTGTTCAAACACGCGAACACCGTTAAAGTCTATGGGACACGAACATGAATAATCAAAAGTGCTCATTTTAAAGGCTTATAGGCAAGTATTGTCATAAAAAGTGTTTGGGGACCCGGGTCCTGCCCCAGGGGACATGGATCAATGCAAAAAAAAGCTTTAAAAACGGCCGTTTTTTCAGAAGCAGTGATTTTAATAATGCTTAAAGTCAAACAATAAAAGTGTAATATTCCTTTAAATTTGGTAGCTGGGGGGTGTCTATAGTATGCCTGTAAAGGGGCGCATGTTTTCCGTGTTTAGAACAGTCTGACAGCAAAATGACATTTTGAAGGAAAAAACCCATTTAAAACTACCCGCGGCTATTGCATTGCCGACAATACACATAGAAGTTCATTGATAAAAATGGCATGGGAATTCCCCACAGGGAAACCCTGAACCAAAATTTAAAAAAAAAAGACGTGGGAGTCCCCCTAAATTTCATACCAGGCCCTTCAGGTCTGGTATGGATATTAAGGGGAACCCCGGCCAAAATAAAAAAAAAATGACGTGGGGTTCCCCCTAAATTCCATATCAGACCCTTCAGGTCTGGTATGGATTTTAAGGGGAACCCCGCGCCAAAAAAAAAAAAAAAAAGACGGCATGGGGTCCCCCAAAAATCCATACCAGACCCTTATCCGAGCACGCAACCTGGCAGGCCGCAGGAAAAGAGGGGGGACGAGAGTGCGCCCCCACCCCTCCTGAACTGTACCAGGCCACATGCCCTCAACATTGGGAGGGTGCTTTGGGGTAGCCCCCCAAAACACCTTGTCCCCATGTTGATGAGGACAAGGGCCTCATCCCCACAACCCTGGCCGGTGGTTGTGGGGGTCTGCGGGTGGGGGGCTTATCGGAATCTGGAAGTCCCCTTTAACAAGGGGACCCCCAGATCCCGGCCCCCCCTGTGTGAAATGGTAAGGGGGTACTTACCCCTACCATTTCACTAAAAAACTGTCAAAAATGTTAAAAATGACAAGAGACAGTTTTTGACAATTCCTTTATTTAAATGCTTCTTCTTTCTTCTATCTTCCTTCATCTTCTTCTTCTGGTTCTTCTGGCTCTTCTGGTTCTTCCTCTGGCATTCTCGTCCAGCATCTTCTCCGCGGCGTCTTCTATTTTCTTCTCCTCGGGCCGCTCCGCACCCATGGCATGGGGGGAGGCTCCCGCTCTTCTCTTCTTCTTTTCTTCTTCTCTTCTTCATTTTCTTCTCCGGGCCGCTCCGCACCATTGCTGGCATGGAGGGAGGCTCCCGCTGTGTGATGGCGTCTCCTCGTCTGACGGTTCTTAAATAACGGGGGGCGTGACCTCCCGGTGGCCCCGCCCCCCTCTGACGCACAGTGACTTGACGGGACTTCCCTGTGACGTCACGGGGAATGCCACAGGGAAGTCCCGTCATGTCCCGTGCGTCAGAGGGGGGCGGGGTCACCGGGTGGCCCCGCCCCCCGTTATTTAGGAACCGTCAGACGAGGAGACGCCGTCACACAGCGGGAGCCTCCCTCCATGCCAGCATGGATGCGGAGCGGCCCGGAGAAGAAAATGAAGAAGAGAAGAAGAAGGAAGAAGAGAAGAAGAAGAAGATGAAGAGAAGAGCGGGAGCCTCCCCCCATGCCATGGGTGTGGAGCGGCCCGAGGAGAAGAAGATAGAAGACGCCGCGGAGGAGATGCTGGACGAGAACGCCGGAGGAAGAACCAGAAGAACCAGAAGATGAAGGAAGATAGAAGAAAGAAGAAGCATTTAAATAAAGGAATTGTCAAAAACTGTCTCTTGTC
Organism: Lithobates septentrionalis; assembly: GCA_037952835.1. Taxonomy (NCBI): domain Eukaryota; kingdom Metazoa; phylum Chordata; class Amphibia; order Anura; family Ranidae; genus Lithobates; species Lithobates septentrionalis. The sequence continues at coordinate 1,020,250 of JBBDGP010003344.1, read as the reverse complement.
ATTTTTAACATTTTTGACAGTTTTTTAGTGAAATGGTAGGGGTAAGTACCCCCTTACCATTTCACACAGGGGGGGGCCGGGATCTGGGGGTCCCCTTGTTAAAGGGGGCTTCCAGATTCCGATAAGCCCCCCACCCGCAGACCCCCACAACCACCGGCCAGGGTTGTGGGGATGAGGCCCTTGTCCTCATCAACATGGGGACAAGGTGTTTTGGGGGGCTACCCCAAAGCACCCTCCCAATGTTGAGGGCATGTGGCCTGGTATGGTTTAGGAGGGGTGGGCTGCACTCTCGTCCCCCCTCTTTTCCTGCGGCCTGCAAGGTTGCGTGCTCGGATAAGGGTCTGGTATGGATTTTAGGGGGGACCCCACGCCGTTTGTTTTTTTTTTGGCGCTGGGTTCCCCTTAAAATCCATACCAGACCTGAAGGGTCTGGTATGGAATTTAGGGGGAACCCCACGTCATTTTTTTTTAAATTTTGGCCGGGGTTCCCCTTAATATCCATACCAGACCTGAAGAGCCTGGTATGGAATTTAGGGGGACTCCCACGTCTTTTTTTTTTAAATTTTGGTTCAGGGTTTCCCTGTGGGGAATTCCCATTCCGTTTTTATCAATGAACTTCTATGTGTATTGTCGGCAATGCAATAGCCGCGGGTAGTTTTAAATGAGTTTTTTCCTTCGAAATGTCATTTTGCTGTCAGACTGTTCTAAACACAGGAAACATGCGCCCCTTTAAAGGCATACTATAGACACCCCCCAGCTACGAAATTTAAAGGGATATTACACTTTTATTGTTTGACTTTAAGCATTATTAAAATCACTGCTCCTGAAAAAACGGCCGTTTTTAAAACTTTTTTTTGCATTGATACATGTCCCCTGGGGCAGGACCCAGGTCCCCAAACACTTTTTATGACAATAACTTGCATATAAGCCTTTAAAATTAGCACTTTTGATTTCTCCCATAGACTTTTAAAGGGTGTTCCGTGGCATCCGAATTTGCTGCGAACACCCCAAATTGTTCGCTGTTCGGCAAACTTGCGAACAGCCATCCCTAGTGAACGTAGCATTTGTGAGGGAACAGGATCCAGAGGGCAGGTGGTAAGGTGGACATTAGCAAGTAGTTTAGCAACTTCGTCTGTAGTGGTGGGGTTGAAAGAGGGAAATAATGATTGTGCCTGTGGGCATGAAGTGTAAAGCGTGGAGGGTGTCGGCACAGTAGAGATCTCCGCGCGAATAGTATCAATCTTCTGTTTGAAGTGATTGGCGATCTCCTGGGCAGTGAGTGAGTTGGTGGGTGGAGGTGGTGGAGGACGAAGTAGAGAGTTGAAAGTAGAGAGGAGTTGACGGGGACAGGATGATAAGTTGCTGGAATTGTATTTTTGGAGGGCAGATTTATATTGGTTGAAATCTCTCTGGGACTTAGTCTTACGCCACAGGCGCTCAAGAGCACGACTACGTTTTTTCAGACTTCTAGTATCATCTGTTTGCCAAGGTTGAAGGGGTCTGGGCTTGATTCTGTGTGTAGTGGGGGGCCAGTGAGTTCAGTGAGGCTAGAAATGAAGCGTTGTACACAGAAGTGGCTATGTTGGTTTAGGATAGGGGTGAGATTTTGTCGTAGAGGTTGTTGATAGCAGAGTAGAGAAGAGAAGGGTTGAGATGACGTAGGTTTCTGCGGGTAACTTTAAGGTGGTTGGAGGGAGAGGAGGTGAAGGAAAGGGAGAGAGTGAAACTAATAAGGTGGTGATCAAAGAGAGGCAATGGATAGTTAGAGAGGTTGCATGGAGTGCAAAGGTGAGAGAACACGAGGTCAAGGATATTGCCTTCTGAGTGAGTTGGAGCATATATCCACTGCTTCAAGTCAAAGGAGGATGTTAGGCTAAAAAGTTTGAAAGTGGAAGGAGTGTTAGTATTAATAGGGATGTTGAAGTCCCCGAGAATGATTGTGGGGATTTCAGAAGAAAGAAAGTAGGGTAGCCAGGCAGAGAAGACTTCAAGAAAAGTTGATACTGGTCCAGGGGGCCTGTAGATCACAGCTATCCTTAGAGAAATTGGAGTGAAAAGACTAATGCAGTGTGCTTCGAAAGAGGAGAGTGACAGAGAGGGAGGTGGCTGAAGTACCTGAAAGGTGCTATGTGGGGCTAGAAGGATTCCAACACCTCCTCCCTTAGGAATAGGATAATCACTCAGCATAATAGGATAGTCACTCAGCATTAGGGATGAGCTTCGTGTTCGAGTCAAACCCATGTTCGACTCGAACAGCGGCTGTTCGACCGTTCGCCGAATTGCGAACGATATGGGCCGTTCGCGCCAAATTCGTGTGGCGCGTCACGGCCCATAATTCACTGCGGCATCGCAGTGCATTGCTGGCTGATGATTGGCCAAGCATGCACTATGACCCGCATGCTTGGCCAATCACAGCGCCGCCTGAACAGAGAGCCGTAATTGGCCAAAGCCAAGGAGGCTTTGGCCAATTATGGCTCAGGGGATTTAGTACACACCCCACACTATATAAGGCCGCCTGGATGGCGGCCCTGTGTAGTGTGTGTTCCGGTGTGCTGAGAGATAGAGAGAGAGAGAGACAGTGTCATTTCATTTGAGTTAGATAGATTAGGCAGAACAGTCAGTCAGTTAGCTGCACTTACAGTGTATTGTGTATATATATGCATCCCAGGTGTTGCATATATATATATATATACACACTGTATTCAGTTTAGCTAGATCCGTTCCTGTTATCTTCTAGACTATTTACATTTAGTGCAGTGCATCCTGCTCACAGTGTTCAGTTAGATCCGTTCCTGTTATCTTCTAGACTATTTACATTTAGTGCAGTGCGTCCTGCTCACAGTGTTCAGCTAGATCCGTTCCTGTTATCTTCTAGACTATTTACATTTAGTGCAGTGCGTCCTGCTCACAGTGTTCAGCTAGATCCGTTCCTGTTATCTTCTAGACTATTTACATTTAGTGCAGTGCGTCCTGCTCACAGTGTTCAGCTAGATCCGTTCCTGTTATCTTCTAGACTATTTACATTTAGTGCAGTGCGTCCTGCTCACAGTGTTCAGTTAGATCCGTTCCTGTTATCTTCCTACTGACAGGCAGGCTTGTCTGGTTACAGTATATAAAGCTACCTGAAGAATATTACTGGTGTTCTATTTGATCCTATTAGTACCACGGTCAGGCAGCTAGACTATTTACATTTAGTACAGTGCGTCCTGATCACAGTGTTCAGCTAGATCCGTTCCTGTTATCTTCCTACTGACAGGCAGGCTTGTCTGGTTACAGTATATAAAGCTACCTGAAGAAAATTACTGGTGTTCTATTTGATCCTATTAGTACCACGGTCAGGCAGCTAGACTATTTACATTTAGTACAGTGCGTCCTGCTCACAGTGTTCAGCTAGATCCGTTCCTGTTATCTTCCTACTGACAGGCAGGCTTGTCTGGTTACAGTATATAAACCTACCTGAAGAAAATTACTGGTGTTCTGTTTGATCCTATTAGTACCACGGTCAGGCAGCTAGACTATTTACATTTAGTACAGTGCGTCCTGATCACAGTGTTCAGCTAGATCCGTTCCTGTTATCTTCCTACTGACAGGCAGGCTTGTCTGGTTACAGTATATAAAGCTACCTGAAGAAAATTACTGGTGTTCTATTTGATCCTATTAGTACCACGGTCAGGCAGCTAGACTATTTACATTTAGTACAGTGCGTCCTGCTCACAGTGTTCAGCTAGATCCGTTCCTGTTATCTTCCTACTGACAGGCAGGCTTGTCTGGTTACAGTATATAAACCTACCTGAAGAAAATTACTGGTGTTCTGTTTGATCCTATTAGTACCACGGTCAGGCAGCTAGACTATTTACATTTAGTACAGTGCGTCCTGCTCACAGTGTTCAGCTAGATCCGTTCCTGTTATTTTCCTACTGACAGGCAGGCTTGTCTGGTTACAGTATATAAAGCTACCTGAAGAAAATTACTGGTGTTCTATTTGATCCTATTAGTACCACGGTCAGGCAGCTAGACTATTTACATTTAGTACAGTGCGTCCTGCTCACAGTGTTCAGCTAGATCCGTTCCTGTTATCTTCCTACTGACAGGCAGGCTTGTCTGGTTACAGTATATAAAGCTACCTGAAGAAAATTACTGGTGTTCTATTTGATCCTATTAGTACCACGGTCAGGCAGCTAGACTATTTACATTTAGTACAGTGCGTCCTGATCACAGTGTTCAGCTAGATCCGTTCCTGTTATCTTCCTACTGACAGGCAGGCTTGTCTGGTTACAGTATATAAAGCTACCTGAAGAAAATTACTGGTGTTCTATTTGATCCTATTAGTACCACGGTCAGGCAGCTAGACTATTTACATTTAGTACAGTGCGTCCTGCTCACAGTGTTCAGCTAGATCCGTTCCTGTTATCTTCCTACTGACAGGCAGGCTTGTCTGGTTACAGTATATAAAGCTACCTGAAGAAAATTACTGGTGTTCTATCCCAGCTTAGTGCAGCTACAGGCCATTAGTATGTCTTGAAGGCCAAGAAGGAGAGGCAGACAGTCACAAGCCAATAAGAGAGGGCAAGCAGGCTCTGTGTCTAGTGCTGGTCGTGGAGACGGTGCATCCTCATCAGCACGTGGCCATGGGACACGCTTGGCCTTTTTTTCGGCAGCTGGCCGTGTTGAGCCGCAACATGCGGAAGACTTGGTCGAGTGGATGACCAAGCCGTCCTCATTCTCCTCATCCTCTCTCACCCATGCCCAGGGTGCTTTGTCTGGCAAAGCAGCGGCCTCTTCCCTCAGCTCAATGTCATCAGTGACTCCTTCCCTAGCTCCACCATGTCCTCCTGAGGATTCCCTCGAACTGTTTGACCACAGTGTTGGGTACATGCTCCAGGAGGATGCCCAGCGTTTGGAAGGCTCTGATGATGATACTGAGCTCGATGAAGGCAGTAACATGAGCACGGACAGAGGGGGTGCCCAAGAAGGACAGCAATCTGGCAGTCATGCTCCCCCTGCTGCAGCATACTGCCAGGTTTGCTCCAGTGATGAGGAGGGAGGGGATGATGAGGTCACTGACTCAACGTGGGTGCCTGATAGGAGTGAGGAGGAGGAGGAGGAGGAGGAGGCGGCACATCACCAACGAGGCAGTATGCCCTCCAGGGGCCAGCCTAAGGGCAGCACATTGACTGCATCACACCCCAAAGCTCCACATGTGCAGGGCGCTGCAGTCTCTGCGCGTTATTCAAAAAGTTCTTTGGTGTGGGCCTTTTTTGAGACGAGTGCATCAGATCGCACCGCTGCTATTTGCAACATATGTCTCAAGCGTATCTCACGTGGCCAAAACATCTCCCGCTTGGGTACCACATGCTTGACCAGACATATGTTGACCTGCCATGCAGTTCATTGGCAAGCGTATCTAAAAGACCCACACCAAAGAACAAAGAGGATCTCTCCTTGCTCCTCATCAGCTGAGATTTCCAACCCCACTAGACCTCCAGTCCTCTCTGAGACCTGCAGTGAGAGGAATGAAGGTGTAGAATTAGGTGTGTCACAGCCAAGTACTTGTGGGCAATCTGCTTTTGGTACACCGACGTCAGATTGTACCAGGCAAATTTCCCTGCCCCAGCTGCTGCACCGCCGAAAGAAGTTTGCTCCCAGCCATCCACATGCCCAGCGGTTGAATGCTAGCTTGGCAAAATTGCTAGCACTTCAACTGCTGCCTTTTCAGTTGGTAGACTCTGCCCCCTTCCGTGAGTTTGTGGAATGTGCGGTTCCTCAGTGGCAGGTACCCAAACGCCACTTTTTCTCACGGAAGGCGATTCCGGCTCTCTACCGGCATGTGGAAGGCAATGTCCATGCCTCGCTGGACAGGGCGGTCAGCGGTAAGGTGCATATTACCGCTGACTCATGGTCCAGCAGGCATGGACAGGGACGTTACCTAAGTTTCACGGCGCATTGGGTGACTCTGCTGGCAGCTGGGAAGGATGCAGGACAAGGTGCAGTAGTGTTGGAGGTTGTTCCGCCACCACGCCTCCAAAATGCTAATGATTGTGACACACCTCTCTCCTCCACCCCCTCCTCTTCTTCTTCCTCCATGGCCTCTTCCTCGGAACCAGCGGTGCTCCGTAGTCGTTCAAGGGGCTACGCAAGTACGCAGGCCAAAAGATGCCATGCGGTGCTTGAGCTGGTGTGCTTGGGGGACAGGAGCCACACTGGGGCAGAGGTTCTGTCAGCTCTGCAGGGGCAGGTTCAGAGGTGGTTGACGCCACGCCAACTTAAGGCAGGAATGGTGGTTTGCGACAATGGCACCAACCTCCTCTCTGCCCTCCGACAGGGACAAATGACCCATGTGCCCTGTTTGGCTCACGTCCTTAACTTGGTGGTGCAGCGGTTCTTGGGCAGGTACCCGGGCTTACAGGATGTCCTGAGGCAGGCCAGGAAAGTCTGTGTGCATTTCCGCCGGTCATATAATGCCAGTGCTCGGCTGACGGACCTCCAAAAGGAGTTTAACCTGCCCAAGAACCGCCTAATCTGTGACATGCCCACCAGGTGGAACTCAACGTTGGCCATGCTGCAGCGGCTGCACACGCAGCAGAGGGCCATCAATGAGTACCTGTGCGACTATGGCACCAGGACAGGGTCAGGGGAGCTTGGTTTTTTTTCCCCATGCCAGTGGGCCATGATCAGGGATGCATGCACTGTCCTGTCACCATTCGAGGAGGCCACGAGGATGGTGAGCAGTGACAGTGCATGCATCAGTGACACTGTCCCCCTTGTCCACCTGTTGGAGCACACGCTGCGTGGAATAATGGACAGGGCACTTGAGGCAGAACAGAGGCAGGAAGAGAAGGACTTCCTTAGCTCTCAAGGCCCCCATTATCCAGACAGTGTTCCTGCGTTCCCGCCAATCACACAGGAAGAGGACGAGGAGGAGGAGGAGGAGGAGGAGGAGGAAGATTGTGTCAGTATGGAGGTGGAGCCTGGCACTCAGCATCAGCAGCAGTCTTTAAGGGATCAGTCCCAAGAAACACATGGACTTGTACGTGGCTGGGAGGAGGTGGCTGCGGACGTTGTTGTCCTTAGTGACCCAGAGGACTCCGGACCGAATGCCTCAGCAAACCTACGCTGCATGGCCTCCCTGATCCTGCAAAGCCTGCGTAAGGATCCTCGTATTCGTGGTATCAAGGAGAAGGACCAATACTGGCTGGCAACCCTCCTTGATCCACGTTACAAGGGTAAGGTTGCGGACCTTATCTTGCCATCGCAGAGGGAGCAGAGGATGAAACATCTTCGGGAGGCCTTGCAGAAAGGTCTGTGCAATGCGTTCCCAGAGACTGGGAGGTTACAAACTCCTGTTTCTGGACAACGTGTTGCTGAGGCTTCGGTCAGTCAAAGAAGGAGCGGTGGAGAAGGTGGCCGTCTGACCGATGCGTTCAGACAATTTTTTGGTCCGCAGCCCCAAGGTATGATCGGTTCCAGCAACCATTGCCAGCGTCTGTTTTACATGGTGCAGGAATACCTAGGGGCAAGATCAGACTTGGACACCTTTCCCACCGAAAATCCTCTGGGTTACTGGGTCTTGAGGATGGATCACTGGCCAGAGCTTGCACAGTATGCAATTGAGCTACTGGCCTGTCCTGCATCCAGCGTTCTTTCGGAACGCACATTCAGTGCTGCTGGAGGCGTGGTAACCGATCACAGGGTGCGTCTGTCCACCGACTCGGTCGATCGGCTGACCTTCATAAAAATGAATCAGTCTTGGATCACCACCAGCTACCAAGCACCTGATGCTGATGTAACCGAATAATTTTTTTTGAAATCTCAGATCCCTTCAAAGACTGCCTATGCTGATGCTGAGTGACTATCCCTGAGTAATTATCCTTTTCCTCCTCAATCATCACGCTGATAGCTTGTAAGAACATTTTTGGTTCTGGGCGCCACCACCAGTGCCTAAGGCAAAATTTTTCAGCCCCTGTTTAACAGGGGTGTGTAATTACAATTTTTGATGTAATACTTTGCAGCAGGGCTCGTTCCTGCATTCCAACTAGAGTGTCTGTGAGGGGTTGCAGTGTTGTGGCACCAGCACCAGTGCCTAAGACCCAATTTTTCTGCCCCTGTCTAACAGGGGTGTGTAATTACAATTTTTGATGTAATACTTTGCAGCAGGGCTCGTTCCTGCATTCCAACTAGAGTGTCTGTGAGGGGTTGCAGTGTTGTGGCACCAGCACCAGTGCCTAAGACCCAATTTTTCTGCCCCTGTCTAACAGGGGCGTGTAATTACAATTTTTGATGCAATACTTTGCAGCAGGGCTCGTTCCTGCATTCCAACTAGAGTGTCTGTGAGGGGTTGCAGTGTTGTGGCACCAGCACCAGTGCCTAAGGCCCAATTTTTCTGCCCCTGTCTAACAGGGGCGTGTAATTACAATTTTTGATGCAATACTTTGCAGCAGGGCTCGTTCCTGCATTCCAACTAGAGTGTCTGTGAGGGGTTGCAGTGTTGTGGCACCAGCACCAGTGCCTAAGGCCCAATTTTTCTGCCCCTGTCTAACAGGGGCGTGTAATTACAATTTTTGATGCAATACTTTGCAGCAGGGCTCGTTCCTGCATTCCAACTAGAGTGTCTGTGAGGGGTTGCAGTGTTGTGGCACCAGCACCAGTGCCTAAGGCCCAATTTTTCTGCCCCTGTCTAACAGGGGCGTGTAATTACAATTTTTGATGCAATACTTTGCAGCAGGGCTCGTTCCTGCATTCCAACTAGAGTGTCTGTGAGGGGTTGCAGTGTTGTGGCACCAGCACCAGTGCCTAAGGCCTAATTTTTCAGCTCCTGTTCAACAGGGGCATGTAATTACAATTCTTGATCTAATATTTCACAGCAGGGCCCTGTGAAGGCTTACAGTGTTGTGGCCACAGCAACACCCAAGGCCCAAATTTCTGCTGAGTATATAGGGCAGGACCCTACTTTCAAACATCTAACTTACAAACGACTCCTACTTGCAAACGGAAGGAGACAACAGGAAGTGAGATGAAATCTACCCCTAGGAAGGGAAATTCTCTCCTGTAAGAGTTAATATGGGAAAACAATTTCTCCTTTCCACTGATGCTTTCCAATCCTTGTTCCACAAAAAAACCCAAATTTTCAAAAAACATTTTTCATTGGGACAAAAAGTGAGGTGAAATCTTCTGAAGAGGAGGAAAGACAGCAAAACAAATGTCACAGGGGTGATAACCCTTCCCTATGTTTTCCAAAAAGCTTAAAAAAGATTTTTTGGCTGGAGCTAAACACGTTAAAAATGTACCCGTTCAAAATTACAAAGAGATTCTACTTAACAACAAACCTACAGTCCCTGTCTTGTTTGTACCGCCTGTATACTGCTGTTCAGAGTATATAGGGCCTTTCCTTATTTTAATTTGGGTGCGGGGTTCCCCTTAATATCCATACAAGTCCCAAAGGGCCTGGTAATGGACTGGGGGGTACCCATGCCGTTTGTCTCACTGATTTTCATCCATATTGCCATGACCCGACATGACATTAAACCCGCAAGCAGTTTTAAATGAGATTTTTTCCTTTAAAAATGACATTTGGTGCAGGGACTGTTCTAAACACGGGAAACACGCGCCACTTTACAGGCATACTATAGACACCCCCCAGGTACGATATTTAAAGGAATATTTCACTTTTTTTTTTTACTTTAAGCATCATTAAAATCACTGCTCCCGAAAAAACGTCCGTTTTTAAACGTTTTTTTTGCATTGATACATGTCCCCTGGGGTAGGACCCGGGTCCCCAAACCCTTTTTAGGACAATACCATGCAAATTAGCCTTTAAAATGAGCACTTTTGATTTTGAACGTTCGAGTCCCATAGACGTCAATGGGGTTCTAACGTTCGTGCGAACTTTCTGTCCGTTCGCAGGTTCTGGTGCGAACCGAACCGGGGGGTGTTCGGCTCATCCCTACTCAGCATATGCAGTTTTCAAGGGATCCCACATCCATAGAAAAATCAATCGGTTACATCAGCATCAGGTGATTGGTAGCTGGTAATTTTGAATGTGAGCTGATCAACAAAGTCTGTGGACAGGCGCACTCTGTGATCGGTTACAAAGCCTCCAGCAGCACTGAATGTGCGTTCAGAAAGAATGCTGGATGCAGGACAGGCCAGTAGCTCAATGCATATTGAGCAAGCTCTGGCCAGTGGTCCATTCTCAAGACCCAGTAACCCAGTGGATGTTCTGTTGGAAAGGTCTCCAAGTCTGATCTTGCCCCTAGATATTCCTGCACCATGTAATTCAGATGCTGGAGTTGGTTGCTGGAACCGATCAGACCTTGGCGCTGAGGACTGAAGAATTGTCTGAAGGCATCGGTCAGCCAGCCACCTTCTCCACCGTTCTTTCTGTGACTGAACGAAGCCTCAGCAACACGTTGTTCAGCACCTGGAAGTTGTAACCTCCCAGGCTCTGGAAATGCATTGCACAAACTTTTCTGCAAGGCCTCCCGAAGATGTTTCATCCTCAGCCCCCTCTGCGAAGGCTGGATAAGTTCTGCAACCTTACCCTTGTAACGTGGGTCAAGAGGGGTTGCCAGCCAATAATGATCCCTCTCCTTGATACCACGAATCCTAGGGTCCTTTTGCAGGCTTTGCAGGATCAGGGAGGTCATGCAGCATAAGTTTGTAGAGGCATTCGATCTTGAGTCCTCTGGGTAACTAAGGATCACATGATCCTCAACCACCTCCTCCCAGCCACGTACAACTCCATGGGTTTCTGGGGACTAAAAACGATCCCTTGAAGACTGCTGCTGATGTTGAGTGTTATCCTCCACCTCCATGCTGACACAATCCTCCTCCTCTTCTTTTTTCTGTGTGATCACTGGGCCTGCAGGAATACTATCAAGGGGGCCTTGAGAGGTAAGGAAGTCCTCCTCTTCCTCCCACTGTTCTGCCTCAAGTGCCCTGTCCATTATTCCACAAAGCGTGTGCTCCAAAAGGAAGACAAGAGGGACAGTATCACTGATGCATGCACTGTCACTGCTCATCATCCTCGTGGCCTCCTCAAATGGTGACAGGACAGTGCATGCATCCTTGATCAATAGCCACTGGCGTGGCGAAAAAAAGCCCAGCTCCCCTGACCCTGTCCTGGTGCCATACTCACACAGGTACTTATTGATGGCCCTCTGCTGCGTGTGCAGCCGCTGTAGCATTGCCAGCGTTGAGTTCCACTTGGTGGACATGTCACAAATGAGGCGGCTCTTGGGCAGGTTGCATTCCCTTTGAAGGTCAGCCAGCCGAGCACTGGCATTAAGTGACATGCGGAAATGACCACAGACTTTCCTGGCCTGCCTCAAGAGATCCTGTAAGCCCGGGTACCTGCTCAAGAACCGCTGCACCACCAAATTCAGGACGTGAGTCAAACAGGGAACATGGGTCAAGTGTCCCTGTCAGAGGGCGGAGAGGAGGTTGGTGCCATTGTCGCATACAACCATTCCTGGCTGAAGCTGGCGGGGTGTCTACTAGACATGTGCACAGCAAAAAAATTTGTTCATTTTCGTTTTCGTTTCATTAGTTTATTATTTTTTTCGTTTTTCGGGTCATTCGTTATGATCGCGATTCGTAAATTCGTTCATTCGTAAATTCGTAAATGCGTTCATTCGTACATTCGTAAATTCGGAAATTTGTAAATTCGAAGTTTGAAAATCCAAAAACCCAAAAATTCAAAAATCTGAAAAAGTAACTAACTATTAAATTATAGGTATTGAAATTTCCTTTCAAATTTGACTGTCAGTGAACGTAACAAATACGAATTTATACGAAGTTACAAAATATCCAAAACGAATGCTGCATCTAAACAAATGGAACAGAACAAATTAATAATAAATAATAATAATAAAACGTTGTTATTATTATTATTGTTATTTATTATTATTAATTCATTACGTTCCATTCCATTTTTTTGGATCACTCATAACTTTGGATAAATTTGCATGTGTTACGTTCACTAACAGCCAAATTTGAAAGGAAATTACAATACCTATAATATAAAAGTTACTACCCTGTTTCCCCGAAAATAAGACCTAGCGTGATTGTCAGTGATGGCTGCAATATAAGCCCTACCCCCCAAATAAGCCCTACCCTGTTTCCCCCAAAATAAGCCCTACCTTGAAAATAAGACCTACAAGGACTTTAACTAGGGCTTATTTGGGGGGTATGGCTTATATTGCAGCCATCACCGACAGTCACGCTAGGTCTTATTTTCGGGGAAACAGGGTAGTAATTACTAATAGTTAAAGCGGGGTTTCAATGTCTCAACATATTTTTTTTTTTTGGGGTAAAATGACAATGTTTAATATATTTAAATATCGAACTTACTTGTTCCGGTTTTAGAGCTTACTGCTCTCAGTTTTCTCCAATAAAAAAAAGTTATAAAATTTCCTGCTGCCGGTTTTCATCTTGCCTGTGGGCATGTGAAGCCCACAGGCATCCTCTTCCGGGATACGGTGCTGCTGATCGACCAGCATGCTACGCCCGTTCTATCCCCGATCTCGCGCATGTGCAGTAAACAGAAATTGTAGCGCCATCAACGTCTGTTGAAATCACGCGAGATTTCACGGCGGGTCTCCACGCTGACTCCTGGGATGAATGACACGATATCCCAGGAGATCATAGGAAATGATGCAAAATGATGCGAATACCCGCAAAATCCCCGCCCACAGCTGCAGGGACTGAAGACAGGCCGGGCCACTTATCCTAAGGTAGGGGAAAAAAAAAACTGATGTCCATATAGCACTCGGTGCTATATTTAGAAGCCACGGAGCAAAAGTTTAAAAAATGAGTGAAGATCCTCTTTAAGTTATTATTAGTTAACTAATATTTCAGATTTCCAAATTTCCAAATTTACGAATTCGCTAATTTACTAATGTACGAATGTACATTCGTAAATTGTGAATGTACGAATGTACGAATGCCCGAATTTACGAATGTCCAATTTTATTGAATTTACGAATATTCTGAAAAAATTTGTTAAACGGGTTTTCGTTAATTCGGATATTCCCGAATTAACAAATTTGTTGAAATTCGTTAAACGAGACGATTTGTTGAAATTCGTTAAAAAACTAATTCGGAATGAAACAAATTGCACATGCCTAGTGTCTACCACCTCTGAGCCTGCCCCTGCAGAGCTGCCAGAATCTCTGCCCCAGTGTGGCTTCTGTCCCCTAAGCAGACCAACTCAAGCACCGCATGGTATCTTTTTGCCTGAGTGCTTGTGTAGCCCCTTGAACGCCTACGGAGCACCGCTGGTTCAGAGGACAAATCTGCAGAGGAAGAGACCATAGAGGAAGAAGAAGAGGAGGGGGTGGAGGAGAGAGCTATGGCAGAATCACCACTACTAGCATTTTTAGAGGCGTGGTGGCGGAACAAGCTCCAACAATACTGAACCCTGTACTGAATCCTTCCCAGCTGCCAGCAAAGTTATCCAGTGCGCTGTGAAAGAAAGGTAACGTCCCTGTCCATGCCTGCTGGACCATGAGTCCGCGTAATATGCACCTTACTGCTGACCGCCCTGTCCAACGACGCCAAGACATTGCCTTCCACATGCTGATAGAGAGCCAGAATGGCATTCCATGAAAAGAAATGGCGTTTGGGAACCTGCCACTGAGGTACCGCACATTCCACAACTTCACGAAAGGGGGCAGAGTCTACCAGCTGAAAAGGCAGCAGTTGCAGTGCTAGCAACTTGGCCAAGCTAACATTCAGGCGCTGAGCATGTGGATGGCTGGGACTGAATTTCTTTTGACGGTTTAGCAACTGGGGTAGGGAAATATGCCTGCTAAAATCGAATGTTGGTGTACCGCTAGCAGATTGGCCGCAAGTACTTGGGACACCTATTTCTATACCTTCATTCCTCTCAGTGCAGGTTTCTGAGAGGACTGGAGGTATAGTAGGGTTTGAGATCCCAGCTGATGAGGAGCAAGGATAGGTCCACCTTGTTCTTTCATGTGGGTCTTTTAAGTGCTGTTGCCAACGGACTGCATGGGAGGTCGTCATATGTCTGGTCAAGCATCTGGTGCCCAAGCTGCTGCTGTTTTGGCCACGCTTGATACGCTTCAGACATATGTTGCAAACAGCAACGGTGCGAACTGCTGCACATGTGTCAAAAAAGGCCCACATCAAAGAACTTTTCAAAATATGCAGGGAGTCAGCAGTGCCCTGCATCTGCTTAGCTCTGTGGTGTGATGCAATAGGGTGGCTTCCCTTAAGCTGCCCCCTGGAGGGCATCCTGCCTCGTTGGAGATGTGCCTCCTCCTCCTCTCTTCTATCAGGCACCCAAGTAGAGTCAGTGACCTCATCATCCCCTCCCTCCTCGTCACTGGAGCAAACTTGGCAGTATGCTGCAGCTGGGGGTACATGACTGCCAGTTTCTTGACCTTCTTGCTCACCCCCTCTCTCTAGGCTCACGTTACTTCCTTCCTCAACCTGGGTACCATCATTGGAGCCTTCAAATCACTGCGCATCCTCCTGCAGCATGTACCCGATACTGTGGTCGAATAGTTTGGGGGACTCCTTCGTGCATGATGGTGGGGCTACGGAAGGAGTGACTGTGGACAAGGAGCCGGTGGAATAGGCCGCTTTGGCAACTGCATTAGAAGGCAAACTACTTTGAGCCTGGGTGACAGAGGATGAGGAGGATGAGGACTGCTTTGTTATCCACTCCACCAACTCTTCTGAATGTTCTGGCTCAATAACATGGCCAGCAGCAGAAAAATAGGACAAGCGTGCCCCACGGCCACGTGCAGAGGATGCACCATGTCCACGACCAGCACTGTTGACTGTAAACACAGAGCCTGCTTGCCCACTTTTAGTGGCCTGTGAGCGTCTGCCTCTCCTTGGTGGCCTTCCAGACATGATGTATATTTTGTTTTGCAACACCAAACTACACTGTATTAGATACTGTGTACACCACCAGAAGTGTAATAGCAACTGCACTACGGCTGCACTGTATTGTGTACTGTGTACATCACCCGAACAGTAGTAGCAACTGCACTACGGGTGCACTGTATTGTATACTGTGTACACCACAAGAAAAGTAGTAGCAACTGCACTATGGGTGCACTGTATTGTGTACACCACCAGAAAAGTAGTAGCAACTGCACTACGGGTGCACTGTATTGTGTACACTACCAGACGTATAGTATGGAGAGAGACTGTATATATATATATATATATATAAAATACACCGCCTGAAGTACAGTGGCTTGCGAAAGTATTCGGCCCCCTTGAACTTTTCAACCTTTTGCCACATTTCAGGCTTCAAACATAAAGATATAAAATTTTATTTTTTTGTGAAGAATCACCAACAAGTGGGACACAATTGTGAAGTGGAACGAAATCTATTGGATATTTTAAACTTTTTTAGCAATTAAAAAACTGAAAAGTGGTGCGTGCAAAATTATTCGGCCCCTTTACTTTCAGTGCAGCAAACTCACTCCAGAAGTTCAGCGAGGATCTCTGAATGATCCAATGTTGTCCTAAATGACTGATGGTGATAAATAGAATCCACCT
Organism: Lithobates septentrionalis; assembly: GCA_037952835.1. Classification (NCBI taxonomy): domain Eukaryota; kingdom Metazoa; phylum Chordata; class Amphibia; order Anura; family Ranidae; genus Lithobates; species Lithobates septentrionalis. The sequence continues at coordinate 1,004,710 of JBBDGP010003344.1, read as the reverse complement.
GTGTGTAATCAAGTCTCTGTATAAATGCACCTGCTCTGTGATAGTCTCAGGGTTCTGTTGAAAGCGCAGAGAGCATCATGAAGACCAAGGAACACACCAGGCAGGTCCGTAATACTGTTGTGGAGAAGTTTAAAGCCGGATTTGGATACAAAAAGATTTCCCAAGCTTTAAACATCCCAAGGAGCACTGTGCAAGCGATCATTTTGAAATGGAAGGAGTATCAGACCACTGCAAATCTACCAAGACCTGGCTGTCCCTCTAAACTTTCAGCTCAGACAAGGAGAAGACTGATCAGAGATGCAGCCAAGGGGCCCATGATCACTCTGGATGAACTGCAGAGAACTACAGCTGAGGTGGGAGAGTCTGTCCATAGGACAACAATCAGTCGTACACTGCACAAATCTGCCCTTTATGGAAGAGTGGCAAGAAGAAAGCCATTTCTCAAAGATATCCATAAAAAGTCTTGTCTAAAGTTTGCCACAAGCCACCTGGGAGACACACCAAACATGTGGAAGAAGGTGCTCTGGTCCGATGAAACCAAAATCCAACTTTTTGGCCACAATGCAAAACGATATGTTTGGCGTAAAAGCAACACAGCTCATCACACTCAACACACCATCCCCACCGTGAAACATGGTGGTGGCAGCATCATGGTTTGGGCCTGCTTTTCTTCAGCAGGGACAGGGAAGATGGTTAAAATTGAGGGGAAGATGGATGCAGCCAAATACAGGACCATTCTGGATGAAAACCTGTTGGAGTCTGCAAAAGACTTGAAACTGGGACGGAGATTTATCTTCCAACAAGACAATGATCCCAAACATAGAGCAAAATCTACAAAGGAATGGTTCACAAATAAACGTATCCAGGTGTTAGAATGGCCAAGTCAAAGTCCAGACCTGAATCCAATCGAGAATCTGTGGAAAGAGCTGAAAACTGCTGTTCACAAACGCTCTCCATCCAACCTCACTGAGCTCGAGCTGTTTTGCAAGGAAGAATGGGCAAGAATTTCAGTCTCTCGATGTGCAAAACTGATAGAGACATACCCCAAGCGACTTGCAGCTGTAATCGCAGCAAAAGGTGGCTCTACAAAGTATTAACGCAAGGGGGCCGAATAATTTTGCACGCCCCACTTTTCATTTCTTTATTAGTTAAAAAAGTTTCAAAAATCCAAAAGATTTCGTTCCACTTCACAATTGTGTCCCCCTTTTTTGATGATTCTTCACAAAAAATAAAAATTTTATATCTTTATGTTTGAAGCCTGAAATGTGGCAAAAGGTTGAAAAGTTCAAGGGGGCCGAATACTTTCGCAAGCCACTGTATATTAGAAAAAGTACACCAGGAATGCACTACAGATATAGGCTACACTGGATGCAGAGTATATATATATATATATATATATATATACTAGAACGGCTGTATATATATATATATATATATATATATATATATATATATATATATATGTATATCAAATACACTGCAGCTAACTGAATAACCTGCCTGCTTAATCTAAATCACAATATCTCCCCGTCCACACCAACAACACTACACAGGGCCGCCGTGTAGGCAGCCCTTTATAGTGTGCTGCGTGGACTTAGTCCCCCTGAGCCATGGTTGGCCAAAGGCACCCTGCCTTTGGCCAATTATGGCTCTTTTAGCAGAGGGCGCTGGGATTGGTCAAAGCATGCAGGTCATGGTGCATAATTTGGCCAATCATCATACAGCAATGCACTGCGATTTCGCAGTGCATTATGGGGCCTTCCGTGGCGCTCGAATTTGCCGCAAATGCCCCATAATGTTTGTTTTTCGATGAACGGGTGAACAATCGATGTTCGAGTCCAACTTCTGTTCGAGTCGAACTTATGTTCGACCCAAACATCGAGCTCATCCCTACTCAGAACTCATCCTGCCCTTGCAAAGGGAGCACAGGATGAAATATCTTGAGAACACCTTAAAGAGGAGTTTGTAATGCCTTTCCAGACCCTGGTAGGTTGCAGTCTGGTGAAAAAGGTAGTTTTGAGGAATCTGTTGGTCAAAGTAGGAGCGGTGGAGAAAGGGGCCACCTCAGTGATGCACTTAAAAAATGTTTTAGTCATTGGCACTCAGAGCTGTCAGCTTCACATCAGTAGTATCTGCAGCAAATGATAGAAGATTATCTAGAGGCAAAAACTGACATGGAGAGCTTTCCAGTAGATGATCCACCGGTTTACTATGTCATGAGAATAGACCATTGGCCAGAACGTGCCCAGTATGCAATTGAGCTGCTGGGCTGCCCTGCATCCAGCATGGTTTACAAATGGTTAATCAGTGTTGCTGGAGGTTTGGTGACAGGTAAAAGAGCACATATGTCCTCAGACTCCGTTGACCGGCTGACATTTGTCAAAATCAGTCTTGAATTTGCAGCAGCTATCAAGCCCCTGATGCTGATGTCATTGATTAAGTGTTTTTGGGATCTGGAATATCTGCAAGACTAAGCTGCCAACTCTGTGGATGTTTATTTTATCTCAAAGTAATTTTTTGGTATAGGTTTCATGGGCACAATTAACAACCAAGGATCATTTTTTCCACGCCTGTTTGACAGGTACATCAAATTTACGTTTTTCACAGCAAGGCCAATTCTTGCTTTCATCCAGAGTACCTCTATAGGGTTATGGTGTAAAGGCACCACCAACACACAAAGACGAATTTTTACGCAACTGTTAGTTCTATCCAAAGTCTGCAAAAGAGACACCAGACTTTATCTAAAAAAATTGTTAGTCTTGGCCTGAGTTACTATAATTTGAATTCTGAACATAAGGCTTGCTCACTGTGGTGCAAAACTTTATTATTTCCATCCAATGTCTGCCAAAGAGACACCATAATTTATCCAAAAAATCTCTTATCTTGTTTTTGAGTGCACTACATTGTGGCCTCATCATACAGACTGGCACCCCAAGCCATTGTTTTACAAAATAAGGGAAGCTTGCTGGAAAAATCTATGTAAATGACATTTTTTTCTCTGCAGCAGGTTCTATACATGGTATAGATGTGCCACTTTAAGGGGAGAATAAGGGGGCCCCCAAACCCCATATTTAAAGGATTTTTTCATTTTTATTGTTTCACTTTAAAATCACTGCTCCTTTAAAAGCGATCTTTTTAAAAAACATTTTTTGCATTGGTACATGTCCCCCAGGGCAATACCCGGCCCATATCCTTTTTATGGCCAATAACTTGCATATAAGCCTTCAGAATGGGGACTTTTGATTTTTCAAGTTCGGGTCCCATAGACTTTAATAGGGTTACATAGTTACATAGTTACATAGTAGGTGAGGTTGAAAAAAGACACAAGTCCATCAAGTCCAACCTATGTGTGTGATTATGGGGGTCATTTACTATAACTCCAGGAAGTACTGGGCACTATGGCAAATAATAGAGCCCATTTTAGCCAAATGGAAACAAAACGGCGAATTTGCGCATGAAAATCAGCGATATAAGCGGAGAACAAACGATTGTAAATTCTAAATTGCCGCTAATTCGCGCTTCCGCGTATATACAAATGCCAATTCTTATCAAGTTGTTATATAGCACTGTACTGTAGCCATGATCCATGTATGTGAAAGAAACATTTTTTATCAGAGATGTGCTCTAGTTCCAGTGCATCTATTGATTTATATTGCAATTAGTATTCCTAGTTTTTTTTTTCCTTCTTTTGCTAATAAATGCAGTTCTGAATGATTATTACATAGTAATGTCTGCTATTCTGTAAAGTTACATGTATTAATCATTTAGGTTACCTATTTGTTGTATGTTGTTTTTTTCATGTTTTTGATTTATTATTTATTAATTTAGTTGACTATAAAGCAGTAATTATTTATGTTCATTCTTTAATAATACTACACTATTATGCAGGTCTTGTACTTAGCACAATGGCTTAGTTGTCTGCTTGGATATCTCCACACCACTCATGGTATGAGTTCAAACAACAGCCAACCTACCATCCACCAGCTGTGTTTATTTTTTCAGTGCACAAGTGAATTAAAATAAACAAACAAAGAAATGTAAACTGCCCTTTAGCTAGTGTGTGGTGTTTGGAATGTCACATCATAACATAATTGAATACTTACATACCATTGCATGCATTTAAAGAGTTAATACAATAAAAACTTTCACATTAAACTGCATTGGCTACTTGGCAATCACCTATTTTCAGTAAATATATATACATGTATATTTGTGTTGCTTTGGCTAATTGGCTAACTGGCATTCTCCTTTTCCCACCAATGCAATCTTTTAGGATTTTTCTGTGGGATTTGAACCCATGAGTCTTTCAATACCTGAATGTTTGAAGGTAGAAGTGCTAACTGCTAGCCTATTGGGCTGAGCACAATTATACATACAAAATACTTTTACTAGTGTTTGATGTGTTATATACTATACAATAAAGTTTATCAAATGTAAACTGCTTGTTAGCTAGTGTGTGGTGTTTGGAGATTCACACCATAATATTAGTGAATACTTACATACCATTGCAAGCATTTGAAGAGTTAATACAATAATATCAAACCATATTAAAGTGTATTGGCTACTTGGCATTCACTGTATGCTGCTTTGGCTAATTGGCTAACTGCCTAACTGGCTAACAGTAATTCTCCTTTTCTCCACCAATAGTAATCTTTTAGAATTCTTCTGTGGGATTTGAACCCATGAGTCTTTCAATACCTGAGTTTTTGAAGGTAGAGGTGCTAACTGCTAGCCTATTGGGCTGAGCACAATTATATATACAAAATACTTTTACTAGTGTTTGATGGTTTATATACCATACAATAAAGTTTATCAAATGTAAACTGCTTGTTAGCTAATGTATGGTGTTTTGGAGATTCACACCATAATATTAGTGAAGACTTATTTATTTTTATTTAAGGTACTTCTATAGTGCCGTCAATTTACGCAGTGCTTTACATATACATTATACACTAATATGGGCACCTACCCTCAAGGAGCTTACAATCTAAGGTCCCTAACTCACATTCATATACTAGGGCCAATTTAGACAGAAGCCAATTAACCTACCAGCATGTCTTTGGAGTGTGGGAGGAAACCGGAGTACCCGGAGGAAACCCACGCAGGCACAGGGAGAACATGCAAACTCCAGGCAGGTAGTCTTGTGGTGTGGTTGGGAATGCGAACCAGCAACCCTTTTTACTGCTAGGTAGGGATGAGCAGACCCCCCCTGTTCGGTTCGCACCAGAACATGTGAACAGGAAAAAAGTTTGTTCGAGCACGCGAACACCGTTAAAGTCTATGGGGGTCATTTACTATAGCGCCAGGAAGTACTGGGCACGATGGCAAATAATAGCTCCCATTTTAGCCAAATAAGATTTCAACAGGCGAATGTGCGAATGAAAAACTAGCGCTATTAGTGAGAAAAACATGTTAGTAAATTCTAAGCTGGCGCTAATTAGCGCTTAAGCGTATATGCAAATGACAATTCCTACCAAGTTGTTATATAGTACTGCACTGTAACCATGATCCATGTATGTGAAAGAAACATTTTTATGTGAGATGGGCTCTACCTCGTGTGCATCTATTGATGTATGTTGCAATTGGTATTCCTAGTTTTTTCCTTCTTTTGCTAACTAATGCAGTTATGAATGATTATTACATAGTAATGTCTGCTATTCTGTAAAGTTACATGTATTAAACATTTAGGTTACCTATTTGTTGTATGTTGTTTTTTATTTTTTAATTTAGGTGACTATAAAGCGGTAATTATTTATATTCATTCTTTAATCATACTACACTATTATGCAGGTCTCATACTTAGCACAATGGCTTAGTAGTCTGCTCAGATGTCTCCACAGCACTCACGGTACAAGTTCAAATACCAGCCAACCTACCATCCCCCAGCTGTGTTTATTTTTTCAGTGCACAAGCAAATTAAAATGAACAAACAAAAAAATGTAATCTGCCCATTAGTTAGTGTGTGGTGTTTGGAATTTCACACCATAATAGTATTGAATACTTACATATCATTGCATGCATTTGAAGAGTTAATATAATAGAATCAGCCAAATTTGAAGTGCATTGGCTAATTGGCATTCACCTATTTTCAGCATATGCTGCTTTGGCTAATTGGCTAATAGTCATTTGCTTCAAGGTAGAATTGCTGACCGCTAGCCTATTGGGTGTAGCACAGTCATACATAGAAAATACATTCACTAGTGTTTGATGTTTCTTCTCCCCGAGCTGTCTCTCCTGCTGCCACCATCTTCTCCCGCTGATGTGTTCTTCAGTGCAGCCGGTTACCCACTAATAAAAAAAAGCCGCTCTTCTTGTGGCGGTCTTCTGTGGCCATCCGATAATGTCACCCGGAGAGTCCGCTCCATGGCTATGTAAGAGACGCCACACAGCGGGTGACAACACAGCGGAGGAAGACCACCATGGAAGAAGAGCAGCTTTTTTTTATTAGCGGGTAACCAGCGGTGCGGAAGAACACAGCAGATGGCGGCGGCAGGAGAGACGGCTCTGGGAGAATACAGCTCAGGGAGAAGATGGAGGAGGGAGAGACAGCGTCTGGAGAAGATGGCTCAGGGAAGAAGACAGCTCAGAGCTATTCTACAATAAAGGACTTGTCAAAAACCGGCTATTCATTTTTTTACATTTCACTACTTTTTTTGGTGAATGGATAGGGGTAAAATGTACCCCATACCTATTCACATAGGGGACAGGATCTGGGAGCCCCCTTGTTAAAGGGGGCTTCCAGATTCTGATAAACCCCCTGCCTGCAGACCGACAACCACCGACCAGTGTTGTCGGGAAGAGGCCCTTGTCCCCATCAACATGGGGAAAAGGTGCTTTGGGGCATGTGGCCTGGTAAGGTTCAGAAGGCGAGGGTGCTCACTCATCCCCCCCTATCCTGACCTCCAGGCTGCATGCTCAGGTAAGGGTCTGGTATGGATTTTGGGGGCCCCACATCAAATTTATTTTACATTTTGGTGTGGGGTTCCCCTTAAAGTCCATACCGAAGGGCCTGGTATGTACTGGGGGGACCCTACGACATTTTTTTCCTTGAATTTTGGAATTCCATACCATATTATTGAATAAGTACATACCATTGCATGCATTTGAAGAGTTAAAATATGGAATAAAGCAAGCTGATGTGCTTTGCCTAATTATGCTTCTGAGTACAATGCACACTTCTAGGAGGTGATGCTGTCAGTGGGATTTGAATTCATGGCTTGAACTTTTGGGGGCAGCAGGGTATACCGCTATGCTACAGAGCTGAGCACTTACCTACAGAGAAAATACATTTACTAATGTTTGATTCAATACAATAATGTTTTGCATTTCAGGCATTAATATTATAGTAACAACCATGCTCGTGCCGATGTGGCGTTGGCTAATAGGCATTTGCCTCTTTTCAGCATATGCTGCTGAGTACAATGCAAGCTTTCAGTAGGTGATACCATCTGTGTGATTTTCAGCCATTTGAGCACAATTATATTGAGAACATATGTTTACTAGTGTTTGATGGTGGGACTACTTTATATTCTAGGTATAAAATAGTACTCAGCACAGTGACTTAGGCACCTTTCACACTTGTGCGACCTGAAAGTTGCGAGATTTTAATGCGACTTTAAGCAATGCCTGTGTAATCTTGAGGTCTATGGACACAGGAGTCGCAGGGAAAGACATGCAACTTTCCCATGATTTTGCATCAGCAATTTTGCCGCAATTCCAGGGAATGCCTGTGTAAACTTGAGATCTATGGACCTCAACTCGCATCAAAGTGAGACCAAAGTAGTTCAGGGACTATGTTGAAGTCAGTGTTACTTGAAGTCGCACAGATATGAATGGTACATATTAAAAATCATGGGGTATGACTTGTCATGCGACTCTGATGTCCAAAGTCACACAAGTGTGACTCAGCCCGACTTTGTCAGCGATTTCAGAGACATCAGTGCACTTTCCTGCACTTTCCTAGTGAAATCACATAGGACACCTTCTTAAAGGAGAACAGTTGGGACCTATGTCTACCTACTTTTGCTAATAGGTGTCCCTTATACCCATCTCAAAAAGTTGGGAGGTAAGAAATCGCCCCCTGAAGTCGCCCAAAGTAGTGCAGGAACTACTTTTGGGAATCGTTGTGGCATCGCACCAATTCGGACAGTTCCATTGCCATCAATAGGCGCCGATTTGGCCTACAATTTGACATGTCAATTCAGACCTATGTGAACATGGGTGAAGTTGCATAGATATTAGAGCTGCACGGTTCTGGCCAAAATGAGAATCACAATTTTTTTGCTTAGAATAAAAAGATCATGATTCTCGCAACGTAAAATCTTTCACATTATCCCACAAAAAATTGGGCTAACTTTTCTTTTTTTTTTTAAATTCATTAAAGTACTTTTTTCCAAAAAAAATTGCATTTGAAAGCGCAAATACAGTGTGACATAAAATATTGTAACAACCACCATTTTATTCTCTAGGATCTCTACTAAAAAAAATATATATAATGTTGGGGGGTTTTAAGTAATTTTCTAGCAAAAAAAAAAAAAAAAAAAAAAAGATTTTAACCTGAAACCAACAAATGTCAGAAAAATGTTTAGTGTTTAAAGTGGGGTTCCACCCAAAAAACAAAACTACCTGTAAAAATTCTAAAAAAACAAAAAAAACAAAAAAACATTTGGATATATATTTTTTTTTCACTTACCTCTAAATGCCTGTTGCTAGGTGGTCCCTCGTAGTCTGCCTTTCCCTTAGCCTGGGCTGGTGACATCACTTCCTCCTCGGCACAGGAAGGGCTCCGCTCTGCTCCCTCCCTCCTGTCAATCATCTGGGACCCATTACAGGTCCCAGGTGATTGAGCGGCCAATCACGGCGCACGGCGCTGCTCGCGCATGCGCAGTGGGTGCCAGGCTGTGAAGCCACAGCCCGGCGCCCACAGTTAAAATGCCGGCGCCGACGAGCGGAGGGGGGAGACGAGTGGGGCTTCGATCCCCCGCATCGCTGGACCCAGGGACAGGTGAGTGTCCAATTAAAAGTCAGCAGCTGCAGTATTTGTAGCTGCTGACTTTTAATTTTTTTTTTTTTTTGACGGCCCCCATGGGTGGAACTCCTCTTTAAGTAGTTAAACTTTCCTCACTTACACAGAATTCTATTTAATTGACAAATTGTTACAAGGTTTCTAGTTAAGTTCACTGATAAAGAATGTTCTAATTCTTGGCAGACTTCCTGGTTTTTCGGCTGTGGCTTCAGAAGAGCAGAGAGAGTTCTTTGCATAGCAAGAATCGTGAAACTCTTTTTTCAAGATCGTAAAGGGGGAAAAAATCACGATGACGATTAATCGTGCAGCTCTAATAAATATGCATGGAAATCAAGGGGGACAACTTTGGTTTGGACTCTGAGGTCCAAAGCTCCATGAAAAGTCACCCAAGTGTGAAAGTAACCTAATGCGATTAATTGATAACACCTTTGAATAAGGCCCCATTTGCACTTGTGCGACCTTAAAATTGCACAGCTTTGTCATGACTTGAAGCAATGTCTGTGTAATCTTGTGGTGTATGGACCTCAAATTGCATCAAAGTCAAACCAAGGTAGTGCAGGGACGAATTTGCTACACCTTCAGGATGCACAAGTGACAATAGGGCCAAATTCAAAGGTGTTATCCTTGAATCTCATTCACACTGCTGCAACCTGAAAGTCACACTATTTTGCTGCCACTTTGCCGCTGCAATTTGGCCCCAACTTCTGGGAATGCCTGTGTAATATTGTACCCGATATACCTCAAGTCACACCAAAGTAGTACAGGGACTACTTTGAAGTTGGTGCGACTTAAAGTAGCACAGATATGAATGGTTGTCATTGAGAATCATGGGGTACAACTTGTCATGCAACTCAGAGGTCCAAATTTGCTGGAAAATTCGCCCAGCTGTGAAACAAGTCATATATATTTTAATAAAAGGAGCTCTCATTTATACTTGCATTAACATCAGCAGAACAAATGCAGGAAGTGATGTGTGCACATGGGATGGAAGCAAATGTGTGGTGATGCCAAACAAATCAATGAACCCCACCCACACCAAATCTAACTACGACATCCACCCCGCATTGATTAAGTACAAGTACATATCCTACACTTACCCGGCCAATGAGCAGCACCTCCTCTCTGCTAAAGAGACCTCGCCATGTCCACCTAGATGGAGATCCTGAATAGCACAGGAATTTCTGGGTGCATACAATGACTAATTTCCAGGTCAGAAGGTGAAACCACACTTTTGATTGCAGCTGCGAATATTTGATCTCAACCATGATTAGTATTTTTTATTTTCAGATATGCAAATCTGTATTTCTACATATATTTGAAGGTAAACTTAAGGGAGTTTGCTAAGAAATGGTGTCCCTGGGTTAGCAGCAGGTGAATTACAAAGGCAAAAGGCCCAGTTTGAGCCCTGGTTCACACTGACAGAGGGAGGAAAGCGTTCAGCTGAACTCACAATTTCATTCCTGCATGTCAGTCCCGACTGTGGGGGCAACAGACATCAGTGCAGGTTTCTGCACCAATATCAATACAAATCGCACCAATTAGAACAGTGCAATTGCCACAGATTTGACATGTCAAATCACACCAACGTGAACCAGAGCTGACACATTCAAACACTGCCTATCCACCAGCTGAATTCATTACCTGCAACTCTCCACAGCTGTTAATGATAAAGGTGGAATCTTTATATATAACTTGCAGTTGTGCAGAAGCCTAGGTTTACATTGGAGCGATTGGTCATGCGATTTGAGAGATCAAATCGCATGACTATTGGCAATGGCACTGTTCCAATCGATGCAACATTTTTTTGTGGCACCGCATCAATTTGCTAAAGTAGTTCCTGCACTACTTTTGCCGATTTCAGGTGCGACTTCAATAGACATTTGTGTATGAAGCCACCTGAAATCACGCTGACCTTGCTACTTTGAAATCATGAAGTAGCGCAATTTCAAAGTAGCATGTGAACCAGGGCAAAGAGATTAGTTTTTTGGTGCACAAATACATATTGAAATAAAATATAAAAGATATTGCACTTTCCCAAAACCACCACCCACAAAAACTAAAGAGAAAGAAAAGTAGAAGTAAAAAAAAAAAAACACCACACACACACACCACAACAAAAGCTCAATGTAATTTTATTTTACCAGCAGAAAAAAAAATAAATTTACATTTACTAGCTTTAAAAAAAAATTTGGACAGGATATATGGTGCTACATTTAGCAACGGAATTTTAAGGGCCCTGCTCATAGGAGCTTACAATCTAAAATTAGACAAAACCTTAGAGTGGACACAGCTTTAATTTCAGTGTATAACGGGCAACACATCACATTATTATCTGCAAGATTATAGAAACATACTTAACAGTTATTCTTACAAAGCATTCCAACATAATATTGCAAAAGACTTATTCAAAACACCCACCACCAGCCCACAATCCACACATACATACATTGGTGACCATGTTCTGCTGGAAGCTGCATTTCGGTGTACACGATTAAACGAGATAAAAAATAGTAGGTCAGCAGATGCTTCCAAACGATGTTTGCATGATCAGACAGGAACAATACACACACAACATTGACAGCATGGCCACATAAACCCACTTTTGATTGAAAAAATGCACAAGAATTTCATCAAATCTCCCAATATCATTCCTTCTCCATCACAACAAAAAACCTGACCTTCTCAGGCCAAACGAACCCCCCTACTGCAGGCCTTTATATAAGAGAGGTTGTATTGTTAGCACACTGACACACCCAATAGAAGTACACGCCCAATAGAAGTACACGCCCACCAGTATCTTTCAATCTGTCTCTTCATGTATGTCTAAAGTGATTGCACCTGATGAGCAGGAACACATAATAGTATTTGCAACTGTGTTAGCCTTGGCTATGTGCATCAAATCTCCAACTACAGGACAAAGATCAAAGTCCATTTGCATCCACATAAAGAAAGCAATAGTTTTCTAAGCATATGTACCTGTGCAGTGTAAACCCTAAAATTTGAAATGTCCAAGTCCCTGGGCATGATTAGTGCTAATAAACATTAACATCAGTCCCTGGCTGCAATGAGCTTCCAATATAAAGTCCAAAATTAACTTTCTTACATTAGAACCTATTTTGACAGGAGACAAATAAAATGCCAGCATGTCTTTGGATTGTGGTGAGAAACCCACACAGGGAGAACATATAAACTTCAACACAAGGATTAGCATGTTGGGGAATTGAACCAACATCCCAGGTGCTGGTAGACAGAACTGCTACCCACTTAGCCACCAGGCAGCCCCAAGCATGGTCTCTACATCTCAGTGGTGTGAACCAGCCCTAAGTCCATAGCCATGCTCAGTGTCACAAGCAATATACAATATATTGGCCTAAGTATTGGGACACCTGCCTTTAAACACACATGAACTGTAATGGCATCCCAGTATTAGTATTGGGTTCAAAACTCATTTGGCCCACCTTTTGCAGCTATAACAGCTTCAACTCCTCTTGTCCACAAGGTTTAGGAGTGTGTCTATGGGAATGTTTGACCATTCTTCCAAGTGCATTTGTGAGGTCAGGCACTGATGTTGGACGAGAAGGCCTGACCTACAGTCTCCTCTCTAATTTATCCCCAAGGTGTTCTGTTGTGTTGAGGTCAGGACTCTGTGCAGGCCAGTCAAGTTCCTCCACCCCAAAATCACTCATCCATGTCTTTATGGACCTTGCTTTGCGCACTGGTCCAAATGATTTGGTGGAGGGGTATTATGGTGCGGGGTTGTTTTTCAGGGGTTGGGCTTGGCCTCTTAGCTTCAGATAAGGGAACTCTTAAGGCGTCAGCATACCAAGACATTTTGGACAATTTCATGCTCCCAACTTTGTGGGGACAGTTTGGGGAAAGCCCCTTCCTGTTCCAACATGACTGCACACCAGTGCACAAAGCAAGGTCCATAAAGACATGGATGAGCAAGTTTGGGGTGGAGAAACTTGACTGGCCTGCACAGAGTCCTGGCCTCAACCCGATAGAACACCCTTTGGCTGAATTAGAGTAGAGACTGCAAGCCAGGCCTTCTCATCCAACATCAGTGCCTGGCCTCACAAATGCACTTCTGGAAGAATGATCAAACATTCCCATAGGCAGACTAAACCTTGTGGACAGCCTTCCCAGAAGCTGTTCTAGCTGCAAAGGGTGGGCCAAATCAAATTTTAACCCTACGGACTAAGACTGGGCTGCCATTAAAGTTCATGTGTGTGTAAAGGCAGGCGTCCCAATACTTTTGGCTATATAGTGTATCTGGAAAAGACTTACAATGGTGGTGGAACCCTCCTACACATAACTACTACAATTAGGCATAGTTATAGGACCTGGGAGATGAGACAACTTCTCTACATGAAGTAACATGGTTGGGATTTGAACCCAGACCCTCAGAGATACTAAGCAGAAGTTCTAACCTCTAAGCCACGGAGCTGCCACATGTGAGACCCTACTACACATAACTACACATAAATACACATAAAAACACATAAATACTGCATTTCTATGGACATACAGGTGATGGAATTACATTACTCAAGAGTAATTCTTCTTGATTTATTCTGTGATATTTGGTGTTTTTTGTGGGTGAGAGTAGAATATTACCCTCAAATTTTTGGGAATTACATTTTGCTTTCTGATGTTGGTACACATATCACATTTTTTGGGCTCAAATTATGAATATTTGGAAATAATAAAAAGCACAAAAAATTGTGATTCATTTTAAATTTTCATCAGCAATGGTATTGTTTGTGGATTGTAAAGAATCCTGTGTGAGTTTGGGGTAAAGATTGTTGTGAGATGAAGAATATCAAGTGAAAGTGACAGAGAAAGATATATTTTACCAAAACATCAAAACATTCCACATTGTAGCATTCTTAGAATCAAAATATTTTAAGTAGAAGCAACAATGTTGCAAAGGAAAATTTATTTCACAGAAAGATACATTTCATGTCAACATTAAAAGGTTTTTTTGTGAAAGTTAGAATTGTTCCATTAGAATCAATGACTGAAACTTCATTTGGACTAAATTAGAGCAGATTTTAACTCCCAAAAAATGCTCTCTAATTAGCTCTCATTTTGGTATTTACTATACCTCCAGGTAAAAAAGACACTTGAGTTAAAATGAGAGTTATTTTCAGGTCTGAGCATGCTCAGTTGTGTTGGCACCTAGTTGTCCAAAACGGGGAATTTTTCACTTTTCAGACTTTTAAAGATATTTCAGTGTAGAAATCACTTTTTCACACAGTTTAAAAGCAGATAATCTTTAAATAATATACCGCATATTTCAGTACCATTTAGGCAATTATATCATGCTCTAAACAATATTTCCATGTGCAATTCTCTAGCTTTTAGCAGAGTAAGGGTTTGGGCTCTATTTAGTTTCAGGGAGCTATAGTAAATTCGATTTTGGGAGTATTTTCTCACCAGCGCTATAGTGAATACCATTTTAGCGCGAATTAGCGCTATTAGCGCTAATGCGCGCTAAATTGCCGCGAATTAGCGCTAATTCGCGGCAATTTGCGCGAATTAGCGCCATAGCGCTATAGTAAATGACCCCCAATGTGTCAGTATTACATTACATATCCCTGTATATTGCGGTCATTCAGGTGATTATCTAATAGTTTCTTGAAGCTATCAATGCTCCCCGCTGAGACCACCGCCTGTGGAAGGGAATTCCACATCCTTGCCGCTCTTACAGTAAAGAACCCTCTACGTAGTTTAAGGTTAAACCTCTTTTCCTCTAATTGCAATGAGTGGCCACGAGTCTTATTAAACTCTCTTCTGCGAAAAAGTTTTATCCCTATTGTGGGGTCACCAGTACAGTATTTGTAAATTGAAATCATATCCCCTCTCAAGCGTCTCTTCTCCAGAGAGAATAAGTTCAGTGCTCGCAACCTTTCCTCATAACTAAGATCCTCCAGACCCTTTATTAGCTTTGTTGCCCTTCTTTGTACTCGCTCCATTTCCAGTACGTCCCTCCTGAGGACTGGTGCCCAGAACTGGACAGCATACTCCAGGTGCTGGCGGACCAGAGTCTTGTAGAGCGGGAGAATTATCGTTTTATCTCTGCAGTTGATCCCCCTTTTAATGCATGCCAATATTCTGTTTGCTTTATTAGCAGCAGCTTGGCATTGCATGCCGTTGCTGAGCCTATCATCCACTAGGACCCCCAAGTCCTTTTCCATCCTAGATTCCCCCAGAGGTTCTCCCCCCAGTGTATAGATTACATTCATATTTTTGACACCCAAATGCATTATTTTACATTTTTCTACATTGAACCTCATTTGCCATGTAGTCGCCCACCCCATTAATTTGTTCAGGTCTTTTTGCAAGGTTTCCACATCCTGCGGAGAAGTTATTGCCCTGCTTAGCTTAGTATTGTCTGCAAATACAGAGATGGAACTGTTTATCCCATCCTCCAGGTCATTTATGAACAAATTAAATAGGATTGGTCCCAGCACAGAACCCTGGGGGACCCCACTACCCACCCCTGACCATTCTGAGTACTCCCCATTTATCACCACCCTCTGAACACGCCCTTGTAGCCAGTTTTCAATCCATGTACTCACCCTATGGTCCATGCCAACGCACCTTATTTTGTACAGTAAACGTTTATGGGGAACTGTGTCAAATGCTTTTGCAAAATCCAGATACACCACGTCTACGGGCCTTCCTTTATCTAGATGGCAACTCACCTCCTCATAGAAGGTTAATAGATTGGTTTGGCAAGAACGATTCTTCATGAATCCATGTTGATTACTGCTAATGATATCATTCTTAATACTAAAATCTTGTATATAGTCCCTTATCATCCCCTCCAAGAGTTTACATACTATTGATGTTAGGCTAACTGGTCTGTAATTCCCAGGGATGTATTTTGGGCCCTTTTTAAATATTGGTGCTACATTGGCTTTTCTCCAATCAGCTGGCACCATTCCAGTCAATAGACTGTCTGTAAAAATTAGGAACAACGGTCTGGCAATCACCTGACTGAGTTCCCTAAGTACCCTCGGATGCAAGCCATCTGGTCCCGGTGATTTATTAATGTTAAGTTTCTCAAGTCTAATTTTAATTCCGTCCTCTGTTAACCATGTAGGTGCTTCCTGTGTTGTGTCATGAGGATAAACACTGCAGTTTTGGTTACTGAAGCCCCCCGATTCACTCGTGAATACTGAGGAGAAGAATAAATTCAATACCTCTGCCATCTCCCCATCCTTTGTAACCAGATGTCCTTCCTCATTCTTTATGGGGCCAATATGGTCTGTCCTCCCTTTTTTACTGTTTACATACTTAAAGAATTTCTTGGGATTTTTTTTGCTCTCCTCCGCTATGTGTCTTTCATGTTCTATCTTAGCCGTCCTAATTGCACCCTTACATTTCTTATTGCATTCTTTATAAATTCTGAATGCTGTGGATGATCCCTCAACCTTGTATTTTTTGAAGGCCTTCTCCTTTGCTTTTATATGCATTTTTACATTGGAGTTAAGCCATCCAGGATGTTTGTTCGCTCTTTTAAATTTATTACCCAATGGGATACATTGGCTAATGCCCTTATTTAATATGCTCTTAAAGCAAACCCATCTCTCCTCTGTATTCTTTGTTCCTAATATTTTATCCCAATTTATGCCTTTTAGCAAGGTTTGTAGTTTAGGGAAGTTGGCTCTTTTGAAATTCAGTGTCTTTGTGTTCCCTTCATGTCTCCTATTTGTGTGATTTATACTGAAACTAATTGACCTGTGATCGCTGTTACCTAAATTGCCCCGTATTTCCACATCTGTTATCAGGTCTGTATTGTTGGTAATCAGTAGATCTAGTAATGTTTTATTTCTAGTTGGTGCGTCTACCATCTGACCCATAAAATTGTCCTGCAAGACATTAAGGAAGTGGCGAGCCTTAAATGAATGCGCGGTTCCCTCCGCCCAGTCTATGTCTGGATAATTAAAATCCCCCATTATGATAACACTTCCCATCCTTGCTGCTAATCCAATTTGTGATAGGAGATCCGTCTCCACTTCCTCCCTCAGGTTAGGGGGCCTATAGCATACTCCCAGTATTATTTTCCCCTTAGCTTCATCCCTTTGGAGCTCTACCCATAAAGATTCCACCTCCTCCCTAGCCCCCTCAGTGATGTCATCTCTCACATTCACTTGTACATTATTCTTGATATATAGGCATACCCCTCCCCCTTTTTTACCCTCTCTATCCTTGCGGTATAGGGTATACCCTTGAATGTTTGCCAGCCAATCATGAGAGCTGTTGAACCAGGTCTCTGAAATTCCCACAAAATCTAAATCCTCCTTGTACAACAGTATCTCTAGTTCACCCATCTTGTCCGCCAGGCTCCTGGCATTGGTGAACATGCCACATAGTTTAGACCGGTCGCATATTGTCCTCGTATTGGGTGTTTCAAGATTGCAACTTGGACTTGCTACTATACTCACCTTGTGTTTTTGTGCTTTGGTTAACCTACCACTAATGCCCCCAATACTACCCTCTGGAATATCTTCCGCGCTGGCTATCACTGTCTCTGGACCCTCCCCCCCATCGCCTAGTTTAAAAACCCCTCTAACTTTTTGGCCATCTTCATTCCCAGCAGATCTGCACCCTCCTCATTTAGGTGCAGTCCATCCCTTCTATAGTACCGGTTACCGACTGAGAAGTCGGCCCAGTCCTCCAGGAACCCAAACCCCTCCTTACTACACCAGCTCTTCAGCCACTTGTTTACTTCCCTAATCTCCCTCTGCCTCTCTGGTGTGGCTCGATGTACCGGTAGTATTCCTGAGAACACTACCTTGGAGGTCCTTTTCCTCAATTTAGCTCCTAAGTCCCTAAAATCGTTCTTTAGGACACTCCATCTGCCTCTGACTTTGTCATTGGTGCCAACGTGCACCATGACAGCCGGGTCTTCCCCAGCCCCTCCCAGTAATCTGTCCACAAGATCCGTGATGTGCTGAACCCGAGCGCCCGGTAGACAACATACTGTTCGGCGCTTCAGGTCTTGGTTACAGATTGCCCTCTCTGTCCTTCTAAGAATTGAGTCCCCTACCACCAGAATCTGTCTTTCCTTTCCCTTTGCTGCCCCCCCACTCTCACTGGAGGAGTTCTTCCCCTGGCAGCTAGGAGAGTCCCTCAACTCCAGCAGTGCTGGTCCCTGACTGGTTACACCAATGTCACTCAATGGAGCGTACTTATTGGGATGCTCCAGTCCTGGATCGGCCTCCCTGGCACTTCCCCCTCTACCTTTCCTGATTGTCACCCATCTACTCTTTGCTAGTGCCTGCACCTCTTTGTCTCCACCCACCTCTGCGCTGGCCCCTGCCGGCACCTGCCGTGTACGTTCCTGGCTCACCTTTAGTATGGAGGGACTTCTCAGTGCTGACAGTTGCTTCCCCAGATTCAGAACCTGGGCTTCCAGGGAAACAATGTGCTTACATTTTGCACAGCAGTATTCGCCCTCGATCGGATGATCAAGGAACGCATACATGCGGCAAGATGTACAAAGAGTCGCCTCTCCACACCCGCCGGGCATCGTACCTATTAAATTTAGTGAGGATTTGGGGATTTTACCCTGTCCAAATTACCTAACAACTAGCTTCCTGGCACTAATACTCAAGACAATACACAGGTACACAATACACAAGTACTAACGATCCACACACACTACTCAGACAACACTCAGATACTCACACTACACAGGTACTATGACCCCTGTTATAACCTCCTGTTTTAAACTCTTGTTTATAACTCCCACTTAAAAAAGCTCCACTTACACCAAGCTCCACAGCTTCAAACTGAGCACACTCAACTGAGTCCTACAACAAGTTAAATAGTCACCTGGGAGCAATTAACCACACCCTTAATTGATAGACTGATGAAACAAAACAAAAAAAAAAAAAAAGAAAAGCTATTTAAAAAGTGACAGCAAAAGGCAAGATAAAAACTAAAAGGAAAAGTCCCCAAAATGCAACCCAGCAAACACCAACAGACAGCAGCAATACACACACCAACAGACAGCAGCAATACACACACCAACAGACAGCAGCAATACACACACCAGCAGACAGCAGCAATACACACACCAACAGACAGCAAGACTTGTATACTCTAACTCTTGTTTATAACTCCCACTTAAAAAAGCTCCACTTACACCAAGCTCCACAGCTTCATGGTTCGGGTCTGAACTTTTGTGATGTTCGAGAGTTCTGGTGCAAACCGAACGAGGAGGAGTTTGGTCCAACTCTAGTGATAATATCCCCTTATGTATTTATACATGGTGATCATATATCCTTATATGTATTTATACATGGTGATTATATCCCCCTTATATATTCATACATAGTAATCATATCCCCCTTATGTATTTATACATGGAGATCATATCCCTGCTTATGTATTTATACATGGAGATCATATCCCCCCTTATGTATTATACATGGAGATCATATCCCCCTTATGTATTTATACATGGAGATCATATCCATGTCATGTCTGGAATGGGTAGTTTGTTCAGCCACTATGCCCTCTGACCAATCACAGCCTGCGTCTTACTTCAGGCAGAACAGACTCTGGAATACAGGCACACAGTGTATCTGCACAGTATCCTATAACCCCGCCCCACCCACGTTCAGGAGGAAGAGATGATTGGTCACATGACAGATAGTTAGATGGTGGGTGGTGTGTCCTACTAGATACGGCACCTCATCCCGATTGAAAGAGTCTCAAGGTGGGGGAAAGGGGAGGATGGGATTATTACGGTGCCACCAATAAGAGCAAGTTTTATAAAATCATTTTGTTTATTTTAATATCAAAAACATCTAAAAATGTTTACATGAAAAAGTACACAAAACACAAAACAGAAGTACAATTCAAATGAGTGACCGTCACCAATGATGTTGAAAGGTGATCGTAGTCTTTTGATTCCAACTAGTTTCGCCAAAACATTGGCTTCATCAGGGGAATGTATAAATGTACTGTAGACAATAAAACCACTAAAATAAAGAAAAGATGTAATATTAGAGCAACATAATCTTGTAACGCTGAAGGCAGACCATCGCATCGCAGAGCGGGCAAATTGCTGCCCACCCATATCCATGACAGATGTTTTTAACTTCGTAACAATGTAAGAAAAATCACTTCATTAATTAGGCAATGCAGTCATGGTGCCGGTGTTTCGTCAGATTAGGCGACCCATCAGAATTTGTAATGGGAGTGACATTCCATTGCCATCATCTTGCTACAACCCGCACTCCTTCACAGTAAGGATACAGTGAGAAGGCGGAAAGCGGACATCTTGTTACACCCACCGGAGTCTTGAATTTTGCAAGTACTTTTAATAGTAAGCTGAGCTTATATAGTGGATTTAGAAATCCGTCGGACTGTTTAGATGTAGATTTTTGAGTGGTGTTCTATCAGATTAGCAAACCTGTGCGATCGACAGGCTCACCGCTGCTTTTAACCATCTCCCGACTGCCTCACACAGATATATTGCGGCAGAAGGGCACATACGGGGACATCTGCCTGTATGTGCCCTTCTGCCGCAGTGCCTGTACGTTGCCCTTTAAGAGGCGGCTTGCCGGCACGCGAGTGCGTGTGCCCTCCGGGAGCTCCGTGACCGTGATCGCGGGTCCCGTGGACCCGATGTCCGCGGGGATACCAGCGATCGTCCCACGGTGAGGAAGAACAGGGTGAGGCTAAAGTAACAAGCATCTCCCCGTTCTGCCTAGTGACACTGTCACTGATCACAGCTTCCTGTAATCGGGAGCGGTGATCAGTGATCTGTCACACACAGCCCCTCTCCCCCACAGTTAGAATCACTCGCTAGGACACACTTAACCCCCTACGGCGCCAAATAGTTTTAAACCCCTTCACTGGCAGTCACATTTACACAGTAATCAATGCATTTTTAGTTGCACCGATCGCTGTATAAATGTGAAGGGTCCCAAAATCGCGCCAAAAGTGTCTGATGTGTCTGCCATAATGTTGCAGTCATGATAAAAATCGCTGATCGCCGCCATTACTAGTAAAAAAATATCAATAAAAATGCTTTAAAACTATCCTCTATTTTGTAGACGCTATAACTTTTGCGCAAACCAATCAATAAACGCTTATTGCGATTTTTTTACCAAGAATATGTAAAAGAATATGTATCGGTCTAAACTGAGGAAAAAATATGTTTTTTTTATATATTTTTGGGGGATATTTATTATAGCAAAAAGTAAAAAATAATGTATTTTTTTCAAAATTGTCGCTATTGTTTTGTTTATAGAGCAAAAAATAAAAACCGCAGAGGTGATCAAATGCCACCAAAAGAAAGCTCTATTTGTGGGAAAAAAGGACACAATTTTGATTGGGTGCAACGTCGCACAACTGCGCAATTGTCAGCTAAAGCGACGCAGTGCTGAATCTCAAAAAGTGCTCTGGTCAGGAAGGGGGGTAAATCCTTCCGGGACTGAAGTGGTTAAAATTCAGCATCTAAACAGTCCGACGGATTTCTAAATACTGAACTTCACCATATAAGCTCAGCTTACTATTAAAATTACTTGTGAAATTCAAGACTCCGGTGAGTGTAACAAGATGTCCGCTTGCCGCCTTGTTACTGCGGACGAATGCGGAGTGTAGCAAGATGGCGGCGACGAAACGTCACTTCCGTTACAAATTCTAACGGGTCACCTAATCTGACGGAACACCTGGGCATAGTTATCGATGGATTGGAACGTGTCTATAACATTGGATGGTCACAATTTTAATAAAGGAGTAGAGAATGTCCAATATGGAAAGAGAATTTTCCCTCAGCTTATTGAATGAGCTGAACTGACTCTGACTTTAATCATCCAATCATGTGCCAGCAAAACTTCCTTGCACATGATTGGCTAGTGAATTTCACCTTTATTAACCACTTGCTTACAGGGCACTTAAACCCCCCTCCTATCCAGACCAATTTTGAGCTTTCAGCGCTGACGAACTTTGAATGACAATTGCGCGGTCATACAACACTGTACCCAAATGAAATTTTTATCATTTTTTCACCACAAATAGAGATTTCTTTTGGTGGTATTTGATCACCTCTGCAGTTTTTACTTTTTGTAAAAAAAAAAGTAAAATACTGAATTTAAAGAAATATATATATATTTTTTTTATATTTTGTTATAAAAAATTTAAAACAGGTCATTTTTCTCCTTCATTGATGTACGCTGATGAGGCGGCAGTGATGGGCACTGAAAGGCGGCAGTGATGGGCACTGATAGGCGGCAGTGATGGGCACTGATGGGTGGCAGTGATGGGCACTGATGGGTGGCAGTGATGGGCAGCACTGCTAGGTGGCATTGATTGACACTACAGTTGGGCATTGATAGGTGGCACTTGTGGGCATTGATAGGTGGCACTTGTGGGCACTGTTAGGTGGCACTGTGGGCACTGTTAGGTGGCACTGTGGGCACTTTTAGGTGGCACTAATAGATGGCACTGATGAGGCAGATGTGCCTCTTCCAATCCGGGACCGATGTCCCTGACATCTAATACCCTCGAGGTCCACTTTGTATCTGAAAAACAACAGAATGTAATAAAAAGATGATTAGAAACGAATAAAAGGAAATGATTCAATAATAGCGACAAAGAGAAGAGAAACAATTCTCTGTCAGGTGAGTCGGGATTTCGTGTACCATGTAACCCCTTTGCTACCAAGGTATGTTTATAGCTGTCCTGGGATTTAAGGGGTTAAAGCAGTGGAGGTCAACTTGAAAATTATAGAGGGTCTCCAATGCGGCCCCCCGACACGTCCAGAGGACCACACGATAGCAATGTATTTTCACACATCAATGCCCAAATTTTGATCCTGCTGAACTTTTTAACTGCAGTATGCACTTAGGAGGTTGGAGTACTACAACCCCCAGAATGAATAATTTATACTTCAATACTGCTGCCCAACCGCACAAAATAATTATACACCCAAAAATGAAGATTTTTTTGAAAAAGAAAATTAAAATGACCTGTGTACTGGGAATGATATGTAATATTAATACTCATATTAAAGCGGTGCTCCACCCAAAAGGGGAAGCTCTGCTTGTTTGCACCCCCCCCTCCACTGCCACATTTGGCACTTTTTGGGGGTATTGCTGACTCTCCCAACATCTTAGTCCCTGCATACGACACTAAGGATGTTCTTGCTTCGACTTTAGTTGGCTTAGAAGAAAGGTTGGCTTGTTGTACCCTCTGCTGAGGTGGCCGAAACCTCAATTCCCTCTTTGGGGTCTCTACGGCCTCCTCAGGCCTTACATACTTTTCCACTCCACCCGTTATTGGAACAGCTTTTATATGCTGATTGGGAGCACCCAGATAAGCATTTTATTCCTGCTTAAAGGTTTTCCTTACTTTATCCTATGGAGGAAAAATTCACCAAGAAATGGAGTGTGCCAGCGGTTGACACCGCTATTTCTTGCGCGAATAAGAGTCTAACTTGTCCAGTGAACAATGTCCAGGTGTTTAGGGATCCAGTAGATAAGAGACTGGAATCTCTGCTTAAAACCTTCTTTGCTATGGTCAGTGCAGTGATTGAACCTGCAGTGGCAGCAATTGGTGTTTGTTAATCCTTAAAGGACCAAATGAAGCAGGTCATAAGATATGTGCCTGCTCAACAGGCCCAGGACATGGCTGATCTGTCCAGGGCCTTATATTTTGCGGTTGACGCTATTAACAACTCTATTCATCAGGCATCACTCTCTTGCTAGTGCAGATGTGCAGAAGTCTGTGGCTGAAGCACTGGTCAGCCGAGTCACCTTGCAAGAGGCTGTTGACTGGGTTTCCCTTTCATGGGGAACAGCTGTTCGGGGAGGATTTGGACAAATACATTCAGAAGATTTCAAGTGGTAAAAGTAATCTTTTATCAGTGAAAAGGAAGAGTAAACGTCCTTCCTTTAAATGTTCATCCTCTCCAGGACCTGGGGAAACAGCCTCCAAGCAGTCGCAATGACCTCCGCCATCAGGTTCTAGAGTTAAACCTCAAGATCAAACCCAGGGGCCAAAGAAGCCCTGGGGACAAAAGCCTACAATACAGAGTCCCAAGGCCCCCTTTGAAGGAGTACCCCCACTCGACCGGGTGGGGGGAAGGTTTCTGCAGTTTTCAGAGACTTGGCAGGAGAGGAGATCCAGGACAAATGGGTCATCTCCGTAGTATCTCTAGTCTACAAGCTGGAGGTTCAGGAGTTTCCACCATCCCGTTTTCTAAAATCAAACGTGCCCAAAGACCTAACGAAAAGAGGATCTTTGTTTCTGGCACTAGACCGTTTGGTGTCTCAGGGGGTAATCCTAGAGATTCCCACAGGAGATCAGGGTATGGGATTTTATTCAAATCTCTTCATGGTTTCAAAACCGAATGGGGATGTCAGACCCATACTGGATCTCAAGGACCTAAACCAGTTCCTAAACATCCGTGCTTTTCGCATGGAGTCAATACAGTTAGTAGTCTCCACCCTACAGGGGGGGAGAATTTCTGGCGTCAGTGAACATCAGAGATGCATAACATGTACCCATTTTTCCCGCTCACCAAAAGATCCTACTGTTAGCGGTAGAAAGTCACCATTTCCAATTTGTGGCCCTGCACCAATTTGTTGGCTACTGCACCTCAGGTATTCACAAAGATGCTAGCCCCGCTCCTGGCAAAGCTAAGGACCTGGGGTATAACAGTGATGGCATATCTGGACGACCTGCTGCTGGTAGATCAGTCGATAGCTCACCTAAATCAGAATGTGTCCACCACGGTCAAGTATCTGGACACTTGGGGGTGATATTCAACTTTGAGAAATCAGCCTTACATCCAGTAAGAAGACTGGAGTTTTTGGGTCTGGTCATAGACACGGCCCAGAGAAAGGTGTTTTTGCCCCAAGCAAAAGTCAGTGCTATAAAAAAGCTGGTCCAGCTGATCAAGGCGAAGAAGAATCCTTCCATCCGCCTATGCATGAGGTTATTAGGGAAGATGGCTTCATTCGAAGCAGTCCCCTATGCCCAATTTCATTCAAGACTGTTGCAAAACAGGATCTTGTCGGCTTGGAACAAGAGAGTTCAAGCCTTGGATTTACTGATCAATCTGACCCCAGGAGTTCGTCCGAACCTCAGTTGGTGGTTGGTAGCCAAGAATTTGCAGAAAAAATCCTTTATGCCGATTACTTGGAAGTTTGTGACGATGGATGCCAGTCTGTCAGACTGGGGAACAGTCCTAGAGGAGACTACGGTCCAAGGGAAATGGCACGAAGTCGAGAAGACCTTGCCCATCAACATCCTAGAGATTCGGGTGGCAAATCTGGCTCTGAGGGCCTGGACATCCAGGTTGCGGGATTGTCCCATCAGGATTCAATCTGACAATGCCACAGCAGTGGCCTACATCAATCACCAAGGGGGCACCAAAAGTCACGCAGCCCAAAGGAAGGTGAACCATATTCTGGCTTGGGCCGAGAAGCATATACCTTGCCTTTCTGCAGTTTTCATTCCGGGGTAGAGAATTGGCAGGCAGATTTCTTAAGTCACATCAACACTGAAAAAAAAAAGAAAAACAAGAAGTTGTTGGGCAAGGGTAGACCATAGGGGAGAACACCCCTTTTCTCTTTTTTTTTTGGGGGGGGGGGGGGTTTCGCTCTGGCCAAATTATAGGGGGACATAGGGATTGGTGTTTTTTCTATGTATTATGCTTTTTTAGGCAAATAAACAATTGTAGTTTAACTAATGTAGGTGTGTGTAGATCTTCTTGTTTTTTTTTTATTTTTTCAGTGTTGATGTAGTCTAATTATTGATCACACCTCCCGAAATTCATTCGGTGAGTGCTACTATCTTGAATAGGCGGGACTCCCATCTGTGCTCTCTTTTTGTAGATTTCTTAAGCCGCCAGCAGCTGTTTCCAGGGAAATGGTCTCTACACCCCGATATCTTTCAGGCGATTTGCCAAAGATGGGGCACCCTGGATGTGGACCTATTAGCATCCAGGTTCAGCAAGAAGTTGATCAACTTTGTGTCAAGAACAAGGGACCCACTCGCATGCGGAACAGATGCGTTAGTGGCCTTGTGGGATCAGTTTTCACTGATTTATGCGTTCCCTCCAGTTCAGTTGATACCCCGACTTCTTCGCAGAAGCAAGCAGAAGGGGAAGCCAGTAATTCTGGTAGCCCCAGCATGCCTCAGAAGACCGTGGTATGCAGAGATTGTAAAGATGGCAGTAGTGGACCCATGGTCCCTTCCGCTGCGCCCAGACCTGCTTTTCGCAGGGACCAGTATTCCATCCTACCTTACAAACGCTACATTTAACAGTTTGGCTATTGAATCCCATATTCTAAAGAATCGCATGCTTTCAGGTTCAGTGGTTTCTACCCTGATTAATGCTAGTAAGCCAGCCTCCAGAGTCATTTTACTATAGAGTCTGGAGGTCTTATGTCTCTTGGTGTGAGTCCAAGAGATGGCATCCCCGGAAGTATGTCATAGGTAGAATTCTTGCCTTTCTACAGCTGGGAGTAGAAATGAAGCTGGCCTTGAGTACTATCAAGGGTCAAATCTCGGCCTTATCAGTGTTGTTTCAAAGACCGCTTGCTTCACATTCCCTAATCTGGGCCTTTGGATTAAAAAAGCACAAAGACCACCGGAGAGGGAGATGCCCTCCCTAGTGGTAGTAACATTAAAAGCTTGGGATAATATAATAAAATATATATATATAAATATAATATAGAGGCCCAATGACCCCACTATTTAGCAATCCAGAGTTTCCACTGACACTTGAAGCTAAAACATTTCTTAAATGGAAAAGAAGTGGGGACACTAGGATAATAGAAATGATGGAAGACAATAAACTGCTCCCATTGGAAAAGCTGGGGGTAGAACATAAAAATAAATGGATGCAGTATGGTCTGCTCCAGCGGTATATAGAGTCTTTAACAAAAGAATCCATAATAGATAGGCCTTTGACAAACTTAGAAAAACATTTTTTGCAAGAACTAAGACCCACCCATGTCTTATCTAAGATTTATAAATATTTAATTTCAGAAAATAATAGACAGATATTACCATATGTTTAAAAGTGGGAATTAGAGATTGGAATAGAATTTTCTAGGGAAATGTGGGGAAAAGCAATTATAGCGACTCATAAACTCTCAACATCGGCTAAACATCAGGAAAGAAACTATAAAATCTTAGCCAGATGGTATAGATGCCCTGTGGATTTACATAAAATGAACCCGGATAACACAGACATATGCTGGAGGTGTCATTTAACTCAGGGCACAATGTCACATATTTGGTACTATTGCTCAGAAATCCAACCATTCTGGCAAAAGATATTCAAGATCTTTAGAGCACTGACTGGAACCAAACTGTATCCAGAAATACAAGTAGCAGTTTTATCCATGATTCCAGGATCAATAAAAAAGATAAAAAAGGGAATTCTGAAATATTTTTTGACAGCATCACGAACGGTTATAGCAAGAAAATGGAAAAACACACGGGCGCTGTCTGTTACGGAATGGGAATGTGAGATGACGGAAATGCGTACCTTGGAGGAAAGAATGATAATAGAAGAAGGGTTAAAAAAGCAAAGATTTAATATATGGACTAGATGGGAGGAGTTCAGAGCCTCTTCGAGATTTTTGAGGACAATATAGAAACAATAAAGAACATAATGGGAAGAGACCCCTTTTAACAAGGAGGGTTTTCCTTCTTTTTTTTTTTCCCTTCTCCATCAGTATGAATGGGTATGAGTGTGGGGAAGTGGGTGGGTAAATAGGTTTTAAATATAGGTTCTACATCCTTGATTTAAGAGTATGAAGAGTTAAAGTGTAAAAGAAATTTTGAATGATGTTTTGATAAAAAATGATAGAATTGCTTTATTATACGGATGTATATAAGTTTGATAAATGTGTTTCTGAAAATGTTTTGATAAATAAAGATTGTAAAATAAAATAAATAAATACACCAGTTAGACCGCCCTTGTGCCCATGGATTTGAATCTAGCTTTGTCAGTATTACAAAAACAACCTTTTGAGCCGATACGCCATATTCCTTGGTCCTTTTGACAAGGAAATTGGTTTTTCTGGTTGCTATATCTTCTGCTAGAGTTGGCTGCTTTTTCTTATAAAGAGCCATATTTAATTATTCACAGGGACAGGGTGGTGTTGCGTCCTCACCCGTCCTTTCTTCCTAAGGTAGTGTCAGGTTTTCATCTGAACCAGGATGTGACCCTGCTTTCATTTTTTCCAGAACCAAGTTCTGCGAAGGAAAAGTCATTGCACTCGCTTGATATAGTGAGAGCAGTCAAAGTCTATCTGAAAGCGACAGCTCAGATATGGAAATCTGATGTTTTGTTTGTGCTGCCAGAAGGTCCCAGGAAGGGGCAGGCAGCGTCAAAGTCTACTATTTCTAAGTGGATTCAGCAAGTTATTATCCAGGCTTATGGTTTGAAAAGGAGGGTTCCACCCTTTCAAGTTAGAGCGCACTCCACCAGAGCAGTAAGTAGACATGTGCGATTAGTTTTGTACGAATTGAAAATTCGTATGAATTTCCGTAAATTTGTACATTCGGGATGATCCGAAATATAAATTGCTATGCCTCCGAATTTTCATTTACGATTTTCGGATCCAAATTGCTAAAGAACATTTGTAATTGTTACGAAAAGTTAACGAACCTAAAAGTTACAAACCCAGGAAGTCAGCACAGCACAGGGATGATGGGAGCCCCTCATAATGATAAATTTATCATAACGAATTCGTAATTGATACGAAAAGTTAACAAAGCCAAACGAAAATTTGTATTTTGTATGAAAATTTGGACACGAATTACGAAAAACGAATTAATTCTAATACGAAATGGAACAGAACGAAACAAATTTATTGACGGTGCACATGTCTAGCAGTAAGTGCTTCCTGGGCAGTGCATCACCAAGCATCCATGACTCAGATCTGCAAGGCTGCAACTTGGGCTTCTGTCCATACATTCACTAGATTCTATCAGGTGGATGTAAAAGAGCATGAGGATGCCGCCTTTGGGCGCAGTGTGCTGCAGGCAGCAGTATAGGTCCTCATGTCTGATGGTGGCCTGTGTTTTCTGTGTCTCCCTCCCCTCAGATGGCATTGCTTTGGGACATCCCACATAGTAATTACTATGGCTGCTCTGTGTCCCGTGATGTACGAGAAAGAAAATAGAATTTTTATAACAGCTTACCTGTAAAATCCTTTTCTTGGAGTACATCACAGGACAGAGAGGTCCCACCCCTCTTGTTGGGATATATGTATATTGCTTTGCTACAAAAACTGAGGTACTCCCGGTATGGGAGGGGTTATATAGGGAGGCATCTTCCTGTCTTGGGTGTGCCAGTGTCCATCACCTGAAGGTGGCCTATAACCCACATAGTAATTACTATGGCTGCTCTGTGTCCCGTGATGTACTCCAAGAAAAGGATTTTACAGGTAAACTGTTATAAAAATTCTATTTTCTTCTTCTCATTACAGTTGCCAATTTACTAGTGTTTCTCAGTACATTTAATGCTGCACTTAGTTTGCTGCCCCCGGGTATGTCCTCTTGGTTCTGCAGGTGTATCCATCCACCCAATGTTTCATTCCTGGTGTGAGGTTCTCTGTTGTTGTGAGACTGTCCATCGGAAACCCTTACTATGTGATGAACCTGATTTAACTGTCACAATGTGAGTTGCCATTTGTCTTTTCCCCACAATAAGCCTGTTAATATACTACACTCAGATTGTGCCCTGCTGTTCTTCTTAACTGTTTTCATAGAGATACTTCAGTCCCTTCAGAGGTGCTGCATCTGGTGCATTGAGATCAGCAGGAAGTTACCTTGAATGCTCCGGTTGGACTCTATGAACTTTTTGCTCTTCTGTATAGACATTTATATACACACAATACTTATTGTTCCATATACTCCATTACTACAGAAGAGGAGCCGGTACAACTGTGCCAGGCTGAAGGGGAGGCCAAATGGAGGATTCTAAAAAAATGTTGTCTGGATTGCGACTTTAAATAATAAATTAGTAAGCACGGGTCTAAAAATATAGAAGACACTTACTCATGAATTCGCCAAAACTTCTTACCCCGAAGCATCGGTCCTCATCCTTTGTACAGTTTTGCACTGGAAAGCTAAATCTTTCTGTCTCAGTACAGGTTCCCTTATAGCACTGCAAAGCCTCACCTAGAAGAAGATATATAGAGATTAGCAACACAACAGACAGGGAGCCTCTAAACTCTTCTGCTGTCAACACACTGCCTCTCATCCACTGACATCCCAAGCCCCTCCCAGGACTATAGAACACCTCCACCTAATGGCACCCGAAGGAGAGAACTTGAAGACGCATTGTCCTCATCAGAGAAAAATGTGTTTTGCCTGGGGGGGTACTCCATAGCAAGCTACCTTCCCAATACTGGGGGCATATGGCCAGGTATGATTGGGGGGGAGATGTTCACCCCCTCTCTTTCCTAGCTATCCAGTCTGCATGGGTCTGGTGTGGATCTATGATACGGGTCTGGTATGGAGGAATGCAATCTGCCATTTCGCCAGCAATTTAACCACTTGACCTCCGGAAAGTTTTACCCCCTTCATGAATAGGGCATGTTTTGCTATTCAGCACTGCGCTACTTGCTAGCTGGTAATTGCTTGGCCATGCAACACTGTACCCAAATTAAATTTATATCATTATTCACCCAAATAAAGCTTTCTTTTGGTGGTATTTGATCACCACCATTTTTTGTTTTTTATCTTTTTGCGGTAAAATCAAAAAAGAATGAACATTTAAAAAAAATGCTATTTTTTTATTAGCTCTTAGAAAACATATCCAAAAGAATCAAATTTCTTCATAGATTTAGACCAAAAAGTATTCTGCTACATGTCTTTGGTAAAAAAAAAAAATCACATTAAGTGTATATTGATTGGTTTGAGTGAAAGTTATATCGTCTACAGACTATGGGATACAGTGCCTTGAAAAAGTATTCATATCCCTTGAAATTTTCCACATTTTGTCATGTTAGAACCAAAAACAAAATGTATTTTATTGGGATATTATGTGATAGACCAACACAAAGTGGCACATAATTGTGAAGTAGAAGGAAAATGATAAATGATATAAATAAATATGTGAAAAGTGGGGGGGGGGATTTGCATGGCACCCCCCGAGTCAATACTTTGTAGAACCCCCTTTTCTCTGCAATTAAAGCTACAAGTCTTTTTTGGGAATGTCTCTACCAGCTTTGCACAACTAGAGAGGGACATTTTTGCCCATTCTTCTTTGTAAAATATCTCAAGCTCTATCAGATTGGATGGAGAGCGTCTGTGAACAGCAATTTTCAAGTCTTGCCACAGATTCTCAATGTGATTTAGGTCTGGACTGTGACTGGACCATTCTAACACCTGAATATGCTTTGATCTAAACCATTCCATTGTAGCTCTGGCTGTATGTTTAGGGTCATTGACCTGCTGGAAGGTAAACTGCCGCCCCTGGCTCAAGTCTTTTGTAGGGTCTAACAGGTTTTCTTCTAAGATTGTCCTGTATTTGTCTCCATCCATCTTCCAATCAACTCTGACCAGCTTCCCTGTCCCTGCTGAAGAAAAGCATCCCCACCACATGATGCTGCCACCACCATGTTTCACGGTGGGGTTGGTGTGTTCAGGGTGATGTGCATTGTTAGTTTTCCCCACACATAGCGTTTTGCTTTTAGGCCAAAGTTTATTTTGGTCTCATCTGACCAGAGCACATTCTTCCACATGTTTGCTATGTCCTCCACATGGCTTCTCACAAACTGCAAATTGGACTTCTTATGACTTTCTTTCACCAATGTCTTTCTTCTTGTCACTCTTCCATAAAGGGCAGATTTGTGGAGAACACGACTAATAGTTGTCCTGTGGACAGATTCTCCCACCTGAGCTGTGGATCTCTGCAGCTCCTCCAGAGTCACCATGGACCTCTTGGCTGCTTCTCTGATGAATGCTCTCCATGCCTGGCTGGTCAGTTTAGGTGGACGGCCATGTCTTGGTAGGTTTGCAGTTGTGCCATACTCTTTCCATTTTCCGATGATGGATTTAACAGAGCTCTGTGAGATGTTCAAATCTTGGGAGATTTTTTATAACCTAACCCTGCTTTATACTTCTCCACAACTTCATCCCTGACCTGTCTGGTGTGTGTCTTGGCCTTCATGATGCTGTTTGTTCACTAAGGTTCTCTGAGGGCTTCACAGAACAGCTGTATCACACAGGTGGACTCTATTTACTAATTAGGTGACTTCTGAAGGCAATTAGTTCCACTAGATTTTAGTTAGGGGTATCAGAGTAGAGGACTGAATACAAATCCCCCCCCCCAACTTTTTACATATTTATATATAAAACATTCTGAAAAACATTTAATTTTCCTTCCACTTCACAATTATGTGCCACTTTGTGTTGGTCTATCGCATAAAATCCCAACAAAATACATTTACGTTTTTGGTTGTAACATGAAAAATGTGGAAAATTTCAAGGGGTATGAATACTTTAAGGCACTGTATATACTGGAATTTACACAGTTATAGAGCTGCACAATTCTGGCTAAAATAAGAATCACAATTTTCTTGCTTAGAATAAAGATCACAATTCTCTTACGATTCTCATGGCGTATCATCATCTTTCACATTATACAAAAAAATTAGACTAATTTTACTGTTTCGTTTTTTTTTTTAATTCATTATAGTGTATTCTTTCCAAAAATATTGTGTTTGAAAGACCGCTGTACAAATACATATATGCAATAAAAAAATTGCAACAACCACCATTTTAGTCTCTAAGGTCTCTGCTAAAAAAATATGTATAATGTTTGGGGGTTCTAAGTAATTTTCTAGCAAAAAAATACAGATTTTTATTTGTAAGCAACAAAAGTCAGAAAAAGGTTTAGTCTGCAAGTATTTAAGATCTACATACAGACGTTCTTTCCTTTGATCTCTAAAAGAACAAAATGTTACAATATTTCTCTTTATCTCGCCTGAGCGATGTTGTGATAAACTTGAAAGTTTTTTTTTTTCTTGACAGCTGTCGGCTGGAGCAGAGAACTCTCTGCGCTGAATCGGGAAACTGCTGTGATAAGACTAAGAGGGGGGTAGAATCACAATCTCTATTCTTTAACGATTAATTGTGCAGCTCTAAACAGTGATATACGCTATACTGTAATAATGGTGATCAGTGAATTAAAGTGTGACTGTGATAGTGTGATGGGCAATATGCCACTAACATACACTATCTGTGAGGGTCACTAATGGACTAACTGACACTGACATCAATAGTGACACTAATACAGTGATCAGTGCTAATACTGTATACTGTCACTGTACTAATGACACTGGTTTGGAAGGGGGTAACATCTAGCGGCAATCAATGGGTTAACTATGTGCCTAACATTGTGTAATGTGGGCTGCTTTTCATTTCTTCCTGTCAGGAGCTTCAATATAAAGTAACAAATATTCAGCAGAAGAAATTGGAATGAAAACAAAGTCAGTGTGCTGCTAGTATAGATGTTGGACTATGGACAATGCATTGTTATACACTGGACTCTAGGATAGTAAGACAAAATGTATAATATGGAAATGTTTTTACTTACCATGGATGAAGAGGAGCCCCAGGATTAGGAGAGTGATCACAGCTTTCATCATGATGTTCTGCAAGCTCTGCTATGAACTGTGTAGTGGCCCCGGGCCCCTATATTTATAGGACTGGGGGGCGGAGCTATGTCACTGCTGGTCACATTTCAGAACTTGTTTTTCTTTTTTTTGCGCAGGTACTGTTGGCAATATTTGATCAATATTGCTAATCAGAATCTGTTCACTTCCTGAGACAGTACAATGATTCCTCTGTAGTAAGGGAAGCATGGAGAAGGTACTGGTCATTATTCCAGAAGGAATGTTCTGTATTCTGGAACATGGTTGTGTTTAAGTGTTTCCATTCCAGAACAGGTGAGGTTAGGAAAATCACAATGTGTATTAGAGGAGTGCACAGTGTATGACAAAAGGAAATATGTGTAGGAGAGAAGTGCAGAAGGTATGAGAGAGAGCAGTATATACAGGAGAGGAGTATGGAGGGTACGACAGTGAACAATTTGTACAGGAGAGGAGTGTGTGGGTATGACAGTGGGCAGTATGTATAGGAGAGGAATGTTAAGGTTATGACAGTGGGCAAAATGTACAGGAGAGGAGTGTGGAAGGTATCACAGTGGGCAGTATTTACAGGAGAGGAGTGTGAGGGGTGTAATCATGGGCAGTATGTACAGGAGAGGAGTGTGGAGGGTATGAAAGAGAGCAGTATGTTCAGGAGAGGAGTGTGGAGGGGATGACAGTGGGCAGTATGTAGAGGAGGGGAGTGTGAAGGGTATGACAGTGGACAAAATGTACAGGAGAGGAGTGTGAGAGGTATAGCCATGGGCAGTATGTGCAGGAGAGAAGTGTGGAGGGTCTGACAGTGGGCAGTATGTGCAGGAGAGGAGTGTGGAGGGTATGACAGTGGGCAGTATGTTCAGGAGAGGAGTGTGGAGGGTATGCAGCTGGTAGTATGTACAGGAAAGGAGTGTGGATATTATGAAGGTGGGCAGTATGTAAAGGAGAAGAGTTTGGATGATATAAAAGGGGACAATATGTACATGAGAGGAGTGTGGAGTGAATGACAGTTTGTCAAATAAAGTGAAAAAAAATAACATAAATACATCAGTAGAGCAGACCGACCTAAGATCGTTCATTTCATATCCAGTTGATAATTGACTGTAGTTTCTTTATGTAAAAGAATAAGA
This sequence comes from Lithobates septentrionalis, assembly GCA_037952835.1. Lineage (NCBI taxonomy): Eukaryota > Metazoa > Chordata > Amphibia > Anura > Ranidae > Lithobates > Lithobates septentrionalis. Next base: position 969,902 of record JBBDGP010003344.1, on the reverse strand, counting down.
AAAACGTCTCATTGCAGATCATTCATTTTGGACTCAGTCTCACAGTCACTTTCTGTCATGGGGGAGTCTTCCTCCATAGAGCTGGGTGGTTCTTCTGCTGCTGCTGTGGTTTGTTTAAATGATGCCATCATGTTACTCCTGTTGTCTGTTATAACGCTTAGGATCATGGATGTCCGCAGAACTTTTTTCAAGGAGGGGGGCGCGTCAGCAGAAGCGATACACAGTTGCATTTAACCCTTTCTTCAACCACTAGCGGGGGTTAAAAGCGCCCTGCTAGTGGCCGAATAGCGTCTCTAAAATGATGGTAAAGCGCCACTAAAACTAGCGGCCCTTTACAGATAATGCGGCCAGATGGCAGTGTGAAATAGCTCTTGAGATAATTCAGCTTCACTCCATGCCCATATAAATATAGCCTAGAGAATGTACATATATATATATATATATATATATATATATATATATATATTCTCCTCCTAACTGGCACAGTGACACTGCAATTCTGTTACCTGTGGTTCTTCAGTGATGCGATAGCACTGGCAGCATATTCTCTCTCGGTCACTGCACACACCTGTGGGAGGAGCCGGCACCACGCTGGCCGGATTGGCATAGCGATGTTATAAAGGCAGGCTGAGGCAACCAATCACGTTCCAGAACAGCCAAGATGTTGAGCAGAGGCCCGAGCGGCAGTCAGAGCCAATCCGATAATCAGGCCAGGGGTGAGGGAGGGAGGGACGGATGTCTGTATCAATCTGTGATAAGTCGGAACAGACTGAGAGCAGCCCCAGGCCAGCAGACAAGGTGGCAGCCATTGCGTTACACAGGGCAACTATCTTCACTCTTCAACACCTTCTTATAGAGGTCGACCGATATGGGTTTTTCTCTGGCCGATGCCGATATTTAGAAATCGGGCGGCCAATGGCTGATATATGATGCCGATTTTTGCGGCCGATATTTTATGCCGATTTTTTTTTTTGGCAGGCACTGACAGGTGGCACTGGTTGGCACTGGCAGGTGGCACTGACAGGTGACACTGGCAAGTGGCACTGTTTGGCACTGGCAGGTGGCACTGATTGGAACTGGCAGGTGGTACTGGCAGGTGGCACTGACAGGTGGCACTGACAGGTGGCACTGACAGGTGGCACTGCTTTGCACTGATTGGCAAGTGGCACTAATTGGCACTGGCAGGTGGCACCAATTGGCACTGGCAGGTGGCCCTGGATGCCACTAATTGGCACTGGCAGGTGGCACTGGTTGACACTGGCAGATGACACTGATTGGCACTGGCAGGTGGCACTGGCAGGCACTGATTGGCAGGTGGCACTGAATGGCACTGGCAGGTGGCACTGATTGGCACTGGCATATGGCACTGGCAGGTGGCACTGGATGGCACTGGCAGGTGGCACTGGCAGGTGGCACTGACAGGTGGCACTGGCAGGTGGCACTGATTGGCACTGGCAGGTGGCACTAATTGGCACTGGCAGGTGGCACTAATTGGCACTGGCAGGTGGCACTGGATGGCACTAATTGGCACTGGCATGTGGCACTTATTGGCACTGGCAGGTGGCACTGGTTGGCACTGGCAGATGGCACTGGATGGTACTAATTGGCACTGGCAGTGGCAGGTGGCACTGACAGGTGGCACCGGCAGGCACTGATTGGCACTGATTGGCACTGGCAAGTGGCACTGGATGGCACTGGCAGGTGGCACTGGATGGCACTGGCAGGTGGCACTGGATGGCACTGGCAGGTGGCGCTGGCAGGTGGCACTGGCAGATGGCACTGATTGGCACTGGTTGGCAGGTGGCAATGGCAGGTTTCACAGTTGACAGTGTAACTGTGTGAAACTGTATGGAGAGAGAGAGGGGAGCTGACAAATTCAGCGTGATGTCAGAGGTGGGCGGGACCCAGCAGCTATCCAGCCAATTATTGGGCTGTTTAAGAAAGGGGCAGGGCCACATACACATAGCGACCCACCCAGATCCCATTCCATTGGCTTGTGTTGGATAGCTGTGTCCCGCCCCCGGGTCCCGCCCACCCCCGACATCCAACCTCAATTTTGACAGCTCCTCTCTCTCTCCATACAGTTTCACACACCACTGCTCTGCCAACAGCGTGTGGAGAAGGGAGGAGGAACCCCACGTTCCTCCTCCCTTCTCTGATATATCGGTCAACCTCTACCCTCTTATGATTGCCCTATGCTGTGGACGCCCATGCTTAGGATCTTCCCCTTTGGTATGTCCCACTCGTGCAATCTTTTGTCCACACAATGATTAAATTAACTGTGCAGTGTGTGGGTGGGCTTTGGGCTACTTGTTCTCAACAACAAGAAAGTAGCATACACTTATAGCAAGGAATGAAGCTGTGACTAAAAAAAAAAAAATTGTAATGGAACTTAGTTTTATATAATGGTTTAATCTGTGTCTGTGTAGTTTGTTCAAACCATAAATAATAACATGATATTATGTGTTTTTTTTTATAATCAAGGCATGTATAATGAGTTTTGAAATGCAATAGAAATGCTTAAATAATGTATTATTTAAGTAAACACATTAGATTTTAGTTGACTAAAATGATTTTGCCAAAGTTAACAATGGATTTCCTGAACACATAAGCTACTCCACATAAACATGTACAGAACATCACATAACAGTTTGTGCCCAAGGCAGACAGAAACAAGAGAACAATGGGATAGAGCCACTTAACAATAAACACATAATAACCACGGTGTATAGAAAAGGACTCCCGCGCTGTCTACACAAATTAAAACTAAAGGGGCACTGCTGCAATCACCTGTGACTCTGATCCAGTAGAGAATAGAGATTGGTGCAGTAAAAATATGTATAAACCAGAAAAAAGTGAATAAATATGAGCATAAGAATGGTGAAAGTCCACGGGCTGGTGAAAAAATATAATATATAAATGTAGATACAATAAAGTCCAGAGCAAACAATGTATAAGAGAGAGGACACTTCCACCACCAAAGGGACGCGTGTGACAGATGCAACCTTCAGTGATATCACCTCCGTGTCTGCAAGCAGCTCACCTCACAGCTGTAAGGTGTACAGCATGATTGCAGATCACAGGTGAAGATGACGGATTGGAAGGACCAATATAGCGATGTCCCATATGTTGCTTGAAGACTCACATAAACGGATATATGGTTTCACAGTTGACAGTGTAACTGTGAGAAACTGTATGGAGAGAGAGAGGGGAGCTGACAAATTCAGCGTGATGTCAGAGGTGAGCGGGACCCAGCAGCTATCCAGCCAATTATTGGGCTGTTTAAAAAAGGGGCAGGGCCACATACACATAGCGGCCCACCCAGATCCCATTCCATTGGCTGGTGTTGGATAGCTGTGTCCCGCCCCCGGGTCCCGCCCACCCCCGACATCCAACCTCAATTTTGACAGCTCCTCTCTCTCTCCATACAGTTTCACACACCACTGCTCTGCCAACAGCGTGTGGAGAAGGGAGGAGGAACCCCACGTTCCTCCTCCCTTCTCTGATATATCGGTCAACCTCTACCCTCTTATGATTGCCCTATGCTGTGGACGCCCATGCTTAGGATCTTCCTCTTTGGTATGTCCCACTCGTGCAATCTTTTGTCCACACAATGGTTAAATTAACTGTGCAGTGTGTGGGTGGGCTTTGGGCTACTTGTTCTCAACAACAGGAAAGTAGCATACACTTATAGCAAGGAATGAAGCTGTTACTCAAAAAAAAAATGTTATAATGGAACTTGGTTTTACAGAGTAAAGATGTTATATAACGGTTAAATCTGTGTCTGTGTAGTTTGTTCAAACCATAAATAATAACATGATATTATGTGCTTTTTTTATATGCCAGGCGTGTATAATGAGTTTTGAAATTCTATAGAAATGCTTAAATAATGTATTATTTAAGTAAAAACATTAGATTCTAGTTGACTAAAATGATTTTGCCAAAGTTAACAATGGATTTTATGAACACAGAAGCTAATCCAAATAAACATGTACAGAACATTACATAACAGTTTGTGCCCAAGGCAGACAGAAACAAGAGAGCAATGGGATAAAGCCACTTTACAATAAACACATAACAACCCCACCCCCACATCAAACTCTCTAGCAATGGTCTATGAGTAGGGATGATCCGAACACCCCCCCCCCGGTTCGTTTTGTGGCAGAACATGCGAACAGAGAGAAAATTCATGCAAACTCGTGAACACCGTTAAAGTCTATGGGACTCAAACGTGAAAATTCAAAAGTGCTAATTTTAAAGGCTAATATGCAAGTTATTGTCATAAAAAGTGTTTGGGGACCCGGGTCCTGCCCCAGGGGACATGTATCAATGCAAAAAAATGTTTTAGAAACGGCCGTTTTTTCGGGAGCAGTGATTTTAATAATGCTTAAAGTGAAACAATAAAAGTGAAATATTCCTTTAAATATCGTACCTGGGGGGTGTCTATAGTATGCCTGTAAAATGACACATTGTTCCCATGTGTAGAACAGTCCCTGCACAAAATGACATTTCTAAAGGAATAAAAGTCATTTAAAACTGCTTGCGGCTTTAATGTAATGTCAGATCCCGGCAATATAGATGGAAATCATTGAGAAAAACGGCATGGGTAACCCCCCCAGCCCATTATCAGGCCCTTTAGGTCTGGTATGGATATTAAGGGGAACCTCGCACCCAAATTACAAAAAAAAAAGGCGTGGGGCCCCCAGGCCCTATATACTCTGAACAGCAGTATACAGGCGGTCCCTGGGTTACAAATAAGATAGGGACTGTAGGTTTGTTCTTAAGTTGAATCTGTTTGTAATTTGCAACAGGTACATTTTTTGTAGCTCTAGCCAAAAAATCTATTTTTGAGCTTTTTGGATAATATAGGGAAGGGTTATCACCCCTGTAACATTAGTGTTGCTGTCTGTGCCCCTATTCAGAAGATTTCACCTCACTTTCTGTCCCAATGACAATTGGATTTTTATAATTTTGGGTTATTAGGGAAACAAGGATTGGTGATAAAGCATCAGTGGAGACAACACTTTCCCATATTAACTCTTACAGGAGAGAATTTCCCTTCCTAGGGGTAGGTTTCCTATCACTTCCTGTTGTCTCCCTCCGTTTCTAAATAGGAGTCATTTGTAAATTAGATGTTTGAAAATAGGGGACCGCCTATATATACTATACGGCCTATCCTATACAATCTGTGGAAAATTGGGCCTTAGGTGTTGGTGGTACCAGAACACAGTAAGCCCTCACAGTTACTCCTGTTGGGCGCTGGAACGTGCCCTGCTGTGAAATATTATATCAAGAATTGTAATTACATGCCCCTATTAAACAGGGGCAGAAAAATTGGGCCTTTGGTGTTGGTGGTGGCACAACACTGTAAAGCCTCCAATACTCTTGTTCAGGGCAGGAACAGGCCCTGCTGTGAAATATTAGATCAAAAATTGTAATTACGTGCCCCTGTTAAACAGGGGCGAGTAATTAGGCCTTAGGCAGTGGTGGAATTGGGCCTTAGGCAGTGGTGGTGGTGCCACAACACTGCAACCCCTCACAGATTCTCTTGTTGAGCGCAGGAACAAGCCCTGCTGTGAAATATTAGAGCTAAAATTGTAATTACATGCCCCTGTTGACAGGGGCAGAAAAATTGGGCCTTAGGCAGTGGTGGTGGTGCCACAGCACTGCAACCCCTCACAGATACTCTTGTTGAGCACAGGAACGAGTCCTGCTGTTAAATATTTGGTCAAAAATTGTAATTACATGCCCCTGTAAAACAGGGGCAGAAAAATTGGGCCTTAGGCAGTGGTGGTGGTGCCACCACATTGCAACCCCTCACAGATTCTCTTGTTGAGCACAGGAACAAGCCCTGCTGTAAAATATTAGAGCAACATTTGTAATTACATGCCCCTGTTAAACAGGGGCAGAAAAATTGGGCCTTAGGCGGTGGTGGTGGCACAACCCTGCAACCCCTCACAGATACTCTTGTTGAGCTCAGGAACAAGCCCTGCTCTTAAATATTTGATCAAAAATTGTAATTACACGCCCCTGTTAAACAGGGGCAGAAAAATTGGGCCTTAGGCAGTGGTGGTGGTGCCACAACACTGCAACCCCTCACAGATACTCTTGTTGAGTGCAGAAATGGGCCCTGCTGTTAAATATTTGATCAAAAATTGTAATTACACACCCGTTAAACAGGGGCAGAAAAATTGGGCCTTAGGCAGTGGTAGTGGTGCCACAAGCCTGAAACCCCTCACAGATACTCTTGTTGAGCACAGGAATGAGCCCTGCTGTTAAAAATTTGATCAAAAATTGCAATTACACACCCCTGTTAAACAGGGGCAGAGAAATTGGGTCTTAGGCAGTGGTGGTGGTGCCATGAACCAAAAATATTCTTAGAAGCTATCATCATGAAGATTGAGGAGGAATAGGATAGTCACTCAGCATAATAGGATAGTCACTCAGCATATGAAGTCTTCAAGGGATCCCACATCCATAGAAAAATTAATCAGTTACATCAGCATCAGGTGCTTGGTAGCTGGTGATCCAAGACTGATTAATTTTTATGAATGTGAGCCGATCAACGGAGTCTGTGGACAGGCGCACTCTGTGATCGGTTACAAAGCCTCCAGCAGCACTGAATGTGTGTTCAGAAAGAATGCTGGATGCAGGACAGGCCAGTAGCTCAATTGCATATTGAGCAAGCTCTGGCCAGTGGTCCATCCTCAAGACCCAGTAACCCAGTGGATGTTCTGGTGGAAAGGTCTCAAAGTCTGATCTTGCCCCTAGATATTCCTGCAATTCTGACGCTGGCGATAGTTGCTGGAACCCATCAGACCTTGGTGCTGAGAACTGAAGAATTGTCTGAAGGCATTGGTCAGCTGGCCATCTTCTCCACCGCTCTTTCTGTGACTGAACAAAGCCTCAGCAATACGTTGTCCTGCACCAGGAAGTTGTAACCTCCCAGGCTCTGGAAACGCATTGCACAAACCTTTCTGCAAGGCCTCCCAAAGATGTTTCATCCTCTGCTCCCTCTGCGAAGGCTGGATAGGTTCTGCAACCTTACCCTTGTAACGTGCATCAAAAAGGGTTGCCAGCCAATAATGACCCCTCTCCTTGATACCACGAATCCTAGGGTCCTTTCGCAGGCTTTGCAGGATCAGGGAGGCCATGCAGCGTAAGAGGCATTCAATCCTCTGGGTCACTAAGGATCACATGATCCTCAACCACCTCCTCCCAGCCACGTACAACTCCATGGGTTTTTGGGGACTTAAAACTATCCCTTGAAGACTGCTGCTTATGCTGAGACAATCCTCCTCCTCCTCTTCTTCTTCTTCCTGTGTGATCGGCGGGCCCATAGGAATACTATCTAGATAAAGGGGGCCTTGAGAGGTAAGGAAGTCCTTGTCTTCCTCACGCTGTTCTGCCCCAACTGCCCTGTTCATTATTCCATGAAGCGTGTGCTTCAACAGGAAGACAACAGGGTCAAGTGTCCCTGTTGGAGGACAGAGAGGAGGTTGGTGCCATTGTTGCATACAACCATTCCTGGCTAAAGCTGGTGTGGCGTCAACCACCTCTGAGCCTGCCCCTGCAGAGCTGCCGGAATCTCTGCCCCAGTGTGGCTCCTGTCCCCTAAGCAGACCAACTCAAGCACCGCATGGCATCTTTTTGCCTGAGTGCTTGCGTAGCCCCTTGAACTCCTATGGAGCACCGCTGGTTCAGAGGACAAATCTGCAGAGGAAGAGGCCATAGAGGAAGAAAAAGAGGAGGTGATGGAGGAGAGAGCTGTGGCAGAATCACCACTACTAGCATTTTGGAGGCGTGGCGGCAGAACAATCTCCAACAATACTGAACCCTGTCCTGCATCCTTCCCAGCTGCCAGCAGAGTTACCCAGTGCACCGTGAAAGAAAGGTAACGTCCCTGTCCATGCCTGCTTGACCATGAGTCAGCAGTAATATGCACCTTACTGCTGACTGCCCTGTCCAACGGAATGGCCTTCCATGAAAAAAAAGGCGTTTGGGAACCTGAAACTGAGGTACCGCACATTCCACAAATTCATGAAAGGGGGCAGAGTCTACCAGCTGAAAGGGCAGCAGTTGCAGTGCTAGCAACTTGGCCAAGCTAGCATTCAGATACCGAGCATGTGGATGGCTAGGACAAAATTTCTTTTGATGGTTTAGCAACTAGGGTAGGGAAATTTGCCTGCTAAAATCGGATGTTGGTGTACCGCTAGCAGATTGGCCGCAAGTACTTGGGACACCTATTTCTATACCTTCATTCCTCTCAGTGCAGGTTTCTGAGAGGACTGGAGGTATAGTGGGGTTGGAGATCCCAGCTGATGAGGAGCAAGGAGAGGTCCACCTTGTTCTTTCATGTGGGTCTTTTAAGTGCTGTTGGCAACGGACTGCATGGGAGTTCGCCATATGTTTGGTCAAGCATGTGGTGCCCAAGCAGCTGCTGTTTTAGCCACGCTTGATACACTTCAGACATATGTTGCAAACAGCAACGGTGCGATCTGCTGCACACGTGTCAAAAAAGGCCCACACCAAAGAACTTTTCAAAATATGCGGGGAGTCAGCAGCGCCCTGCACCTGCTCAGCTCTGTGGTGTGATGCAATAGGGTGGCTGCCCTTAAGCTGCCCCCTGGAGGGCATCCTGCCTCCTTGGAGATGTGCCTCCTCCTCCTCCTCTCTTCTATCAGGCACCCAAGTAGAGTCAGTGACCTCATCATCCCTTCCCTCCTCATCACTGGAGCAAACATGGCAGTATGCTGCAGCTGGGGGAACATGACTGCCAGTTTCTTGATCTTCTTGAGCACCCCCTCTCTCTAGCCTCATGTTACTCCCTTCCTCTTCCTGGGTGCCATCATTGGAGCCTTCAAATTGCTGCGCATCCTCCTGCAACATGTACCCGACACTGTGGTCAAATAGTTCGGGGGACTCCTCTGTGCATGATGGTGGGGCTAGGGAAGGAGTGACTGTTGACATGGAGCCGATGGAATAGGCCACTTTGGCAGCTGCATTGGCAGGCAAACTACTCTGAGCCTGGGTGACAGAGGATGAGGAGGATGAGGACAGCTTTGTTATCCATTCCACCAACTCTTCTGCATGTTCTGGCTTAATAACATGGCCAGCTGCAGAAAAAAAGGACAAGCGTGCCCCACGGCCACGTGCTAAGAATGCACCGTGTCCACGACCAGCACTGTCGACTGTAGACACAGAGCATGCTTGCCCTCTTTTAGTGGCCTGTGAGCGTCTGCCTCTCCTTGGTGGCCTTCCGGACATGCTGTAAATTTTGTTTAGCAAAACCACACTACACTGTATTGCGTACTGTGTACACCACCAGAAAAGTAGTAGCAAACTGCACTAGGGGTGCACGGTAATGTGTACACCAACAGAAGTGTAATAACAACTATGGGTGCACTGTATGTATTGTGTACACCACCAGAAAAGTAGTTGCAACTGCACTAGGGGTGCACGGTACTGTGTACACCAAAAGAAGTTTAATAACAACAATGGGTGCACTGTATGTATTGTGTCCTGTGTACACCACCAGAAAAGTAGTAATAACTGCACTAGGGGTGCACGGTACTGTGTACACCAACAGAAGTGTACTAATAACTATGGGTGCACTGTATGTATTGTGTACACCACCAGAAAAGTAGTAGAAACTGCACTAGGGGTGCACAGTATTGTGTACACCACCAGAAGTCTAATAGCAACTATGAGTGCACTTTATGTATTGTGTACTGTGTACACCACCAGAAAATTCGTAGCAACAGAACTAGGGGTGCACGGTACTGTGTACACCAACAGAAGTGTAATAACAACTATGGGTGCACTGTATGTATTGTGTACACCACCAGAAAAGTAGTAGCAACTGCACTAGGGGTGCACGGTACTGTGTACACCAACAGAGGTTTAATAACAACTATGGGTGCACTGTATGTATTGTGTACTGTGTACACCACCAGAAAAGTAGTAGCACTAGCAACTGCACTTTGAATGCACAGTACTGTGTACACCAACAGAAGTGTAATAACAACAATGGGTGCACTGTATGTATTGTGTAAAGTAGTAGCAACTGCACTAGGGGTGCACGGTACAGTGTACACCAACTGAAGTGTAATAACAACTATGGGTGTACTGTGTTGTGTACACCACCAGAAAAGTAGTAGCAACTACACTAGGGGTGAACTATATTGTGTACACCAACAGAAGTGTAATAACAACTATGGGTGCACTGTATGTATTGTGTACACCACCATAAAAGTAGTAGCAACTGCACTAGGGGTGAACGATATTGTGTACACCAACAGAAGTGTAATAACAACTATGGGTACACTGTATGTATTGTGTACACCACCAGATAAGTAGTAGCAACTGCACTAGGGGTGCACGGTACAGTGTACACTAACAGAAGTGTAATAACAACTATGGGTGTACTGTATTGTGTACACCACCAGAAAAGTAGTAGCAACTGCACTAGGGGTGCACGGTACTGTGTACACCAACAGAAGTGTAATAACAACTATGGGTGCACTGTATTGTGTACACCACCAGAAAAGTAGTAGTAACTGCACTAGGGGTGCACGGTACTGTGTACACCAACAGAAGTGTAATAACAACTATGGGTGCACTGTATTGTGTACACCACCAGAAAAGTAGTAGCAACTGCACTAGGGGTGAATGATATTGTATACACCACCAGAAGTCTAATAGCAACTATGGGTGCACTGTATGTATTGTGTACACCACCAGAAAAAGTAGTAGCAACTGCACTAGGGGTGCACGGTACTGTGTACACCAAAAGACGTGTAATAATAACTATGGGTGTACTGTATTATGTACACCACCAGAAAAGTAGTAGCAACTGCACTAGGGGTGCACGGTACAGTGTACACTACCAGAAGTGTAATAACAACTATGGGTGCACTGATTACACCACCAGAAAAGTAGTAGCAACTGCACTATGGGTGTGTACACCGCCTGAAGTACATTAGAAAAAGTACACCAGGAATGGCCTGCAGTCAGATATAGGTTTGGCTACACTGGATGCAGTGTATATATATATATATATATATATATATATATATATATACACAAGACTGTCTGTGTATATAAATCAAATACACAGCAGCTAACTGAATCATCTGCCTGCCTGAAGTATGTTAGAAAAAGTACACCAGGAACGGCCTGCAGTCAGATATAGCTAAACTGGATACAGTGGATATATACATATATTTTTTTTATATGAGACTGTCTGTATATTTGTTTATACGAGACTGTCTGTACGTATGTATATACATCCACTGTATATCTGTATATCTATCTATCTATCTATCTATCTATCTATCTATCTATCTATCTATCTATCTATCTATCTATCTATCTATCTATCTATATATATATATATATATATATACACAAGACTGTCTGTATATATATATATATATATATATATATATATATATATATATATATATATATATATATTAAATACACTGCAACTAACTGAATAACCTGCCTGCCTGCCCAATCTAAATGACACTCTCTCTCTGTCCATGCCAACAACACACTACACGGGACCGACGTGCAGGCAGCCTTATATAGTGTGGGGCGTGGACTTAGTCCCCCTGAGCCATGATTGGCAAAAGGCACCCTGCCTTTGGCCAATTATGGCTCTCTTAGCCGAGGGCACTGGGATTGGCCAAAGCATGCAGGTCATGGTGCATGCTTTGGCCAATCATCATACAGCGCTCCCGCAGTGCATTATGGGCCGTTACACGCCGCTCGAATTTGACGCGAACGGCCCATAATGTTCGGTTTTTTGACGAACGGGCGAACAGCCAATGTTCGAGTTGAACTCATGCTCAACCCGAACAGAAAGCTCATCCCTAGTCACCTGTGTTCCCTGCATGTAAATATAAATGTGAAATTATTTCGAATATAAACCCCTTCACGCCTAAGGGTAAAACAAATCTAAGTGCCTATGCACAATTTTGTAACTTTGACATGTGTTAGTAAAACAGTACATATCATCACAATTAGTTTGTGTATCCAGATATACCACGTTTATTTCAGGACATATTGGGCTTTCTTTCGGTGGTAAATTGTTTTGGCTATCTTCTGATTTTTTTTATTATTAAAGGAAAACTGGCCCAAAATTGTAAAAAAAAAATATTTTTTTTAAATTTAGTTGTATATTTCCTGCTATTATCATAATTTACCACCAAAGAACAACCCAAATGAAATTATTCGGTTAATGATCATTGCAGCGATACCACATATGTGTAGTTCAGTTATTGTTTGCACCCGTAATACAGCCCAGAAACAATACTGCGCATTTTGCATTTTATTTAATCCTACCTAAAGCACACCGACACTAACTGACACTGATACCAATTAAAAAATGTTTATTTTTTTTTTAATTCTACCCAAAATATGCAAACTGTGACCTTTGCTCCTGACCTTGACCCTAACACTAACCCTGGCAAACCTGGATTTTGTTATTTTTTTTATATTATTTTTTATTCTTTACTTTTTCTTTTTTTTTTTACACGCTTTGGTTTGTTTACATTACCTCTCCTGCAAAAGAGGAAGATGCAATGTTTCTTTCTCTTCATTCAGAAGAGGAAGTAAACACAGGGACAGGTTTACAGTGACTGATCAATCAGAGGCTTTCACAGTGATCGGGTGACCCGAAACCGACGGTACCGGGTCTTGATTGTTAGTACGAGACCCGGAGGTTCTTGGTGAGAGCACGGTCTCTGTGCTGGGAGTGCGCTGTGTGGCGCTCTCCCAGCACAAAGGGAGATACGCCTATATGCGGCCCCACAGAAGAAAATGCCCACTTCTGTGAGGCCGCAAAGATGTGTTAAAGGTAAAAAGGGGTTAAAGGTAAAATTGAAAATGAAACCAGGAGATGTATACAGGGAGCAGAGCCCACCTGCTGAGCAGTTCAATTTTTCACTAAGACAGCATTGCATTTCTGACTCCTCCCTCTGACATTGGTGATGTCATAGTACCAAAGCCAAACAGACAACTTGATTTTTCAGAAGCAGATCTGCGATGATCTTCTTTCATTTCTTCCAGTATAGGTTTCCTTTAAAACAAGGCACAAAGCCATACCTTCTTGATGACTGCCTTTTTTGGTGTGCTCCTTGGTGCATTCCTTTAGTGGTCATCCAGGTCCTCCTTGGTGTGCTCTACATCTAAGAATTAAACCTTTGTTTGCCATTATCACCATAGGCATTTTGTTGAGCAGTCTTAATTCTTGTGCATTTTTTTTTAGGTCTTAGTGGAAAATCACTGGTATTTCTGGAAGAAGGTGTTCAGGATTACACAATCTTACACACAAGAGTACCAATGGACTTAACTGAATTAACCCTTTGTCTCCGTGTTTCCACTGAGTTGTCCGGCCGTCGGGAGATCATCTTATTCTCCTATCACAATGACCGAGATGAGTTAAACGTTTAGAGAGAAGTAGACGTCAGCTTTCCCTGTATCTCGGCAGCAGTAAACCTGGAGCAAAATCCCTTTTACCCGGCCTCAGCACCTTTGGGACACATATCTGCATGACTTGGGAGTCTTCATCAGGCATGACGGCCTTTTGGTTTGATGGCAAGCACTCTGCAAGTAAAACTTACCATAAAGGTCATCAGGTTCCTCCAGGTGGAAGGGTGATCCTGGGCCAAGATCAAGACAAATTTGGATCCGGTTTTCATGCCAAACAAAGTTTTGTGGGTGAAATTTCAGACGTGCAACTGAGAAATTATGTTTTACTTCCCCATGCCATCAAAGAGGTCTATGAAGGAAAGTCAAAGTCTTTAGAGAACATCATTAACTGGAAATCTATTAAGTACACTTTGTATGGAAATGTAATAGTAAAGTAAGAGCAAATATATCCGTGAAAGTTCAGGGTTAATTTCCTGGTTAGAGGAGATGTTTAATTCTTTTATAATTCATGAAGCTTGACTTCAGGATATGGACAATCTGAGTCGTCTTTTGTATTAAGCATTTCAGTTTGTTCATTCACACAGTTGGTGAGGGAAGTAATATGCTTTGTTTTGTGAGCTGATTCTTTTGTGATTGTTGCATATGAACCCGAATCATACTGATACTAAATACAGTCAAATGTCTGATTATAAATATATAGAAAATAAAGTGATACATTTAGAGACATTGTACTGGTCTTATTTTTGTTGCAAATTCCTACCCAGAATTTAACTATATGGACCATTTTTGACATTTTGAAATTGAAATTTAAAGAGTAACAAAAAAAAGGGGGGGGGGGGGTAGTGTGGAGCTGTCCAAAAAAAAGATAAAATTACATAAGGTGATTCCTACAGGTATAGCCTGTATTTCAAAATGTGTTTTAAAAAAATCCACGTATGTAAACAAAACTGGTAATCGTGAAAATGAGTAACTCCAATAATAAAGTGATATACAATCAATGATGAAGTCACGTGACCGTGACGATACGCGTAGGGAGTGGAGGAGTCCCGGAAGTGACGTCGCATAGGAATGAGTTTGGCACTCGTGGATTTTTGCTGACATTTGGCTTTTAAATGTGAGTTTATGCTGTTTACATTTTTTAATAAATATTTTATAAAATGTTATCACACTATGAGAAGTGTTCCTCTTTCTCCATCTACACCTATCTGGGAGTCCACTGGAAAGGAACGTCCCTGCAGGACTAATAGAGACCCAGTACCCCTTACAATATACAGCACATTGGAAAACATATAGGCATGTGCAATTCCTTTAGTTACAAATTCATTTTTTAACAAATTTAGACAAATTCGTTAATTTGGTAATTTGGAAATATTGGAAATTCGGAAATATCGGAAATTCTAAATTCCGAAAATTCTAAATTTCGCAAATTCTGAAATTCGGAAACCCAAAAATAAGAATGAAAATCAGAAAATTAAAAAGAATGAAATTCAGAAAATTAAAAAGAATGAAAATCTGAAAATTCAAAAACCCAAAAACTTGAAAACTGAAATAATAACTAACTAATATTAACTTAACTATTACTAACTATTAAAGTATAGGTATTGGATTTTCCTTTCAAATTTGACTGTTAGTGAACGTAACAAATAAGAATTTATCCGAAGTTACGAATTATTCGTAATAACGAATGCCATATCTAAACGAATGGAACGTAACAAATTAATAATAAAAAAAATAATAATAACTTATTATTATTTATTATAATTTAGTTTTGTTCCATTTGTTTAGATGCAGCATTCTTTATTTCGGATAATTTGTAACTTCAGATAAATTTGTATTTGTTACGTTCACTTAGAGCCAAATTTGAAAGGAAATTCCAATACCTATAATTTAATAATTAGTTTTTATTAGTTAGTTAGTTAGTTAGTTAGTTAGTTAGTTAGTTAGTTAGTTAGTTATTATTTTGAATTTTTTGGATTTTTGAATTTTCGTACTTTATAATTTTTGGATTTTCCGTTCTTATTTTTGGATTTTCTAATTTTTGAATTGAGGAATTTCCGAACTTCGAATTTATGAATTTTTGAATTTTCACATTTTCAAATTTACGAATTCACGCATTCCGAATTTCCGGATTTCCGAATTTTCGAATTGCCGAATTTTTTAATTTACAAAAAAACGAATGAAACGAAAACGAACAAATTTTTCAGCAGTGCACATGTCTAAAAACGTTTAAGCTGAGGACCCCTAGAGGCGAGCCTATATCTACACGCCACTTTTAGGAGATAAGATTATATGCTGGTTTAAAGCATATATATGGTGGGAGGCTAGAGAGTGCAGAGGTGGCACGGGAAGAAGGGATTCAGTCACCTAATTATATGCTCTCTCAGACTCTGGTGAGGGGATAAATCAAGCCCACCCATCTAGATCACGAGGACTTTTTTCATATTGATTTAATTTATGGAGATTCGTTTATACTTTATAATCTTTATACTTTTATGTGTATTTGATTTAGTGTCCAGCCTTGAGACACCCGTTTACAATTATTCACATATGCACTATTAGCACTTACATAGTTACATAGTAGGTGAGGTTGAAAAAAAGTGCCATCACCATAATGTCGCAGTCCTGATAAAAATGGCAGATTGCCGCCATTACTAATAAAAAATAATGTAAAATAAAAATGCCATAAAACTATCCCCTATTTGTAGACGTTATAAATTTTGCGCAAACTAATCAATATACTATATATTATTGCAATTTTTTTTTTTTTTTAACCAAAAAATATGTCGGCTTAAACTGAGAAGAAAAAATTGTTTTTTTATATATTTTTGGGGGATATTTATTATAGCAAAAAGTAAAAAATAATGCGTTTTTTTTTTCAAAATTGTCGCTCTGTTTTTGTTTATAGCACAAAAAATAAAAAACGCAGAGGTGATCAAATACTACCAAAAGAAAGCTCTATTTGTGGGGGAAAAAAATAATTTATTTTGTTTGGGTGCAACATCGCACAACCGTGCAATTGTCAGTTAAAGCGACGTAGTGCTGAATCGCAAAAAGTGCTCTGGTCAGGAAGGGGGTAAAATCTTCCGGGGCTGAAGTGGTTAAAGTGGTTAGCATGTGAGTAACATATTACATTACCATATTTAAAGAGTAACTCCACTTTTGTTAAGAAATACCTCCCCCCTCTAGGTGAACTCTGTACATTGCAAGGATTGTAACAAACTTTGTAGAAGATTCCTACCTTTTGTTATTCTGAAGAAATAGCTGTTTGTTTCTCTGTGTCCATGAGTGAATGTGTGTGGGAGTGGTTTTATGATTATCAATCAGCTGCTGCATTTGCAGTGCTCTAATGAGGAAAGTGGCAGGGTCTGCATCCCTTTAGACGTGATTTTCCTTTGGGAGTATCTACCCAGAATGACATTTTTGTTGCAGGGGATGCCCAAAATATGACTTGCAGGCGGAGATATCTGGATGCTCCCTTATTATAAAGAGGGGTTCCAACCTCTAATAAGTCCCCCCCTCCCCACAAACCCCTACATGCTCTTGGGGACAGGCTGTGAGGATGAGTCCTTTGCCCCTACATGGAGACAAGGTGCATTAAGTGCTCATCCAATGTTGAAGGCAATTGGCCTGCTACGACTTGGGGGAGGTGCATGCTCACTATCCTAGCTTTATTGGCCACCCAGGCTGCCTGGTTGGATAAGGGTCTGGTATGAATTATATGCTAAACCCTACATCATTTTTGTATAAATGTGTACTGTCCCCTCAAAAATAATACAAAAAAAATACAGTGTAGGGTTCCCCCAAAAACTTAAATCAGATCTTATCCAAGCATGCAGCCTGGGTGGCCAGGACAGGGAGAGCAGTGAGCATGCCCCCCCCCCCCGAACAATACCAGGCAAGGCCGGGATAAGGGGTGGGCAGAAGGGGCAGCTGCCCTGGGAAATGTGGTATCATGTGAGGTGGGGGGCGCTGCAAGGTGATTGGGAGAGGGGATTTGTGTTGGGAGGGGGAATTTGGGGGATGGCAGGGGGTAAGAATTATTCAAGGAGAGGAAATTTGGGAGGGTGTGCTAGGAGTGGTGATTTAGGTTGGGAGAGGGGTGGGGGAAGAGGATTTGTGGTAGAAGGGGGATATTAGGGGTTTGTGTTAGAAGTGGTCATATGGTAGAGGGGGGAGGGGATTTGTGCTAGGAGGGGAAACTTGAGGGGTAGAGGATTTGTGCTAGAAGAGGTCATTTAGGGAGAGGGGGTGGGGGGAGATTTCTGCTGGGATGGGGGATTTTAGCAAGAGGGTGGAATTTTACTGGAATTTTTGCTGACACATAATACTCATACATCTTGGGGGGGGCACAGTTTGACATGTTTGCCCTGGGCTCTGAATGACCAGATTAAATTGGGCTGTATAAACAACCTTGCCGATGATATGCTGGGATGCGTGCAGCCTACAGGAGTCTTTTCAGTAAAACCTGTGAACCAACCCCTCCTGCGGCTTCTGCCCTCGCTATCTGTCGTTTCTACAGCCCAATTTAATCTGGTCCGTCTATGCCTCCTGTGGCCACCTGCAGACGTCACAGTGCAATTAGCACTTCAACCCTTATTGAATAAAGTTAATTTGGTCGTTCTAAATGTGGATTCAGAGACATGGGAAGGCTAAGTTTCCAGTGGATAGCATCCCCTGAAGAAGCCCACGATATAGGGTGAAACATCTCGGGATCAAATACTATACCGCCTCAACTAGTTTTCGGACCGCACTTATGGGTTTAAACTTCTGTTTTTAAACATTAATTTTCTAAACAAGATTTGTTAATAAATTTTAATAATGTTATCTAAAAAAAAAATTCTCTGTTTGATTACTGCACCACCATAGTCCCATCCCACTTTTCTTCACTCTTTTCAACTGAATATGGATAGCCATGAGATCTTCAGAAGGTGAGACAGACTTGATCCTTAGATCCATTCCAGTACCAGGTATCTCCAGTAGCCATCCAGCTTCTCTGGTTCTCCTCCTCAATCAGCATGTGAGGCCCCTTCTAGGCTTGAGGCCTAATCAAACCTTTCCCGCACATAAGCATTCCCACCTCCAGTCCAAGACTGGAGATAGACTGTACTAAGACTGAGCCCATAGCAATTCTTGTGAATATACATGCACTTCCCCAGCATGCACCACAAGCC
Source organism: Lithobates septentrionalis (assembly GCA_037952835.1). Classification (NCBI taxonomy): domain Eukaryota; kingdom Metazoa; phylum Chordata; class Amphibia; order Anura; family Ranidae; genus Lithobates; species Lithobates septentrionalis. The sequence continues at coordinate 951,291 of JBBDGP010003344.1, read as the reverse complement.
AGGACACCCCCCAGTGATTGGCTGGTGAGTCACACACACTCATAATATTCCCCCATTGGCTGTCCCACACTACGGCCACTACATAAAAGGTAGTAGGGGCTACACAAGCTTAATGTCACTCACTTTCTTTGTGGGAAACAAAAATCCATGAAACATCTAGGATGGGTTTGGGGAAGCTGAAAACTTGTGTTTTGCAAAGTCTAAAGGCAATTGCTTGAGGTTTAGACACATTATGGCACAAGATTTGACAAAAAATAGTTACATCTGAACAACTTTTGGTATGATTTATCACAGGACCTGCCTTGAAATGTGTGACGTGTGGGGGAAATTGGATAGCATCCAAGTTCTTTTTTGTACGTTAGGCCACATTAAACTCTCCAAAAAAACAAGCTTACTGTCCCTAGTTTGCCTTGTAGGGGACCAAAATCCATGAAACTTCTAGAACAGGTTTGGGAAGTTGAGAACTTAGGTTGTGCAAAGTTTCAAGACAATTGATTGATTTAGGCACATTACGGTACATTAAGCTCTTTTTCCATTAAAGTGGTGTTCCACCGAAAAAAAAAAAAAAGCATGAATGTTCCTAGAAAAAAAAAAAAATTTGGAAATTTTTTTTTTTACTTACCTCTAAATGGCTGTTGCTAGGGGGTCCCACGTGGTCTGCCTCCTTCAGTGCCTGGGCTGGTGACATAACTTCCCCTCGGCGCAGGAAGGGCTCAGCTCTGCCCCCTCCCTCTTGTCAATCATCTGGGACACATTACAGGTCCCAGAGGACTGAGCGGCCAATCACGGCGCGCGGCGCCGCGCGCGCATGCGCAGTGGGTGCCCGGCTGTGATGCTACAGCCGGCGCCCACAGTTGCAATGCCGGCGCCGCCGAACGGAGGGGGAGACGAGCGGAGCTTCTATCCCCCGCATAGCTGGACCCTGGGACAGGTAAGTGTCCGATTATTAAAAGTCAGCAGCTGCAGTATTTGTAGCTGCTGACTTTTAATTTTGTTTTTAAAATGGGAACTCCTCTTTAAGCTGTTAAAGGATCACTAAAGATAATTTTTTTTTTAAATAACAAACATGTTATACTTACCTCCACTGTGCAGCTCGTTTTGCACAGAGTGGCCCCGAACCTGGTTTTCTGGGGTCCCTCGGCGGCTGTCTCGACTCCCCCCGCAAGGACTTAACACCTTCATGCGAGCTCCCTCGCCTGGTGTTGAGTGCTTGCGGGCACACTCCTGTGATACAGTCGGCAGCCATAGCCGCTCACTGTATCACTCGGCCCCGCCCCCGGCGCGCTGCGTCATTGGATGTGATTGACAGCAGCGCAAGCCAATGGCTGCGCTGCTTTCAATCCATCCACTGTAACCAATCAATGGCCAGGCTGAGCGTGCTGCACCTGGCATCAGAAACATCGCTTTAGATGGAATTCAGTTGCAGATTTATCCAGACATCTCACAAGTAACACTAGACAGACGCAGGAAAATGAAAGAAACAACTTCAGTGCTCTCCACAGCAAGAATCCGGTACAGATGGGGGTTCCCATTCAAACTAATTATTCCTCATAATGGCACTACCTACTTCGCCACCACTATCCCTGAAGGACAGGATATTCTGACGAAATTAGGCCTTCTTGATCCCAACAACCTTCCATGCATTCCTTCTACACCGCGTCCAGCTCCCATTTGGAACAAACCAGCTTCAAGAGGCGACAGACGCAGAACCAGGCATGAACCCGGTCAGTGGAACTAAGAAGAATTACATATTTTTTGTGAAGAATAACCAGAAGACCATTCTTTTTTCTCATTTTTACACCTTTTCTTTTTAACATATATATGACCAGCCAGGGGGTGGCTATCGAGGCTGGAGCCCCGAATCTGGAGCCCATAGCCCCGAGTCTCTTGTGCCCCTTCCTAACCAGCGGGTCGTGGCTGGGGTGGGCGGGTGGCATTAGAGGTGGAGGAGAGACACGAGCGGGTGGACAAGCCGAGATCACATCATCTCTCCCTGTCCGCTCCACGTCACCACCATCTTCCTCCCTCACAGCCGGGCCACTTCAATGTGGGAGCAATGTGCGGTGGGGAGCAGGGAGATGACATCATCTCTCACTGTCCGCCACACAGCGCTCTTCCGCCCTCACAGCGCGGGCCTCTTAAATGTCGGAGGTGCGGCAGGGAGCAGAGAGATTACATCATCTCTCACTGCCCACCCTGCATCTCTGCTATCCTGCCCTCACTAAATGGACTAGTGCTGCCAGTCTGCCACCAATGCAGTGACAATGCACATTGGGTGGCACTGGCTGGCATGGCAAGTGAAAACCCACATCTAGTGGCAAGTGACGTGGCAAATGACAATCTGCTAATGGCAGCAGGTGACGTGGCAAGTGACAATCCGCCTCAGGTGGCAGGTGACGCGGCAAGTGATGCAAATGGTGGCAAGTTAAAAAGCTGCATCTGGTGGCAGGAAATGTGGCAAGTGACATGCCCAGGGCTCCCACTGATTCTGCATTATGGCGAGTTGAACCACTTCATTATATATCAGAATGTAACAATAGAAACAATGTGCTTCGATCACCCTGACATCATATCAACCATGGTGCCATGATGATTAAAACACCAACGCCAGCCTTTGCACGCAAAAAATTGCTTACCAATTTTTTATATATATATATATATATATATATATATATATAGATAGAGAGAGATAGAGAGAGAGAGATCTATATATAGATCTATATATGTATAGATTTTTTTTGCTTTTTATTTTTCGCTTATTTTTTTATTTTTAATAATTCTTATTTTTTGGTCTTTTTGTACAAGAATTTTCTTTAACAGATTTATACCCACTTACCCTGACTCACTTGAGAATCCTCATGGTTATAAAAACTGTTTCAAAAACACCAGAATATATAATAACTGCAATATTAGCCCTATGTATTAATTCTATGTAAAGTATTCTTTCAAAGCATGACTGGTTAAACTCAACCAAATGATGATGACATACTGACATCTACTGCCGTAAAGTGGTACAACAAGCCTTACATTTTCCACATTACCTTAATTGAGTCAGATCAATATTTTTTATAATCTATTATAACCCAACACTGCCATCTTGTGCCCTATATTAGCAATGCGGACTCCATTGCAAAGACTAAAGATATGTTTACATTCAGCTACTCCCTATGGATGCTTATCACATGTCATACACCTAAATAGCAGTACCATTCGAAACAGTGGACATAGCTCCCTTATTTTTATTTTTATTTTATTTTTTATTTATTTTTTTATTCTAGCTTTTTTGCTTACTTTTCGTACCTAGTGATAACCACCATATATAAAAGTTGAAGGTTTTTTTGGTTATCTCACTCATATACGTTGATTATAAAAAAAGCTTAGATATCGGTGGAGAAATCTATCCATTAAGCATAATAGAAGCAATCATAATCATTCACCTTATTCTCCCGCCTGATGGCCGACAACACATAATTTACACGTTTATCCAGATTAATATTTACATAAACCAACTAAAATTGCTTTGAACACGAGTGGTATGGTTTAGCGCCACTTGATGTCTGTTGATTTACTTTTTTTATTTCTTCACGGTTTCAAGAACAGAAACATTTATAGCCTCTTTAAATTTAAATGTATCTGTCAAAAGTTGCACGGGTATTCATGATATTGCAAATTGATGTGGCTACTCGCCCTATTGATGATTTGCCCCCACTCGGTCGTTACATATTTCCTCACTAGTGAGATTTTTTTTTTTGTTCTATTTCAATGTTTATTCACATATTACTTCAGATTTTTTTTTTTTTGGTTATTTTTGGTTAAGTTCATAAATATTGATCTAAGACTGAGTTTAAGAAGGTCGGTTGGAAAATCTTTTTTTTTTTCCAACCCCATACAGTTTTTTTTTTTTACAGATATATGTTACACTTGATTAATGTGAAACCAATTTCTGATTTTATAAACAAAAATAATGATGGTACAATCATTTTACTATGTCTTGAGTAGCACATGGTAGAAAAAAATATAAGTTGTATTAATTCCTTGTACACCTGCTTGACCTTATCTATATTTAGTAGAGATGGACATCTATACATCATTCACCATTTAAATTATCTTACATCATCACTTCCTGATGAATCCCCTGGAAGACGTCATCTGTGACGAAACGGCGTAGAGAGGAGCGGCGTGCTGACGTTACCACACACTGCACTGAACCCAGAAGCTACGGGCAGCATACGAGAGCCGGCCGGCTCGTGTTTCTTGTTATCCACTGCTGAACATACATCTTTTTAACTGTAAGTGCAATCTTTTATATTAATAAATTGTTTTAAAACGGATTACACTATGGACGCTTCATATCTTTTCCCGGTCTGTGAACGAATTCATACCATACGAGATGACATCTCATATTAAAAGTGGGGGAAGTTTTTCTGGCGCTGACAGCTAACACCCGAGGCTGGGTAAAAGCCTATAGCACGTTGGGTCCCTGTGACAGGGGACCTAGGGAGCTGGTAAGCGGCAGTAATATCTGTGGTGGAGGCACTTGTGTGTTCAACATATATTCACACTCAACACGTCTAGAGTTTTGAACTGCATGTCACCATCTATGAATTATCTCTAATAAATCTCCTGGGAAAATGTCTACATCAGCGGACTTGTTGTTTTTTTTAAAAATCAAATTTTTTTTTTGTGATGGACTTTTGGTAGAAGTTTCTTGTTTTGATAATCTAGTTATATTTGTTTATTGTTTTTGAGCACTGATCACGGGTGACATTGAAAATTTATATATATATATATATATATATATATATATATATATATGTACTGGCAAAACTCATGCAAGTTTGGTATATAGCACAGCTCAATATTTTTGAACGTTATTTTGAATATGTGTAGTGGCATGACTTGCAAAACTCATGCAATTTTGATATATAGCGCAGCTTATTATTTTTGAAAGTTAATTTTAATGCGTGTATCTTGCATTTATTAGTTGCAGCTAACTCACGAATATTGAATTCATATCACTATCCACCAATCTATTTTGTTTATTTTGGGATAGCGCAGTAAGACTACTTTTTGAATAGAAAAAAATATAAGTTGTATTAATTCCTTGTACACCTGCTTGACCTTATTTATATTTAGTAGAGATGGACATCTATACATCATTCACCATTTAAATTATCTTACATCATCACTTCCTGATGAATCCCCAAAATTGATACTAAAACCATGACCATCACCGTTTTATCACACAATGTCCAAGGATTAAATTCCCCATACAAAAGGAAAAAAGCCTTCTTACAATGTAAAAAACGAAATGCCAAAATATTAATGTTACAAGAAACACATTTAATGAAAGACGGCCACCCTACATTTTTTCACAAAGCCTTTAATCAATCCTTTTATACCTCAACCTCCTCTAAAACCAAAGGAGTGGCTGTCTTTATCCATCAATCTTTCCCATTAGAGGTTCAACAGGTTTACAAGGACCAAGATAGTAGGTTCATCATTATCAAAGGCACTTTATCGGGAACAGAATTAACGATTGCCAATGTATTTGCACAAAATGAGACACAAACCACTTTCTTCACACAATTTTTTAATACATTTCAACAATACCATTCACCACATATTATTTTGGGAGGAGACTTTAACTCAGCTTTCCAACCTAACCTTGATTGTAATAAACAAAACCAAAACTCAAAAAACATTTTCACAAACAACTATTACACACATAAATGATTTACAACTAAAAGACTCCTGGAGAGCATTAAATGTAGGCGCACGTGAGTATACCTTTTATTCTCACCCACACGAATCATATTCACAAATAGACTACATATTTTGCACCCCAATAACCCTAGCCAACACCCATGATGCCTCAATACACCTGTGTTCCTGGACAGACCACCATACCAAAACCTCATACACACGATCAGACTTTCCGATGGGAAATGTTCGATGACAGGCTGTTGTTGGTAAATCTGACTGTTTGTACGCTCCATCAGACAATTGTTGGACTTTCCACCAACAAATGCTGGCTAGCAGGTTTTCAAATTTTCCGCGGACAAATGTGTGTTGCCGTATTTTCTGAGCGTGTGTACACAAGTCCGTCGGACAAAAGTCCAAAGTACAAACACGCATGCTCGGAATCAAGGACGAGGCGGAAGCGGTCGGTCTTGTAAACTAGCGTTCATAATGGAGAATTAACATTCGTGACGCGGAAAATTATGAAATCTCCAAATGCAGCGCACAATTCTCTTCTTCTTTAATGGGATAATAATGAAGCTGCTTTGCTGGTGATACTGATGGAGTTATTGCAAACAAATTTTCAAAGGCTTTTTTCTTCTAGTGATTTCAAGAATAATATTATTATGCTTTTTTTTTTTATTTGGGCAAGTTACCACAACACCATTATAAGATCAAAGATACAACTATGTTGGTGTCCCTTGTTAATTTTACATTGTATTTTTTAAAATGTAACTGCCGACTCCCAAACTGTCATTTGAAGTAAAACACATAGCCAAGTATTATTCTACACAATTTTTTTATTGTGCATTAAAAAAAATAAAATTTGACATGATATCTGCCAATAGAACTTAACCAAAAAGTGCATTCTATGCATCCAAAAATATAGAAAATATAACAAATCAAATCATTATTACTCAACCAAGAAAATAATGTCAAAGCAATAACTCCAAGGCCAATAATAAATAACACGTTATCTCCTCCGATTCCGCAACATGGCTGGTTGACGAACGGCCGTTTAGAAACAAACTGAAAAGCACAAACTGAAAAGCGTGAAATGAAAAGCGCCAAAAGAAAAGTGCGAAATGAAAAGCGCGAATCAACAATCACCAAACTTCTACTAACACAAAATTAGCAGAAGGAGCCCAAAGGGTGGCGCTAAAGAGATGAAAAACAACGTAGTACGTCACTACGTTCGTATTTGTTGGCCGACAATTGTGTGGCTGTGTGTATGCAAGACAAGTATGGGCCAACGCCCTTCGGACAAAAGTCCATGGTTTTGCTGGCCAACAATCCGATCGTGTGTACGAGGCTTAAGTACTCAATTTATAGGCCTTATTTCTACCCCATATTCATGGAGAATTAATGAATCATTATTAATAGATCCCACACACCAAAATGAGATTGCATCAGAATACAAGACTATTTTACATTAAATTCAACTCCAGATATTTCTCCAACTACACTATGGCTAGCCCATAAAGCTGTATTGAGAGGACACCTCATTAAAAGAGCAGCACAATGTAACAAGAAAGAATAGGAAAAAATTCACTCTCTCACCAAAGATCTCCACAACCTATATAAAGATCATACCAATTCACACGATCCAGACACCTACAAATTACTTTCTCAAAAACGTAAAGAATTGGACTCATTGCTCACATTTAAAGCAGAAAAGGCACTCCGCTGGTCAAAAGGAAATTTTTTCCTGTCCAGTAATGCATATTCTACTATGTTTGCCCGCAAACTTAATCAATCAATAAAACCCGCCCACGTTTATAAACTCAACTGGTCACTCATACCAAAGAAATTCTGTCTACATTCAAAAAATTCTATTCAGATCTCCTGTCAGCACCCACTTCTTCGATTTCACCCTCAGCACTATCTTGGTTAGACAAACTCCCTATCCCAAAACGAACCCAAACACAAATAGGTGAATTAAACGCACCTTGCACAGATGAGGAACTACTTCTAATGCCCCGTACACACGGTCGGACATTGATCGGACATTCCGACAACAAAATCCATGAATTTTTTCCGACGGATGTTGGCTCAAACTTGTCTTGCATACACACGGTCACACAAAGTTGTTGGAAAATCCGATCGTTCTGAACGCGGTGACGTAAAGCACGTACGTCGGGACTATAAACGGGGCAGTGGCCAATAGCTTTCATCTCTTTATTTATTCTGAGCATGCGTGGCACTTTGTGCGTCGGATTTGTGTACACACGATCGGAAATTCGGACAACGGATTTTGTTGTCGGAAAATTTTATAGCCTGCTCTCAAACTTTGTGTGTCGGAAAATCCCATGGAAAAAGTCCGATGGAGCCCACACACACGGTCGGAATTTCCGACAACACGCTCCGATCGCACATTTTCCGTCGGAAGATCCGACCGTGTGTACGGGGCATAATAATTAAATCCCTTAAGAAAAATTCGGCTCCTGGCCCAGACGGATTTTCCTCTTTTTATTATAAACAATATCACCATCTTCTAATACCAAATTTGACAAAATTATACATTAACATCCTTAAGGCTCGGTTCACGTTGGAACCCGCTGCGGATCGCACAGGAGAGCTGTGCGTCCCTGTTCCCTGTCTCAAAGAGGAATCTATGCCTGAATTTGGCCCTTAAACGGAGCCAAAGATGTACAGCGGTTTTTGCAGTGCGCTTCGCAGCCGCAACAGAGATATGTGAGCCGGCTTCATAGAGAGCATGTCACATTCTCCTGCTATGTGAATTGGATGCAGGGAAACCCTCATCTAATTCGCATAGGTGTAAACCCGGCCTAAAGGAGATCAGTTCCCAGAAGAAATGTTACTTTCCAACGTGTCTCTCATTCCAAATACCAAACAAAGATCATACATTACCCCAAAATTATAGACCAATTTCAGTAATAACCACTTCAGCCCCGGACCATTTTTGCTGGCCAAAGACCAGAGCACTTTTTGCGATTCGGCACTGCGTCGCTTTAACTGACAATTGCGCGGTAGTGCAACGTGGCTCCCAAACAAAATTGACGTCCTTTTTTCCCCACAAATAGAGCTTTCTTTTGGTGGTATTTGATCACCTCTGTGGTTTTTATTTTTTGCGCTATAAACAAAAATAGAGCGACAATTTTGAAGAAAAAGTAATATTTTTTACTTTTTGCTATAATAAATATCCCCAAAAAATATAAAAAAACACATTTTTTCCTCAGTTTAGGCCGATACCTATTCTTCTACATATTTTTGGTAAAAAAAAAATCACAATAAGCGTTTATTGATTGGTTTGCGCAAAAGTTATAGCGTCCCCACAAACAGAGCTTTCTTTTGGTGGTATTTGATCACCTCTGCGGTTTAGATTTTTGCGCTATAAACAAAAAAAAAGATGACAATTTTGAAAAAAATGCATTATTCTTTGCTTTTTGCTATAATAAATATCCCCCAAGAATATATATAAAAAACTTTTTTTCCTCAGTTTAGGTTGATATGTATTCTTCTACATATTTTTGGTAAAAAAAAATCGCAATAAGCGTTTATTGATTGGTTTGCGCAAAAGTTATAGCGTCTACAAAATAGGGGATAGTTTTATGGCATTTTTATCAATATTTTTTTTTACTCCTGGCCCAGATGGATTTTCCTCTTTTTATTATAAACAATATCACCATATTCTAATACCAAATTTGACAAAATGATACAATAACATCCTTAAGGCTCGGTTCACGTTGGAACCCGCTGCGGGAACGCACAGGAGCGCTGTGCGTCCCTGTTCCCCATTTCAGGGATGAATCAGGGCCGAATCTATGCCTGAATTCGGCCCTGAAACCGAGCCAAAGACGCACAGCGTTTTCGTGCAGTGCGCTCCGCAGCCGCAACGGAGATATGTGAACCGGCTCCATAGAGAGCTGGTCACATTCTCCATAGGTGTGAAACCGGCCTAAAGGAAATCAGTTCCCAGAAGAAATGTTACTTGCCAACGTGTCTCTCATCCCAAAACCAAACAAAGATCATACATTGCCCCAAAATTATAGATCAATTTCGGTAATAAACAATGATCTTAAGATATTTAGCAGATTGTTAGCCAATAGATTGGCATCGATAATCCCTTCCCTGATTTCCCCTTATCAATCAGGTTTCATACCAGGTAGACAAATTACTGACAATATAAGATTAGTATCGAACAATTCAAGATGCAAATCTCAACTCTAGATCAGTCCTATTACTTAGCCTTGATATTAATAAGGCATTTGACAGTGTATCCTGGAATTTCCTTGATATAGTACTGAAAAGATATGGATTCAAAGGAGAATTTTTTCACGCCTTTCAAGCTCTTTATCACAACCCAACAACTAGGATAAGACTGCCAGGGATGTAATTCAGACTTTTTCAAATTGGGCAGGGGCACACGTCAGGGATGTCCCCCTTCCCCCTTACTATTCGCTCTAGCAATTGAACCCTTAGCCACAGCAATACAACTACACCCAGACATCAAAGGTTATAAGTCTAATAATAAGACCTATAAATTGAGCATGCATGCAGACAAATTGATTTTATTCCTCACACAACCCAATATAGCTTTACCAAATTTATTACATACTCTTAAAACATTTGCTTCATTATCAGGCCTAACAGTAATGGCGCGTACACACGGTCAGAATTTCCGTCAACAAATATTCAATGTGAGCTTGTTGTCGGAAAATCCGACCGTGTGTAGGCTCCATCGGACAATTGCTGTCGGAATTTTCGAAACAAATGTTTGAGAGCTGGTTCTCAAATTTTCCGACAACAAAACTTGTTGTCGGAAATTCCGAGCGTGTGTAGACAATTCCGACGCACAAAATTCCAAGCCTGCTGGGAATCACTGGCTATTGAACTTCATTTTTCTCGGCTCATCGTACGTCTTGTACGTCACCGCGTTCTTGACGTTCGGAATTTCCGACAACATTTGTGTGACTGTGTGTATGCAAGACAAGTTTGAGTCAACATCCGTCGGAAAAAAATCCAGGATTTTGTTGTCGGAATGTCCGATCGTCTGTACACGGCATAAATGTCTTCAAATCTATCGGTATGCCAATAAACATCCCACTAATCTCATCTAGACTCCTTACGTACCTCATTCAATTTTACCTGGTCAATGGAGTCTCTCCCATATTTAGGGATCTTTCTCACCCCAACCATTAATAATCTATCCTCAAAAAAAACTATTTACCCATAATCCAAAAATTGAGATCGATGCTCAAAATGTGGAAATCTTTCAAAATATCCTTCTTAGGCAGAATCACAGCAATTAAAATGACAATTCTACCAAAGATATTATACCTATTTAGGGCACTCCCAATTAGACTAAATAAAGTAAATATCACTAAATTCCAAACCAAACAGAAATTAACAAGTTTATATGGTTAGATTCTCACCCACGTCTATCGAGATTAGTATTATATAAATCACAAAAGAACGGAGGTCTGGGTCTCCCAGATTTCTGGTTATGTTACTTAGCTGCTAGAGGGTCACAAATTGCACAATGGCATAATCCCAATCCCAAGATCCCATGGGTCAGGTTTGAAAAAGACTAAATTCTACCATATTCGAACAAAAAATACAAACTGATATCTAACACACCCCCACAGGCTTCTTTTGTTAGAGATCCTAAATTTTCCTGGAATACTGGAGACTTCTCATGGTGGATAAACCAAATCGCAGACTGTCCACCGGTGCGATTTTATGTTGTGCCTCCTCCACCAATCGCCTGTGAGTTATTTCCTTTACCGTTTTTTATTTAATAAATGTTTTAAAAGTTAATGCACAAGGCTGGTGCGCCCTTGTCTTCTTTTTATTTCGGTTTCTACTAGGATCCCCATCCCTGAGGGCAGCAAGGCCTGTGCTTACGTACTACATATGGTGATCCACCTGTGCGCAGGAGTTGCTTTTTTCTCTTTTGCTACAACCTGACATCCCTCTTTAATTTTTAGACATGTACAATCGGTTTAGTTCCAAATTCATTTTTTTAACGAATTTTAACAAATTTGTTAATTTTTTCAATTTCTGAAATTTCGATTTTCTGAATCTATCCTAATTTTTAGATTTCCGAACTTTTGAAAATTTGACATTTCGGAAATTCGGAATTTCGGAAATTCAAAATTTCGGAAATTCAAAATTTCGGAAATTGAAAATTTCCGTAATTGGAAATTCGAAATTTGGAAATTCAGAAATTCGGTACATTCTCTCAGGAGGAGAGAGAAGGGAGGGGGGAGGGGGAGGAGGGAGGAAATAGAATGGAGAGGGGAGGAGAGAGAAGAGATGGGGAGGAGGGGGAGGAGGGAGGAGAGAGAAGGGAGGGGGAGGAGAGAGGAGGGAGGGGGAGGGGGGAGAGAGAAGGGAGGGGAAGAGAGAAGGGAGGGGGAGGAGGGAGGGGAGAGGAGGGAGGGGGGATAGGGAGGAGAGACAAGGGAGGGGGAGGAGGGAGGGGGAGGGAGGAAAGAGAAGGGAGGGGGGAGGAGAGAGAAGGGAGGGGGAAGAGGGAGGAGAGAGAAGAGAGGGGGAGGAGGGAGGAGAGAGAAAGGAGGGGGACGAGAGAGAAGGGAGGGGGAATCAGAGAAAAGGGAGGGTGGAGGAGAGAGGGGAGGAGGGAGGGAGAGGAGAGAGAAGGGATAGGTGAGGAGGGAGGGGGGAGGAGGGAGGAAATAGAATGGAGGGGGAGGAGGGAGGAGAGAGAGGAGATGGAGGAGGAGGGGAAGGAGGGAGGAGAGAGAAGGGAGGAGGAGGAGGAGGGGGAGGAGGGAGAAGGGAGGAGGAGGGGAAGGAGGGAGGTGGGAGGAGAGAGGAGGGAGGGGGAGGAGGGAGGAGAGAGAAGGGAGGGGGAGGAGGAAGGAGAGAGAATGGAGGAGGGAGGAGAGAGAAGGAAGGAGGGAGGGGGAGGAGAGAAAAGGGAGGAGAGAGGGGGAGGATGGAGGGAGGAAGAGAAGGGAGGAGGGAGAAGGTAGGGGGGAGAGAGGAGGGAGGGGAGAGGAGGGAGGAGAGAGGAGGGAGGAGAGAGGGGGAGGAGAGAGAAGGGAGGGGGAGGGGAGAGGAGGGAGGAGAGAAGAGGGAGGAGAGAGGGGGAGGAGAGAGAAGGGAGGGGGAGGAGAGAGGGAGAGGATGGAGGGGGAGGAGGAGGGAGGGGAGGAGGGAGGGGGAGGAGGGAGGGGAGGAGGGAGGGGGAGGAGGGAGGGGAGGAGGGAGGGGGAGGAGGGAGGAGAGAGAAAGGAGAGGGAGGATGGAGGGGAGAGAAGGGAGGGGGAGGAGGGAGGGAGGAGAGAGAAGGGAGGGGGAGGAGGGATGATAGAGAAGGGAGGAGGGAAGGGGGAGGAGAAAGAAGGGAGGAGAGAGAAGGGAGGGGAGGAGGGGGGAGGGAGGAGAGAGAAGGGTGGGGGGAGGAGGGAGGGGGAGAAGGGGGAGGAGAGAATGGAGGAGGGAGGGGGAGGAGGGAGGAGAGAGAAAGAAGGGGGAGGAGGGAGGGGGAGGAGCAAGAAGGGAGGAGAGAGAAGGGAGGGGGAGGAGGGGGGAGGGAGGAGAGAGAAGGGTGGGGGGAGGAGGGAGGGGGAGAAGGGGGAGGAGAGAATGGAGGAGGGAGGGGGAGGAGGGAGGAGAGAGAAGGGAGGGGGAGGAGGGAGGAGAGAGAAGGGAGGGGGAGGAGGGAGGTGAGAGAAGGAAGGGGGAGGAGGGAGGGTGAATCAGAGAGAAGGGAGGGTGGAGGAGAGAGGAGTGAGGGGGAGGAGGGAGGAGAGAGCAGGGAGGAGAGAGTAGGGAGGAGGGAGGGAGGAGAGAGAAGGGAGGAGGGAGGGGGAGGAGGGGCAAAGGGAAGGAGAGAGAAGGGAGGGGGGAGGATGGAGGGGGGAGAAGGGAGGGAGGAGGGAGGGGGAGGAGGTAGGAGAGAGGAGAGAGGAGGGATGGGCAGGGGGAGGAGAGAGCAGGGAGGAGATAGAAGGGGGGAGGAAGGAGGAGAGAGAAGGGAGGAGGGAGGGAGGAGAGAGAAGGGTGGAGGGGGGAGGGGGAGGAGGGAGGAGGGGGAAGGGGGAGGAGGGAGGAGGGAGGAGAGAGAAAGGAGGGGGAGGAGGGAGGAGAGAGGGGGAGGAGGGAGGAGAGAGAGAAGGGAGGGGGAGGAGAGAGAAGGGAGGAGAGAGAAGGAGAGAGAAGGGAGGAGGGAGGGGAGGGGAGAGAAGAGAGGAGGGAGGGGGAGGGGGGAGGAGGGAAGAGAGAAAAGGGAGGGGGATGATGGAGGGGGATGATGGAGGGGGAGGATGGAGGGGGAGGAGGGAGGAGAGAGAGAAGGGAGGGGAAGGAGGGAGGAGAGAGAAGGGAGGAGGGAGGAGAGAGAAGGAGAGAGAAGGGAGGAGGGGAGGGGGAGGTGAGAGAAGAGAGGAGAGAGGGGGAGGGGGGAGGAGGGAAGAGAGAAAAGGGAGGGGGATGATGGAGGGGGAGGATGGAGGGGGAGGAGGGAGGAGAGAGAAGGGAAGGGGAGGAGTGAATAGAGAGCCAGGCCATTGTTGGTATTACACAGTATGGAAGTCTATAGAAGCTCCCACATGTATTTAGCTTGATTTTAACAGAATGGGGGCACTCCTAAAAGGTCTGGAAATATTTTTAGATATCAGCAGCTCACATAGAATAGATGTAAGCAAAAAAAAGGAAACCCATACTTCTCTTTTAAATAATAAAGTAGTATGCACAAGTCTAAATATATAGAAGACACTTACTCTTGAAATCGCCAAACCTTCTTCTCCTGAGACATCGGTCCTCATTCTTTTTACAGTTTCCCACTGACACAGACAGGGAGCCTCTAACCTCTTCTACTGACAACACACTGCCTCTCATCCACTGACATCCCAAGCCCCGCACAGGACTATAGAACACCTCCACCTAATGGTACCCGAAGGAGGGAACTTGAAGACGCATTGTCCTCATCAGAGAGAAATGTGTTTTGCCTGGGGAGGGGGGGTACCCCATAGCAAGCTACCCTCCCCACACTGGGGGCATATGGCCAGGTATGATTGGGGGGAGATGTTCACCCTCTCTCTGTCCTAATTATCCAGTCTGCATGGGTCTGGTGTTTGAAGGAAAGTCAAATTTTTCCTAATTTTTTTTTCTATGATCGTGGTCTGGTATGGATGAATGCAATCTGTCATTTTGCCAGCAATTTAACCACTTGACCTCCGGAAGGTTTTACTCCCTTTCATGAATAGAGAATATTTTGCTGTTCAGCACTGCGCTACTTGCTAGCTGGTAATTGCTCGGTCATGCAACACTGTACCCAAATTAAATTTATATCATTATTCACCCAAATAAAACTTTCTATTGGTGGTATTTGATCACCACCATTTTTTTTATCTTTTTGAGGTAAAAAACAAAAAAAAGAATGAACATTTAAAAAAATATTCTTATTTCTCCTAGAAAACATATCCAAAAGAATCAAATTTGTAAAATGTATTCTGCTACATGTGTTTGGAAAAAAAAATCACAATAAGTGTATATTGAATGGTTTGTGTGAAAGTTATATCGTCTACAAACCTCACAGTGCCTTGAAAAAGTATTCATATCCCTTGAAATTTTCCACATTTTGTCAGGTTACAACCAAAAATGTAAATGCATTTCATTGGGATTTTATGAGATAGACCAACACATGGTGACACGCAATTGTGAAGTGGAAGGAAAATGATAAATGGTTTTCAACCTTGTTTACAAATAAATATGTGAAAAGTGTGGGGAGGCATTTGTATGGTGCCCCCCTGAGTCAATACTTTGTAGAACCCCCTTTCTCTACAATTACAGCTGCAAGTCTTTTTGGGGATGTCTCTACCAGCTTTGCACATCTAGAGAGGAACATTTTTCCTCATTCTTCTTTGTAAAATATCTCAAGCTCTGTCAGATTGGATGGAGAGCGTCTGTGAACAGCAATTTTCAAGTCTTGCCACAGATTCTCAATGTGATTTAGGGGCTTGAGACATCATCACCTTCCTTTCTGTACCCTTTATGAACCATACGCGGTGAGATCCATTATTATGTTTGGAGAAGATATGCCCTCAGTGAACCCCCCCTCAAGGTCTTCAGGCTACCAAGGTCTTCTCACCATTGCCAGAGAGCAATAAAAGCCGGTTTGACCCTCACAGCATACGCTGTTTTGGGTTCAAACCCTCCGGTAAGCCCCCATCTGTACCATCTGAGTGCACTGCTTGTTTGTGAAAACACTGGGGTGTGACTTTTTAAGTTGGTCCATATATGCATTATTCATTACAGTGATGTGGGACTTTTGTGATTGACTACACACCATCATCCTTAAAGACTTTATGTTGGCACTGGTGAAGGTGCTCCTCACTTTGCCTTTGGGTGGTAACCCATTTTTCAAGCTCACTGATTGTTCATTTTAATCGCTTTTGCTTCCATTTTGAGTTTTCTAAGTGTGAAACATTTATATGTATTATATATAAGGCAAAGGTCTTTTAACCTAATAGTTTTAAGGCGCCTGGCCCACTTAGCGCTACACTTTTTTGTATATTATTTATCTGTTGGGCAATTATTCTAGTTGCGGTGTTAGCAGCTTATTACTTTTCGATTATTTGGAGTAAGCGCAAATTTATTACTGGTGGAAATTCAATGTGATTTAGGTCTGAACTGTGACTGGGCCATTCTAATGCCCCGTACACAGGGTCGGACTTTGTTCGGACATTTCGACAACAAAATCCTAGGATTTTTTCCGACGAATGTTGGCTCAAACTTGTTTTGTCTACACACGGTCGCACAAAGTTGTCGGAAAATCCGATCATTCTGAACGCGGTGATGTAAAACACGTACGTCGGGACTATAAACAGGGCAGTGGCCAATAGCTTTCATCTCTTTATTTATTCTGAGCATGCGTGGCACTTTGTCCGTCGGATTTGTGTACACACGATCGGAATTTCCGACAACGGATTTTGTTGTCGGAAAATTTTATCTCCTGCTCTCCAACTTTGTGTGTCGGAAAATCCGATGGAAAATGTCCGATGGAGCCCACACACGGTCGGAATTTCCGACAACACGCTCCGATCCGACATTTTCCATCGGAAAATCCGACCGTGTGTACGGGGCATAACACATGAATATGCTTTGATCTAAACCATTCCATTGTAGCTCTGGCTGTCTTTTGCAGACTCTAATGCCCTGTACACACGGTCGGATTTTCCGACAGAGAAAGTGGGATCGGATTGTGTTGTCGGAAATTCCGATCGTGTGTGTGGGCTCCATCTGACTTTTTCCATTGGAATTTCCGACACACAAAGTTTGAGAGCAGGCTATAAAATTTTACTACAACAAAATCCGATCCTTTAAATTCCGATCGTGTGTAGACAAATCTGACGCACAAAGTGCCACGCATGCTCAGAATAAATTAAGAGACGAAAGCTATTGGCTACTGCCCCGTTTATAGATCCGACGTACACGTTTTACGTCACCGCGTTCAGAACAATCGGATTTTCCGACAACTTTGTGCGACCGTGGGTATGCAAGACAAATTTGAGCCAACATCCGTTTGTTGTCGGAATGTCCGTTCAATGTCCGATCATGTGTACAGGGCATAACAGGTTTTCTTCTAAGATTGCCCTGTATTTGTCTCCATCCATCTTCCTATCAACTCTGACCAGCTTCCCTGTCCCTGCTGAAGAAAAGCATCCCCACCACATGATGCTGCCACCACCATGTTTCACGGTGGGGATGGTGTGTTCAGGGTGATGTGCAGTGTAGTTTTCCCCCCACACATAGCGTTTTGCTTTTAGGCCAAAGTTGAATTTTGGTCTCATCTGACCAGATCACCTTCTTCCACATGTTTGCTGTGTCCTCCACATGGCTTCTCACAAACTACAAACAGGACTTCTTATGACTTTCTTTCACCAATGTCTTTCTTCTTGTCACTCTTCCATAAAGGGCAGATTTCTGGAGAACACGACTAATAGTTGTCCTGTGGACAGATTCTCCCACCTGAGCTGTGGATCTCTGCAGCTCCTCCAGAGTTACCATGGACCTCTTGGCTCTTCTCTGATGAATGTTCTCCTTGCCCGGCCGGTCAGTTTAGGTGGACGGCCATGTCTTGGTAGGTTTGCAGTTGTGCCATACTCTTTCCATTTTCCGATGATGGATTGAACAGAGATGAACAGAGATGTTCAAAGCTTGGGAGATTTTTTATAACCTAACCCTGCTTTATACTTCTCCGCAGCTTTATCCCTGACCTGTCTGGTGTGTTCCTTGGGCTTCATGATGCTGTTTGTTCACTAAGGTTCTCTAAGAAACCTCTGAGGGCTTCACAGAACAGCTGTATTTATACTGAGATTACATTACACACAGGTGGACTCTATTTACTAATTAGGTGACTTCTGAAGGCAATTGGTTCCACTAGATTTTTGTTAGAGGTTTCAGAGTAAAGGGGGGCTGAATACAAATGCCCCCCCACACTTTTCACATATTTGTTTGTATCATTTATCATTTTCCTTCCACTTCACAATTAGGTGCCACTTTGTGTTGGTCTATCACATAAAATCCCGATAAAATACATTTACGATTTTGGTTGTAACATGACAAAGTGTGGAAAATTTCAAGGGGTATGAATACTTTTTCAAGGCACTGTATATACTGGAATTTACACAGTTATAGAGCTGCGCGATTCTGCCTAAAATAAGAATCACAATTATTTTGCTTAGAATAAAGATCACGATTCTCGCGGTATAACATCCTCTTTCACATTATACATAAAAATTGGGCTAACTTTACTGTTTAGTTTATTATTTAATTATTTAAAGTGTATTTTTTCCAAAAATATTGCGTTTGAAAGACAAAATGTATAATATGGAAATGTTCTTACTTACCATGGATAAAGAGGAGCCCCAGGATTAGGAGAGTGATCACAGCTTTCATCATGATATTCTGCAAGCCCTGCTATGAACTGTGTAAGGGCCCCGGGCCCCTATATTTATAGGACTGGGGGCGGAGCTATGTCACTGCTGGTCACATTTCAGAACTTGTTTTTCTTTTTCTTGCGCAGGTCCTACTGGCAATATCTGATCAATATTAATAAAGGGAGAGGATTGGGATTATAGCGGTATAATGTATAAGGATTATATAAAAAAAATAATTCTTTATTGATACAAAAAGGGAGAGGAAGAAACAAGGTTCAATTAAAACCAATTATAGAGCGTATACATAATTGCATGTAATGAGTTGCTGGTGTCTCAATGAAAGAAGGTGGTCACAGATAGATGTAATGTCCCAACATGTTTCGCCAATGATGGCTTCCTTAGGGGATTGTTTAGGACCACCACAAATAGCCCAGCTCTACCATAAAGTACAAAACTAAATATCAGTTGATTGTACAGATAATAACATATACAGATATAAAAAGAAAACAAAACAACATTTGTCATGGTTTCAAGAGAACACACAGCACCTACCTCGATCACTCCCGAACCAAGAGATGGACAAATTGGGGGGAACCTCCTCAAAGAATGGAGGAGAGGGTTTGTATGTAAACGGGAGGCCCAACTGTAAAAGAGTACCATCAATGCCACTGCCCCTTACATGTGTGGGCACATGTTCGATAGCGCTGAACTTGACCATATTGAGATCAAAGTTATGTTCAAGGCCAACATGGCGACTAATGGCTAATATTGAAAGATATTGAAAATCTAGTTGGTAACGATTGGCACACAGGCCTCCACTCGTGGTTCGGCCGCTTTAACATACTGAAAATGAGCATCCTCCCTAAATTTTTATATCTTCTCCAGGCCCTACACACTCCCTATTTATAGAGTTCACCTGGGCACGCAAGTGACCGCGACTAAGCAGGGAGTTACTCTCACTACCCTAAAAACCACAGTGGCTTGGCTATGCCGGACATACGCACCTACTACTATGCATCACATCTCAGTAGGCTCATTGACTGGTGCCGACATCATGACGCCAAGCTGTGGCCTTGATTGGAAAGGGCACAAAGTCCTGTACCTCTTAATAGAGCACCGCGGTGTTACACATCGCTCCCTACATGCGTCAAACGACACCCCCCTCATTGGTCCTACGACACGTATTTGTGTCAATCTCCTTAACCGGACAGCAATCTCATCCAATGATTTACCCCTGACTCCTATCTTAGGTAACCCACGATTCATGCACGGACTTATCGGTGTAATCTTTCAAAATCCAATCAGAGCAGGTTATTCCCAAGCCTCACATTTCCGAACCATGGGTAGATGGGTGTCCACACCAGAACTTACAGACCATGCGGGCCCCTTTCGTTTGGACTTCCTGAGAGCACTCCAGCTGGGTCACTTTTTAAAATCCCTACCACACCCTAGAGAACCTAGCCAACCTTTGAGGAATATTGTTCAGACACAGGAGCCCTACCACACACACCCTCACTCACATACAACCTGTTGAATATGCCCCCAGAAGGCTTCAAACCCCCAGGGTTGACCGGGCGGGAATGAGATCTAAATCGCAGCTTCGGCCCAATACAGCGACTCCACATCCTCCATTTTATACACAAATCCTCCATCTGTACAAAAGCACAGGAGACTCATTTTAAAATTCTGTCGAGATGGTACAGAACCCCATCACAACTACACAAATATTTTCCCTGGACATCCGACCTGTCAGAGAACCGTCACTAACGCTCGTTCCAGGGTGCCAGCCGGACGTACGATAAGAACGAGCGAGCCCCGGACTAGGCACGCACGTAATGCGATCGTACGAACGAGGGCACGTCAGCGCGTGCACGCTCGCACACTAACGAATCACGGCGCAAGGCGCCCTATTTAAACGATCAGCAGACTAGCATCAATGCTGGATTGTCTCAGCTCGTTCCTGAACCCTTGCTGTTGCCTTGTTTACTTGACCCTGATCTTGAACCTCTGCTTGCCTTGACTACCCCCTCGGATCACCCCTACATCTCTGCCTGCCTTGCTTCCTGTATTGAACCCGGCTTGGACTCTTGACTACGGCTCTGTCTCCTGATTCGGTACCCCGCTGCCAGTTTGTTGCCAACCTCCGCCAGTCCCTGACCACGTCTCTGCCTGCCGATTGTGTACCTCGTTGCCAGTACGTTGCCAACTCCTGCCTGCCTTGACCCTGCAAGTTCCTCTGCTGGACCTCTCTTGCATCCATCCGGGGATCAGCACCTCAGCTTCCTTCCGAAGACTTCTGGGTTCCTGATCCTGCCAGCAGGCACCTGCACCCTTCCGCCGCCCTAGCAACCCTGTCTCAACCTCCAGGGACGCTAGGACCGGGACCGTGCAAGAGGCCGCCCTCGTCATTTCAGACTCCGCTGTAAGGTACGTGACAGTACAATCCAGCCAGAAATGGAGTCTGAAAGTGGGGCCTCAGCTATGGACGCTCTGTGTCAACAGATCGCAAATCTCACTCAAGCAGTTCAGGGCCTGCAAGATGGCTACCAACGACTTGAACAGCGAGTGGAGTCTCTCTCTCCAAGTACCTCAGCACCTCTGACCACAGCACCTGCATCATCAACTCCAGTTTCTACACCCACAGTAGTGGTGCCACCCCCAGAACCACGAGTTCCTGCTCCGGAGAAATTTATGGGTGACCGCAGCAAATTCCGTGCTTTCAGGAATGCCTGCCATTTGTACTTCTTGCTTCAGCCCCGCACCTTTTCTTTGGAAAGTACCAAGGTGGGGTTCATCATTTCATTACTGCAGGGAGAACCTCAGACCTGGGCTCATCATTTACTGGAACAAGCCAGTCCCTTGCTGGGTACCATGGACTCTTTTTTGGATGAAATGGCCAAACTGTATGATGATCCCCAGCGTACTACCACAGCAGAGGCCAGCCTCCACACCCTCCAGCAGGGTCGTAGGCCCGTGGAGGACTATGTTACAGACTTTAAACGATGGAGTACCGACACACATTGGAACGACGCCGCTCTCCGTTTTCAGTTCCGTTTAGGGCTTTCGGAGGCACTCAAGGATGAACTAGCTCGTGTGGGGATCCCTGATTCCCTCGAAGAACTAATTCAACTGTCCATTCAGATCGATCGCCGGCTGAGGGAGCGAAGATCCGAAAGGACCAGCCAGTATCGGCCCATGTGGATGCTACCCAGGGTACCCAGTCGCCTACCTACCTCCACACCCCCACTATCTGCTTCTACCACTGAACCTCCAGAACCAATGCAGTTGGGTTTGCTTCGTGCACCCTTGACTCCGGAAGAAAAACAACGCCGTCGTATGAATAATCTCTGTCTCTACTGCGGGGGAGCCGGTCATTACGCCAATATGTGTCCCAACAAGACCCGTAAGTGTGACTCACCTCTTCTTGATCGATATGCATTAACTCTAGCAAGAACGACCCACATTGCTGTTCCTGTCTCTCTACAGCTTCCAGAAGGGGTGCTTCAGATCCAGGCCATAATTGACTCCGGTGCCTGCAGTTGCTTCATTGACCGTGCCTTTGCCCTGCAACACAACATTCCGCTGCGATCGAAGCAACATAAACTATTCATCCGATTAGCTGATGGGTCCAATATCAAATCTGGGCCTATCATCCAAGAAACCCAACCTTTGCCTGCCAACATCTTACCCAATCACCAAGAACTGTTGTGCCTGGACGTTATATCCTCACCACTTTTTCCGATCATTTTAGGAATGCCATGGTTGCAAGCACACAACCCACAGATAGACTGGACAACCGGCCAGGTAGTCTTTCAGTCCTCCTACTGTCTCAAGAACTGTCTCCAGGTCCTCCACCACACAGCTCCAGTTATTGGGTGTCTCAAACCAGTATCCGAATCCCAAGACCTTGTCCCATCCGTGTACCATGATTTCTTGGATGTTTTCGACAAGCAGAAAGCTGATACTCTTCCCCCACACCGGGCCTACGATTGCCCGATTGAACTTTTACCAGGGGCTGAAATCCCATTTGGGAGGATCTTTCCTTTGTCAGAGCCTGAACTCGCAGTCCTAAAAGATTATGTGAATGAGAACCTCAAGAAGGGGTTCATCCGTCACTCAACATCACCAGCCGGGGCAGGAATATTCTTTGTTGAAAAGAAAGACCATTCGCTCCGTCCATGTGTGGATTACAGAGAGCTAAACCGGATCACCGTTAAAAATCGCTACCCCTTGCCTCTGATTCCAGAATTGCTCCAGAGACTCCGCTCTGCAAGAATATTCACCAAGTTAGATTTACGAGGTGCTTACAATCTGATCAGAATCAGGGAAGGAGACGAGTGGAAAACGGCCTTCCGGACTCGTTTTGGCCACTTTGAATACCTCGTCATGCCCTTCGGATTATGCAATGCTCCAGCAACCTTCCAGCATTTTGTGAATAATATTTTCAGAGACTTTCTAGATCTATTCATGATCGTCTACCTAGACGATATCCTAGTTTTCTCAGCCTCCTTAGATCTTCACCGTGTCCATGTGAAACAAGTCCTTCTGAGGCTAAGACAAAATGGACTCTATGCCAAGGCCGAGAAATGCGAATTTGAGCGGCAGACCATCCACTTCCTCGGACTGGTGATTTCTACAGGAGGTATGGCAATGGATCCTCAAAAAGTCGCAGCTATAACGTCCTGGCCACCTCCCACTGATAAGAAAGGGGTACAACGGTTCGTCGGCTTCTCTAACTTCTACAGAAAATTCATTAAAAACTTCTCCGGTATCATCATGCCCATCACCCAGCTCACCAAGAAACAGAACCGTTTTCAATGGACAGAGGCAGCCCAAGCTGCTTTCGACAAGTTAAAGGGACTTTTTACCTCAGCTCCGTTATTAAAGCACCCTGACCCCGCTCTTCCATACATCCTGGAGGTGGACGCCTCAGAAAGCGCCGTAGGGGCCATCCTGTCCCAGCGCCAAGGACCCAAGGCTCTAATGCACCCTGTGGCCTTCTTCTCAAAGAAGTTGGGACCTTCAGAAAGGAACTATGATGTGGGGGACCGAGAACTATTGGCAATCAAATTGGCTTTAGAAGAGTGGCGGTACCTCTTGGAAGGAGCAACACACCCAATACTGATCTTCACGGATCACAAAAATTTGGAATACCTCAGGACCGCCAAACGCCTCAGGCCCAGACAAGCAAGGTGGGCTCTTTTCTTCTCACGCTTTAACTTCCACATAACCTACCGGCCCGGCTCCAAGAATGTGAAACCTGACGCGTTATCGCGTATGTTTACAGAAGTTGAAGTCCCACCTCAAACTGATACTATCCTGCAGGCTGGAAATTTTCTACTTATTCAAACCGACCTAATGTCACAGATCCGTCAAGCATCCAGGGAAGTCTCTCTGTCTCCAGATACAGACCTTCAGGAGAACGATGGGCTCTATTGGCGGGGTAATAAAATTTTCATACCACACAATTTACGTGCTACCATCCTACAGGTGTGTCATGACTACCCACTGGCCGGCCATTTTGGGGGATACAAAACCATGGATTTGATCCAGAGACATTTCTGGTGGCCTAATTTAGCAAAAGACTGCAGGAAATATGTTAGCTCATGTTCAATCTGTCTCAGGAATAGGGATGAGCCGAACACCCCCCGGTTCGGTTCGCACCAGAACCCGCGAACGGACCGCAAGTTCGCACGAACGTTAGAACCCCATTGACGTCTATGGGACTCGAACGTTCGAAATCAAAAGTGCTCATTTTAAAGGCTAATTTGCATGGTATTGTCCTAAAAAGGGTGTGGGGACCCGGGTCCTACCCCAGGGGACATGTATCAATGCAAAAAAAACTTTTAAAAACGGCCGTTTTTTCGGGAGCAGTGATTTTAATGATGCTTAAAGTAAAAAAAAAAAAGTGAAATATTCCTTTAAATATCGTACCTGGGGGGTGTCTATAGTATGCCTGTAAAGTGACGCGTGTTTCCCATGTTTAGAACAGTCCCTGCACCAAATGTCATTTTTAAAGGAAAAAATCTCATTTAAAACTGCTTGCGGGTTTAATGTCATGTCGGGTCCTGGCAATATGGATGAAAATCAGTGAGACAAACGGCATGGGTACCCCCCAGTCCATTACCAGGCCCTTTGGGTCTTGTATGGATATTAAGGGGAACCCCGCACCCAAATTAAAATAAGGAAAGGTCCCTATATACTCTGAACAGCAGTATACAGGCGGTGCAAACAAGACAGGGACTGTAGGTTTGTTGTTAAGTAGAATCTGTTTGTAATTTTGAACATTTTTAACGTGTTTAGCTCCAGCCAAAAAATCTTTTCTAAGCTTTTTGGAAAACATAGGGAAGGGTTATCACCCCTGTGACATTTGTTTTGCGTCTTTCCTCCTCTTCAGAAGATTTCACCTCACTTTTTTGTCCCAATGAAAAATGTTTTTTGAAAATTTGGGTTTTTTTGTGGAACAAGGATTGGAAAGCATCAGTGGAAAGGAGAAATTGTTTTCCCATATTAACTCTTACATGAGAGAATTTCCCTTCCTAGGGGTAGATTTCATCTCACTTCCTGTTGTCTCCTTCCGTTTGCAAGTAGGAGTCGTTTGTAAGTTAGATGTTTGAAAGTAGGGTCCTGCCCTATATACTCAGCAGAAATTTGGGCCTTAGGTGTTGCTGTGGCCAAAACACTGTAAGCCCTCACAGGGCCCTGCTGTGAAATATTAGATCAAGAATTGTAATTACATGCCCCTGTTGAACAGGAGCTGAAAAATTAGGCCTTAGGCACTGGTGCTGGTGCCACAACACTGCAACCCCTCACAGACACTCTAGTTGGAACGCAGGAACGAGCCCTGCTGCAAAGTATTGCATCAAAAATTGTAATTACACGCCCCTGTTAGACAGGGGCAGAAAAATTGGGCCTTAGGCACTGGTGCTGGTGCCACAACACTGCAACCCCTCACAGACACTCTAGTTGGAACGCAGGAACGAGCCCTGCTGCAAAGTATTGCATCAAAAATTGTAATTACACGCCCCTGTTAGACAGGGGCAGAAAAATTGGGCCTTAGGCACTGGTGCTGGTGCCACAACACTGCAACCCCTCACAGACACTCTAGTTGGAACGCAGGAACGAACCCTGCTGCAAAGTATTGCATCAAAAATTGTAATTACACGCCCCTGTTAGACAGGGGCAGAAAAATTGGGCCTTAGGCACTGGTGCTGGTGCCACAACACTGCAACCCCTCACAGACACTCTAGTTGGAACGCAGGAACGAGCCCTGCTGCAAAGTATTGCATCAAAAATTGTAATTACACGCCCCTGTTAGACAGGGGCAGAAAAATTGGGCCTTAGGCACTGGTGCTGGTGCCACAACACTGCAACCCCTCACAGACACTCTAGTTGGAATGCAGGAACGAGCCCTGCTGCAAAGTATTACATCAAAAATTGTAATTACACGCCCCTGTTATACAGGGGCTGAAAAATTGTGCCTTAGGCACTGGTGGTGGCGCCCAGAACCAAAAATGTTCTTACAAGCTATCAGCGTGATGATTGAGGAGGAAGAGGATAATTACTCAGGGATAGTCACTCAGCATCAGCATAGGCAGTCTTTGAAGGGATCTGAAAAAAATTATTCAGTTACATCAGCATCAGGTGCTTGGTAGCTGGTGGTGATCCAAGACTGATTCATTTTTATGAAGGTCAGCCGATCGACCGAGTCAGTGGACAGACGCACCCTGTGATCGGTTACCACGCCTCCAGCAGCACTGAATGTGCGTTCCGAAAGAACGCTGGATGCAGGACAGGCCAGTAGCTCAATTGCATACTGTGCAAGCTCTGGCCAGTGATCCATCCTCAAGACCCAGTAACCCAGAGGATTTTCGGTGGGAAAGGTGTCCAAGTCTGATCTTGCCCCTAGGTATTCCTGCACCATGTAAAACAGACGCTGGCGATGGTTGCTGGAACCGATCATACCTTGGGGCTGCGGACCAAAAAATTGTCTGAACGCATCGGTCAGACGGCCACCTTCTCCACCGCTCCTTCTTTGACTGACCGAAGCCTCAGCAACACGTTGTCCAGAAACAGGAGTTTGTAACCTCCCAGTCTCTGGGAACGCGTTGCACAGACCTTTCTGCAAGGCCTCCCGAAGATGTTTCATCCTCTGCTCCCTCTGCGATGGCAAGATAAGGTCCGCAACCTTACCCTTGTAACGTGGATCAAGGAGGGTTGCCAGCCAGTATTGGTCCTTCTCCTTGATACCACGAATACGAGGATCCTTACGCAGGCTTTGCAGGATCAGGGAGGCCATGCAGCGTAGGTTTGCTGAGGCATTCGGTCCGGAGTCCTCTGGGTCACTAAGGACAACAACGTCCGCAGCCACCTCCTCCCAGCCACGTACAAGTCCATGTGTTCCTTGGGACTGATCCCTTAAAGACTGCTGATGCTGAGTGCCAGGCTCCACCTCCATACTGACACAATCTTCCTCCTCCTCCTCCTCCTCCTCCTCGTCCTCTTCCTGTGTGATCGGCGGGCACGCAGGAACACTGTCTGGATAAAGGGGGCCTTGAGAGCTAAGGAAGTCCTCCTCTTCCTGCCTCTGTTCTGCCTCAAGTGCCCTGTCCATTATTCCACGCAGCGTGTGCTCCAACAGGTGGACAAGGGGGACAGTGTCACTGATGCATGCACTGTCAGTGCTCACCATCCTCGTGGCCTCCTCGAATGGTGACAGGACAGTGCATGCATCCCTGATCATGGCCCACTGGCGTGGGGAAAAAAAACCAAGGTCCCCTGACCCTGTCCTGGTGCCATAGTCGCACAGGTACTCATTTATGGCCCTCTGCTGCGTGTGCAGCCGCTGCAGCATGGCCAATGTCGAGTTCCACCTGGTGGGCATGTCACAGATTAGGCGGTTCTTGGGCAGGTTAAACTCCTTTTGGAGGTCCGTCAGCCGAGCACTGGCATTATATGACCGGCGGAAATGCACACAGACTTTCCTGGCCTGCCTCAGGACATCCTGTAAGCCCGGGTACCTGCCCAAGAACCGCTGCACCACCAAGTTAAGGACGTGAGCCAAACAGGGCACATGGGTCAGTTGTCCCTGTCGGAGGGCAGAGAGGAGGTTGGTGCCATTGTCGCAAACCACCATTCCTGCCTTAAGTTGGCGTGGCGTCAACCACCTCTGAACCTGCCCCTGCAGAGCTGACAGAACCTCTGCCCCAGTGTGGCTCCTGTCCCCCAAGCACACCAGCTCAAGCACCGCATGGCATCTTTTGGCCTGCGTACTTGCGTAGCCCCTTGAACGCCTACGGAGCACCGCTGGTTCCGAGGAAGAGGCCATGGAGGAAGAAGAAGAGGAGGGGGTGGAGGAGAGAGGTGTGTCACAATCAGCATTTTGGAGGCGTGGTGGCGGAACAACCTCCAACACTACTGCACCTTGTCCTGCATCCTTCCCAGCTGCCAGCAGAGTCACCCAATGCGCCGTGAAACTTAAGTAACGTCCCTGTCCATGCCTGCTGGACCATGAGTCAGCGGTAATATGCACCTTACCGCTGACCGCCCTGTCCAGCGAGGCATGGACATTGCCTTCCACATGCCGGTAGAGAGCTGGAATCGCCTTCCGTGAGAAAAAGTGGCGTTTGGGTACCTGCCACTGAGGAACCGCACATTCCACAAACTCACGGAAGGGGGCAGAGTCTACCAACTGAAAAGGCAGCAGTTGAA
Source organism: Lithobates septentrionalis (assembly GCA_037952835.1). Taxonomy (NCBI): domain Eukaryota; kingdom Metazoa; phylum Chordata; class Amphibia; order Anura; family Ranidae; genus Lithobates; species Lithobates septentrionalis. The sequence continues at coordinate 922,963 of JBBDGP010003344.1, read as the reverse complement.
GTGCTAGCAATTTTGCCAAGCTAGCATTCAACCGCTGGGCATGTGGATGGCTGGGAGCAAACTTCTTTCGGCGGTGCAGCAGCTGGGGCAGGGAAATTTGCCTGGTACAATCTGGCGTCGGTGTACCAAAAGCAGATTGCCCACAAGTACTTGGCTGTGACACACCTAATTCTACACCTTCATTCCTCTCACTGCAGGTCTCAGAGAGGACTGAAGGTCTAGTGGGGTTGGAAATCTCAGCTGATGAGGAGCAAGGAGAGATCCTCTTTGTTCTTTGGTGTGGGTCTTTTAGATATGCTTGCCAACGAACTGCATGGCAGGTCAACATATGTCTGGTCAAGCATGTGGTACCCAAGCGGGAGATGTTTTGGCCACGCGAGATACGCTTGAGACATATGTTGCAAATAGCAGCGGTGCGATCTGATGCACTCGTCTCAAAAAAGGCCCACACCAAAGAACTTTTTGAATAACGCGCAGAGACTGCAGCGCCCTGCACATGTGGAGCTTTGGGGTGTGATGCAGTCAATGTGCTGCCCTTAGGCTGGCCCCTGGAGGGCATCCTGCCTCGTTGGTGATGTGCCGCCTCCTCCTCCTCCTCCTCCTCCTCTCTCCTATCAGGCACCCACGTTGAGTCAGTGACCTCATCATCCCCTCCCTCCTCATCACTGGAGCAAACCTGGCAGTATGCTGCAGCAGGGGGAGCATGACTGCCAGATTGCTGTCCTTCTTGGGCACCCCCTCTGTCCGTGCTCATGTTACTGCCTTCATCGAGCTCAGTATCATCATCAGAGCCTTCCAAACGCTGGGCATCCTCCTGGAGCATGTACCCAACACTGTGGTCAAACAGTTCGAGGGAATCCTCATGAGGACATGGTGGAGCTAGGGAAGGAGTCACTGATGACATTGAGCTGAGGGAAGAGGCCGCTGCTTTGCCAGACAAAGCACCCTGGGCATGGGTGAGAGAGGATGAGGAGGATGAGGACGGCTTGGTCATCCACTCGACCAAGTTTTCTGCATGTTGCGGCTCAACACGGCCAGCTGCCGAAAAAAAGGCCAAGCGTGTCCCATGGCCACGTGCTGATGAGGATGCACCGTCTCCACGACCAGCACTAGACACAGAGCCTGCTTGCCCTCTCTTATTGGCTTGTGACTGTCTGCCTCTCCTTCTTGGCCTTCCAGACATACTAATGGCCTGTAGCTGCACTAAGCTGGGATAGAACACCTGTAATTTTCTTCAGGTAGCTTTATATACTGTAACCAGACAAGCCTGCCTGTCAGTAGGAAGATAACAGGAACGGATCAAGCTGAACACTGTGAGCAGGACGCACTGCACTAAATGTAAATAGCAGGAACGGATCTAGCTGAACACTGTGAGCAGGACGCACTGCACTAAATGTAAATAGCAGGAACAGATCTAGCTGAACACTGTGAGCAGGACGCACTGCACTAAATGTAAATAGCAGGAACGGATCTAGCTGAACACTGTGAGCAGGACGCACTGACTGCACTAAATGTAAATAGCAGGAACAGATCTAGCTGAACACTGTGAGCAGGACGCACTGACTGCACTAAATGTAAATAGCAGGAACGGATCTAGCTGAACACTGTGAGCAGGACGCACTGCACTAAATGTAAATAGCAGGAACGGATCTAGCTGAACACTGTGAGCAGGACGCACTGACTGCACTAAATGTAAATAGCAGGAACGGATCTAGCTGAACACTGTGAGCAGGACGCACTGCACTAAATGTAAATAGCAGGAACGGATCTAGCTGAACACTGTGAGCAGGACGCACTGCACTAAATGTAAATAGCAGGAACGGATCTAGCTGAACACTGTGAGCAGGACGCACTGACTGCACTAAATGTAAATAGCAGGAACGGATCTAGCTGAACACTGTGAGCAGGACGCACTGCACTAAATGTAAATAGCAGGAACGGATCTAGCTGAACACTGTGAGCAGGACGCACTGCACTAAATGTAAATAGCAGGAACGGATCTAGCTGAACACTGTGAGCAGGACGCACTGCACTAAATGTAAATAGCAGGAACGGATCTAGCTGAACACTGTGAGCAGGACGCACTGCACTAAATGTAAATAGCAGGAACGGATCTAGCTGAACACTGTGAGCAGGACGCACTGACTGCACTAAATGTAAATAGCAGGAACGGATCTAGCTGAACACTGTGAGCAGGACGCACTGACTGCACTAAATGTAAATAGCAGGAACGGATCTAGCTGAACACTGTGAGCAGGACGCACTGCACTAAATGTAAATAGCAGGAACGGATCTAGCTGAACACTGTGAGCAGGACGCACTGCACTAAATGTAAATAGCAGGAACGGATCTAGCTGAACACTGTGAGCAGGACGCACTGACTGCACTAAATGTAAATAGCAGGAACGGATCTAGCTGAACACTGTGAGCAGGACGCACTGACTGCACTAAATGTAAATAGCAGGAACGGATCTAGCTGAACACTGTGAGCAGGACGCACTGCACTAAATGTAAATAGCAGGAACAGATCTAGCTGAACACTGTGAGCAGGACGCACTGACTGCACTAAATGTAAATAGCAGGAACAGATCTAGCTGAACACTGTGAGCAGGACGCACTGCACTAAATGTAAATAGCAGGAACGGATCTAGCTGAACACTGTGAGCAGGACGCACTGCACTAAATGTAAATAGCAGGAACAGATCTAGCTGAACACTGTGAGCAGGACGCACTGACTGCACTAAATGTAAATAGCAGGAACAGATCTAGCTGAACACTGTGAGCAGGACGCACTGCACTAAATGTAAAGAGCAGGAACAGATCTAGCCTAATCTAGCTCTCAAATCAAATGACACTGTCTGTCTCTCTCTCTATCAGCACACCGGAACACACTACACAGGGCCGCCGTGCAGGCGGCCTTATATAGTGTGGGGCGTGTACTAAATCCCCTGAGCCATAATTGGCCAAAGCCACCCTGGCTTTGGCCAATTACAGCTCTCTCTACTGACGGCGCTGTGATTGGCCAAGCATGCGGGTCATAGTGCATGCTTGGCCAATCATCAGCCAGCAATGCACTGCGATGCCGCAGTGAATTATGGGCCGTGACGCGCCACACGAATTTGGCGCGAACGGCCCATAACGTTCGCAATTCGACGGACGGTCGAACAGCCGATGTTCGAGTCGAACATGGGTTCGACTCGAACACGAAGCTCATCCCTACTCAGGAACAAGAACAGCAAGAACAAAGCGTGGGGACTATTGAGACCTCTACCCATTCCTGAGAGACCCTGGGATAAAATCGCAATGGACTTTATTGTAGAGCTCCCTCCATCAGAGGGGTTCTCATCTATTTTTGTAGTGGTAGACCGCCTCTCCAGGATGTCACACTTCATCCCTATGAAAGGGACCCCATCAGCAACTGAAACTGCTGAAGTCTTCGTTAAAGAGGTTGTTAGACTGCATGGAATCCCTAGTGACATCGTCTCGGATCGAGGAGTACAGTTTACCTCAAAATTTTGGAAAGCACTGTGCGAAGCGCTGGGCATCAAACTCAACTTTTCTTCGGCTTATCATCCCCAGTCCAACGGACAGACTGAGCGTACCAACCAAACGCTGGAGCAATATCTGCGTTGCTTCACCTCCTTCTCCCAAGAAGATTGGGCCTCACTTCTGCCGCTGGCAGAATTTGCATTTAACAACTCTGCTCATACCGCCACCAACCAATCACCCTTCTTCTCCAACTACGGGTTTCATCCTTCCTTCTTGCCTACATTGATTCCGGACTCTCCTTTGCCTGCAGTTCAGGACAGATTAAATTTCTTTGCTATCAATAACCAAGTGTTAAAGGATACCATTGCCAAAGCACAAGAGGTTAATAAGAGATTCTTTGACAGGAAGAGGAGAGGAGAACTAGATTTGAAGGTTGGTGATCGTGTGTGGCTGTCAACTTTGAATCTAAAACTTACCTGTCCATCCAGGAAATTGGGACCTAAATACCTAGGACCCTTTCCGGTCAAGAGAAAAATTAATCCAGTGGCTTATGAGCTCGAACTTCCCGATTCATTTAAAATTCACCCTGTGTTTCATACGTCTTTGTTGAAGCCTGATGTGGTCAATCCCTTTCCTGGTCGTGAAAGAGGGCCCCCAGAGGCCATAATGGTAGACGGGGAAGAAGAGTTTGAAATTGAGACCATTGTAGATTGCAGGAGAAGGCGGGGACAAAATCAATATTTAATTAAATGGAAGGGTTTTGGTCCAGAAGAAAACTCCTGGGAACCGGAAACGAACCTCCATGCCCCAAGACTCATACAAGCTTTCCATCGTGCTCATCCAGAAAGGAGGTCTCAGGTGGGCATCCGGAGGCTGCCCGTAAGGAGGGGGCAATGTCAGAGAACCGTCACTAACGCTCGTTCCAGGGTGCCAGCCGGACGTACGATAAGAACGAGCGAGCCCCGGACTAGGCACGCACGTAATGCGATCGTACGAACGAGGGCACGTCAGCGCGTGCACGCTCGCACACTAACGAATCACGGCGCAAGGCGCCCTATTTAAACGATCAGCAGACTAGCATCAATGCTGGATTGTCTCAGCTCGTTCCTGAACCCTTGCTGTTGCCTTGTTTACTTGACCCTGATCTTGAACCTCTGCTTGCCTTGACTACCCCCTCGGATCACCCCTACATCTCTGCCTGCCTTGCTTCCTGTATTGAACCCGGCTTGGACTCTTGACTACGGCTCTGTCTCCTGATTCGGTACCCCGCTGCCAGTTTGTTGCCAACCTCCGCCAGTCCCTGACCACGTCTCTGCCTGCCGATTGTGTACCTCGTTGCCAGTACGTTGCCAACTCCTGCCTGCCTTGACCCTGCAAGTTCCTCTGCTGGACCTCTCTTGCATCCATCCGGGGATCAGCACCTCAGCTTCCTTCCGAAGACTTCTGGGTTCCTGATCCTGCCAGCAGGCACCTGCACCCTTCCGCCGCCCTAGCAACCCTGTCTCAACCTCCAGGGACGCTAGGACCGGGACCGTGCAAGAGGCCGCCCTCGTCATTTCAGACTCCGCTGTAAGGTACGTGACACGACCTTTGTTGGACATGCCAGAAAGATAGAGGAACTATCCTGCACATCTTCTGGTCTTGCCCCAAACTTTTGGGGGGAAATATGTCAAATCGCGCAAAAGTTTATGGAACGCCCCATCTCAGACGGCCCGGCCTTCTTCCTTCTGCATGCTTCAGAGACCCCGAGGAAAGTTTATAAGAAATCAGTGCTCCGCCACCTTCTTGACGCTGCCAAAGCATGTATACCCCTCCTATGGAAATTGCCACACCCACCGACCATTGACCTATGGCTTAAAAAAGTTGCAGACATAAACAAAATGGAAGACCTCATACTCACAGCCAGATACCAGCGAGACCGATACTCCAAAACTTGGACCTTGTGGAACCTATTTGCATTCTCGGACGAGGGCCAGGCCCTCCTGGGTATCGACACGGATGCCTGAATTTCAAGGCACCTCTCCCCCTGTTCTTCTGCAATGCTATGAATGTATCAACCTAGCTTTTTACCAGGACCCTGGACACTCTGTGCGCCCATGTTCATGATCCCCCCCCACCCCCCATCCTCCCTCCTATACCCACCCCCCTCTTCTCACCTTTGACTCTTATCTCCTTTACCATCTATAATCTGTAATCTACAGATATTCCCATTCTTTCCCCTTATTCTCTACTAATATATATAAGGAAAACTGGATGAGGCGAGGCCCGTGGGAAAATGTCTTGCTCTATAGTTGTGTAGAGGGCTGGGCTCCCATGGGGAACTGGAACAATTGTTATACTAAATCTGATGAAAGTTGAAGCCAGGACAGTTTGACATGGGGAGATCTCCGGGGAAATACATGTTTGTGCTCCTCGGATCTCTCCACCCATGGAGACATGTATACTGTTGTGATATGTTTGTACCGTATGTCTTCACACACAGCTACAGTTACACATACAGTTTTCTGCATTTTTCTTTCTCATGTTGGCCCCACGGGTCTTGTCATTTCTGGATCACATAAATAAAAATTTGAAAAAAAAAAGAAAAGGATGGTGCAAAAGGGGCCAGTTCTAGTTGGAAAAGGGGGCCAGTTCACACCACATGCAGTCCAGTGCATCTTTTTTCTGCATCAAAAAACGCATGGATAGTAGGTTATATGTTTTTTTTAATGGCATAGTTCACACCAGTGCGGTAAGTTCTCCCCGCACTGGAATCGGATCGCATGGATGTTCTCACCCGTGCAATCCGATTCCTGTGCGACTTCACAGTTCGCACTGTGATTTGTGAAACGATCTGGGGGTGTCGTTAACATTGTATTGACACCCGCAGCGCTTCGCAGAGGGCACTGTGAACTGCCTGAGAGAGAGATGCGATGCGGGAACCGGCACTGTAATCGCGCCGGTTTCCGCATCACATAGGGGCACACAGTTAAATGTAGAAATGTAGAGTTAAATGTAGAAAAGAAAGGGGAGATTATTATTGGCCAGTTCACACCATATGCAGTCCAGTGCGTTTTTGTTCTGCATCAAAAACGGAAAGTATTATATGGTATATATATATATATATATATATATATATATATATATATATATATATATATATTTATATGGTTTCCAATGGCACAGTTCCAGGGCTTTTCTGTTCCAGAAAAAAAAAGTGGAACATGCTGCATTTTTTCTGCACTGGAATGTATTGGGACGCAGTAAAACACATGCAAAATGCACTGGAATGTACTGGAACGCATCAAGAATGCATAAAGAAATAAAAACAGGAAAAAAGATGAAAAAAAGCTCCTGGAATGCATCAAAAACACGTTAGAAATGTGCATGCAAAAACGCATCCAGAACGGATCTGGAGTGCGTTTTTGTGGTGTGAACCAGCCCCAGAAAATACGAGAGGTAAGCTATGAGCCAGTGGTGACAAACCGCTTCAATACCGGGCACTTTAACCCCCTTCCTGTCACAGGCCAATCTTCAGCTTTCAGCGCTCTCACACTTTGACTGACAATTGCGTGGTCGTGTAACACTGTACATATATCACATTTTTATCATTTTTTTGAGACAGATAGAACTTTATTTAGTGGTATTTAATCACCTCTGTGTTCTTTACTTTTTGGTATAAAAAAAAACTCGAAAAAAGACCAAAGATTTAGGAAGAAAATGTTTTTCTTAGTTTCTGTTAGAAAATTTTGTAAATAAGTAATTTTTCTCCTTCATTGATGGGCACTGTTGAGGTGGCATTGATGAGGAGGCACTAATATCCAACATTGATGGGCACTGATGAGATAATGACATGATGTATTCCTCTGAGAAAACTCATGATGGTGTAGATATCAGATGTTTAATAAATCTCAAATGAACATCAGGAGAGGAGAGGAGTGTGGAGGGTATGACGGTGGGCAGTATGTACAGGAGAGGAGTGTGGAGGGTATGACAGTGGGCAATATGTAAAGGAGAGGAGTGTGGATGGTATGACAGTGGGTGGTATCTACAGTAGTAGAATGTGAGGGGTATGAGAGTGGGCAGTATGTACAGAAGAGGAGTGTGAGGGGTATGAAAGTGGGCAGTATGTACAGGAGAGGAGTGTGGAAGGAATGCCAGTGGGCAGTATGTGCAGGAGAGGAGTGTGGATGGTATGGCAGTGGGCAGTGTGTACAGGAGAGGAGTGTGGAGGGTATTGCAGTGGGCAGTGTGTACAGGAGGGAAGTGTAGAGGGAATGACAGTGGCCAGGATATACAGGAGAGGAGTGTGGAGGGTATTGCAGTGGGCAGTATTTACAGGAGAGGAGTGTTGAGGGTATGACAGTGGGCAATAGGTACAGGGGGGTAGTGTGAAGAGTATGACAGTGGGCAGTATGTACAGGAGAAGAGTGTTGATGGAATGACAGTGGGCAGTATGTACAGGAGAGGAGTGTGGAGTGTATGACAGTAGGTAGTATGTACAGGGGAGGAGTGTGAAGAATATGACAGTGGGCAGTATTTACAGGAGAGGAGTGTGGAGGGTATGACAGTGGGCAGTATGTGCAGGAGAGGAGTGTGAATGATATGAAAGTGGGCAATATGTATAGGAGAAGAGTGTGACAGTATGCAGTAGGTACAGGAGAGGAGTGGGTAGAGAATAGCAGTGGGAAGTATGTGCAGGGGAGGAGTGTGGAGGGTATGACAGTGGGCAGTAGGTACAGGAGAGGAGTGTGGAGGGTATGGCAGTGGGCAGTGTTTACAGGAGGGGAGTGTGGAGGGTATGGCAGTGGGCAGTGTGTACAGGAGAGGAGTGTGGAAGTTATGACAGTTTGCAGTATGTGCAGGAGAGGAGTATGAAAGATATGAGAGCAGGCAGTATGTACAGGACAGGAGTATGAAGGATATGACAGTGGGCAGTATTTACAGGGGAGGAGTGTTGAGGGTATGACAGTGGGCAGTATGTACAGGAGAAAAGTGTTGATGGAATGACAGTGGGCAGTATGTACAGGAGAGGAGCGTGGAAGGTATTATAGTGGGCAGTATGTACAGGAGAGGAGTGTGTAGAGAATAGCAGTGGGAAGTATGTACAGGGGAGGAGTGCAGAGGGTATGAAAGTTGGCAGTAGGTACAGGAGAGGAGTGTGGAGGGTATGGCAGTGGGCAGTGTGTACAGGAGAGGAGTGTAGAGGGGATGACAGTGGGCAGTATATACAGGAGAGGAGTGTGGAGGGTATGACAGAAGGCCATGTGTACAGGAGAGCAGTGTGGATGGTATGACAATGGGCAGTATATACAGGAGAGGAGTGTGGAGGGTATGACAGTGGGCAGTATGTATAGTGGAGAAGTATTAAGGGAATGACAGTTGGTAGTATGTACAGGAGAGGAGTGTGGAGGGTATGACAGTGGGCAGTATGTATAGTGGAGAAGTATTAAGGGAATGACAGTTGGTAGTATGTACAGGAGAGGAGTGTGGAGGGTATGACAGTGGGCAGTGTGGACAGGAGATCAGTGTGGAGGGTATGACAGTGGGCAGTATATACATATATACAGGAGAGGAGTGTTTAAGGAATGACAGTGAGCAGTATGTACAGAAGAAGAGTGTGGAGGATATGACAGTGTGCAGTATGTATAGTGGAGGAGTGTTTAGGGAATGACAGTGCTCAGTATGTACAGGATAGGAGTGTGGAGGGTATGACAGTGGGCAGTATGTACAGGAGAGAAATGTGGAGGGTATGACAGTGGGCAGTATGTACAGGAGAGAAATGTGGAGGGTATGACAGTGGGCAGTATGTACAGGAGAGAAGTGTGGAGGGTATGACAATGGGCAGTATGTACAGGAGAGAAGTGTGGAGGGTATGACAATGGGCAGTATTGTAAAGGGAAAATACCTAAAAGCAAGACTGGCTTCAAATTCAAAATGTTTATTAGCATATATATATATATATGGGGAACAGAGCTTTGTACAGACCATGTGTATCTCAGCAGTGTCCCAAGTAAGCATGACAAACACTCTTCTTTTATACACATTCTATGGCTGACACACCTAGCTTATCTGCTTTATCAATGTTTTCCAGCAGTTATTACGTATAACAATGACTTGACACATTGTGACTTATTGTTATCAGAGCATCACATACAATGATTTGGCACATTCAGACAACTTACAATGTGATTACCATCTATTTACACTACATAATGTTATCTCAACTTGCTAGCGAAACATTTCTAAAGTCAAAATATGTTTTTACTTTTCTGAAGTGCTGAGAGAGGAATACAGGATATACTTAATTTATAAACACATCAAACATAAATATATCAGTGATACAGCATTGATCATACATTTCCCCTATACAGTATGTACAGGCAAGAAGTGTGGAGGGTATGATAGTGGGGAGTATGTACAAGAGAGGAGTAGGGAGAGTATAGCAGTTGGAAGTATGTACAGGAGAGGAGTTTGGAGGGTATGACAGTGGGCAGTAGGTACAGGAGAGGAGTTTGGAGGGTATGACAGTGGGCAGTAGGTACAGGAGAGGAGTGTGGAGGGAATGACAGTGAGTAGTATGTACAGGAGAAGTGTGGAGGGTATTACAGTGGGCAGTATGTACAGGAGAGGAGTGTGGAGGGTATGACAGTGGGCAATATGTATGCAAGAGGAGTGTGGAGTATATGTCAGTGGGCAATATGTATAGGATAGGAGTGTTGAGGGTATGACAGTGGGCAGTATGTACAGGAGAGGAGTGTGGAGGGTATGACAGTGGGCAGTATGTACAGTAGAGGAGTGTGGAGGGTATGACAGTGGGCAATATGTACAGGAGAGGAGTGTGGAAGGTATGACAGTGGGCAATATGTACAGTCAGGTCCATAAATATTGGGACATCTACACAATTCTAATCTTTTTGGCTCTATACACCACCACAATGGATTTGAAATGAAATGAACAAGATGTGCTTTAACTGCAGACTTTCAGCTTTAATTTGAGGGTATTTACATCCAAACCAGGTGAACGGTATAGGAATTACAACAGTTTGTATATGTGCCTCCCACTTTTTAAGGGACCAAAAGTAATGGGACAATTGGCTGCTCAGCTGTTCCATGGCCAGGTGTGTGTTATTATCATTATCCCATTTACAAGGAGCAGATACAAGGTCCAGAGTTAATTTCAAGTGTGCTATTTGCATTTGGAATCTGTTGCTGTCAACTCTCAATATGAGATCCAAAGAGCTGTCACTATCAGTGAAGCAAGCCATCATTAGGCTGAAAAAACAAAACAAACCCATCAGAGAGATAGCAAAAACATTAGGTGTGGCCAAATCAACTGTTTGGAACATCCTTAAAAAAGAAAGAATGCACCAGTGAGCTCAGCAACACCAAAAGACCCGGAAGAACACGGAAAACAACTGTGGTGGATAACTGAAGAACTCTTTCCCTGGTGAAGAAAACACCCTTCACAACTGTTGGCCAGATCAAGAACACTCTCCAGGAGGTAGGTGTATGTGTGTCAAAGTCAACAATCAAGAGAAGACTTCACCAGAGTAAATACAGAGGGTTCACCACAAGATCTAAACCATTGGTGAGCCTCAAAAACAGGAAGGCCAGATTAGAGTTTGCCAAACAACATCTAAAAAAGCCTTCACAGTTCTGGAACAACATGGAGAGATGAGACCAAGATCAACTTGTACTAGAGTGATGGGAAGAGAAGAGTATGGAGAAGGAAAGGAACTGCTCATGATCCAAAGCATACCACCTCATCCGTGAAGCATGGTGGTGGTAGTGTCATGGCGTGGGCATGTATGGCTGCCAATGGAACTGGTTCTCTTGTATTTATTGATGATGTGACTGCTGACAAAAGCAGCGGGATGAATTCTGAAGTGTTTTGGGCAATATTATCTGCTCCTATTCAGCAAAATGCTTCAGAACTCATTGGACGGCACTTCACAGTGTAGATAGACAATGACCCGAAGCATACTGCGAAAGCAACCAAAGAGTTTTTTAAGGGAAAGAAGTGGAATGTTATGCAATGGTAAAGTCAATCACTTGACCTGAATCCGATTGAGCATGCATTTCACTTGCTGAAGACTAAACTGAAGGGAAAATGCCCCAAGAACAACCAGGAACTGAAGACAGTTGCAGTAGAGGCCTGGCAGAGCATCACCAGGGATGAAACCCAGCGTCTGGTGATGTCTATGCGTTCCAAACTTCAGGCTATAATTGACTGCAAAGGATTTGCAACCAAGTATTAAAAAGTGAAAGTTTGATGGATGATTGTTAATCTGTCCCATTACTTTTGGTCCCTTAAAAAGTGGGAGGAACATATACAAACTGTTGTAATTCCTACACTGTTCACCTGATTTGGATGTAAATACTAGGAATGAGCCGAACACCCCCCCCCCTGTTTGGTTCGCACCAGAACATGCGAACAGGCAAAAAATTTGTTCGAACACGCAAACACTGTTAAAGTCAATGGGACACAAACATGAAAAATCAAAAGTGCTCATTTTAAAGGCTTATATGCAAGTTATTGTCATAAAAAGTGTTTGGGGACCTGGATCCTGCCCCAGGGGACATGGATCAATGCAAAAAAAAAAAAAAAGTTTTAAAAACGGACGTATTTTTGGGAGCAGTGATTTTAATAATGCTTAAAGTGAAACAATAAAAGTGTAATATTCCTTTAAATTTCGTACCTGGGGGGGGTCTATAGTATGCCTGTAAAGGGGCGCATGTTTCCCGTGTTTAGAACAGTCTGCCAGCAAAATGACATTTCTAAAGGGAAAAAAAGTAATTTAAAAGTGCTAGAGCTAGTGCTATAATGAATTGTCGGTCTGGCAATACACATAAAAGTTCATTGATAAAAACGGCATGGAATTTAGCCACAGGGGAACCCTGAACCAAATTTTTTTTTAAAAATGCGTGGGGGTCCCCCTAAATTACATACCAGGCCCTTCAGGTCTGGTATGGATAATAAGGGGAACCCCGCGCCAAAATTTTTAAAAATAAATGGCGTGGGGTCCCCCCAAAAATCCATACCAGACCCTTATCTGAGCACGCAACCTGGCAGGCCGCAGAAAAAGAGGGGGAACGAGAGAGCGCCCCCCCTCCTGAACTGTACCAGGCCACATGCCCTCAACATTGGGAGGGTGCTTTGGTGTAGCGCCCCCCCCAAAGCACCTTGCCCCCATGTTGGTGGGGAGAAGGGCCTCATCCCCACAACCCTTGCTGGTGGTTGTGGGGGTCTGCGGGCAGGGGGCTTATCGGAATCTGGAAGCCCCCTTTAACAAGGGGACCCCCAGATCCCAGCCCCCCCGTGTGAAATGGTAACGGGTACAAATGTACCCCTACCATTTCACGAAAAATGTGTGAAAATGGTAAAAAAAAGACACTACACGCCTTGGGACAACTGTCCCATGGAGTCTTCTTCTTCTTCTTCTCGGGCTCCGATGGACTGAAAAGAAAAAAAATGCCGCAAGCCGCCTACGATCTGCGTCCATAGGAGACACCCGCCGTAATGACGGGCCTCTCAGGTGACAGTTCTTTTCTAAGTGAGGGCGGAGCCATGCAATGTCATCGTCGGGTGACCCCACCCCCTTCTGACGTAAGGGGATATCCCTATGGCTTTCCCGTAGCATCAGAGGGGGGAAGGGTCACTCGGCTACGTAATTATTATTATGTATTATTATTTATTATTATTAATTTGTTACGTTCCATTTGTTAGATGCAGCATTCATTTTTTTCGGAACATTCGTAACTTCGTAACTTTGGATAAATTCGTATTCGTTACGTTCACCAACAGCCACATTTGAAAAGATAATTCCAATCATTTAAAACCGTAAGTAACACTGTTTGCATGCTGAGCATACTGGGGTCTTGACTCTTAACTTGGAGGTCACATTAGCTATATAAACCTTGTTGGCTGCAGTGGGGGGACCCCCCAGACGATGTCCAAGGAGACGAAACGCGTCGGGTAAAACTCCACTGCTGCCATTTTATCATACAGCGCTGTTTTATCTACTGAAATTTGAGTTTATTTCTTTTGATAAATTTTGTATGTTTATATACGGAATTACACTATGTGGCCTTTTTTGTTCTTCTCCATCTAATTCAATTGCCACGCAGGCATTTGGGGCACTATCCCCGAGGGATATACCGGTCTATGGATGGTCGCAGGTCTTCCTTGCAACTCCCACAGTACTCTACATTTCCATTTGCTGTTTTACAACACAAGCTCGTTTGACCCATTGAACGTATGTTCCTTTGGGTTCAAACGTTCCTGTAAGCCTCCCTATTGTTGGTGGTGGTGTTTCCTTCACTTCAAGATTTCACTTGGCTAAGATCTTCATATGAAGTTGTTTATATATATGGGACTCACATCACTCAATTTTGTTTTTTTACACTTTGAAGTTTGATTATACACCAGTCATTAGTATATATATGATTGTGGATGTTTCATCTTTGATACTAGCGCTACACTTTTTTGTTCCAATTATTTAAAAGTTGGATTTAATAGGGTGTAATTTTACTGGGATTTTTGGTGACACATAATACTCATACACCTTGGGGGGGGGGGGGGGGCAGTTTGGCATGTTTGCCCTGGGCTCTGAATGACCAGATTAAATTGGGCTGTATAAACAACCTTGCAGGTGATATGCTGGGATGCATGCAGCCTACAGGAGTCTTTTCAGTAAAACATGTGAACCAACCCCTCCTGCGGCTTCTGCCCTCGCTATCTGTCGTTTCTACAGCCCAATTTAATCTGGTCCGTCTATGCCTCCTATGGCCACCTGCAGGCGTCACAGTGGAATTAGCACTTCAACCCTTATTGAATGAAGTTAATTTGGTCGTTTTAAATGTGGATTCAGAGACATGGGAAGGCTAAGTTTCCAGCGGATAGCATCCCCTGAAGAAGCCCACGATATAGGGTGAAACATGTCGGGATCAAATACTATACCACCTCAACTAGTTTTCAGACCGTACTTATGGGTTTAAACTTCAGTTTTTAAACTTTAATTTTTTAAACAATTTGTGTTAATACATTTTGAAGATTTTATCTAAAAAAAAAAATCTCTGTTTGATTACTGCACCGCCATAGTCCCATCCCACTTTTCTTCAATCTTTTCAACTGAATATGGATAGCCATGAGATCTTCAGAAGGTGAGACAGACTTGATCCTTAGATCCATTCCAGTACCAGGTATCTCCAGTAGCCATCCAGCTTCTCTGGTTCTCCTCCTCAATCAGCATGTGAGGCCCCTTCTAAGCTTGAGGCCTAATCAAACCTTTCCCGCACATAAGCATTTAAACCTCCAGGCCAAGCCTGGAGGTAGACTGTACTAAGACTGAGCCCATATCAATTCTCATGAATATACATGCTTTTTCCCAGCATGCACCACAAGCCAGGGAACCCCCAGTGATTGGCTGGTGAGCCACACACACACACTCATAATATTCCCCCATTGGCTGTCCCACACAACGGCCACTACACAAAAGGTGGTAGAGGCTACACAAGCTTAATGTCACTCACATACTTTTTTTGGGGTAACAAAAATCTATGAATCATCTAGGATAGGTTTGGGGAAGCTGAAAACTTGTGCTTTGTAAAGTTTAAAGGCAATTGCTTGAGGTTTAGACACATTTACTGGACAAGATTTGTCAAAAAATAGTTACCTCTGAATAACTTATAGTATGATTTATCACAGGACCTGCCTTGAAATGTGTGAAGTTTGGGGGAAATTGGATAACATCCAAGTTCTTTTTTGTACGTCAAGCCACATTAAGCTCTCCAAAAAACAAGCCCCTAGTGAGCCTTGTAGGGGACCAAAATCCATGAAACTTCTAGGATATGTTTGGGAAGTTGAGAACTTAGGCTGTGCAAACTTTCAAGATGATTGATTGAGATTTAGGCACATTATGGTACAATTAAGCTCTTTTTACATTAACCACTTGCCGACCAGCCGCCACAGTTTTACTGCGACAGAATGGCACGGCTGGGCGAAACGACGTTATGTTACGTTGCTTCGCCTTTTGGCCACTAGGGGTGTGCGCCCGTAGCGTGTGCCTGACCCCGATGTGATGACCACCGGGCACTCGCGATCGCTCATGACAGAGCGAGAACCGGGATCTGGGTGTGTAAACACCCAGATCCTGGTTCTTTCAGGGGAGAGGAGACAGATCGTGTGTTCATACTATGTATGAACACCGATCTCTCTCTCCTCCTAGACAGTCCCCTCCCCCTACAGTTAGAAACACACATAGGGAACACATTTAACCCCTTGCTCGCCCCCTAGTGTTAACCCCTTCCCTGCCAGTGACATTTACACAGTAATCAGTAATCAATTTTTATAGCACTGATCACTGAATAATTGTCAATGGTTTCAACAATGTGTCAAAAGTGTCCGATGTATCCGCCGCATAAATCCATGCCATAAATCTATCCCCTATTTTGTGGACGTTATAACTTTTGCGCAATGCAATCAATAACGCTTATTGTGAATTTTTTGACCAAAAATATATAGAAGAATACACATCGGTCTTAACTGAGGACCTTTTATAAAAAATGTGGGATATTTATTATAGCAAAAAGTAAAAGATATTGTGGGTTTTTTTTTTTTTTAAATTGTCGCTCTTCTTTTGTTTATAGCACAAAAAATAAAATCCGCAGAGGTGATCAAATACCACCAAAAGAAAGCTCTATTTGTGAGAAAAAAAGAACCTCAATTTTCTTTGGGTACAACGTCGCACGACCGCGCAATTGTCAGTTAAAGCGACGCAGTGTCATATCGCAAAAAAATGGCCTGGTCATTGAGCAGCCAAATTTTCCGGGGCTGAATCGGTTAAGCTGTTCACATTAAATGTTTTAGGATTGTAAAAAATAGTTTGCCTTGTGGAACAACGAAATGCATGAATCTTCTAGGACAGGTTTGGAACATAAAAAACTTAGGCTGTGCAAAGTTTCAGAGCAATTGATTGAGGTTTGGGCACTTTATTACACATCAACCACTTCCCGCCCGCCCTATAGCGGATTGACGTCCGGGAAGTGGTTGTGTTATCCTGACTGGGCGTCATATGACGTCCTTCAGGATAACATGCCGCAGCGCGCCCCCGGGGGCGCGCATCGCGGCGATCGGTGGAGCGGTGTGTCAGTCTGACACACTGCTACACTGATCTTGGTAAAAAGCCTCCGGCGGAGGCTCTTTACCACGTGATCAGCCGTGTCCAATCACGGCTGATCACGCTGTCAATAGGAAGAGCCGTTGATCGGCTCTTCCTCACTCGCGTCTGACAGACGCAAGTAGAGGAGAGCCGATCGGCGGCAGGGGGGGTCTGCGCAGGGGGGGTCTGCGCTGATTGTTTATCAGCGCAGCCCCCCCGCAGATCACCCCACTGGACTACCGGGGATGCCACTAGGACCACCAGGGAAGGGGCAACGTGGATGGCCAGGTATGTACCCCATGGCCATCCACATGTGCCCAATCTGTGCCAATCAGTGCCCACAAATGGGCACTGATTGGCACTATTATGCCAAAGATCTGCCCAGCAATGCCCAGATCTGCCCAGCAATGCTATATCAGTGCCACCTGTCATTGCCCATCTGTGCCACCTGTCATTGCCCATCGGTGCCACCTGTCAGTGCCCATCTGTGCCCATCAGTGCCCACCTATCAGTGCCCATCAGTGCCACACATCAGTGCCACACATAAGTACCCATCATTGCCACCCATATATGCCAATCAATGCCACCTACGAGTGCCCATCAGTGCCGCCTATGTGTGCCCATCGGTGCCACCTATGAGTGCCCATTAGTGCCGCATACCAGTGCCACCTATCAGTGCCCATCAGTGCCACCTATCAGTGCCCATCAGTGCCGCCTATCAGTGCCCATCATCAGTGCCCGTTAGTGCCACCTCATCAGTGCCACCTCATTGGTGCCACCTCATCGGTGCCCATCAGTGCTGCCGTACCAGTGCCCATCAGTGCAGCCATATCAGTGCCCATCATTGAAGGAGAAAGCGTACTTATTTACAAAAAAATTTAACAGAAACAAAGAAAAACTTGTTTTTTTTCAAAATTTTCGGTCTTTTTTTATTTGTTGCGCAAAAAATAAAAACCGCAGAGGTGATCAAATACCACCAAAAGAAAGCTCTATTTGTGGGAACAAAATGATAAAAAAATTGTTTGGGTACAGTGTAGCATGACCGCGCAATTGTCATTCAAATTGCAACAGCACTGAAAGGTGAAAATTGGGCTGGGCGGGAAGGTGTCTAAGTGCCTGGTATTGAAGTATATAAATATAAAAAATAGTTTGCCTTGTGGAACAATGAAATGCATGAATCTTCTAGGACAAGTTTGGAACATAAAAAACTTAGGCTGTGCAAAGTTTCAGGGCAATTGATTGAGGTTTGGGCACTTTATTACACATTAAGCTACATTAAGCCATTTTCACATTAAATGGTTTAGTATGTCCCATAGTAAGACAAAATGTTTAATAAGGAAAATGTTATTACTTACCGTGGATGAAGACAGGGTCGGTGCAAGTATTTTTAACACCCTAGGCGAAACCTCATTTTGCCTCCCCCTATGGGTCCGCCCCTGACTCCACCCCCTTTGCCAGTGTTAAATGGTTTGATTCAAACGTCTAACGGCTACATCTGCAAGCGCATTCTTTTGAAAAACAACAGACTTACTAGCAAGATCACCAGGTGAATATAAAAGAGAAAACCTAAAAACAAAAAAAAATAATGCAGCCACCCATCTAAGAATTGGTAAGCTGCAGTATAATATATATTTTGCTTTAAGAGGATAAAGTTATTCAAGTAATTCTGTTATACATCAATGTATAGGCAGATGATGGTAAGGGAGGAGTTAAAACAGGAGATAAACAGACTGGAGTAAAGCTACTTCCAGTGCTGGCAAGTAAAGAGAGAGAGGGGGGATCAGGGAGAGAGAGAGGGGTCAGGGAGAGAGAGGGGGGATCAGGGAGAGAGAGGGGGGATCAGGGAGAGAGAGGGGGGTCATGGAGAGAGAGGGGGTCAGGGAGAGAGAGGGGGGATCAGGGAGAGAGAGGGGGGATCAGGGAGAGAGAGGGGGGATCAGGGAGAGAGAGAGGGGTCAGGGAGAGAGAGGGGGGATCAGGGAGAGAGAGGGGGGATCAGGGAGAGAGAGAGGGGTCAGGGAGAGAGAGGGGGTCAGGGAGAGAGAGGGGGGATCAGGGAGAGAGAGGGGGGATCAGGGAGAGAGAGGGGGGATCAGGGAGAGAGAGGGGGATCATGGAGAGAGAGGGGGGTCATGGAGAGAGGGGGGATCAGGGAGAGAGGGGGGATCATGGAGAGAGAGGGGGGTCAGGGAGAGAGAGGGGAGATCAGGGAGAGAGGGGGGTTTAGGGAGAGAGAGGGGAGATCAGGGAGAGAGAGGGGGTCAGGAGGAGAGAGAGGGGGGATCAGGGAAAGAGAGGGGGTCAGGGAGAGAGGGGGGGGCAGGGGGAGAGAGGGGGGTCATGGAGAGAGAGGGGGGATCAGGGAGAGAGAGGGGATCAGGGAGAGAGAGGGGATCAGGGAGAGAGAGGGGGGGATCAGGGAGACAGAGGGGGGATCAGGGAGAGAGAGAGGATCAGGGAAAGAGAGGGGGGATCAGGGAGAGAGAGGGGGATCAGGGAGAGAGAGAGAGGATCAGGGAGAGAGAGGGAGATCAGGGAGAGAGAGGAGGGTCATAGGGAGAGAGAGGGGGTCATGGAGAGAGAGCGGGATCAGGGAGAGAGAGGATGATCAGGGAGAGAGAGGGGGGTATCAGGGAGAGAGAGAGGGGGGTCAGGGAAAGAGGGGGGATCAGGGAGAGAGGGGGGATCAGGGAGAGAGAGTGGGATCAGGGAGAGAGAGAGGGGGGATCAGGGAGAGAGAGGGGGATCAGGGAGAGAGAGGGGGATCAGGGAGAGAGAGGGGGATCAGGGAGAGAGGGGGGATCAGGGAGAGAGAGTGGGATCAGGGAGAGAGAGAGGGGGATCAGGGAGAGAGGGGGGATCAGGGAGAGAGAGTGGGATCAGGGAGAGAGAGAGGGGGATCAGGGAGAGAGGGGGGATCAGGGAGAGAGAGTGGGATCAGGGAGAGAGAGAGGGGGATCAGGGAGAGAGGGGGGATCAGGGAGAGAGAGAGGGAGATCAGGGAGAGAGGGGGGGTCAGGGAGAGAGGGGGGTCATGGAGAGAGGGGGGTCATGGAGAGAGGGGGATCATGGAGAGAGAAATGTTCAACATTCTGGAACATTGTTGTATTTGAAATGTGCCCAGAACAGGTAAATTAGAAAAATGACAAAGTGCATTAGAGGAATGCAGAGTGTATGACAAGAGGAAACATGTGTTGGAGAGAGGATCAGAAGATGTGACAGTGGGCAGCATGTACATACCACCCACTGTCATACCCTCCACCAGTGGCGGCCTGTCCATAGGGGGCACCCCGGCGCTCCCATCCCTCCCCCTCCTGCAGTTACCAAAAAAAAACATTTTTTTTTAAACAGCCCCTTTAACCAGTTCCCCACCGCCTTATAGTAAAACGACGTCAGAAACCCTTCGTCCCTCTGGGCAGGCGTCATATGACGTCCTCTGCTTCCCAGTATTGTGGAGAGCGCGCACGCGCGCCGCATCAATGGGGGCCTAATGTGTGTGCCCGGCAGCCACGATGTCCGCCGGGCACCTGCGATTGCTCATCACAGAGCAGGGACATGGATCTGTGTATGTGTAAACACACAGATCCACGTCCTGTCAGGGGAGAGGAGAACTGATCGTATGTTCCTTGTACAGAGGAACACTGATTGGTCTCCTCCCCTCCTCAGTCCCCTCCCCACCCCACACAGTTAGAATCACTCCCTAGGACACACATTTAACCCCTTCAACGCCCCCTACTGTTAAACCCCTTCCCTGCCAGTCACATTTATACAGTAATCAATGCATTTTTATAGCTCTGGTCGCTTTAGAATTGACAATGGTCCCAAAATAGTGTCAAAAGTGTCCGATCTGTCCCCCGCAATGTCGCAGTCACGATAAAAATCGCAGATCGCCGCCATTAGTAGTAAAAAAAAAAAATTTGAACTGAGAGCGCGCAGCATGTGGCGCGCTCTCAGTTCAAAGGCAATCACAGATCACTCGGGGGATTTGGGAATAATAAAGAGACCACTACCCCAAGATTTTTTATATTTACAGTGGAACCTCGGATTACGAGCATAATCCGTTCCAAAAGTATGCTCGTAATCGAAAGTACTCGCATATCAAAGCGAGCTTTCCCATTGAAGTCAATGGAAACGAAAATAATTTGTTCCGCATTGACTTCAATGGCATGCAATACTGCATGCGGCCAGAGGCGGGGGGCGCCGGAGAGCCTTGGAAACGGCCAAAAAGGTACACTTCGGCTGACCTCAGCAAACCTCGGAAAGACTTCCTACCCGAGATTTGCCGAGGTCAGCCAAAGTGTGCTCGGGCCTTTCCGTGCATTTCTGAACGGCGCCGATCAGCTGCGATGGTCGACCTTCATCTCTGCTCGGCTCCGGCGCCCCCCACTTCAGGCCAAAAGCGGTACTGCACACCGCATTTGGCCTGAATCGTGCTCGTTTTGCGAGACAACACTCGCAAACCGAGTTACGATTTTTAAAAATACAGTGCTCGTTTTGCGAAACGCTCGTTAACCGCGTTACTCGCAAACCGAGGTTCCCTTGTATATGCAAATGTTGTGGGAGCCTCTCTTTTTTAATGATGTGCTTATAGTGTGCTGCAGACAGTAGTGCTATTTCACACCTCCTCCAACATATCTGATTTCTGGCAATAGCTGGAGCAGCTTCCGCTGATCTGCATAGATTTTTTTTTAACATCATATGAAGGCTCTCTGGCTGTTATCAGGAGCACATGTAACATCAGAGACAGGGAAGGGGTGCTGCAGCTTCAGGCTGGAACTGCATAGGCTCTGAATGCCGGTTCACACCAGCGCGATGCGGGAACCAGCGCAATTCCAGTGCCGCATCGCATAGAACTCGCAGGCAGTTCACATTGTCCTATGCGATCCGCTGCAGGTGTCAATAGAAAGTTAATGACACCCCCAGATCGGTTCGCATTTCGCAGTGCGAACTGTGAATTTGGATAGGAATCGGATCGCATGGGTGTGAACATCCATGCGATTCGATTATGGTGCGGACAAAAAAAAGGGTCCTGCACAATTTTGGTCTGAATGTGATGCAAATTCAACCATACAGTCTGTATGGCTGAATTTGCATCGCACAGACATTGCATGTGATCTGCACAGCAGTGCGGTGCGAATCACATGTGATGCCTGACATCCGGCACTAATGCCGCGTACACACGGTCGTACTTTTCGTCTACAAAAGTCCAACGGACGCTGACGGACTAAAGCTGGCTGGTAATCCGATCGTGTGTGGGCTTCTCCGGACTTTCAACATACTTTTTTAGCCTCAAATCCGACGTACTTTAGATTTGAAACATGCTTCAAATCTTTACTTCGTAACTACGACGGACCCCGAAATCCGCTCGTCTGTGTGCTAGTCCGACGGACAAAAAGCCACGCTAGGGCACCTATTGGCTACTGGCTATGAACTTCCTTATTTTAGTCCGGTGTACGTCATCACGTAAGAATTCGACGGACTTTTGTGTGATCGTGTGTAGGCAAGTCCGTTCGTTAGAAAGTCCGCCGCAAGTCCGTCGAAAGTCTGCCGAAAGTCTGCCGGAAGTCTGTCGGACAGGCTGTCTGACTTTTGTAGACGAAAAGTCCGACCGTGTGTACGCGGCATAAGTGTTGGAATCAACTGAAGTATTATGTCTGTATAGCATTATTTTCCCTCTCAACCAGTCTCTAGCACCGTATATACCATGATCTACGAGGCTGAGCTATATACTCTGTCCTGTGATGCTGAGCTATATACTCTGTCCTGTGGTGCTGAAATATATACTCTGTCCTGTGATGCTGAGCTATATACTCTGTCCTGTGGTGCTGAAATATATACTCTGTCCTGTGATGCTGGGACTGTATACTCTGTCCTGTGATCTGAGCTGTATACTCCTGACACTATGGGTGGAAGCAAGTGGAATAAAGGGGACGGAGTGGTTGGATTCTATAAGGGGTGAGGTTTATGAGAAGCGGGAGGGGTGAAAAACGATGTGCGGGGTCTGGCCGGACAGTACAGTACATGAGACCAGACAGTACAGTACATGAGACCGGACAGTACAGTACATGAGACCAGACAGTACAGTACATGAGACCAGACAGTACAGTACATGAGACCAGACAGTACAGTACATGAGACCGGACAGTACAGTACATGAGACCAGACAGTACAGTACATGAGACCAGACAGTACAGTACATGAGACCAGACAGTACAGTACATGAGACCAGACAGTACAGTACATGAGACCGGACAGTACAGTACATGAGACCAAACAGTACAGTACATGAGACCGGACAGTACAGTACATGAGACCGGACAGTACAGTACATGAGACCGGACAGTACAGTACAGTACATGAGACCGGACAGTACAGTACATGAGACCGGACAGTACAGTACATGAGACCAAACAGTACAGTACATGAGACCGGACAGTACAGTACATGAGACCGGACAGTACAGTACATGAGACCGGACAGTACAGTACATGAGACCGGACAGTACAGTACATGAGACCAGACAGTACAGTACATGAGACCGGACAGTACAGTACATGAGACCGGACAGTACAGTACATGAGACCAGACAGTACAGTACATGAGACCGGACAGTACAGTACATGAGACCGGACAGTACAGTACATGAGACCGGACAGTACAGTACATGAGACCAAACAGTACAGTACATGAGACCGGACAGTACAGTACATGAGACCAAACAGTACAGTACATGAGACCGGACAGTACAGTACATGAGACCAGACAGTACAGTACATGAGACCGGACAGTACAGTACATGAGACCAGACAGTACAGTACATGAGACCGGACAGTACAGTACATGAGACCGGACAGTACAATACATGAGACCAAACAGTACAGTACATGAGACCGGACAGTACAGTACATGAGACCAGACAGTACAGTACATGAGACCGGACAGTACAGTACATGAGACCGGACAGTACAGTACATGAGACCGGACAGTACAGTACATGAGACCGGACAGTACAGTACAGTACATGAGACCGGACAGTACAGTACATGAGACCGGACAGTACAGTACATGAGACCGGACAGTACAGTACATGAGACCAAACAGTACAGTACATGAGACCGGACAGTACAGTACATGAGACCGGACAGTACAGTACATGAGACCAGACAGTACAGTACATGAGACCAAACAGTACAGTACATGAGACCGGACAGTACAGTACATGAGACCGGACAGTACAGTACATGAGACCAGACAGTACAGTACATGAGACCGGACAGTACAGTACATGAGACCGGACAGTACAATACATGAGACCAAACAGTACAGTACATGAGACCGGACAGTACAGTACATGAGACCGGACAGTACAGTACATGAGACCGGACAGTACAGTACATGAGACCAAACAGTACAGTACATGAGACCGGACAGTACAGTACAGTACATGAGACCGGACAGTACAGTACATGAGACCGGACAGTACAGTACATGAGACCAAACAGTACAGTACATGAGACCGGACAGTACAGTACATGAGACCGGACAGTACAGTACATGAGACCGGACAGTACAGTACAGTACATGAGACCGGACACTACAGTACATGAGACCGGACAGTACAGTACAATACATGAGACCGGACAGTACAGTACATGAGACCGGACAGTACAGTACATGAGACCGGACAGTACAGTACATGAGACCAAACAGTACAGTACATGAGACCGGACAGTACAGTACATGAGACCGGACAGTACAGTACATGAGACCGGACAGTACAGTACATGAGACCGGACAGTACAATACATGAGACCAAACAGTACAGTACATGAGACCGGACAGTACAGTACATGAGACCAGACAGTACAGTACATGAGACCGGACAGTACAGTACATGAGACCAGACAGTACAGTACATGAGACCGGACAGTACAGTACATGAGACCGGACAGTACATTACATGAGACCGGACAGTACAGTACATGAGACCAGACAGTACAGTACATGAGACCAAACAGTACAGTACATGAGACCGGACAGTACAGTACATGAGACCGGACAGTACAGTACATGAGACCGGACAGTACAGTACATGAGACCGGACAGTACAGTACATGAGACCGGACAGTACATTACATGAGACCGGACAGTACAGTACATGAGACCGGACAGTACAGTACAGTACATGAGACCGGACAGTACAGTACATGAGACCGGACAGTACAGTACATGAGACCGAACAGTACAATACATGAGACCAAACAGTACAGTACATGAGACCAGACAGTACAGTACATGAGACCGGACAGTACATTACATGAGACCGGACAGTACAGTACATGAGACCGGACAGTACAGTACATGAGACCAGACAGTACAGTACATGAGACCAAACAGTACAGTACATGAGACCGGACAGTACAGTACATGAGACCGGACAGTACAGTACATGAGACCGGACAGTACAGTACATGAGACCGGACAGTACATTACATGAGACCGGACAGTACAGTACATGAGACCAGACAGTACAGTACATGAGACAAGACAGTACAGTACATGAGACCGGACAGTACAGTACAGTACATGAGACCGGACAGTACAATACATGAGACCAAACAGTACAGTACATGAGACCGGACAGTACAGTACATGAGACCGGACAGTACACTACATGAGACCGGACAGTACAGTACATGAGACCGGACAGTACAGTACATGAGACCAGACAGTACAGTACAGTACATGAGACCGGACAGTACAGTACAGTACATGAGACCGGACAGTACAGTACAGTACATGAGACCGGACACTACAGTACATGAGACCGGACAGTACAGTACAATACATGAGACCGGACAGTACAGTACATGAGACCGGACAGTACAGTACATGAGACCGGACAGTACAGTACATGAGACCAAACAGTACAGTACATGAGACCGGACAGTACAGTACATGAGACCGGACAGTACAGTACATGAGACCGGACAGTACAATACATGAGACCAAACAGTACAGTACATGAGACCGGACAGTACAGTACATGAGACCGGACAGTACAGTACATGAGACCAGACAGTACAGTACATGAGACCGGACAGTACAGTACATGAGACCGGACAGTACATTACATGAGACCGGACAGTACAGTACATGAGACCGGACAGTACAGTACATGAGACCAGACAGTACAGTACATGAGACCAAACAGTACAGTACATGAGACCGGACAGTACAGTACATGAGACCGGACAGTACAGTACATGAGACCGGACAGTACAATACATGAGACCAAACAGTACAGTACATGAGACCGGACAGTACAGTACATGAGACCGGACAGTACAGTACATGAGACCAGACAGTACAGTACATGAGACCGGACAGTACAGTACATGAGACCGGACAGTACATTACATGAGACCGGACAGTACAGTACATGAGACCGGACAGTACAGTACATGAGACCAGACAGTACAGTACATGAGACCAAACAGTACAGTACATGAGACCGGACAGTACAGTACATGAGACCGGACAGTACAGTACATGAGACCGGACAGTACAGTACATGAGACCGGACAGTACATTACATGAGACCGGACAGTACAGTACATGAGACCGGACAGTACAGTACAGTACATGAGACCAGACAGTACAGTACATGAGACCGGACAGTACATTACATGAGACCGGACAGTACAGTACATGAGACCGGACAGTACAGTACATGAGACCAGACAGTACAGTACATGAGACCAAACAGTACAGTACATGAGACCGGACAGTACAGTACATGAGACCAGACAGTACAGTACATGAGTCCGGACAGTACAGTACATGAGACCAGACAGTACAGTACATGAGACCGGACAGTACAGTACATGAGACCGGACAGTACAGTACATGAGACCGGACAGTACAGTACATGAGACCAGACAGTACAGTACATGAGACCGGACAGTACAGTACATGAGACCAGACAGTACAGTACATGAGACCGGACAGTACAGTACATGAGACCGGACAGTACAGTACATGAGACCGGACAGTACAGTACATGAGACCAGACAGTACAGTACATGAGACCGGACAGTACAGTACATGAGACCGGACAGTACAGTACATGAGACCGGACAGTACAGTACATGAGACCAGACAGTACAGTACATGAGACCGGACAGTACAGTACATGAGACCAGACAGTACAGTACATGAGACCGGACAGTACAGTACATGAGACCGGACAGTACAGTACATGAGACCGGACAGTACAGTACATGAGACCGGACAGTACAGTACATGAGACCAGACAGTACAGTACATGAGACCGGACAGTACAGTACATGAGACCGGACAGTACAATACATGAGACCGGACAGTACAGTACATGAGACCGGACAGTACAGTACATGAGACCGGACAGTACAGTACAATACATGAGACGAGACAGTACAGTACATGAGACCGGACAGTACAGTACATGAGACCGGACAGTACAGTACATGAGACCGGACAGTACAGTACAATACATGAGACCGGACAGTACAGTACATGAGACCGGACAGTACAGTACATGAGACCGGACAGTACAGTACATGAGACCGGACAGTACAGTACATGAGACCAGACAGTACAGTACATGAGACCAGACAGTACAATACATGAGACCGGACAGTACAGTACATGAGACCGGACAGTACAGTACATGAGACCAGACAGTACAGTACATGAGACCGGACAGTACAGTACATGAGACCGGACAGTACAGTACATGAGACCGGACAGTACAGTACAATACATGAGACCGGACAGTACAGTACATGAGACCGGACAGTACAGTACATGAGACCGGACAGTACAGTACATGAGACCAGACAGTACAGTACATGAGACCGGACAGTACATGAGACCGGACAGTACAGTACATGAGACCGGACAGTACAGTACATGAGACCGGACAGTACAGTACATGAGACCGGACAGTACAATACATGAGACCGGACAGTACAGTACATGAGACCGGACAGTACAGTACATGAGACCGGACAGTACAGTACATGAGACCAGACAGTACAGTACATGAGACCGGACAGTACAGTACATGAGACCAGACAGTACAGTACATGAGACCGGACAGTACAGTACATGAGACCGGACAGTACAGTACATGAGACCGGACAGTACAGTACATGAGACCGGACAGTACAGTACATGAGACCAGACAGTACAGTACATGAGACCGGACAGTACAGTACATGAGACCGGACAGTACAATACATGAGACCGGACAGTACAGTACATGAGACCGGACAGTACAGTACATGAGACCGGACAGTACAGTACATGAGACCGGACAGTACAGTACAATACATGAGACCGGACAGTACAGTACATGAGACCGGACAGTACAGTACATGAGACCGGACAGTACAGTACATGAGACCAGACAGTACAGTACATGAGACCAGACAGTACAATACATGAGACCGGACAGTACAGTACATGAGACCGGACAGTACAGTACATGAGACCAGACAGTACAGTACATGAGACCGGACAGTACAGTACATGAGACCGGACAGTACAGTACAATACATGAGACGAGACAGTACAGTACATGAGACCGGACAGTACAGTACATGAGACCGGACAGTACAGTACATGAGACCGGACAGTACAGTACAATACATGAGACCGGACAGTACAGTACATGAGACCGGACAGTACAGTACATGAGACCGGACAGTACAGTACATGAGACCAGACAGTACAGTACATGAGACCGGACAGTACATGAGACCGGACAGTACAGTACATGAGACCGGACAGTACAGTACATGAGACCGGACAGTACAGTACATGAGACCGGACAGTACAGTACATGAGACCGGACAATACAGTACAATACATGAGACCAGACAGTACAGTACATGAGACCGGACAGTACAGTACATGAGACCAGACAGTACAGTACATGAGACCGGACAGTACAGTACATGAGACCGGACAGTACAGTACATGAGACCAGACAGTACAGTACATGAGACCAGACAGTACAGTACATGAGACCGGACAGTACAGTACATGAGACCAGACAGTACAGTACATGAGACCGGACAGTACAGTACATGAGACCGGACAGTACAGTACATGAGACCGGACAATACAGTACAATACATGAGACCAGACAGTACAGTACATGAGACCGGACAGTACAGTACATGAGACCAGACAGTACAGTACATGAGACCAGACAGTACAGTACATGAGACCAGACAGTACAGTACATGAGACCGGACAGTACAGTACATGAGACCAGACAGTACAGTACATGAGACCGGACAGTACAGTACATGAGACCGGACAGTACAGTACATGAGACCAGACAGTACAGTACATGAGACCGGACAGTACAGTACATGAGTCCGGACAGTACAGTACATGAGACCGGACAGTACAGTACATGAGACCGGACAGTACAGTACATGAGACCGGACAGTACAGTACATGAGACCAGACAGTACAGTACATGAGACCGGACAGTACAGTACATGAGACCAGACAGTACAGTACATGAGACCGGACAGTACAGTACATGAGACCGGACAGTACAGTACATGAGACCAGACAGTACAGTACAGTACATGAGACCAGACAGTACAGTACATGAGACCGGACAGTACAGTACATGAGACCGGACAGTACAGTACATGAGACCAAACAGTACAGTACATGAGACCGGACAGTACAGTACATGAGACCGGACAGTACAGTACATGAGTCCGGACAGTACAGTACATGAGACCGGACAGTACAGTACATGAGACCAAACAGTACAGTACATGAGACCGGACAGTACAGTACATGAGACCGGACAGTACAGTACATGAGACCGGACAGTACAGTACATGAGACCAAACAGTACAGTACATGAGACCAGACAGTACAGTACATGAGACCGGACAGTACAGTACATGAGACCAGACAGTACAGTACATGAGACCGGACAGTACAGTACATGAGACCAGACAGTACAGTACATGAGACCGGACAGTACAGTACATGAGACCAGACAGTACAGTACATGAGACCGGACAGTACAGTACATGAGACCAGACAGTACAGTACATGAGACCGGACAGTACAGTACATGAGACCGGACAGTACAGTACATGAGACCGGACAGTACAGTACATGAGACCAGACAGTACAGTACATGAGACCGGACAGTACAGTACATGAGACCAGACAGTACAGTACA
The DNA here is from genome assembly GCA_037952835.1 of Lithobates septentrionalis. Lineage (NCBI taxonomy): Eukaryota > Metazoa > Chordata > Amphibia > Anura > Ranidae > Lithobates > Lithobates septentrionalis. Next base: position 893,066 of record JBBDGP010003344.1, on the reverse strand, counting down.
TGAGACCGGACAGTACAGTACATGAGACCGGACAGTACAGTACATGAGACCAGACAGTACAGTACATGAGACCGGACAGTACAGTACATGAGACCGGACAGTACAGTACATGAGACCAAACAGTACAGTACATGAGACCGGACAGTACAGTACATGAGACCGGACAGTACAGTACATGAGACCAGACAGTACAGTACATGAGTCCGGACAGTACAGTACATGAGACCGGACAGTACAGTACATGAGACCGGACAGTACAGTACATGAGACCAGACAGTACAGTACATGAGACCAGACAGTACAGTACATGAGACCGGACAGTACAGTACATGAGACCGGACAGTACAGTACATGAGACCAAACAGTACAGTACATGAGACCGGACAGTACAGTACATGAGACCGGACAGTACAGTACATGAGTCCGGACAGTACAGTACATGAGACCGGACAGTACAGTACATGAGACCAAACAGTACAGTACATGAGACCGGACAGTACAGTACATGAGACCGGACAGTACAGTACATGAGACCGGACAGTACAGTACATGAGACCAAACAGTACAGTACATGAGACCGGACAGTACAGTACATGAGACCGGACAGTACAGTACATGAGACCGGACAGTACAGTACAGTACATGAGACCAGACAGTACAGTACATGAGACCGGACAGTACAGTACAATACATGAGACCGGACAGTACAGTACATGAGACCAGACAGTACAGTACATGAGACCGGACAGTACAGTACATGAGACCGGACAGTACAGTACATGAGACCGGACAGTACAGTACAATACATGAGACCAGACAGTACAGTACATGAGACCGGACAGTACAGTACATGAGACCGGACAGTACAGTACAATACATGAGACCAAATCGCATTTACTGTAGATCGCATGGCATTGTACATACATAACATAATGCATAACACAGCACACATCCTTCTGGCTGTGTTAGCTTTGGCAAGTGTAATGGGGATTTGGGGAGGGGGATATGTGCTGGGAGGAGAGATGGGGGGGGGGGGCATGGGGGTAATTTAGAGGGTGTTGTGCTAGCAGGGGGATTTGTGTTTGGAAATTCTTGCACGGGGGTCGGGGGGCCCTGTCAGGTAGGCTGTATTGGGCCCCGTGATTTCTAACAGTGGACCTGCCTGTACATACTGCCCACTGTCATGCCCTCCACATTTCTCTCCTGTACATACTGCCCACTGTTATACCCTCCACACTCCTCTCCTGTAAATATTGCCCACTGTCATACCCTCTACACTCCTCTCCTGTACATACTGCCCACTGTCATACCCTCCACACTCCTTTCCTGTAAATATTGCCCACTGTCATACCCTCCACACTCCTCTCTTGTACATACTGCCCACTGTCATACCCTCCACACTCCTCTCCTGTACATACTGCCCACTGTCATACCCTCCACATTCCTCTCCTGTAAATATTGCCCACTGTCATACCCTCCACACTCCTCTCCTGTACATATTACCCACTGCCATACCCTCCACACTCCTCTCCTATACATACTGCTCACTGTCATACCCTCCACACTCCTCTCCTGTACATACTGCCCACTGTCATACCCTCCATACTCCTCTCCTGTAAATATTGCCCACTGTCATACCCTCCACACTCCTCTCCTGTACATATTACCCACTGCCATACCCTCCACACTCCTCTCCTGTACATATTACCCACTGCCATACCCTCCACATTCCTCTCCTGTACATACTGCCCACTGCCATACCCTCCACACTCCTCTCCTGTAAATATTGCCCACTGTCATACCCTCCACACTCCTCTCCTGTACATATTACCCACTGCCATACCCTCCAAACTCCTCTCCTGTACATACTGCCCACTGTCATATCCTCCACACTCCTCTCCTGTACATTCTGCCCACTGTCATATCCTCCACACTCCTCTCCTGTACATACTGCCCACTGCCATACTTTCCACACTTTTCCACTCTACATATTGTCTGCTGTCATACACTCTGCATGCCTCTAAAACGTGTTGTAATTTTCACAAAATCTTGTCTGTTCTTGAAGGGCACATTTTTACTAACATATATATATATATATATAATGTGTATTACTTCTTTCTTAATCCTTCCCCGATTACTGAAATATCATTGTACTCTCTCAGGAAGTAAACAGATACTGTTTAACAAAACATTGCCATCAGTACTTGTGTGAGAAACATAGTACATCCTGTACATATTGCCCACTGTCATCCCCTTCACACTCCTCTCTTGTACATACTGCCCTCTGTCATACCCTCCACACTCCTCTCCTGTACACCTGTACCCACCAGTACTGCTAATCAGTGCCCATCATTACTGGTAATCACTGCACACCAGTGCTGCCAATCAGTGCCCACCAGTGCTGCTAATCACTGCACATCAGTGCTGCTAATCAGTGCCCACCAGTGCTGCCTATCAGTGCCTATCAGTACTGCCAATCAGTACCCACCAGTGCTGCCTATCAGTGCCCACCAGTACTGCTAATCAGTGCCCACCAGTACTACTAATCACTGCACACCCGTGCTGCCTATTAGTGCCCACCAGTACTGCTAATTACTGCACACCATTGCTGCCAATCAGTGCCCACCAGTACTGCTAATCAGTGCCCATCAATGCTGCCAATCAATGCCCACCTGTGCTGACAATTAGTACTCATCAGTGCTGCCAATTAGTGCCCATCAATGCCTCCTCATCAGTGTCACCTATCAGTGCTGCCTATCAGTGCCCATCAGAGCCGCCTATTAGTAATACCTATCAGTGCCCATCAGAGCCGCCTATTAGTAATACCTATCAGTGCCCTTCAGTGGCACCTATCAGTGCAGCCTCATCAGTGTCAATCAGTGCTCATCAGTGCAGCCTATCAGCACACATCAGTGAAGGAGAAAAATTACCTGTTTGCTAAATTTTGTAACAAACTATGAAAACGTCTTTGTTTTCTTTCAAAATTCTTGGTCGTTTTTGTTTATTTAAAAATAACCCCCCCCCCCCCCCAGTGATGATTAAATCCCACCAAAAGAAAGCTCTATTTGTGTGAAAAAAATGATAGAAATGTCATATGTGTACAGTGTCACATGACCGCGCATTTGTCATTCAAAGTGTGACTGCGCTGAAAATTGGCCTGGGCAGGAAGGGGGTGAAAGTGCCCAGTAGGCAAGTGGTTAATGGAGGTTTTCAGCACTTTTTTATTATGTATCTTATGAAGGTAGCGCAGCTTTAGTTATTGAATCACATATCTGTGAACCTGTTTTAAAATTTCAACTGGTATTGTTTACTGCTAATGGCCAATATCTCCTTCTCCACCCAAACAGGGGGGGGGGGGGGGGGGGGGGCGCAGATTCCCATCTTTGCCCCGGGCAGCGGTTGGCCTTTTCGTGGATGTAAAACACATCCATTTCCCAGAATACGGAACGTTCCTGTTGGAATAAAGCCCAGTAACTTTCCCCATCCTTTGCTGATTTCTGAGGAATCATTGTACTGTCTCAGGAAGTGAACAGATTTCATGTAGCAATACTGATCAGACCTTGCCAGCAGGACCTGTATGAATTGTGTTATGAAATGTGACCAGCAGTGTCGTAGCTCCGCCTCTGCATTATAAATACAGGAGCCCGGGGCCACTACACAGTTCATAGCAGAGCTTGCAGAACATCATGATGAAAGCTGTGATCACTCTCCTAATCCTGGGGCTCCTCTCCATCCATGGTAAGTAAGAACATTTCCTTATTTTACACTTGAGTGCGAGAAGATTTTACCCCCATTCATGTAGGGTTGCCACCTGTCCAGGATTCACCTGGACAGTCAGGCAGACTGAAACCTGGACACATTATTCAAACCGGGCAATGGCTGCACTGCTTTCAATCTATCCAATGAGGACCCAAGACAGCGGCTGGAGCGGTTGGAGCTGCTGTGCTCGTCCCCGGCGCTGGAACGATCGGGTTCAGGTAAGTAAAAGGGGGGCTGCTGCACTACAGAAGGTTTTTAACCTTAATGCATAGAATGCAAACAATCTGCCCTTGCTGTGCAAACCCCCACCCCCAACCCTGCAAGGGTTAAATGCTCATTCTGTCTAGGGGCAGAGGCAGCTCTAGGCTTTGTGAGACCTTAAGCAAATATTGGACATGAGGACTTACTCATGTCCATAATGAGAAAATAATTCAAATATTTTCCTGGCCCCCACCCCTAGCAATGTTGCTCCCTATCCCAACATCCCAAAAGAAAAACACACATATAGACTTATCTAAAAAAAACCTTTAATAATGTAAACATAAAGATCTGGTTTACACTCACTGATTGCTCCAGGCTCACTGATTGGTTGCTAGAGGTCACTGCACATCATTACCGCTCACTGATTGGTTGCTAGAGGTTACTGCACTATATTACCATTCAATGATTGGTTGCTAGAGGTTACTGCACAGGTTTGGCATCTTAGGCTATCTTGATTGACTGGCATAGGAGGTATTGTCACTTAGCCCATCCTCCACTGCAGATGGCTCCAGCGCTGCCCTCTTCTCTCTCCGGTCTATGGGCGGTCCCTCAGTGTCATCACATACAATACAGGGCTATTAGCCCTGCATTGTACAGGGTGGGGGCGAATGTATGGCAGAGGCTGTGAGCGATGTAGAAAGGAGGCTGTGAGGGACTCTGCTGCAACATGAAATAACGTATTTACTCCTTATTTCAGCACCCCTAAATAGAGCAAGCATTGAACCTTTTTCAAAAGCATTTGACACAGTTCCCCATAAACGTTTACTGTACAAAATAAGGTGCGTTGGCATGGACCATAGGGTGAGTACATGGATTGAAAACTGGCTACAAGGGCATGTTCAGAGGGTGGTGATAAATGGGGAGTACTCAGAATGGTTAGGGGTGGGTAGTGGGGTTCCCCAGGGTTCTGTGCTGGGACCAATCCTATTTAATTTGTTCATAAACGACCTGGAGGATGGGATAAACAGTTCGATCTCTGTATTTGCAGATGATACTAAACTAAGCAGGGCAATAACTTCTCCGCAGGATGTGGAAACCTTGCAAAAAGACCTGAACAAATTAATGGGGTGGGCGACTACATGGCAAATGAGGTTCAATGTAGAAAAATGTAAAATAATGCATTTGGGTAGCAAAAATATGAATGCAATCTATAGACTGGGGGGAGAACCTCTGGGGGAATCTAGGATGGAAAAGGACCTGGGGGTCCTAGTAGATGATAGGCTCAGCAATGACATGCAATGCCAAGCTGCTGCTAACAAAGCAAACAGAATATTGGCATTAAAAAGGGGATCAACTCCAGAGATAAAACGATAATTCTCCCGCTCTACAAGACTCTGGTCCGGCCGCACCTGGAGTATACTGTCCAGTTCTGGGCACCAGTCCTCAGGAAGGATGTACTGGAAATGGAGCGAGTACAAAGAAGGGCAACAAAGCTAATAAAGGGTCTGGAGGATCTTAGTTATGAGGAAAGGTTGTGAGCTCTGAACTTATTCTCTCTGGAGAAGAGACGCTTGAGAGGGGATATGATTTCAATATACAAATACCGGACTGGTGACCCCACAATAGGAATAAAACTTTTTCGCAGAAGAGAGTTTAACAAGACTCGTGGCCACTCATAAAAAAAATTAGAAGAAAAGAGGTTTAACCTTAAACTACATGGAGGGTTCTTTCTGTAAGAGCGGCAAGGATGTGGAATTCCCTTCCACAGGCGGTGGTCTAATAGTTTCAAGAAACTATTAAATAATCACCTGAATGACCGCAACATACAGGGATATATTCAATAAATGTAGTGGTGGCTAGATGGTACCGTGGGATAGAGCACCTCATCCCCAAAATAATCAAATAGCTAATGGATGTAGGGACAGGGGATTATAACGGTGCTAAGGTCAAAGAATACAAAAAGGAAAAAGAAGGTTTTAAAAGGCAAAAAATTACAAAGTTTATTAGTAATGATACATACATAGAAAAACACACTTAGATCGATTTACACTTAAAATGAATATGTATACTGCATGTGACCCAGAATATGGTAGAGTAGGCCAGATGGAGGTGGCCGTACAGGGATATGTAATGTAATACTGACACATAATCACACACATAGGTTGGACTTGATGGACTTGTGTCTTTTTTTCAACCTCACCTACTATGTAACTATGTAACCCTTGCAATGCAGGAGACCCCACTGCAAAGGTAGATTTTTTTCTAAAGGGCTCATTTAGACTTTCAGTTGGGGAGGCGTTAAAGTTGTTCTAAAGGTTTTTTTTTTCTATGCATGAAGGGAAAAAAAAACCTTCTGTTTGCAGCTTATCCCCCAGCCCCACCTAAATACTTACTTGAGCCTGATCTCGATCCAGCGATGTGCAAGAGAGCGGTGGCTTTCCCAACTCTCTGCCTCCTCATTGACTCAGAGGCAACAGCGGGACTGCCCATGGCAATCACAGCCAGTGAGGAGGGTGTGGGGGTGTGTCTTATGGACACATAGAGCCGGGCCTGGACACAAGCACTCTCGAGTGCCCCCATAGCAAGCGGCTTACTATGGGGGCACTTAGCAGGGGGGAGGAGCCCAGAGTGAGGCTGCTCTGTGCAAATTCATTACATAGGATGTTAAGTATGACATGTTTGTTATTATTTTCTTTTTTGTTTTTTAATCTACCTTTACTATCACTTTAACAACACATGGAAGAGCTATGTTTATAGTGCACCCCCCAAAGCTGTAAAGGCAGCAGTACCACTGCTGAATGCAATGCATTGAAGTAAATAGGGATGTGCTGCAAACACCCTGCTATTCATGTCTTTGCAGCACATTAGTGCACACCTCCCAACTTTTTGAGATGGGAATGAGGGACACCTATCAGCAAAAGTATGCAGGCATAGGACACACCCCTGGCCACGCCCCCTTAAAGGAGAATTGTACAAAAAAACAAGATTGGTTAAAGCCACAAGTGTTTTTTTTACCACTATTATTCCTTTATATTGGCTTTTGGAATTTACAAATGCAGCAATTTAGAAACCACATGAAAGGTTTAGTGCTGGAAAACACTTTCTGATAGATAAAAAGTGCATTTTATATACAACTATATAGATCAGACCAAAATGAGGGACAAATGAGGAGGAATGAGGGACAGAGGGACATTGCTTCCAATCAGGGACAGTCCCTCGAAATCCGGGACAGTTGGGAGCTATGTTAGTGCAGTATTTACGGGGTTAAAACAGGCAATGAGGAGGAATCACATCACTCTTGCCCAATGCAGTGTCGCCAAGGTCTCTTCTTCTGGACTGCAGAACTCCTCCCACTTTCCTCATCTCCATAACATAAGGTGGAGGTGTTCTATAGTCCAGCAGGGGATCACTGACAATGTGGCTTGGGATTTCAGCGCATCATCAGCTCAACAGAGGAAGTTAGAAGCTCTCTGCCTGTGTTCTGCTAATGACTATATATATATATATTGTTCTAGGTGAGGCTCTGCGGTGTCGGCAGAGTTCCGGTACTGGGACAAGCTCCAGTGTGACAACCTGTACAGGGGACAAAGACCATTGCTTCGCCATGATAACGACAGTTGGTTTCAAGGGTATGTGTCTTCTATTTTCAATATTTTTATTGAGTTTAAGCAAAACATATAGACAATCAAAACATAAGCAAAGTATAACATTGGTTGCCATAGGTAATATACCAGCACAAAATTAGTGTATTATCATGCAAAATAAAGATACATTTGCATTGCTGTAAATATAATAGACCCAATAACAAAGCATTGCAAAATTTCTCAACGGAATGCTGAAGAATGCTTGTCATCTTCTCTTGAGACATCATCCAAGAGATTTTCAGCTTTGCCATAGTAAATGTGGTGGAAGGGCTCTTCCAGGCCAGAGCAATGATAATTTTTGCGACCCCCCCCCCCCCAGTAGAATAAACCTAATCACATCTTGGGGAAATTTGGGAGTTTTAGCTACTCGTTGATCGAGAAGAGCCGTCCCGGGATCCTGGGGTACTCCAGTAATCTTGCGTATTAAATGAAAAAATTTGATTCCAGAACCCTCTGATTCTGGGGCACTGCCAAAAGATGCGAAGCAGTGAACCCGTATGCCCACTCTCTCTAAAGCATAAAGGGGAATCAACAAGATATATTTTTGCAAGGCGAGTGGGTACCATGTACCAACGGGATATGACTTTCAGGTTGGCTTCTATCAGTGATATATTATGTAAACCTTTAAAGGATCATAGAGGTGGCGGCGCATAGGGGACGTGTGCTTCTGTTCCTTCGGGACACAGTCCTCCAGTTCTGCGCTACACCTCTGACACTACATACTTATGGACGGGGCCGCTGCTGCCTGAGTTAGTTACATGCTGCAGACAGAGGCACCCCCTGCATACAGTCACCACTGCACCGAAAACCTACATAGCACGGAGACCAGTGGGAGAGGGAGAGTAGGGAAACCAGCGACCGGGCACCCTAGGCGGCATTGCGTCCTCGGCGGCTGACTAGTATTCCTAGTGGTACCCCCGGCCCTGGGGGGGGGCTAGTAGACCTCAGTTATGGGGGCTGGATGACCTCAGTTATGGTGGACAAAGGTCTATATCTGATCAGGCATTTCATTAACTCTTCAGGTCCTATTTCTTTTAGCTGCTGCGTTAGTAAACTAGAGATGTCACTTTCGGAGAAGTTTTGCTTCACCCAAATTTCTCACTATTTACACTCTTTTTGGGTTATTAAACCAAACCCATTAACAGTAACATCTTATGAACATAGGTGCTCAAAAGTCATGGAAATGAGAGGAGGTATTTCTTTAATTTACTTGGCCTTGGCGGAGTCTATGGAGAAAACCTCTTATATGTTGGGATGGGAAAGAGACCTTTATTTTGAATGGGATCTGGACACTTGGCTTCTTTGTTTTTTGTTTCCCGTGCCAGAGAAGAAGGAGGGGGGAGAGAGAACTATCAATGCCAGCTCTTGGGCTCTGAACTGTTCCATGAGAGAGACGCTCTCAGCTCAGGGCCATGCTGGGAGGCAGACGGCATTCATGAGCATTGATAGGAGGCACTAATGGCCACTGATAGGCAGCATTAATGGGCACTGATATGCTGCACTGATGGGCACTGGTAGGCTGCATTGATGAGCACTGATAGGTGGCACTGATGGGCATTGAGCACTGATAGGCAGCATTGATGGCCACTGATAGGCTGCACTGATAGGTGGCATTGATGAGCACTGATAGGCAGCACTGATAGGTGGCATTGATGAGCACTGATAGGCAGCACTGATGGGCACTGATAGGCAGCACTGATCAGCTGCACTGATAGGCGGCAGGCATTGATGAGCACTAATAGGTAGCACTCATAGACAGCACAGATGGGCACCGATAGGCAGCATTGATGTGCACTGATAGGTGGCATAGATGAGCACTGATAGGCAGCACTGATCAGCTGCACTGATAGGCGGCAGGCATTGATGAGCACTGATAGGTAGCACTCATAGACAGCACAGATGGGCACCGATAGGCAGCATTGATGTGCACTGATAGGTGGCAACGATAGGCAGCATTGATGAGCACTGATAGGCTGCACTGATAGGAGGCGCTAATGGGCACTGATAGGTGAGATTGATGGGCACTGATAGGTGGCACTGATAGGCAGCATTGATGGGCACTGATATGCTGCACTGATAGGAGGCACTAATGGGCACTGATAGGCTGCACTGATAGGCTGCACTTATGAGCACTGATGGGCGGCACTGATGTGATGGGCATTGAGCACTGATAGGCTGCACTGATGAGGATGCACTAATAGGTGGCACTGATGGGCACTGATAGGCTGCATTGATGAGCACTGATAGGCGGCACTGATGGGCATTGAGAACTGATAAGCAGCATTGATGGGCACTAATAGGCAGCACTGATAAGCTGCAGTGGTAGGCAGCATTGATGAGCAATTATAGGTGGCACAGATAGGTGGCATTGATGAGCAATTATAGGTGGCACTGATAGGTGGCATTGATGAGCATGTATGTTCACCCAACATTGAAAGAACAATTACATTCTTTGAATCTAAGTGGCCTCCTGCAGCTGCAATGTTCGACTAACATCTCTCTTTCTAACAAGACCTCTGGAGTCCATTCTATTCCTGAAATATATATATACAGTATATCTCTCTTTACATGCAGGAACACTCCCCACCCACACACACTTCTTCCACCTACCCTGTCCCTTCAAAACAGAGTGTTCAGAAATTGGGACCACACTGCGTTGTATAGTGGTCCGTCTCGTATCTTCTCTCTCTAGAGTTGAGTTATATAACAATGATCAGTTTTTCCTTCTATTTGACTTTGTATCTTTTAGCTGTGACAAGTATTCGCTAATCTTCATTTCATTTTTTCTTTTTATTCCTGCTTTAGTCTATCTGACACGTGGATGCTCCAGCCTGACCCATTGCAACCTGATGAAGAGCCTTTTTCCGAGTACCACCTGCTGTTCTACAAATCTCTGTAATTGAAGCCTCAATAAGATGTCTTCGGCCCCAACATCCATCTCTTCAGCTATCAGATGGGTCTAAAGCATTGTCTTTACCTTCCTACAGCTTAAACCAGTTAAAAACCAGTTATTACCTTTTTATTTTCCATACATATTTCTATCAGTAATTTAATGTGGGACTGAAATGAATAACTCGATTTTAGCAAAGCTCTCCCATCCCCCCCACTACAAAAAGACCTCAGATCAGAAGCTTCTATGGTGACATTTGGTTGGCCGGCAGCACTCTATTTACTACTGAGAAGAAGAGGAATTGCTTGGCCCAAATTTATTTTGCTGATGATTACACCTTCATTTTAAGGGTTAGTTCACCTTTATCAGTATATACCCTATGACTCCCCCCCCCCAATACCATTACATAATGCTCAACTAGACATGTGCACTGCCGAAAAATTTGTTCGTTTTCGTTTCATTCATGTTTTTTTTTCTCATTTTTCAGGTAATTCGTTATGATTGCAATTGGGAAATTTGTAAATTCGTAAATTCAAAAATAAGAAAGAAAATCCCAAAATTCGAAAGAATAACTAACAAACTAATAATAACTAACTATTAAGTTATAGGTATTGGAATTTTCTTTCAAATTTGCTGTTAGTGTGAAAGTAACAAATACAAATTTATCCAAAGTTCCTAATTATCTGAAATAACGAATTCCGTATCTAAACGAACTGAAAGTAATGATTTAATAGTAATAAATAACAATAATAATAAAAACGTTTTATTATTATTATTATTATTATTATTTATTATTACTTTGTTCCATTCCATTTGTTTAGATGTGACATTCGTTATTTCGGATAATTCGTAACTTCGGATACATTCGTATTCGTTTCGAAGTTACAAATTATCCGCAATAACGAATCTCACATCTAAACAAATGGAATGGAACAAATTAATAATAAACAATAATAATAAAACATTTTTTATTATTGTCTTTTTTTATTATCAATTCATTACTTTCAATTCCTTTAGATGCGGCATTCGTTATTTCAGATAATTTGTAACTTCGGATAAATTTGTATTTGTTACTTTCACTAACAGCCAAATTTGAAAGGAAATTCCAATACCTATAATTTAATAGTTAGTAATAGTTAAGTTATTATAAGTTAGTTATTATTTCAGATTTTCTCATTTTCGGGTTTTCGAATTTCCAAATTTCCGAATTTTTGAATTTACGCATCTTCAAATATTCAAATTTAGGAATTTACAAAATTACAAATTTTCGAATATTAAAATTTATGAATACTCTGAAAAATTTGTTAAACGGGTTTTCGTTAATTTGGATATTTCCGGATTAACAAATTTGTCGAAATTTGTTAAAGAAACAAATGTGTTTAGGAATTTACAAATTTTCGAATATTCAAATTTATGAATATTTTGAAAAATTTCTTAAACAGGTTTTCGTTAATTTGGATATTTGGATATTTCCGAATTAACGAATTTAAACTAATTTGGAACGAAACAAATTGCACATGTCTATGCTAAACTAATCAGATTGAAAAAAAAATAAGTGATAATTCCATTTCTGTAGTGTGAAGCCTACGCCAAAACCTTCTGATGAGTTTTCCAAGCTGCAAGCAGCCAGTAGTGCACCCCCTAACAGTACAGGCCCCGTCCTTCTCCTGAGCCCCGCACATACTTACTGTGGGCTTTAGTTACTGTGGATGAGCTCAACAGCTGCAATAGGTGAGGGCACTGCGCATGCGCAGGGCTTGGAAAAAGGATGACGTTCACTCCTGTCCTAGGAAGAAGACAGAAGAGAGCTTGGAAACCCATTATGAGTTTGGGGGATGCAGGGGGTACGTGGTATTTTCGATAAAAATGAATAAACCCTTTATTTTCGAAGTTACAAATTATCCGCAATAACGAATGTCACATCTAAACAAATGGAATGGAACAAATTAATAATAAACAATAAAAAAAAAACATTTTTTATTATTGTCTTTTTTTATTAACAATTCATTACTTTCAATTCCTTTAGATGCGGCATTCGTTATTTCAGATAATTCGTAACTTCGGATAAATTTTTATTTGTTACTTTCACTAACAGCCAAATTTGAAAGGAAATTCCAATACCTATAATTTAATAGTTAGTAATAGTTAAGTTATTATAAGTTAGTTATTATTTCAGATTTTCTCATTTTCGGGTTTTCGAATTTCCAAATTTCCGAATTTTTGAATTTACGCATCTTCAAATATTCAAATTTAGGAATTTACAAATTTACAAATTTTCGAATATTCAAATTTATGAATACTCTGAAAAATTTGTTAAACGGGTTTTCGTTAATTTGGATATTTCCGGATTAACAAATTTGTCGAAATTTGTTAAAGAAACAAATGTGTTTAGGAATTTACAAATTTTCGAATATTCAAATTTATGAATATTTTGAAAAATTTCTTAAACAGGTTTTCGTTAATTTGGATATTTGGATATTTCCGAATTAACGAATTTAAACTAATTTGGAACGAAACAAATTGCACATGTCTATGCTAAACTAATCAGATTGAAAAAAAAATAAGTGATAATTCCATTTCTGTAGTGTGAAGCCTACGCCAAAACCTTCTGATGAGTTTTCCAAGCTGCAAGCAGCCAGTAGTGCACCCCCTAACAGTACAGGCCCCGTCCTTCTCCTGAGCCCCGCACATACTTACTGTGGGCTTTAGTTACTGTGGATGAGCTCAACAGCTGCAATAGGTGAGGGCACTGCGCATGCGCAGGGCTTGGAAAAAGGGTGACGTTCACTCCTGTCCTAGGAAGAAGACAGAAGAGAGCTTGGAAACCCATTATGAGTTTGGGGGATGCAGGGGGTACGTGGTATTTTCGATAAAAATGAATAAACCCTTTTATTTTGTAGAAATTTGCTTAGGTGAAGTTTGCGTGGAAAACAAGATCACATGGTTTTGTTTTCTAACACTGACTTGATGATCACCTGGTTTTGTTTATAAACAAAGCCATGTCACTGAGAGCTGCTACTGTAAAAATCCTAGAAATACTTTTCTCAGGCAAAGTTCACACTTGTGTCTATTGGGACTGTGCACAAAGTCACGCGATTCGCCAACACGCAAAGAAACACTCTGCCCTTTAGTAGACAAGGCGCCCCCTTTAGTCTGACGCGCACGCACCAAAACACATGGTACGACAGCAATGTGCATTTCAGTGTGGCGTGAATTTGCAAAATAGTCAGGGGCCTCTTTTCCACATTTCTTGTATTTTAGGGGCAGCTTATTGGAATGAATCAGCTGCTCTACACGTGATGCGCGAAAAATGTGCAGAAAATTTGCAGAACCGCGCGTGCGCTCTGTCACACCTGCATGTCATGAATGAAGCCTTAATATAAAACTATGGGCAAAACTTTTTTTCTTCATTTTGGAGAGAGTAAGAGAGGGTTAGATTTTTTTTTTTGTCCGCCATCTGTGTCCCATTGCAGAGATTTCTCTTCACTTACTGTCCCCAGGAAGTGAGAGGAAATCCCTGGAAAATAAGGGGACAGTATGAGGGGGGAAGGGCACAATATGGGGGAGGGGCAGAAGGGCACAGTACGGGGGGGGGTAGAAGGGCACAGTACAAGAGGAGTCGAGAGGGCCCAATACTTCATTCAGGAGGGCACAGTATGGGGGGGCAGAAGGGCACAGTACAGGGAGGGCAGAAGGGCACATTACAGGGGGGGCAGAAGGGCACAGTACAAGAGGAGTCAAGAGGGCCCAATACTTCATTCAGGAGGGCACATTATGGGGGGCAGAAGGGCATAGTACAGGGGGGCAGAAGGGCACAGTACGGGGGGGTAGAAGGGCACAGTACAAAGGGAGTCAGGAGGGCCCAATACTCCATTCAGGAGGACACAGTACAGGTTCTGGGATGCATCCCGAGAAGCTTAGTAAAATCTGTGACTGTCCTGGCAAATCCGGGACAGTTGGCAAGTATCATGTAATGCTAGATTATCATGGGGCCCCCATGTACGTGGGGTCCCTGGGCACTGCCCAGGGGTGCCCATGCATTAAGACAGCCCTGGGGTCCACCTTGTTTTGGACTAAGTAGACAATGCTGTACCTTGCCTCTGTCAGCAGCCTTGCACCCCGGGAGTTTCAGGGTTAGAGGCCCTTTCTATTCAGAGGTTTGGTCATTCTGTAGCCTCTGTGTTTTTTGTGTGCTGTGATTTCATGGTTCACTTTTTTGTTCACAGGAAGTTAAACAAAGCACAGAGGAGCTTGAAAAAAAAAATCCCTGAAATAGCCCAATATTTTTTCAAAAATGTATCAAAATGTTCTCAATTCACTCTTCTTTATTAGATGTGTATGGGCTGCCTGGCAATCCCTCCATTAGTTAATGTACAGAGTGAAATGGCAGTATGGCACCCAGTCGGCTTTGGGACAACATAATAAATACCGAGGTTCATCGAAACTTCTGATCTGAGGTTTGAATTTGTATTTATTGAGAGTGCTGACAGGGAAGGGGGGCTTCTCAAAGATGTACATTATCATTTCAGTTCCACTTTAATCATCCCTTGTCTTGAATGAAAGATTTTTAATAAAACATTTCTCTTTGTTCTACTATGGAAAAATTGTAACTGCATTCTGTTTTCTGCACTGACCTGCACTACATCATAGAAATGGAAGAGATACAGTACATCTCCACTCAAATCCAAACAGCTTACATACAGTATCTCACAAAAGTAAGTACACCCCTCAGTCACATTTGTGTAAATCTTTTCTTCTATCTTTTCATTTGACAACACTGAAGAAATGACACTTTGCTACAATGTAAAGTAGTGAGTGTACAGCTTGTATAACAGTGTAAATTTGCTGTCCCCTCAAACATTTTCACTTAGGGGTGTACTGACTTTTGTTGCCAGTGGTTTAGACATTAATGGCTGTGTGTTGAGTTATTTTGAGGGGACAGCAAATTTACACTGTTATACAAGCTGTACACTCACTACTTTACATTGTAGCAAAGTGTCATTTCTTCAGTGTTGTCACATGAAAAGATAGAAGAAAATATTTACAGAAATGTGACTGAGAGTTGTACTTACTTTTGTGAGATACTGTATATAGGAAACATAAGGGGCTAAAGGGTGTGTGGCTACTTGATAACACTGAGAATTCACATTTAACCCTTTGTGACCCTCAGGGCTGGTTCACACCAAAACACAGTGAGGAAAAGGCTCATCTTGTGCGTGAAGGTGTATGCGCTGCCCTTGTGAGAGTGTGCAGGTGCCGATAAATTGTTAATGGCACCCCAAACGCAGTGGCATGCTGTTTGGTGCATGCTAAAAAACTAGTGCTTTCCCTACTTTTTCCGCATTCCAGTGCGTTTAGCAGCCCATTAAAATATATTGGCTGTAAAACTGGGCAGGAAACACACACACATTTGAACATGCGCTTTCCGGGGATAAACCGGCCCCATAGTGAATCAAAGTCCCCTCTCTACCGGTCAGTGGAGAGTGTCCCCTCTCTGCCGGTCAGTGGAGAGTGTCCCCTCTCTGCCGGTCAGTGGAGAGTGTCCCCTCTCTGCCGGTCAGTGGAGAGTGTCCCCTCTGCCGATCAGTGGAGAGTGGCCCCTCTCTGCCGGTCAGTGGAGAGTGTCCCCTCTCTGCCGGTCAGTGGAGAGTGTCCCCTCTCTGCCGGTCAGTGGAGAGTGTCCCCTCTCTGCCGGTCAGTGGAGAATGTCCTCTTACTGATGGTCAGTGGAGAGTGTCCCTTCTCTGCCGGTCAGTGGAGAGTGTCCCCTCTCTGCCGGTCAGTGGAGAGTGTCCCCTCTCTGCCGGTCAGTGGAGAATGTCCTCTTACTGATGGTCAGTGGAGAGTGTCCCCTCTGCCGGTCAGTGGAGAATGTCCCCCCTCTGCCGGTCAGTGGAGAGTGTCCCCTCTGCCGGTCAGTGGAGAGTGTCCCCTCTCTGCCGGTCAGTGGAGAGTGTCCCCTCTCTGCCGGTCAGTGGAGAGTGGCCCCTCTCTGCCGGTCAGTGGAGAGTGGCCCCTCTCTGCCGGTCAGTGGAGAGTGGCCCCTCTCTGCCGGTCAGTGGAGAGTGTCCCCTCTCTGCCAGTCAGTGGAGAGTGTCCCCTCTCTGCCGGTCAGTGGAGAGTGTCCCCCCTCTGCCTGTCAGTGGAGAGTGTCCGCTCTGTACCGGTCAGCGGAGAGTGTCCCCTCTGCCAGTCAGTGGAGAATGTCCCCTCTCTGCCGGTCAGTGGAGAGTGTCCCCTCTCTGCCAGTCAGTGGAGAGTGTCCCCCCTCTGCCAGTCAGTGGAGAGTGTCCCCCCTCTGCCAGTCAGTGGAGAGTGTCCCCCCTCTGCCAGTCAGTGGAGAGTGTCCCCCCTCTGCCAGTCAGTGGAGAGTGTCCCCCCTCTGCCAGTCAGTGGAGAGTGTCCCCCCTCTGCCAGTCAGTGGAAAGTGTCCCCCCTCTGCCAGTCAGTGGAAAGTGTCTTCTTACTGCCAGTCAGTGGAAAGTGTCCTCTTACTGCCAGTCAGTGGAAAGTGTCCTCTCTCTGCTGGTCAGTGGAGAGTGTTCCCCCTCTGCCGGCCAGTGGAGAGTGTCCCCTTACTGCCGGTCAGTGGAGAGTATCCCATCACTGCCGGTCAGTGGAGAGTGTCCCCTCTCTGTCAGTCAGTGGAGAGTGTCCCCTCTCTGTCAGTCAGTGGAGAGTGTCCCCTCTCTACCAGTCAGTGGAGAGTGTCCCCCCTCTGCCGGTCAGTGGAGAGTGTCCCCCCTCTGCCGGTCAGTGGAGAGTGTCCCCCCTCTGCTGGTCAGTGGAGAATGTCCCCTCTCTGCCGGTCAGTGGAGAGTGTCCCCCCTCTGCTGGTCAGTGGAGAGTGTCCCCTCTCTGCCGGTCAGTGGAGAGTGTCCCCCCTCTGCCGGTCAGTGGAGAGTGTCCCCTCTCTGCCGGTCAGTGGAGAGTGTCCCCCCTCTGCCGGTCAGTGGAGAGTGCCCCCCCTCTGCTGGTCAGTGGAGAGTGTCCCCTCTCTGCCGGTCAGTGGAGAGTGTCCCCCCTCTGCCGGTCAGTGGAGAGTGTTCCCCCTCTGCCGGTCAGTGGAGAGTGTCCCCTCTCTGCCGGTCAGTGCAGAGTGTCCCCTCTCTGTCGGTCAGTGGAGAGTGTCCCCTCTCTGCCGGTCAGTGGAGAGTGTCCCCCCTCTGCCGGTCAGTGGAGAGTGTCCCCCCTCTGCCGGTCAGTGGAGAGTGTCCCCCCTCTGCCGGTCAGTGGAGAGTGTCCCCCCTCTGCCGGTCAGTGGAGAGTGTCCCCCCTCTGCCGGTCAGTGGAGAGTGTCCCCCCTCTGCCGGTCAGTGGAGAGTGTCCCCCCTCTGCCGGTCAGTGGAGAGTGTCCCCCCTCTGCCGGTCAGTGGAGAGTGTCCCCCTCTGCCGGTCAGTGGAGAGTGTCCCCCCTCTGCCGGTCAGTGGAGAGTGTCCCCTCTCTACCGGTCAGTGGAGAGTGCATTACAAAGATAACAGGTAATACGGGTGTAATCCATAAAAAAAAGAACAATAAATGCAATACAGATATTAAGATCATATAAAAAGGTTTAACTGTCAGATAGAGCCTATGATATTGACATGTAATTGGTGCTGAATTACCCAGGTCTAGTACCAAGCAGATCATGAATTTGCTTCCCTCTAGCTTGTGGGTTCTGTAAAGGTTGCTGAGCCAATAATAGATACAGAGCAGGGACAAGGGGTGGACGGGGGGTGGTTGCCCTGGGCACTGTGGTTTCATCTGAGACTGCGGGGTGTTGCAAGTAGATTGAGGGGGGAGGGGATTTGTGTTGTATGGGGAAATTGGGGGGGGGCAGGGGGTAAGAGTTGGTAGTAGTGGTTATTTAGGTGGATCTGCGTTGGGAGGGGGGTGAGGGAAGAGGATTTGTGCTAGGAGGGGGGATTAGAGGGGTTTGTGCTAGTAGAGGTGATATTGTGAAGGGGGAGTAAGATTGTACTGGGAGGGGAAATTGTTTGGTGGGGGGGGATTTAGGGGGTGGATTTGTGCTAGGAGCGGGGATTTGGAGTGGGGGGGGGCAGAGGATGTGTACTTGGAAGAGAAATTTGAGGGGTAGAGGATTTGTGCTGGGAGTGGGGATTTCAGCAGAGGGGCAGATTTGTACTCTTTTTTTTGGGGGGGGGGGGAGTTTCGCGGACACATAATGCTCAAACATCTTGAGGGGGAAGGGCGCAGTTTGACATGTTCGCCTTTGGCTCTATATGACCTTGTCCCGGCACTGAATAGATACATCCTATATAACTAAGCACAAAAAAAAAAAGATCAGACCGAAAAGGTTGGAAGGAAGAAACAAAAAGAAAATAGAAAACAAACAAAAATAACCTGAGTATGAGAAAATGTCACTTGTCACTAGGGATGCACCAACACCATTTTTTTTTACAATGAGTACGAGTACCGATACTTTTTTTTTAGTACTCGCCGATACCAATTACCGATACCTACCACAGTTTTGTTTTCACTGCAGGTGTCAGCAATGGTACAAAGCATTGAAAAGTTATTTACAAATGAAATTGATTTTTGTTTTTAATTTTGCGCTTTTTTTATGTGAAATGTGTAAATATATGTTAATATATATGTGCAAAAAAAATTCACTAACAAAGCAAACAAAAAAAAAGTTTTAATTGTTTATAAAATAGACGTGAACAAAAGAAAAAAAAAAGCAGGAAAATAATAATTAAATGGAGGAGAACAGGGAGTTGATTAAGGCTGATTAGAGTAAATTAGAGGTTATTAAGGGGTTAAACAGAGGAACATTTGTTCATCCCTTGGATCTGCAGATGAAGAAACAGAAAGATACAAAAAGAAACAATGTTTCTTTTTATTTTAGTGTTTCAGGGCTGAACAATGTTGTTAATAAACATTCCTAGCTGCTTTTTTTCACATCTCCAATTACTGGACTTCTTTAACACTTTAGCTGTCTACAGGGGAGACCCACTGACAGCTCAAAGAACCGAGCCTGAAAGTATCATTTTCAGGTATCTGTGCATTTGCATGAGTACTGACTAGTGCAAATACTAGGTATCGGCACCGATACCAATACCGATACTAGTATCGGTGCAACCCTACTTCTCACCTGGTATGATATTTAAAGACAGTTGTCTATTTCCCAAAAAATTACCGTATGATACCCAGGACACCCACTTGCGTTCAAAAACTTGCATAGTGTCTAAGATGGTATAATGCATTCTCTTCATCATTTGTTTTTTAACCTCCATTCATTGTAGCACCTAAGCCCAGGGCACCGTGGGCAAGCACCAGTTTAGAGCAATAGCCCATAAAATCACACCTAAAAGCTTGTGAGCTAGTTTTTGAGTTGGGGCTGGAACATCTGGCAATGGAGCAAAGAGTAGGCACATCGGTAAGGTCAGGTTAATTAGAGTCCCAGTCATTTGGGCAATCTTCGTGGCTGCCTGTTGCCAGATGGGTTTAAGGGTTAGGCAGCTCCAGAAAATGTGGAGGAATGTACCAGTATCAGGGCAGCCTCTAAAGCAGGTCTCAGGGACATTAGGAAAGAATGTATGCACTTTATTAGGAGTGCAATTTTACTACTGTC
The DNA here is from genome assembly GCA_037952835.1 of Lithobates septentrionalis. NCBI lineage: Eukaryota > Metazoa > Chordata > Amphibia > Anura > Ranidae > Lithobates > Lithobates septentrionalis. Next base: position 872,997 of record JBBDGP010003344.1, on the reverse strand, counting down.
CCTTTAAGAGACATGGAACGTGTGTGTTTATGCGTATTCAAGAGTATATCAGACCGTTCCTCAGTAGAGAACTCTTGTCCCATGTCTGTCCTTCCCGTAGAACCATGGCTGAGGATTTCTCTGGTAGGTGTAACCCATTCCAATAACTATAAATCCTAGAAATGACCCCTCTATCTCGGAAGGAATTATTACAAATTGATTCAAAATAGAGAATCTGGGCCTAGCATTAAGGGTGTACAGAGATGCAAAAAAAAAAAAAAGCCTGATCTGAAGATACTTGTAGAATTCAGATCTTCTTGGTAAATCATATTGATGTCGCAGGTTAGAAAAGTTGCAAAACTGTGACCCTTGTGTTAGGGAGTTTAGTGTGGTTAGGGTGTTCACCTCCCACCAGAGAAAGTTATTGGGAGCAATCCCATGTCTCCCATAAATGAAGATAGAGGGTGCCTAGGGGAACGTAATTTATACTTCTGATCAGTGGCGGCCAGGGCTGGACTGGGACAAAAATGTGGCCCTGGACTTCATCCAGACCGGCCCAGGGCATAACACATCAGGGGACAGGACACAGAACATCATGACACAGCACATCAGGGTACAGAGCCCAGCACATCAGGGCACAGGGTACAGCACATCAGGGTACAGAGCCCAGCACATCAGGGTACAGGGTATAGCACATCAGGACACAGCACATCAGGGTACAGGGTATAGCACATCAGGACACAGCACATCAGGGTACAGGGTATAGCACATCAGGACACAGCACATCAGGGCACATCAGGACACAGCACATCAGGGCACATCAGGGCACAGCACATCAGGGCACATCAGGACACAGCACATCAGGGCACATCAGGACACAGCACATCAGGGTACAGAGCCCAGCACATCAGGGCACAGGGTACAGCACATCAGGGTACAGAGCCCAGCACATCAGGGTACAGGGTATAGCACATCAGGACACAGCACATCAGGGTACAGGGTATAGCACATCAGGACACAGCACATCAGGGTACAGGGTATAGCACATCAGGACACAGCACATCAGGGCACATCAGGACACAGCACATCAGGGCACATCAGGGCACAGCACATCAGGGCACATCAGGACACAGCACATCAGGGCACATCAGGACACAGCACATCAGGGCACATCAGGACACAGCACATCAGGGCACATCAGGACACAGCACATCAGGACACAGCACATCAGGGCACAGCACATCAGGGCACATCAGGACACAGCACATCAGGGCACAGCACATCAGGGCACATCAGGACACAGCACATCAGGGCACATCAGGACACAGCACATCAGGGCACAGCACATCAGGGCACATCAGGACACAACACATCAGGGCACATCAGGACACAGCACATCAGGGCACAGCAGGACACAGCACATCAGGGCACAGCACATCAGGGCACAGCACATCAGGGCACATCAGGGCACAGCACATCAGGGCACAGTACATCAGGGCACAGGTCACAGTACATCAGGGCACACGACATTGGGGCACAGCACATCAGGGCACGGGGCACAAAGCACATCAGGACATGGGGCACATCAGAGTACATTGGGGCACATCAAAGCTCATGGGGCACATCAGGGTACATTGGGGCACATCAGGGTACATTGGGGCACATCAAAGCTCATGGGGCACATCAGGGTACATTGGGGCACATCAGGGTACATTGGGGGACGTCAGGGTACATTGGGGCTCATCAAAGCACATGGGGCACAACAGGCACATCAAAGCACATGGGGCACATCAGGGTACATTGGGGTACATCACGGCGGACCTCACCGCAGAACAACTGGGAAACCCCAGTTGAGAAACGATGCAATAGGCAAATTAGGCGGCCGCTGGAACCGGCCCACTCAGCCATCGGCCCACCGGGAAACTCCCGGTAGTCCTGATGGCCAGTACATGCCTGGTGGCGGCTGGTTCAAAATATTTCGGGGGGGTGGAAAAGTAGCGCCAACTCCCCCCTCCCCAAGGTGGACGGATGGGAAGGCAGCGATCCCCACCACCCCCTCCTGCTGGAGGCGGAGGACCTTACCTTAGGAGACAGGAGGAAGGTTGTTGCTTCTCCTCCCCACTGAACAGGAAGTGTGTCCTGAACCGATTGGCCAGGGACCCATTTCCTGGTCTCAGGACCCATTTCCTGATTGGCCCAGGAGGAGAGTCAAGAAGACAATAGCGAATATTAATTCACTATTGTCACACAACTGGGTGGGCTCAGGGTGCAGTGCTCTACGCCCGAGCCCACCCTTTTTTGAAGCCAATTAGAGCCTCTGCATTTAGATTGTGGGGCTGGGCACATGTCTTAGGGGGCAGCACCCCTGCGCCCCTTATGGACAGGCCCCCACTTCTTCTGATAGTACAGTGTCCATAAATATTATATTTGAGAGACAATGCTATTCAAAGAACTTGATTCGCACAACAATGCGGTGCGAATCAAATGAGATGACTGTGATCACACTAATGTGAACCCAGCCTGACACACACTACACATGACTAGGCACATATTTAACCCTTTGATCGCCCCTAGATGCTAACCCCTTCCAAGCCAGTGTCATTAGTACAGTGACAGTGTATAGTATTATCACTGATCACTGTATTAGTGTCACTGGTGATGTCAGTGGTAGTTAGTCGGTTCCCCTGCAGTGTCAGTTAGTGTCAGATTTCCCGTTGCGCTATTGCAGTCCCGTTATAAGTTGCTGATTGCCGCCATTAGTAGTATATTAAAAAAAAAAGTATCCAGTATACCATATATACCATGGTTTGTAGGCGCTATAAATTCATGCAAACCAATCAATATACACTTATTGGGATTTTATTTTTAACCAATCAATACTGGGCACTCCCCCCCCCCTTCCTGCCCAGGTAAATTTTCAGCTTTCAGCGCTGTCACACTTTGAATGACAATTGCATGATCATGTAACACTGTACACATATGAAGTTTCTAGAATTTTTTCCCCACAAATAGAGCTTTCTTTCTTTGGCATTTGATCACCATTGGGTTTTTTTTATTTTGTGTGCTACAAATAAAAAAAGACCGAAAATATATAAAAAAAAGTTTTTATTTGTTTCTGTTATAAAATTTTGTAAATAAGTACGTTTTCTCCTTCACTGATGGGGCAGCACTGATGAGGTGGCACTGATGGGCACTGAAGAAGCAACACTGATGGGCACTGATGAGGTGGCACTGATGAGACGGCACTGATGGGCACTGATGAGGCGGCATTGATGGGCACTGATGAAGCGACACTGAGGGGCACTGATATGCAGCACTGATGGTCGGCACTGATGGCTGGCACTGATGGATGGCACTGATAGGCAGCACTGATGAGGAGGCACTGACAAACATTACTGATTGGCACTGATTGGAATTAATGATGGGCACAGATTGGCATCCCTTATGGGCACTGATTGGCATCGCTGGCAGGAACTGGTGGGCATTAGTGGTGGGGCACTGGTGGGCATCACTGTTTGGCACTGGTGGGCATCGCTGATGGGTATGCACTGATAATCAATGTGTTGATTATCAGTGCAGACCCCCTTGTCAGGAGAGATGCTGATTGGCTCTTCTCTACCCGCCCCTTGTCAGCGCAAATGGAGGAAAGCCAATAAACTGCACTTTATGGTTACCATGTGATCAGCTGTGATTGGACACAGCTGATCACATGCTAAACAGCCTAAGGCATAGGCTCTTTGCCTTGATCGGAGATGTGTTGCATACTTACCAACCGTCCCGAATTTCCCGGGACATTCCTGGGATTTAGACCCTTTTCCAGGATTTTGCCAATCCTGGGAAATGTCCCGGGAAATTTTTATTTTCAAGATTTTTTATTTCCGTCGCCGCCGCTAGAGGTCCGTGGCCGATGGAGACAATGTCTTCACCGGCCGCCATTTTCCCGAAGACCAAAACAAACAATTACTGTTTAGTAATAGCCAGGTGGCTGCCAATAGAATTTGAGTAGTGGCACTGCCCACCTCCCGCCCCGCTGCCATCTGTCTGTGACCTGATGTGGGAAGGAGCGGGGTGGGTGGCTATTGGCAACCACCTGGCTATTTTGTCCCATTCTGTTTATTAATGGAGGTGGAGAGAGTCTCCACTGCTGGGAATGCCTGATGTAAGGAAAGGGGGGACTCCATTGGGGGATGCCTGGTGTAAGGGAGGACTCTGCTGGCAATGTCTGATGTAAAGGAGGACTCCGCTGGCAATGTCTGATGTCAGGGGGGACTCCGCTGGCAATGCCTGATGTAAGGGGGTACTCTGCTGGCAATGCCTGATATAAGGGGGGACTCTCCTGGCAATGCCTGCTGTAAGGGGGGACTCTGCTGGAAATGTCTGCTGTAAGGGGGGACTCCGCTGGCAATGCCTGATGTAAAGAGTCCATGTGTCATAAGGAAAAATTAAGAAAAACAGAATTCTCCAAATAAATATGCACATAAAGAGCCACTGGCAGTGAAGGATGTTCCAAATGTAAACAAAAGACTGGGTAAGTCGGTACATGGGAACCACATCAACCAACAACGGCATCAAGTCAGGGAATGATAGGCATAAACTCTTACCGGATCCAGTGGACTCCCCTGTCAGCGACATGGAGTCATGAAGACATTGTGCCACCCAGGGTGTGTAGAACGATATCCAGACCGTCAGACCTCACAGGTAAGGACTTCACAGGAACTCACAGGGTCATCGAATGGGTGTTTCCGGTGGATCCAGGCGGGATTCTGCCGGCTGGGATGTACTGCATATGATGGAGGTTGGGCATTCACTTCTTTCCAGATGTTATGTGAAAAGAAAAATAAAGCCTCCCTATGGTGCAGATAAAAAAGGTATCTTTAATTGCTAAAAAAAAGATACATTAAAATAAAGTGATCACAATAAAAATCTAGGGCAACATGAGAGATGGTATGGAAGCCCGACGCGTTTCGACCCAAAGGCCTTCTACTGGGGCATAAGCCACCAACTCAAAGTTGCCAATATTTTTAAATAATACATACAAATAAAAACCAATCACAGAAAGAGGAAATGGCTTGATGTAATTGGACCGATAGATGTCAGCTGATCATGAAATGAGCAGCTGCACACAAGTCAGCCAATAATGTCCCGCAAGAGAAAACAGACGGGCCCAGCAGCCAATCCGTGAGCCAGCAGGAAGCATATAATGTTTGAACCCCGAATTCCACGTGTCAAACAAAGAATATGACGTCCGGCCCAAAAAAGGGCGCCAAACGTAAATCCTGAGTCATATGGTAAAGGACAAGCAGATCTAATGGCCAATCAACATAGACAGCAATGACCGTGTCTATGGCCGAAGATCAGCGTGTCCGGCACTAGAGTCCAACATTGTGTACAGTGGCATGCCCAGCGTCAGACTCCAATCACGTGACGAGGGGCGGAGACCAGACATGATCACGTACGGAGGAATCTCGCGACACCTCCGACGTCCTAGCCGCGTCCCGTGACCAGAGACGAAGGCCGGGCGTGATCACGCACGGAGAGATCTGACAATACCTCCAACGTAGTGATCACGCAAAACGTCCCGACTAGGAAGTATGTATAGCCAGCGTGACACAAAGCTCAGTGTCACCCAAACTAATTCGGACCGAAATGTCATATTAATGCCATGATGTAAAAAAGAAAAAAAAATATATAAAATGGATTTGAGAAGGCAATCATATTGAAGCCACCAACAATCCAAAACAAAAAGAGAATGATCCGATTCTCAAACCTGAAAAATAACATACAAAATGAAAAATAAACGTGTATATATATAAAAATCCCCTGATTCTCATAAAGATATATGCACTATGTGAAAAGGGAAAATCTCTATGATTGATTGATGAAAGAGTTGAGGCCCCATTCCATGTTCAAACTGAACGGGAAAAAGGACCTCAACTCATATATCCAGTACGTCTCGAGGTGGGAAACGCCCCGAAGACGTGACTCACCCCTCCAATGAGGAACAAATCTGTCAATCACTTGCAAGAGAGATTCCCGGACGGGTCTTTGTTGTGATATTGTAAATATTGACGTGGTACCGTGTGTCTGCTTTTCCCTCTTCTAATGCCAGTCACATGTTCGTTGGCTCGGATGGAAAAGGTTCTAATCGTGCGGCCAACGTACTGCTTATGGCAGGGACAAGCTAGCAAATACACGATATATTGTGATGAACAGGTAGTAAAGTGTTTCATACAGTATATTTTAGAAGTAACCGTGGAAATGAATGTAGTACTTTTACATCTTCCTCCAACATTGCAGAGGCACACCTTGCATTTACGGCAAGGGTAATAGCCCTTACACTCTTGGAAGAAGGAAACCTTCTTAGGCGGGTCTATTATGTTAGGGGCTATTTGCCCTTGGATGGATCGTGCCCCTCTAAAAATGACCGCTGCCCATTCTGGAATAACCGGGCCAAGCAGCCTGTCATTCAGGAGCGCCTTCCAGTGTCTTCTCACAATTTCCCTAATTTGTTTTGATTGGGTGGAATGGGTGGTGATAAAGGTACATTGGAATCTATTATCTGAACTGGTTTTTCGTTTTTCAGTCAGGGTGGAACTTCTTTCTATTGATAGGACTTTATTAATTTCGGTCTCAAGTAGATCAGGGTTATAGCCTTTCTCTAAAAATCAATTTTTGAGGACCTGGGATTGTGATAAAAAGTCAGAAGTTCTGGAACAGTTACAACGCAGCCTTAAAAATTGGCTGCGGGGAACTGATTTGAGCCATTGATCTTGATGGCAACTGTCAACCGGAATGTATCCATTCCGGTCGGTAGGTTTAAGATATGTCCGGAACTCTAAATGTTGTTCTATCACAAATATTTCCAGATCAAGAAAATGAACTATGGAGGCTCTGGCCTCATAACTCAAGGAGATACCCCTATCATTAGAGTTCAGCGCAACCATGAACTCACTCAAGGACCCACGATCTCCATCCCATAGGAAGAGGATGTCGTCTATGTACCTAGCCCAGAGAACCAATTCGGGTCTCTGGGCAGCATATGTAATATGTATTGTCATAGTGTCTCCCAGTGTTAGTTCTCCCGCAACCCGCTCTAAGGAGCTGACTGGGGTAGACTGACACTGGTTGAGATCTGTTAGGTAGTAGAATACTTCCTGAGGTTGGAGAGAGCTGTTTGCAGAGTGGGGATATGTCCACCGGCGAAAAGGCCCCTGTGTGATGCACAGACATTTGTCTGGGGGGGATGTGTTCGCTCTGCAAAGACATTATCGGTTTAGCGGATGTGCGCTAATGTGTCACCCCTGTATGCCTGATCAACATATTTGGGGTGCCATGGCGTACACCTGCAGATGATCTCCCATCAGCAGGAACAGTAGTCATTGGTTGTTGTATAAATTCATATCCTCTGTTGTCATATCCTGTGAGGTCATTTCCCATGGAGGAAGCGATTGGCTGTTAGGGCCAGGACTACCTGTTTGTGATTGCTTTTGTTGTCTTTGAATAAAAGAGCCAGTGCACTGATCGACAGGCAGTCATGCTGAGATGAGGACATTAGTTGTGGTCATGTCTGTTTATTGGGAAATGTGGGAAATAGAGTGATAGGTAAGATGCATTATACCATTAGACTAAATGGGCGTTTATTAGCGCAAAAGAGTATGGTGGGTTTTTCCACTGCACAGATACAAAAATCCTCAGTGACCCTGAGGTGTCTGCTTCTTATGCCTCCGCAAATTTGCGGTGCGCGGGCTTCCTTATGCTTCAAAGCCTGCAAAAGGACCCAATAATACGTGGTGTAAAGGAAAAGGATCACTATTGGTTGGCAACCCTCCTTGACCACTGTTATAAGGGGAAAGTCTCAGAACTCATCCCGTCCCCAAAGAGAGTGCAGAAGATGAAATCTCTTGAGGCCACCTTAAAGAAAAAGTTTATCAAATGCTTTTCCCGACCCTGGTAGGTTACAGTGTCATGGAAAACTTAGTTTAAGGCTTCTGTTGGTCAAGAGATAAGCAGCGGAGAAGGCGGCCGCCTAAGTGATGCATTTCTGAATTTTATTAGTCTTCACCACCCAGGGCTGTCAGCTTCTACATCCCATCGGCAGCGTCTGCATCACATGGTGAATGAATATCTAGGGGCGAAAACAGAGATGGAGAGCTTTCCAGTCGATGATCCACTGGCCTACTGGGTCATGAGAATAGATCACTGGCCAGAACTTGCCCAGTATACAATTGAGCTGCTGGGCTGCCCTGCATCCAGCGTGATTTCTGAATTGCCATTCAGTGCTGCTGGAGGTTTTGTTATTGATCATAGAACGTGTCTGTCCACAGGCTCTGTGGACAGTCTGAATTTTATCAAAATGAATCAGTCCAGGATTAGCAGCAGCTATGAAGCCCCTGATGCCGATGTCGCCGATTAAGTGTTTTTGGGATGTGGAATGTCTGCAGGACTTCTAGGCTGCCTAGCATTATGGGTGTTGATTTCATCTAGAAGAATGTTTTTAGTATAGGTTTCATGGGCACAATTAACACCCAAAGACCAATTTTTCCGCACCTGTTTGACAAGTGCTTATCATTGCAATTTTTGACAGCAAGGCCAATTCTTGCTTTCATCAAGAGTACCTCTATAGCGTTACTGTGTGAAGGCGCCACCGACACCCAAAAAACAATTTTTCCACACCCGTTACAGAAGTAGAATTACAAAGTCTATGGAAGAGACACCAGAATTTATCCAAAAAATATATAATCTTGTTCCCAGTGCACTACATTGTGGCCTCATCATACAGACTGGCTCCCCAAGCCGTTGCTTAACCACTTCAATACCAGGCACTTAGACACCTTCCCGCCCAGCCCAATTTTCAGCTTTCAGCGCTGTCACAATTTGAATGACAATTGCGCGGTCATGCCACACTGTACCCAAACAAATTTTTTATCATTTTGTTCCCACAAATAGAGCTTTCTTTTGGTGGTATTTGATCCCCTCTGCGGTTTTTATTTTTTGCGCAACAAATAAAAAAAGACAGAAAATTTTGAAAAAAAGCACGTTTTTCTTTGTTTCTGTTAAAATTTTTTGTAAATGAGTACGTTTTCTTCTTCAATGACGGGCACTGATATGGCTGCACTGACGGGCACTGATACGGCGGCACTGATGGGCACCGATGAGGTGGCACTGATGAGGTGGCACTGACGGGCACTGATGATGGGCACTGATAGGTGGCACTGATGCGCACTGATAGGTGGCACTAATGGGCACTGATAGGTGGCACTGGTAGGTGGCACTGATGGGCACTGATAGGTGGCACCGATGGGCACTGATAGGCGGCACTGATGGGCACTTGTAGGTGGCATTAATGGGCACTCGTAGGTGGCGTTGATGGGTAGTTATGGGTGGCACTGATAGTTGGCACAGATGGGCACGGATGGGCACTGATAGGTGGGCACAAATGGGCACAGATGGGCACTGACAGGTGGCACCGATGGACACTGATGGGTGGCACTGATGATTCTGATTGATGGCAGTGATGCCCCTAAGTGTGGCATTGCTGGGCATCACTGCAACATAATTGTGCCAATCAGTGCCCATTTGTGGGCACTGATTGGCACAGATTTGGCACTGACTGGGCACATGTGGATGGCCATGGGGTACATACCTGGCCATCCACATGTTTCCCTTCCCTGGTGGTCCTAGTGGCGATCCCTGGTGGTCCAGTGTGGTGATCTGCGGGGGGGCTGCGCTGATAAACAATCAGCGCAGACCCCCCCTGCCAGGAGAGCCGCCGATCGGCTCTCCTCTACTTGCGTCTGTCAGACGCGAGTGAGGAAGAGCCGATCAACGGCTCTTCCTATTGACAGCGTGATCAGCCGTGATTGGACACGGCTGATCACGTGGTAAAGAGCCTCCGCCGGAGGCTCTTTACCAAGATCGGTGTAGCGGTGTGTCAGACTGACACACCGATCCACCGATCGCCGCGATGCGCGCCCCTGCGGGCGCGCGGCGGCATGTTATCCTGAAGGACGTCATATGACGCCCAGTCAGGATAACACAACCACCGCCCGGCCGTCAATCCGCTATAGGCCGGGCGGGAAGTGGTTAAAAAATAAAGAAAGCTTGCAGGAACAATTTCATTTTTGGGCTTTATAAATGCAATTATTGCTGCAGCAGCTTCTATACACGGTACAGATGTGCCACTTTACAGGTGGACTAAGCCCCTCTCCTCAGCCACTATATTGAAAGGAATTTTTCATTTTTATACTTTCATTTAAAAATTATGTTTTTTTTACAAACTTTTTTTTTCATTTATACATGTCCCCCAGGGCAGTACCTGGACCCCTATAACCATTATATGCCCAATTACTTGCATAAAAGCCTTCAAAATGGGCACTTTTGATTTTTCATGTTCAGGGTCCCACCACCACTGCCACTGATGTCATCCATATCCCCACACCACCACTGCTGATGTCATCCTTATGCCACTGCCACTGATGTCATCCTTATCCCACCACCACTGATGTCATCCTTATCCCACCACCACTGATTTCATCCTTATCCCACCACCACCCCCACTGCCACTGATGTCATTCCTATCCCCCCACCGCCACTGATGTCATCCCTATCCCACCACCACTGCCATTGATGTTATCCTTATGCCACCATCACCACTGCCAGTGATGTCATCCCTATCTCCACACCACTGATGTCATCCTTATCCCACCACCACCACCACCACTGATGTCATCCTTATCCCACCACCACCACCACTGATGTCATCCTTATCCCACCACCGATGTCATCCTTATCCCACCACCACCACTGATGTCATCCTTATCCCACCACCACCCCCACTGCCACTGATGTCATCCCTATCCCTCCACCACCACTAATGTCATCCTTATCCCACCACCACCACCGCCACTGATGTCACCCTTATCCCACCACCCCCACCACTGATGTCATCCTTATCCCACCACCACCACTGATGTCATCCTTATCCCACCACCACCCCCACTGCCACTGATGTCAACCCTATCCCCCCACCACCACTGATGTCATCCTTATCCCACCACCACCACCGCCACTGATGTCATCCCTATCCCCCCCACCACCACAGTTAGGTTTATTTGAAATCAGAAACAGAAATGTTTTACTGTATTATATAGTGGAAATTTTTTTTATCAAATCATGCTTTTCCTTCACTGCTTTCTTGCACTGGGGGCCTGAAGGTTCTAGTGAATCTTTTTCACTTAGAGAATGAGCTGAACTGGCACTGACTTCAATCATCCAATCATGTGCCAGAAAAACTGCTTTCAATCCATCCACTCTAGCCAATCAGCGGTCAGGCTGATCAACGAAGAGGATGTCGAGGGCGAGCGCGGGACTTTCGAGGGCTCAGGTAAGTAGAACGGGGGGGGGGGGGGGCGGTATTGTCAGATGTTTTTTCATCTTAATGCATAGAATGCATTAAGGTGAAAATTTTTTTACCTTTACAACCCCTTTAAGTGACCATTCCCTTTTTGGAGTGTGTGGGGTACAATGCTGGAGATAGGATGAGTATTGATGTGAGTTCTGTATTTTATTTTACATCCTGGGGGGGGCAATAATTTTTTGTACAATGAGCTCGGACTTTATGCAGAATTTATGCAAACATTCCATTGGATCACAGATATCTGATAAGAATATTGATTAGGAATAAACAGTGCGACTCTTATATATCACTGCATATGATTTTTATTATGAAGGTGATGATCAGATAATATAACATTGATGGATATCGGATGAGATTTATATATCAGGCAGGAAATTAAATGATTAAACACATTATTGGTGTGGTGAACTCCGCCTCCATCCAATCACATTTATTCTGGATCTTCAGAGTTACAGAGGTCTGTAGAGCAGCACTTTGCAAAACGGTACATCAGACAATCGGCTTCTGAAATACACCCCTTGATAATACCTAAAAAGCAACAAATGTACAGATTACAATGTAATAGAAAAAGATGATTAGAAACGAATAAAAGGAAATTCTTCAATAACAGCGCCAGAGAGAAAGAGAAACAATTCTCCGTCTGGTGAGTCGGGATTTAATGTATCATTTAACCCCTTTCCTACCAAGGTACATTCTGGTATACAGGGGGGTTGAAGCGGTGGTGGTCAACTTCAAAATTATAGAGGGTCTCAAGTGCGTCCCCCCTTCCAGAGGGGCGCACACTAGCAGTGTATTTTCACACTTCAACACCCAAAACTTCAGTCCTGGTACACTTTTTTTTTAATGCAATACACACTGAAGAGTTTAGAGTACAAAACCCCAAACATCGGTGTCACTGGATGCCAGGGGCATTGCTGGGTCTACAAAAGATCTGGGGCTAGAGCCCATAGCAGCAAAGTAAAGAATCATATGCTTGGGCGGGCATACACATGCATATAATAATATACATATGTGTGTGTGTATGTATATATATACACAGTGCCTTGCAAAAGTATTCACCCCCTTGGCATTTTTCGTGTTTTGTTGCCTCACAACCTGGAATTAACATGGATTATTTGAGGATTTGCATCATTTAATTTACAAAACACGCTCACAACTTTGAAGATGTTTTTTTTTTTTTATTGTGAAGCAAACAAATAGGACAAAATAACAGAAAAAGTCAATGTGCATAACTATTCACCCCCCTAAAGTCAATACTTTGTAGAGCCGCCTTTTGCGGCTATCACAGCTCCAAGTCGCTTTGGATAAGTCTCTATGACTTGCCACATCTTACCACTGGGATTTTTGCCCATTCCTCCTTGCAAAACTGCTCCAGCTCCTTCAAGTTGGATGGTTTGCGCTTGTGAACAGCAATCTTTGAATCTGACCACAGATTTTCTGTTGGATTGAGGTCTGGGCTTTGACTAGGCCATTCCAACACATTTACATGTTTCCCTTAAATCACTCAAGTGTTGCTTTAGCAGTGTGTTTGGGGTCCTAGCCTCAAATCACACACAGAGTGGTGCAGGTTTTGCTCAAGATTATCCCTGTATTTAGCACCATCCATCTTTCCCTCAACTGTGACCAGTTTCCCAGTCCTGACTGCTGAAAAACATCCCCACAGCATGATGCTGCCACCACCATGTTTCACAGTGGGGATGGTGTTTTTTGGGTGATGTGATGTGTTGGGTTTGCACCAGACATAGCGTTTTCTTTGATGGCCAAAAAGTTCAATTTTAGTCTCATCAGACCAGTGCACCTTCCTCCATACATTTTGTGACCCTCCCACATGCCTTTTCACAAACTCAAAACGTGCCATTTTTGCTGAAAGTAATGGCTTTCTTCTGGCCACTCTGCCATAAAGCCCAACTCTATGGAGCTTACTGCTTATTGTCGTCCTTTGTACAGATACTCCAGTCTCTGCTGTGGAACTTTGCAGCTCCTCCAGAGTTACCTTAGGTCTCTGTGCTGCCTCTGATTAATGCCCTCCTTGCCCCGGTCCGTGAGTTTTGGTGTGCGGCCGTCTCTTGGCAGGTTTGCTATTGTGCCATGTTCTTTCCATTTGGTTATGATAGATTTGATGGTGCTCCTAGATAGGGATGAGCCGAACACCCCCCCGGTTCGGTTCGCGGCAGAACAGGCAAAAAATTTGTTCGAACACGCGAACACCATTAAAGTCTATGGGACACGAATATGAATAATCAAAAGTGCTAATTTTAAAGGCTTATTTTCATGGTATTGTCATAAAAAGTGTTTGGGGACCTGGGTCCTGCCCCAGGGGACATGTATCACTGCAAAAGAAAGTTTTAAAAACGTCCGTTTTTTCGGGAGCAGTGATTTTAATAATGCTTAACCACATGCCGACCGGGCCATAGCCGAAAGACGGCCACAGCGCGGTCGGCTTATCCTGGGAGGGCGTCCATGGACGTCCTCCCAGAATACTGCTCTCGCGCGCCCCCTGGGGTGCGCACCCGAGAACTTCCATGCCCGCCGGGTCCAGAGGACCCGGCGCATCACGGATCACGGTGAACGGCCGCTAACCGCGGCCGTTTACCATGTGATCGCTCCGTCAAATGACGGAGCGATCACATGTAAACAAACCGGCGTCATGTCATGACGCCGGTTCCTCCCTCCCCTCTGTGTGCCGATCAGTACAGAGGGGGAGGGGCGGGGGAGGGATCGGATGGTAGCAGCGTTGTGGGCTGCATCTGTAGTGCCCACAACGCTGCTCTGTGACAAATACAGTCACATCCATCCCACCATGATCAGCCATCCCTCCATACTATAATACCCCACAATACTCTGCACTACTCTGCAACACCCCACAATACTCTGCAATACCCCACAATACTCTGCAATACCCCACAATGCTCTGCAATACCCCACAATGCTCTGCAATACCCCACAATGCTCTGCAATACCCCACAATGCTCTGCAATACCCCACAATGCTCTGCAATACTCTGCACTACTCCGCAACACCCCACAATACTCTGCAATACCCCGCAATACCCCACAATACTCTGCAATACCCCACAATACTCTGCAATACCCCACAATACTCTGCAATACCCCACAATACTCTGCAATACCCCACAATGCTCTGCAATACTCTGCACTACTCCGCAACACCCCACAATACTCTGCAATACCCCACAATACTCTGCAATACCCCACAATGCTCTGCAATACTCTGCAATACCCCACAATACTCTGCAATACCCCACAATACTCTGCAATACCCCGCAATACTCTGCAATACCCCGCAACACCCCGCAATACTTTGCACTACTCCGCAACACCCCGCAATACTCTGTACTACTCCACAACACCCCGCAATACTCTGCAACACCCCGCAATACTCTGCAACACCCCGCAATACTCTGCAACACCCCGCAATACTCTGCAACACCCCGCAATACTCCGCAACACCCCGCAATACCCAGTCATACTCGGCGATACCCAGCCATGTGCAGCCATACCCTGCCATGCGCAGCCATGCTCAGCCATATTCAGCTGTACTCGGCCTCTGTATGTGGCCAGGCTGTGGAAGTCTCACACATGGGGTATCGCCGTACTCAGGAGTAGGAGAATCTATTTTGGGGTGTTATTTTTGGTATGTACATGCTTTGTGTGTTTTAACCACTTCCTGCCCGCCGGCCGTCATACGACGTCCTTGACTTTGTGCGGGGATATCTGAATGATGCCTGTAGCTACAGGCATCATTCAGATATCATCTTTTTCAGCCGGCGATTCCCTACACCATAGGAACAATCATAGCGGCTGTTCCACTGCTTGATCGTTCTTATGGGAGGCGAGAGGGGACCACCCCCCTTCCCGCCGCCCTCCGGTGCTTCTACCGTCTCAGCGCTACGATCGAAGCCAGGATCGTTTTTTTTTTTTTTTATTATTCCAGGCTTCCCAGCCTAGAGGTGAGATGTGGGGTCTTATTGACCCCATATCTCACTGTAAAGAGGACCTGTCATGCCATATTCCTATTACAAGGGATGTTTACATTCCTTGTAATAGGAATAAAAGTGATCAAAAAAAATTTTTTTTGGAAAAAAGTGTCAAACTAAAATAAATAAAGTAAAATAAACAACAAAAAAAAAAAAAAATTTTTTAAAGCGCCCCTGTCCGTGTGCTCGCATGCAGAAGCGAATGCACACGTAAGTCCCGCCCACATATGAAAACGGTGTTCAAACCACACATGTGAGGTATCGCTGCGATCGGTAGAGCGAGAGAAATAATTTTGGCCCTAGACCTCCTCTGTAACTCAAAACATGTAACCAGTAAAAATTTTTAAAGCGTCGCCTATGGGGATTTTTAAGTAGCGAAGTTTGGCGCCATTCCACGAGCGTGAGCGATTTTGAAGGGTGACATGTTAGGTATCTATTTACTCGGTGTAACTTCATCTTTCACATTATGCAAAAACATTGGGCCAACTTTACTGCTTTTGTTTTTTTTTAAAGCACAAAACAGTTTTTTTTCCCAAAAAAAAGCATTCAAAAAATTGCTGCGCAAATACCGTGCAAGATAAAAAGTTGCAACAACCGCCATTGTATTCTCTAGGATCTTTGCAAAAAAAACATATATAATGTTTTGGGGTTCTATGTAATTTTCTAGCAAATAAATGATGATTTTTACATGTAGGAGAGAAATGTCAGAATTGGCCTGGGTGCTCCAGAACGCCTGGAGGTGCTCCGTGCATGTTGGGCCTCTGTATGTGGCCACGCTGTGTAAAAGTCTCACACATGTGGTATCACCATACTCAGGAGTAATAGCAGAATGTGTTTTGGGGTGTAATTTGTGGTATGCATATGTGGTGTGTGAGAAATAACCTGCTAATATGACATTTTTGTGGGAAAAAAAAAATCTTGATTTTGCAAAGAATCGTGGGAAAAAAATGACAACTTCAAAAAACTCACCATGCCCCTTACTAAATAGCTTGGAATGTCTTCTTTCCAAAAAGGGGTCATTTGGGGGGTATTTGTACTTTTCTGGCATGTTAAGGTCTCAAGAATAGGGATGAGCTTCGAGTTCGAGTCGAACTCATGTTCGACTCGAACATTGGCTGTTCGCAAGTTCGCCGAACAGCGAACAATTTGGGGTGTTCGCGGCAAATTCGAATGCCGCGGAACACCCTTTAAAAGTCTATGGGAGAAATCAAAAGTGCTAATTTTAAAAGCTAATATGCAAGTTATTGTCATAAAAAGTGTTTGGGGACCTGGGTCCTGCCCCAGGGGACATGGATCAATGCAAAAAATTTTTTTAAAAACGGCCGTTTTTTCAGGAGCAGTGATTTTAATAATGCTTAAAGTCAAACAATAAAAGTGTAATATCCCTTTAAATTTCGTACCTGGGGGGTGTCTATAGTATGCCTGTAAAGGGGCGCATGTTTCCTGTGTTTAGAACAGTCTGACAGCAAAATGACATTTTGAAGGAAAAAACTCATTTAAAACTACCGCGGCTATTGCATTGCCGACAATACACATAGAAGTTCATTGATAAAAACGGCATGGGAATTCCCCAAAGGGGAACCCCGAACCAAAATTAAAAAAAAAAAATGACGTAGGAGTCCCCCTAAATTCCATACCAGGCCCTTCAGGTCTGGTATGGATTTTAAGGGGAACCCCGCGCCAAAAAAAAAAAAACCGGCGTGGGGTCCCCCTAAAAATCCATACCAGACCCTTATCCGAGCACGCAACCTGGCAGGCCGCAGGAAAAGAGGGGGGGACGAGAGTGCGCCCCCCCCCCTCCTGAACCGTACCAGGCCACATGCCCTCAACATTGGGAGGGTGCTTTGGGGTAGCCCCCCAAAACACCTTGTCCCCATGTTGATGAGGACAAGGGCCTCATCCCCACAACCCTGGCCGGTGGTTGTGGGGGTCTGCGGGCGGGGGGCTTATCGGAATCTGGAAGCCCCCTTTAACAAGGAGACCCCCAGATCCCGGCCCCCCCCCTGTGTGAAATGGTAAGGGGGTACAAAAGTACCCCTACCATTTCACTAAAAAACTGTCAAAAATGTTAAAAATGACAAGAGACAGTTTTTGACAATTCCTTTATTTAAATACTTCTTCTTTCTTCTATCTTCCTTCATCTTCTGGTTCTTCTGGTTCTTCTGGTTCTTCTGGTTCTTCCTCCGGCGTTCTCGTCCAGCATCTCCTCCGCGGCGTCTTCTATCTTCTTCTCCTCGGGCCGCTCCGCACCCATGGCATGGGGGGAGGCTCCCGCTCTTCTCTTCATCTTCTTCATCTTTTCTTCTTTTCTTCTCTTCTTCTCTTCTTCTCTTCTTCTCTTCTTCTCTTCTTCTCTTCTTCTCTTCTTCTCTTCTTCATTTTCTTCTCCGGGCCGCTCCGCACCCATGCTGGCATGGAGGGAGGCTCCCGCTGTGTGACGGCGCTCCTCGTCTGACAGTTCTTAAATAACGGGGGGCGGGGCCACCCGGTGACCCCGCCCCCCTCTGACGCACGGTGACTTGACGGGACTTCCCTGTGACGTCAAGGGGAATGCCACAGGGAAGTCCCGTCCTGTCCCGTGCGTCAGAGGGGGGCGGGGTCACCGGGTGGCCCCGCCCCCCGTTATTTAAGAACTGTCAGACGAGGAGCGCCGTCACACAGCGGGAGCCTCCCTCCATGCCAGCATGGGTGCGGAGCGGCCCGGAGAAGAAAATGAAGAAGAGAAGAAGAGAAGAAGAGAAGAAAAGAAGAAGAGAAGAAGATGAAGAAGATGAAGAGAAGAGCGGGAGCCTCCCCCCATGCCATGGGTGCGGAGCGGCCCGAGGAGAAGAAGATAGAAGACGCCGCGGAGGAGATGCTGGATGAGAACGCCGGAGGAAGAACCAGAAGAGCCAGAAGAACCAGAAGAACCAGAAGATGAAGGAAGATAGAAGAAAGAAGAAGTATTTAAATAAAGGAATTGTCAAAAACTGTCTCTTGTCATTTTTAACATTTTTGACAGTTTTTTAGTGAAATGGTAGGGGTACTGTTGTACCCCCTTACCATTTCACACAGGGGGGGCCGGGATCTGGGGGTCCCCTTGTTAAAGGGGGCTTCCAGATTCCGATAAGCCCCCCGCCCGCAGACCCCCACAACCACCGGCCAGGGTTGTGGGGATGAGGCCCTTGTCCTCATCAACATGGGGACAAGGTGTTTTGGGCGGCTACCCCAAAGCACCCTCCCAATGTTGAGGGCATGTGGCCTGGTACGGTTCAGGAGGGGGGGGCGCACTCTCGTCCCCCCCTCTTTTCCTGCGGCCTGCCAGGTTGCGTGCTCGGATAAGGGTCTAGTATGGAATTTAGGGGGAACCCCACGTCATTTTTTTTTTTAAATTTTGGCCGGGGTTCCCCTTAATATCCATACCAGACCTGAAGGGCCTGGTATGGAATTTAGGGGGACTCCGTCATTTTTTTTTTTTTTTTTTTGGTTCGGGGTTCCCCTTTGGGGAATTCCAATGCCGTTTTTATCAATGAACTTCTATGTGTATTGTCGGCAATGCAATAGCCGCGGGTAGTTTTAAATGGCTTTTTTCCTTCAAAATGTCATTTTGCTGTCAGACTGTTCTAAACACAGGAAACATGCGCCCCTTTACAGGCATACTATAGACACCCCCCAGGTACGAAATTTAAAGGGATATTACACTTTTATTGTTTGACTTTAAGCATTATTAAAATCACTGCTCCTGAAAAAATGGCCGTTTTTAAAAATTTTTTTTGCATTGATCCATGTCCCCTGGGGCAGGACCCAGGTCCCCAAACACTTTTTATGACAATAACTTGCATATTAGCCTTTAAAATTAGCACTTTTGATTATTCATGTTCGTGTCCCATAGACTTTAACGGTGTTCGCGTGTTCGAACGAACTTTTTTCCTGTTCGCATGTTCTGGTGCGAACCGAACAGGGGGGTGTTCGGCTCATCCCTACTCAAGAATATAGATAGGCCGTCAGTAATTCAGGTATGATCAATTTTCAGATATTGGCACCATAGCTTTTGGACTCTATAACTTTCACAAAGACCAAATAATTTACACCGATTTGTACTTATTTTTACCAAAGATATGTAGCAGTATAAATTGAGGCTAAAATTTACAAAGAAAAATTACTAAATTTGCTAAATTTTATAACAGAAACAAAGAAAATTTCATTTTTTTACCGAATTTTCAGTCTTTTTTCTTTTATAGCGCAAAAAAAAAAAAAAAAACAACGGTGATTAAATACCACCAAAAGAAAGCTCTATTTGTGTGAAAAAAAGGACAAAAATTTCATATGGGTACAGTGTTGCATGACTGAGTAATTGTCATTCAAAATGTGAGAGCACCGAAAGCTGAAAATTGGTCTGGTTAGGAAGGGGGTTTAAGTGCCCAGTTGTCAAGTGGTTAAAGTGAAACAATAAAAGTGAAATATGCCTTTACATTTCTTACCTGGGGGGTGTCTATAGTATGCCTGTAAAGGGGCGCATGTTTCCTGTGTTTAGAACAGTCCCTGGCTATAATGAATTGTCAGTCCCGGCAATACACATAAAAGTCATTGAAAAAAACGGCATGGGATTCCCCCACAGTCCATTACCAGGCCCTTTGGGTCTGGTATGAATATTAAGGTGAACCCTGAACCAAAATGTAAAAAGAAAATTGCGTGGGGGTCCCCCCAAATTCCATACCAGGCCCTTCAGGTCTGGTATGGATATTAAGGGGAACCCCGAGCCAAAATTTTTTAAAACATTGTGTGGGGGTCCCCCTCAAAATCCATACCAGACACTTTAGGTCTGGTATGTTTTGTAAGGGGAACCCCGCGCCAAAATAAAAAAAAATGGCATGGGGTCCCCCCAAAAATCAATATCAGACCCTTATCCAAGCACGCAACCTGGCAGGCCGCAGGAAAAAAGGGGGGATGAGAGAGCGCCCACCCCTCCTGAACCGTACCAGGCCACATACCCTCAACATGGGGAGGGTGCTTTGGGGTAGCCCCCCAAAGCACCGTGTCCCCATGTTGATGGGGACAAGGGCCTCATCCCCACAACCCTTTCCCGGTGGTTGTGGGGGTCTGCGGGCGGGGGGCTTATCGGAATCTGGAAGCCCCTTTAACAAGGGGACCCATACAAATGTACCCCTACCATTTCACAAAAAAAGTGTCAAAATGGTAAAAATGACAAGACACGGCTTGGGACAAGTCCTTTATTAAAAAATAAAAAACTATAAATGTCCCACATTTTTCTTCTTCTTCTCTTGCTCTGCCGAGGGACCTAAAAAGAAAAAAAAGAAAAAAGCCGCACCGACCGCCTCCATGGGAGGCACTCACCATATGACGTGTCCTCGCAGGTGACAGTTCTTTTATAACTGAGGGCGGGGCCACACAGCGGCGTTGCCGGGTGACCCCGCCCCCCTCTGACGCACAGGGACATCCCTATGGCTTCCTCGCAGCGTAGACGAGATGAAGGAATTTTTGAAGATTCATTCATTGAAGAGCAACGACAAGGCTTGAAGCAGTTTATAAACAAGATCGCCGGACACCCGCTTGCCCAGAACGAGCGTTGCCTCCATATGTTCTTACAGGACAAGATGATCGATAGATCGTCACTGTGTGGCCCCGCCCTCAGTTATAAAAGAACTGTCACCTGCGAGGACGCGTCATATGACGAGTGCCTCCCATAGAGGCGGGTCGGTGCAGCTTTTTTTTTTTTTTTGTCCGTCGGCGGAGCAAGAGAAGAAGAAGACTTCGTGGGACATTTATATTTTTTTATTTTTTAATAAAGGACTTGTCCTAAGCCGTGTCATATCATTTTTACCATTTTGACACTTTATTTGTGAAATGGTAGGGGTACCCCGTTACCATTTCACACAGGGGGGAGGCCAGGATCTGGGGGTCCCCTTGTTAAAGGGGCTTCCATATTCCAATAAGCCACCCGCCCGCAGACCCCCATAACCACCGGGCAAGGGTTGTGGGGATGAGGACCTTGTCTCCATCAACATGGGGACAAGGTGTTTTGGGCGCTAACCCAAAGCACCCTCCCCATGTTGAGGGCATGTGGCCTGGTACGGTTCAGGAGGGGGGGCGCTTCTCTCGTCCCCCCTCTTTTCCTGCGGCCTGCCAGGTTGCGTGCTCGGATAGGGGTCTGGTATGGATTTTTGGGGGACCCTCACACCATTTTTTTTTTATTTTGGTGCGGGGTTCTCCTTAAAATCTATACCAAACCCTTCAGATCTGGTATGGATTTTGAGGGGGATCCCTACACCATTTTTTTTTTATTTTGGTGCGGGGTTCCCCTTAATATCCATACCAGAATTGAAGGGTCTAGTATGGAATTTGGGGGGACCCCCACGCAATTTTTTTTTTTTTATTTGGTTCGGGGTTCCCCTTAAAATTCATACCAGACCCAAAGGGCCTGGTAATGGACTGTGCGGGAATTCCATGCCGTTTTTTTCAATGACTTTTATCTGTATTTCCGCAACCCCACAATTCATTATAGCCGCGAGTAGTTTTAAATGACTTTTTTTCCTTTAGAAATGTCATTTTGTGCAGGAACTGTTCTAAACATGGGAAACAGGTACAAAATTTAAAGGAATATTTTACTTTTATTGTTTCACTTTAAGCATTATTAAAATCACTGCTCCTGAAAAAACGGCCGTTTTTAAAACTTTTTTTGCATTGATACATGTCCCCTGGGGTAGGACCCAGGTCCCCAAACACTTTTTATTACAATAACTTGCATATTAACCTTTAAAATGAGCACTTTTGATTTCTCCCATAGACTTTTAAAGGGTGTTCCGCGGCTTTCGAATTTGCCACGAACACCCCAAATTGTTCAACGGGCCAACAGCCGATGTTCGAGTCAAACTTATGTTTGACCCGAACATAAAGCTCATCCCTACTCCTAGGGATCATCAAAGATTTTGATATTTTTTTAAAACCTAACCCTGACTTGTACTTCTCAACAACATTGTCCCTTACTTGTTTGGAGAGTTCCTTGGTCTTCATGGCAGTGTTTGGTTAGTGGTGCCTCTTGCTTAGGTGTTGCAGCCTCTGGGGCCTTTCAGAAAGGTGTGTCTATGTAATGACAGGTCATATGACACTTGGATTGCACACAGGTGGACATCATTTCACTAATTATGTGTCTTCTGAAGGTAATCGGTTGCACCAGAGCTTTTTATGGGCTTCATAACAAAGGGGGTGAATACATATGCACATGCCAATTATCAGTTTTTTTATTTCTGAAAAATAGTTTTATGTATATATTTTTCTAATTTTACTTCACCAACTTAGACTACTGTGTTCTGATCCATCACATATAAGTCAGATTAAAAAAACATTGAACTAAAGGCTGTAATGTAACAATATAGGTAAAAAGCCAAGGGGGTGAATACTTTTGCAAGGCACTGTATATATACAGGTTACATATCTGAGTGCAGTTTCCCCTTACATCAGGGACTCCAGAGAGCCTCCCCTTACATTAGGCTGACCAGACGTCCCCGGTTTCCGTACGAGCCGGCAGAAATAGCCGAGTACAAGCCGGCAGAAATAGCCGAAGGTGAATAGTTCTAAATTAGCTGTAGGCGCCTGTAAGGGGCCCTCTTACAGGCGCCTACAGCTAATTTAGAACTATTCACCTTCGGCTATTTCTGCCGGCTCGTACTGCGCAAGCGCTGCACCTGCGCAGTACAGGGGGGTCCTTATCCGCCGAGGGGAACTTTCTCGGCAGAACACTGGGAGCGTAGGGCCGCAGTGACACAGAGTGAGTGGAGCTGTCAAACCTAAGCTCTGATGTCGGGGATGGGCGGGCCGATATGCAGAGCTCAGCCCCCTCTGTCAGACAGCCCGTGCATAGACAAATATCCGGTGGTTTATACATTGGTGGGCGGGCAGGAAGGTGGCAGGACCAATTGTAACTAGTGTATATGTACCCACAGCGGTGTATCATTCAGGTTTATTATACACCGCTGTGGGTACACATACACTAGTTACAATTAGTCCCACCACCTGCCACCTTCCTCCCCGCCCACCAATGCATAAACCACCGGATATTTGTCTATGCACAGGCTGTCTGACAAAGGGGGCGTAGCTCTGCATATTGACCCCGCCCATCCCGACATCAGAGGTTGGACTTGACAGCTCCATTCATTCTCACTACTCATGCAGTCTTGGGGGCGCAAATCGGAAACCCTGGGGGTGTGTCTTGGATGTCTATGATCAACATCTCTGTCCAGCATCTTTCCCTGGTGAGCTACTGACCTCCCCCTACAGAGCAGCACATATAGAGAGACCAGCTGTACCCACCAATCACTGCACCCGGGCATAACAAATCCTGAAGACAGAAGGAGGAGTAGTGCAGTCACACAACCTCTGAAGATAGCAGGTTTGCTCACTCTTCTATCAAAACTCCATCTCAACTATCTGCTGCTGCATTGGCCTTTTCTCCCCCCTGCAAAGTCCTCACAATCTCCGGACCACACACAGATTGCATGCTGCACGCCTTGGCATCCCCTCCCCCTCAGACACAGCAAGTAAGACTACTCAGCTACCTACAACTTCTGTTAACTAATGATGTACCAGAAAAGTCTTTCCACAAAATCATGCCTGCACTTATGGCACCTCTCACCTCTCGCCTTGTGTCATTGCAGCCTTGCCCAGTGTCTTTGCAGCCTTGCCCAGGCAGGCTGATTATTTAAATTGGCGCCTATCTCTATCTCTGCTGATTGCGAGAGGAGAGGAGCAAGCGCTCCTCTCGCAGTCCCGCCCAGTCCCGCCCCTATGATGGACATAACACAGGTCCAATGGCGGAACTGGGCGTGACTAAGCGGAGCCGAGAGGAGCCGAGCCTGGCCGAGTACACTCGGCTATGTGTATATCGGCGGCGCTCGCTCCTCTCCCCTCAGCAGAGCACAGATCGGGGGTGATCAGCGTATAACAAGCACCCACCCAAAAAGTGTGTGTTATACGCCAATAAATACGGTAATTTGTGTCTTTGCAGTTTAACTAATTCTCTGAACCTTGCACTCTGTATGTAATGCATGCCTGAACCTTGCACTCTGTATGTAGCATCCTCCTGAGCCCTGCACCCTGCACGTAGCATCCCCCTGAAGCCTGCACGTAGCATCCTCCTGAGCCCTGCACCCAGCACGTAGCATCCTCCAGAACCCTCCATGTAGCATCCTCCAGAGTCCTGCACCCTGCACGTAGCATCCTCCTGAGCCCCGCACCCTGCACGTAGCATCCTCCTGAGCCCTGCACCCAGCACGTAGAATCCTCCAGAGCCCTGCACGTAGCATCCTCCTGAGCCCTGCACCCTGCACGTAGCATCCTCCTGAGCCCTGCACGTAGCATCCTCCTGAGCCCTGCACCCTGCACATAGCATCCTCCTGCACCCTGCACGTAACATCCTCCTGCACCCAGCACATACCACCAGCATAAAGGGGGCACACTGACCACCAATATGTAGGGCCAGTGGTTACCAGTATACAGGAGGACATAAAGTAAAACCACTGCCATGCAACAAAAAAAATCTCAAAAACAATAAGAGAATCTTGTTAGCTGGTTCCCTCATCTAACGCGAATCAATAAAAAGCAAAAAATGCAGCGCTGCCCTACACGTTATCTATAAAATTGTACAAATGGACTTATAAGGGCAATGGTAACACCTATAAATGAAGATCCAGTGTAAATCAACTAACGTATTGCAATATGAATATAGTAATGATTGGGGTTGTCCCGATACCACTTTTTTAACCACTTGAGCCCCGGACCTTTATGCTGCCTAAGGACCAGAGGTCTTTTTCCAATTTGGCACTGCGTCGCTTTAACTGCTAATTGCGCGGTCATGCAATGCTGTACCCAAACGAAATTTGCGTCCTTTTCTTCCCACAAATAGAGCTTTCTTTTGATGGTATTTGATCACCTCTGCGGTTTTTATTTTTTGCGCTATAAACGGAAAAAGACCGAAAATTTTGAAAAAAAATGATATTTTCTACTTTTTGTTCTAAAAAAAATCCAATAAACTAAATTTTAGTCATACATTTAGGCCAAAATGTATTCGGCCACATGTCTTTGGTAAAAAAAATGTCAATAAGCGTATATTTATTGGTTTGCGCAAAAGTTATAGCGTCTACAAACTAGGGTACATTTTCTGGAATTTACACAGCTTTTAGTTTATGACTGCCTATGTCATTTCTTGAGGTGCTAAAATGGCAGGGCAGTATAAAACCCCCCCAAATGACCCCATTTTGGAAAGTAGACACCCCAAGGAAATTGCTGAGAGGCATGTTGAACCCATTGAATATTTATTTTTTTTGTCCCAAGTGATTGAAAAATGACAAAAAAAAAAAAAAAAAAAAATATTTACAAAAAGTGGTCACTAAATGATATATTGCTCACACAGGCCATGGGCCTATGTGGAATTGCACCCCAAAATACATTTAGCTGCTTCTCCTGAGTATGGGGATACCACATGTGTGGGACTTTTTGGGAGCCTAGCCGCGTACGGGGCCCCGAAAACCAATCACCGCCTTCAGGATTTCTAAGGGTGTAAATTTTTGCTTTCACTCTTCACTGCCTATCACAGTTTCGGAGGCCATGGAATGCCAAGATGGCACAAAACCCCCCAAAATGACCCCATTTTGGAAAGTAGACACCCCAAGCTATTTGCTGAGAGGCATATTGAGTCCATGGAATATTTTATATTTTGACACAAGTTGCGGGAAAGTGACACTTTTTTTTTTTTTTTTTTTTTCATAAAGTTGTCACTAAATGATATATTGCTCACACAGGCCATGGGCATATGTGGAATTGCACCCCAAAATACATTCTGCTGCTTCTCCTGAGTATGGGGATACCACATGTGTGGGACTTTTTGGGAGCCTAGCCGCGTACTGGACCCCGAAAACCAATCACTGCCTTCAGAATTTCTAAGGGTGAAAATTTTTGATTTCACTCTTTACTGCCTATCACAGTTTCGGAGGCCATGGAATGCCCAGGTGGCACAAAACCCCCCCAAATGACCCCATTTTGGAAAGTAGACACCCCAAGCTATTTGCTGAAAGGCATGGTGAGTATTTTGCAGCTCTCATTTGTTTTTGAAAATGAAGAAAGACAAGAAAAAACATTTTTTTTTTCTTTTTTCAATTTTCAAAACTTTGTGACAAAAAGTGAGGTCTGCAAAATACTCACTATACCTCTCAGCAAATAGCTTGGGGTGTCTACTTTCCAAAATGGGGTCATTTGGGGGGGTTTTGTGCCACCTGGGCATTCCATGGCCTCCGAAACTGTGATAGGCAGTGAAGAGTGAAATCAAAAATTCACGCCCTTAGAAAGCCTGAAGGCGGTGCTTGGTTTTCGGGGTCCCGTACGCGGCTAGGCTCCCAAAAAGTCTCACGCATGTGGTATCCCCGTACTCAGGAGAAGCAGCAGAATGTATTTTGGGGTGTAATTTCACATATTTCCATGGCATGTTTGAGCAATATATCATTTAGTGACAACTTTGTGCAAAAAAAAAAAAAAAAAAAAAAAAAATTTGTCTTTCCCGCAACTTGTGTCGCAATATAAAATATTCCATGGACTCGACATGCCTCTCAGCAAATAGCTTGGGGTGTCTACTTTCCAAAATGGGGTCATTTGGGGGGGTTTTGAACTGTCCTGGCATTTTATGCACAACATTTAGAAGCTTATGTCACACATCACCCACTCTTCTAACCACTTGAAGACAAAGCCCTTTCTGACACTTATTGTTTACATGAAAAAGTTTTTTTTTTTTGCAAAAAAATTACTTTGAACCCCCAAACATTATATATTTTTTTAAAGCAAATGCCCTACAGATTAAAATGGTGGGTGTTTCATTTTTTTTTTTCACACAGTAATTGCGCAGCGATTTTTCAAACGCATTTTTTGGGGAAAAAACACACTTTTTTTAATTTTAATGCACTAAAACACGCTATATTGCCCAAATGTTTGATGAAATAAAAAAGATGATCTTAGGCCGAGTACATGGATACCAAACATGACATGCTTTAAAATTGCACACAAACGTGCAGTGGCAACAAAATAAATACATGTTTAAAAGCCTTCAAAAGCCTTTACAGGTTACCACTTTAGATTTACAGAGGAGGTCTACTGGAAAAATTACTGCACTCGATCTGGCCTTCGCGGTGATACCTCACATGCATGGTGCAATTGCTGTTTACGTTTGACGACAGACCGCCGCTTGCGTTCGCCTTAGCGCGAGAGCAGGGGGCGACAGGGGTGTTTTTTTTTTTTTTTTTTTTTTTTTCTTTATTATTTTTTTGCTTTTTTAATCTTACTTTTAAACTGTTCCTTTCATATTTTTTTTTTTAATCATTTTTATTGTTATCTCGGGGAATGTAAATATCCCCTATGATAGCAATAGGTAGTGACAGGTACTCTTTTTTGAAAAAATTGTGGTCTATTAGACCCTAGATCTCTCCTCTGCCCTCAAAGCATCTGACCACACCAAGATCGGTGTGATAAAATGCTTCCCCAATTTCCCAATGGCGCTATTTACATCCGGCGAAATCTAAGTCATGAAATACTCGTAGCTTCCGGTTTCTTAGGCCATAGAGATGTTTGGAGCCACTCTGGTCTCTGATCAGCTCTATGGTCAGCTGGCTGAATCACCGGCTGCATTCTCAGGTTCCCTGTTGAGACAGGAGAGCCAGAGAAAAACACGGAAGACGGTGGGGGGGGGGCATTCCCTCCCACGGCTTGTAAAAGCAGTCTAGAGGCTAATTAGCCGCTAGGATTGCTTTTACATGAAAGCCGACCGCTGGCTGAAAAGAATGATACCAAGATGATACCTAAACCTGCAGGCATCATTCTGGTATAACCACTCAAAGTCGTGAATGGCGTACCTGAAGACAAAAAAATGGTTAACAATGGTTAACAATAAAGCACAGTAAAGTGTAAATAATTACACACCTGAAAAACAAACATGATAAAACATAATAACAATAACAATAACAATAAAACATTGCAGAATAGAATACAGTAAAAAAGAGCAGAACAATAGAGAGAGAGAATAGAGAGAGAGAGAACAATAAAACAACTATTTTTTTTATTTCATATTTTTTTTTTTTTTACACTTTTTTTGTAACTAACTTTTATAACTGTAACCGGTTCCAGGTTCGGGTCTCTCAAAATGCGATGGCATCTTGGGAGACCCTGTGAAAGTGTGTCCTAGTCTGTGCAATGCTGTACCCTACGCTAATACTCAACTAGTGAATGGTAGCGTTCAAAACATTCACCAATGCAAAGACCAGGATTGTCAGGACAGGAGGGACAATAATAGCGGGCGTCACGCCTATATCCGCGCTTGCTGCAGACACGACATCTTTTTTGGGGGGTTCGTTGGGTAGGGGTACTCGGGAGGACATAAAAATGCCTCTCATGCAGCCGACTGCATTTGGTTGGGGATGTGAATGGGGGAAGTACGGGCACTGCAGAAGCGGTGGGTTCCCAATTAGGATTGGCGAATGCAGCAGGAAGGGCATTATGGGCACGACGGGCCTGTGTTTGTCTTTTTGGTGGCAGCGGGACACTACTTGTGCTTGCCACCTCACCAGCTTGAACTGCACTTATGGGACTCGCCACGTCACCAAGTGTTACTGCAGTGCTGGTTTGACTACGACCGGGGTGTACTAGGCCGCTGGCGCTTGCCAGTTCACCAAAACGCTACCAAAAAACTGTTAGCGATCGCAGGGATCAGGCCTGACTCTGCGAACGCTGCAGTTATGCTTTTAGTGTTTTGTAAGTGACAGTGATCGATCGATACTGCACTTGGGTGGGCTGGGCCGGGCGGAGGGGCAAAACGCAGGTGCTAGCAGGTATCTGGGCTGATCCCGCTAACACTGCGTTTTTGGGAACCCTAAACTGCTGGTGACGCTAGTATAGATCTGATCGGATCAGATATTGATGCGATCAGATACTATACCACTAAGGGAGGTGTACGGTGCGTGCGTGGGTGTTAGCGGTACTGGCGCTAATCTGACGCTGCCTGGGGCTGGTGCTTGCCAGTTCACCAAAATACTACCAAAAAAACTGTTAGCGATCGCAGGGATCAGGCATGACTCTGTGAACGCTGCAGTTATGCGTTTAGTGTTTTGTAAGTGTCAGTGATCGATCGATACTGCACTTGGGTGGGCTGGGCCGGGCGGAGGCGCAAAACGCAGGTGCTAGCAGGTATCTGGGCTGATCCCGCTAACACTGCGTTTTTGGGAACCCTAAACTGCTGGGGACGCTAGTATAGATCTGATCGGATCAGATATTGATCCGTTCAGATACTATACCACTAAGGGAGGCGTATGCTGCGTGCGTGGGTGTTAGCGGTACTGGCGCTAACCTGACGCCTGGGGCTGGTGCTTGCCAGTTCACCAAAATGCTACCAAAAAAACTGTTAGCGATCGCAGGGATCAGGCCTGACTCTGCGAACGCTGCAGTTATGCGTTTAGTGTTTTGTAAGTGACAGTGATCGATCGATACTGCACTTGGGTGGGCTGGGCGGAGGGGCAAAACGCAGGTGCTAGCAGGTATCTGGGCTGATCCCGCTAACACTGCGTTTTTGGGAACCCTAAACTGCTGGGGACGCTAGTATAGATCTGATCGGATGAGATATTGATCCAATCAGATACTATACCACTAAGGGAGGCGTATGCTGCGTGCGTGGGTGTTAGCGGTACTGGCGCTAATCTGACGCTGCCTGGGGCGACGCATATCACCGCCGGGCGATCAGGGGGCTAAACCTTTATTCGGTAATAAACGGCGGGTGCCCTGACACTATAAAAAATAAACAAACTAACCAGCGTCAACCGTAACGGTTATACGGTGATCAGTGGTGAAAGGGTTAACTAGGGGGCAATCAAGGGGTTAAAACATTTATCAGATAGTATAGGGGGGTCCCTGACACTATAAAACGCTGACGGCGAACCTAAATATTTACCTCACTAACTAGCGACACTAATACAGCGATCAGAAAAATGATCGCTTAGCGACACTGGTGACAGGGGGTGATCAAGGGGTTAAAACTTTATTAGGGGGGGTTATGGGGGTACCCTAGACCTACAGGGGGGTAACAGTATCTGTCCCAACACTGTAACTGTCACAAACTGACACTATGCAGTAATCAGAAAAAAAAAAAAAAAAACTGCTGGTGTCAGTTTGTGACAGGGGGGGGGGAGGTGATTGGGGGGGGATCGGGGGGCGATCGGGGGGGGATCGGGGTGTTTTGTGTGCCTGGCATGTTCTACTGTGTGTGTGTGTGTGTGTTGGTGCACTCACATTGATGTCTTCTCTCCTCGGGCCGGAACGGAAAATACCGACCCGAGGGGAGATGACATCATTTCCTTTGCTGCTGTTTAGCATACAGCAGCAAAGGAAGATTCTCATTGGCCGGCGGCGATCGCGAGGGGGGGGCCACGAACGGATGGTCTCCCCCTCATCACCGATCGCCGCTGGACAAAAGACGACCGCCTCGGGCACCGGGGGGGGGTCCGATCGGACCCCCCACCCGCGGAAGGCAAATCACGTACCCTGTACGTGATTTTGCCTGTCCGTGCCACTTTGCCGACGTACATCGGCGTGAGGCGGTCGTCAAGTGGTTAAGACCGAGTACAAGTACCGATACTTTTTTTCAAGTACTCGCCCATACCGATTACCGATACTTTTTTTTTTTAATGTCATGTGACAGTTTTTTTGTATTTTGTAAATAAGTAATTTTTCTCCTTCACTGATGTGTGCTAATGAGGCTGCACTGAGGTGGCACTGATATGCAGCACTGTTGGGCACCGATAGGATTAGGTGGCACTGATATGCAGCACTGATGAGCACTGATAGGTGGCACTGATTAAGCAGCACTGATAGGTGGCACTGACTTATGGGCACTGATAGGTGGCACGCACTGATGGATGGGCACTGATTGATGGCACTGACTGGCTGGCACTGATAGATGGTACTGAGTGATATGCACTGATAGGTGGCACTGATTATGCAGCACTGATGAGCACTAATAGGTGGCACACACTGATGGCTGGGCACTGATAGGTGGCACACACTGATGGCTGGGAACTGATAGGTGGCACACACTGATAGGTGGCACGCACTAATGGGTACTGATACGTGGCACTCACTGATGGCTGGCACTGACTGAGGCACACTGATAGATGGTACTGATGAGCAGTGCACTAATAGGTGGCACTGATTATGCAGCACCGATGAGCACTGATAGGTGGCACTGATTATGCAGCACTGATGAGTACTGATAGGTGGCACACACTGTTGGCTGGGCAGTGGCACTAAAAGGTGGCACTGACTGATGGGCACTGATAGGTGGCATGCACTGATAGGTGGTACGCACTGATAGGTGGCACGCACTAATGGGCACTGATAGGTGGCACGCACTAATGGGCACTGATAGGTGGCACGCACTAATGGCTGGCACTGATAGATGGCGCTGATTGATGAGCACTAATAGGTGGCACTGATGAGCACTGATAGGTGACACGCACTGATAGGTGGCACGCACTTGACCAGTGTAGTTCAGAGGTACCCAACCTGCCTCTTACTGCTATACCACTTGTACTCCAACATCCCCATTTCTTATCCTTCAAAAATGACCACACCTTAATTTTGGAGTTTAAATGGCCATAGCACCCTATTTATTATTCACACCATATAAATAACTCCAATATAAAATATATACCAAAATATCACATCCGTAACAACTTGTTTAACTCCAGTCTGTTAGTCTTTGACGGCACCTCCAAACTCCAACACATATTCCACCAATACACTGCGGGACCTTTTTCCACATGATAGGCCTCCAGCGGATAATCAGCTCGGCGACAACCCCCTTCCCGCAGTGCAACCATTACAGTATTCCAGCTAACCTTTCGCTGGAATACACCAGAGGGGCACATACTACCGATGAAATATATAAAAACAAGGGTTGTGGCGCTTCCTAAGGGGTAACTACTGTTAATACTGGTTTCTTTGCACTTATTTTGATCACATTATGATTATTTGCACTAATTCTGATTATAATATGTAATGGTTTGGTAACATATTTTTATGGACGTTTATTTTGCACGGGTAGTAGAGTGTTTGGATTATTTTGGCAGCAGAGCGCACAAAGGTTACACACATATGGTATAGGTATCTCACCTACTGGGGGCATATGTATTACAGGTAGAGGGGCCTCAGCCCACACCCCTTAAAATAAGGTCTGAATGAACCTCCATTGGAGACACTATCTCTGTTGATATATGTGGGGGCTTGTGGATATATGTGTGTGTATGTGTGGGTACAGACATATATACCCTTACGGCACCAAAGCTTTCCCCTGTTAGCCACCAGGGACCCCCATTAGGATTTATTGAGGGTAACTACCCGTGTACATCACAACCACCCTTCCCATCCAGTACCCCTTAGGAAGCGCCACAACCCTTGTTTTTATATATTTCTAGTCAATAGAGAATCCCTAGGGAAGCTCTTTTAAGGGAGGCAGCATACCTAACCCATTGTTCTAAGCGCAGCTCTTTGCTTCTAACCCCATACTGTAGTTCCCACCTGGTGGGATCCTCTTAGCTTGCAGCTATGGACATTTTCGGGTATATGGGAAATAGGAACATCGACCTGGGTGGCATTTTTAGTCAGGAGATAGTGAATAACACACAAGACATGAATGGCCTGATGAAAAAACTAAGACATACTATGGAGAAACAACTGAGAGTGTGGTGGGACATAGCCACCCTGGAAACATACATTGCAGCAAAGATGACACCTAGGAGACTAAGGTGGGACCTGGACCCCAATGATGGTATCAATGAACCCGCATTGATGGAGGAATGGTACACCTTCCTCAATGGGTGTGAAAATGAGCTCTTACATAAAATTCTTAAAAGAAGACAGTTTAAACTTAAAGGGGTTGAAGCTAATATCATTGATATCAAAAATCAATTAATACCCTTTACCAATCAGAATGAATATAAAAACAAAGAGAAAGAGCTCCAGGAAATTATAAAAAAATATGACACTCAAATACAAGTAAAAAAACAGAAAAAATACAAAAGGGATCTGATCGACTATCAGAATATGAATGTTTATAAATGGCAAACCATGAGTAGTGACCCAGGCTTATTAGAGGAGGAATTGGAGATGGATGACAGCCCCGACACATCGATGGAGATGGAGGGACTGCTCAACAACACACCACAACAGATAGTAAGAACTAATGTAAAGTTCCCTCATAGAGCACAACAAACCACACCATACAGACATATGGCAAGACCTAGAACTCACAGTGGTAATTACCAAGAAAGAAATGAATATAGAGCACCCCAAACACCTGGGTATGGTATACCCACAAGAAATAGATTCTCCCCATTAAGGGAAAATGCGAGGGTCCAATATAGAAACAACTATGAAGAGACCCCAGGATCACAATATAGAAGAGGTCGAGGTCCCCATAGGGATTTTCCCAGGCGTTGGGGGAGAGACAAACCACCAGGGAGATGGAGAGCAAGGCCACCCTACAGGAACCCAGAATGGAGAGGACCATACATGGGGCGGAAAGACCCCCGAGAAGATCAAGACAGAATGAGGGAAGCGCACCATCCCCACAGGGAACAGGAGCATCCCAGGAGGTACGGAGGACAAGGGATGGAACCCGAAGAAAGAAGAAGACGACCAGAGGAAATAGAGGAGGGAGGAAGAAAGCGAAGACGAGAATATTAGGGAAGGGTATTTTTAACCTTAGTGACGTTCAATTTTCTGAAGATGAGATGAAAATTCTTGATTTAGGACTCAAATTTGCCCCTGAAAAACACCTGGATAAATTCGAAACATATATTGATTTGAAAAAGTTTATGAGGAAACTCAATCTTAAAAAACACTTTCTCACAAAAACTGATATAAGAACCAGGAGAGAAGCAATATATGAGCAAACAAGTTTGAAAAACAACTCCACTTTTAACCCTAAGACATCTGGGAACCAATGCATGGAAGCATTCCAGAAAATGGTGGAAGACGATTTGAGGAAGCTAGAAAAACGGAACAACCACAAGACAAGAAACATCTGGAAAACAATAAAATCTTTGAGTAAAAGAAAGGAGGTGGTCATAAGACCCGCAGATAAAGGGGGAGGGCTAGTAATACTAAATAAGAAAGATTATGAAGAGGAGATGGGGAACCTGCTTCAGGTAGAAAACACCTATAACAAACTTAAGAAGAACCCCAAGCGTACATATGAAAAGAAATTGAGAGCTTATGTAAACAAAGGAAAACAGATTGGGATTCTAAACACTAAAGAAGCAGAATATTTGGTTTCAAGTTCTACGAAAACTCCGGTGATCTATTATACACCAAAAATCCACAAACGATTACACAAACCACCTGGAAGACCTATAATTAGTGGTATTAATTCAGTGTTCTCTAGGCTAGGAGAGTACCTTGATGTATTCCTTAAACCACTTGTCAAGAAGGGAAAATCTTATTTACGTGATAGTGCCCAACTTTTAGAAGAACTACAGCAAATGGATGGGGCACAAAATTACCTACTAGCTACTATTGACGTAAATTCGCTATACACTAGCATTGTACAACAGGATGGCTTGTTAGGTGTGGAAAAAGCTCTTCATGAGCTTACCAGTATGAGACAAGAACAGATAGATTTCATACTTGAAGGCCTGGAGCTAGCGATGTCCTGCAACTATTTTTGGTACGACCAAAACTATTATGTTCAAACCAAGGGAGTCGCTATGGGCGCAAGGTACGCACCAAGTGTAGCCAACTTACTTATGAACATGTGGGAAGAGGAATACATTTACGCCAGGGATATACCACAAGTGAAATTGTACCGTAGGTACATAGATGACTTAATTATATTCTGGGAAGGAACATCTGAGACCTTTGAAAAGTTTCTGCAAGAACTGAATAATAATAGATACGGATTAACCTTCACAGGAAAATGGGACCCCCAAAGGATTGAATACCTTGACCTTGAAATATTTAAGAAGAATGATGGCCTGTGTACAAAAACCTATTTCAAGGCAACCGACAGAAACGGGTACATCCCTATTAACAGTTGTCACCATCCCCAGTGGAAGGGTAACATCCCCAAAGGCCAGCTAACGAGAATAAGGAGGAACTGCGCAACCATGGATGACTATCTGGAACAAGCAAGCATCCTGGTGGAGCGGTTCCATGAAAAAGGATACAACCTAGATTCGTTGAATAAGCTGAAGGGGGACGTAGCAAAATTAGATCGTACGGACTTATTGACAAAACCCAAAAGGAAGAAAAATAATGCAGAACTGATGTTCATTACAGGGTTCAATTCTCAATATAAAGAGTTTGAGGAGATCCTGAAGAAGTACTGGCCTATCCTAAAGGAGGACAGAACATTAGCTGGTATATTACCCAAGAAACCAAAGATAGTATACCGAAAAGCGCCCAATCTACGACACCTTTTAGTACATAATGTTATCAACCCCCCTAAGACGACTCGGATTTTTCCAGACATGAAAGGGTTTTATAAGTGCCAAAAATGTCTACCATGTAGGGTCACCAAGAAACAACCCCGAAAAAGGGAAACCTTCAAATCAAGATCAGACCATAAACAATATCAGATCAGGGAACTTATTACCTGTCAGAGTACGCACGTGACCTATGTCATCGAGTGCCCGTGCCAAATGCAATACGTGGGCAGAACCACCCGACCCCTATATGTGAGAATACGGGAACATATAAAAAATATCAAA
Organism: Lithobates septentrionalis; assembly: GCA_037952835.1. Lineage (NCBI taxonomy): Eukaryota > Metazoa > Chordata > Amphibia > Anura > Ranidae > Lithobates > Lithobates septentrionalis. The sequence continues at coordinate 836,819 of JBBDGP010003344.1, read as the reverse complement.
AAAGGGTTCCCAAAACACCATCTTTCCCGCCACTTCGACACAGTACACAACCGGGACCCCACAGGAATGATCTTCTATGGGATTGACTGTGTGAGGGATCACTGGCGAGGGGGCAACAAAACCACACTTATATCACAAAACGAAACCGCATGGATATACAGGTTGAGGTCCCTTGCTCCGAGGGGCCTCAACCTGGATATCGACTTAAACTGTTTTCTGGCTAACCCGTGAGGGATAGGGGTATATGTATGGATATAAGGTGCAAGGTAGTGCATATATAGCCCTTTAACCTCATACACTAAGAACATGGGGGCAACCCCAAATCTCATTCTAGAACCCATCTGACTTTAAGGTTAAAACCCTAATAGGCCGTACCCCCAAATATTTGAAATACAGAAAAAAATTTTTTGTATACTTTCACTCTACATAATATTGGTGGGTTCGACTTGTAGCAATATGTGAAACATTATTCCCAAGGAGGGCCTCTCTTGGAACATTGAAACACTGGGGTCTACAAATACCCCCTATAAGTGCCCAGGCCCGAGATGAGTAAAATCAGGGAATACTAGTCACATGTTCCTTTTTTCCTTCCCCCCCCCCCGTTCCCCCCCCCCCCTCCTTAGTAGGGATTAGATTAGGACAATCACCTGATGATACATTATAGTGTCTGAGAACAAGTCTATGGAAAGGTTTTCTCCTTCACGAATTTGGTCCATAATGAGTTCCACCGTGTTTTCCATATTTACTGTTTCACAATGTTCTGGGCATATACGTATATTTATATTTTTATTCATATTTTTTAATTTTTGTTTTAGATTTTCTATTGCGCATTTGATCTGTGGATAATGTATTTTGTATACAGGATGGCAATGCAGCTCCTAACCCAGTAGTTGGGTTTGCAATATGAGTAAAAGTGAATGTTCATCCCTTGCTGACACTCCAGACGAGGTGGGAGTGCCACCTCGCCTTGGTATGATAGGATTGGATGAGGTAGAAACTTGGGGCGGATCTAGACTGACAGCTCCTTAAATGGACGTAGCGCGTGGCGTGCTGGCGTCGTTGCTGAAGACGTCTATGACGAAACGCGTACAACGACGCCACGCACGCTACGTCACTTCCGGTTACGGACCCTAGCTGGAACGCAGGTGGAGCGCAAACAGCTCCAACCAGCGGCGCGCGGTCTTCATACCGCTACGGGCCTGCTCTCAGGCTCCTTTTTTGAGCTAGCGGTTGGTTTTAAGTGTGTTTTTTTGTTTTTATGTATTTTAGTTGAGTATTTTACTCCGCTGCTTGTTGATGGAGTTTTTTTGAATAAAGCCTTCATACATACTACACCATGGAAGCTTCCTATTTTTTCTTTCCATGAGGGAGCCATTGTGAACATTCTACCTAACAGTAGGAAGGTACTTGGATACCCGGGAGAACGGTGGGGGAGAGAAAATCGTGATTGGAATACCCCATACTATCAGTTCCATCTGAAACAGGAGGTCCCGGGAATCTATTGGGAAAACCAACGGAAATCATCCTGTATAGCCCGCTCGATTAGCGTGGAGAAGAGACCGTGACTGAGACATCTCATGCTGGTTGCCCCTTCGGGGTTGTTGGATCTGGTGAGTGGGGATCCGCAAGGGGGCGCACAAAAGTCACAGGAATTATCTGGGAGCACTCAAGTCACGAAATTGTTTGGAACACTGGATTTGAAAAAGTTTTTTTCCTTAAGGACTATAATCACTGTAAAACTGTTAATACTGGTTTCTTTGCACTTATTTTGATCACATTATGATTATTTGCACTAATTCTGATTATAATATGTAATGGTTTGGTAACATATTTTTATGGACGTTTATTTTGCACGGGTAGTAGAGTGTTTGGATTATTTTGGCAGCAGAGCGCACAAAGGTTACACACATATGGTATAGGTATCTCACCTACTGGGGGCATATGTATTACAGGTAGAGGGGCCTCAGCCCACACCCCTTAAAATAAGGTCTGAATGAACCTCCATTGGAGACACTATCTCTGTTGATATATGTGGGGGCTTGTGGATATATGTGTGTGTATGTGTGGGTACAGACATATATACCCTTACGGCACCAAAGCTTTCCCCTGTTAGCCACCAGGGACCCCCATTAGGATTTATTGAGGGTAACTACCCGTGTACATCACAACCACCCTTCCCATCCAGTACCCCTTAGGAAGCGCCACAACCCTTGTTTTTATATATTTCTAGTCAATAGAGAATCCCTAGGGAAGCTCTTTTAAGGGAGGCAGCATACCTAACCCATTGTTCTAAGCGCAGCTCTTTGCTTCTAACCCCATACTGTAGTTCCCACCTGGTGGGATCCTCTTAGCTTGCAGCTATGGACATTTTCGGGTATATGGGAAATAGGAACATCGACCTGGGTGGCATTTTTAGTCAGGAGATAGTGAATAACACACAAGACATGAATGGCCTGATGAAAAAACTAAGACATACTATGGAGAAACAACTGAGAGTGTGGTGGGACATAGCCACCCTGGAAACATACATTGCAGCAAAGATGACACCTAGGAGACTAAGGTGGGACCTGGACCCCAATGATGGTATCAATGAACACGCATTGATGGAGGAATGGTACACCTTCCTCAATGGGTGTGAAAATGAGCTCTTACATAAAATTCTTAAAAGAAGACAGTTTAAACTTAAAGGGGTTGAAGCTAATATCATTGATATCAAAAATCAATTAATACCCTTTACCAATCAGAATGAATATAAAAACAAAGAGAAAGAGCTCCAGGAAATTATAAAAAAATATGACACTCAAATACAAGTAAAAAAACAGAAAAAATACAAAAGGGATCTGATCGACTATCAGAATATGAATGTTTATAAATGGCAAACCATGAGTAGTGACCCAGGCTTATTAGAGGAGGAATTGGAGATGGATGACAGCCCCGACACATCGATGGAGATGGAGGGACTGCTCAACAACACACCACAACAGATAGTAAGAACTAATGTAAAGTTCCCTCATAGAGCACAACAAACCACACCATACAGACATATGGCAAGACCTAGAACTCACAGTGGTAATTACCAAGAAAGAAATGAATATAGAGCACCCCAAACACCTGGGTATGGTATACCCACAAGAAATAGATTCTCCCCATTAAGGGAAAATGCGAGGGTCCAATATAGAAACAACTATGAAGAGACCCCAGGATCACAATATAGAAGAGATCGAGGTCCCCATAGGGATTTTCCCAGGCGTTGGGGGAGAGACAAACCAGCAGGGAGATGGAGAGCAAGGCCACCCTACAGGAACCCAGAATGGAGAGGACCATACATGGGGCGGAAAGACCCCCGAGAAGATCAAGACAGAATGAGGGAAGCGCACCATCCCCACAGGGAACAGGAGCATCCCAGGAGGTACGGAGGACAAGGGATGGAACCCGAAGAAAGAAGAAGACGACCAGAGGAAATAGAGGAGGGAGGAAGAAAGCGAAGACGAGAATATTAGGGAAGGGTATTTTTAACCTTAGTGACGTTCAATTTTCTGAAGATGAGATGAAAATTCTTGATTTAGGACTCAAATTTGCCCCTGAAAAACACCTGGATAAATTCGAAACATATATTGATTTGAAAAAGTTTATGAGGAAACTCAATCTTAAAAAACACTTTCTCACAAAAACTGATATAAGAACCAGGAGAGAAGCAATATATGAGCAAACAAGTTTGAAAAACAACTCCACTTTTAACCCTAAGACATCTGGGAACCAATGCATGGAAGCATTCCAGAAAATGGTGGAAGACGATTTGAGGAAGCTAGAAAAACGGAACAACCACAAGACAAGAAACATCTGGAAAACAATAAAATCTTTGAGTAAAAGAAAGGAGGTGGTCATAAGACCCGCAGATAAAGGGGGAGGGCTAGTAATACTAAATAAGAAAGATTATGAAGAGGAGATGGGGAACCTGCTTCAGGTAGAAAACACCTATAACAAACTTAAGAAGAACCCCAAGCGTACATATGAAAAGAAATTGAGAGCTTATGTAAACAAAGGAAAACAGATTGGGATTCTAAACACTAAAGAAGCAGAATATTTGGTTTCAAGTTCTACGAAAACTCCGGTGATCTATTATACACCAAAAATCCACAAACGATTACACAAACCACCTGGAAGACCTATAATTAGTGGTATTAATTCAGTGTTCTCTAGGCTAGGAGAGTACCTTGATGTATTCCTTAAACCACTTGTCAAGAAGGGAAAATCTTATTTACGTGATAGTGCCCAACTTTTAGAAGAACTACAGCAAATGGATGGGGCACAAAATTACCTACTAGCTACTATTGACGTAAATTCGCTATACACTAGCATTGTACAACAGGATGGCTTGTTAGGTGTGGAAAAAGCTCTTCATGAGCTTACCAGTATGAGACAAGAACAGATAGATTTCATACTTGAAGGCCTGGAGCTAGCGATGTCCTGCAACTATTTTTGGTACGACCAAAACTATTATGTTCAAACCAAGGGAGTCGCTATGGGCGCAAGGTACGCACCAAGTGTAGCCAACTTACTTATGAACATGTGGGAAGAGGAATACATTTACGCCAGGGATATACCACAAGTGAAATTGTACCGTAGGTACATAGATGACTTAATTATATTCTGGGAAGGAACATCTGAGACCTTTGAAAAGTTTCTGCAAGAACTGAATAATAATAGATACGGATTAACCTTCACAGGAAAATGGGACCCCCAAAGGATTGAATACCTTGACCTTGAAATATTTAAGAAGAATGATGGCCTGTGTACAAAAACCTATTTCAAGGCAACCGACAGAAACGGGTACATCCCTATTAACAGTTGTCACCATCCCCAGTGGAAGGGTAACATCCCCAAAGGCCAGCTAACGAGAATAAGGAGGAACTGCGCAACCATGGATGACTATCTGGAACAAGCAAGCATCCTGGTGGAGCGGTTCCATGAAAAAGGATACAACCTAGATTCGTTGAATAAGCTGAAGGGGGACGTAGCAAAATTAGATCGTACGGACTTATTGACAAAACCCAAAAGGAAGAAAAATAATGCAGAACTGATGTTCATTACAGGGTTCAATTCTCAATATAAAGAGTTTGAGGAGATCCTGAAGAAGTACTGGCCTATCCTAAAGGAGGACAGAACATTAGCTGGTATATTACCCAAGAAACCAAAGATAGTATACCGAAAAGCGCCCAATCTACGACACCTTTTAGTACATAATGTTATCAACCCCCCTAAGACGACTCGGATTTTTCCAGACATGAAAGGGTTTTATAAGTGCCAAAAATGTCTACCATGTAGGGTCACCAAGAAACAACCCCGAAAAAGGGAAACCTTCAAATCAAGATCAGACCATAAACAATATCAGATCAGGGAACTTATTACCTGTCAGAGTACGCACGTGACCTATGTCATCGAGTGCCCGTGCCAAATGCAATACGTGGGCAGAACCACCCGACCCCTATATGTGAGAATACGGGAACATATAAAAAATATCAAAAAAGGGTTCCCAAAACACCATCTTTCCCGCCACTTCGACACAGTACACAACCGGGACCCCACAGGAATGATCTTCTATGGGATTGACTGTGTGAGGGATCACTGGCGAGGGGGCAACAAAACCACACTTATATCACAAAATGAAACCGCATGGATATACAGGTTGAGGTCCCTTGCTCCGAGGGGCCTCAACCTGGATATCGACTTAAACTGTTTTCTGGCTAACCCGTGAGGGATAGGGGTATATGTATGGATATAAGGTGCAAGGTAGTGCATATATAGCCCTTTAACCTCATACACTAAGAACATGGGGGCAACCCCAAATCTCATTCTAGAACACATCTAACTTTAAGGTTAAAACCCTAATAGGCCGTACCCCCAAATATTTGAAATACAGAAAAAAATTTTTTGTATACTTTCACTCTACATAATATTGGTGGGTTCGACTTGTAGCAATATGTGAAACATTATTCCCAAGGAGGGCCTCTCTTGGAACATTGAAACACTGGGGTCTACAAATACCCCCTATAAGTGCCCAGGCCCGAGATGAGTAAAATCAGGGAATACTAGTCACATGTTCCTTTTTTCCTTCCCCCCCCCCCCCCGTTTCCCCCCCCCCCCCTCCTTAGTAGGGATTAGATTAGGACAATCACCTGATGATACATTATAGTGTCTGAGAACAAGTCTATGGAAAGGTTTTCTCCTTCACGAATTTGGTCCATAATGAGTTCCACCGTGTTTTCCATATTTACTGTTTCACAATGTTCTGGGCATATACGTATATTTATATTTTTATTCATATTTTTTAATTTTTGTTTTAGATTTTCTATTGCGCATTTGATCTGTGGATAATGTATTTTGTATACAGGATGGCAATGCAGCTCCTAACCCAGTAGTTGGGTTTGCAATATGAGTAAAAGTGAATGTTCATCCCTTGCTGACACTCCAGACGAGGTGGGAGTGCCACCTCGCCTTGGTATGATAGGATTGGATGAGGTAGAAACTTGGGGCGGATCTAGACTGACAGCTCCTTAAATGGACGTAGCGCGTGGCGTGCTGGCGTCGTTGCTGAAGACGTCTATGACGAAACGCGTACAACGACGCCACGCACGCTACGTCACTTCCGGTTACGGACCCTAGCTGGAACGCAGGTGGAGCGCAAACAGCTCCAACCAGCGGCGCGCGGTCTTCATACCGCTACGGGCCTGCTCTCAGGCTCCTTTTTTGAGCTAGCGGTTGGTTTTAAGTGTGTTTTTTTGTTTTTATGTATTTTAGTTGAGTATTTTACTCCGCTGCTTGTTGATGGAGTTTTTTTGAATAAAGCCTTCATACATACTACACCATGGAAGCTTCCTATTTTTTCTTTCCATGAGGGAGCCATTGTGAACATTCTACCTAACAGTAGGAAGGTACTTGGATACCCGGGAGAACGGTGGGGGAGAGAAAATTGTGATTGGAATACCCCATACTATCAGTTCCATCTGAAACAGGAGGTCCCGGGAATCTATTGGGAAAACCAACGGAAATCATCCTGTATAGCCCGCTCGATTAGCGTGGAGAAGAGACCGTGACTGAGACATCTCATGCTGGTTGCCCCTTCGGGGTTGTTGGATCTGGTGAGTGGGGATCCGCAAGGGGGCGCACAAAAGTCACAGGTAGGGATGAGCCGAACACCCCCCTGTTCGGTTCGCACCAGAACATGCGAACAGGAAAAAAATTCGTTCGAACACGCGAACACCGTTAAAGTCTATGGGACACGAACATGAATAATCAAAAGTGCTAATTTTAAAGGCTAATATGCAAGTTATTGTCAATAAAAGTGTTTGGGGACCTGGGTCCTGCCCCAGGGGACATGAATCAATGCAAAAAAAAGTTTTAAAAACGGCCGTTTTTTCAGGAGCAGTGATTTTAATAATGCTTAAAGTCAAACAATAAAAGTGTAATATCCCTTTAAATTTCATACCTGGGGGGTGTCTATAGTATGCCTGTAAAGGGGCGCATGTTTCCCGTGTTTAGAACAGTCTGACAGCAAAATGACATTTTGAAGGAAAAAACACATTTAAAACTACCGCGGCTATTGCATTGCCGACAATACACATAGAAGTTCATTGATAAAAACGGCATGGGAATTCCCCACAGAGGAACCCCGAACCAAAAAAAAAATAAAAAAAAATGATGTGGGGGTCCCCCTAAATTCCATACAAGGCCCTTCAGGTCTGGTATGGATATTAAGGGGAACCCCAGCCAAAATTTAAAAAAAAAATTGACGTGGGGTTCCCCCTAAATTCCATACCAGACCCTTCAGGTCTGGTATGGATTTTAAGGGGAACCCCGCGCCAAAAAAAAAAAAAAAACGGCGTGGGGTCCCCCTAAAAATCCATACCAGACCCTTATCCGAGCACGCAACCTGGCAGGCCGCAGGAAAAGAGGGGGGGACGAGAGTGTGCCCCCCCCCTCCTGAACCGTACCAGGCCACATGCCCTCAACATTGGGAGGGTGCTTTGGGGTAGCCCCCCAAAACACCTTGTCCCCATGTTGATGAGGACAAGGGTCTCTTCCTCACAACCGTGGCCGGTGGTTGTGGGGGTCTGCGGGCGGGGGGCTTATCGGAATCTGGAAGCCCCCTTTAACAAGGGGACCCCCAGATCCCGGCCCCCCCCCTGTGTGAAATGGTAAGGGGGTACTTACCCCTACCATTTCACTAAAAAACTGTCAAAAATGTTAAAAATGACAAGAGACAGTTTTTGACAATTCCTTTATTTAAATGCTTCTTCTTTCTTCCTTCATCTTCTTCTTCTTCTGGTTCTTCTGGCTCTTCTGGTTCTTCCTCCGGCGTTCTCGTCCAGCATCTTCTCCGCGGCGTCTTCTATCTTCTTCTCCTCGGGCCGCTCCGCACCCATGGCATGAGGGGGGAGGCTCCCGCTCTTCTCTTCATCTTCTTCTCTTCTTCATCTTCTTCTTCATCTTCTTCTTCATCTCTTCTTCCTTCTTCTCTTCTTCATGTCTAGTGCGGGCCGCTCCGCAGCCATGCTGGCATGGAGGGAGGCTCCCGCTGTGTGACGGCGTCTCTTCGTCTGACGGTTCTTAAATAACGGGGGGCGGGGCCACCCGGTGACCCCGCCCCCCTCTGACGCACGGTGACATGACGGGACTTCCCTGTGACGTCACGGGGAATGCCACAGGGAAGTCCCGTCATGTCACCGTGCGTCAGAGGGGGGCGGGGTCACCGGGTGGCCCCGCCCCCCGTTATTTAAGAACCGTCAGACGAAGAGACGCCGTCACACAGCGGGAGCCTCCCTCCATGCCAGCATGGCTGCGGAGCGGCCCGCAGAAGACATGAAGAAGAGAAGAAGGAAGAAGAGATGAAGAAGAAGATGAAGAAGAAGATGAAGAAGAGAAGAAGATGAAGAGAAGAGCGGGAGCCTCCCCTCATGCCATGGGTGCGGAGCGGCCCGAAGAGAAGAAGATAGAAGACGCCGCGGAGAAGATGCTGGACGAGAACGCCGGAGGAAGAACCAGAAGAGCCAGAAGAACCAGAAGAAGAAGAAGATGAAGGAAGAAAGAAGAAGCATTTAAATAAAGGAATTGTCAAAAACTGTCTCTTGTCATTTTTAACATTTTTGACAGTTTTTTAGTGAAATGGTAGGGGTGAGTACCCCCTTACCATTTCACACAGGGGGGGGGCCGGGATCTGGGGGTCCCCTTGTTAAAGGGGGCTTCCAGATTCCGATAAGCCCCCCGCCCGCAGACCCCCACAACCACCGGCCACGGTTGTGAGGATGAGGCCCTTGTCCTCATCAACATGGGGACAAGGTGTTTTGGGGGGCTACCCCAAAGCACCCTCCCAATGTTGAGGGCATGTGGCCTGGTACGGTTCAGGAGGGGGGGGGGCCGCACTCTCGTCCCCCCCTCTTTTCCTGCGGCCTGCCAGGTTGCGTGCTCGGATAAGGGTCTGGTATGGATTTTTAGGGGGACCCCACGCCGTTTTTTTTTTTTTTTTGGCGCGGGGTTCCCCTTAAAATCCATACCAGACCTGAAGGGTCTGGTATGGAATTTAGGGGGAACCCCACGTCAATTTTTTTTTTAAATTTTGGCTGGGGTTCCCCTTAATATCCATACCAGACCTGAAGGGCCTTGTATGGAATTTAGGGGGACCCCCACATCATTTTTTTTTTTTTATTTTGGTTCGGGGTTCCCCTGTGGGGAATTCCCATGCCGTTTTTATCAATGAACTTCTATGTGTATTGTCGGCAATGCAATAGCCGCGGGTAGTTTTAAATGAGTTTTTTCCTTCCAAATGTCATTTTGCTGTCAGACTGTTCTAAACACAGGAAACATGCGCCCCTTTACAGGCATACTATAGACACCCCCCAGGTACAAAATTTAAAGGGATATTACACTTTTATTGTTTGACTTTAAGCATTAATAAAATCACTGCTCCTGAAAAAACGTCCGTTTTTAAAACTTTTTTTTGCATTGATCCATGTCCCCTGGGGCAGGACCCGCGTCCCCAAACACTTTTTATGACAATAACTTGCATATAAGCCTTTAAAATTAGCACTTTTGATTTCTCCCATAGACTTTTAAAGGGTGTTCCGCGGCATTCGAATTTGCCGCGAACACCCCAAATTGTTCGCTGTTCGGCGAACTTGCGAACAGCCAATGTTCGAGTAGAACATGAGTTCGACTCGAACTCGAAGCTCATCCCTAGTCACAGGAATTATCTGGGAGCACTCAAGTCACGAAATTGTTTGGAACACTGGATTTGAAAAAGTTTTTTTCCTTAAGGACTATAATCACTGTAAAACTGTTAATACTGGTTTCTTTGCACTTATTTTGATCACATTATGATTATTTGCACTAATTCTGATTATAATATGTAATGGTTTGGTAACATATTTTTATGGACGTTTATTTTGCACGGGTAGTAGAGTGTTTGGATTATTTTGGCAGCAGAGCGCACAAAGGTTACACACATATGGTATAGGTATCTCACCTACTGGGGGCATATGTATTACAGGTAGAGGGGCCTCAGCCCACACCCCTTAAAATAAGGTCTGAATGAACCTCCATTGGAGACACTATCTCTGTTGATATATGTGGGGGCTTGTGGATATATGTGTGTGTATGTGTGGGTACAGACATATATACCCTTACGGCACCAAAGCTTTCCCCTGTTAGCCACCAGGGACCCCCATTAGGATTTATTGAGGGTAACTACCCGTGTACATCACAACCACCCTTCCCATCCAGTACCCCTTAGGAAGCGCCACAACCCTTGTTTTTATATATTTCTAGTCAATAGAGAATCCCTAGGGAAGCTCTTTTAAGGGAGGCAGCATACCTAACCCATTGTTCTAAGCGCAGCTCTTTGCTTCTAACCACATACTACCGATGAGCCCCCCACCCTATATGTTTACTGCCACCGTCAAAGACCAACAAAACACCGCCACAGCCCGCAAGCATGACACCTTACCCTTAAGGGCTACCCCACACCCGCAGGGCCTGCTGGATCCCATCCTGCAGCCCCAGCGCCCCGAAAACAATCCCCACTACCAAGAGGTGTATTCCATCGCCTTCAATTACAGGCCCACATTATTTTCCACCTCTACTTGCCTGATCCCCATGCCCATCATTCTGAGCCACAAACCTCCCCACCACCTGAGGGTTAGGCAACCGTACGAAGTTGTAAAATATCTGACTTGACGTCCGAGATTAGCTCCCTGATCGTTCGGATCCTAAGCATAACCACCTGAATGCATAACCCAAACGACCGGCGGTCTATCCCGCCGCGCCTACCGTTCCATTTCCGATATTACCTTGCTCCACCTCAACCCATATACCCCTAGCCAGTGAACACATGCCTCCCTCCTCTAGATACCCAACTGTCTGCCAACCAGTCTCCCATCTGCTCTCCTGGCCCTCCAAACATACAAATGATCAAGAAATCCAGACAAGGCGTATAAGTCCTCCATCTGGACGAAAAAACCACCGACAAAGGCAGCACCAACTTTAAAGTAAACCAACGTACCCCACTCCACAATCAACCCGGCTTTTATGTACAGCCCACCCCACTTTTTCTTTTTCTATATTTATACCACCACCACATGAAGGCATATGTAAGTGTGGCATTGTCAGAACACCCCCCACGAACTGGAACCTCGCCCATTCTTCCCAGCCTTTTGCCGCATGAACCGCCCCCCATGTCATCTCTTCTAAACCCTGGAAACACCCTTACCGCGTTTACAGTTCTCTTTTTTTTTTTCTTTTTTTTATTGTTACCCTGAAGCCTGGTAACACAAACCTCAGCACCTCCACCCTCAAATCCTTTGATCTTTTTTTTTTTTTTACACTGTCCAACCCAAAATCCTTTTTTCCAATCCACCCTGAACCGGAATCTTAAAAACAAAAGTCAAAATCCACCAGTTTCCGCTTAATGACAGACACCGACCCCCGTTTTACCAAGTTCCTGTAACCACAGTACCAAACCAACAACCTTACCTCCCACACAGCCATGTTTGACCTCAGACTCCTGCACAGAAAAAAACATCCTTCCTTTCATACCTTCACGTAAGCCGTCCATGTGGACTCACAGACTGACTACCCGGGTACTTCCGTGGTGACTCCAACGCCATATCCAGCCCGAGTAGGGAACTCCTCCCTCCTCTGTGGCCCGCTAACTCTCCAAACCTAACCCACTGAAAATCGGGGTAAGGAGTAAGCCCCAGTGTTGTCGATGCCCGTAAGATGAGTAGCATAAAGAAAAATTGTTCAACCGCACCCAACGCAACACTAAATGGCGTAGCCGCCGTATGACCAGTTGTGACAATGTGGACATACGGTTGACCCCATGAACCACACCCACATAATCACAATTCAGCTCCTTGTCAGGTTCCTGCATGACCCTTACCCCAGCTCCATAGCCAGAACCACTGAAAAAATTTCCAAAAGCACCAGTTTACGAATGAACACCCCACTTCCACACAACAAAATTGGGCCAAGGTTCCGCACTCCATTGCCCTAAAAGAAAAAACACCCAAACCCATTGACCCCCTGTGTTCATGACCCCTTCCCTATCAGACTTACTCACCAGGCCAGCATCCACACCGATCGTCCGTTGTATGCGGTCAAAAACTCTCACCAAACCTTCTAACCCTCCCTATGTTCCCCCATTCAACCATTTAAATGGATCGGGGCCTGAAACCCCCCACTGCAGAAGACGGCAGCCGTCGGCCCCAACCCACTCCATGGAATAAAACTGGCAGGCAAAATTGAACCGTACCTAGCGCCGTCCCTGGGCCTCCCGAATCCCCTTCTATAGTGCCTCTAACTTGGTCGCCGGCAGACCACACTCCGTATCCCCTGAAAAAATCACCATGCCAAACAAATGAAGATAATATCCCTCGTCGGGCCCCCCGTTTTCGGCTGCCAATGGCACTACGAACCTACCCGCAATGTGCTGCAACGTATAAAGTATAATCGCACACACACCGGAGGAAGGTGGCCCAACACACAAAACGTCCAAGTCATGGATGATGGAATCAGGGACCGACACGTCTCGAACCCCCCACTCCTGTTAAGAACAAAAACGTCTATCCATGGCCCACTGAAATGAGCAACCCATGGGCAGGCACCAATTCAAGTAAAAAACTCCTCTTGCCAGCATCTATCCAGCAGCTGAAGCTCTCCGAATAAACTGTAAGCAAGTGGAACCCAGATTCTATGTCCAATTACGCCATAGACGCCCTTTTTTCTTCACACCCTACCCACCTTATAGCTGTGTACATGATATATAGGACACAGTACACCACCCCGGGGTTATACCAGAAACCCCTTCTGGAAAGATAATCGGTGAATGAGGCTAAACTTGTTCTGTCCTTCTCATGTACCACCCCCACTGGATACACTCCTAACAAACCCAAGGGCAGGCAGCCTTGCTGTTTTCCTTAACCGGGTAACTAAATAGGAAAAGGCTGCAAACTCTTCCCACTCACCCCTTTCCAAAGTCATCCCTCTTGTGACTAGGCTTGCCCGTACATTGTCCTTTCTTTCAGCCATGAAGCTTTGGATGGGGTCCCCCCACCCCCTAAATACTCGTGTTTAACAAAAACAACCAGACCCCTTACAGGAGCTCTTGTTATACTGCCAACCCACCCCCTTTCCTTTCCGGCCATCAATCCTGAGGAGAGTGAAGAAACTGATATTGGGCCCTCGCCTACTAGATAACAGCATCCATAGGCCAAAATCTTTTTTGATCCCAGTGAAGAGACGGTCATACCGCCCTGCGCTATCCAAACCGCTCTTCCCACCGTAGCCAAGCCGATCCCCCTTTATAACCTGTGCGCCTCACCAATGGCATCCATATAACCAGGGTCCTTTGCGCCGACACTTGCCGTAATGGCGAACGCCTGCAGCCCCTTAACCAATTCCCGCGAAATCCATCTGTACCTTCTCTCTTCCTAATTCCTATCTTGGAATCTTCCTGCTTGACCCTACTCACTTTATTTTATTTTTATTTTTTTTTAATATATAAAGGGCCATACCGAGAAGATCTCCACATACTCACCCTTGCATCTCATATCCCAGCCCCCCTGTTTCAACTGTGCACCCCAGCGGACTCTCAAAGCACCTCCTCCCTAGTAGAAACTGGGGCAGAGAGGGCAGGAGGGGGCAGAGTGTCCCTCAGTTCCATGATGCATGGATGGGGATGCGGCGCCATGATGGCCCGTGGCCCCGCCCACCGAGCTTGGCCGGCGATGATGTGTCCACCCGTGCCACGCTGCGGCGTTCTGCCGATTCAGTTTATGCTGGGGGAGCGGATTGTTCCCCCAGAGGGCTCCTAGGATGGCACAATCCCGGGGGGAAGGCCCCAGTGAAATCCGCGCCAGTGGCCTAGACCGCCGCATGTGTGTGGGCACCTCACCTCTTTCTGTGGTCCGCCCACCTGTTCATCCATCCCTGCTGCCACACGGCTGTGCTGCCCTCTGGTCCCCTGCTCACCGCCGCCGCCGCCTTTACAAGCTGTGTGAAATCCTGAGAAGCCATGATGGAGGAGCAGTGAGGGGAAAATCTGCCTCCTCCTTTCTTTCTCCAACTTTCTGTTCCCCAGCCCAGTCCCGCCTCCTCCTTAAATATTACCACTCCCCTCTGGACTTTACTCAATATCCCCTCCCCTCTTAGCTCTTCATATTAACCCCTGCATTGTCTCCCCTAAACACACTGTCATGCCTGGCCCTGCTCTATTTTTTCTTTCTGTCTTTTTCGTTCCGGGCCTCACTGATGGGCACTGATATGTGGCACGCACTGATAGGTGGCACACACTGATGGCTGGTACTGACTGATGGCTGGCAGTGGCACTGGCTGGATGGGCACTAACAGATGTCACTGATTGATGGCTGGCACATATGGGCATGAGAGGATTTACTTTTCTATGCTGCCTCTGCGACGCCCATCTTGGTACACCCTGCACTCGTCCACAATAAAGCAGCAGTGGACATCTTGTTACACCCAGCCCATATAGTTCAGCCTGAACTATATGGGCTGGGTGTAACAAGATGTCCGCTGCTGGCAGGGTGTACTAAGATGGGCGCCGGGATTTTTAAGCACTGACGACGATGCAACGGGAACACGGGGCGTCACTTCCATTACCGAATGTGACGGCTCCGGTCGCCGAGCCCTGCACTCTGCACTACCTGCTTGAGGACTCGCTCTCCATTCGGTTCTCTGCTCCGCCCTCCACTCCGCCCGCTGACTGAGTTTCTGTCTCTCTCATTCCAAGGTATCGGCTAAGGCATCGGGTGCATTTGCGCGAGTACAAGTACTCGCGCAAATGCTCGGTATCGGTACTAGTATCAGTATCGGGACAACCCTAGTAATGTTGGTCTTACCCCCTCTGCAAAAATATTTTGAGAAATTGCAGAGCTGCAATGTGCAAATCATGGTGAAACCCCCTATATATTAACATAATAAAATGTACAATTGATGTACCGTATATACTCGAGTATAGGTCGAGTTTTTCAGCACATTTTTTTGTGCTGAAAGTGCCCCCCTCGACTTATACTGGAGTCAAGCACTTTTCTGCAGCAAAAAATTTCATTTTCCGAACCGAATTTGGGGCCCCCTATCTCAGGGCCACTTAGTGCAAACCCAGTGGAACTGGTACCATAACATATCCAAAGATGGAGTTCATAGCACCAAGTAGCCCCGAGATACGGGGCCCCAAAGCCGGTTTGGAAAATGTCATTCTCTGCTACAGAAAAGTGCTTGACATTTTCTGAACCAATTTTTGGGGCCCTGTATCTCGGGGTCACTTGGTGCTAGAAACCCCAGCTTTGGATATTTTATGGTACTAGATCCACTGGGTTTGCACACCGAATTTGGGGTTCTTAGCACTAAGTGGCCCCAAGATACGGGGCCCCAAATTCAGTCAACTGTGTCCATCTGCAGCAATGTCATTTTGGGACCCTTTGCGTTCAGGGACCCTTTGGGTTCAGAGACCCCAAATTTTGGCTGCAGCTAGGAACCCTTAACTACCGAGTTTGAAATTCGGGGAACCTATGGCTGCAAATGGGCACAGTGAGGCATGTAAATGGGCACAGTGAGGCTGCAAATGGGCATTGTTGACCCTCTTTTCCACTTACAGCAGCTGTGCATTTCTCACCCTCGTCTTATACTCGGGTCAATACGTTTTTCCCATTTTTTGTGGTAAATTAGGGCCTCGACTTATACTCGGATCGACTTATACTCGAGTATATACGGTACATATTTTACATTTTATTACTATGGTTATATATAGGGGTTTTCACCATGATTTGCACATTGCAGCTCTGCAATATTTCTTACCTTTTCCAGAGATAGTGACACTATCACTACTATGTTCTAATACACTGCTTAAATTTGCATCTCTGTTATTATTGTTTGTAGGGGGTTTCACCATTATTTGCACATTGAAGCTCTGCAATTTCTCAAAATATTTTAGCAGAGGGGGTGACACCATCACTACTATATTGCATTACATTGGCTGTTTTGCACTGGATATTATTTGATAGGTTTTACCATTGCACTTTTAAGTCCATTTGTAGAATTGTATAAAGGAAGAGTAGAATTGTGCTGCATTTTTTGGCTTTTTATTGGTATACAGAAGCCAGGATATACTGTGGTATATCACCATGGTACGCTATGAAGAAACCTCCACTTTCTGACAGCGGCAACTTGCTGGCCACACCCACTTTTGGCCACGCCCACAGGTAGCATACCACACTAGCACCCTCACTTTAACTTCAAGCACCGCCATAGCACCCCCAAAAAAATTGTCTGGAGCCACCCCTGCCCGGATTGGATTTGAATTTAGCTGCCCCATCCCTCCCCTCCCAAAAAATTCTAGGAAGCATGAGAAATAACATATATATCATTTTTACAATCATTCCATACTCACATACCACATACACTGCATATATCATTTAGGAAAATATGCTTATAAGATATTTTACCATTTGCCAATAAAAAAAATTTAAAAAATGTCCCTGGATTTCATTTTAAAAATCTGGTCACCTTAACTTACATAAGGGTCCCTAGAGAGCTAGAGAGCTCCTTCCTTACATCAGGGTCCCCCAAAAAGCCTCCCCATACATCAGGGTCCCGAGAGAGCATCCCCCTTACATCAGGGTCTCCAGAGAGCCCCCCCTTACATCAGGGTCCCCAGAGAGCATACTCCTTACATCAGGGTCCCCAGAGAGCCTCCCCATACATCAGGGTCCCCAGAGAGCCTCCCTATACATCAGGGTCCCCGGAGAGCCTCCCCCTTACATCAGGGTCCCCAGAGAGCCCATTCCTTACATCAGGGTACCCAAAAAGCCTCCCCATACATCAAGGTCCCCAGAGAGCCTCCCCATACATCAGGGTTTCCAGAGAGCCTCCCCCTTATATCAGGGTACCCAGAGAGTCTCCCCCTTACAGCAGGGTCCCCAGAGAGCCCCCCCCTTAAATCAGGGTGCCCAGAGAGCCCCCCCTTACATCAGGGTCCCCAGAGTGCCCCCCCTTACATCAGAGTCCCCAGAGTGCCCCCCCTTACATCAGGGTCACCAGAGAGCCTCCCCCTTACATCAGGGTCCCCAGAGAACATCCCCAATACATCAGGGTCCCCAGAGAGCCTCCTCATACATCAGGGTCCCCAGAGAGCCTCCCCCTTACATCAGGGTCCCCAGAGAGCCTCCTCATACATCAGGGTCCCCAGAGAGCCTCCCCCTTACATCAGGGTCCCCAGAGAGCCTCCCCATACATCAGGGTCCCCAGAGAGCCTCCGCCTTACATCAGGGTCCCCAGAGAGTCTCCCCCTTACATCAGGGTCTCCAGAGAGCCCCCCTTACATCAGGGTCTCCAGAGAGCATCCCCCTTACATCAGGGTCCCCAGAGAGCCCCTTCCTTACATCAGGGTCCCCCAAAAAGCCTCCTCATACATCAGGGTCCCCAGAGAGCATCTCACTTACATCAGGGTCTCCAGAGAGCCCCCCCCTTACATCAGGGTCCCCAGAGAGCATCCCCAATACATCAGGGTCCCCAGAGAGCCTCCTCATACATCAGGGTCCCCAGAGAGCCTCCCCATACATCAGGGTCCCCAGAGAGCCTCCGCCTTACATCAGGGTCTCCAGAGAGCCCCCCCTTACATCAGGGTCTACAGCAATGGCGTCCCTAGGGGGGCCAGAGGGGGCCCTGACCCCCCCCCCCCCCCAACATTATGCTGTGCCCCCCCCAATAAATTTTTTTTTTTTTACAAAAAATAAATGTCTAAGAGGGAGAGAGTCCCCAGTCAGCTCCTGCGGGTGATTCCTCCCCCCCTCCCTTAGCTTGCTGACACTGCATAATGCGAGCGCTCACACAACCACGGCCACCTGATCTGCTCCTTCCCCTGCATCCTCATTGGCAGGGAGAAGAGCGAGTTGCAGGAAGGACTCCACCAGGACTCTCAGTTACTGAAAAAACAGACTGATTTCTCCCATCCTTAGGACAGGAGAACCAGCCTGTAAATTCCAAGAGATGCCAGACCAGAGCAGTCAATAGCAGGGGCAGGACAGCAAGAGGAGGCTGGGAAACCCCACAGTGGCAGAACACCAGGGCCCGGAGGCAAGACAACCTTTGCAACTCTGATATTTCTCCCACTGCTTATTTTCTTGGTATGCTGGTGACAAATCTTGTTTTCTGCCACCCTGGGGGACCCCAATACAGTAGGAAGGGAGCTCACTGCAGAACATGTGAAAGGGCTGTTGTGGGGTCGTAGTAAAGGGCCCCAGTATATATTTATCTATCTATCTATCTATCTATCTATCTATCTATCTATCTATCTATCTATCTATCTATCTATCTATCTATGCATTTTATAGTTGCCCCCCTACTTTTGTCCCTGTCCCCCTATGTGCCCCCCCTAAAAATGAAAGCTGGAGACACCACTGGTCTCCAGAGAGCATCCCCCCCTTATATCAGGGTCCCCAGAGAGCCCCTTCCTTACATCAAGGTCCCCAAAAAGCCTCCCCATACATCAGGGTCCCCAGAGAGCATCCCCCTTACATCAGGGTCCCCAAAGAGCCTCCCCCTTACATCAGGGTCCCCAGAGAGCTTCCCTCTTACATCAGGGTTCCCAGAGATCCTCCCCCTTACATCAGGGTCCCCAGAGAGCCTCCCCTTAGATCAGGGTCCCCACAGAGCCCCTTCCTTACATCAGGGTCCCCAAAAAGCCTCCCCATACATCAGGGTCCCCAGAGAGCCTTCCCATACATCAGGATCCCCAGAGAGCATCCCTCTTACATCAGGGTCCCCACAGAGCCCCTTCCTTACATCAAGATCCCCAAAAAGCCTCCCCGTACATCAGGGTTCCCAGAGAGCCTCCCCATACATCAGGGTTCCCAGAGAGCCTCCCCATACATCAGAGTCCCCAGAGAGCCTCCCCCTTACATCAGGGTCCCCAGATAGCCTCCCCTTAGATTAGGGTCCCCACAGAGCCCCTTCCTTACATCAGGGTCCCCAAAAGCCTTCCCATACATCAGGCTCCCCAGAAAGCCTCCCCATACATCAGGGTCCCCAGAGAGCATTCCCCTTACATCAGGGTCCCCAAAGAGCCTCCCCCTTACATCAGGGTCCCCAGAGAGCCTCCCCCTTACATCAGGGTCCCCAGAGAGCCTCCCCATACATCAGGGTCCCCAGAGAGCCTCCCCCTTACATCAGGGTCCCCAGAGAGCATCCCCCTTACATCAGGGTCCCCAGAGAGCCCCTTCCCTACATCAGGGTCCCCATAAAGCCGCCCCATACATCAGGATCCCCAGAGAGCCTCCCCATACATCAGGGTCCCCAGAGAGCCTCCCCTTACATCAGGGTTACAAGAAAGCCTCCCCCTTACATCAGGGTCCATAGAGAGCCTCCCCCTTACATCAGGGTCCCCAGAGAGCCTTCCCATACATCAGGGTGAGAGAGAGGGGGGTGGATGAAAAGGGGTAAGAGAGAGAGGGGGTGGCTAAGGGGGTGTGGGAGGCTGAGAGAGAGAGGGTGGATGAGAGACCCCCTAGCCCTGCCTAAAGACCCTACTGTCCCAGCCCGTCTGTGTGGGTAGGCGTGTGTGATCCACCTACCTCCCACCTGTCCTCGGTCAGCCTGTTTTGTTCCTGTTCCAGTCACAGCGAGCACAGGGGATGCTGCTCAGGGTGGCGGTGAGGCCTCATCTTCTCTCTCTCACTCCCTCCTGGGCTCTTCCCAGCTGCCCAGGCCTCTCCCTCCCTGTTTGATGCCGCTGCTCTGCACCCCACGCTGCCACCGGATCAGTGGCGGGATGCTTCAGTCCAGGAATCCCAGGACCATGACCACTGAGTACTAGTGCGGAGGAGGAGGAAGTGGAATCCTCCCCTGTTTTGAATGCTGGGCAGGAAGGGAGTTGCGGCCATGATGTCACTGGTTGCTAGACGCTAGGTGGCTCTAGCAACCAGTGACCAAGAGTAGAGTCAGGTGGAGGCGGAGCCGGAGCAAGCGCTGCCACGGCTCATTCCGCCCCTGTCCCCTGCATTCTGGACTGGGACATACTGCACCCACCTGGTAAGAGATTCGGGGCAATGGGCCCCAGACTTGGGACTATGGGCACCAGACTCGGGGCTATATCCCCAACAGCCACTCTCTAGCGACGCCACTGATGGATGCAATAATAACCCCCAACATTGGTGTCAGTACTGTTAACCCCTCAAATTGGTAAAACCCACCCTGCATTGGTGGTCATGGCAGTGAAAGTCCCCCCCCCCAGTCCCCACTGTAACTAATTAACCCGGAAGAGGCATTTTTCGAAGTCTCCCCCCCTCAAGTGATCAGACTGTACAATGTAACTTTGTAGAAGGAGGAGGAGGCATTTCCTCAGTCTCCTCTCCCCCAGTGATAAGACTGTACAATGTAACTTTGTAGAATGAGGAGGAGTCATTTCCTCAGTCTCCCCTCCCCCAGTGATCAGACTATACATTGTAACTTTGGGGCTGATCTGTGTCAGACATTTGTGAACAGCCAAGAACTGTACAGGTACCGGGATTTACATGCCTGTGTCTTCTTAGTTATGGGTATCACAGGGACAGGAAATGAGTGAAAATCTCCCCAACTGACAGAAATTTTAACTTTATAAAAAATGTAAATTTGAAGTTTATTCTGCTTATACTTTGCCTTCCAAAGGGGGCTAGATGATGCTGGACGTTCTCCAGCCAGGAAATGAGGCGGGGCTCCATCTGACTTGCTGCAGCTTCTAATGCACATTGTGAGAAGCTCACAGTGTGCAGTGAAATCAGAGGAAGTCGTTTCAGTCCAGGAGAGGAGCCAGGACACCTGTGCAAGACTGAAGGGGGAGGAGCCAGTACACCTGTGCAAGGTGGAAGGGGGAGGAGCTGGTACACCTGTGCAAGGCTGAGGGGGGAGGATCCGGTACACCTGTGCAAGGCTGAAGGGGGAGGAGCCGGTACACCTGTGCAAGACTGAAGAGGGAGGAGCCGGTACACCTGTGCAAGACTGAAGGGGAAGGAGCCGGTACAACTGTGCAAGGCTGAAGGGGGAGGGGCCAGTACACCTGTGCAAGGCTGAAGGGGGAGGAGCCGGTACACCAGTGCAAGACTGAAGTTGGAGGAGCTGGTACAACTGTGCAAGGCTGAAGGGGGAGGGGCCAGTACACCTGTGCAAGGCTGAAGGGGGAGGAGCCGGTACACCGGTGCAAGACTGAAGGGGGAGGAGCCGGTACACCTGTGCAAGACTGAAGTTGGAGGAGCTGGTACAACTGTGCAAGGCTGAAGGGGGAGGGGCCAGTACACCTGTGCAAGACTGAAGTGGGAGGAGCAGATACAACTGTGCAAGACTGAAGGGGGAGGCGCTGGTACACCTGTGCAAGACTGAAGCGGGAGGAGTCGGTACACCTGTGCAAGACTGAAGGGGGAGGAGCCGGTACACCTGTGCAAGGCTGAAGGGGGAGGAGCTGGTACACCTGTGCAAGGCTGAAGGGGGAGGAGCCGGTACACATGTGCAAGGCTGAAGGGGGAGGAGCCGGTACACTTGTGCAAGACTGAAAGGGGAGGAGCTGGTACAACTGTGAAAGACTGAAGGGGAGGGGCCGGTACAACTGTGCCAGACTGAAGTTGGAGGAGCAGGTACAACTGTGCAAGACTGAAGAGGAGGAGTTGGTACACCTGTGCAAGGCTGAAGGGGGAGGAGCGGGAACACCTGTGCAAGGCTGAAAGGGGAGGAGTCGGTTTTCTGCCGAGAAAGTTCCCCTCAGCGGATAAGGACCCCCCTGTACTGCGCAGGCGCAGCGCTTGCGCAGTAGGAGCCGGCGGAAATAGCCGAAGCCGAATAGTTGTAAATCAGCTGTACACGGCGCCTGTAAGAGGGCCCCTCGCGGGCTCGCTTTGCTCGGCACTTTTTTATTCTACCTCTAGGTCCACTTGGATGGTGGGGCTTGAACCTGGACTCAGGGCGCAGGCGCCGTGTACAGCTGACTGAAGGTTTTCAGCTTCGGCTATTTTCGGCGGCTCCTTAGTCATTCCTACTGCGCAAGCGCTGCACCTGCGCAGTACAGGGGGGTCCTTATCCGCCGGGGGAACTTTCTCAGCAAGACACCGGTACTACTGTGGCAGAAGGAAGGGGAGGGGCCAGTACAACTGTGCAAGACTGAAGGGGTGGGGGGGGGAATTAAAAATAAATAAAATGTTGGTTGGAGTGAGATTTTAAATTTTAAAGGGATGAAAATATAGAAGACACTTACTGGAATAGCGGTATCTCGTGGAGAAGCATTGGTCTTGGCCTTCTGGACAGGTTACCGGGACAAAGGTAATTTTTGAATTATTAAAGTAGATCCGCTGGCACTGCAGAGCCTCACCTAAAAGAAGATATATAGAGATTAGCAACACACAGACAGGGAGCCTCTAACCTCTTCTACTGACATCACACTGCCTCTCATCCACTGACATCACAAGCACACGCCCAGGACTACAGAACACCTCCACCTAATGTTATGGGGATGAGTAAAGTAGGAGGAGTTCTGTAGTCCCGAAGGAGGGAACTTGACAGGTGTGACAGCACTGTTTAGGATTTCAGCTCCCTACAGCAAGCTCGGAGCTCAGTGAATTTCTGGCAGGACCAACAAGTATATTTCTGTACTTTTGACATTTTTGAGGACGCAAAACATGGGGGGGGGGGGGGTCCGTGTATACAGAGTGTGACCCACCTCTGCACCGCTCCAACCAAACCCGCCGTATTTGGTGTTATATAACAGCTTGACCTCCAGAAGATTTATCCTCGCCCCCCACACGCCTGCATGACCAGGCCATTTTTTGTGATGCTTTAACTAACAATTTCACTGTATCCAAATACAATTTATATCATTATTGTTATTATTATTGTTATACAGGATTCATGTAAAGCCGCCAGTTTATACATTGCTTTACAACTTGAGGACAGACAGTACAAATACAATACACTTTATTACAGGAGGAATATCATTTTCTTTTGGTGGTATTTGATCACCACTGCGTTTTTTTAAATTTTTGCTAAACAAACAAAAAAAAAAAAACAGAAAATGTTGAAAAAAAATATGCATTTTTCTTTGTTTCCATTATAAAATTTTGCAAATAAATAATCTCCTTTAATAAATTTAGGCCAGAATGTATTGTACTCCATTTCTTTGGTGAAAATGACCAAAGAAATTTAAAAAAGACCGAAAATTTTAAAAATATTTAAAATCCTATATTTAATCCTCATGAGATTGTATGCCCCTCTCAAATCAAGCTTCGTGAAAACCGTTGCTCCCTTGAGGTGGTCAAATAACCCTGTAATCAACGGAATCAGATAGGCATTCATAATTGTGAAATGATTGAGACCCCTATAATAGATACAAGGTCTCAATTCACCGCTCTTCTTCTTCACAAAGAAGAAACCAGCACCAGCAGGAGACAAGGATTTGCAGATGAAACCTCGAGAAAGAGCGTCTGCAACATACTCCTCCATGGCCTTATCCTCCAAGACCAACAAAGGGTAAACCCGGCCACGAGGGGGCATGGCACCGGTGTAGAGGCAAACTGACGGCTTGACCTTTGTCATAGACATCGCTAAAATTGTGGTACTCCTCCGGCAGGGAGGAGAGTGAAGAGGTGCACAGGACCTTGGCTACCTTCTGGAAGCATGTCTCACTGCATTGTGGTGACCAGGAGAGAACCTCAGCATGGAGCCAATCAAAAGAGGGGTTGTGCCTCTGTGACCAAGGATAACCAATAACCAGTGGAAACTTAGGTAAGGAAATAACTTGGAATTGGATTATCTCATGGTGAAGAGCCCCTATGGCCATGGACAACGGAACCATCTCATGAGTCACATGGGCAAGCTGTAGAGGTCTCCCATCAAGAGCCTCAATGGCAAGTGCAGTGTCACGCAGCTGCAGCGGAATTGAGTGCTTCGATACAAAGGCAGCATCAATGAACAGGCCTGCAGCCCCAGAGTAGATTAGAACCTGTATCTCAACGGATGACTCAGCCCAAGAAAGGGTAATCAAAACCAGGGGCTTATCCTTCTGGATAACTGGGGACAAAACAACGCCACCCAAGGTCTCGGGCTTTCCCTGGACGTGTAGGTTAAGACTTCAAAAAGTGACCTGCCTGGCCACAATAAGGGCACAATCTCTCCCTCCTCCTAAAGGTTCTCTCATCTGCAGTGAGACGCGTGAAGCCCAAGTGCTTGGGTTCATCTTCACTGACCGACTCGGTACCAGGAGGCATGGGAGGTGAGGGAGGCACGGGTGGGACTGCAAAGCTCGGAGACAAATGTACAGGAGGCTTCTGCAAGCGTTCCTTAAAAGAGAGTCTTTCTCTGAGTCTGGAGTCAAGGAGGATGGCAAACGTGATCAACTTCTCCAGCTCAGTGGGTATATCTCGGACTACTATCCCATCCTTGATGGAATCCGAGAGACCATGAGAAAAAGCAGCCACGAGGGCCTCATTGTTCCAAGCAACCTCTGCTGCCAGAGTACGGAATTCAATGGCTTAATCGGCAACAGTGCTCGTACTCTGTTTGATGGACATGAGGCACTTGGCAGCAGAAGCGGAGCGTGCGGGAACGTCAAATACCATTTTAAAAGAAGCCACAAACTCAGAGTAACTCAAGAGAACAGGCTTTTGCGTCTCCCATAGAGGGTTTGCCCAGGCCAAGGCTCTCTCAGAAAGCAAAGATATCACAAAACCTACTTTGCTTCTGTCTGTGGGAAATGCCTGGGGCAGCATATCAAAGAATATCTCTACCTGGTTGAGAAACCCTCTGCACGGGACTGTATCGCCCCCAAATCGCTGGGGAAGCGGAGTGGAACCAGACATACCTCTTATAGAGGTAATACTCAAGGCGGGTGCCTGCACAGAGACTAGAGCAGCAGCAGGGATGGCATGCAACACAGGTTGTACCGGAGCAGCCACAGTGGGAGATTCCAGGTGAGCCGTGCGACTCAGGAGCGTTTGTAACGCTATGGCAAACTGATCCATACAGTGATCCTGCTCATCCAATCTGGAAAAAATATTACCAGCAAGTGGATTGACTGCATCTTCTAAATTCATGGCCTTCGCCTACTGTCAGAAACCATGAATTAGACTGAGACAGAAGTACAGTTAAATCACATTTGTTTAATAATAAAAAAAAGGTAAACAGAGTAAACGTAATCAAAACATAGCCAGAGTTCAGGAACCGGAACGGAGAGTCAGACAAGCCAAAACATCAGGGAGCCAGAAGGAATGTCAGCCAAGCAAGTCTTTAACAGGAACACAGGAGAGCGTCTCTAGAGATGTGACCAAGGCGATGGCAGAGATCATCTGGACTGGACAGCTTAAGTAGGCAGGACCGATGAGCAGGATCATCAACAAGTGAGTCACTGTGGAGAGATAGGAGCTGGCAATTAGCTGACGGCTGATCGGCCAGCTCAGAGAAGGAAGGGCTGAGCCCAGCCCTGACACTAAGGTGGTACTCTGGTATGTTTTAATAACATTATGGTATTTTAATCTAATCATTAATATCCTATATTCATGGTGTTAGCTCTGGTACAGTACTAAAATGAGATTAAATTTATTAAATTTCATTAAACACTGGTTTGTTCCAATATAATGTTCAAATTAACTGTTAACAAATAATTAATTTCATCAACGCCATGTCACACAGAGGAATAGACAGTTACAATTATAACTGTCATTTCATCAATGTCCACTTGATGGCCTCTTACACTTACTCTATTCACTTTAACACAATATTATTATTATTTAGTCATTTCAATTTAAGTCCTTAAAGCGGGGGTTCACCCACACCGCTAAAAAAAAAATATTAAAAGCCAGCAGCTACAAATAATGCAGCTGCTGACTTTTAATACATGGCCACTTACCTGTCCCGGGGTCCAGCGATGTCGGCAGGGGGCGCCGAGAACCCGCTCGGTTCTCGGCAGCTGCCGCCGCCATCCTAGGTGAGGGAATCACTTCCCGGTTCCCTACTGTGCATGCGCGAGTCGCGCTGCGCGTCTTAAGTGGTCCCCGCTCTCTGCTGGGAGCTGTGTGTTCCCAGCAGACAGCGCGGTGGGGACGGGAAGAGGCATAGACTCCCATGGGAGTCTATGCCGGAAGTGGGTGCAAATACCTGTCTTAAACAGGTATCTGCACCCCCCTCCCCCCTGAAAGGTGCCAAATGTGACACCGGAGGGGGGGAGGGTTCCGAAAAGCAGAAGTTCCATTTTTGTGTGGAACTCCGCTTTAAAGTGGAGTTCCACCCACTTTTACAACTCTTCAGCATCCCTCACTAAACTGTGCACTATAAACGAATCGGATATTTTATTATTTATGTTCTCAGTACCTACTGTATATCTGCTGTATTTATTTTTCACTTCCTCCTCCCTGGCCGCGGCCCATCACATCATTTCCTGTTTGCAATGCCTTCTGGGAAGGGGCGGCAACTTCCTCTGACACTGCCGTTGCTATGGAAACCTGACCTGAAACCTATTACACTGCTTGTGCTGCACTGAGCATGTGCGAGATCTGCAAGGATGAGATCCAGGAAGAAATACAGTCTGGCTTCAGATGCCCACACTTAAGATGGCCACAGCCTGCTGCAAGTTTATAAAATAACAAACTACTGCTATAAACTATCAAAACAGACCTTCGTTTACAGACTAACTTTACTAGAATACATTAAGCTTGTGTATTATAGGGGTATTTTTATTTAAAAAGTATTATTTCGGCCAGAACACCACTTTAATAAATTCATGTCCTCCTTTTATTATTATTATTTTTATGTATCTATGTATCTTCTTTGTTTGCAACTAGTAGATTGTGAGCACCCCGAGTCAATAGCAGGTTATTTAAACAATTGATTAATGTAAATCACGAGATAAAGGGTAAGGGTATAAATGCCCTCACCCAATATGGCGGAATCAGAGCTTCCTGATGATGGGCCATTGATTGGCTGAAACGTGTTGAGGCCTGATCGCGTCATCGCGACCCACTTCCGCCTGCGGCCGAACTTTCGGGAAATTGGGTAGAACCGCCTGCAGCGGTCAACCACCATTCGTGGGCCGACTTCCCCTAACAAATCACCTGCTATTCACACCGGGTGCCAGGATGTAGGCACCTTTACATGTGAGGGTAATTCTATTGTTTTTAATAACACATTTTAAAACAGTATTGCGCAATGAGGTTTCCTTCTTATTTTCATCCATCACTATGAGGCATATCTACTTCAAGAGCTACCGGTAATGGATATTTCCAGGGGTCTCCCCACACGCTTGATTGACCACACTAGCGATAGTGGGTCAACACTGAGGGGTGGGTGTACATCTGTGTGGGACACCCAGTCTGAGCACTGAGGAGCATGGATGTTTATTTGAGCATGAGCACTTGTGAACATCACTATATTGGGACAGTTACATTGCAACTATATGATTTATTTCATGTGTTATACACCATTGTCCTACACATATCACCTAGCGCGGTGAACTAGGGTTTTTCATGGTGGGAAATGGACCAAGAAACAGTCTAAAACAAATCCAATTCCTCATAAGTGACAGAAAATAGTACCGAAAACAAAGGCAATACATGGAAAGCATATTATGTCTTCTGAGAGGATCCATAAATCTTTCTACAATGGACTAAAAATAACAGAAGAACAATTCTGGGCTCTCAGTTTGGTGAAATTACTTTCTACATTGTTTCTTCTAAACTGCAACATGAATGAAGTCAGAATCATTGAAACATTTTCATTTCTTCCTGGCAGGAGCTTCAATATAAAGTAACAAATATTCAGGAGAAGAAATTGGAATAAGAAAGTCCATGTGCTGCTAGTATAGATTTTGGACTATGGACAATGCATTGTTATACACTGGACTCTAGGATAGTAAGACAAAATGTATAATATGGAAATGTTCTTACTTACCATTGATGAAGAGGAGCCCCAGGATTAGGAGAGTGATCACAGCTTTCATTTTGACGTTCAGCAGGCTCTGCTATAAACTGTGTAGTGGCCCCGGGTCCCTATATTTATAGGACTGAGGGAAGAGATACGTCACTTCTGGTCAAATTTCAAGCCACGTTTCTCACAAACATGCCTACAGTCCTGCTGTAAATATTTGATCAGTATTGCTAAACAGAATCTGTTCAGTTGGCTGTATGTACAGGAGAGGAGTGTGGAAGGTATGACAGTTGGCGGTTGACAATTACAAGATTGGGGACAGAGAATTGTTAGCTATCATTTTAGGTACCACTGTGCCAGTCCTCATTTTGTCTGACCATGACAATCTCACATTCTTGTCTGAGGCTAAATACTTATCTTCTAGAAGAGCAAGGTGGGCTCTTTTTCTGTCAAGCTTCAATTACACTGCCTTTGTAGCCGTTTGTTCCGTGTGTGCACAGAGTGAGACACCACAACACCTTCCAGTGGGTCTCCTACAACCCATACCCAATGGAGATAGGCCTTGGACCCATCTGTCTATGGATTTTATTGTGGAGTCACCCAACTCCCAGGGCAACACAGTTATTCTTATGGTGGTTGACCGGTTCTCGAAAATGCCACATTGTATTCCACTAAAGAAGTTGCCCATATCCAAAGAACTGGCATTCATTTTTGCTCGGGAGATCTTTCAGTTACATGGGCTACCCAAGGTTATCATCTCTGACAGGGGTACCCAGTTTGTCTCCAGGTTTTGTTGAGCCTTTTGTGCACAGTTAGGATTTCAGCTTTCCTTCTCCTCTGTGTATCACCCGCAGTCCAATGGGGCCGCAGAATGAGCCAACCAAGCCTTGGAGCAATTTCTGCTATATTTCTTACCTCCATAACAACTGGTCAGACCTCCTACCTTGGACAGAACTTGCTCACAATAGTGCCGTCAATACCGCTTCCCCATTGTCTCCGTTTATGGTGAATTATGGTTTCCAACCATCCTTGTTGCCTGACTTGGTTGTTCCTCAAAGAATTCCTGCATTAGAGAAGCATCTCTGTGATCTTTGTTCCACTTGGGTGCAGGTCCAAGAGTCCTTGCAACATACCAGTGAGAGGTACAGACTCCATGCTGACTGCCGATGCCTACCTGCACCTTCCTATCAGGTTGGGGAGAGGGCCTGACTGTCATCTTATAACCTCCGACTTTGTGTTTCCTCACTGAAACTGGCACCACGATTTATTGGGCCTTTCCGTACTCAGTAAGATCAACCCAGTGGCTTACGCACTAGACCTTCCTTCTAACATGCGTACTTTAAATGTTTTTCATGTCTCCTTATTAAAACCTTTGGTGTGCAACCGCTTCACCACCTCAGTACCATGTCCCCGCCCAATGCAGGTCGAGAACCATGAGAGGTATGCGATGCGATGCAGGTTCGTGGGCGCATACAGTACCTGGTTCATTGAAAAAGGGTACAGTCCGGAGGAACGCTCTTAGGTCTCATCCTTGGACGTACATGCTCCTGTCCTCCTCCGTGCTTTCCATAGACGTCGGCAGACCACCCTCAAACCTGGTGGTCCTCCAAGGGGGAGGGGTCTTTGAAGAGGGGGTACTGTCAGAGCTGGGCTCTCCGCCCTTCCTTGTCTGTGCTCAGGTTGCTCAGCTGTCAGTTAATTGCCAGTACTCATCGTTCCACAGTGGCTCACCTCTTGATCGTCTCCTGCTCGTCAGTCAAGCCCACAGCCAGCCCCTTCTGGCTATTTAAACTGCCTGGTTCAGTTATTCAATGCCTTTGCCTTGGTCAACATATCTAGAGGCTCTCTGCTGTGTTCCTGTTGAAGACTTGCCTGGCTGATGTCCCTTCTGGTTCTTGATCGTGTCTGCTGCCTCTGACTACGCTGATCTCTGGCTTCCTGATTTCCTGGCTTGTTCTGACTACCAGATTTGGCTACCGAACCCTGGCTATGTTTTGACCACGTTTACCAGTTGTACCATTTTTACTATTTTATTAAAAGGTGTGATTTTTACAGAATTTTCTGTCTCTGTCTGTTTCATGGTTTCTGACACCTGAGTAATTATGTAACTATATCTCCCTTAGCGCTGCTCAGCACAGGACTCAGAAGATGTGCTTTATGGTAATTATTGTTTCTGCAGCATATTACATTTAGAAATAAAAAAAAGAAAAAGCGGGCCTCACTCTATGGATCACTTGGTTTTTTCTCTGCCGTCACTTTTCTATGTTTTCATATTACTCTTTTGATTTACCGATTTCCACCCAGCCATTAAAGTATCATTTTAAGTTTATGTGCCCGTTCAGTTGCACAATTTGGTGATGCCTGTGTCCCTTGGACACAGCGCATCAACGATTGACAGATGGGCTCTCTGATTGGCCTTTCTGATCACATGATGGCTGTGTCCAATCACAGCCATCATGTAATGTAAACAAAAGTTCCTATCAGTTGACCGGGTCTGTTTCTCCTCAGACAGAGGCCACGAATGAGGAGAAGGAGAGCAGATCTGTGTTGCCAGCCAGGGATTAGTGAGTTTTGAAGCATTTTACATTGCTTTCACACACTGATCACCCAGCCAGTGTCCCCAGTGTACATTATCATCTGTCACAGTGTCACATCCATATCTGTCACAGTCTACCAGTATACATTAACATCTGTCACAGTGAACCAGTGTTCCATCCACATCTGTCAGTGAACCAGTGTCCCATCAACATTTGTCAGTGTACCAGTGTCTCATCAACATATATCACAGTGTACCAGTATCCCATCAATATCTGTCACAGCGTCCCAGTGCACAGCAACATCTGCAATAGTTTCCCACTGCAACATCAACATCTGTCGCTGACTGTAGTGGACCGTCAACATCTGTCGCTGTCTGTAGTGGACCGTCAACGTCTGCCGCTGTCTGTAGTGGACCGTCAACATCTGTCGCTGTCTGTAGTGGACCGTCAACATCTGTCGCTGTCCTTAGTAAACCATCAACATCTGTATGTGTCCTAGTGCACCAACATTGGCCATTGTGTCCCAGTGGACCATAAACAACTGTTATAGTATCCTAGTGCACAATCAACATCTGTCAGTGTCCCATTGGACCATCAACATCTGTCTCATTGTCCCAGTGGACCGTCAACATCTGTCACAGTGTACCAGTGCACAGTTAGGATGAGCGGAGCACTCCCCGGTTCGGTTCGCAGCAGAACTTGCAAACAAGCAAAAAATTTGTTCGAACACGCGAACACCGTTAAAGTCTATGGGACACGAACATGAATAATCAAAAGTGCTCATTTTAAAGGCTTATATGCAAGTTATTGTCATAAAAAGTGTTTGGGGACCTGGGTCCTGCCCCAGGGGACATGGATCAATGCAAAAAGATTTTTTTAAAACGACCATTTTTTCAGGAGCAGTGATTTTAATAATGCTTAAAGTGAAACAATAAAAGTGTAATATTCTTTTAAATTTTGTACCTTGGGGTGTCTATAGTATGCCTGTAAAGGGGCGCATGTTTCCCGTGTTTAGAACAGTCTGACAGCAAAATGACATTTCAAAGGAAAAAAAGTAATTTAAAACTACTCGTGCTTATTAATGAATTGTCGATCCGACAATACACATAAAAGTTCATTGATAAAAAAACTGCATGGGATTTCCCCACAGGGGAACCCTGAACCAAAATAATAATAAAAAAAAAAAAATGCGTGGGGGTCCCCATAAATTCCATATCAGTCCCTTCAGGTCTGGTATGGATATTAAAGG
The DNA here is from genome assembly GCA_037952835.1 of Lithobates septentrionalis. Lineage (NCBI taxonomy): Eukaryota > Metazoa > Chordata > Amphibia > Anura > Ranidae > Lithobates > Lithobates septentrionalis. The sequence continues at coordinate 804,596 of JBBDGP010003344.1, read as the reverse complement.
GAACCCCGCGCCAATTTTTTTTTTTTAAATGGCGTGGGGGTCCCCCTAAGTTCCATACCAGGCCCTTCAGGTCTGGTATGGTTATTAAGGGGAACCCCGCGCCAATTTTTTTTTAAATATGGCGTGGGGGCCCCCCTCAAAATCCATACCAGACCCTTCAGGTCTGGTATGGATTTTAAGGGGAACTCCATGCCAAAATGTAAAAAAAAAATGGCGTGGGCTCCCCCAAAAATCCATACCAGACCCTTATCTGAGCACGCAACCTGCGAGGCCACAGGAAAAGAGGGGGGGGATGAGAGAGCGGCCCCCCCTCCTGAACCATAACAGGCCACATGCCCTCAACATTGGGAGGGTGCTTTGAGGTAGCCCCCCAAAGGGGACCCCCAGATCCCGCATCCCCCGTGTGAATTGGTAATGGGGTACAAATGGACCCCTACCATTTCAGAAAAAAAGTGTCAAAAAGGTTAAAAAAAAGGTTAAAAACACAAGAGACAGGTTAAAAACACAAGAGACTGGGTGGCCCCATCCTCCGTTATGTAAGAAGTGTCAGAAGAAGCGAAGCGTCACACGGCTGAAGACTCCCACTAAGGCAGATCATGCGGACGGAGCAGAGAAGAAGCCTGGAGGAAGATGCGGGAAGAGAAGAGCGGAGGAAAAAGATGGAGAAGAAGAAGATGAAGAAGAAGATGGAGGAAGACGAAGAACACCGAAAGAACACCAGAAGAAAGAAGATGGAAGAAGAAGCCGAAAGAAGAAACTAATAAAGGACTTGTCAAAAACCATCTCTTTTTTTTTTAACCTTTTTGACACTTTTTTTGTGAAATGGTAAGGGCAAATTTGTACCCCATTACCAATTCACACGGGAGGGCGGGATCTGGGGGTCCTTTTGTTAAAGGGGGCTTCCAGATTCCGATAAGCCCCCCGCCCACAGACCCCCACAACCACCGGCCAAGGGTTGTGGGGATGAGGCCCTTCTCTCCATCAAGATGGGAACAAGGTGCTTTGGGGGGCTACCTCAAAGCACCCTCTCAATGTTGAGGGCATGTGGCCCGGTACGGTTCAGGTTGTGTGCTCAGATAAGGGTCTGGTATGGATTCTTGCGGGGACCCCATGCTATTTTTTTTTTAATATTGGCGCGGGGTTCCCCTTAAAATCCATACCAGACCTGAAGGGCCTGGTATGGAATTTAGGTGGACCCCCACGCCATTTTTTTTTTAAATCTTGGTTCGGGATTCCCCTGCGGGTAAATCGCATGCCGTTTTTATCAATGAACTTTTATGTATATTGTCGGACTGACAATTCATTATAGCCGCGAGTAGTTTTAAATGACTTTTTTTCCTTTGAAATGTCATTTTGCTGTCAGACTGTTCTAAACACGGGAAACATGCGCCCCTTTAAGGCATACTATAGACACCCCCAAGGTACGAAATTTAAAGGAATATTACACTTTTATTGTTTCACTTTAAGCATTATTAAAATCACTGCTCCCGAAAAAACGTCCATTTTTAAAACTTCTTTTTGCATTGATACATGTCCCCTGGGGCAGGACCCGGGTCCCCAAACACTTTTTATGACAAAACCATGCATATAAGCCTTTAAAATTAGCACTTTTGATTTCTCCCATAGACTTTTAAAGGGTGTTCCGCGGCTTTTGAATTTGCCACGAACACCCCAAATTGTTCGCTGTTCGGCGAACTGGCGAACAGCCGATGTTCGAGTCGAACATGAGTTCGAGTCGAACATGAGAAGCTCATCCCTAGTGCACAACAACATCTGCAATAGTGTCCCATTACAACATCAACACCTGTTGGTGTCCGTAGTGGACCCCCAACATCTGTCGGCCTGTCCCCAGTGGACCATTAACAACGCTCAGTGTCACAGTGCACCATCAACATCTGTCACAGTGTCAAATATAAAATTCTACGTGGTATGCGACAGGGCCAAAGGATATATATATAAATTAAAAATTTATGAGGGAAAGGACAGTCAGCTAGAGCCCCCTGGATGCACTACCAAGGGGCAAAATTGCTTGGCAACTTATAGAATCACAATTTGAGAAGGGCTATCATCTGTATGTTCTACACACTTTTCCGCCATCTCCACCTCAAACAAACTGTGGCCTGTGGGACAGCGTGACCCAACCACAAGGGCTTCCCACAAAGATTGGTTACCACAAAACTCAAAAGGGGGGTGTCAGCCAGTTGTCAACCAGTTTGCAGAATGAAGAGATACTAGCCCTTTAGTGGAGAGATAAAAGAGATCTCTATATCCTTTTCTCGGGGAACATCAAAAAAGACAAGGTCCCGTCCAAAAACCCATGTGCATACACGACTATAGCCAGTTCATGGGGGGGATAAACTATGAACGACCAAATGTTACAGCCCTACTTAGCCACCAGGAGATCAATCAACAGGTATCCATCTTTTTATTTCAGTTAGCCCTGTACAATTCTTACATCTTCTTTTGTAAGTGCACACAAAGACCTTTATGCTACCTGAAATAACAAGAGGACATTGTTACAGCCCTTCTCAACCAGGTGGCCATGCCCCCAAACAAATTTGTTCTTATTCCGTGAGCAGACTTCATTTCCCCGATATCCTCCCTCCTACCCAAATAGGTTGCAAACCCCCCACAAATGTTGTATATGTTGAAGTAACAGAATTTGATATCTGATACCACTGTCTCCAATGTCCCTCCCAACCAGGCCTCTGTATTGGAGAGTGCTTCCAGATCTATCATACATCACTACAATATTAGTAAAGTATAAGTGAAGGGAAGATATTTTTTTCAGTGTCCGCTGTTTTCCTATATGATCATGCCTCTGCTTGCCGTCTGAACTGACACTGGACTGTTTATCGACAATGCCTCTGCTTGCCATTTAAACTATCGACCATGATTCTGCCTTGCACCTGAACTGACCTCAGCCTGAAGGGGGAAAGACTCTCCAATCTATAGATCCAGAAAGTCACTCTGGAGCAGAGTTTCTGATGACTTCTCCCTAAATCTGGTTCTCCCACAATGACCTCAATGGTGAACAGTCTCAAGCCCAATGGATTCTTGCCATGATGCTATTGAAAATGTTTTCCCCTAGCCTTTAGGATATTGCGTTAGTGTTCACCAAACCTAGTTCTAAGGCACCTAGAGGTCCGTCCCACATATCATAGACCATAAATCAAAAATTGATTTCCCTTTTACGGGGCATCTGCCACTGGGCATCTATAGATGCACCCATGAAAGCTAAAGACTCACAGCCCAGTGTGCTTTTTCCACCTATGATTGAGACAGCCCACTTTTAGAAATACTGTCATGACCTGGTATGACCAGACGGTGTGGATTGCACAGAGAGAACCAAAATGCATGTAAGTGAATAATTAAGTTTATTTAAGGATAAGTGATAACAATATATAAACACCTCCAATATAAACAGTGAACAACCAACCAAACAGTGACCCACAAATAACAATAACTATATACAATATAAGGGAAGTACCGCAATCTTAAATGTAGCCAGGCCAGGGTCATTCACAGGAGATCAGCAGATAAACAAGTGCAGTTCCAGAATCACAAACGTAAGGCAGGCCGGGGTCACACACAGGGAATCAGCAGCTGGGGGAAGGTGCAAAGGTATCAGGCTACAGGGCAGGGATGCAAGGTAACAGGATGGACAGGATCAGGATCAGATGCACAGGGTAACAGGATCAGGTACACAGGTTACAGGTTGCAGAATAAGGTTCACAGGTACGGATCAGGGCACAAGGAAGATACCAGGGCCATGAGAGTAGGGATGAGCTTCGAGTTCGAGTCGAACTCATGTTCGACTCAAACATTAGCTGTTCGCAAGTTCGCCGAACACCGAACAATTTGGGGTGTTCGCGGCAAATTCGAATGCCGCGGAACACCCTTTAAAAGTCTATGGGAGAAATCAAAAGTGCTAATTTTAAAGGCTTATATGCAAGTTATTGTCATAAAAAGTGTTTGGGGACCCGGGTCCTGCCCCAGGGGACATGTATCAATGCAAAAAAAAGTTTTAAAAACGGACGTTTTTTCAGGAGCAGTGATTTTAATAATGCTTAAAGTCAAACAATAAAAGTGTAATATCCCTTTAAATTTCGTAGCTGGGGGGTGTCTATAGTATGCCTGTAAAGGGGCGCATGTTTCCTGTGTTTAGAACAGTCTGACAGCAAAATGACATTTCGAAGGAAAAAACTCATTTAAAACTACCCGCGGCTATTAATGAATTGCCGGTCCGACAATACACATAAAAGTTCATTGATAAAAACGGCATGGGAATTCCCCACAGGGAAACCCCGAACCAAAATTAAAAAAAAAAAAAATGACGTGGGGGGGTCCCCCTAAATTCCATACCAGGCCCTTCAGGTCTGGTATGGATATTAAGGGGAACCCCGGCCAAAATTATAAAAAAAAAAATGACGTGGGGTTCCCCCTAAATTCCATACCAGACCCTTCAGGTCTGGTATGGATTTTAAGGGGAACCCCGCGCCAAAAAAAAAAAAAAAAACGGCGTGGGGTTCCCCCAAAAATCCATACCAGACCCTTATCCGAGCACGCAACCTGGCAGGCCGCAGGAAAAGAGGGGGGGACGAGAGTGCGCCCCCCCCCCCTCCTGAACCATACCAGGCCACATGCCCTCAACATTGGGAGGGTGCTTTGGGGTAGCCCCCCAAAACACCTTGTCCCCATGTTGATGAGGACAAGGGCCTCATCCCCACAACCGTGGCCGGTGGTTGTGGGGGTCTGCGGGCGGGGGGCTTATCGGAATCTGGAAGCCACCTTTAACAAGGGGACCCCCAGATCCCGGCCCCCCCCTGTGTGAAATGGTAAGGGGGTACTTACCCCTACCATTTCACTAAAAAACTGTCAAAATAGTTAAAAATGACAAGAGACAGTTTTTGACAATTCCTTTATTTAAATGCTTCTTCTTTCTTCTATCTTCCTTCATCTTCTTCTTTTTCTGGTTCTTCTGGCTCTTCTGGTTCTTCCTCCGGCGTTCTCGTCCAGCATCTTCTCCGCGGCATCTTCTATCTTCTTCTCCTCGGGCCGCTCCGCACCCATGGCATGGGGGGAGGCTCCCGCTCTTCTCTTCATCTTCTTCTTCATCCTCTTCTCTTCTTCATCTTCTTCATCTTCTTCATCTTCATCTTCTCTTCTTAATTTTCTTCTCCGAGCCGCTCCGCATCCATGCATGGAGGGAGGCTCCCGCTGTGTGACGGCGTCTCCTCGTCTGACGGTTCTTAAATAACGGGGGGCGGGGCCACCCGGTGACCCCCCCCCCTCTGACGCACGGGACATGACGGGACTTCCCTGTGGCATTCCCCGTGACGTCACAGGGAAGTCCCGTCAAGTCACCGTGCGTCAGAGGGGGGCGGGGTCACCGGGTGGCCCCGCCCCCCATTATTTAAGAACCGTCAGACGAGGAGACGCCGTCACACAGCGGGAGCTTCCCTCCATGCATGGATGCGGAGCGGCCCGGAGAAGAAAATTAAGAAGAGAAGATGAAGATGAAGAAGATGAAGAAGAGAAGAGGATGAAGAAGAAGATGAAGAGAAGAGCGGGAGCCTCCCCCCATGCCATGGGTGCGGAGCGGCCCGAGGAGAAGAAGATAGAAGACGCCGCAGAGGAGATGCTGGACGAGAACGCCGGAGGAAGAACCAGAAGAGCCAGAAGAACCAGAAGAAGAAGAAGATGAAGGAAGATAGAAGAAGCATTTAAATAAAGGAATTGTCAAAAACTGTCTCTTGTCATTTTTAACTATTTTGACACTTTTTAAGTGAAATGGTAGGGGTAAGTACCCCCTTACCATTTCACACAGGGGGGGGGCGGGATCTGGGGGTCCCCTTGTTAAAGGGGGCTTCCAGATTCCGATAAGCCCCCCGCCCGCAGACCCCCACAACCACCGGCCACGGTTGTGGGGATGAGGCCCTTGTCCTCATCAACATGGGGACAAGGTGTTTTGGGGGGCTACCCCAAAGCACCCTCCCAATGTTGAGGGCATGTTGTCTGGTACGGTTCAGGAGGGGGGGCCGCACTCTCATCCCCCCCTCTTTTTCTGCGGCCTGCCAGGTTGCGTGCTCGGATAAGGGTCTGGTATGGATTTTTGGGGGAACCCCACGCCGTTTTTTTTTTTTTGTTTTTTTTTTTGGCGCGGGGTTCCCCTTAAAATCCATACCAGACCTGAAGGGTCTGGTATGGAATTTAGGGGGAACCCTACGTCATTTTTTTTTTAAATTTTGGCCGGGGTTCCCCTTAATATCCATACCAGACCTGAAGGGCCTGGTATGGAATTTAGGGGGACTCCCACTTCATTTTTTTTTTTAATTTTGGTTCGGGGTTTCCCTGTGGGGAATTCCCATGCCGTTTTTATCAATGAACTTCTATGTGTATTGTCGGCAATGCAATAGCCGCGGGTAGTTTTAAATGGCTTTTTTTCCTTCGAAATGTCATTTTGCTGTCAGGCTGTTCTAAACACGGGAAACATGCGCCCCTTTACAGGCATACTATAGACACCCCCCAGGTACGAAATTTAAAGGGATATTACACTTTTATTGTTTGACTTTAAGCATTATTAAAATCACTGCTCCTGAAAAAACGGCCGTTTTTAAAACTTTTTTTTGCATTGATCCATGTCCCCTGGGGCAGGACCCAGGTCCCCAAACACTTTTTATGACAATAACTTGCATATAAGCCTTTAAAATTAGCACTTTTGATTATTCATGTTCGTGTCCCATAGACTTTAACGGTGTTCGCGTGTTCGAGCAAACTTTTTTCCTGTTCGCATGTTCTGGTGCGAACCGAACAGGGGGGTGTTCGGCTCATCCCTACATGAGAGCAATCATGAGCCGGGTATTTATATGAATGCCTGTAATTAGCCTCAAGTGACACCTGAACGCAGGAGGTGCTGTCTGCTCCACAGTGCCAGGAAACACCTGCTGATGGACACTGGTATTACAGCCAAAGGATCCAACAGTGCCACCAACAGGCGAATCCCTCCACTACAGATCCAGAGTGTTGGAAGACACCCGCTGGTGGACACTGGTACTGCGATCCAAGAGACCGACAGCATCACCAACGGGCAAACCCTTTCCTGACAAATACATTCAACCAGGGGCTACATCCATGGAGTCCAGCTGTCCACTTGGGCCCACACTTTCTTCTCTACCTGGGGCAGGGGATAGTCTTCCATTAGTAGCTTGTTATAGACAGCTAGAGGGATCTCCTCTGGTGCCAATTGTCACACAGAGGCAACCTAGGCCAGTGGAAGGTTTAGAGGAGAATGGTCTAGGGGCCTGCAGCCTTGCTAGTAACTCCTTTAAATCCACACCACCCATCCCATTAGAATTTTTTAGGTGAAGCCCTCCCTTTGGGGGCTGTAGAATACAAGCCAAACAGTCAGAGGAGTGTGACACTCTCCAGGGTCTTAAAAAGAAATCAGGGATCCTCATTAAACAGGCCGAGAAAGGTGGAGGACTTGTTATGCAGACTAGGGAAGCCTACCTAGCTGAAGACAAAAGATTATTAGAAGACATAAACACATATGAGAGATTGTCTGGTGACCCTGTCCTAACTTATAAGACAGCATTGAAAACTCTGTTGGACCAGGCTTTAGCCAAAAAGGTGATCAATAAACACGAATGGCAATTCCTTTTTAGTGCCTTCCCCAAGACCCTCCGCTTCTATCAAATCCCGCATATCCATAAGAATGCTGCCAACGCTCCAGGGAGACCCATTGTGGCCAGGATGGGTAGTCTCAAAAGTAATCTAGGTTGCTACATTGACCATTTCCTCCAGGATTCTGTCACCCAGTTGCCTTTGGTGACGGATTGTGGCCACATGTTAAAGATTCTCTCCAACTACATGTGGGTCTCTTGAGCACACCTCCATTCAACATCAATATGGACTCCAAGCAGTTCCATTTTTCCTTGGTCACGATCCCAACATGCACCCTTTACAGGGTAGGTGTTTACTAGAGTGTATACAATTTACTTAGGAGCATAACTACTTCAGTTTCATGGGATCCTTTTATAGACAGGTCCAGGGTAATGCGATAGGGGGCCAAGTTCACCCCTAGCTATGCTAATTTATTCATGGATTTTTGGGAATATCATTACACTTGGAACAATAACCCTTTTAGGGAAAATCTTGTCATATTCACTCGCTACATTGATTATAGTCTCATCATTTGGGATGGGTCTGACAAGGCCCTCAATGCCTTCATCCGTCACTGTCAGTCCAACCCATATGGTAGAGAGTGATTAGGTGTCCTGGGAGCCGCATCTCAAGTCAAAACCCGCTGTATGATAGTGAGTAGCAGTCTAAGCCTGGACCCCCTCCAGGCCACGCCCTTAGGGCTAGACTGGCATTCACTATCATACAGCAGGTTTTGACTAGATGTGCGGCTCCCGGGACACCTAATCACTCTCTACCATTGCCAGGAGCATAGAGGAGCTCTATTCCTGGCCAGGACTCACAGCGGTGGGCACATGACCCCATTCCGATACAGCCTGAGCAGCTCACACACATTGTATATGTTGCTGACGCTCAGTGGTTAGTACTCCTTGACTTTAAGAGCATGGTGGGGGAACTCCTATCTACATGCCCAAAGAAACTATCACCCCAACAGGATACGCAATGTGCCAGTTAGTCAATTCTGCAGATTGTGGCATACATGCACCAAATTGGAAGACTACGGGGAACAAGCAGGGGTCCTAAGGAGGGGTACAGTTTATTTATTTATTTTATTTTATTTATTATTTATTTAGAGAAGGGGTACAGTTCAGAAAAGATTGAGGAGGCTTTCCCTAGATATAAACAGAAATATGCATCTGCTACCACCGCTTGGCATGATGAATCCTGAGATACATTAATAGAGCCTTTGATATCAGGAGAGCTATCCTTAAAAAATTAGAATATCTTGCAGTCTGATCCTATTCTTTTCACTTGTCTACCTGACAGGCCCAATGTTGCTTTTAGAAAACCCCACGACTTGCGCATTATGTGTTTGACCAGCATGTGAGGTCATGTGGTACCGTATAAGGGGTCATGGGATCTGATCGATCAACTCATCCAATTAGGAAATGTATTAATTGCGTGGTTCCAATTTGTGATTTATGGTCTGTTACGCCAGTGTGGGTTATTTTATATGGGACGGACCTCTAGGTGTCTCAGAACTAGGTTTGGTGAACACAAGCATAATATTCTGAAGGCTAGAGGGAAACATTCCCTTCCTTGACATTTTCAGGAGAATCATGGGAAGAATCCATTGGGCTTGAGTCTGTTCGGTGTTGAGGCCATTACGGGACATCCAGATTTAGGGGGACGTCATCAGAAACTCTGCTAAAGAGAGACTCTCTGGATCTATAGGTTAGGGATTTTTTCCCCGTCTGGCCTCAATGAGGACTTGGAGATCCATTCAGTGGTATGATTGGGTCCAGGTACCCTACAAAAGTTTTTTATTAGTTGGGGTATTAGGTTTCAGGTGAGATAGGAAGCCCTCACACACATTTCTATCTTTGTGCACTAACCATAGTTGTTGTTAACATTCAGTTTAGTGGGCATTATTAATTTAAATTGGGTACTATCCTGGAATAGGTCATTTAGTGGATTGGTGTGGTTTGAGATTGGCATTTTTATTTTTAATTTTAATTGCCAATTTTTAATTGACAAATAGTGTACAGTTATTCTTTGTTCATGTCAGAACTGTTATGGAAAGAAATATACATATTTTATCTATAGGAGTTCTTACCAGGTCAAAGACAGGGCCGGTGCTACCACTAGGCGGACTAGGCAGCCGCCTAGGGCGCACTTCCACCTAGGGCGCCCGGCCACTGGTGACCCTCTACCCTCTCTCTGCAGCCAGCTTAACACAACAGGCAGCTGCTCCTGAGGCCCTCCGTACAGTGTCAGAGGTGCAGCGGCAGCGGGCGTGCCGCCTGTGACAGTGCCTGACTGAATCAAATGGAGGAAGATAAGGAGACAACCCCGGCTGTACTGCGCGCCTCTGATCATCAGTGCCAGGCTGCCAGTGACCTGTCTGTCTGTTTCCCACCATGCATGGTCACTGTCATGTCTGTCACCAGCAGTTTCTGATGTCCTGCTACAGCCAGCTCTGCCTCTCTGCCCACTGCCGCACGTACGGTCCCCCTCCCCCCCACCTCCCCCGGTCGCTCTCCCTCCTGGCCTTGCCTGTCCACCTGAACAATGGCAGGCGTAAGTGGAGACACTGGCGGCGCTCCGGGCTTGGTGACAGTGGTGCCTGCCTGGATTTGAGGCTGGCAGCGTTTAAAACTGTTTGTTCCTCACACTGGTAGCGGTAAAGTCACGTCCTCAGATGCAGAGAGACTAATATGCAGCTGCAAAGGTGAGCCCCAGTCAGAACCTGCTAAGTAAAAGTTTTCACTGTTACTGAAATTGCATAATAATGTTTGTATAAAGTATATACAGATATAGTGTATAATTATCTGCCAATCACTGATCTGTGTGTACAGAGGGCCCTCCTCCATGGTAGGCTGCATTTGATCGGTGCTGGTGAGGCTGCATTTGATCGTTGCTGGTGAGGCTGCATTTGATCGTTGCTGGTAAAGCTGCATTTGATCGGTGCTGGTGAGGCTGCATTTGATTGACGTTGGTGAGGTTGCATTTGATCAGTACTGGTGATGCTGCATTTGATTGGCGTTGGTGAGGTTGCATTTGATCAGTACTGGTGAGGCTGAATTTGATCGGCGTTGGTGAGGTTGCATTTGATCAGTACTGGTGAGGTTGCATTTGATCAGTACTGGTGAGGCTGCATTTGATCGGTGCTGGTGAGGTTGCATTTGATCAGTACTGGTGAGGCTGAATTTGATCGGCGTTGGTGAGGTTGCATTTGATCGGTGCTGGTGAGGTTGCATTTGATCAGTACTGGTGAGGCTGCATTTGATCGGCGTTGGTGAGGTTGCATTTGATCGGTGCTGGTGAGGTTGAATTTGATCGGCGTTGCTGAGGTTGCATTTGATCGGCGTTGGTGAGGTTGCATTTGCACTGTACTGGTGAGGCTGCATTTGATCGGTGCTGGTGAGGTTGCATTTGATCAGTACTGGTGAGGCTGCATTTGATCGGCATTGGTGAGGTTGCATTTGATCGGCGTTGGTGAGGTTGCATTTGATCAGTACTGGTGAGGCTGAATTTGATCGGCGTTGGTGAGGTTGCATTTGATCAGTACTGATGAGGCTGCATTTGATCAGTACTAGTGGGGCTGCATTTGAACGGCACTGGTGAGGTTGCGTTTGATCGATGTTGGTGAGGTTGCATTTGATCGGTGCTGGTAGGCTGCATTTGATCGGTGCTGTTACTAGGAGTCAGGGGTGAAGCTGGGGGGGGGGGGGGCGGCAAAATGAGGTTTCGCCTAGGGTGTCAAAAATCCTTGCACCAACCCTGGTCAAAAACATGGTCATATTAATGTTTAACCAGATTTCAAACAGGTCAAAGCATGGTGTCAGCTTAAGTTTGTCTTTCTCAATAGACATTATTGGTCTACAAACAAGGATAACTGATTATAGGCTACAAGTACAGACTAAACTCCAGGAATTGTAGAGCCCTGTTCTATGAGGCATTACCCGCCAACATTACAGTGCCTTGAAAAAGTATTCATACCCCTTGACATTTTCAACATTTTGTCATGTTACCAAAAACGTAAATGTATTTTTTTTTTAATTTGTTTTTATTGAACATTTTTAAATAAAGCGTACAAACATCTGGGTTATGTCAACATGACAGTCACCCAAAAACAACGCCCACGCAGGGCCTAACATAGTTACCTGACTAACATAGTCATCTGGCTCTTGAAAATTTCCCAACTTCTTGTCCCCCCCCCCCCCCCCTCTTGTCACAGCTCAGCAGCACGGATGAGACCTGATGTATTCCCAGGAGATTTTTCCCTTTCCAGGTTGTCATACCATCACATGATCAGCCAAGAATATGTTTTTCATATTATTAAGTTCCACTCTCCATACCTTGACTAGCCAGTATATGTATTGCCTTAACATGTTTACATTACCTTGTGTCTTGCCCCCCAGTGTCACTCTGTCATGATAAGAGACCCTAGGGTGTTCACAACTTAACCCACAATATTGTCGGACTCATACCAGGCCTTCCACAGTTTATCAAATTTTTTTTCACGTCCCCTAGCCCTGTACGTGGTTTTATAGTAGGGCAACATGGAGTTAATCAACCTTTTCCAAAAACTAATATCAGGGGCATTTATGTTTTTTCCATTTAAGCAGTATGACTTTTTTACCATAGAACAAAAGGATAGTGAGTAATGTTCTCAGTGCCCTTGTTGGAACCACCTCCTCCACCAATCCCAACAAGCACACCCTCATTGTCATTGGAATGGGTACCGACAGAAGATCCGGAATGCATGATGTGACCTCTTTCCAAAAACCTTGAATGTGTGGGCATAGCCAGAAAATATGGTCAGCATTTGCTGGAGAGAAGGAACATCTCCAGCACCCTGCCAAGTCATTTCCATAAATCATAGCAAGCCTAGCTGGCATATAATAGCTTCTATGTAAAAATTTAAATTGTATCAGTCTGTCCCTTGCTGATGCCCTGTACACACAATAGGATTTTCCGACAACAAAATCCATGTTTTGGATGTTGGCTCAAACTTGTCTTGCATACACAGGGTCACACAAATTTTGTCGGAAATTCCGAACATCAAGAACGCCTTTTTTTTTTTTAAATTTTGGCCGGGGTTCCCCTTAATATCCATACCAGACCTGAAGGGCCTGGTATGGAATTTAGGGGGACCCCCCACATCATTTTTTTTTAAATTTTGGTTCGGGGTTCCCCTGTGGGGAATTCCCATGCCGTTTTTATCAATGAACTTTTATGTGTATTGTCGGACCGGCAATTCATTAATAGCCGCGAGTAGTTTTAAATGACTTTTTTTCCTTTGAAATGTCATTTTGCTGTCAGACTGTTCTAAACATGCGCCCCTTTACAGGCATACTATAGACACCCCCCAGCTACGAAATTTAAAGGGATAATACACTTTTTTTTGCATTGATCCATGTCCCCTGGGGCAGGACCCGGGTCCCTAAACACTTTTTATGACAATAACTTGCATATAAGCCTTTAAAATTAGCACTTTTGATTTCTCCCATAGACTTTTAAAGGGTGTTCCTCGGCTTTCAAATTTGCCGCGAACACCCTAAATTGTTCGCTGTTCAGCGAACTGGCAAACAGCCGATGTCGAGTCGAACATGAGTTCGTCTCGAACTCAAAGCTCCTCCCTAGTCTGGAGGTCCCCAAAAGAGGGGATGTCTTTAAGCGTTTTAACACCCTTGAGCACCCAAATCATAGGATCTGGCAAGTTATAGAAATGAGGCAGCGTGTGATTCATCCATTTTGGGGTAGATGGGGAGATCCCCTGATAACTGGGTAATGCTAATTTTACCGCTAGTCCCCATGCTTTAATAGTGGCCGTCATCGTCAAGGTTATTGGCAAGTCGGATTTGGTACCCCTAAACAATGCCAGGCGTAAGCCTTCATAGGACCCAAGATGGGCCGCCTTCAACACTGTGGCTGCGTCTCCATCATCTGACAGTAACCACCTACGGGCAAACACCATTTGGCCTGCCAGATAGTATTTATGCCAGTCCGGCAGTGCCAAACCTCCCTGATTCCCTGGTTCCTGCAGCACTTTAATTCCTATCCTAGGGGGTTTAGGTGCCCAGAGGAACGCACCAACAATCCCTTCTATCTGTTTGAAGTATGACTTTGGTATCCACACTGGCGCATGTCTGAGGAAGTATAAGATAACCGGAAGGACTTTCATTTTAAGCAGGCTGCTTCTTCATATTAAGGATAGTGGTAATTTGATCCAGCCCTGTACTTTCTGTTTAAGGAAAGTCAACAATGGAAGTAAATTTAAAGAAAGGTAGTCATGCACATTTGTAGTAATTTTCACCCCCAGATATTTGAGAGACTCCACCCACTGCAATGGCAGATCCGGATCAGCTCTCTCTTTGGCTTTTGCGTCCAATGGCAGGATGGATGACTTACTCCAGTTTACTCTGAGCCCTGAGAATGTGGCAAATTCATCTAAGATTGCCAGAACCGCCTTTAAGGTGTCCCCCGGGTCATTGAGAAACAGGAGCATGGTGTCACCATATAAAGCCAAGGTCTCATGAATTGTTCCCACTTTTATTGCCTGTACATCCCTTGAAGATCTCAGGGGCTCCATCACCAGGGCAAAGAGGAATGGGGACGACAGGCACCCCTGTCTGGTGCCCCTAAATTGCGGCCTGAATTCCCATGACTTCTAATACCCTAAACATGAACCTCCAGTCAACAGAATCAAAGGCTTTTTCTATATCTATAGACACTACAATTCTAGTATCTGAGTCAGTAGGTGGGAGTCGCAGGTGGTCGAATAGTCTTCAAAAGTTCGTGTCAGTCGACTTCCCAGGCATGAACCCCATCTGGTATATGTTGACTATTGTTGGGATAGCTTTAGCTAGTCTGGTCGCTGGTTTGGTTTGGTTAGGATCTTGAAATCCGTGTTTAAAAGTCCTATGGGGCGATATGATGCACATTCGATCGGGTCTTTCCCTGGTTTTAATAATAGGATCATATGCGCCTCTAGCATGGAATTTGGTAAGGAGGAGTTATCTATGCAATATTCTAATAACCAGTTAAATCTCATAGCCAACTGTTCTACATTAGCTTTGTTAAAATCTGCGGGAAACCTGTCCGGTCCTGGGGCTTTGTTGGGCGGGAAGGCAAAAATTGCTGCCTGTACCTCCTTAATCGTTATCTTGGCCTCTAGTGCATTACAATCCTCCTCAGACAGTTTTGGGAGAGGTAACCTTGCCTGCAACGAGTCTAATGCCACTGAGTCATAGCTAGGGATGGGTGAGTACTAGGGATGAGCCGAACACCCCCCTGTTCGGTTCGCACCAGAACAGGAAAAAAGTTTGTTCGAACACGTGAACACCGTTAAACTCTATGGGACACGAACATGAATAATCAAAAGTGCTAATTTTAAAGGCTTATATGCAAGTTATTGTCATAAAAAGTGTTTGGGGACCCGGGTCCTGCCCCAGGGGACATGGATCGATGCAAAAAAAAGTTTTAAAAACGGCCATTTTTTCAGGAGCAGTGATTTTAATAATGCTTAAAGTCAAACAATAAAAGTGTAATATCCCTTTAAATTTCGTAGCTGGGGGGTGTCTATAGTATGCCTGTAAAGGGGCGCATGTTTCCTGTGTTTAGAACAGTCTGACAGCAAAATGACATTTCGAAGGAAAAAACCCATTTAAAACTACTCGCGGCTATTGCATTGCCGACAATACACATAGAAGTTAATTGATAAAAACGGCATGGGAATTCCCCACAGGGGAACCCCGAACCAAAATTTAAAAAAAAATGACGTGGGAGTCCCCCTAAATTCAATACCAGGCCCTTCAGGTCTGGTATGGGTATTAAGGGGAACCCCGGGCAAAATTTAAAAAACAAATGACGTGGGGTTCCCCCTAAATTCCATACCAGACCCTTAAGGTCTGGTATGGATTTTAAGGGGAACCCCGCGCCAAAAAAAAAAACGGCGTGGGGCCCCCCCAAAAATCCATACCAGACCCTTATCTGAGCACGCAACCTGGCAGGCCGAAGGAAAAGAGGGGGGGACGAGAGTGCGGCCCCCCCTCCTGAACCGTACCAGGCCACATGCCCTCAACATTGGGAGGGTGCTTTGGGGTAGCCCCCCAAAACACCTTGTCCCCATAGTGATGAGGACAAGGGCCTCTTCCCCACAACCCTGGCCGGTGGTTGTGGGGGTCTGCGGGCGGGGGGCTTATCGGAATCTGGAAGCCCCCTTTAACAAGGGGACCCCCAGATCCCGGCCCCCCCTGTGTGAAATGGTAAGGGGGTACTTACCCCTACCATTTCACTAAAAAACTGTCAAAAATGTTAAAAATGACAAGAGACAGTTTTTGACAATTCCTTTTTTTAAATGCTTCTTCTTTCTTCTATCTCCCTTCATCTTCTTCTTCTTCTGGTTCTTCTGGTTCTTCCTCCAGCGTTCTCGTCCAGCATCTCCTCCGTGGCGTCTTCTATCTTCTTCTCCTCGGGCCGCTCCGCACCCATGGCATGGGGGGAGGCTCCCGCTCTTCTCTTCATCTTCTTCCTTCTTCTCTTCTTCTCTTCTTCATTTTCTTCTCCGGGCCGCTCCGCACCCATGCTGGCATGGAGGGAGGCTCCCGCTGTGTGATGGCGTCTCCTCGTCTGACGGTTCTTAAATAATGGGGGCGGGGCCACCCGGTGACCCCGCCCCCTCTGACGCACGGTGACTTGACGGGACTTCCCTGTGGCATTCCCCGTGATGTCATGTCGTGAAGGAAGAAGATGAAGAGAAGAGCGGAAGCCTCCCCCCATGCCATGGGTGCGGAGCGGCCCGAGGAGAAGAAGATAGAAGACGCCGTGGAGGAGATGCTGGACGAGAACGCCGGAGGAAGAACCAGAAGAACCAGAAGAAGAAGAAGATGAAGGAAGATAGAAGAAAGAAGAAGCATTTAAATAAAGGAATTGTCAAAAACTGTCTCTTGTAA
This sequence comes from Lithobates septentrionalis, assembly GCA_037952835.1. NCBI lineage: Eukaryota > Metazoa > Chordata > Amphibia > Anura > Ranidae > Lithobates > Lithobates septentrionalis. Next base: position 787,992 of record JBBDGP010003344.1, on the reverse strand, counting down.
TTTTTAACATTTTGACAGTTTTTTAGTGAAATGGTAGGGGTAATTATCCCCTTACCATTTCACACAGGGGGGGGTCGGGATCTGGGGGTCCCCTTGTTAAAGGGGGCTTCCATATTCCGATAAGCCCCCGCCCGCAGACCCCCACAACCACCGGCCAGGGTTGTGGGGATGAGGCCCTTGTCCTCATCAACATGGGGACAAGGTGTTTTGGGGGGGCTACCCCAAAGCACCCTCCCAATGTTGAGGGCATGTGGCCTGGTATGGTTCAGGAGGGGGGCTCTCTCGTCCCCCCTCTTTTCCTGCGGCCTGCCATGTTGCGTGCTCGGATAAGGGTCTGGTATGGATTTTAGGGGGAACCCCACGTCATTTTTTTTTAAAATTTTGGCCGGGTTCCCCTTAATATCCATACCAGACCTGAAGGCCTGGTATGGAATTTAGGGGGACTCCCAAGTCATTTTTTTTTTAATTTTGGGTTCGGGGGTTCCCCTGTGGGGAATTCCCATGCCGTTTTTATCAATGAACTTCTATGTGTATTGTCGGCAATGCAATAGCCGCGAGTAGTTTTAAATGGGTTTTTTCCTTCGAAATGTCATTTTGCTGTCAGACTGTTCTAAACATTGGAAACATGCGCCCCTTTACAGGGATACTATAGACACCCCCCAGCTACGAAATTTAAAGGGATATTACACTTTTATTGTTTGACTTTAAGCATTATTAAAATCACTGCTCCTGAAAAACGGCCGCTTTTAAAACTTTTTTTTGCATTGATCCATGTCCCCTGGGGCAGGACCCGGGTCCCCAAACACTTTTATATGACAATAACTTGCATATAAGCCTTTAAAATTAGCACTTTTGATTTCTCCCATAGACTTTTAAGGGTGTTCCGCGGCATTCGAATTTGCTGCGAACACCCCAAATTGTTCGCTGTTCGGCGAACTTGCGAACAGCCAATGTTCGAGTCGAACATGAGTTCGACTCGAACTCGAAGCTCATCCCTAGTGAGTACAAGGCTGAAAAGAAATCAATAAACTCCTGCATAATGATTGATGGGTCAGTGACCAGATTGCCCCCCTTATCTTTAATAACAGGAATATGTGTAATAGGGTGATGGTCTGCCACCAACATAGCCAGGAATTTACCATTCTTATCCCCTTCTGCAAATACCGTATGTGCAGTTTTTGTAATTTTCGAGCTTGTCATGTAGAGATATGCGCCTCCGTGCTTCCAGCAGAGCCTCAAGTAAGGCCCCATTAGGGGATTCCGCATGAGCCTCCGCACAATCTCTCTCTCATAGTCTCTCTCTCGCTGCTCTAAAGTGTTGAGCTCTTCATTTTCATTAACACGTGCTGTTTTAATGGCTGATATGCATTCACCTCTAGCTACCGCCTTAAAGGTGTCCCATACCATTGGTGGTTCGGAGGTATCAACATTCGTGGACCAGTATGTCTTAATTGTTTCCTCTAATTGGGCTGCCACTTGTTCGTTTTGTAACCAGCTAGGAGAGAGACGCCATCCTCCCCTCCTTGACCCTGCCCGGAAAGAACAGGGCAAGAGAGAGAGGATTATGATCTGACGATCCCCCCCGCCAACTATTCAACACTCTCCACATATTGTAAGATTCTATCATTACCAAAGGCCAGATCAATTCAGGCTGCGGATCTGTGTGTCGTTGACATGTGAGAGTAGCATCTAGCTGTCGGCTGCTTCCATCTCCACAACTCGACCAAACCATCCATAGAGGCCCGTCCATTTAGGTCAGACGGGCTCCCCCTATTCGGATTAGAAGAGTTCAATGCTGCATCTAATATGGCATTGAAATCCCTCATCAGAAGCAGGGGAAGATGTAAGCACTGAGCCAGTTAGCATGTCATATAACAACTGAGCCTGGAATGGAGGAGGCATATAAACATTTACCAATAATAATTGACAGTAGTACACATCTAACACCACCGCCACATATCCCCCCCCCCCCCCATTGACTGGATGGTACAGGGAATTGCTCTACTAATAAGCATGGAAACTCCTCTGGCAAAGGTGGAGTAGGTAGAGTGCAAGGCTCTCTGGATCCGCGGTTTGCGTAGCATCATTACCCTGCTTCCATCAAGATGTGTCTCCTGTAAGAAAATTATGTGCGGTTTTCACTGTTTTAAGTATTGGAATACAGAGGCCCTCTTAAATTTGTGGTTCAGGCCCCTGACAATTCCAAGACACAATGTTTAGTTTATCAGCCATTATTCCATACACTAGTAGATACATTGCTATAGTATTAAAGTGGAACCCCTCCCTCCTTCGCATTGATGACCCTCCCCATTTGTCTGCATCTTGAAATAAAATACCTCAGAGCAGTTTCAGATGTATGAGCTGTACAATTAAAACATCCCCCCCCCCCCCACTATAATACCAGAAACCATACCTGAAAAAACAAAAAAAAGTTCTGGCATGTAGCTCCACCCCAAAAACCATTGTGGAAAACCTTGCAGTGAGTTCTAGCCGCATTGATCAAAAGCCCGGCAGAGTCTTCTCTGGTGTTGTCGCATTCTCCTTGTGCTCTGACCAAAACATAGGGTGGAGCTGCAGAGCAGATAAGAACTAAAAAAATATAGAGACCAGCAGGGTCAATGCCTCTGTGGGAAGGCACCTCCCCTGGTATAAGCCAAAATGATAACCCTTGGGGAGTGGAGCAAAAAATTAAATGGATAAAGAGAAAAATAAAAATAAAAATCAGCATAAGACAGGGGATCCAGAAAAAAAAATGAAAACCACTTAAGTCAGGAGTATAAGAAAAGAGACTCCTTGGGTCGGTAGTGGAGAGAGATCTTCCATAAGAGTGTGTACCTTTTCCTTCACAGTAATCCTGTCAGGGAGCCCAGGTTTGTAAGCGCTCCATCCTGAGCCGAGTTTGTCGCTCTCCCTCAGTTGCTTACATGTGTTGACTGTTGGGTATGGCTCCCCTGCGTTCAGCTAAGTGGTGACTTTCATTTGGCTTGACCTTCAGCCCGCCTGGAAATGTAGCTCAACGTCTTGTGTAAGTATAAGTGCAATTACAGTTAACAGGCACAAGAGGCGCTAACAGAGTCCTGGGCAGTTTGACCTCCCAAGACCAATAACTTGCAGCTAAGTATTCCGCATCTAGGAGAGTTCCTTGTCCAGCCAGTCGCACGCTTCTGCAGGATTTTCAAAAACTTCACACTGCCTTTGTTTTGGACCCGGAGCCTGCTTGGGGAGCCTGCTTGGGTATAGCAAGCTATATTGTATCTCCTTTTTACGGAGCCTTCTGCGTATATCATGTTGTTGAGTGGCCGCGGAAAAGTCAGGGAATAATATCACCCGAGCGTTTTCGTGCTTTAATTCTTGAGTCTTCTTGGACTGGGCCAATATCATGTCCCTGTCCCTGTAATTTAGAAACCTGACCAGGAATGGTCTGGGGAAGGCTCCTGGAGGTCTGTTACCCGTGGGGACCATGTGTGCTCTTTCTACAACATAAGTGGGGGGTAAATCTTTCAGTGAGAGCAGGTTTTTAAATAGGGCTTCAGTAAACAGTACTGGCTTGTCTCCCTCCGTTCCCTCAGGCAGGCCCACCAGCCTGATATTGTTCCTCCTTTGACAATCCTCAGCATCGTCAGCCCTGCGCTGGAGGATCGCACCAGAGTTCAGCAAGGTGGGTACTCTGTGTGTGAGATGTGTCCTCGACCCCTGAGACCCTGTCTTCCACCGTGGTGAGCCTGCCCTGATCTTGTCAAGATCGTGTCTGATCAGCGTGCATTCAGATGATAAGTGGTCAATGCGCCCCATTAGTTCTGACTTACTAGCGTTGATGGCTTCCAGGATTGGTCTTGTAATCGCTTCTGTGTCCACCGCTAGTAGCTGTTTGCCTGCTGGGTCATTTTCAGAGCTCACCTCCGAGTGTCTCCTGCCTGCGCCATCTCTTTGCCGTCTTTTGTTTGGCACGCTGCTCAGCTTTCTGTGAAGACAAGATGGTGGGGGCGGAGTCTCGTTCTGTCTCCTTCGTGGAGCGGGTCTGGCGCTGGTCTTTGTGAGCCTTTTGGGGCTTTTTTAGAAGCGGATGAATGCATGCCCGCATTCCTCTAACCTTCCCCCACGTGGTTAGTGCACTCCAAAGCGACGGCACATAGTGGCACATAATTGTGAAGTGGAAGGAAAATGATATATGATACAAATAAATATGTGAAAAGTGTGGGGGGCATTTGTATTCAGCCCCCTTTACTCTGATACCCCTAACTAAAATCTAGTGGAACCAATTGCCTTCGGAAGTCACCTGATTAGTAAATAGAGTCCACCTGTGTGTCATTTAATCTCAGTATAAATACAGTTGTTTTGTGTAGCCCTCAGAGGTTTGTTAGAGAACCTTGGTGAATAAAAACATCATGAAGGCCAAGGAACACACCGGACAGGTCAGGGATAAAGTTTTGGAGTAGTATAAAGCAGGGTCAGGTTATAAAAAAATCTCCCAAGCTTTGAACATCTCACAGAGCTCAATCCATCATTGGAAAATGGAAAGAGTATGGCACAACTGCAAACCTACCAAGACATGGCCGTCCACCTAAACTGACAGGCTGTGCAAGGAGAGCATTAACTAAGGATGGTCTGTACCCCCCCCCCCAGCTCGGTTCGGAAGAACACGGACGAACACACAAACCGCGTTAACGTCTATGGGACATGACATTGAAAAATCAAAAGCGCTAATTTTAAAGGTTAATATGCAAGTTATTGCCATAAAAATTGTTTGGGGACCTGGGTCCTGCCCCAGGGGACATGGATCAATGCAAAAAAAAGATTTAAAGACGTTTTTTTCGGGAGCAGTGATTTTACTAATGCTTAAAGTGAAACAATAAAAATGAAATATTCCTTTAAATATCGTACCTGGGGGGTGTCTATAGTATGCCTGTAAAGTGGCGCATTTTTCCCGTGTTTAGAACAGTCCGAGAGCAAAATGAAATTTCTAACGGAAAAAGGGTCATTGAAAACTGATCGCGACTGTAGTGAATTGTTGGTCCCGGCAATATAGATAAAACTCATTGAGAAAAACCGTATGGGTCCCCCCCAGTCCATTACCAGGCCCTTTGGGTCTGGTATTAATATTAAGGGGAACCCCCGAACCAAATAAAAAAAAAATTGCGTGGGGTTCCCCCCAAAATCCATACCAGGCCCTTATCCGAGCACGCAACCTGGCAGGCCGCAGGAAAAGAGGGGGATGAGCGAGCGCCCCCCTCTGGAACCGTACCAGGCCACATTCCCTCAACATGGGGAGGATGCTTTGGGGTCCCCCCCAAAACATCTTGTCCCCATGTTGATGAGGAGAAGGGCCTCATCCCTACAACCCTTGCCTGGTGGTTGTGGGGGTCTGCGGGCGGGGGGCTTACGGAATGTGGAAGCCCCCTTTAACAAGGGGACCCCCAGATCCCGCCCCCACCTATGTGAATTGGTAACGAGTACATTGTACCCCTAGATGAATGATCACACAGTAGACTAAAAAGGAGCTCCGAGGAATTCCAGGATACCTGCCTGACAGTGAGAGTTAAACTACAAGTTATGGTAGTGAAATATGTATTTGTCATTTCTCATGGAGTCCATTTTACTTGACAGGGACTTGACCTCCGGAAGGTTTTACCCTCTTCATGACAAGGCCATTTTTTGAGATACGTGACAATTGCGCGGTCGTGCAACACTGTACCCAAATAAAATGTATGTCTTTTTTTTGCTTAGAAATAGAGCTTTCTTTTGGTGGTATTTGACCACCACTGGGGTTATTTTTTTGCGCTTTAAACAAAATAAAAAATACAAACGATTTAAAAAATAATATATATATATATTTTTTTTTCTGCTATAAAACATATCCAATAAAACAATGTAAAAGATTAAATTTCTTTATAAATTTAGGCCAATATATATTTTGCTCCATATTTTTGGTAAAAAAAAGTACAATAAACGTATATTGATTGGTTTTTACATTTTTCTTTTTTTTTAAACTAATAATGGTGATGCAGCTAAATGTAGTAAATGTACGTGGGGCGGTCCGCAACTGATTAAGAGTCCATGATCCGGTAAGTAATCCAAAGAACTGATGTGTCTGATGTGTCTGAGATGTCCAGAGCGAGGACTATGTGGAGGATCCAGGGATACTTCCGACGGCCAGTCTACAAGGAAAGCCCGTCTAGATTGCCAGGACCAAAGGTGCCCAGAGTAGTCCACTCCCCACCATCAAACGGAGAACCAAACTTGGATGTATACTTCAGCACTGACCCGTTATCCTACTGAAGGAACCACAGAAACCTGCAGATGTCCAAACATCAAAGACCAAGGAGAATCAAGCTTGGATGTATATGTCAGCACTGACCCGTTATCCTACCGAAGGAACCTCAGAAACCTGCAGATGTCCAAACATCAAAGACCAAGGACTGGTGCACCAAGAGCCTACAGAGAACAAAAAAATTAGACCGAGGATGCGCTGGCAATAGTCCGGAGCCTGTGTGGACCTGTCAACGGAGGAGACCTCCATGACTTCAGATCATTGAGGTTCTGATTCTGTAATCATCCCAAATACATCAAACATGAGAATTACAAAGACAGGGATTATGTCAGAACTGTTATGAGATGAACTATATACAGTGGGGACGGAAAGTATTCAGACCCCCTTACATTTTTCACTCTTTGTTATATTGCAGCCATTTGCTAAAATCATTTAAACTCATTTTTTTCCTCATTAATGTACACACAGCACCCCATATTGTACACACACCACCCCATAATCACAGAGAAACACAGAATTGTTGACATTTTTGCAGATTTATTAAAAAAGAAAAACTGAAATATCACATGGTCCTAAGTATTCAGACCCTTTGCTGTGACACTCATATATATTAAGTCAGGTGCTGTCCATTTCTTCTGATCATCCTTGAGATGGTTCTACACCTTCATTTGAGTCCAGCTGTGTTTGATTATACTGATTGAACTTGATTAGGAAAGCCACACACCTGTCTATATAAGACCTTACAGCTCACAGTGCATGTCAGAGCAAATGAGAATCATGAGGTCAAAGGAACTGCCTGAAGAGCTCAGAGACAGAATTGTGGCAAGGCACAGATCTGGCCAAGGTTACAAAAATTTTTTTGCTGCACTTAAGGTTCCTAAGAGCACAGTGGCCTCCATAATCCTTAAATGGAAGACGTTTGGGATGACCAGAACCCTTCCTAGAGCTGGCCGTCCTGCCAAACTGAGCTATCAGGGGAGAAGAGCCTTGGTGAGAGAGGTAAAGAAGAACCCAAAGATCACTGTGGCTGAGCTCCAGATATGCAGTCGGGAGATGGGAAAAAGTTGTAGGAAGTCAACCATTACTGCAGCCCTCCACCAGTCGGGGCTTTATGGCAGAGTGGCCCGACGGAAGCCTCTCCTCAGTGCAAGACACATGAAAGCCCACATGGAGTTTGCTAAAAAAACACCTGAAGGACTCCAAGATGGTGAGAAATAAGATTCTCTTGTCTGATGAGACCAAGATAGAACTTTTTGGCCTTAATTCTAAGCGGTATGTGTGGAGAAAACCAGGCACTGCTCATCACCTGTATAATACAGTCCCAACAGTGAAGCATGGTGGTGGCAGCATCATGCTGTGGGGGTGTTTTTCAGCTGCAGGGACAGGACGACTGGTTGCAATCGAGGGAAAGATGAATGCGGCCAAGTACATGGATATCCTGGACGAAAACCTTCTCCAGTGTACTCAGGATCTCTACCTTTACCTTCCAACAAGACAATGACCCTAAGCACACAGCTAAAATAATGAAGGGGTGGCTTCACAACAACTCAGTGACTGTTCTTGAATGGCCCAGCCAGAGCCCTGACCTAAACCCAATTGAGCATCTCTGGAGAGACCCAAAAATGGCTGTCCACCAACGTTTACCATCCAACCTGACAGAACTGGAGAGGATCTGCAAGGAGGAATGGCAGAGGATCCCCAAATCCAGATGGGAAAAACTTGTTGCGTCTTTCCCAAAAATACTCATGGCTGTATTAGATCAAAAGGGGGCTTCTACTAAATACTGAGCAAAGGGTCTGAATACTTAGGACCATGTGATATGTCTCTTACTGAACCCCCCCCCCCCAACATCACAGTTAGGTTAATTTGAAATCAGAAACAGAAATGTTTTACTGTTTTATATAGTGGAAAAAATGTTATCAAAATCATGCCTTTCATTCATGGGTTTCTTGCACCGGGGGGGGGGGGGGGGGGGGGGGGTTCTAGTGAATCTTTTTCACTTAGAGAATGAGCTGAACTGGCACTGACTTCAATCATCCAATCATGTGCCAGAAAAACTTCTGTTTATTATTTTTAATTTCCTTGCACGTGATTGGCTAGTGAACTTCCCCTTCATTCCATAAGGTAAGTGATAATTCCCTCTTTGGGGTCTGTGGGGTACAATGCTGGAGATAGGATGAGTATTGATGTGAGTTCTGTATTTTATTCTACATCCGGGTGGGGGGGGGGGTTAATGATTCTTTAAAATTTCTAATAAGTTGGACTTTATGCAAGCAATTAAACAATCAGCCAAGGATTACAGATATTTGATAAGAATATTGATTAGGAATAAACAGAGCGACTCTTATATATCACTGCATATGATTTTTATTATGAAGGTGATGATCAGATAATATAACATTGATGGATATCGGATGAGATTTATATATCAGGCAGGAAATGAAATGATTGATCACATCATTGGTGTGGTTAGCTCCGCCTCCTTTCAATCACATTTCTTCTGGATCTCCGGATCAGTTACAGAGGTCTGTAGAGCAGCACTTGTTTGAATGTATTGAACCTTTCATCGCTTGACATGCGATTTCTGATGCACACCCCTTGATAAAACCTAAAAAGCAACAAATGTACAGATTACAATGTAACAGAAAAAGATGATTAGATTAGATCGTTTCCTCAATCTCCCCTCCCCCAGTGATCAGGCTGTACATTGTAACTTTGTAGAAGGAGGAGGAGTCATTTCCTCAGTCTCCCCTCCCCTAGTGATCAGACTGTACATTGTAACATTGTAGCAGGCCACAAGGTGAGAGGCTGCAGCAGGGACTGATCTGTGTCAGACATTTGTGAACACAGCCAAGAACTGCACAGGTACCTGGAATTACATGCCTGTGTCTTCTTAGTTATGGGTGTCATGGGGACAGGAAATGGGTGAAAATCTCCCCAACTGATAAAAGTCAGATGTAAAAAACTGACAGAAATTTACCAAAAACGTAAGGCTGCTTTCACACTGAGGTGCTTTACAGGCGCTATAGTGCTTAAAATATCGCCTGGAAAGTGCCGCTCCTCTCACTCCAGTGTGAAAGTCCGAGTGCTTCCACACGGGGGCGCTGCGCTGGCAGGACGCCAAAAAAAGTCCTGCAAGCCACATCTATGAGGCGCTATAGGAGCGAGGTATACACCGCTTCTACAGCGCCCCCGCCCAATTAAATTAATGGGCAGCGCTGCTGAAGTGCCTGCAAAGTGCCGCTGCAGCGGCGCTTTGCGGGCATTTTTAAACCCTTTTTTAGGCGTTAGCGGGGGGTTAAAAGGACCCCACTAGCGCCCGAAAAGGGCCACAAAAACAACGGTAAAGCGCCCACTAAGAATAGCGGTGCTTTACACCCCCAACGCCTCTGTGTGAAAGTAGCCTTAAGCTGAAGTTTATTCTGCTTATATTTTGCCTTCCAAAAAGAGCTAGATGATGCTGGACGTCCTCCAGCCAGGAAATGGGGCGGGGCTCCACCTGACTTGCTGCAGCTTCTAATGCACATTGTGAGAAGCTCATAGTGTGCAGTGGAATCAGAGGAAGTCCAGGAGAGGAGGAGGTACACCTGTGCAAGAATGAAGGGGGAGGAGCCGGTACAACTGTGCAAGAATGAAGGGGGAGGAGCCAGTACAACTGTCCAAGACTGAAGGGGAGGAGCCAGTACACCTGTGCAAGACTGAAGGGGGAGGAGCCGGTACAACTGTCCAAGACTGAAGGGGGAGGAGCCGGTACAACTGTGCAAAACCAAAGGGGGAGGAGCCGATACAACTGTCCAAGACTGAAGGGGGAGGAGCCGGTATACCTGTGCAAGACTAAAGGGGAAGGAGCCGGTACACCTGTGCAAGACTGAAGGGGGAGGAGCCGGTACACCTGTGCAAGACTGAAGGGGGAGGAGCCGGTACACCTGTGCAAGACTGAAGGGGGAGGTTCTGGTACAACTGTCCAAGACTGAAGAGGGAGGAGCCGGTACAACTGTCCAAGACTGAAGGGGGAGGAGCCAGTACACCTGTCCAAGACTGAAGGGGAGGAGCCGGTACAACTCTCCAAGACTGAAGGGCAGGAGCCGGTACAACTCTCCAAGACTGAAGGGGAGGAGCTGGTACACCTGTCCAAGACTGAAGGGGAGGAGCTGGTACACCTGTCCAAGACTAAAGGGGAGGAGCCGGTACACCTGTCCAAGACTGAAGAGGGAGGAGCCGGTACAACTGTCCAAGACTGAAGGGGAGGAGCTGGTACACCTGTCCAAGACTGAAGAGGGAGGAGCCGGTACAACTGTCCAAGACTGAAGGGGAGGAGCTGGTACACCTGTCCAAGACTAAAGGGGAGGAGCCGGTACACCTGTCCAAGACTGAAGAGGGAGGAGCTGGTATAACTGTCCAAGACTGAAGGAGCGGGGGGATTAATAAAATAAAATGTTGGTTGGAAGGAGACTTTACATTTTAAAGGAATAATCACAGGGAGAATTACATAGAGGACACTTACCGGAGGAAGTTTTGGACTTCAGGTAGAAGCATCGCTCGCCCGCTGAACAGGTTGTCTGTATGGGGTGACATTCTCCTTCCCTACCACAGGATCCCAACCAACATCTCAGAGCCTCACCTAGAAGAAGATATATAGAGATTATCAGGACACAGACAGGGAGCCTCTAACCCAGGGGCGTAACTAGAAATAGCAGGGCCCCATAGCAAAATGTTGTATGGGGCCCCTCTGCAAACAGCCCCCCCCCCCCACAGCTGCCCTAGTGTCAATGCAGCGTGACCTGTGCCACATATAGCATGCCCAATGCAGCGTGACTTGTGCCCAATACAGCCTGGTCTGCCTGTGCCCCATACAGCCTCACCTGTGCAGAGGAAGAGGCGATCCACCCGGATCAGCAGAGAGCGGGATTGCCCGCTGTAATAGCTTTCATTTGAATTTCCCCTCTTCCCGGGGCTCATCGTCACATAGCCCCACCTCTTGGCCTGATGCCTTTGATGATGTCACACGTCCCGCATTGGATTGGCGTTCTGTCTATCAAAGGCGCCGGGCCAAGAGGTGGAGCTATGTGATGTGAGCCCCGGGAACACTGGAAGTTCTAATGAAAGCTATTACATCGGGCAATTCAGCTCTCTGCTGATCTGGGTGGCTTGCCTCTTCCTCTGCACAGGTGAGGCTGTATGGGGCACAGGCAGACCAGGCTGTATTGGGCACAGGCAACGCTGTATTGGGCACAGGTCACGCTGCATTGGGCACAGGTCACAGCTTGCCTCTTCCTCTCCTCTCTCTTCCCCTGGCTGGGAGACTGTGCCGGCGGTGCTCTCATCCTCACTGGGCCCCACTTGGCTGCGGGCCCCATAGCGCCCGCATGGGTCGCTATGGTGGTAGTTACGCCCCTGCTCTAACCTCTTCTACTGACATCACACTGCCTCTCATCCACTGACATCACAAGCCCTGCCCAGGACTATAGAACACATCCACCTAATGTTATGGAGATGAGTAATGTGACTACACTGTTTGGGATTTCAACTCCCTACCGCAAGCTCGGAGCTCAGTGGATTTCTGTCAGGATCAACAGATAATTAGTTTTACTTTCTCTCTATATCCACTCTAGCTTTTACCCCCCCCCCCCCCCCCATCATGAGCAGGGCATTTTTTGCTATGGGGCACTGCGCTGCTTTAACTGGTAATTGCGCGATCACGCAACGCTGTTCCCAAAGGAATTTTTTTTCCCACACAAATAGAGCTTTCTTTTGCTGGTATTTGATCACCACTGGGGTTTTTTTTTTTTGTTTTCAGTTTTTGCGCTATAAACGAAAAAAGACCAAACATTTTGAAAAATAACAATAGGTTTTACATAAAGAAAAAAAAAAATTAAATATCTTCATGAATTTTGGCCACAATGTATTCTGCTACAATTCTTTGTTAAAAACAAAGAATCCCAATAAGTGTATATTGATTGGTTTGTGTGAAAGATTTTATCGTCTACAAACTATGAGATACAGTGTCATGAAAAAGTATTCATACCCCTTGAAATTCCCCATATTTTGTTATGTTACAACCAAAAGCGTAAATGTATTTTATTGGGATTTTATGTGATAGACCAACACAAAGTGGCACATAATTGTGAAGTGGAAGGAAAATGATAAATGATACAAATAAATATGTGAAAAGTGTGGGGGAGGGGGGCATTTGTATGGCGCCCCCCGGAGTCAATGCTTTGTAGAACCCCCTTTCTCTACAAGTCTTTTTGGGGATGTCTCTACCAGCTTTGCACATCTAGAGAGGACATTTTTGCCCATTCTTCTTGGTAAAATATCTCAAGCTCTGTCAGATTGGATGGAGAGCGTCTGTGAACAGCAATTTTCAAGTCTTGCCACAGATTCTCAATGTGATTTAGGTCTGGACTGTGACTGGGCCATTCTAACACATGAATATGCTTTGATCTAAACCATTCCATTGTAGCTCTGGCTGTATGTTTAGGGTCGTTGTCCTGCTGGAAGGTGAACCTCCTTCCGGGGGGGGGGGGGGGGACTGACTAGGTGACACTGACATCACCAGTGCCACCAATACAGTGATCAGTGCTAATAATATACACTGTCACTGTACTAATGACACTGGCTGAGAAGGGGTTAACATCTAGGGGCGATCATATATTGATTGGTTTGCGCAAAAGTTATTGCATCTACAAACTATGGGATATATTTATTCATATTTATTCATAAATTTCATAAACTTATAGTGGGACTGCGATATTGCGGCGGAATAATCTGACACTTTTGGCTCTTTGTGAGAACCAGCGACACTGATACAGTGATCAGTGCTAATACTATGCACTGTCACTGTACTAATGACACTGGAAGGGAAGGGGTTAACATCAGGGGCGACCAAAGGGTTAACTGTGTGCCTGGATTGTGCTTACTCACTGTGGGGGAGGTGCTTTGACTAGGGGAAGGTAAAGGTCTGTGTTCCTGCCTTGCAGAAACACAGGATCAAAGCCTTCCCCGCTGACAGAACGGCGATCTGCCTTGTTTACGAGGGGCACGTGCCCCAGACCCGGAAGTGTCGGATCACGTACAAGCGGCTGCCCTGTCACAGTGAATGTATGTGGGGGGGTTGCTAATTGGTTAAAGAGACATTGGGGGGGTCCATGTATAAAATAGGGGGGTTCATGTATAAAATGGGGGGTCCATGTATAAAATGGGGGGTCCATGTATAAAATGGGGGGTCCATGTATAAAATAGGGGGGTTCATGTATAAAATAGAGGGGGGGGGGGTTATGTATAAAATGTTTGTAAAATAAATTGTATTGAAAAACAACACATGGAAAGTATATTGTGTCTTGTAAGAGCAATTCATAAATGTTTCTACAATGGACTAAAAATAACAGAAGAACAATTCTGGGTGTTTCGTCAGATTGGGCGACCCGTCAGAATGTGTAACAGAAGTGACGTTCCGTCGCCGCCATCTTGCTACACCCCGCACTCCTTCATAGTAAGGATACACTGTGAAGGGGGAAAGCGGACATCTTGTTACACCCACCAGCATTTTACACTTATTTTTAACAGTAAAATGAGTTTATATAGTGAAATACGAGACTTAGAACTCCATCTGACTGGTTAGATGTTGAATTTTAAAAGCAGCGACATGCCCGCTGATCTCACAGGTTTGCTGATCTGACAGAAGTTCGCTGTTTTAAAATTCAACACCTAAACATTCAGACGGAGTTCTAAGTCCCGTATTTCACTATATAAACTCACTTTACTGTTAAAAATAAGTGTAAAATGCAAAACTCCGGTGGGTGTACCAAGATGTCCGCTTTCCCCTTTCTCAGTGTATCCTTAATATGGAGGAGTGAGGGGTGCAGTGTTAATTTCGTCGATTAAAACGACTAAAACATTTTAGTCGACTAAATGAATATTATTTTAGTCGACTAAAATACGACTAAAACTATAACAATTGAGGTGACTAAAATACGACTAAAACTAAAATGTAATTTTAATTAAAAGACTAAAAAGGAACTAAAACTAAAATGGCATTTTAGTCAAAAGACTAATGCCATGTACACACGGTCGGACATTCCGACGACAAAATCCGTCCGATTTTTTTCCGACGGATTTTGGGCCAAGTTGTCTTGCATACACACGGTCGCACAAAGTTGTCGGAAAATCCGATCGTTCTGAACGCGGTGACGTAAAACGCGTACGTCGGGACTATTAATGGGGCAGTAGCCAATAGCTTTCGCCTCTTCATTTATTCTGAGCATGCGTGGCAGTTTGTGCGTTGGATTTGTGTACACACGATCGGAATTTAAATGATCGGATTTTGTTGTCGGAAAATTTTATAGCCTGCTCTCAAACTTTGTGTGTCGGAAATTCCAACGGAAAAAGTCAGATGGAGCCCACACACGGTCGGAATTTCCGACAACACAATCCGATCGCCCTTTTTCCGTCGGAAAATTCGACCGTGTGTACGGGCATAAGACCAATGCCCCGTACACACGGTCGGATTTTCCGATGGAAAATGTCCGATCGGAGCGTGTTGTCGGAAATTCCGACCGCGTGTGGGCTCCATCGGACATTTTCCATCGGATTTTACGACACACAAAGTTGGAGAGCAGGAGATAAAATTTTCCGACAACAAAATCCGTTGTCGGAAATTCCGATCGTGTGTACACAAATCCGACGGACAAAGTGCCACGCATGCTCAGAATAAATAAAGAGATGAAAGCTATTGGCCACTGCCCTGTTTATAGTCCCGACGTACGTGTTTTACGTCACCGCGTTTAGAACGATCAGATTTTCCGACAACTTTGTGCGACCGTGTGTAGACAAAACAAGTTTGAGCCAACATCCGTCGGAAAAAATCCTATGATTTTGTTGTCGGAATGTCCGAACAAAGTCCGACCGTGTGTACGCCCTATTAAACTAAATTGAAATTTGACTTTGAAATGAACACTGGTCTGTACTGTATGTTCATACCTCAATACAATAAAAATAATAACAGATGAGATTTTTCACTCCAGCAGTATATAATGAGTTTGGAAATTGTAGAGAAATGTTAACTAATGCATTACAATTTAATTACACCCGTTAGATTTTAGATGACTAAAATTACCTACGTTTTAGTCGACTACTGGAGATTTAGTCTACTAAATATGACTAAAACTAAAACAATTGCAG
This sequence comes from Lithobates septentrionalis, assembly GCA_037952835.1. NCBI lineage: Eukaryota > Metazoa > Chordata > Amphibia > Anura > Ranidae > Lithobates > Lithobates septentrionalis. The sequence goes on along the minus strand of JBBDGP010003344.1, from coordinate 772,544 downwards.
AAGACTAAAATGATACTAAAACTGAAATGCCATTTTAGTCCTAAGACTAATGCCCCGTACACACGAGCGGATTTTCCGTCAGAAAAATCTTGGATGGCTTTTCTGACGGAATTCCGCTCAAGCTTGCCTTGCATACACACGGGCACACAAAAGTTCTCTGAACTTTCGACCGTCAAGAACGCAGTGACGTACAACACTACGACGAGCCGAGAAAATGAAGTTCAATGCTTCCGAGCATGCGTCGAATTGTTTACGAGCATGCGTAGGAATTTTGCGCGTCCGAATTGCGACAGATGATCGGAATTTCCGACCGAAAAATTGAGAACCTGCTCTCAATCTTTTGCTGGCGGGAATTCGGCCAGCAAAAGTCCGATGGAGCGTACACACGGTCGCATTTTCCGACCAAAAGCTTTCACCGGACTTTTGCTGGCTGAATTTCCGATCGTGTGTACGCGGCAAACTGGATCGAAATTTGCTGCCAAAATTAACACTGGCCGGGTGTAGAAAGATGGCGGCGAGGGAACTTCACTTCCATTACACATTCTGACGGGTCGCCTAATCTGATGAAACACGAACTCTCAGTTTGGTGAAATAACTTTCTACATCTCTTCTAAACTGCAACATAATTGAAACATTTTCATTTCTTCCTGGCAGGAGCTTCAATATAAAGTAACAAATATTCAGGAGAACAAATTGGAATGAGAAACAAAGTCAGCCTGCTGCTAGTATAGAGGTTGTATTATGGACAATGATGGAATGTTTATAGAATGGACTTGTAATGGGAAAATAAGACAAGGAAAGATGTATAATATGGAAATGTTCTTACTTACCATGGATGAAGAGGAGCCCCAGGATTAGGAGAGTGAGCACAGCCTTCATCTTGACACTCTGCAGGTTCTGCTATGAACTGTGTGGGGGCCCCGGGCCCCTTAACTTATAGGACTGGTGACAAAGCTGCGTCTTTACTGGTCTGGTTACATTCCATAACTTGTTTCTTTCTTTGGGCATTTCTGACCAGTTTGATCAGAATTGTTAACAGAATCTTTTCACTTCTTGTTCTTAGTTTAGAGTGCAATGATCCCTTAACTACTTGCCCTCCAGAAGATGACCAGGCCATCGTTTGCTATTTGGCACTGCGCTTATTTAACTGGCAATTGCTCGGTCATGCAACGCTGTACCCAGTGGCGTATCATCCATGTGTGCAGGGTGTTCACTGCACATGGGCCCTGAGGGGGGGCCCACTGTGATCCACTGTGACCCACACTGCACCCATTGATGATCGTACTTGGTTGACAGTCAGGATGATCAGTGCGGTGGGGGGGGGCAGTTGCAAGTACCGATCTCCCTGTATAGTTTTCAGAGAAGCAGCTGACAGCCACTTCTCCTCCTCTCCCTCCCGTGGCTGTCAGCTGAAAAGCCATAAAAGGAGATTGGCGCTTGCAACCGTCCCTCCTGCCGAACTGATCATCCCTGACTGTGTCTGTGTCCTCCTCCTATGGCCCATCTGTGTCCTCCTCCTACGGCCCCCTGTGTGCGCCCCCTCATTCCCCCACAGCCGTCTCCCTCCTCTCTTCTCCCACTGTTGCTGTGGGGGATCTGTCAGGATGGAGAGCAGAGGAAGGGGTCGGTAAATATGTCATTGGACACAGTGAGTGATCGCTACCTGTGTCCTTTGATATCTGAGCATAGTATATACACCGTACACACGGTCGGACATTGATCGGACATTCTGACAACAAAATCCTAGGATTTTTTCCGACGGATGTTGGCTCAAACTTGTCTTGCATATACACGGTCACACAAAGTTGTCGGAAAATCCGATCATTCTGGACGCGGTGACGTAAAACGCGTACGTCGGGACTATAAACGGGGCAGTAGCCAATAGCTTTCATCTCTTTATTTATTCTGAGCATGCGTGGCACTTTGTGTGTCGGATTTGTGTACACACGATCGAAAAATTCCGACAACGGATTTTGTTGTCGGAAAATTTTATAGCCTGCTCTCAAACATTGTGTGTCGGAAAATCCGATGGAAAATGTGTGATGGAGCCCACACACGGTCGGAATTTCCGACAACAAGGTCCTATCACACATTTTCCGTCGGAAAATCCGACCGTGTGTACAGGGCATAAGAGTGACCAGGCACCGGACACACGGCAATCTATGGGAAGCTGATTTTCCTGTGTTCAGGGCATGTTCGGGGCGCAAGCAATGCGCCCGCAAACACTCCTACTCTTCAGTGATTTGTTTCTGGCCGCCTATTCTTTATTTTTATTATCGAGGACCGGAGGGCGGTGGGCGGTCCTTTTTTTTTTTTCTGCGTCACTTCCGGTTTCCACTTCATTCCAGGGACACTCCACTTCATTCCAGGGACACTCCACTTCATTCCAGGGACACTCCACTTCATTCCAGGGACACTCCACTTCATTCCAGGGACACTCCAGTATATCACCCTGTAAAAGTGATATACAAACATATATATCCAAAACGAATCTGTGTATACTAGAAAGAAAAAAGCAAATCTGTATATGTTGAAATAAAGCAAAGTCCAAACAATTGTAAACTGATAGTCCCAATAGATCGTGAACAAACAATGAAGAAAAAAATGAAGAAAAATTCCAAAAAATGTGAAGGTGACTCCAAACTGCTCAGCTGTGTTTCAAAACATCCACCACACCTCTGTGACGTGATTCCACATCTTTCTGAAATACAAACTCACCAGCTATTAAGGCCTCTCACTCTCGTGTTTGGCCTGACAGAGCTTCTAGCCCACTCTCATGGGGGTCAGCATGCGAGCATACACCTCCACTGCTCCATAGATCAAATGACTTCCATATATTGGTGGTGTGACATATAAGTAAAAGAAGCTCCAATAGTGTAATACCGTTTTAAAAGGTTTAATCACACATAAAAACACTTTCAATGAACTCACATTTCAAAATAAAACCAGTAGGCATATCACTTCACAGCATGTGGAAATATCTCACGGCAAAAGCATGCGATGATGACTGACAGCACAACAGGTGGCCACGGCGGACCCAGGAAGTGTGTGCGCTAGCGTTCGTCTCACCCGTCCGCAGCACTCGTCCCTCCACTGGTCCTCCGCTCCGTCCCCCTTCACTCCTTCTATTAGCACTCATGTAGAATCGCCGTGTAGCCACGCTCCGACATGTTTCATCACAGGGACTTAATCATGGGGTTGGCCAACCGGTACATCAATCAGATATTTAACCGAATCAGAATTAGAGTGGGCGGGCACAACTCACTCAGCGTTCACACACTTCCTGTGTCTCCGGATATACAATATATGGCCCTTCTCTTCATTCCAGACTATAATTCGGCAACAAATACATTTCAATCAGTGTTCTAAAAGCAAATACTGTGGCAGTTAACTAATAATATTCCCCCCTCTACATCAAAAAAATCACCCATCATATAGAGGGATTTTTTAACTTCCCAAATGATTCTCAGCACTGTTTGATTAGGGGTAATGAATCCTTAATACATCGAATACATTAATATAAGGTATTAGTGATTAATAAAAAAATATATAAATATATATATATATATATATATAATATATTTATATAGTGTTGTGGATTTTGTATTATTTTTAGTTGTTTATAACACTGTATATATATATATATATATATATATATATATATATATATATATATATATATATATATATATATATATATATATACAGTGTTATAAACAACTAAAAATAATACAAAATCCACAACACTATATAAATATATAACTACAAAAATCCAAATTAAATCATGTACTCCTCTCGACTATACCATAAACGTCATAGCCTTTCGTGACAAGTGACCACCAAAAAGTCAAATATCCGTGATAATATGTAAAGAAAAATCATTCTGTTAGAATTATATATATATGTGAAAACCGTGAAGAAATGTAATTTATTTATATATATATATATATACATATATATATATATATATATATATATATATTGTGTGTCACCCCATAACAGAGTGACTGAATTCTATAGACCCCTGACTTTAAACTGTACCTATGTGTTTAATGTACCAATCATGATGAAATATTGCTAGCTATTATTAATGAAGCAGTTCAGGTCCAATTCGATGTTCATTCCTCTGGGGAATAGACATTTCAGGAGGAAGATCCATCGGTTTCTCTCTGAGAGAGATCCCTCATCCGTTTGGATCCTCTCCAGGACTGGTATACTACATCCAAACCACAGAATTGTAGAAGGCTTGGGTCCTGATTGTGTTTCTCCTTGAAATGGAGAGACACACTGTGGTATTGGAAACCTTTTTGGATGTTGGCTGGATGCTCCGCAATTCGCACTCTCAATAGTCTCTTCGTGCGGCCCACATAAAATAAACCGCACGGCCAACCATAAAAGATAGACTACATAAGAGGAATTGCACGTGATAAACTCTCTGATTTTAAACGTTTCATCATCCGCGTTAGTAATTTGAGTCAAACCCCTATTGATCACCTTTACTGTTTTGCAGCAAATGCATTTTCTGCATGCATAGAATCCCTGTAGATTCATTTTTATAGTTTGGTCATTTGGTCGATTTTATGATTTTTTTTTCACTACCCTATGGCCAAAACTTGGAGCCCGTCTATAAATACATTTATTTAGGGTGACTAGGTAGAACATCCCCCAGATGTCTATCCTTACACAAAATGTGCCAGTGTCTCTTAAAGATCATCTCCACATCCTTGTACTGGTGATGGAAATCTGAGATAAACCCAAGCTGATGTTGGTTAGTTGACATCCTACAATCTTTTTTTTTCTTTCAGACATTCCTCCCTAGGAATATTAGCTACCTCCTGGATGATGCAATTTAAAGCATCATCTTTATACCCCTTTTGCAGGAATCTTTCTTTCAAAATATTCGCTTGGATCACATATGTGTCTAGATCTGAACAGTTACGTCGGACTCTCAGCATCTGCCCCTTTGGTATGTTCTTTATCCAATTAGGGTGATGGCCGCTCCTAATGGACAAGTAACTGTTCCGGTCTGTCGTTTTAAAATAGACCTTTGTACTGATGGTGTTTAAACAAAAGAAATTCCCCCAGTGGACTTTAAAGGCACATATGAAGGGACGTATAGAAAAATGTATAGTATGTAGACAATAATTTATTCATTTGCAAAAACATCATAAAAACATCAATAACATTATAACAAATAATGGAAGGAATGCGATTCATGCATTTGTACATATATAACTATTGATACCAATGTGCTTGCACCCGACGCGTTTCGGAGTTGTTTTAGCCTCCTTCTTCAGGGGTGGTTGTAAGTTTTAGCAAGGGTTTCTAAATTAGGAATAGTGTATTTAACAAAGAAATAGTGAGTATATGTACATATCAAACCAAAAGGACAAAAATACAAGTTAAATTTGTTTCATTTACACTTACATTGGCATATATGTAGGCTAGCTACGCATTCCAAAGAAATTTAAAAACAAAGGCGCTGACACTGTCTGCCCATTAGGCGTGTTTCCCAATCGTGATACATAAGGGTTACTTGGCGTACCAAGAATGTTAATACTTCATACGTAGCAGATGAAAGTAGCTGAGTATGGATATATGTAAATAGTTTAATTCCTCACAGTGGGAGGAGAGGCCCATATATATAGGGCATAAAGAGATTTTGGATCTGAGGTTCCACTGAGGCCGAATGCGGGTCCTGTAAAATGTGAAAGTATAGAAATATATAGTAACCAGCCAAATGGGTCTACTTAATAATAAAAAAAAAAAAGTTTTTAATAGTGAAAGTGTACCATACCTGGTGAAACTACTGTAGAGGATTCAAAGGGAAATAAGGAGGATGATTGATGTGAACTGAATATATCTCGGATAGCTGGAAAATATCAACACAAGGGGGGAAGGGGGATATGGGAATCTCATTTAGGTGAGTGTGTAGTTTATCCAAGTGAAGATCTTGACAGTTTGAGGTGTAAGTATATATATATATATTTCAAATTGTTTTAAAAATTTTCTATATAGTATACAGGTGCAACTAGGTTGTCCTTAGTTACGTAACAATAGTTGAATTAATTGAGTAATCTTTAAATCAATAGAGGGGGGGGGAGAAAAAAGAAGGAAGGGGGGAGGGGGGAAGGGGGGGTAAAAAGAAGGTGGGGGAAAAAGGGGGGGGGGGAAAGATCAAAAAAGAGAAAGGAAAAAGGGAAGAAGAGAGAAAAGAGAAGAAGGAGGGAAGAGGAGAGAAAAGAGAAGAGAAAAAAAAAGAAGAAAAAAGAAAAAAAAAGAAGGGAGAGGGGGGGGCGGGTAGGGAAAAGAGGAGGGAAAAAGGGAGAGGGGGGGGGGGGAGAAGGGAGGGGGGGTGGGGGGAAAGGAGGGGGAGGGGGGGAGAAGGAGAGCAAAGGATCCCAGTTGTAGTTGAAGATTGGTGTCTTCTAGCCACAGTGGTGCAAATGTGAATGATGAGTATATAGAGGTTTAAGTAGAGGCATATTTTAGAATCACTTACTTTGTATTACATCAGCTCAGACCGACAGCGTCCTGCACACAGCAAAGGACGCTCGGTGTGAGCAGTGCCTGTGTATTTAAAGCCCTCCTCACCAATCAGCTGTTGGTGTAATAGCCAACAGCTGATTGTGGATGGTAGAGGAGGGACGGACCCGCTTGGAATGGCCCCCCGGGAACCGCCAGGTTCTCACCGCGCATGCGCACGCATCTGCGATGAGGCGTGGCCGCGCCTACTACACCCGCCGACACGTCTGGCTTCCCCGGCGGACTGCGCATGCCCGCCGGGGTCGCAAGATGGAGGACAGTGTAAACAACACTGTATCCTCACACAACGCCGCCATGAGCCAGGATCGCTCAGGCGGCTTTGTGTGCCGGGCAAACTACAGATTGCGGATTGGTTTTTAAAAAAGCACAGAATCGTGCATAAATATAGAATTATAAAGAAATATTGTAAGTTTGTCACAATATTTACTGATGGTGTTATTAATCCTAGTTAAAGTCACATCTAAGAAATTAACTGAGGTGGCACTAATGACATGATCCAACCGAATATTGTTCGAGTTGTTATTGAGAAATGAAATCAGTTGCAGACTCCTTTGATCCCTCCCAAATAAACAGGAGATCATCAATAAATCTACGGTAAAACCGCAACTGGGTAGGTTTTGGGTTAAACACCCGTCTATCCTCCCACTCTGCCAAAAATAAGTTGGCTAGGCTGGGAGCATATTTGGCTCCCATCGCCACGCCCACCTTTTGTGAGAAGAAATGCCCATCATACCAGAAATAGTTGTGGGTCATGCAAAAATCCAAAGCGTGACCCATAAACACCTTCTGTACATGAGGGATATCATCTCTTCTACTCAGGGCCCAGTTCAAAGCTAATGCCGCATCCTCATGCTGAATAATAGTGTACAGTGAGGCCACATCGGCCGTCCCTAGATACACTTCTGAGGTTGGATCAAAATTAATCTCCTGCAAAGATCGAAGCAGATCAGTGGTATCTTTAAGATAAGCTCTAGTGGCTTTCACACTAGGTTGGAGGAATTTATCTAAAAACTCCCCAAATGAGGCGTAACTGATCCTTTGCCGTTCACAATAGGACGTGCCAGTGGCACCCTTACACTTTTGTGAATCTTCGGCAGCGTATAGATCAGTGATGGCGAACCTTGGCACCCCAGATGTTTTGGAACTACATTTCCCGTGATGCTCATGCACTTTGCAATGTTGTTGAGCATCATGGGAAATGTAGTTCCAAAACATCTGGGGTGCCAAGGTTCGCCATCACTGGTATAGATGATTGGGATGCGGCATGAACTGGGAACCAAGTAGCTTCTCTCTTTACCATTCAGGGCATCAATACTATAGCCCCACTCTACCAGAGCACTTAACTGGGCTCTGTATTCATTTGTGGGGTCTGAAGATAATCTGCAATATGTAATGCGATCTCCCAACATTTCTACCAATTGATTATGATAGAAGGTTTTCTCCAAAATCACTACACCTCCCCCCTTGTCCACTGGTCAGATAAAAAGTAGCGCATAGATTGTGCCAAAAGTCTTCAATCAAGAAAACAACTGAAAAAAACAACAAGTATCTACAAATAATAAACATAACAGTGAAAAAAACTTATAAGTCTTTCAATACAAGTGAATAAAGTCCCATTGGTGAATGGGGAACAAATAACATGGAATGTCCCACTGAAAACCATGCGTGGATACAGGGAGGCAGATGTTATAACACGGGTGAATCAACAAATCGTCCCCAAGTTGTATCTCATAACGACATGCGATTTGGTAAAGATGGTGTGTAAGAAACTCTTACCAGATGCGATGGACTCCCTTGTCAGCGACAGGGAGTCACTCGAGCGGGTTGCCTCTCAGGGCCAGTGAACGGACATCACAGCTCTGCGAACCTTCTGGGTCAAACTCTGCGGATCTCCCGGGGCCGCCAGGTGGGTCCTCCCAAAGGATGGCCGAGGTGCGGATCAGAGGGAACAGTGCGTCACGTCCAAAAACTGGATTGAAGGCTGGTTAAATCTCTCAGTAGGTATGTGGAGAAAAAATAAACAAGCTCCACATAGTGTAGATGAGCAAAAATAGGATTTTTATTGCTAAAAACGCCAGATAACAATAAAATGTGATCACAGAATATAAAATCAAAAATGGGCAACAAGAAGGATGCTGGAATCCACATTCACCGATGGGACTTTATTCACTTATATTAAAAGACTTATAAGTTTTTTTCACTGTTATGTTTATTATTTGTAGATATTTGTTGTTTTTTTCAGTTGTTTTCTTGATTGAAGACTTTTGGCACAATCTATGCGCTACTTTTTATTTTCACATGTTTCTTTGGTTGTTGTCACCTTGTAAGTAGCTGCTCCACACTATATTTTCAATTTAGCGCAGTGTACACTTTTATTATATTTGCACTGGTCAGATAATAATATCTTTTTTCTCCTCTAGTGATTTAATACCATTCATGATATAGTCAGGATTGACTCTTTTGATTGGGTTCAATCATTCTATATCACTCAGGACAAGGTTTTTAAACACCTCGATGAAGTGATTGCTAGAATTTATCTCACTGCTATTCATCCAATGCAAATCTTCCCTTTCTTTCCCATCTGCCCCCCCCCCCCTTTTCTTCTGTTATTCCTTTTCCCCTTCCCTTCTTTCTTTTTCTTTTTTCATATACTGTTTCTCTCCATATTGATAGTTCTCTAGAATTTTAAGCTAATTAAGGTTTGATCAAATAACCTTAAATTATGATATTATATTTGTAATTATAGGTATATATATATTTTTAGATACATGTCTTGTCGATAACGTTATTATTTAGTCCCCTGCGGGTCGCTTTGAATCGAATCCTTTTGTCCCCATGCTTTTTCTATGGATGCCCTACTCTGATGGTTGCTTAGTCTGTGCTTTTCCTGAATTCATTTCCACCTCTATCAATTGTTTGAAATCACACATTACTAATTGTTATGTTTTTCAATGACTGGTCTAATACTGCGGCATACTTTTTCACCACTGGGCTCCGCTGTGGCTCAGTACTGTGCTGTCAGCGGCGCTCCGAGGCCCTCGTAAACCTCCTCCTACTGACGTGTTCTAATCTTGTGGCCACATGGGGTTCACTCCCCTTCTCCAAGGACACGGGTCGGCGTCCCCTAAACAGAACACATCAATACACCTACTCTGGCCGGTGTCTTGCTGAGAAAGTTCCCTCAGCGGATAAGGACCCCCCTGTACTGCGCAGGCGCAGCGCCTGCGCAGTACGAACTACTATGAGCCGCCGGAAATAGCCGAAGCTCAAAATCAAAATGCGCCCTAGGTCCAGGTTCCTTCCCCTCCATCCAAGTGGACCTAGAGGGGGAATAAAAAAGAGCAGAGCGAAGCGAGGCTGTGCCCGAAGTGTGGCGAGGGAAGCGAGGCCGTGCCCGAAGCGTGGCGAGCGAAGCGAGGCCGTGCCCGTAGCGTGGCCAGCGTCCCTGTTACAGGCGCCGTGTACAGCTGATTTTCATCTATTCACCTTCGGCTATTTCTGGCGGATCCTACTGCACAGGCGCAGCGCCTGCGCAGTAGAGGGGGGTCCTTATCCGACGAGCGGAACGTTCTCGGCAGAACACCGGTGTGTGAGCGTCGTTCCTGAGATACAGAATGATGTCACAGCCGGCATTAGCATACATAAGGGACGCTATGCCCTGGCGTTTCCCATGGCTGAACCCATTCGGCGTCTGTGCTGACACGAAGTGGAGAAACCTCAGCGGCACTTTCTCCTCTCTCTAAATACAAGGTAAATACTCGGCCTTCTGTACGCCTGCACATTACTGTCACAGGCTTACTTTTCACTGCATTTACACCATCTTTGCATGCTCACATATTATTACTGCATGCGTACTAATCAGAGCCAATTTCTGACTCTGTTTTCAACATATAAGAGCACACTCATTATTACCTCTCCAACAGGCAACAGCCAGGGACTACATCAGCAGGAACTTTACTGTAAGGCCACTTTCACACTGAGGCGCTTCTAAACTGCCAGTAAAACAATGAGCGCTTTTGTAGAGCTTTTCAGGCGCTTTTGAAGAGCTTTCTATTCATTTCAATGGAGAGGGGAGTTTTTCACAGTCCTGCCAGCGCACTGCCCCAGTGTGAAAGCATTCATTGATTTCAATGGAAATAGGTTTTCGTGAGCTTTTTAGGCGCTGTTTTTAGCGTGAAAGCGCCTGAAAAGCACCTCAGTGTGAAAGTGGTCTTACTGGGATGTCCTAGACTGATCCAGTCTACATTCAGATATATCTGATGATGCTTTTATTCTTGGCACCAATTTAACCTAACCTCTGCTGGTTCTGGCTGTTTTTGGATCTTTTTGGTGAGAATAATACTTAATTAATATAATTATCCAATTTGTCCCTCTTTTTTCCTTTCCCTTCCCCTCTCCCCCCCCCCCCTGTTTTGAACCTAATTATGGCACCTAACATAAATTACTTATTCTATGCTATATATATATAGATTGTACCATCCAAATCTGGGGACCTTCTCTCCGGACGCCTTTTTGAGGTTGAGGACAGCACAAACCTAACCATTTTATCCTAATAAGTTTTTCTTCACCTTTTTCTGATAGAAATTGGAAGTAAGGACGCTGTTATGTTTACATTTACTACTATTATCTTTTGATAAGTATATACTGACAAACTGACCTTTATCGCTTCTTGTCATTTGACATTTAATATTTATCTGCCCCCATTCGGTACCCTTTCTTTCCTCTCTCCTCCACTACCCTCCTTTTTCTCCCTCTTTTTCTTTTCTTCCCCCTCTTCTCTTCTCTAATCTTCCCCTTTGTCTCCCTTTTCCTTTTCTTCATTTTCCTATCTATATGTATCTGTTATCTTGGATACTCTCCTCCACTATCAATCCTCTTCCTATATATCTTTGCTCATCGTCGGGGGGGGTTTAGAGCCATAGCATGGAGACATTTTTTCGATTCTGGTAATTCGCAGGGGTGGAAACACTACATGCTATTTGTATATAAATATTTGCTACAATAATCTTTTTATTTTGTTTTATTGTAGAATACAATGTATTTATGCCTATTCTTTTATTTATAGAATATACCAAAGCTCCTGAGGAAGTGTTATTGAACGCGTAACATGTAGAGCAACTTGAGTGTTTTTTACACTGTCCTTTGTGAAAATTGTTACGACTGAACCAAGTAAAATGGTCGAACATTCTGTTTATAAATATATGTACTATGTAGATAGTGTATGTAAACTGCTCTCAGGTATAAAAACTTTGTCAATGTATATTTCTTAACAATCTTTGTAATAAACAATTTTTAATCTTTTTTTAATTTTTGTGTTATGCCTAAAAAGTCCATCATTCCAACCACTTTTCAGCGACACACTACACATGGCTAGGCACATATTTAACCCTTTGATCATCCCTAGATGTTAACCACTTCCCAGCCAGTATCATTAGTACAGTGACAGTTTATAATAGTAACAATGATCACTGTATTAGTGTCACTGGTGATGTCAGTGGTAGTTAGTCGGTTCCCCTGCGGCGTCAGTTAGTGTCAGATTTCCCGTTGCGCTATTGCAGTCCCGTTATAAGTTGCTGATTGCCACCATTAGTAGTATATTTTAAAAAAAATATCCAGTATACTGTATATACCATGGTTTGTAGGCGCTATAACTTTCATGCAAACCAATCAATATACACTTATTGGGATTTTATTTTTAACCAATCAATACTGGGCACTCCCCCCCCCCCCCTCCTGCCCAGATAAATTTTCAGCTTTCAGCGCTGTCACACAATGACAATTGTACAATCATGTGACACTGTACACATATGACATTACTAGAATTTTTTCCCCACAAATAGAGCTTTCTTTTGTTGGCATTTGATTACCATTGGGTTTTTTTTTATTTTGTGTGCTACAAATAAAAAAAGACTGAAAATATTGAAAAAAAACCCAGTTTTTCTTTGTTTCTGTTATAAAATTTTGTAAATGAGTACGTTTTCTCCTTCACTAATGGGGCAGTACTGATGAGGTGGCACTGATTAGCACTGAAGAGGCAACACTGTTGGGCACTGATGAGGCGGCACTGATGAGATGGCACTGATGGGCACTGATGAGGTGGCATTGATGGGCACTGATGAAGCTGCACTGATGGGCACTGATGAAGCGACACTGATGGGCACTGATATGCAGCCCTGATGGGCACTGATGAGGCGACACTGATGGGCACTGATATGCAGCACTGATGGTTGGCACTGATAGATGGCACTGATGGTTGGCACTGATAGATGGCACTGATAGGCAGCACTGATGAGGAGGCACTGACAAGCATTACTGATTGGCACTAATTGGCATTAATGATGGGCACCGATTGGCATCCCTTGATGGGCACTGATGGGGCAGCACTGATGAGTTGGCACTGATGGGCACTGATGAGGCGGCAATGATTAGACGGCACTGATGGGCACTGATGAGGCAGCATTGATGGGCACTGATGGGGCAGCACTGATGAGGCGGCACTAATGGGCACTGATGAAGCAAAATTGATGGGCACTGATGGGGCAGCACTGATGAGGTGGCACAGATGGGCACTGATGAGGCAGCACTGATGAGACGGCACTGATGAGGCGGCATTGATGGGCATTGATTAGCACTGAAGAGGCAACACTGTTGGGCACTGATGAGGCGGTACTGATGAGATGGCACTGATGGGCACTGATGAGGCGGCATTGATGGGCACTGATGAAGCTGCACTGATGGGCACTGATGAAGCGACACTGATGGGCAATGATATGCAGCACTGATGGGCACTGATGAGGCGACACTGATGGGCACTGATATGCAGCACTGATGGTCGGCACTGATAGATGGCACTGATGGTTGGCACTGATAGATGGCACTGATAGGCAGCACTAATGAGGAGGCACTGACAGGCATTACTGATTGGCACTAATTGGCATTAATGATGGGCACCGATTGGCATCCCTTATGGCCACTGATTGGCATCGCTGAGGCGGCACTGATGAGATGGCACTGATGGGCACTGATGAGGCAGCATTGATGGGCACTGATGGGGCAGAACTGATGAGGCGGCATTGATGGGCACTGATGGGGCAGCACTGATGAGGTGGCACTGATGGGCACTGATGAGGCAACACTGATGGGCACTGATGAGGCAGCACTGATGGGCAATGATGAGGCGGCATTGATGGGCAATGATTAGCACTGAAGTGGCAACACTGTTGGGCACTGATGAGGCAGCACTGATGAGATGGCACTGATGGGCACTGATTAGGCGGCATTGATGGGCACTGATGAAGCTGCACTGATGGGCATTGATGAAGCGACACTGATGGGCACTGATATGCAGCACTGATGGGTACTGATGAGGCGACACTGATGGGCACTGATATGCAGCACTGATGGTCGGCACTGATAGATGGCACTGATGGTTGGCAATGATAGATGGCACTGATAGGCAGCACTGATGAGGAGGCACTGACAAGCATTACTGATTGCCACTAATTGGCATTAATGATGGGCACCGATTGGCATCCCTTATGGGCACTGATTGCCATCGCTGGCAGGCACTGGTGGGCATTAGTGGTGGGGCACCGGTAGGCATCACTGTTTGGCACTGGTGGGCATTGCTGATGGGTATGCACTGATAATCAATGTGTTGATTATCAGTGCAGACCCCCCTTGTCAGGAGAGATGCTGATTGGCTCTCCGCTACCCGCGCCTTGTCAGCGCAAATGGAAGAAAGACAATAAACGGCACTTTATGGTTACCATGTGATCAGCTGTGATTGGACACAGCTGATCACATGGTCAACAGCCTATGGCATAGGCTCTTTGCCTAGATCGGAGATGTGTTGCATACTTACCAACTGTCCCAAATTTCCCGGGACATTCCCGGGATTTAGACCCTTTTCCCGGATTTCGCCATTCCCGGGAAATGTCCCGGGGAATTCTTATTTTCCCAATTTTTTTTTCCGCCACTAGAGTTCCGTGGCTGATGGAGACAATGTCTTCACCGACCAAAACAAACAACTACTGTTTAGCAATAAAGGGGTGCCTGCCAATAGAATTTGAGTTGTGGCACTGCCCACCTCCCTCCCCAGGCATGTACTGGCCATCGGGACTACCGGGAGATTCCCGGTGGGCCGATGGCTCAGTGGGCCAGTCAGGTGTGGTCCTGGAGCCGCTCCTCTCTGACAATGAGTGATTGCAATTTCACTCCTGTCAGGAGGAGCAGCTTTCATCATATGCTGGAGAGAACATTAGGCGTTATGTTCCCTCCAGCCTGCAGGGGGAGATAGACCAATGGCAGACTTTCCTTCCTCTCTCCCCTATCACTTGTTATTACATGACTGGAGAGAGGAACGAGAAGCTGCCTTCAAAACAGTGAGTACATGTGGGAAGGGGAGGATTGGGACACTTTGATGTAAAGGGGGCGCTGTTGGGGACACTCTGATGTAAGGGGGCGCTGTTGGAGACACTCTGATGTAAGGGGGTGCTGTTGGGGACACTCTGATGTAAGGGGGGGCGCTGTTGAGGACACTCTAATGTAAGGGGGGTGCTGTTGGGGACACTCTGATGTAAGGGGGGTGCTAATGGGGACACTCTGATGTGTAGGGAGCTGCTGATTGGGACACTCTGATGTAAGGGGGGTGCTGTTGGGGACACTCTGATGTAAGGGGGACGCTGTTGGGGACACTCTGATGCAAGGGGGCGCTGTTGGGGACACTCTGATGTAAGGGGGCGCTGTTGGGGACACTTTGATGTAAGGGGGTGCTGTTGGGGACACTCTGATGTAAGGGGGGCGCTGTTGGGGACACTCTGATGTAAGGGGGCGCTGTTGGGGACACTCTGATGTAAGGGGGCGCTGTTGGGGACACTCTGATGTAAGGGGGCTCTGTTGGGGACACTCTGATGTAAGGGGGGCGCTGTTGGGGACACTCTGATATAAGGGGGCGCTGTTGGAGACTCTGATGTAAGGGGGCACTGTTGGGGACACTCTGATGTAAGGGGGCGCTGTTGGGGACACTCTGATGTAAGGGGGACGCTGTTGGGGACACTCTGATGTAAGGGGGATGCTGTTGGGGACACTCTGATGTAAGGGGGCACTGTTGTGGACACTCTGATGTAAGGGGGCGCTGTTGGGGACACTCTGATGTAAGGGGGGGCTGTTGGGGACACCTTGATGTAAGGGGGACGCTGTTGGGGACACTCTGATGTAAGGGGGACGCTGTTGGGGACACTCAAAATTAAAGTGGGCCAGTCATGAGGAAGTCCAGGGCCAAATTTTTGTCCCTGTCCCGCCCCGCTGCCGTCTGTCTGTGACCTGATGTGGGAGGGGGCGGGAGGTGGGCGGCGCCGCCGCAGCTCAATTGCTATTGGCAGCCACCCAGCTATTTTGTCCTATTCTGTTTAGTAATGTCAGCGGAGAGAGTGTCCACTGCTGGGAATGCCTGATGTAAGGAAAGGGGGGGCTCCATTGGGGGATGCCTGGTGTAAGGGAGGACTCCGCTGGCAATGTCTGATGTAAGGGGGACTCCGCTGGCAATGCCTGGTGTAAGGGGGGATTCCACTGGCAATGCCTGATATAAGGGGGGACTCCAATGGCAATGCCTGATGTAAGGGAGGACTCTGCTGGAAATGTCTGATGTAAGGGGGGACTCCGCTGGCAATGTCTGATGTAAGGGAGGACTCCGCTGGCAATGCCTGATGTAAGGGGGGACTCCGCTGGCAATGCCTGATGTAAGGAGGGACTCCGCTGGGAATGCCTGGTGTAAGGAGGGACTCTGCTGGGGACACCTGATGGCATCTGGTTGCAGGCGACGTGGCAGGTGACACGCTCAGGGCTTCCACTGATTCTGCATTATGGTGAGTTGAATAATTTCATTCTATATTACAATGTAATAATATAAATAATGCACTTCAATCATCCTGACACCAAAACAACCATAGCGCCGGGATGAATGAAGTTCTAACATCAGGTATTTGGAGTATCTTTATCTGCTGATTGTTAAACTTTCTGGAATACACATTTATTTTGTGGTGTAGGATCTGGGCCTGCTGTCCCTCCATCCCTCTTTCTTTTTCTTTCTCTCCCTCTCTTTCTTTCTCCTTCCATCCCTCATTCATCTCATACCACACCCCTTCTGAGCCACGCCCATTTAAGACACGCCCACTATTCCGTGCAAACCACGCCCATTTTTCACCACTGCGCACAAGGCACGCTGCATTTTTCTGTTATGTTATGCCCCGCCTACAAATGAATGCCACGCCCCCTTATTATAGCAAGGCTCCGCCTACATGCAAAAAAGTGTCCCGAATTTTTTTTTTTGCAATGTTGCCAACTATGGTGTTGTGTAGGAGTGAAACACCGCACCACTGATCGCCGAGCTGTGCATCCCCGGGGACGCACATGAGTGGCTTATCCTGCTGGACGGATATTAACGGCTGTCATATTGCTATAGGCCGGGCGGGAAGGAATTACCAAAGACATGTAGCAAAATACATTTTGGCCAAAATTTATGAAGAACTTTTGATTTTTTTTTAATTGGTTATATTTTATAAGAGAAAGTAAAACCTATTGTTATTTTTCAAAATGTTTGGTCTTTTTTTGTTTATTGCTCAAAAACTGAAAAAAAAACCCCCAGTGGTGATTAAATACCACCAAAAGAAAGCATGAAAAAAATGATATAAATTTAGTTTGGGTACAGTGTTGCAAAACCACGCAATTACCAGTTAACCACTTCAACCCCGGAGGGTTTCACCCCCCTTCATGACCAGGCCATTTTTTGCGATACAGCACTGCGTTACTTTAACTGACAATTGCGCGGTCGTCCGACGCTGTACACAAATAAAATTGATGTCCTTTATTTCCCATAAATAAAGCTTTTTTTTGGTGGTATTTGATCACCTCTGTGATTTTTATTTTTTGTACTATAAACAAAAAAAAAACGGCAATTTTGAAAAAGAAATTTGAAAAAAAAAACAATATTTTTTAATTTCTGCTATAAAACATAAAAATAAAAAAATGTAAAAAAAAAATCTAATTTCTTCATCAATTTAGGCCAATATGTATTCTGCTATGCTTTTAGTAAAAAAAAATCCAATAAGTGTATATTGGTTTGCGCACAAGTTATCGCGTCTAAAAACTATGGGATATTTATTTTTTATTTATTTTTGTTTTGTTTTGTTTTGTTTTTTACTAGTAATGGCGGCGATCAGCGACTTATATCAGGACTGTGACATTGCGGGGGACAAACACCTAACTGACACTAAGTGACACTTATTACAGTGGTCAGTGCTAAAAAAATGCACTGTCACTGTACTAATGACACTGGCAGGGAAGGGGATAACATCTAGGGACGTTCAAAGGGTTAACTGTGTTCCCTGGGAGTGATTACTAACTGTGTGGGGGGAGGTGCTTTGACTGGGGGAGGGTAAAGATCCATGTTCCTGCTTAGCAGGATCAGCACATTCCCCTCTCACAGGCCGCCGTTCTGCCTTTCTCACAAACGACATCGCACCCGCCAGACCCACTGATTGGCTCCCGCTGTACGGGAGTGGGTTGCGCGCAGGGGCCCCAGACCCGGAAGTGTCAGATCATGTACTAGGTAGGTGATCTGGCGCAGAGCAGCTGTCCTGCCTCAGTATATCTACGGTGGACGTTCACTAAGAGGTTAAAGTAGTGCAGTGCTAAATGGCAAAAATGGCCTGCTCATGAAAGGGGGGGTAAAATCTTGTACCGGCTTCTCCCCCTTTAGTCTTGCACGGTTGTACCTGTTCCTCCCCCTTCAGTCTTGCATGGTTGTACCGGTTCCTCCCCCTTCAGTTTTGCACAGGTGTACCGGCTCCTCCCCCTTCAGTCTTGCACAGGTGTACCGGCTCCTCCCCCTTCAGTCCTGCATGGTTGTACCAGGTCCTCCCTCTTCAGTCTTGCATGTTTGTACCGGCTCCTCCCCCTTCAATCTTGCACGGTTGTACTGGCTCCTCCCCCTTCAGTCTTGCACGGTTGTACCGGCTCCTCCCCTTTCAGCCTTGCACAGGTGTACCGGCTCCTCCCCCTTCAGCCTTGCATGGTTGTACCGGCCCCTCCCCCTTCAGTCTTGCACAGGTGTACCAGCTCCTCCCCCTTCAGTCTTGCATGTTTGTACCGGCTCCTCCCCTTCAATCTTGCATGGTTGTACTGGCTCCTCCCCCTTCAATCTTGCATGGTTGTACCGGCTCCTCCCCCTTCAGCCTTGCACAGGTGTACTGGCTCTTCCCCCTTCAGTCTTGCATGGTTGTACCGGCTCCTCCCCCTTCAGCCTTGCACAGGTGTACCGGCTCCTCCCCCTTCAGTCTTGCATGTTGTACTGGCTCCTCCCCATTCAGTCTTGCACAGGTGTACCGGCTCTTCCCCCTTCAGTCTTGCACGGTTGTACTGGCTCCTCCCCCTTCAGTCTTGCACGGTTCTACCGGCTCCTCCCCCTTCAGTCTTGCACAGTTGTACCGGCTCCTCCCCATTCAGTCTTGCACAGGTGCACCGGCTCCTCCCCTTCAGTCTTGCACGGTTGCACCGGCTCCTCCCTCTTCAGTCTTGCACAGGTGTACCGGCTCCTCCCCCTTCAGCCTTGCACAGGTGTACCGGCTCCTCCCCCTTCAGTCTTGCACAGGTGTACCGACTCCTCTCATGGACTGAAGTGCCTTCCTCTGAATTCACTGCACACTGTGAGCTTCTCACAATGCTACCTCACAATGCTGCCTCTGACCGAACCCCCCCACCACTGCTGCCTCTGATTGAACCCCCCATGATCACCACCAGCACTGCCTCTGACTAACCCCCCCGATCACCACCACTGCTGCCTCTGACCAAACCCCCCTTATCACCACCACCGCTGCCTCTGACTGAACCCCCCCCCACCTCCCCTCATCACCACCACAACTGAAGTGCCTTCCTCTGAATTCACTGCACACTGTGAGCTTCTCACAATGCTACCTTACAATGCTGCCTCTGACCGAACCCCCCCCACCACTGCTGCCTCTGACCAAACCCCCCCACCACCACTACCTCTGACTGAACCCCCCTGATCACCACCACTGCTGCCCTTGACCGAACCCCCCTCATCACCGCTGCCTCTGACTGAACCAGCCTCATCACCACCACTGCTGCCTCTAACTGACCCCCCCATCACCACCACTGCTACCCTTGACCAAACCCCCCTCATCACCGCTGCCTCTGACTGGACCCATCCTCCCCCCACCTCCTCTCATCACCACCACCGCTGCCTCTGACTGAACCCATCCCATGACATCAGTGACAGTGGCCTGATGTCATCCCTATCCCCCCCACCACCACTGTCACTGATGTCACCCCTATCCCCCCACCACCACCAATGATGTCATCCCTATCCCCTCACCACCACCAATGATGTCACCCCTATCCCCCCCCAACACTGTCACTGATGTCATCCCTATCCCCACACCACCACCAATGATGTCACCCCTATCCCCCCACCACCACCACCACTGATGTCATCCCTATCCCCTAACCACCACCAATGATGTCACCCCTATCAACCCACCACCACCACCACTGATGTTATCCCTATCCCCTCACCACCACCAATGATGTCACCCCTATCCCCCCACCACCACCACCACTGATGTCATCCCTATCCCCCCACCACTAAGGATGGGCGAAAGGTTCGGCCTGAGCATGATTTCGGGCCGAACATCGGCTGTTCGAAAGTTCTCCGAACAACCGAATTATAGGGCCGTTCGACCGTTTGTTCAGCCTGCCAAACGACCACAATGCACTGCACAGTGCATTGAAAGCCCTGGTTGGCTGAAGCAATGAAAGCTTCGACCAATCAGGGCACAGAGCACTGTCAGAGCCATGATTGGACGCTGTCATGATGACTGTATCCAATCATGGCTCATTGCTCTTAATCCCGCACCACACTATAAAAGAATTCTTTCTATAGCAGCAATTTGTAGTGTAATAGTGGCGAGGAGATAGAACAGGGCTCTGTTCAGTGCTATTAGACAGTTACTGTGCTATACTGATTTTATTGTCAGTAGAATATCAGTTTAGTGTGCATCTAGGGATAGTTCAGTGTGAGTGTAGTACAACCATTCATCTTTACATTAGTGTCAATGTAAGGATAGTTCAGTGTGAGTGTGAGTGTAATGACCGTTTAACAGTTTTTTTTTTCCTGTGCGTTATTGCAAGTTTAACGCCATATAGTTCTGTGCGTTACTGCAAGTTTAACGCCATATATTTCATTGCATTACTACGAGTTTAATGTCTTATGCCGCGTACACACGGTCGGACTTTTCGTCTACAAAAGTCAGACAGCCTGTCCGACAGACTTCCGGCAGACTTTCGGCGGACTTGCGGCGGACTTGCGGCATACTTTCTAACGAACGAACTTGCCTACACACGACCACACAAAAGTCCGACGGATTCGTACGTGATGACGTACACTGGACTAAAATAAGGAAGTTCATAGCCAGTAGCCAATAGGTGCCCTAGCGTGGCTTTTTGTCCGTCGGACTAGCACACAGACGAGCGGATTTCGGGGTCCGTCGTAGTTACGACGTAAAGATTTGAAGCATGTTTCAAATCTAAAGTACGTCGGATTTGAGGCTAAAAAAGTACGTTGAAAGTCCGGAGAAGCCCACACACGATCGGATTACCAGCCAGCTTTAGTCCGTCAGCGTCCGTTGGACTTTTGTAGACGAAAAGTCCGACCGTGTGTACGCGGCATTATAGTTCTGTGCATTACTGCAAGTTTAACGCTGTATAGATCTGTACGTTACTGCAAGTTTAACGTCATATAGTTCTGTGTGTTACTGCAAGTTTAACAGTGTATAGTTCTGTGCACTATTGCAAGTTTAACGCCATATAGTGCTGTGCGTTACTGCAAGTTTAACGCCGTATATTTATTTGCATTACTGCAAGTTTAACTCCATATAGTTCTATGCGTTACTGCAAGTTTAACGCAGTATATTTTATTGCGTTACTGTAAGTTTATTGCCATATTTTCATTGCGTTACTGCAAGTTTAACGGCATATAGTTCTATGCGTTGCTGCAAGTTTAACGCCATATAGTTTTATGCGTTACTGCAATTTTAATGCTGTATAGTTCTGTGCGTTACTGCAAGTTTAATGCCATATAGTTCTGTGCGTTACTGCACGTTTGATGCAGCATATTGCAGTATATTATAGTGTATCCCTGGAGTGTGTCTGTGTCATGAATCCTCAAATTAAAGTGCACCAAACACCACTTTCCATTGCTTAAAGTGCATCCATGTACACATTTACACATCTTTATTACATTTTGTTAATAAGCAACCCCCACTCCCCCATCATGTCTGGGGGGACAGCAAGGAGAGGCAGACGTTCCAATGGCACTGTAAAGGGGCCAGCAGCGTATGTGTCCACAGTCAAAGTTGGACGTGGTCAGTCCTCAGGTGAGTTTGCCCGTGCTATCCAGCCACAGCATGCAGAGGAGGTGGTGGACTGGCTTTCTAAACCGTACTCATCCTCCTCATCCTCCGTCACCCAAGCAGAGACTAGTGCGCAGTCCCCTGCAGCTGCCAGGGTGGCAAAACTTGCCTCCTTGTCCACAGTTATTCCTGCCATAGCCCCAGCATCAGGCATGGAGGCGTTAGCGGAGTTATTTGAACACAGAGTCGGCCATTGCTCCTTGATGATGCACAACCATTACTGGATTCAGATGTTGGTTCTGACTCTGAGGTTGAGGAAGGCAGGAACATGAGCCTACAGAGAGGAGAGAACACTGGTACACAAATTGGCAGTCATGTTCCCCCAGCCGTAGCGTATTGCCATGTTGTCTCCAGTGGTAATGAGGATGGAGGAGATGATGATGATGAGGTCACTGACTCGACTTGGGTACCGGATAGAGCAGAGGAGGAAAGTGAAGGTGAGGCACAACCCGAATGAGGCAGCCATCATGGAAGAGTAGAGAGCACCCACCCTATTTCATCACATTGTGGAGCTGTTATCTCCCGGCCCACTTCCTACAGCTCAGTTGTCTGGGCCTTTTTTAGTACATGTACAAACGATCGCACTGTTACTATTTGCAAACTTTGTCCCAAGCGCATCAAGCGTGGCAAAAACACCAACCATTTGGGTACCACATGTTTGACAAGGCATTTAATGTCCCACCGCCCACCACTCAGCCCATTGGCAAGAGCACCCAAAAGCCATACAAAAGGGGCACAAATCTGTTTCTCCTCGTTACTCACCTCAGTCTTATGCCCCGTACACACGGTCGGATTTTCCGACGGAAAATGTGTGATAGGACCTTGTTGTCGGAAATTCTGACCATGTGTAGGCTCCATCACACATTTTCCATCGGATTTTCCGACACACAAAGTTTAAAAGCAGGCTATAAAATTTTCCGAAAACCAAATCCGTTGTCGGAATTTCCGATCGTGTGTACAGAAATCCGAGGCACAAAGTGCCACGCATGCTCAGAATAAATAAAGAGATGAAAGATACTGGCCACTGCCCCGTTTATAGTCCCGACATACGTGTTTTACATCACCGCGTTCAGCGTGTGACCGTGTGTATGCAAGACAAGTTTGAGCCAACATCCGTCGGAAAAAATCCATGGATTTTGTTGTCGGAATGTCCTAACAAAGTCCGACCGTGTGTACGGGTCATTAGGGTTGCCACTTCATCCCTTTAATCCAGTACACATATTAATTACACGGGTTCTGAGGCTGATTTAATGCAGATAAGGCATCAAGTGAATTTAATTACCACCTTAGTCAGCCACAGAACCTGTGTAATTAATGTGTGACCTGGATTAAAGGGATGATGTGGCAACCTTGCTCAGTCTTCCCCCGCTATAAGTCATGAGCTCTCAGCAGCCTCCACTGACAGGGATGATGGTATAGCACAGGGTGTCCCGGGTACATCCGCCAGCAGCACACCACCAGTTGTAGACTATAGCCAGCAAATTTCTCTTCCCCATCTGCTGCAGTGGGAAAAAAATGCAGTCCCTGCCACCCACATGCCCAGGGTCTATATGCAAGCTTGTCAAAGCTGCTGGCTCTACTTTTGCCTTTCCGCCTGGTGGATTCTGCCCCTTCCGTGAATTTGCAGCATGTGCTGTACCACATTGGCAGGTTCCCAGTCGCTATTTCTTTTCACGTAAGGCCATTCCATCTATCTACTATCACGTGGAAGGCAATGTTGTGGCATTGTTGGGCAAGTCAGTCAGCTGCAAAGTCCACCTTACTGCTGACACATGGTCCAGCATGCATGGGCAGGGATGATATATATTTCGTTCACAGCACACTGGGTAACTCTGCTTGCAAATCGGAAGGATGCAGGACAGAGCTCAGTGCTGCAGCTTGTTGTGCCCCCGCGTCTCCATACAGCTGGAGATGATGCCAGAATCGTCAGCTCTACCCCCTCCTCCTCCTCCTCTATGCCCTCCTCTGCTGAATTGTTCTATGAACCTTAAGTACCCCCCTATGCGTTCAATGGGCTATTCAATGAGTCAGGCTAAAAGGTGCCATGCAGTGCTTCAGCTGGTGTGTCTAGGGGACAGGAACCACACCAGAGCAGAGATTCTTGCAGCTCTGCAGGGGCAGGCCCAGAGGTGGTTCACGCCATGCCAACTGGAGCCAGGAATGGTGGTGTGTGATAATGGCATAAACCTCCTGTACGCCCTTAGACAGGGAAAGTTGACACATGTGGAATGCCTGGCACATGTCCTCAATTTGGTGGTGCAACGTTTCCCAAATAGGTACCCAGGGTTGGAAGATCTGCTAAAGCAGGCCAGAAGAGTGTGTAGCCATTTTAGGCGGTCATACACAGCCAGTGCTCGATTCCACCTGCCTGTAAACCGCTTGATTTGTGACATGCCCACCAGATGTAACTCGACTATGGAAATGCTGCAGCAACTGCACATGCAGCAGAGGGCCGTCAATGAGTACCTGTGTGATTATGGCACAACGACAGGCTCAGGCCGGCTTGGCTTTTTTTCCCTACGCCAAATGCTGGTCATAAAGGATGCATGCACTCTACTGTCCCCATTTGAGGAGGCCACAAGGATGGTGAACCGTGACAATGCATGCATCAGTGACGTAATCCCTGCTGTGTTCCTGCTGGAGCAGGCTCTGCGTGGAATTATGGACAGGACACTGGAGGCAGAGCAGTGGGAGGAAGAGGAGGACATATTTTCCTCTCAAGGCCATCTTTATGCAGACACCATTGTTCCTAAGTCACAGAACACACAAGAGGAGAGAGAGAAGGAGGTGGAGGATTCTGGAACTTTTGGAGGCACTGAGGAAGACATACGTCAAACAGTAAGAGATGATTTTCCATCCGCAGAACCCTTGGGAGTAGTACGTGGCTGGGAGGAGACAATTCCAGATTGTTGTGGAAATTTTATGAAGATGTATTTTAATATGTATTGTCATAGTGTCTCCCAGTGTTAGTTCTCCCGCAACCCGCTCATAGAGCTGACTGGGGCAGACTGATGCTGGTTGAGATCCGTTAGGTAGTAGAAAACTTCCTGAGGTTGGAGAGAGGAGTTTGCAGAGTGGGGATATGTCTGCCTGCAAAGGGGCCCCTGTGCAATGCACAGACATTCGTCTGGGGGGGATGTGTTCGCTCTGCAAAGACATTATTGGTTTAGCGGATGTGCGCTCGTGTCACCCCTGTATGCCTGATCAACATATTTGGGGTGCCATGGTGTACACCTGCAGATGATCTCCCATCAACAGGAACGGTAGTCATTGAATGTTGTATAAATTCATATCCTATGTTTTCATATCCTGTGAGGTCATTTCCCATGGATTAAGCGATTGGCTGTTGGGGCCAGGACTTCCTGTTTGTGATTGCTTTTGTTGTCTTTGAATAAAAGAGCCAGTGCGACAGGCAGTCGTGCTGAGATGAGGACATAAGCTTTGGTTATGTCTGTTTATTGGGAAATGTGGAAAATAGAGTGATAGGTAAGATAGGTAAGATGCATTATACCATTAGACTAAATGGGCGTTTATTAGCGCAAAAGAGTATGGTGGGTTTTTCCACTGCACAGATACAAAAATTCTCAGTGACCCTGAGGTGTCTGCTTCTTATGCCTCCGCAAATTTTCGGTGCGTGGGCTCCCTTATGCTTCAAAGCCTGCGAAAGGACCCAATAATACGTGGCATAAAGGAAAAGGATCACTATTGGTTGGCAACCCTCCTTGACCACTGTTATAAGGGGAAAGTCTCAGAACTCATCCCCAAAGAGAGTGCAGAAGATGAAATCTCTTAAGGCCACCTTAAAGAAAAGTTTATCAAACGTGTTTCCTGACCCTGGTAGATTACAGTGTCATGGAAAACTTAGTTTAAGGCTTCTGTTGGTCAAGAGATGAGCAGCGGAGAAGGCGGCCGCCTAAGTGATGCATTTCTGAATTTTATTCGTCCTCACCGCCCAGGGCTGTCAGCTTCTACATCCCATCAGCAGCGTCTGCATCACATGGTGGATGATTATCTAAGGGCGAAAACAGAGATGGAGATCTTCCCAGTCGATGATCCACTGGCCTACTGGGTCATGAGAATAGACCACTGGCCAGAACTTGCCCAGTATGCAATTGGGCTGCTGGGCTGCAATGCATCCAGCGTGATTTCCGAATTGCCATTTAGTGCTGCTGGAGGTTTTGTTATTGATCATAGAACGTGTCTGTCCACAGGCTCTGTGGACAGTCTGAATTTTATCAAAATGAATCAGTCCAGTATTAGCAGCAGCTATGAAGCCCCTGATGCCGATGTCACCGATTAGGTGTTTTTGGGATGTGGAATCTCTGCCTCATCATACAGACTGGCTCTCCAAGCTGTTGCTTACAAAATAAAGAAAGCTTGCAGGAACAATTTCATTTTTGGGCTTTATAAATGCAATTATTGCTGCAGCAGCTTCTATACATGGTACAGATGTGCCACTTTACAGGTGGACTAAGCCCCTCTCCTCAGCCACTATATTGAAAGGAATTTTTCATTTTTATACTTTCATTTAAAAATGATGTTTTTTTACAAACTTTTTTTTTCATTTATAATGTCACCCAGGGCAGTACCTGGACCCCATAACCATTATATGCCCAATTACTTGCATAAAAGCCTTCAAAATGGGCACTTTTGATTTTTCATGTTCAGGGTCCCACCACCACTGCCACTGATGTCATCCATATCCCCACACCACCACTGCTGATGTCATCCTTATGCCACTGCCACTGATGTCATCCTTATCCCACCACCACGGCCACTGATGTCATCCTTATCTCATCACCTCCCCCACTGCCACTGATGTCATCCCTATCCCCCCACCACCACCGATTTCATTCTTATCCCACCACCACCCCCTCTGCCACTGATGTCATCCCTATCCCCCCACTGCCACCGATGTCATCCCTATCCCCCCACCACCACTGATGTCATCCCTATCCCCCCACCACCACTGATGTCATCCCTATCCCCCCACCACCACTGATGTCATCCTTATCCCACCACCACTGCCACTGATGTCATCCTTATGCCACCATCACCACTGCCAGTGATGTCATCCCTATCTCCACACCACTGATGTCATGCTTATCCCACCACCACCACCACCACTGATGTCATCCTTATCCCCCCACCACTACTGCCACTGATGTCATCTCTATCCCCCCACCACCACAGCTAAGTTTATTTGAAATGAGAAACAGAAATGTTTTACTGTTTTATATAGTGGAAATGTTTTTTTATCAAAATCATGCTTTTCCTTCATTGGTTTCTTGCACCGGGGGGGCTGAAGGTTCTAGTGAATCTTTTTCACTTAGAGAATGGGCTGAACTGGCACTGACTTCAATCATCCAATCATGTGAATGAAAAACTTCTGTTTTTTATTTTTAATTTCCTTGCACGTGATTGGCTAGTGAACTTCCCCTTCATTCCATAAGTTAAAAGAACACTAAAGATACATTTTTATTTTTTTTTAAACAACAAACATGTTTTACTTACCTCCACTGTGCAGCTCGTTTTGCACAGAGTGGCCCCGAACCTGGTCTTCTGGGGTCCGTCGGCGGCTGTTTCAGCTCCTCCACCGCAAGGACTAATCACCTTCATGCGAGCTCCCTCGCATGGTGGTGAGTTCTTGCGGGCGCGCTCCCGTGATACAGCCGGCGGCCATAGCTGCTCACTGTATCACTCGTCCCCGACGCGCCACGTCATTGGATGTGATTGAAAGCAGCGCGAGCCAATGGCTGCGCTGCTTTCAATCCATCCACTCTAGCCAATCAGCAGTCAGACTGATCAACGAAGAGGATGTCGGGGGGAGCGCGGGACTTTCGAGGGCTCAGGTAAGTAAAACGGGGGGGGGGGCTGGGGGGGGCGGTATTGTCAGATGTTTTTTCATCTTAATGCATAGAATCAGTGGCTTCACTAGGGGGTGGCTTTTGGGGCTATAGCCCCGAATCTGGAGCCCATAGCCCTGAGTCTCTGCAGGGGTCCCCAAGGAGAGGGGAAGCTGTCTGGGGACCCTGATTTAAGTTGGGAGGCTCTCTGGGAACCCTGATGCAAGGGGGAGGCTCTCTGAGGACCCTGATGCAAGGGGGAGGCTCTCTGGGGACCCTGATGCAAGGGGGGTTCTCTGGGGACCCTGATGCAAGGGGGGGTTCTCTGTGGACCCTGATGCAAGGAGGGGGTTCTCTGGGGACCCTGATGCAAGGGGGGGTTCTCTGGGGACCCTGATGCAAGGGGGGGTTCTCTGGGGACCCTGATGCAAGGGGGGGTTCTCTGGGGACCCTGATATAAGGGGGTACTCTGGGGACCCTGATGTAAGAGGGGGTTCTCTGGGGATATATACACACACACGTATATTGCTGTATATATGTGTGTATGCCCAAGCATATGACTTTCTTTACTACGCTGCTATGGGCTCTAGCCCCAGATCTTTTGTAGACCTAGCAACGCCCCTGCATAGAATGCATTAAGGTGAAAAAAATTTTACCTTCACAACCCCTTTAAGTGATAATTCCCTTTTTGGAGTGTGTGGGGTACAATGCTGGAGATAGGATGAGTATTGATGTGAGTTCTGTATTTTTTTTTTACATCCTGGGGGGAGGGGCAATGATTTTATGTACAATGAGCTCGGACTTTATGCAGAATTTATGCAAACATTCCATTGGATTACAGAATTGCAGATATTTGATAAAAATATTGATTAGGAATAAACAGTGCGACTCTCATATATCACTGCATATGATTTTTATTATGAAGGTGATGATCAGATAATATAACATTGATGGATATCGGATGAGATTTATATGTCAGGCAGGAAATTCAATGATTAAACACATTATTGGTGTGGTCAGCTCCGCCTCCATCCAATCACAATAATTCTGGATCTTCAGAGTTACAGAAGTCTGTAGAGCAGCACTTTGAAAAACGGTACATCAGACAATCGGCTTCTGAAATACACCCCTTGAAAATACCTAAAATGCAACAAATGTACAGATTACAATGTAATAGAAAAAGATGATTAGAAACAAATAAAAGGAAATTCTTCAATAACAGCGCCAGAGAGAAAGAGAAACAATTCTCCTTCTGGTGAGTCGGGATTTAATGTATCATTTAACCCCTTTCCTACCAAGGTACATTCTGGTATACAGGGGGGTTGAAGCGGTGGTGGTCAACTTCAAAATTATAGAGGGTCTCAAGTGCGTCCCCCGACACTTCCAGAGGGACGCACACTAGCAGTGTATTTTCACACTTCAACACCCAAAACTTCAGTCCTGGTACACTTTTTTTTTTTAATGCAATACACACTGAAGAGTTTAGAGTACAAAACCCCAAACATCGGTGTCACTGGATGCCAGGGGCATTGCTGGGTCTACAAAAGATCTGGGGCTAGAGCCCATAGCAGCAAAGTAAAGAGCCATACGCTTGGGCAGGCATACACATGCATATAATAATATACGTGTGTGTGTGTGTGTGTGTGTGTGTATATATATATATATATATATATATATATATATATATATATATATATATATATATACACAGTGCCTTGAAAAAGTATTCACCCCCCTGGCATTTTTCGTGTTTTGTTGCCTCACAACCTGGAATTAACATGGATTATTTGAGGATTTGCATCATTTAATTTACAAAACACGCTCACAACTTTGAAGATGTTTTTTTTTTTTATTGTGAAGCAAACAATAAATAGGACAAAATAACAGAAAAAGTCAATGTGCATAACTATTCACCCCCCTAAAGTCAATACTTTGTAGAGCCACCTTTTGCGGCTATCACAGCTCCAAGTCGCTTTGGATAAGTCTCTATGAGCTTGCCACATCTTACCACTGGGATTTTTGCCCATTCCTCCTTGCAAAACTGCTCCAGCTCCTTCAAGTTGGATGATTGCACTTGTGAACAGCAATCTTTAAGTCTGACCACAGATTTTCTATTGGATTGAGGTCTGGGCTTTGACTAGGCCATTCCAACACATTTACATGTTTCCCCTTAAACCACTCAAGTGTTGCTTTAGCAGTGTGTTTGGGGTCATTGTCCTTCTGGAAGGTGAACCTCCGTCCTAGCCTCAAATCGCACACAGAGTGGTACAGGTTTTGCTCAAGAGTATCCCTGTATTTAGCACCATCCATCTTTCCCTCAACTCTGACCAGTTTCCCAGTCCTGACTGCTGAAAAACATCCCCACAACATGATGCTGCCACCACCATGTTTCACGGTGCGGATGGTGTTCTTTGGGTGATGTGATGTGTTGGGTTTGCGCCAGATATAGCATTTTCTTTGATGGCCAAAAAGTTCAATTTTAGTCTCATCAGACCAGAGCACCTTCCTCCATACATTTTGTGACCCTCCCACATGCCTTTTCACAAACTCAAAACGTGCCATTTTTGTTTTTTGCTGAAAGTAATGGCTTTCTTCTGGCCACTCTGCCATAAAGCCCAACTCGATGGAGCATACGGCTTATTGTTGTCCTATGTACAGATACTCCAGTCTTTGCTGTGGAACTCTGCAGCTCCTCCAGGGTTACCTTAGGTCTCTGTGCTGCCTCTCTGATTAATGCCCTCCTTGCCCCGGTCCGTGAGTTTTGGTGTGCGGCCGTCTCTTGGCAGGTTTTCTATTGTGCCATGTTCTTTCCATTTGGTTATGATAGATTTGATGGTGCTCCTAGGTAGGGATGAGCCGAACACCCCCCCGGTTCGGTTTGCGGCAGAACAGGCGAACAGGCAAAAAATTTGTTTGAACACGCGAACACCATTAAAGTCTATGGGACACGAACATGAATAATCAAAAGTGCTAATTTTAAAGGCTAATATGCAAGTTATTGTCATAAAAAGTTTTTGGGGACCTGGGTCCTGCCCCAGGGAACATGTATCACTGCAAAAAAAAGTTTTAAAAACGGACGTTTTTTCGGGAGCAGTGATTTTAATAATGCTTAAAGTGAAACAATAAAAGTGAAATATGCCTTTAAATTTTTTACCTGGGGGGTGTCTATAGTATGCCTGTAAAGGGGCGCATGTTTCCCTTGTTTACAACAGTCCCTGCACAAAATGACATTTCTAAAGGGAAAAAAAGTCATTTAAAACTACTCGTGACTATAATAAATTGTCGGTCCCGGCAATACACATAAAAGTCATTGAAAAAAACGTAATGGGATTCCCCCACAGTGAATTACCAGGCCCTTCGGGTCTGGTATGAATATTAAGGTGAACCCTGAACCAAATTTTTTTTAAAAAATTGCGTGGGGGACCCCCCAAATTCCATACCGGGCCCTTCAGGTCTGGTATGGATATTAAGGGGAACCCTGCGCCAAAATAAAAAAAATGGCATGGGGGTCCCCCCAAAAATCCATATCAGACCCTTATCCAAGCACGCAACCTGGCAGGCCACAAGAAAAAAGGGGGGACGAGAGAGCGCCCACCCCTCCTGAACCGTACCAGGCCACATGCCCTCAACATGGGGAGGGTGCTTTGGGGTAGCCCCCGAAAGCACCGTGTCCCCATGTTGATGCGGACAAGGTCTTCATCCCCACAACCCTTGTCCGGTGGTTGTGGGGGTCTGCAGGCGGGGGGCTTATCAGAATCTGGAAGCCCCCTTTAACAAGGGGACCCCCAGATCCCAGCCTCCCCCCCTGTGTGAAATGGTAACGGGATACAAATGTACCCCTACCATTTCACAAAAAAAGTGTCAAAATGGTAAATATGACAAGACACGGCTTGGGACAAGTCCTTTATTAAAAAATAAAAAAATATAAATGTCCCACGAAGTCTTCTTCTTCTCTTGCTCTGCCGACGGACCGAAAAAGAAAAAAAAAGAAAAAAGCCGCACTGACTGCCTCCATGGGAGGCACTCGCCATATGACGTGTCCTCGCAGGTGACAGTTCTTTTATAACTGAGGGCGGGGCCACACAGCGGCATCACCGGGTGACTCCGCCCCCCTCTGACGCCCAGGGACATCCCTATGGCTTCCTCGTAGCCTAGAGCAGATGAAGGAATTTTTGAAGATTCATTCATTGAAGAGCAACGACAAGGCTTGGAGCAGTTTATAAACAAGATCGCAGGACACCCGCTTGCCCAGAACGAGCGTTGCCTCCATATGTTCTTACAGGATGAGACGATCGATAGATCGTCACCTTGTGGCCCGGCCCTCAGTTATAAAAGAACTGTCATCTGCGAGGACGTATCAGATGACGAGTGCCTCCCATAGAGGCAGGTCGGTGCAGCTTTTTTTTTTTTTTGGTCTGTCGGCGGAGCAAGAGAAGAAGAAGAAGACTTCGTCGGACATTTATATTTTTTTATTTTTTAATAAAGGACTTGTCCTAAGCCGTGTCATATCATTTTTACCATTTTGACACTTTATTTGTGAAATGGTAGGGGTACCCCGTTACCATTTCACACAGGGGGGGAGGCCAGGATCTGGGGGTCCCCTTGTTAAAGGGGACTTCCATATTCCGATAAGCCCCCTGCCCGCAGACCCCCACAACCACCAGGCAAGGGTTGTGGGGATGAGGCCCTTGTCTCCATCAATATGGGGACAAGGTGTTTTGGGGGGCTAACCCAAAGCACCCTCCCCATGTTGAGGGCATGTGGCCTGGTACGGTTCAGGAGGGGGGGCACTTCTCTCGTCCCCCCTCTTTTCCTGCGGCCTGCCAGGTTGCGTACTCGGATAAGGGTCTGGTATGGATTTTGGGGGGACCCCCACACCATTTTTTTTTTAATTTTGGTGCAGGGTTCCCCTTAAAATCTATACCAAACCCTTCAGGTCTGGTATGGATTTTGAGGGGGACCCCCGCGCCATTTTTTTAAAAAAAATTGGCGTGGGGTTCCCCTTAATATCCATACCAGACCTGAAGGGCCTGGTATGGAATTTGGGGGGACCCCCACGCAATTTATTTTTTTTTTTAATTTTGGTTCGGGGTTCCCCTTAAAATTCATACCAAACCCAAAGGGCCTGGTAATGGACTGTGCGGGAATTCCATGCCGCTTTTTTCAATGACTTTTATCTGTATTTCCGCAACCCCACAATTCATTATAGCCACGAGTAGTTTTAAATGACTTTTTTTCCTTTAGAAATGTCATTTTGTGCAGGGATTGTTCTAAACACGGGAAACAGGTACAAAATTTTAAGGAATATTTCACTTTTATTGTTTCACTTTAAGCATTATTAAAATCACTGCTCCCGAAAAAATGGCAGTTTTTAAAATTTTTATTTTTTTTTGCATTGATCCATGTCCCCTGGGGCAGGACCCAGGTCCCCAAATACTTTTTATGACAATAACTTGCATATTAACTTTTAAAATTAGCACTTTTGATTTCTCCTATAGACCTTTAAAGGGTGTTCCGCAGCTTTCGAATTTGCCCCGAACATCCCAAATTGTTC
The DNA here is from genome assembly GCA_037952835.1 of Lithobates septentrionalis. Classification (NCBI taxonomy): domain Eukaryota; kingdom Metazoa; phylum Chordata; class Amphibia; order Anura; family Ranidae; genus Lithobates; species Lithobates septentrionalis. Next base: position 739,110 of record JBBDGP010003344.1, on the reverse strand, counting down.
GCTTTTTGGCAAACGGGCAAACAGCCGATGTTCGAGTCGAACTCATGTTTGACCCGAACACAAAGCTCATCCCTACTCCTAGGGATAATCAAAGATTTGGATATTTTTTTTATAACCTAACCCTGACTTGTACTTCTCAACAACATTGTCCCTTACTTGTTTGGAGAGTTCCTTGGTCCTCATGGCAGTGTTTGGTTAGTGGTGCATCTTGCTTAGGTGTTGCAGCCTCTGGGGCCTTTCAAAAAGGTGTGTGTATGTAATGACAGATCATGTGACACTTAGATTGCACACAGGTGGACATAATTTCACTAATTATGAGACCTCTGAAGGTAATTGGTTGCACCAGAGCTTTTTATGGGCTTTATAACAAAGGGGGTGAATACATACGGACATGCCAATAATCATTTTTTTTATTTCTGAAAAATAGTTTTATGTATATATATTTCTAATTTTACTTCACCAACTTAGACTACTGTGTTCTGATCCATCACATATAAGTCAGATTAAAAAAACATTGAACTAAAGGCTGTAATGTAACAATATAGGTAAAAAGCCAAGGGGGGTGAATACTTTTGCAAGGCACTGTATATATACAGGTTACATATCTGAGTGCAGTTTCCCCTTACCATCAGACTCCCCAGAGAGCCCCTTTCTTACATCAGGGACTCCAGAGAGCCTCCCCTTACATTAGGGTGACTAGACTTCCCCGGTTTCCGGGGACAGTCCCCGGACCACGTCTGTCCCTGGATTCAGGGGGGTGCCTATACTTGTTGCTGACAGCCTAGCCCTAGCAGGACATGCAGCAATGTCAATATCCATCCAGTGTGGTTTGGATTGGTGGGCAAGCCGGTGTCTTGCCGAGAAAGTTCCCCCGGCGGATAAGGACCCCCCTGTACTGCGCAGGAGCATCGCTTGCGCAGTATGAATGACTAAGGAGCCACCGAAAATAGCCGAACCTGAAAATCTTCAATCAGCTGTACACGGCGCCTGCGCCCTGGGTCCAGGGTCAAGCCCCACCATCCAAGTGGACCCAGAGGTAGAATAAAAAAGTGTCAGGCAAAGCGAGGCCGTGCCCGAAGCGTGGCGAGCAAAGCGAGGCTGTGCCCGAAGCGTGGCGAGCGAAGCGTGGCGAGCGAAGCGTGGCGAGCGAAGCAAGCCCGCGAGGGGCCCTCTTACAGGCGCCGTGTACAGCTGATTTAGAACTATTCGCCTTTGGCTATTTCCGCCGGCTCGTACTGCGCAAGCGCTGCGCCTGCGCAGTACAGGGGGGTCCTTATCTGCCGAGGGGAACTTTCTTGGCAGAACACCGGGAGCGTAGGGCCGCAGTGACACTGACAGTGAGTGGAGCTGTCAAACCCAAGCTCTGATGTCGGGGATGGGCAGGGCCGATATGCAGAGCTCCGCCCCCTCTGTCAGACAGCCCGTACATAGACAAATATCCGGTGGTTTATGCATTGGTGGGCGGGGAGGAAGGTGGCAGGGGGCAGGACCAATTGTAACTAGTGTATATGTACCCACAGCGGTGTATAATTCAGGTTTATTATACACCGCTGTAGGTACACATACACTAGTTAGAATTGGTCCCACCACCTGCCACCTTCCTCCCCGCCCACCAATGCATAAACCACCGGATATTTGTCTATGCACGGGCTGTCTGACAAAGGGGGCGTAGCTCCGCATATTGACCCCACCCATCCCGACATCAGAGGTTGGACTTGACAGCTCCATTCATTCTCACTACTCAGGCAGTCTTGGGGCGCAAATCGGAAACCCTGGGGGTGTGTCTTGGATGTCTATGATCAACATCTCTGTCCAGCATCTTTCCCTGGTGAGCTACTGACCTCCCCCTACAGAGCAGCACATATAGAGAGACCAGCTGTACCCACCAATCACTGCACCCGGGCATAACAAATCCTGAAGACAGAAGGAGGAGCAGTGCAGTCACACAACCTCTGAAGATAGCAGGTTTGCTCACTCTTCTATCAAAACTCCATCTCAACTATCTGCTGCTGCACCGGCCTTTTCTCTCCCACAATCTCCGGACCACACACAGATTGCATGCTGCACGCCTTGGCATCCCCTCCCCCTCAGACACTGCAAGTAAGACTACTCAGCTACCTACAACTTCTGTTAACTAATGATGTACCAGAAAAGTCTTTCCACAAAATCATGCCTGCACTTATGGCACCTCTCACCTCTCGCCTTGTGTCATTGCAGCCTTGCCCAGGCAGGCTGATTATTTAAATTGGCGCCTATCTCCGCTGATTGCGAGAGGAGAGGAGCGAGCACTCCTTTCGCAGTCCTGCCCAGTCCAGCCCCTATGATGGACATAACACAGGTTTAGTGGCGGAACTGGGCGTGACTGAGCGGAGCCGAGAGGAGCCGAGCCTGGCCAAGTACACTCGGCTATGTGTATATCGGCGGCACTCGCTCCTCAAACCTCAGCGGAGCACAGATCGGGGGGATCAGCGTAAAACACGCACCCACCCAAATAGTGTGTGTTATACGCCGATAAATATGGTAATTTGTGTCTTTGCAGTTTAACTAATTCATGAACCTTGCACTCTGTACAACGCACTCCTGAACCTTACACCCTGTATGTAATGCATGCCTGAACCTTGCACTCTGTATGTAGCATCCTCCTGAGCCCTGCACTTTGTACGTAGCATCCTCCTGAGCCCTGCACCCTGCACATAGCATCCCCCTGAAGCCTGCACGTAGCATCTCCCTGAGCCCTGCACCCTGCAGGTAGCATCCTCCTGAGCCCTGCACCCTGCACATAGCATCCTCCAGAGCCCTTCACCCTGCACATAGCACCCTTCTGAGCCCTGCACCCTGCACATAGCATCCTCTTGCACGTAACATCCTCCTGCACGTAGCATCCTCCGGCACCCAGCACGTACCACCAGCATTGTTGTGGAAAATTTTATATTAATGTATTGTCATAAGAGTCTCCCAGTGTGTGTTCAATCACAGCCCACTCTAAAGAGCTGACTGGGGCAGACCGACGCTGGTTGAGACCTGTTAGGTAGTGGAAAACTTCCTGGTGTTTGGAGAGAGGTGTTTGCGGGGAGAGGACATGTCCGCCAGCAAAGGGCCCCTGTGCAATGCACAGAACGATCGTCTGGCGGGGATGCGTTCACTCTGCAAAGACATTATCGGTTTAGCGGTGATTTGCTCTTGTCACCCCTGTATGCCTGATCAACATATTTGGGGTGCCATGACATACACCTGCAGATAATATCCCATGCACAAGGAACTTTAGTCATTGTCATTTAGTATATTGTATCATGTCCTGTAGTAATTGGTGGTTGTTTTGTGTTCTGATGTTAAATCCTTATATGGTCACTTACAGAGGCGGCTCTAGACTTTGTGAGGCCTTAGGCAAATCTTAGACACGAGGCCCCACTCACGCTCATAATGGGAAAAAAATTAAAGCGATAGAAATTAACTGTATAAATTGCATATATTAAGAGCCTTAAATCATATGAACTATGTATACACAGTTTCTAGAATGTTCTCTAACCAATTACTCTTCAATCAAATATCATTAAACATAGGGTATATTAGCAATGTGTTTAAGTTATAGCAAAAGTGTCAAAAACCATATTTCTCCATTTAACATCAAGGTCAGGTTAATATAATCCAGCCAGCACAGAGTTCCCACTTACATCAGAGTCTGCAGGAGAACCCCTTACCGTGAAAGGGGAAATTTGATGCAAGGGGGAATGGTGCAGACTTTGGTATAAAGGAGAACGCTGATGTAAGGGTGCGGGGGTTACTGATATAAGGGGGAACCTTTATATCAGTGCCCCCTTACCTTACTGTATCCACTCCCCCTTACATCAGTGACCCTCCCCCCTCAGCCTGGCCGCGCTGTCACTGACCTCCTCTTAGGTGCACTGTGCAGGGCTCAGTCAGACAGTTCTCTCTGAGCTCTAGTGTGGCAGGTCTGGTCTCATCCAATATTCTCCTCTCCACAGTCCACACACACCTGACTCCTCCCATGACCCCTGCCCTAGCAGCGTTCCCACTCTTGACTCCTCTGTAGCCCCCCCCTAAAGACTGTAGAAATGATACAGGAGATGGTCAGAGACTGTGCGGCTATAATACAAGAGATGGTCAGAGGCTGCAGACATGATAAAAGAGATGGTCTTAATGGTAATGACAAGCAAACTCTCATCCGCCTAACACACTAACACCACATTGTTGCAGCAGCCAATCACTAGAGCCACAACCACACAGGATCCCACCACAGACAGGGTACAGACAGATGATCCCTCTATACACTCCTCCATTCCCAGCTACAAGCAAGAGAAACCAAGACATTCGCTTTGAGCACCCAAGAGTGCATTCTGGGAGGTGTAGTCTCTGCAGAGCGCAGGTAATGGCTGACCAGTGTGTAGTGTGAAGAACTACAACTTTGGAGAAGGCCAGGATGACATTAGAGCCTGTTATTGGCTGCAGCTGATGAGATGTTCTCAGTGTGGGGGGGGTTGTTACAGCTGGCTGGAACCTCCATGGCTTTACCCCAGTGTGTGGCAGCCGGCTCACCCCGCCCGACCAGGGACTGGTGGGGTGAGTGGGCTAAAGATGACAGGGGGGTGGGATAAAGATGACAGGGGGGTGGTTGGAAGCTGGCAGTGGGGTACAGGTCAGATGATGAAGACAGGGGTGAGGTGGTAGGAAGCTGGCAGAGAGGTACAGTGGGGATGATAATAACAGGGGGTGGTAGGAAGCTGGCAGTGGGGTACAGGTGGGATGATGATGGGGGTGGGGGGTGGTAGGAAACTGGCAATGGAGTACAGGTAGGATGAAGATGACAGGGGGGTGGTTGGAAGCTGGCAGTGGGGTACAGGTGGGATGAAAATGACAGGGGTGGGGTGATAGGAAGCTGGCAGAGGGGTACAGGTGGGATGAATGTATGACTGGTGGTCAGTAGGTGGCATCATATACCGGATGATATACAGATCATGGCTGTGTGTGTGGGGTGGTTGGCAGCAGTGATTTTCGGGGCACCCTCGGTCAGGGGGGGTGACGTCACAGGATGTGTCTGTAGGCAGGACCGTCCGTCAAGCTGTACCACGAGCCGCAGACAGGCTCCCCGATCGCCAGGCACCAGCTATGGAAGGTTCCTCCATTACAAAGACCGTCCAGCATCTGTCCTGGAGAGTGGATCAGGGAGCTGCTCAGCTGCCGCGCTCTGCATATTGCAGGAGATCCGCATAGCGTGGCAGAAGGGGAGGAGCTGGATGAGGGAAGTACATGGAGCCACAACGCACTGACCCTGGGACCTCGGGAAGTGATTAAGTGGTCAGTCCGCACCCTGGCTGGGGAAAACTATTCTTCAGCCATAAACACGGCCCTGGGGTCACCAACCAGGGGACATTCGCTCCAACTTCCACACACACATTAGGCAAATTTAGGCATCTGCGAGGCCCCTGGGAGCGCGAGGCCTTAGGCGACCGCCTAATTTGCCTAATTAGAGAGCCGCCTCTGGTCACTTACATCCTGTGAGGTCACAAGCTTTGTAAGAGGTGTGTTTGGCTGTTGGAGGCCGAACCCTCGAGCTTTGGGGACTTCCTGTTATGCTAATAAAGAGTGAGCACACGGCTGAGGGGTCAGTGTGTTCTTGGAACCGGAAGCATGAGGATGTGATTATTTGTGAGCATGAGGCACACACACCAGAGGAGGGTCTACATCAAATCGAGAGCTATATGATCAAAAGGTGAGATGCATTTATATCATTAGACAAAGTTGTTATTATGATTAGAAACAGGAGATTTGGCTGTGTGCTTTGCGTACAACCGAATTTCCCTAACAGCATAAAGGGGGCACACTGACCACCAATATGCAGGGCCAGTGGTTACCAGTATACAGAGGACATAAAGTAAAACCACTGCCATGCAACAAAAAAAATCTCAAAAACAATAAGAGAATCTTGTTAGCTGGTTCCCTCATCTAATGCGAATCAATAAAAAGCAAAAAATGCAGCGCTGCCCTACACGTTATCTATAAAATTGTACAAATGGACTTATAAGGGCAATGGTAACACCTATAAATGAAGATCCAGTGCAAATCAACTAATGTATTGCAATATGAATATAGTAATGATTGGGGTTGTCCCGATACCACTTTTTTAAGACCGAGTACAAGTACCGATACTTTTTTCAAGTACTCGCCCATACCGATTACCGATACTTTTTTTTTAAATGTCATGTGACAGTTTTTTTTGTATTTTGTAAATAAGTACTTTTTCTCCTTCACTGATGTGTGCTAATGAGGCTGCACTGTTGGGGCGCTGATAGGCTGCACTGAGGTGGCACTGATAGGCTGCACTGATATGCAGCACTGTTGGGCACTGATAGGATTAGGTGGCACTGATTAGGTGGCACTGACTTATGGGCACTGATAGGTGGCACGCACTGATGGATGGGCACTGATTGGCGGCACTGACTGGCTGGCACTGATAGATGGCACTGAGTGATATGCACTGATAGGTGGCACTGATTATGCAGCACTGATGAGCACTAATAGGTGGCACACACTGATGGCTGGGCACTGATAGGTGGCACACACTGATGGCTGGGCACTGATAGGTGGCACTGACTGATAGGTGGCACGCACTAATGGGCACTGATACGTGGCACTCACTGATGGCTGGCACTGACTGAGGCACACTGATAGATGGCACTGACTGAGGCGCACTGATAGGTGGCACTGATTATGCAGCACCGACGAGCACTGATAGGTGGCACTGATTATGCAGCACTGAAAAGTACTGATAGGTGACACTGATTATGCAGCACTGATGAGTACTGATAGGTGGCACACACTGTTGGCTGGGCAGTGGCACTAAAAGGTGGCACTGACTGATGGGCACTGATAGGTGGCAAGCACTGATAGGTGGTACGCACTGATAGGTGGCACGCACTAATGGGCACTGATAGGTGGCACGCACTAATGGCTGGCACTGATAGATGGCCCTGATTGATGAGCACTAATAGGTGGCACTGATGAGCACTGATAGGTGGCACGCACTTGACCAGTGTAGTTCAGAGGTACCCAACCTGCCTCCTACTGCTATACCACTTGTACTCCAACATCCCCATTTCTTATCCTTCAAAAATGATGAGACCACGCCTTAATTTTGGAGTTTAAATGGCCATAGCAGCCTATTCATTATTCACACCATATAAAAAACTCCAATATAAAATATATACCAAAATATCACATCCGTAACAACTTGTTTAACTCCAGTCTGTTGGTCTTTGACGGCACCCCCAAACTCCAACACATATTCCACCAATACACTGCGGGACCTTTTTCCACATGATAGGCCTCCAGCGGATAATCAGCTCGGAGACAACCCCCTTCCCGCAGTGCAACCATTACAGTATTCCAGCTAACCTTTCGCTGGAATACACCGGAGGGGCACATACTACCGATGAGCCCCCCCACCCTATATGTTTACTGCCACCGTCAAAGACCAACAAAACACCGCCTTAGCCCACAAGCATGACACCTTACCCTTAAGGGCTACCCCACACCCGCAGGGCCCGCTGGATCCCATCCTGCAGCCCCAGTGCCCCGAAAACAATCCCCACTACCGAGAGGTGCATTCCATCGCCCTCAATTACAGGCCCACATTATTTTTCACCTCTACTTGCCTGATCTCCATGCCCATCATTCTGAGCCACAAACCTCCCCACCACCTGAGGGTTAGGCAACCGTACGAAGTTGTAAAATATCTGACTTGACGTCCGAGATCAGCTCCCTGATCATCCGGACCCTAAGCATACCCACCTGAATGCATAACCCAAACGACCGGCAGTCTATCCCGCCACGCCTACCGTTCCATTTCCGATATTACCTTGCACCACCTCAACCCATATACCCCTAGCCAGTGAACACATGCCTCCCTCCTCTAGATACCCAACTGTCTGCCAACCAGTCTAGCATCTGCTCTCCTGGCCCTCCAAACATACAAATGATCAAGAAATCCAGACAAGGCATATAAGTAATTGTTGTGGAATCTCATATTAGCCAATGTATTTCATATTAGTCATATTGATTTGCATATATTTTATTGATTATTATTATTATTATTATTATTATTATTATTATATAGTAGTGGTTTTATCAATATCATTATTCAATAAGTAAAGCAACAATTATTAATCTTTAATAATGTATACTGTGTTTTCCATAGATTTAGAAAGTCTTCATTTTTAAATGCTGAACTTTGGATGACCTCTCTGCTTCTTTCTTATACTTTATAGTTTACTGGGTGAAATTTCATTAGAATAGATTCAAGTAATATAGAATTGTCTCAGACAGATAAGAAAACAGGTGGTTAAAATAATTAGGTGGAATACAGGAAAGTTATGTACAGAACATTAATTAAGTTTGACAGGGTCAAACAAAGGTCTTTTGAGCCCTCATTAAAAGTGTTAAAATATATTGAATAAGGAAATACATGTGTGTATGTATTTGTGTATATATGTATATATATGTATGTAATAATTAGACAATATTGAATTAGTAATTGGCTATGTGTGTGTATGTGTGTATATATATATATATATATATATATATATATATATATATATATATATATATATATATTTGATACAGTACTTTTGCATATAGGATTATATAGTAACACATATAAACACATCTGGTGGGGTTATTAAAAGTTCATTTTCTCAAATGTCATAAATCTGTAATTCTTGAACTTAGTTAAATCTTTTCAGGATAAGGAGAGATTGATAACACAGCTGGGTGCCAGACTGTCTCTATACGGGTGTTTTTAATTGGACAAACCCAGTTATAAATCACTTTAATGAACATATAGGAATTTGGAAATAATTAAGTTTATCTGGTTGTAGAACAGGTGTCAGATTTATGGTTAGTTACTTTGACGTAGATCTTAGTGACCAATCATATGTAAGAGAGATAGTTGAGATAAGACTTGTAAAATGGTATATAAATGCAAGCTCTGCAATTGTTAGACAGACAAGTCAGATAGGAGCTCATAAGACTGAACTCTATGTATGCTGCCCTATTGCACGGGTCATAGAGGTCAGAACCAATGGGCAAGTATCTGTCCATAACTTGTCTCCTCGTACGAGTCAGAGAAGACTTCTTGACTTGTTCCAGAATGTGGTCTCAGGTGAATTTCCCTCACAAACTTGGTCGAGCTGGAACCCAGAACTCTGTGAGGGGACCAGACCACCGGCAGATCGGCTGGTCCCTATCAGGTGAGAGGTTCCCAAGAATTGGCAGAAAAGACCCATTCTGGTTCAAGGTGAGAACAATTCACAATTGTTTAAATTTGGTTAGAGGATAAGAATATTTATATCTAATATGCTTGCATTGTAAGAAACTGTATAAATTAGATCTGTATTTTGTAATACTTTGAACATAAACCTGTATGTTATCAGCTGTTAATAAACCTGTATTGCTGAAATTCTGCCTGGTTTGATACTTTACTATTCTACTTCATTATCCATCTTGACGAAAAAAACACCGACAAAGGCAGCACCAACTTTAAAGTAAACCAACGTACCCCACTCCACAATCAACCCGGATTGTATGTACAGCCCACCCCACTTTTTTTTTTTTCTATATTTATACCACCACCACATGAAGGCATATGTAAGTGCGGCATTGTCAGAACACCCCCCACGAACTGGAACCTCGCCCATACTTCCCAGCATTTTGCCACATGAACCGCCCCCCATGTCATCTCTTCTAAACCCTAGAAACACCCTTACCGCGTTTCCAGTTCTCTTTTTTTTTTTTTTTTTTTTTTATTGTTACCCTGAAGCCTGGTAACACAAACCTCAGCACCTCCACCCTCAAATCCTTTGATCTTTTTTTATTTTTTTTTTACACTGTCCAACCCAAAATCCTTTTTTCAATCCAACCTGAACCGGAATCTTAAAAACAAAAGTCAAAATACACCAGTTTGCGCTTAATGACAGACACCGACCCCCGTTTTACCAAGTTCCTGTAACCACAGTACCAAACCAACAACCTTACCTCCCACACAGCCATGTTTCACCTCAGACTCCTGCACAGAAAAAAACATCCTTCCTTTCATACCTTCACGTAAGCCGTCCATGTGGACTCACAGACTGACTACCCGGGTACCTTCCGTGGTGACTCCAATGCCATATCCAGCCCGAGTAGGGAACTCCTCCCTCCTCTCCGTATCCCCTGAAACAATCACCATGCCAAACAAATTAAGATAATATCCCTCGTCGGGCCCCCCGTTTTCGGCTGCCAATGGCACTACGAACCTACCCACAATGTGCTGCAACGTATAAAGTATAATCGCACACACACCGGAGGAAGGCGGCCCAACACACAAAACGTCCAAGTCATGGATGATTGAATCAGGGACCGACACGTCTCGAACCCCCCACTCCAGTTAAGAACAAAACGTCTATCCATGGCCCACTGAATTGGGCAACCCATTCAAGTAAAAGACAGGCACCAATTCAAGTAAAAAACTCCTCTTGCCAGCATCTATCCAGCAGTCAAAGCTCTCCGAATAAACTGTAAGCAAGCGGAACCTGGATTCTATGACCGATTACGCCATATACGCCCTTTTTCCATCACACCCTACCCACCTTATAGCTGTGTACATGATATATAGGACACAGTACACCACCTCGGGGTTATACTAGAAACCCCTTCTGGAAAGATAATTGGTGAATGAGGCTAAACTTGTTCGGTCCTTCTCATGTACCACCCCCACTGGATACACCCCTAACAAACCCAAGGGCAGGCAGCCTTTCTGTTTTCCTTAACCGGGTAACTAAATAGGAAAAGGCTGCAAACTCTTTCCACTCACCCCTTTCCAAAGTCATCCCTCTTGTGACTAGGCTTGCCCGTACATTGTCCTTTCTTACAGCCATGAAGCATTGGATGGGGTCCCCCCACCCCCTAAATATTCGTGTTTAACAAAAACAACCAGACCCCCGAACTTACAGGAGCTCTTGTTATACTGTCAACCCACCCCCTTTCCTTTCCGGTCGTCAATCCTGAGAAGAGTGTACCCTCCCTGAAGAAACTGATATTGGGCCCTCGCCTACTACATAACCACATCTATAGGCCAAAATCTTTTTTGATCCCAGTGAAGAGACGGTCATAACGCCCTGCGCTATCTAAACCGCTCTTCCCATCGTAGCCAAGCCGATCCCCCTTTATAACCTGTGCGCCTCACCAATGGCATCCATATAACCAGGGTCCTTTGTGCCAACGACACTCGCCGTAATGGCGAACGCCTGCAGCCCCTTAACCAATTCCCGCGAAATCCATCTGTACCTTCTCTCTTCCTAATTCCTATCTTGGAATCTTCCTGCTTGACCCTACTCACTTTAAAAAAAAAATTTATATATATAAAGGGCCATACCGAGAAGATCTCCACATACTCACCCTTGCATCTCATATCGCAGCCCCCCTGTTTCAACTGTGCACCCCAGCAGACCCTCAAAGCACCTGTACATCTCACTTCTTTTTTTTTTTGCGTCCGCAATCCTTAACCCATCCGTCCTACCAGTACTTCTTCACCTGCCTTATCGTTGCCTGCCAACCCCTCTTAGCTCTTGATATTAACCCCTGCGTTGTCTCCCCTAAACACACTGTCATGCCTGGCCCTGCTCTATTTTTTTCTTTCTGTCTTTTCCGTTCCGGGCCTCACTGATGGGCACTGATATGTGGCACGCGCTGATAGGTGACACACTGATCGCTGGTACTGACTGATGGCTGGCAGTGGCATTGGCTGGATTAACAGATGTCACTGATTGATGGCTGGCACATATGGGCATGAGAGGATTTACTTTTCTATGCTGCCTCTGCGACGCCCATCTTGGTACACCCTGCACTCGGCCTCAATAAAGCAGCAGCGGACATCTTGTTAACCCAGCTCATATAGTTCAGCCTGAACTATATGGGCTGGGTGTAACAAGATGTCCACTGCTGGCAGGGTGTACCAAGATGGGCGTCGGGATTTTTAAGCACTGACGACGGTGCAACGGCAACACGGGGCATCACTTCCATTACCGAATGCGACGGCTCCGGTCGCCGAGCCCTGCATTCTGCACTACCTGCTTAAGGACTCGGAGGACTCGCTCTCCGTTCGGCTCTCTGCTCCGCCCTCCACTCCGCCCGCTGACTGAGTTCCTGTCTCTCCCATTCCAAGGTATCGGCTAAGGCATCGGGTGCATTTGCGCGAGTACAAGTACTCGCGCAAATGCTCGGTATCGGTACTAGTATCAGTATCGGGACAACCCTGAGACCCTTGAGAAATTGCAGAGCTGCAATGTGCAAATCATGGTGAAACCCCCTATATATTAACATAATAAAATGTACAATTGATGTACATATTTTACATTTTATTACTATGATTATATGTAGGGGTTTTCACCACGATTTGCACATTGCAGCTCTGCAATATTTCTTACCTTTTGCAGAGATGGTGACACCATCACTCCTATGTTCTAATACACTGCTTGATTTGCATCTCTGTTATTATTGTATGTAGGGGGTTTCACCATTATTTGCACATTGAAGCTCTGCAATTTCTCGAAATATTTTTGCAGAGGGGGTGACACCATCACTACTATATTGCAATACATTGGTTGTTTTGCACTGGATATTATTTTAAAGGTTTTACCATTGCACGTTTAAGTCCATTTGTAGAATTGTATAAAGGAAGAGTAGAATTGTGCTGCATTTTTTAGCTTTTTATTGGTATACAGAGGCCAGGATATACTGATCACCATGGTACGCCATAAGGAAACCTCCACTTTCTGACCGCGGCAACTTGCTGGCCATACCCACTTTTGGCCACGCCCACAGGTAGAGCACCACACTAGCACCCTCACTTTTACCTCAAGCACCGCCATAGCACCCCTAAAACAATTGTCTGGAGCCACCCCTGCCCAGATTGGATTTGAATTTAGCTGCCCCATCCCTCCCCTCCCAAAAAATTCTAGGAAGTATGAGAAATAACATATATATAATTTTTACAATCATTCCATACTCACATACCACATACACTGCATATATCATTTAGGAAAATATGCTTATAAGATATTTTACCATTTGCCAATAAAAAAAATTAAAATGTCCCTGAATTTTGTTTTAAAAATCTGGTCACCTTACCTTACATAAGGGTCCCCAGAGAGCTTCTTCCTTACATCAGGGTCCCCCAAAAAACCTCCCCATACATCAGGGTCCCCAGAGAGCATCCCCCTTACATCAGGGTCTCCAGAGAGCCCACCCTTACATCAGGGTCCCCAGAGAGCATACTCCTTACATCAGGGTCCCCAGAGAGCCTCCCCATACATCAGAGTACCCAGAGAGCCTCCCTATACATCAGGGTCCCCAGAGAGCCTCCCTATACATCAGGGTCCCCAGAGAGCCTCCCTATACATCAGGGTCCCCGGAGAGCCTCCCCCTTACATCAGGGTCCCCAGAGAGCCCATTCCTTACATCAGGGTACCCAAAAAGCCTCCCCATACATCAAGGTCCCCAGAGAGCCTCCTTATACATCAGGGTTCCCAGAGAGCCTCCCCCTTACATCAGGGTCCCCAGAGAGCCTCTCCCTTAAATCAGGATGCCCAGAGAGCCTCCTCTTACATCAGGGTCCCCAGAGAGCTTACCCCTTACATCAGGGTCCCCAGAGAGCTTCCCCCTTACATCACGGTCACCAGAGAGCCTCCCCCTTACATCAGGATCCCCAGAGAACATCCCCAATACATCAGGGTCCCCAGAGAGCCTCCTCATACACCAGGGTCCCCAGAGAGCCTCCCCATACATCAGGGTCCCCAGAGAGCCTCCGCCTTACATCAGGGTCCCCAGAGAGCCTCCCCCTTATATCAGGGTCTCCAGAGAGCCCCCCTTAAATCAGGGTCTCCAGAGAGCATCCCCCTTACATCAGGGTCCCCAGAGAGCCCCCTCCTTACATCAGGGTCCCCAAAAAGCCTCCCCATACATCAGGGTCCCCAGAGAGCATCCCCCTTACATCAGGGTCCCCAGAGAGCCTCCCCATACATCAGGGTCCCCAGAGAGCCTCCCCATACATCAGGGTCCCCAGAGAGCCTCCCCATACATCAGGGTCCCCAGAGAGCCTCCCCCTTACATCAGGGTCCCCAGAGAGCCTCCCCCTTACATCAGGGTCCCCAGAGAGCCTCCCCTTAGATCAGGGTCCCCACAGAGCCCCTTCCTTACATCAGGGTCCCCAAAAAGCCTCCCCATACATCAGGGCCCCCAGAGAGCCTCCCCATACATCAGGGTCCCAGAGAGCATCCCCCTTACATCAGGGTCCCCAGAGAGCCTCCCGCTTACATCAGGGTCCCCAGAGAGCCTCCCCCTTACATCAGGGTCCCCAGAGAGCCTCCCCATACATCAGGGTCCCCAGAGAGCCTCCCCCTTACATCAGGGTCCCCAGAGAGTCTCCCCTTACATCAGGGTCCCCACAGAGCCCTTTCCTTACATCAGGGTCCCCAAAAAGCCTCCCCATACATCAGGGTTCCCAGAGAGCCTCCCCATACATCAGGGTTTCCAGAGAGCCTCCCCTTACATCAGGATCCCCAGAGAGCCTCCCCCTTAAATCAGGATGCCCAGAGAGGGTAATAAATTATAAAAAATAATAAACTAGTATTTTAAAACGTTATTACGCCATGTGAGTTTTGTTTGCTCCTTGCATGACATATGAAACTACACGTTTGGCTTATGCTGGATTACCTATGGGAGAGGAAGCCGTGCGGACCCCCCCCCTTTTTCTTTCCACCATCTGTTGATGACATCTGACAAGACGCATTCCCCAGAACCAGTGGTCATTATGCTTTTTTGACTTGTCTGGCGTACGCCATTTCAGGTCAATTTTCTCCGGTAAGCCTCCTCTACTCCTGGTGTTGGCCCTGGCACTGATGTACAATCTATGCACACTTGTGGTTTCCCTTCTGCCCACTCACCAGTTTTGGTGCGACTTTGGTGCGACTTCTGCCCACTCGACAGATTTGGTGCGACTAAAATTCTGTGAATACCATCTGGCCATGCTCACCCCCTTTGAACTCTGTTGATGTTTTCTCCACTATTTTTCTACACATTTTTTATGGACTTTTAAAGTTTTATGTTTTTTATGTTTGGTGTCTGGCTCATGGAACCAGCACGGGTTTCTACTAATCACTGGCACATCTGATGATTAAGCATTATTGTGTATTTACTTTATATGTGATCAACACTGATTAATTATCTGACACTATCCATTTTATGATCATACATTTTTTTGGTAGTATTCACTATTTTTATATGTCTTTATTGTAATACACACGGCTGTGGATGTGATATATAGCGCCACACTTTTGTTTCTTTTGTTTTTTTTTCTGCCTTGAGTCTATAGGTGTGTTGGCTGCTTTTCACTTTCTTTCTAAACGTAGCGCTGTACTTAAATTTTATTTTTATTTTTGCTTTCCATTAGTTATGGGTATCACAGGGACAGGAAATGAGTGAAAATCTCCCCAACTGACAGAAATTTTAACTTTATAAAAAATGTAAATTTGAAGCTTATTCTGCTTCTACTTTGCCTTCCAAAGGGGGCTAGATGATGCTGGACGTCTTCCAGCCAGGAAATGAGGCGGGGCTCCATCTGACTTGCTGCAGCTTCTAATGCACATTGTGAGAAGCTCACAGTGTGCAGTGAAATCAGAGGAAGTCGTTCCAGTCCAGGAGAGGAGCCAGGACACCTGTGCAAGGCTGAAGGGGGAGGAGCCGGTACACCTGTGCAAGGCTGAAGGGGGAGGAACCGGTACACCTGTGCAAGACTGAAGGGGGAGGAGCCGGTACACCTGTGCAAGGCTGAAGGGGGAGGAGGTGGTACAACTGTGCAAGGCTGAAGGGGGAGGGGCCAGTACACCTGTGCAAGACTGAAGTGGAAGGAGCAGGTACACCTGTGCAAGGCTGAAGGGGGAGGAGCCAGTACACCTGTGCAAGGCTGAAGGGGAGGAGCCGGTACATCTGTGCAAGACTGAAGGGGAGGAGCTGGTACACCTGTGCAAGGCTGAAGGGGGAGGAGCCAGTACACCTGTGCAAGGCTGAAGGGGAGGAGCCGGTACACCTGTGCAAGACTGAAGGGGAGGAGCCGGTACACCTGTGCAAGACTGATGGGGGAGGAGCTGGTACAACTGTGCAAGGCTGAAGGGGGAGGGGCCAGTACACCTGTGCAAGACTGAAGGGAGAGGAGTCGGTACACCTGTGCAAGGCTGAAGGGGGAGGAGCCGGTACACCTGTGCAAGGCTGAATGGGGAGGAGCTGGTACACCTGTGCAAGGCTGAAGGGGGAGGAGCCGGTACACATGTGCAAGACTGAAAGGGGAGGAGCTGGTACAACTGTGCAAGACTGAAGGGGAGGGGCTGGTGTAACTGTGCCAGACTGAAGTTGGAGGAGCAGGTACAACTGTGCAAGACTGAAGGGGAGGAGTTGGTACACCTGTGCAAGGCTGAAGGGGGAGGAGCGGGTACACCTATGCAAGACTGAGGAGTGAGGAGCCGGTGTTCTGCCAAGAAAGTTCACCTCGGCAGATAAGGACCCCCTGTACTGCACAGGCGCAGCGCTTGCGCAGTATGAGCCGGCGGAAATAGCCGAAGCCAAATAGTTGTAAATCAGCTGTACACGGTGCCTGTAAGAGGGCCCCTCGCGGGCTCGCTTTGCTCTGCACTTTTTTATTCTACCTCTAGGTCCACTTGGATGGTGGGGCTTGAACCTGGACCCAGGGCGCAGGCGCCGTGTACAGCTGACTGAAGGTTTTCAGCTTCGGCTATTTTCGGCGACTCCTTAGTCGTTCCTACTGCGCAAGCGCTGCGCCTGCGCAGTACAGGGGGGTCCTTATCCGCCGGGGGAACTTTCTCGGCAAGACACCAGTACTACTGTGGCAGAAGGAAGGGGAGGGGCCGGTACAACTGTGCAAGACTGAAGGGGTGGGGGGGGGGAATTAAAAATAAATAAAATGTTGGTTGGAGTGAGATTTTAAATTTTAAAGGGATAAAAATAAAGAAGACACTTACCAAGAAAGCGGTATCTCGTGGTGTAGCATTTGTTTTGGCCTTCTGGACAGGTTACCGGGACAAAGGTATTTTTTGACTTATTAAAGTAGATCCGCTGGCACTGCAGAGCCTCACCTAGAAGAAGATATATAGAGATTAGCAGGACACAGACAGGGAGCCTCTAACCTCTTCTACTGACATCACACTGCCTCTCATCCACTGACATCCCAAGCCCCGCCCAGGACTACAGAACACCTCCACCTAATGTTATGGGGATGAGTAAAGTAGGAGGAGTTCTGTAGTCCCGAAGGAGGGAACTTGACAGGTGTGACAGCACTGTTTGGGATTTCAGCTCTCTACAGCAAGCTCGGAGCTCAGTGAATTTCTGGCAGGACCAACAAGTATATTTCTGTACTTTTGACATTTTTAAGGACGCAAAACATGGGGGGGGGGGGAGGGTGGTCCGTGTATACAGAGTGTGACCCACCTCTGCACCGCTCCAACCAAACCCGTCGTATTTGGTGTTATATAACAGCTTGACCTCCAGAAGATTTATCCTCGCCCCCCACACCCCTTCATGACCAGGCCATTTTTTGCGATGCTTTAACTAACAATTTCACTGTATCCAAATACAATTTATATCATAATTGTTATTATTATTGTTATACAGGATTCATGTAAAGCCGCCAGTTTATGCATTGCTTTACAACTTGAGGACAGACAGTACAAATACAATACGCTTTATTACAGGAGGAATATCATTTTCTTTTGGTGGTATTTGATCACCACTGCGTTTTTTTAAATTTTTGCTAAACAAACAAAAAAAAAGCCAGAAAATGTTGAAAAAAATATGCATTTTTCTTTGTTTCCATTATAAAATTTTGCAAATAAATAATCTCCTTTAATAAATTTAGGCCAGAATGTATTCTACTCCATTTCTTTGGTGAAAATGACCAAAGAAATTTAAAAAAGACAGAAAATTTTAAAAATATTTAAAATCCTATATTTAATCCTCACGAGATTGTATGCCCCTCTCAAATCAAGCTTCGTGAAAACCGTTGCTCCCTTGAGGTGGTCAAATAACCCTGTAATCAAGCATTCTTAATTGTGAAATGATTGAGACCCCTATAATAGATACAAGGTCTCAATTCACCGCTCTTTTTCTTCACAAAGAAGAAACCAGCACCAGCAGGAGACGAGGATTTGCAGATGAAACCTCGAGAAAGTGCGTCTGCAACATACTCCTCCATGGCCTTATCCTCCAAGACCGACAAAGGGTAAACCCGGCCACGAGGGGGCATGGCACCGATGTAGAGGCAAACTAACGGCTTGACCTTTGTCAAAGACATCGCTAAAATTGTGGTACTCCTCCGGCAGGGAGGAGAGTGAAGAGGTGCACAGGACCTTGGCTACCTTCTGGAAGCATGTCTCACTGCATTGTGGTGACCAGGAGAGAACCTCAGCATGGAGCCAATCAAAAGAGGGGTTGTGCCTCTGTAACCAAGGATAACCAATAACCAGTGGAAACTTAGGTAAGGAAATAACTTGGAATTGGATTATCTCATGGTGAAGAGCCCCTACGGCCATGGACAACGGAACCGTCTCATGAGTCACATGGGCAGGCTGTAGAGGTCTCCCGTCAAGAGCCTCAATGGCAAGTGCAGTGTCACGCAGCTGCAGCGGAATCGAGTGCTTCGATACAAAGGCAGCATCAATGAACAGGCCTGCAGCCCCAGAGTAGATTAGAGCCTGTATCTCAACTGACGACTCAGCCCAAGAAAGGGTAATCAAAACCAGGGGCTTATCCTTCTGGATAACTGGGGACGAAACAATGCCACCTAAGGTCTGTGCGTGACAGGACCTCAAGGTTCGGGCTTTCCCTGGACGGGTAGGTCAAGACTTCAAAAAATGACCTGCCTGGCCACAAAAAGGGCACAATCTCTCCCTCCTCCTAAAGGTTCTCTCATCTGCAGAGAGACGCATGAAGCCCAAGTGCATGGGTTCATCTTCACTGACCGACTCGGTACCAGGAGGCATGGGAGGTGAGGGAGGCACGGGTGGGACTGCAAAGCTTGGAGACAAATGTACAGGAGGCTTCTGCAAGCGTTCCTTAAAAGAGAGTCTTTCTCTGAGTCTGGAGTCAAGGAGGATGGCAAACGTGATCAACTTCTCCAGCTCAGTGGGTATATCTCGGACTACTATCCCATCCTTGATGGTATGCGAGAGACCATGAGAAAAAGCAGCCACGAGGGCCTCATTGTTCCAAGCAACCTCTGCTGCCAGAGTACGGAATGCAATGGTGTAATCGGCAACAGTTCTCGTACTCTGTTTGATGGACATGAGGCACTTGGCAGCAGAAGCGGAGCGTGCGGGAAAATCAAATACCCTTTTAAAAGAAGCCAGAAAACTCAGAGTAACTCAAGAGAACAGGCTTTTGCGTCTCCCATAGAGGGTTTGCCCAGGCCAAGGCTCTCTCAGAAAGCAAAGATATCACAAAACCTACTTTGCTTCTGTCTGTGGGAAACGCCTGGGGCAGCATATCAAAGTATATCTCCACCTGGTTGAGAAACCCTCTGCACTGGACTGTATCGCCCCCAAATCGCTGGGGAAGCGGAGCAGAACCAGACATACCTCTTATAGAGGTAATACTCAAGGCGGGTGTCTGCACAGAGACTGGAGCAGCAGCAGGGATGGCATGCAACACAGGTTGTACCGGAGCAGCCACAGTGGGAGATTCCAGGTGAGCCGTGCGACTCAGGAGCGTTTGTAACGCTACGGCAAACTGATCCATACAGTGATCCTGCTCATCCAATCTGAAAAAAATATTACCAACAAGTGGATTGACTGCATCTTCTGAATTCATGGCCTTCGCCTACTGTCAGAAACCATGAATCAGACTGAGACAGAAGTACAATTAAAAAATATTTGTTTAATAATAAAAAAAGGTAAACAGAGTAAACATAATCAAAACATAGCCAGAGTTCAGGAACCGGAAAAGATAGTCAGACAAGCCAAAACATCAGGGATCCAGAAGGAATGTCAGCCAAGCAAGTCTTTAACAGGAACACAGGAGAGCGTCTCTAGAGATGTTACCAAGGCGAAGGCAGAGATCATCTGGACTGGACAGCTTAAGTAGGCAGGACCGATGAGCAGGATATCATCAACAGGTGAGTCACTGTGGAGAGATAGGAGCTGGCAATTAGCTGACGGCTGAGCGGCCAGCTCAGAGAAGGAAGGGCTGAGCCCAGCCCTGACACTAAGGTGGTACTCTGGTATGTTTTAATACCATTATGGTATTTTAATGTAATCATTAATATCCTAAATTCATGTTGTTAGCTCTGGTACAATACTAAAATGAGATTAAATTTATTAAATTTCATTAAACACTGGTTTGTTCCAATATATAGTTCAAATTAACTGTTAACAAATAATTAATTTCATCAACGCCATGTTACACAGAGGAATAGACAGTTACAATTATACCTGTCATTTCATCAATGTCCACTTGATGGCCTCTTACACTTACTCTATTCACTTTAACACAATATTATTATTATTTAGTCATTTAAATTTAAGTCCTTAAAGTTGAGTTCCACCCACGTTTACAACTCTTCAGCATCCCTCACTAAACTGTGCACTATAAACGAATCGGATATTTTATTATTTATGTTCTCAGTGCCTACTGTATATCTGCTGTATTCATTTTTCACTTACTCCTCCCTGGCCGCGGCCCATCACATCATTTCCTGTTTGCAATGCCTTCTGCAGCGGTCAACCACCATTTGTGGGCAGACTTCCCCTAACAAATCACCTGCTATTCACACCGGGTGCCAGGATGTAGGCACCTTTACATGTGAGGGTAATTCTATTGTTTTTAATAACACATTTTAAAACAGTATTGCGCAATGAGGTTTCCTTCTTATCTTCATCCATCATTATGAGGCATATCTACTTCAAGAGCTACCGGTAATGGATATTTCCAGGGGTCTCCCCACACGCTTGATTGACCACACTAGCGATAGTGGGTCAACACTGAGGGGTGGGTGTACATCTGTGTGGGACACCCAGTCTGAGCACTAAGGAGCATGGATGTTTATTTGAGCATGAGCACTTGTGAACATCACTATATTGGGACAGTTACATTGCAACTATATGATTTATTTCATGTGTTATACACCATTGTCCTACACATATCACCTAGCGCGGTGAACTAGGGTTTTTCATGGTGGGAAATGGACCAAGAAACAGTCTAAAACAAATCCAATTCCTCATAAGTGACAGAAAATAGTACCGAAAACAAAGGCAATACAAGGAAAGCATATTATGTCTTCTGAGAGGATCCATAAATCTTTCTACAATGGACTAAAAATAACAGAAGAACAATTCTGGGCTCTCAGTTTGGTGAAATTACTTTCTACATCAGTTTCTTCTAAACTGCAACATGGAATGAAGTCAGAATCATTGAAACATTTTCATTTCTTCCCGGCAGGAGCTTCAATATAAAGTAACAAATATTAAGGGGAAGAAATTGGAATGAAAACAAAGTCAGTGTGCTGCTAGTATAGATGTTGGACTATGGACAATGCATTGTTATACACTGGACTCTAGGATAGTAAGACAAAATGTATAATATGGAAATGTTCTTACTTACCATGGATGAAGAGGAGCCCCAGGATTAGGAGAGTGATCACAGCTTTCATTTTGACGTTCAGCAGGCTCTGCTATAAACTGTGTAGTGGCCCCGGGTCCCTATATTTATAGGACTGAGGGAAGAGATACGTCACTGCTGGTCAAATTTCAAACCACGTTTCTCACAAACATGCCTACAGTCCTGCTGTAAATATTTGATCAGTATTGCTAAACAGAATCTGTTCACATCCTGAGACAGTAAAATGATTCCTCTGTAACCAGGGAATGACGGAGAAATTTATCGGGCTTTGTTCCAGAAGGAAAGTTCTGTCTTCTGAAACATTGCTGTGTTTTGTGTACAGGAGATCATCAACATTTTATATACTGTATACTAGGAAAATTGTGAAAACATTACAATGTAAAACAGAGGAATGTGGAGGGTATGACAGTGGGCAGTATGTACATTAAAGGAGTGTGGAGGGTATGACAGTTGGCTGTATGTACAGGAGAGGAGTGTGGAGGGTACGACAGTTGGCTGTATGTACAGGAGAGGAGTGTGGAAGGTATGACAGTTGGCGGTTGACAATTACGAGATGGGGGACAGAGAATTGTTAGCTATCATTTTAGGTACCACTGTGCCAGTCCTCATTTTGACTGACCATGACAATCTCACATTCTTGTCTGAGGCTAAATACTTATCTTCTAGAAGAGCGAGGTGGGCTCTTTTTCTGTCAAGCTTCAATTACATAGTCTCATTCTTACCCGGTACTAAGAATGTAAGGGCTGACACATTGTCACAACAGTTTTCCCCAGCTTGAGTCAATGCCTGTTCCTGTAATACCATCCGATCACATTCCGACTACAGTACGCACCAGTCTCACCCCACCTTTGGATGACAGAATTCTCCTCCCAAGAAACCTGGTGACTGCTGCTTTGTCCCTGAGAATCTCCGCACTGCTTTGCTTCAGACTTACTATTCTCCCAAGGCAGCTGGCCACCCTGGGAAGAATCATCTCATTTGGGCTATTTCTCAACAATTTTGGTGGCCTAGTCTCCGCACTGATGTAACTGCCTTTGTAGCCGTTTGTTCTGTGTGTGCACAGAGTGAGACACCACAACACCTTCCAGTGGGTCTCCTACAACCCATACCCAATGGAGATAGGCCTTGGACCCATATGTCTATGGATTTTATTGTGGAGTCACCCAACTCCCAGGGCAACACAGTTATTCTTATGGTGGTTGACCGGTTCTCGAAAATGCCACATTGTATTCCACTAAAGAAGTTGCCCATATCCAAAGAACTGGCATTCATTTTTGCTCGGGAGATCTTTCAGTTACATGGGCTACCCAAGGTTATCATCTCTGACAGGGGTACCCAGTTTGTCTCCAGGTTTTGGTGAGCCTTTTGTGCACAGTTAGGATTTCAGCTTTCCTTCTCCTCTGTATATCTCCCGCAGTCCAATGGGGCCGCAGAATGAGCCAACCAAGCCTTGGAGCAATTTCTACGCTGCTATATTTCTTACCTCCATAACAACTGGTCAGACCTCCTACCTTGGACAGAATTTGATCACAATAGTGCTGTCAATACCGCTTCCCCATTGTCTCCGTTTATGGTGAATTATGGTTTCCAACCATCCTTGTTGCCTGACTTGGTTGTTCCTCAAACAATTCCTGCGTTAGAGAAGCATCTCTGTGATCTTCGTTCCACTTGGGTGCAGGTCCAAGAGCCCTTGCAACGTACCAGTGAGAGGTACAGACTCCATGCTGACTGCCGATGCCTACCTGCACCTTCCTATCAGGTTGGGGAGAGGGCCTGACTGTCATCTTATAACCTCCGACTTTGTGTTTCCTCACTGAAACTGGCACCACGATTTATTGGGCCTTTCCGTACTCTCAGTAAGATCAACCCAGTGGCTTACGTACTAGACCTTCCTTCTAACATGCGTACTTTAAATGTTTTTCATGTCTCCTTATTAAAACCTTTGGTGTGCAACCGCTTCACCACCTCAGTACCATGTCCCCGCCCAATGCAGGTCGAGAACCATGAGGGGTATGCGATGCGATGCAGGTTCCGTGGGCGCATACAGTACCTGGTTCATTGAAAAAGGGTACAGTCCGGAGGAACGCTCTTAGGTCTCATACTTGGACGTACATGCTCCTGTCCTCCTCCGTGCTTTCCATAGACGTCGGCAGACCACCCTCAAACCTGGTGGTCCTCCGAGGGGGGGGGGGTCTTTGAGGAGGGGGTACTGTCAGGGCTGGGCTCTCAGCCCTTCCTTGTCTGTGCTCAGGTTGCTCAGCTGTCAGTTAATTGCCAGTACTCATCGTTCCACAGTGGCTCACCTGTTGATCGTCTCCTGCTCGTCAGTCAAGCCCACAGCCAGCCCCTTCTGGCTATTTAAACTGCCTGGTTCAGTTATTCAATTCCTTTGCCTTGGTCAACATATCCAGAGGCTCTCTGCTGTGTTCCTGTTGAAGACTTGCCTGGCTGATGTCCCTTCTGGTTCTTGATCGTGTCTGCTGCCTCTGACTACGCTGATCTCTGGCTTCCTGATTTCCTGGCTTGTTCTGACTACCAGATTTGGCTACCGAACCCTGGCTATGTTTTGACCACGTTTACCAGTTGTACTATTTTTACCATTTTATTAAAAGGTGTGATTTTTTACTGAATTTTCTGTCTCTGTCTGTTTCATGGTTTCTGACACCTGAGTAATTATGTAACTATATCTCCCTTAGGGCTGCTCAGCACAGGACTCAGAAGATGTGCTTTATGGTAATTATTGTTTCTGCAGCATATTACATTTAGAAATAAAAAAAAGAAAAAGCGGGCCTCACTCGATGGATCACTTGGTTTTTTCTCTGCCGTCACTTTTCTATGTTTTCATATTACTCTTTTGATTTACCGATTTCCACCCAGCCATTAAAGTATCATTTTAAGTTCATGTGCCCGTGCAGTTGCACAATTTGGTGATGCCTGTGTCCCTTGGACACAGCGCATCAACGATTGACAGATGGGCTCTCTGATTGGCCTTTCTGATCACATGATGGCTGTGTCCAATCACAGCCATCATGTAATGTAAACAAATGTTCCTGTCAGTTGACCTGGTCTGTTTCTCCTCAGACAGAGGCCATGAATGAGGAGAAGAAGAGCAGATCTGTGTTGCCAGCCAGGGATTAGTGAGTTTTGAAGCATTTTACATTGCTTTCACACACTGATCACCCAGCCAGTGTCCCCAGTGTACATTATCATCTGTCACAGTGCCACATCCATATCTGTCACAGTGTACCAGTGTACATTAACATCTGTCACAGTGAACCAGTGTTCCATCCACATCTGTCAGTGAACCAGTGTCCCATCAACATTTGTCAGTGTACCAGTGTCTCATCAACATATATCACAGTGTACCAGTATCCCATCAATATCTGTCACAGCGCCCCAGTGCACAGCAACATCTGCAATAGTTTCCCACTGCAACATCAACATCTGTCGCTGACTGTAGTGGACCGTCAACATCTGTCGCTGTCTGTAGTGGACCGTCAACATCTGTCGGTGTCCTTAGTAAACCATCAACATCTGTATGTGTCCTAGTGCACCAACATTGGCCATTGTGTCCCAGTGGACCATAAACAACTGTTATAGTATCCTAGTGCACAATCAACATCTGTCAGTGTCCCATTGGACCATCAACATCTGTCTCATTGTCCCAGTGGACCGTCAACATCTGTCACAGTGTACCAGTGCACAGTTAGGATGAGCGGAACACCCCCCGGTTCGGTTCGCAGCAGAACTTGCAAACAAGCAAAAAATTTGTTCGAACACGCGAACACCGTTAAAGTCTATGGGACACGAACATGAATAATCAAAAGTGCTCATTTTAAAGGCTTATATGCAAGTTATTGTCATAAAAAGTGTTTGGGGACCTGGGTCCTGCCCCAGGGGACATGGATCAATGCAAAAAGATTTTTTTAAAACGGCCGTTTTTTCAGGAGCAGTGATTTTAATAATGCTTAAAGTGAAACAATAAAAGTGTAATATTCTTTTAAATTTTGTACCTTGGGGTGTCTATAGTATGCCTGTAAAGGGGCGCATGTTTTCCGTGTTTAGAACAGTCTGACAGCAAAATGACATTTCAAAGGAAAAAAAGTAATTTAAAACTACTCGCGGTTATTAATGAATTGTCAATCCGACAATACACATAAAAGTTCATTGATAAAAAAATTGCATGGGATTTCCCCACAGGGGAACCCTGAACCAAAATAATAAAAAAAAATGTGTGGGGGTCCCCATAAATTCCATATCAGTCCCTTCAGGTCTGGTATGGATATTAAAGGGAACCCCGCGCCAATTTTTTTTAAAAAAATGGCGTGGGGGTCCCCCTAAATTCCATACCAGGCCCTTCAGGTCTGGTATGGTTATTAAGGGGAACCCCGCGCCAATTTTTTTTTTAAAAATGGCGTGGGGGCCCCCCTCAAAATTCATACCAGACCCTTCAGGTCTGGTATGGATTTTAAGGGGAACTCCATGCCAAAATTTAAAAAAATGGCGTGGGCTCCCCCCAAAAATCCATACCAGACCCTTATCCGAGCACG
The DNA here is from genome assembly GCA_037952835.1 of Lithobates septentrionalis. Classification (NCBI taxonomy): domain Eukaryota; kingdom Metazoa; phylum Chordata; class Amphibia; order Anura; family Ranidae; genus Lithobates; species Lithobates septentrionalis. The sequence continues at coordinate 712,831 of JBBDGP010003344.1, read as the reverse complement.
CAACCTGCGAGGCCACAGGAAAAGAGGGGGGGTGAGAGAGCGGCCCCCCTCCTGAACCATACCAGGCCACATGCCCTCAACATTGGGAGGATGCTTTGAGGTAGCCCCCCAAAGCACCTTGTTCCTATGTTGATGGGGAGAAGGGCCTCATCCCCACAACCCTTGGCCGGTGGTTGTGGGGGTCTGCGGGCGGGGGGCTTATGGAAATCTGGAAGCCCCCTTTAACAAGGGGACCCCCAGATCCCGCATCCCCCGTGTGAATTGGTAATGGGGTACAAATGTACCCCTACCATTTCACAAAAAAAGTGTCAAAAAGGTTAAAAACACAAGAGACAGTTTTTGACAAGTCCTTTAATAATTTCTTCTTTTTTCAGCCCCACCCCCTCTGACAACACGGGGAAAGCCACAGGGAACTCCCATGAATTACCAGTGCGTCAGAGGAGGGCAGGGTCACTGGGTGGCCCCGTCCTCCGTTATATAAGGAGTATCAGAAGAAGCGAAGCGTCACACGGCTGAAGACTCCCACTGAGGCAGATCATGCGGACGGAGCAGAGAAGAAGCCTGGAGGAAGATGCGGGAAGAGAAGAGCGGAGGAAAAAGATGGAGAAGAAGAAGATGAAGAAGAAGATGGAGGAAGAAGAACACCGAAAGAACACCAGAAGAAAGAAGATGGAAGAAGAAGCCGAAAGAAGAAACTAATAAAGGACTTGTCAAAAACCATCTCTTTTTTTTTAACCTTTTTGACAGTTTTTTTGTGAAATGGTAGGGGTAAATTTGTACCCCATTACCAATTCACACGGGAGGGGCGGGAACTGGGGGTCCTTTTGTTAAAGGGGGCTTCCAGATTCCCATAAGCCCCCCGCCCGCAGACCCCCACAACCACCGGCCAAGGGTTGTGGGGATGAGGCCCTTCTCTCCATCAACATGGGAACAAGGTGCTTTGGGGGGCTACCTCAAAGCGCCCTCTCAATGTTGAGGGCATGTGGCCCGGTACGGTTCAGGTTGTGTGCTCAGATAAGGGTCTGGTATGGATTCTTGGGGGGACCCCATGCTATTTTTTTTTTAATATTGGCGCGGGGTTCCCCTTAAAATCCATAACAGACCTGAAGGGCCTGGTATGGAATTTAGGTGGACCCCCACGGCATTTTTTTTTTAAATCTTGGTTCGGGATTCCCCTGCGGGGAAATCGCATACCGTTTTTATCAATGAACTTTTATGTGTATTGTCGGACTGACAATTCATTATAGCCGCGAATAGTTTTAAATGACTTTTTTTCCTTTGAAATGTCATTTTGCTGTCAGACTGTTCTAAACAAGGGAAACAAGCGCCCCTTTAAGGCATACTATAGACACGCCCAAGGTACGAAATTTAAAGGAATATTACACTTTTATTGTTTCACTTTAAGCATTATTAAAATCACTGCTCCCGAAAAAACGTCAGTTTTTAAAACTTCTTTTTGCATTGATACATGTCCCCTGGGGCAGGACCCGGGTCCCCAAACACTTTTTATGACAATACCATGCATATAAGCCTTTAAAATTAGCACTTTTGATTTCTCCCATAGACTTTTAAAGGGTGTTCCGCGGCTTTTGAATTTGCCACGAACACCCCAAATTGTTCGCTGTTCGGCGAACTGGCGAACAGCCGATGTTCGAGTCGAACATGAGTTCGAGTCGAACATGAGAAGCTCATCCCTAGTGCACAACAACATCTGCAATAGTGTCCCATTACAACATCAACACCTGTTGGTGTCCGTAGTGGACCCCCAACATCTGTCGGCCTGTCCCCAGTGGACCATTAACAACGCTCAGTGTCACAGTGCACCATCAACATCTGTCACAGTGTCAAATATAAAATTCTACATGGTAAGCGACAGGGCCAAAGGATATATATATAAATTCAAAATTTATGAGGGAAAGGACAGTCAGCTAGAGCCCCCTGGATGCACTACCTAGGGGCAAAATTGCTTGGCAACTTATAGAATCACAATTTGAGAAGGGCTATCATCTGTATGTTCTACACACTTTTCCGCCATCTCCACCTCAAACAAACTGTGGCCTGTGGGACAGCGTGACCCAACCACAAGGGCTTCCCACAAAGATTGGTTACCACAAAACTCAAAAGGGGGGTGTCAGCCAGTTGTCAACCAGTTTGCAGAATGAAGAGTTACTAGCCCTTTAGTGGAGAGATAAAAGAGATCTCTATATCCTTTTCTCGGGGAACATCAAAAAAGACAAGGTCCTGTCCAAAAACCCATGTGCATACACGACTATAGCCAGTTCATGGGGGGGATAAACTATGAACGACCAAATGTTACAGCCCTACTTAGCCACCAGGAGATCAATCTTTATGTATAAACAGGTATCCATCTTTTTATTTCAGTTAGCCCTGTACAATTCTTACATCTTCTTTTGTAAGTGCACACAAAGACCTTTATGCTACCTGAAATAACAAGAGGACATTGTTACAGCCCTTCTCAACCAGGTGGCCATGCCCCCAAACAAATTTGCTCTTATTCCGTGAGCAGACTTCATTTCCCCGATATCCTCCCTCCTACCCAAATAGGTTGCAAACCACCCACAAATGTTGTATATGTTGAAGTAACAGAATTTGATATCTGATACCACTGTCTCCAATGTCCCTCCCAACCAGGCCTCTGTATTGGAGAGTGCTTCCAGATTTATCATACATCACTACAATATTAGTGAAGTATAAGTGAAGGGAAGATATTTTTCTCAGTGTCCGCTATCTGCTGTTTTCCTATATGATCATGCCTCTGCCTGCCGTCTGAACTGACACTGGACTGTTTATCGACAATGCCTCTGCTTGCCATCTAAACTATCGACCATGATTCTGCCTTGCATCTGAACTGACCTCAGCCTGAGGGGGGAAAGACTCTCCAATCTATAGATTCAGAAAGTCACTCTGGAGCAGAGTTCCTGATGACTTCTCCCTAAATCTGGTTCTCCCACAATGGCCTCAATGGTGAACAGTCTCAAGCCCAATGGATTCTTGCTATGATGCTCCTGAAAATGTTTTCCCCTAGCCTTTAGGATATTGCGTTAGTGTTCACCAAACCTAGTTCTGAGGCACCTAGAGGTCCGTCCCACATACAATAGACCATAAATCAAAAATTGGGACCCGCAATTAATAAATTGCTTTATTGAATGAAATGATCCATCAGATCCCATGACTTCCCTTTTACGGGGCATCTGCCACTGGGCATCTATAGATGCACCCATGAAAGCTAAAGACTCACAGCCCAGTGTGCTTTTTCCACCTATGATTGAGACAGCCCACTTTTAGAAATACTGTCATGAATTGGTATGTCCTTACTTACGCATGTAAGTGAATAATTAAGTTTATTTAAGGATAAGTGATAACAATATATAAACACCTCCAATATAAACAGTGAACAACCAACCAAACAGTGACCCACAAATAACAATAACTATATACAATATAAGGGAAGTACCGCAATCTTAAATGTAGCCAGGCCAGGGTCATTCACAGGAGATCAGCAGATAAACAAGTGCAGTTCCAGAATCACAAACGTAAGGCAGGCCGGGGTCACACACAGGGAATCAGCAGATGGGAGAAGGTGCAAAGGTATCAGGCTACAGGGCAGGGATGCAAGGTAACAGGATGGACAGAATCAGGATCAGATGCACAGGGTAACAGGATCAGGTACACAGGTTACAGGTTGCAGAATAAGGTTCACAGGTACAGATCAGGGCACAAGGAAGATACAAGGGCCATGAGAGCAATCATGAGCCGGGTATTTATATGAATGCCTGTAATTAGCCTCAAGTGACACCTGAACGCAGGAGGTGCTGTCTGCTCCACAGTGCCAGGAAACACCTGCTGATGAACACTGGTATTACAGCCAAAGGATCCAACAGTGCCACCAACAGGTGAATCCCTCCACTACAGATCCAGAGTGTTGGAAGACACCCGCTGGTGGACACTGGTACTGCGATCCAAGAGACCGACAGCATCACCAACGGGCAAACCCTTTCCTGACAAATACATTCAACCAGGGCTACATCCATGGAGTCCAGCTGTCCACTTGGGCCCACACTTTCTTCTCTACCTGGGGCAGGGGATGGTCTTCCATTAGTAGCTTGTTATAGACAGCTAGAGGGATCTCCTCTGGTGCCAATTGTCACACAGAGGCAACCTAGGCCAGTGGAAGGTTTAGAGGAGAATAGTCTAGGGGCCTGCAGCCTTGCTAGTAACTCCTTTAAATCCACACCACCCATCCCATTAGAATTTTTTAGGTGAAGCCCTCCCTTTGGGGGTTGTAGAATACAAGCCAAACAGTCAGAGGAAACATACAGAAAACTGCCACATTTGTAAGAAGGCTAAAAAAGATTATAGATTGCATCTTTCTAAGTTTGGGTGTGACACTCTCCAGGGTCTTAAAAAGAAATCAGGGATCGTCATTAGACAGGCCGAGAAAGGTGGGGGACTTGTTATGAAGACTAGGGAAGCCTACCTAGCTGAAGACAAAAGATTATTAGAAGACATAAACACATATGAGAGATTGTATCACGGGTACTCACCGAGGCCGAGATGCTGAGAGTGGCTTCCCTTGCGACTGAGCGCACCACACCCCTGGTAGTGGTACAGAGGGTGTAGGGCACAGAGGGGCACGGGTCGCCTGCAGGCAGGAAGCTTCTAGAGAGGAGGACTTCAGTCATGCAGAGCTGGGAGCGATGGCGGCTCTGACCCAGAGCTGGAGAGGAGGACCCGGCCGGGGCTCTAACCCGCAGACACAATGGGAGCTGGGATGATCGCAGGAGATCAGGCACTAAGAACTCAGCAGTGGAGAGACTAAGATGCAGACCAATAACTTGATACTGGAGACTGGTAGATGAGGAAATCCTGGAAGCAGGCCGAGGGTCAAACACAGCAGATGGTAAGTAGAGGAATCCTGAAGGCAAGCCAGAGGTAAGGGGTTGGAGAGGTCAGCAGAGAAGTCCGTTTTAAACAAGCCGGGGTCATACACGAGAAGGCAGGAGAATCCGGAGACAGGCAGAGGGTCAAACACTGGAAGCAGATCGTGGGAAGGTCCTTTAAACAAGCCGAGGTCAAATGCTGGAGAGAGACAAGGTAGGTCAGGCAAATCCGGGTCAAACAGGTAAACAAGAAGCAGGAATCAGGAACGGAACACTGGAAGCTGAAAGACAAACCAGCAATTAAACAGGGCACAAGTCAGTCTTTATATAGGCCAGAAAGGGGGCGTGACGCTGACGAGCGAACGCCCGTACGTCGTTACGCCGTTACGCCGCTACTTTGCTACCGCGCATGCGCCGAAGCGCGGCTCTGCCGCGCAAACGCACAGGGACCTTCCGATGTTGACAGGCTCTTTTCTGACAGTGCCCCCCCCCAAAGGGCAACCTCCGGGTGCCCAATCTGGCCAGTACTCCCGGATATTTCTTGTGAAATGCTTGTATTAACCGTGGGGCGTGTATATTGGAGGAGGGTTCCCAAGAATTATCTTCTGGGGGGTACCCCTTCCATTTGACCAGGTACTGGATATGACCCCCCCTCCTTCTACAGTCCATTACAGCCTCAACCTCGAATTCCTCTTCGCCTTCAATGTTAATTGGAGGAGGTGGCAACTCCTCCCTTCCTGGAAAAGAACTGGGAGTTACTGGTTTCAAAAGGGAGGTATGGAAGACAGGATGAATTCTGTAAGAGCTGGGTAAAGAGAGTTCAAAGGCCACTGGGTTCACTACTCTCTTAATCTTGAAGGGACCAATAAACTTTGGGCCTAATTTGCGTGAAGGACAAGAAAGTTTAAGGTTTGTTGCAGATAGCCAGACTTCATCCCCAATCTTAAAAATTGGGTTGCTCCTCCTACCCCTGTCATAGTATTTCTTGTAGCTGTCCTGAGCCTTCTTCATAGTTTCCTGAATTATTTGAAAATTGGCTTGAATGGAATTTATTCGATCTTGTACCGCGGGAACTGATACTTCTGAAAAGGAATTAGGCAAAAAAGAGGGGTGAAATCCATAGTTAGCCCAGAAAGGAGTTTGATTGGTTGCTGTATGTATGGAATTGTTATAGGCAAATTCTGCACAGGGGAGGAGTGAAACCCAGTTGTCTTGAGAGCATGAGCAAAAACAGCGCAGGTATTGTTCCAGCGTTTGGTTCGTCCTCTCTGTTTGGCCATTACTTTGAGGATGATATGCTGAGGATAGGCATACCTTGATTCCCAGGGATTTACAAAGGTCTCTCCAAAATTTTGAGGTGAACTGAACTCCTCTGTCAGACACAATGCTAGCGGGTACTCCATGTAGCCTCACCACTTCCTTGATGAATATATCCGCAGTATCTGAGGCAGAGGGTGTGCCCTTCATGGGTAGGAAGTGGGCCATCTTTGAGAGTCGGTCGACTACTACCAGGATGGTGGAGAATCCTTCAGCAGATGGTAGGTCAACGATGAAGTCCATAGCCACTTCCTTCCAGGGTTGCTCTGGAATGGGGAGTGGTCTTAATAGACCCCAGGCTTTTGCATTGGATCCCTTGCTGCGCTGGCAAATAATACAAGAGTTTACGTAGTTCTTACAGTCCTGACTCCACCCTGGCCACCAGAAGGAACGATGTATTAGTTCCGAGGTCTTTTGTACCCCAAAATGTCCTGCAAATTTGTTATCATGAAATGTTTTTAGTACCAAGGGTCTTACTTGCGCTGGAACAAATATTTTATTTTGGGCCCATAGTAGACCATCCTGTTTCCTCAGTGTGGGTACTTCAGGGTTTAAGCATTGGCTGGAGGCCTGTTCAATGGCAGTTCTTAGATCTGGCTGGATTGCACAAAGAAAATTCTGTGAGGATAGAATAGTACCAGGTTCTGCTGGTGGAGAGGTTTCTGGGAACATTCGGGATAAGGCGTCCGCTTTCCCATTCTTAGAACCAGGCCGATAGGAAATGTGGAAGTTGAACCTGGAGAAGAACAAAGCCCAGCGGGCTTGCCGGGGTCTGAGGCGTTTTGCGGTTCTAAGGTACTCCAGGTTCTTGTGATCGGTGAAGATCATAATGGGGTGAGAAGCACCCTCCAAAAGATATCTCCACTCCTCCAGGGCAAATTTGATGGCCAGTAGTTCACGCTCCCCTACGTCATAGTTCCTTTCCGGCGGGGACAGTTTCCGGGAGGCAAAAGCCACAGGATGGAGAAGGACCTTCTGGCCTCGTCTTTGGGATAGAATTGCTCCTAAAGCGGATTCTGAGGCGTCTACTTCCAACACATAGGGAAAGGCGGGGTCTGGATGCAGTAGTACCGGGGCAGAAGTAAATAGATTCTTCAATTTATCAAATGCTTCCTGAGTTTCTGAGGACCACTGGAATCGACTTTGCTGGCGAGTCAGTTGGGTTATGGGAGAGATGATCGATGAAAAACCTTTTATGAACCTGCGATAGAAGTTGGCGAAGCCCACAAATCGTTGGACCCCCTTTTTGTCTGTAGGGGCTGGCCATTCCTGGATAGACTTCACCTTCTGAGGATCCATTGAGACCCCTTCAGTGGAGATAATGAACCCTAGGAATTGGACTACTGTTTTTTCGAATTCGCATTTCTCCCCCTTTAGGTAAAGTCCGTGCTTCCTGAGGATCGTGAGTACCTTCTTCACATGGGCCTGGTGTTGCTCAATGTTTGTAGAAAAAATCAGGATGTCGTCAAGGTAAACGATCACAAAGTCATCTAAGTATTCACGAAAAATATCATTTACCAGGTGTTGGAATGTAGCTGGGGCATTGCACAAACCAAATGGCATCACTAGATATTCAAAATGTCCGAATCTAGACCTAAAAGCCGTTTTCCACTCATCCCCTGGGCGTATCCGCACCAAGTTGTAGGCGCCCCTTAGGTCAAGTTTAGAAAAAACTCGTGCGGTTCGAAACCGTTGGAACAGTTCTGGGATGAGGGGAAGTGGATAACGGTTCTTGATGGTGATCTTGTTGATCTCCCTGTAGTCCACACAAGGCCTTAAAGTACCATCTTTTTTCTCAACGAAGAAAATCCCTGCTCCAGCCGGGGAAGAAGAAGGACGAATGAATCCCTTTTCAAGGTTTTCGTTGATGTAGGACTTCAGAGCCTCCAACTCCTTTTCAGATAGAGGGAATATCCGACCAAAAGGGATCTCGGAGCCAGGTAAGAGATCAATGGGACAGTCGTATGGTCGGTGAGGGGGCAAACTGTCAGCTCTCTTTTTGTCAAAAATGTCCATGAATTCATGGTAGGCTGCAGGGACGTGCTGAAGGTGTTCAGGGACTGGCTGGATAGTTAGACAGGAAGCTGTGCGGACAGGACCAGAGGTGAAGCAGTGCTGGGAACAGTAAGTCGAAGAGAAGGAGATCTTCTTCTCCCTCCAATTGATATGGGGGTCGTGAGCTTGCAGCCATGGAAGTCCCAGGATGATAGGGAACATGGGGGAGCAGATGATATCAAAGCACAGAAATTCTTGATGTCCTGAATCTGTGATGGTGAGAATGGGTTTAGTTTCCTGGGTAACAGGCCCGGAACAAGGGGATGACCCATCGGCCAGGTGGATTTGGAGCCTTTGTCTTTTATTTTGCAGAGGGATGCGTAAACTTTGAGATAGGGATGTATCCAGGAAGCAGCTGCAGGCGCCAGAATCAATAATGGCTGGTAGCCGGATCTCCTCGTCTGCCACCTGTAGGGAGACAGGAAGGACAAGATGGTTTGTACTTGAACCATTGACTTGAAAGTTCATAGCTGTTTGTAATTGGGACTTACTGGGTCTTATAGGACAGTTGCGCAAAAAGTGGCCTGACCCTCCACAGTATAGGCAGAGATTGGCCTCCCGTCGGCGTTGTTTCTCATCAGGTGTAAGTGGAGCCCGGATCAGTCCTAGTTGCATTGGCTCGCTCTCCAAGGTAGAGGAGGAAGGGACTGCAGGAAGAGGATGACCTGCGGAGACCCTGGGTAGCATCCATGTAGGCCGAGGAAATTGAAGACGTTCAGAACGTCGTTCCCGTAGGCGTCGGTCGAGTTTTATGGCTAGCTGGATCAATTCTTCCAGGGTGGAAGGAGAATCAACACGTGCCAATTCGTCTTTGAGAGTCTCTGAGAGTCCCTGGCGGTACTGATATTTGAGAGCCGCCTCATTCCATCCAGTGTCCCCTGACCATCTCCGAAATTCGACCGTATAGTCCTCCACCGGTCTTTTTCCCTGGACTAAGGTGTGTAAGAAGGACTCGGCCGTGGCTAAGCATTGGGGATCATCATATAATCTTCCCATAGATTCAAAGAAGGTTTCCACGGAGTTTAGTAAGGGACTCTTCTGTTCCAGGAGGTTATGAGCCCAAGCTTGGGGTTCTTCGGACAACAAGGAAATGATGAACCCAACTTTTACTGTCTCAGAACTGAAAGTCTTAGGTTGGAGAGCCAGGTATAACAAGCAGGCATTTTTAAAAGCTCTAAACCTCTTCCGATTTCCGGAAAATCGTTCGGGTGTGGGCACCCTAGGTTCTGGGGGAGTCATAGCAACTGTAGGAGTTGTGCTGGAGTGATCTTGTGAAGAGCTGGCCCCACTGGGGGATGTGGAAGTTGCATCCCCGGGAGATAAGATTAGGTGCTGGAGACGACCTTCTAGTTGGAAATAGCCATCTTGTAGCCTCTGGACTGCTTGCGTAAGGGTCGTTACCTGCTGGCATAGAGCTTCGAGAGGGGAACCCACTCTGTCGGCCTCAGACATCTGGCTGGTTTGTACTATCACGGGTACTCACCGAGGCCGAGATGCTGAGAGTGGCTTCCCTTGCGACTGAGCGCACCACACCCCTGGTAGTGGTACAGAGGGTGTAGGGCACAGAGGGGCACGGGTCGCCTGCAGGCAGGAAGCTTCTAGAGAGGAGGACTTCAGTCATGCAGAGCTGGGAGCGATGGCGGCTCTGACCCAGGGCTGGAGAGGAGGACCCGGCCGGGGCTCTAACCCGCAGACACAATGGGAGCTGGGATGATCGCAGGAGATCAGGCACTAAGAACTCAGCAGTGGAGAGACTAAGATGCAGACCAATAACTTGATACTGGAGACTGGTAGATGAGGAAATCCTGGAAGCAGGCCGAGGGTCAAACACAGCAGATGGTAAGTAGAGGAATCCTGAAGGCAAGCCAGAGGTAAGGGGTTGGAGAGGTCAGCAGAGAAGTCCGTTTTAAACAAGCCGGGGTCATACACGAGAAGGCAGGAGAATCCGGAGACAGGCAGAGGGTCAAACACTGGAAGCAGATCGTGGGAAGGTCCTTTAAACAAGCCGAGGTCAAATGCTGGAGAGAGACAAGGTAGGTCAGGCAAATCCGGGTCAAACAGGTAAACAAGAAGCAGGAATCAGGAACGGAACACTGGAAGCTGAAAGACAAACCAGCAATTAAACAGGGCACAAGTCAGTCTTTATATAGGCCAGAAAGGGGGCGTGACGCTGACGAGCGAACGCCCGTACGTCGTTACGCCGTTACGCCGCTACTTTGCTACCGCGCATGCGCCGAAGCGCGGCTCTGCCGCGCAAACGCACAGGGACCTTCCGATGTTGACAGGCTCTTTTCTGACAGATTGTCTGGTGACCCTGTCCTAACTTATAAGTCAGCATTGAAAACTCTGTTGGACCAGGCTTTAGCCAAAAAGGTGATCAATAAACACGAATGGCAATTCCTTTTTAGTGCCTTCCCCAAGACCCTCCGCTTCTATCAAATCCCGCATATCCATAAGAATGCTGCCAACGCTCCAGGTAGACCCATTGTGGCCAGGATGGGTAGTCTCAAAAGCAATCTAGGTTGCTACATTGACCATTTCCTCCAGGATTCTGTCACCCAGTTGCCTTTTGTGACGGATTGTGGCCACATGTTAAAGATTCTCTCCAACTACATGTGGGTCTCTTGAGCACACCTCCATTCAACATCAACATGGACTCCAAGCAGTTCCATTATTCCTTGGTCACGATCCCAACATGCACCCTTTACAGGGTAGGTGTTTTACTAGAGTGTATACAATTTACTTAGGAGCATAACTACTTCAGTTTTATGGGATCCTTTTATAGACAGGTCCAGGGTACTGCGATAGGGGGCCAGGTTCACCCCTAGCTATGCTAATTTATTCATGGATTTTTGGGAATATCATTACACTTGGAACAATAACCCTTTTAGGGAAAATCTAGTCCTATTCACTCGCTACATTGATTATATTCTCATCATTTGGGATGGGTCTGACAAGGCCCTCAATGCCTTCATCTGTCACTGTCAGTCCTACCCATATGGTAGAGAGTGATTAGGTGTCCTGGGAGCCGCATCTCAAGTCAAAACCCGCTGTATGATAGTGAATAGCAGTCTAAGCGTGGACCCCTTCCAGGCCACCCCCTCTAGGGCTAGACTGGCATTCACTATCATACAGCAGGTTTTGACTAGATGTGCGGCTCCCGGGACACCTAATCACTCTCTACCATTGCCAGGAGCATAGAGGAGCTCTATTCCCGGCCAGGACTCACAGCGGTGGGCACATGACCCCATTTCGATACAGCCTGAGCAGCTCACACACATTGTATATGTTGCTGACGCTCAGTGGTTAGTACTCCTTGACTTTAAGAGCATGGTGGGGGAACTCCTATCTACATGCCCAAAGAAACTATCACCCCAACTGGATTCGCAATGTGCCAGTTAGTCAATTCTGCAGATTGTGGCATACATGCACCAAATTGGAAGACTACGGGGAACAAGCAGGGATCCTAAGGAGGGGTACAGTTTATTTATTTATTTTATTTTATTTATTATTTATTTAGAGAAGGGGTACAGTTCAGACAAGATTGAGGAGGCTTTCCCTAGATATAAACAGAAATATGCATCTGCTACCACCGCTTGGCATGATGAATCTTGAGATACATTAATAGAGCCTTTGATATCTGGAGAGCTATCCTTAAAAAATTGGAATATCTTGCAGTCTGATCCTATTCTTTTCACTTGTCTACCTGACAGGCCCAATGTTGCTTTTAGAAAACCCCACGACTTGCGCATTATGTGTTTGACCAGCATGTGAGGTCATGTGGTACCGTATAAGGGGTCATGGGATCTGATCGATCAACTCATCCAATTAGGAAATGTATTAATTGCGTGGTTCCAATTTGTGATTTATGGTCTGTTACACCAGTATGGATTATTTTATATGGGACGGACCTCTAGGTGTCTCAGAACTAGGGATGAGCTTCGTGTTCGAGTCGAACCCATGTTCAACTCGAACATCGGCTGTTCGTTCGTTCGCCGAATTGCGAACGATATGGGCCGTTCGCGCCAAATTCGTGTGGTGCGTCACGGCCCATAATTCACTGCGGCATCGCGGTGCATTGCTGGCTGATGATTGGCCAAGCGTGCACTATGACCCACATGCTTGGCCAATCACAGCGCCGTCTGAACAGAGAGCCGTAATTGGCCAAAGCCAAGGAGGCTTTGGCCAATTATGGCTCAGGGGATTTAGTACACGCCCCAAACTATATGAGGCCGCCTGCACTGCAGCCCTGTGTAGTGTGTGTTCCGGCGTTCATTGAGAGAGAGAGAGAGAGAGAGAGAGAGACAGTGTTATTTGATTTGAGTTAGATAGATTAGGCATTACAGTCAGTCAGTTTAGCTGCACTTACAGTGTATTTTGTATATATATGCATCCCAGGTGTTGCATATATATATATACACTGTATTCAGTTTAGCTAGATCCGTTCCTGTTATCTTCCTACTGACAGGCAGGCTTGTCTTGTTACAGTATTTACAGCTACCTGAAGAAAATTGCTGGTGTTCTTTTGATCCTATTAGTACCACAGTCAGGCAGCTAGACTATTTACAGTTAGTGCAGTGCGTCCTGCTCACAGTGTTCAGCTAAACCTACAAGTTGGTGTAGTGAGACCTCTGCACAGTGTTCATCTAAAGCTACAAGTTAGTGCAGTGCGTCCTGCTCACAGTGTTCAGCTAAAACTACAAGTTTAGAGAGAAAGGTGTAGAAATTGCGCCAACTCCCAAACTAAGCAAAAAGAGCAGCCAACACAACAATCTGACCGTTGTAAATGTAAAAGCAATAACCAAGTGTGGCGCTGGTGAAAAGCAAAGTGAGTGAAAAACAGTGGTCTCTGTGAGAGAAACAACAACAAGTGTGTAACCATAAAGTGTTACAGTATCCAAAAGGATATATACAAGTAAAAATTGGTAAATACTTTGAATGTGTAACAGGGTGGAATGTTATAAAACAGACCCCAAGTTAATCAGAAAACAGCAATGCAAAAAATACCATAATCAAACAGTATTCAAAAAAAAAAAATATAATATAAAAACTATTATTAGGCAGTGTCCCAATATATTAAGTGTATAACTCTGTAAGGGACATAATGTCCATATGTGAGAAATGCTCAAAAGAGAAGTGTCCCAAAATCCTACAGAGGTAAACGAATAAAGGTATAGTGTAAAAAATATGAGTCTATTTATTGAAGAGGTGCAATACTTCAGGCGGACCTCACAGCCCTTGAGATGTAAGCCGGCTTCCTGTGTAGAAGTTGAAGGGTAGCCTTAAGGATGAATCCTTCACTTATGTAGATAATATCAACATCAATAGAGAACGACAAAAAGATGCCCTTACCAGAGAGGGTGGACTCACAGGCCCTTGGCGGTGAGTCAGACAGGCTTATACCGTCAAGCGGTGTAGGATGGTACTCCGTAAGAAGACTTGGTAAGAAGACTTGGTGTGGAATCCCATCAAGGGTCCTCAAATGATGTGTTGGTATGGAAACAGGAACATCCACGGGTCAGCTTCGATCGCCGGTTGATCGTTTCCTCAGTGGTTCATCCCGTATGTAATTAAATAAATAAAAGAAAAAGGCTTCCACATGGTGTAAATCCTTATTTTCCAAAAGGCATAGTGGCACTTTATTCAAATATATACTCCGAAAAATTTACAAACAGGGGCGGTAAAACCTCGGTTCAGAGTATAAATTAAATTTAAAAAATAGTTAAAAAATGATCTAAAAACAGCGCAGTGAGTAGTGGTGGGGTATAAACATAGAAACCCGACGCGTTTCGCCCTCCAAGGCTTCTGCTGGGGTATACCCCAGCAGAAGCCTTGGAGGGCGAAACGCGTCGGGTTTCTATGTTTATACCCCACCACTACTCACTGCGCTGTTTTTGGATCATTTTTTAACTATTTTTTTAATTTAATTTATACTCTGAACCGAGGTTTTACCGCCCCTGTTTGTAAATTTTTCGGAGTATATATTTGAATAAAGTGCCACTATGCCTTTTGGAAAATAAGGATTTACACCATGTGGAAGCCTTTTTCTTTTATTTATTTAATTACATACGGGATGAACCACTGAGGAAACGATCAACCGGCGATCGAAGCTGACCCGTGGATGTTCCTGTTTCCATACCAACACATCATTTGAGGACCCTTGATGGGATTCCACACCAAGTCTTCTTACCAAGTCTTCTTACGGAGTACCATCCTACACCGCTTGACGGTATAAGCCTGTCTGACTCACCGCCAAGGGCCTGTGAGTCCACCCTCTCTGGTAAGGGCATCTTTTTGTCGTTCTCTATTGATGTTGATATTATCTACATAAGTGAAGGATTCATCCTTAAGGCTACCCTTCAACTTCTACACAGGAAGCCGGCTTACATCTCAAGGGCTGTGAGGTCCGCCTGAAGTATTGCACCTCTTCAATAAATAGACTCATATTTTTTACACTATACCTTTATTCGTTTACCTCTGTAGGATTTTGGGACACTTCTCTTTTGAGCATTTCTCACATATGGACATTATGTCCCTTACAGAGTTATACACTTAATATATTGGGACACTGCCTAATAATAGTTTTTATATTATATTTATTTTTTTTGAATACTGTTTGATTATGGTATTTTTTGCATTGCTGTTTTCTGATTAACTTGGGGTCTGTTTTATAACATTCCACCCTGTTACACATTCAAAGTATTTACCAATTTTTACTTGTATATATCCTTTTGGATACTGTAACACTTTATGGTTACACACTTGTTGTTGTTTCTCTCACAGAGACCACTGTTTTTCACTCACTTTGCTTTTCACCAGCGCCACACTTGGTTATTGCTTTTAAAACTACAAGTTAGTGCAGTGCGTCCTGCTCACAGTGTTCAGCTAAGACTATAAGTTAGTGCTGTGCGTCCTGCTCACAGTGTTCAGCTAAAACTACAAGTTAGTGCAGTGCGTCCTGCTCACAGTGTTCAGCTAAACCTACAGGTTGGTGTAGTGAGACCTCTGCACAGTGTTCATCTAAAGCTACAAGTTAGTGCAGTGGGTCCTGCTCACAGTGTTCAGCTAAAACTACAAGTTAGTGCTGTGCATCCTGCTCACAGTGTTCAGCTAAAACTACAAGTTACTGTGGTGCGTCCTCCTCACAGTGTTCAGCTAAACCTACAAGTTAGTTTTTGCGAGCTCTGCACAGTGTTCAGCTAGAGCTACCTGTAGAAGGTAGGTGGTGTTCTCATACTACAGGCAGGCAGTTGATTTTGCTAGCTGCAGTATCAGTACACACATATATATATATATATATATATATATATATATATATATATATATATATATCCCAGCTTAGTGCAGCTACAGGCCATTAGTATGTCTGGAAGGCCAAGAAGGAGAGGCAGACAGTCACAAGCCAATAAGAGAGGGCAAGCAGGCTCTGTGTCTAGTGCTGGTCGTGGAGACGGTGCATCCTCATCAGCACGTGGCCGTGGGACACGCTTGGCCTTTTTTTCGGCAGATGGCCGTGTTGAGCCGCAACATGCGTAAGACTTGGTCCAGTGAATGACCAAGCCGTCCTCATCCTCCTCATCCTCTCTCACCCATGCCCAGGGTACTTTGTCTGGCAATGCAGCGGCCTCTTCCCTCGGCTCAATGTCATCAGTGACTCCTTCCCTAGCCCCACCATTTCCTCCTGAGGAGTCCCTCGAACTGTTTGACCACAGTGTTGGGTACATGCTCCAGGAGGTTGCCCAGCGTTTGGAAGGCTCTGATGATGATACTGAGCTCGATGAAGGCAGTAACATGAGCACGGAAGGACAGCAATCTGACAGTCATGCTCCCCCTGCTGCAGCATACTGCCAGGTTTGCTCCGGTGAGGAGGGAGGGGATGATGAGGTCACTGACTCAACGTGGGTGCCTGATAGGAGAGAGGAGGAGGAGGAGGAGGCGGCACATCACCAACGAGGCAGGATGCCCTCCAGGGGCAGCACATTGACTGCATCACACCCCAAAGCTCCACATGTGCAGGGCGCTGCAGTCTCTGCGCGTTATTCAAAAAGTTCTTTGGTGTGGGCCTTTTTTGAGACGAGTGCATCAGATCGCACCGCTGCTATTTGCAACATATGTCTCAAGCGTAACTCGCGTGGCCAAAACATCTCCCGCTTGGGTACCACATGCTTGACCAGACATATGTTGACCTGCCATGCAGTTCGTTGGCAAGCGTATCTAAAAGACCCACACCAAAGAACAAAGAGGACCTCTCCTTGCTCCTCATCAGCTGAGATTTCCAACCCCACTAGACCTTCAGTCCTCTCTGAGACCTGCACTGAAAGGAATGAAGGTGTAGAATTAGGTGTGTCACAGCCAAGTACTTGTGGGCAATCTGCTTTTGGTACACCGACGTCAGATTGTGCCAGGCAAATTTCCCTGCCCCAGCTGCTGCACCGCCGAAAGAAGTTTGCTCCCAGCCATCCACATGCCCAGCGGTTGAATGCTAGCTTGGCAAAATTTCTAGCACTTCAACTGCTGCCTTTTCAGTTGGTAGACTCTGCCCCCTTCCGTGAGTTTGTGGAATGTGCGGTTCCTCAGTGGCAGGTACCCAAACGCCACTTTTTCTCACGGAAGGCGATTCCGGCTCTCTACCGGCATGTGGAATGCAATGTCCATGCCTCGCTGGACAGGGCGGTCAGTGCTAAGGTGCATATTACCGCTGACTCATGGTCCAGCAGGCATGGACAGGGATGTTACCTAAGTTTCACGGCGCATTGGGTGACTCTGCTGGCAGCTGGGAAGGATGCAGGACAAGGTGCAGTAGTGTTAGAGGTTGTTCCGCCACCACGCCTCCAAAATGCTAATGATTGTGACACACCTCTCTCCTCCACCCCCTCCTCTTCTTCTTCCACCATGGCCTCTTCCTGTGCTTTGTCCTCGGAACCAGCGGTGCTCTTTAGCCGTTCAAGGGGCTACGCAAGTACGCAGGCCAAAAGATGCCATGCGGTGCTTGAGCTGGTGTGCTTGGGGGACAGGAGCCACACTGGGGCAGAGGTTCTGTCAGCTCTGCAGGGGCAGGTTCAGAGGTGGTTGACGCAACGCCAACTTAAGGCAGGAATGGTGGTTTGCGACAATGGCACCAACCTCCTCTCTGCCCTCCGACAGGGACAAATGACCCATGTGCCCTGTTTGGCTCACGTCCTTAACTTGGTGGTGCAGCGGTTCTTGGGCAGGTACCCGGGCTTACAGGATGTCCTGAGGCAGGCCAGGAAAGTCTGT
Source organism: Lithobates septentrionalis (assembly GCA_037952835.1). Taxonomy (NCBI): domain Eukaryota; kingdom Metazoa; phylum Chordata; class Amphibia; order Anura; family Ranidae; genus Lithobates; species Lithobates septentrionalis. The sequence continues at coordinate 695,300 of JBBDGP010003344.1, read as the reverse complement.
GTGAATTTCCGCCGGTCATATAATGCCAGTGCTCGGCTGACGGACCTCCAAAAGGAGTTTAACCTGCCCAAGAACTGCCTAATCTGTGACATGCCCACCAGGTGGAACTCAACGTTGGCCATGCTGCAGCGGCTGCACACGCAGCAGAGGGCCATCAATGAGTACCTGTGCGACTATGGCACCAGGACAGGGTCAGGGGAGCTTGTTTTTTTTTCCCCCCGCCAGTGGGCCATGATCAGGGATGCATGCACTGTCCTGTCACCATTTGAGGAGGCCACGAGGATGGTGAGCAGTGACAGTGCATGCATCAGTGACACTGTCCCCCTTGTCCACCTGTTGGAGCACACGCTGCGTGGAATAATGGACAGGGCACTTGAGGCAGAACAGAGGCAGGAAGAGGAGGACTTCCTTAGCTCTCAAGGCCCCCTTTATCTAGACAGTGTTTCTGCGTGCCCGCCGATCACACAGGAAGAGGACGAGGAGGAGGAGGAGGAGGAAGATTGTGTCAGTATGGAGGTGGAGCCTGGCACTCAGCATCAGCAGCAGTCTTTAAGGGATCAGTCCCAAGAAACACATGGACTTGTACACGGCTGGGAGGAGGTGGCTGTGGACCATGTCGTCCTTAGTGACCCAGAGGACTCCGGACCGAATGCCTCAGCAAACCTACGCTGCATGGCCTCCCTGATCCTGCAAAGCCTGCGGAAGGATCCTCGTATTCGTGGTGTCAAGGAGAAGGACCAATACTGGCTGGCAACCCTCCTTGATCCACGTTACAAGGGTAAGGTTGCGGACCTTATCTTGCCATCGCAGAGGGAGCAGAGGATGAAACATCTTCGGGAGGCCTTGCAGAAAGGTCTGTGCAACGCGTTCCCAGAGACTGGGAGGTTACAAACTCCTGTTTCTGGACAACGTGTTGCTGAGGCTTCGGCCAGTCAAAGAAGGAGCGGTGGAGAAGGTGGCCGTCTGACCGATGCGTTCAGACAATTTTTTGGTCCGCAGCCCCAAGGTATGATCGGTTCCAGCAACCATCGCCAGCGTCTGTTTTACATGGTGCAGGAATACCTAGGGGCAAGATCAGACTTGGACACCTTTCCCACCGAAAATCCTCTGGGTTACTGGGTCTTGAGGATGGATCACTGGCCAGAGCTTGCACAGTATGCAATTGAGCTACTGGCCTGTCCTGCATCCAGCGTTCTTTCGGAACATACATTCAGTGCTGCTGGAGGCGTGGTAACCGATCACAGGGTGCGTCTGTCCACCGACTCGGTCGATCGACTGACCTTCATAAAAATGAATCAGTCTTGGATCACCACCAGCTACCAAGCACCTGATGCTGATGTAACCGAATAATTTTTTTTTGAAATCTCAGATCCCTTCAAAGACTGCCTATGCTGATGCTGAGTGACTATCCCTGTGTAATTATCCTCTTCCTCCTCAATCACGCTGATAGCTTGTAAGAACATTTTTGGTTCTGGGCGCCACCACCAGTGCCTAAGGCACAATTTTTCAGCCCCTGTTTAACAGGGGCGTGTAATTACAATTTTTGATGCAATGCTTTGCAGCAGGGCTCGTTCCTGCGTTCCAACTAGAGTGTCTGTGAGAGGTTGCAGTGTTGTGGCACCAGCACCAGTGCCTAAGGCCAGATTTTTCTGCCCCTGTTTAACAGGGGCGTGTAATTACAATTTTTGATGCAATAATTTGCAGCAGGGCTCGTTCCTGCATTCCAACTAGAGTGTCTGTGAGGGGTTGCAGTGTTGTGGCACCAGCCCCAGTGCCTAAGGCCCAATTTTTCTGCCCCTGTTTAACAGGGGCGTGTAATTACAATTTTTGATGCAATACTTTGCAGCAGGGCTCGTTCCTGCGTTCCAACTAGAGTGTCTGTGAGGGGTTGCAGTGTTGTGGCACCAGCACCACCAACACCACCACCACCAAAGGCCCAATTTTTCTGCCCCTGTTCAACAGGGGCATGTAATTACAATTCTTGATCTAATATTTCACAGCAGGGCCCTGTGAGGGCTTACAGTATTGTGGCCACAACAACACCTAAGGCCCAAATTTATGCTAAGTATATAGGGCAGGCCCCTACTTTCAAACATCTAACTTACAAACGACTCCTACTTGCAAACGGAAGGAGACAACAGGAAGTGAGATGAAATCTACCCCTAGGAAGGGAAATTCTCTCCTGTAAGAGTTAATATGGGAAAAACATTTCTCCTTTCCACTGATGCTTTCCAATCCTTGTTCCACAAAAAAACCCAAATTCTCAAAAAGCATTTGTCATTGGGACAAAAAGTGAGGTGAAATCTTCTAAAGAGGAGGAAAGACAGCAAAACAAATGTCACAGGGGTGATAACCCTTCCCTATGTTTTCCAAAAAGCTTAAAAAAGATTTTTTGGCTGGAGCTAAACACGTTAAAAATGTACCCATTCAAAATGACAAACAGATTCTACTTAACAACAAACCTACAGTCCCTGTCTTGTGTGCACCGCCTGTATACTGCTGTTCAGAGTATATAGGGCCTGGTGGCCCCACACCTTTCCTTATTTTAATTTGGGTGCGGGGTTCCCCTTAATATCCATACAAGACCCAAAAGGCCTGGTAATGGACTGGGGGTTACCCATGGTGTTTGTCTCACTGATTTTCATCCATATTGCCAGGACCGGACATTACATTAAACCCGCAAGCAGTTTTAAATGAGATTTTTTCCTTTAAAAATGACATTTGGTGCAGGGACTGTTCTAAACACGGGAAACACGTGCCACTTTACAGGCATACTATAGACACCCCCCAGGTACGATATTTAAAGGAATATTTGACTTTTTTTTTTACTTTAAGCATCATTAAAATCACTGCTCCCGAAAAAACGGCCGTTTTTAAAAGTTTTTTTTGCATTGATACATGTCCCCTGGGGTAGGACCCGAGTCCCCAAACCCTTTTTAGGACAATACCATGCAAATTAGCCTTTAAAATGAGCACTTTTGATTTCGAACGTTTGAGTCCCATAGACGTCAATGGGGTTCTAACGTTCGTGCGAACTTTCGATCCGTTCGCAGGTTCTGGTGCGAACCGAACCGGGGGGTGTTCGGCTCATCCCTAGTGGCCGTCCTCGTCAAGGTTATTGGCAAGTCGGATTTGGTACCCCTAAACAATGCCAGGCGCAAGCCTTCATAGGACCCAAGATGGGCTGCCTCCAACACTGTGGCTGCGTCTCCATCATCTGACAGTAACCACCTACGGGCAAACACCATTTGGCCTGCCAGATAGTATTTATGCCAGTCCGGCAGTGCCAAACCTCCCTGATTCCCTGGTTCCTGCAGCACTTTAATTCCTATGCTAGGGGGTTTAGGTGCCCAGAGGAACGCACCAACAATCCCTTCTATCTGTTTGAAGTATGACTTTGGTATCCACACTGGCGCATGTCTGAGGAAGTATAAGATAACCGGAAGGACTTTCATTTTAAGCAGGCTGATTCTACATATTAAGGATAGTGGTAATTTGATCCAGCCCTGTACTTTCTGTTTAAGGAAAGTCAACAATGGAAGTAAATTTAAAGAAAGGTAGTCATGCACATTTGTAGTAATTTTCACCCCCAGATATTTGAGAGACTCCACCCACTGCAATGGCAGATCCGGATCAGCTCTCTCTTTGGCTTTTGCGTCCAATGGCAGGACGGACGACTTACACCAGTTTACTCTGAGCCCTGAGAATGTGGCAAATTCATCTAAGATTGCCAGAATCGCCTTTAAGGAGTCCCCCGGGTCATTGAAAAACAGGAGCATGTCGTCACCATATAAAGCCAAGGTCTCATGAATTGTTCCCACTTTTATTGCCTGTACATCCCTTGAAGATCTCAGTGGGGTGGCCAGGGGCTCCATCACCAGGGCAAAGAGGAATGGGGACGACGGGCACTCCTGTCTGGTGCCCCTGCCCACCGCAAAGAAATTTGATACCGTCGACCCCAGTCTAATTGCCACTTTGGGGTTCCTATATAGCATAGAGATCCATTTTCTAAATTGTGGCCTGAATTCCCATGACTTCTAATACCCTAAACACGAACCTCCAGTCAACAGAATCAAAGGCTTTTTCTATATCTATAGACACTGCAATTCTAGTATCTGAGTCAGTAGGTGGGAGTCGCAGGTGGTCGAAAAGTCTCCGTAAGTTCGTGTCAGTCGACTTCCCAGGCATGAACCCCGTCTGGTCTATGTTGACTATTGTTGGGATAGCTTTAGCTAGTCTGGTCGCTAACAGTTTGGTTAGGATCTTCAAATCCGTGTTTAAAAGTGCTATGGGGCGATATGATGCACATTTGGTCGGGTCTTTCCCTGGTTTTAATAATAGGATCATATACGCCTCTAGCATGGAATTTGGTAAGGAGGAGTTATCCGTGCAATATTCCAATAACCAGTTAAATCTTATAGCCAACTGTTCTACATTAGCTTTGTAAAAATCTGCGGGAAACCTGCCTGGTCCTGGGGCTTTGTTGGTCGGGAAGGCAAAAATTGCTGCCGGTACCTCCTTAATCGTTATCTTGGTCTCTAGTGCATTACAATCCTCCTCAGACAGTTTTGGGAGAGGTACCTTGCCAGCAACGAGTCTAATGCCACTGAATCATAGCTAGGGATGGGTGAGTACAAGGCTGAAAAGAAATCAATAAACTCCTGCATAATGATTGATGGGTCAGTGACCAGATTGCCCCCCTTATCTTTAATAACAGGAATATGTGCAATAGGGTGATGGTCTGCCACCAACATAGCCAGGAGTTTACCATTCTTATCCCCTTCTGCAAATACCGTATGTGCAGTTTTTGTAATTTTCAAGCTTGTCAGCCCTTTGACATGTAGAGATAAGCGCCTCCGTGCTTCCAGGAGAGCCTCAAATAAGGCCCCATTAGGGGATTCCGCATGAGCCTCCGCACAATCTCTCTCTCATAGTCTCTCTCTCGCTGCTCTAAAGTGTTGAGCTCTTCATTTTCATTAACAGGTGCTGTTTTAATGGCTGATATGCATTCACCTCTAGCTACCGCCTTAAAGGTGTCCCATACCATTGGTGGTTCGGAGGTATCAACATTCGTGGACCAGTATGTCTTAGTTGTTTCCTCTAATTGGGCTGCAACCAGCTAGGAGAGAGACGCCATCCTCCCCTCCTTGACCTTGCCGGAAAGAACAGAGCAAGAAAGAGAGGATTATGATCTGACAATCCCCCCCACCAACTATTCAACACTCTCCACATATTGTAAGATTCTATCATTACCAAAGGCCAGATCAATTCAGGCTGCGGATCTGTGTGTCGTTGACATGTGAGAGTAGCATCTAGCTGTCGGATGCTTCCATCTCCACAACTCGACCAAACCAGCCATAGAGGCCCGTCCATTTAGGTCAGACGGGCTCCCCCTATTCGGATTAGAAGAGTTCAATGCTGCGTCTAATACGGCATTGAAATCAGAAGCAGGGGAAGATGTAAGTACTTAGCCAGTCGAGTTAGCATGTCATATAACAACTGAGCCTGGAATGGAGGAGGCATATAAACATTTACCAATAATAACTGACAGTAGTACCCATCTAACACCACCGCCACATATCCCCCCCCCCCCGAGTCAGTTATAACTTGGTGGATGGTACAGGGGATTGCTCTACTAATAAGCATGGAAACTCCTCTGGCAAAGGTGGAGTAGGTAGAGTGCAAGGCTCTCTGGATCCGCAGTTTGCGTAGCGTCATTACCCTGCTTCCATCAAGATGTGTCTCTTGTAAGAAAATTATGTGCGGTTTTCACTGTTTTAAGTATTGGAATACAGAGGCCCTCTTAAATTTGTGGTTCAGGCCCCTGACATTCCAAGACACAATGTTTAGTTTATCTGCCATTATTCCATACACTAGTAGATACATTGCTATAGTATTCAAGTGGAACCCCTCCCTCCTTCGCATTGATGACCCTCCCCATTTGTCTGCATCTTGAAATAAAATATATGTGTAAGTGTAACACTCCCCCCCCCCCCCCCCCCCGCTATAATACCAGAAACCATACCTGAAAAAACAAAAAAAAGTTCTGGCATGTAGCTCCACCCCAAAATCCATTGTGGAAAACCTTGCAGTGAGTTCTAGCCGCATTGATCAAAAGCCCGGCAGAGTCTTTTCTCACATTCTCCTTGTGCTCTGACCAAAACATAGGGTGGAGCTGCAGAGCAGATAAGAACTAAAAAAATATAGAGACCAGCAGGGTCAATGCCTCTGTGGGAAGGCACCTCCCCCTGGTGTAAGCCAAAATGATAACCCTTGGGGAGTGGAGCAAAAAATTAAATGGATAAAGAGAAAAATAAAAAATAAAAAATAAAAATCAGCATAAGACAGGTGATCCAGAAAGAAAAATGAAAACCACTTAAGTCAGGAGTATAAGAAAAGAGACTCCTTGGGTCGGTAGTGGAGAGAGATCTTCCATAAGAGTGTGTACCTTTTCCTTCACAGTAATCCTGTCAGGGAGCCCAGGTTTGTAAGCGCTCCATCCTGAGCCGAGTTTGTCGCTCTCCCTCAGTTGCTTACATGTGTTGACTTTTGGGTATGGCTCCCCTGCGTTCAGCTAAGTGGTGACTTTCATTTGGCTTGACCTTCAGCCTGCCTGGATATGTAGCTCAACGTCTTGTGTAAGTATAAGTGCAATTACCGTTAACAGGCACAAGAGGTGCTAACAGAGTCCTGGGCAATTTAACCTCCCGAGACCAATAACTTGCAGCTAAGTATTCCGCATCTAGGAGAGTTCCTTGTCCAGCCAGTTGCACGCATCTGCAGGGTTTTCAAAAAACTTCACGCTGCCTTTGTATTGGACCCGGAGCCTGCTTGGGTATAGCAAGCTATATTGTATCTCCATTTCACGGAGCCTTCTGCGTATATCATTAAAGGAGTGGCGTTGTTGAGGGGCCGCGGAAAAGTCAGGGAATACCGTCACCCGAGCGTTTTTGTGCTTTAATTCCTGAGTCTTCCTGGACTGGGCCAATATCATGTCCCTGTCCCTGTAATTTAGAAACCTGACCAGGAATGGTCTGGGGAAGGCTCCTGGAGGTCTATCACCCTTGGGGACCATGTGTGCTCTTTCCACAACATAAGTGGGGGGTAAATCTTTCAGTGAGAGCAGGTTTTTAAATAGGGCTTCAGCAAACAGTACTGGCTTGTCTCCCTCCGCCCCCTCAGGTAGGCCCACCACCCTGATATTGTTCCTCCTTTGACAATCCTCAGCATCGTCAGCCCTGCGCTGGAGGGATTGCACCAGGTCACGGAGTTCAGCAAGGTGGGTACTCTGTGTGTGAAATGTGTCCTCGACCCCTGAGACCCTGTCTTCCACCGTGGTGAGCCTGCCCCTGATCTTGTCAAGATCGTGTCTGATCAGCGTGCATTCGGATGATAAGTGGTCAATGCGCCCCATTAGTTCTGACTTACTAGCGTTGATGGCTTCCAGGATTGGTCTTGTAATCGCTGCTGTGTCCACCGCTAGTAGCTGTTCGTCTGCAGGGTCATTTTCAGAGCTCACCACCGCTGTGTCTCCTGCCTGCGCCATCTCTTTGCTGTCTTCTGTTTGGCACGCTGCTCAGCTTTCTGTGAAGACAAGATGGCGGGGGTGGAGTCTCGTTCTGCCTCCTTCGTGGAGCGGGTCTGGCGCTGGTCTTTTAGAGCCTTTTGGGGCTTTTTAGAAGCGGATGAATGCATGCCCGCGTTCCTGTAACCTTCCCCCACGGGGTTAGTGCACTCCAAAGCGACGGATTCAGTCAGGATATACGGAGAGATGCGTGTTGCCTCGATCACATCCGGCCACGCCCCAACGTAAATGTATTTTACTGGGATTTTATGTGATAGACCAACACAAAGTGGCACATAATTGTGAAGTGGAAGGAAAATGATATATGATACAAATAAATATGTGAAAAGTGTGGGGGGGGGGGGGCATTTGTATTCAGCCCCCTTTACTCTGATACCCCTTCTTATACCCCTTCTGGGGAACTCTTTGGTGAGGTGGATCCGTATTTACTTTACTCCTGGGACCTGGTCTTTGCTCACAAATTTCTCTGTATTCACAGGCCTGTTGGATGGAGTATAAATGATTACTCTCCATCACCAACCAGTCCAGTGAACACCCCCTCTGGTAGTCTCTTCTTAAACCCATTTTACAGTGCCTTGAAAAAGTATTCATACCCCTTGAAAGTTTCCACATTTTGTCATGTTGCAACCAAAAACGTAAATGTATTTTATTGGGATTTTATGTGATAGACCAACACAAAGGGGCACATAATTGTGAAGTAGAAGGAAAATGATATATGATACAAATAAATATGTGAAAAGTGGGGGGGGGGGCATTTGTATTCAGCCCCCTTTACTCTGATACCCTTAACTAAAATCTAGTGGAACCAATTGCCTTCAGAAGTCACCTAATTAGTAAATAGAGTCCACCTGTGTGTCATTTAATCTCAGTATAAATACAGTTGTTTTGTGAAGCCCTCAGAGGTTTGTTAGAGAACATTGGTGAACAAAAACATCATGAAGGCCAAGGAACACACCAGACAGGTCAGGGATAAAGTTGTGGAGAAGTATAAAGCAGGGTTAGGTTATAAAAAAATCTCCCAAGCTTTGAACATCTCACAGAGCTCTGTTCAATCCATCATCGGAAAATGGAAAGAGTAGGGACAGGATGACTGGTTGCAATCGAGGGAAAGATAAATGCGGCCAAGTACAGGGATATCCTGGATGAAAACCTTCTCCAGAGTGCTCAGGACCTCAGACTGGGCCAAAGGTTTACCTTCCAACAAGACAATGACCCTAAGCACACAGCTAAAATAACGAAGAAGTGGCTTCACAACAACTCCGTGACTGTTCTTGAATGGCCCAGCCAGAGCCCTGACTTAAACCCAATTGAGCATCTCTGGAGAGACCTAAAAATGGCTGTCCACCAACGTTTACCATCCCTCCTGACAGAACTGGAGAGGATCTGCAAGGAGGAATGGCAGAGGATCCCGAAATCCAGGTGTGAAAAACTTGTTGCATCTTTCCCAAAAAGACTCATCAAAAGGGGCTTCTACTAAATACTCAGCAAAGGGTTTGAATACTTAGGACCATGTGATATGTCTCTTACTGAACCCCCCCACCACCGCTGCCTCTGACTAACCAGCCCCATCCCTATCCCCCACCACTGATGTCATCCCTATCCCCCCACCACCACAGTTAGGTTAATTTGAAATCAGAAACAGAAATGTTTTACTGTTTTATATAGTGGAAAAAAATTTATCAAAATCATGCTTTTCATTCATGGGTTTCTTGCACCGGGGGGGGGGGGGGTTTCTAGTGAATCTTTTTCACTTAGAGAATGAGCTGAACTGGCACTGACTTCAATCATCCAATCATGTGCCAGAAAAACTTCTGTTTATTATTTTTAATTTCCTTGCACGTGATTGGCTAGTGAACTTCCCCTTCATTCCATAAGTTAAGTGATAATTCCCTCTTTGGGGTCTGTGGGGTACAATGCTGGAGATAGGATGAGTATTGATGTGAGTTCTGTATTTTATTCCTGGGGGGGGCAATGATTTTATGTATGATGGGATTGGACTTTATGCAGATTTTATGCAAACATTCCATTGGATTACAGGATTACAGATATCTGATAAGAATATTGATTAGGAATAAACAGTGCGACTCTTATATATCACTGCATATGATTTTTATTATGAAGGTGATGATCAGATAATATAACATTGATGGATATCGGATGAGATTTATATATCAGGCAGGAAATTGAATGATTGATCACATCATTGGTGTGGTGAGCTCCGCCTCCATCCAATCACATTTCTTCTGGATCTCCGGATCAGTTACAGAGGTCTGTAGAGCAGCACTTGTTTGAATGTATTGAACCTTTCATCGCCTGACATGCGATTTCTGATGCACACCCCTTGATAAAACCTAAAAAGCAACAAATGTACAGATTACAATGTAACAGAAAAAGATGATTAGATTAGAGTCGATTAGAGTCAATTCCTCAGTCTCCCCTCCCCTAGTGATCAGACTGTACACTGTAACTTTGTAGCAGGCCACAAGGTGAGAGGCTGCAGCAGGGACTGATCTGTGTCAGACATTTGTGAACACAGCCAAGAACTGCACAGGTACCGGGAATTACATGCCTGTGTCTTCTTAGTTATGGGTGTCATGGGGACAGGAAATGAGTGAAAATCTCCCCAACTGATAAAAGTCAGATGTAAAAAACTGACAGAAATTTACCAAAAACGTAAGGCTGCTTTCACACTGAGGTGCTTTACAGGCGCTATAGTGCTTAAAATATCGCCTGGAAAGTGCCTCTTCTCTCACTCCAGTGTAAAAGTCCGAGTGCTTCCACAAGGGGGCGCTGGGCTGGCAGGACGCCAAAAAAAGTCCTGCAAGCCACATCTATGAGGCGCTATAGGAGCGAGGTATACACCGCTTCTACAGCGCCCCTGCCCATTGAAATCAATGGGCAGCGCTGCCGAAGTGCCCACAAAGTGCCGCTTTGCGGGCGCTTTTAACCCTTTTTTGGGCGTTAGCGGGGGGGGGGGTTAAAAGGACCCCACTAGCGGCCGAAAAGGGCCGCAAAAACAATGGTAAAGCGCCCGCTAAAAATAGCAGCGCTTTATCGCTGACACCCCCAACGTCTCAGTGTGAAAGTAGCCTTAAGCTGAAGTTTATTCTGCTTATATTTTGCCTTCCAAAAAGAGCTAGATGATGCTGGACGTCCTCCAGCCAGGAAATGGGGCGGGGCTCCACCTGACTTGCTGCAGCTTCTAATGAACATTGTGAGAAGCTCACAGTGTGCAGTGAAATCAGAGGAAGTCCAGGAGAGGAGGCGGTACAACTGTGCAAGAATGAAGGGGGAGGAGCCGGTACAACTGTGCAAAACCAAAGGGGGAGGAGCCGGTACACCTGTGCAAGACTGAAGGGGGAGGTGCCGGTACACCTGTGCAAGACTGAAGGGGGAGGAGCCAGGACACCTGTCCAAGACTGAAGAGGGAGGAGCCAGTACACCTGTCCAAGACTGAAGGGGGAGGAGCCGGTACACCTGTGCAAGACTGAAGGGGGAGGAGCCAGAACACCTGTGCAAGACTGAAGGGGGAGGAGTTGGTACACCTGTGCAAGACTGAAGGGGCAGGAGCCAATACACCTGTCCAAGACTGAAGGGGAGGAGCCGGTACAACTCTCCAAGACTGAATGGGAGGAGCCGGTACAACTGTCCAAGACTGAAGGGGGAGGAGCCGGTACACCTGTGCAAGACTGAAGGGGGAGGAGCCGTAAACCTGTGCAAGACTGAAGGGGAGGAGCCTGTACACCTGTGCAAGACTGAAGGGGGAGGAGCCGGTACAACTGTCCAAGACTGAAGGGGAGGAGCCTGTACACCTGTGCAAGACTGAAAGGGGAAGAGCTGGTACAACTGTCCAAGACTGAAGGGGAGGAGCCGGTACACCTGTGCAAGACTGAAGAGGAGGAGCCGATACAACTGTTCAAGACTGAAGGGGAGGAGCCGGGACAACTGTCCAAGACTGAAGAGGGAGGAGCCGGTACACCTGTCCAAGACTGAAGGGGGAGGAGCCGGTACACCTGTGCAAGACTGAAGAGGAGGAGCCGGTACAACTGTTAAAGACTGAAGAGGGAGGAGCCGGGACAACTGTCCAAGACTGAAGAGGGAGGAGCCGGTACACCTGTCAAAGACTGAAGGGGGAGGAGCCGGTACACCTGTGCAAGACTGAAGGGGGAGGAGCCGGTACACCTGTGCAAGACTGAAGGGGGAGGAGCCGGTACACCTGTGCAAGATGGGGAGGAGCTGAAACACCTGTCCAAGACTGAAGGGGAGGAGCTGGTACAACTCTACAAGACTGAAGGGGAGGAGCCGGTACAACTGTCCAAGACTGAAGGGGAGGAGTCGGTACACCTGTGCAAGACTGAAGGGGGAGGAGCCGGTACACCTGTGCAAGACTGAAGGGGGAGGAGCCGGTACACCTGTGCAAGATGGGGAGGAGCTGAAACACCTGTCCAAGACTGAAGGGGAGGAGCTGGTACAACTCTCCAAGACTGAAGGGGAGGAGCCGGTACAACTGTCCAAGACTGAAGGGGGAGGAGTCGGTACACCTGTGCAAGACTGAAAGGGAGGAGCCGGTACACCTGTTCAAGACTGAAGGGGCGGGGGGATTAATAAAAGAAAATGTTGGTTGGAAGGAGACTTTTAAAGGAATAATCACAGGGAGAATTACATAGAGGACACTTACCGGAGGAAGTTTTGGACTTCAGGTAGAAGCATCGGTCGCCCGCTGAACAGGTTGTCTGTATGGGGTGACATTCTCCTTCCCTACCACAGGATCCCAACCAACATCTCAGAGCCTCACCTAGAAGAAGATATATAGAGATTATCAGGACACAGACAGGGAGCCTCTAACCTCTTCTACTGACAACACACTGCCTCTCATCCACTGACATCCCAAGCCCCGCCCAGGACTATAGAACACCTCCACCTAATGTTATGGAGATGAGTAATGTGACCACACTGTTTGGGATTTCAGCTCCCTACAGCAAGCTCGGAGCTCAGTGGATTTCTGTCAGGATCAACAGATAATTAGTTTTACTTTCTCTCTATATCCACTCTAGCTCACACAAATAGAGCTTTCTTTTGCTGGTATTTGATCACCACTGGGGTTATTTTTTCAGTTTTTGCGCTATAAACGAAAAAAGACCAAACATTTTGAAAGATAACAATAGGTTTTACATAAACAAAACAAAAAAATCAAATATCTTCATGAATTTCGGCCACAATGTATTCTGCTACAATTCTTTGTTAAAAACAAAGAATCCCAATAAGTGTATATTGATTGGTTTGTGTGAAAGATTTTATCGTCTACAAACTATGAGATACAGTGCCATGAAAAAGTATTCATACCCTTTGAAATTCCCCACATTTTGTTATGTTACAACCAAAAGCGTAAATGTATTTTATTAGGCTTTAATGTGATAGACCAACACAAAGTGGCACATAATTGTGAAGTGGAAGGAAAATTATAAATGATACAAATAAATATGTGAAAAGTGTGTGTGGGGGGTATTTGTATGGCACCTCCCGGAGTCAATACTTTGTAGAACCCCCTTTCACTGAAAGTCTTTTTGGGGATGTCTCTACCAGCTTTGCACATCTAGAGAGGGACATTTTTGCCCATTCTTCTTTGTAAAATATCTCAAGCTCTATCAGATTGGATGGAGAGCGTCTGTGAACAGCCACAGATTCTCAATGGGATTTAGGTCTGGACTGTGACTGGGCCATTCTAACACATGAATAGCTTTGATGTAAACCATTCCATTGTAGCTCTGGCTGTATGTTTAGGGTCGTTGTCCTGCTGAAAGGTGAACCTCCTTCCAGCAGGGGGGGGGGGGGACTGACTAGGTGACACTGACATCACTAGTGACACCAATACAGTGATCAGTGCTAATACTATACACTGTCACTGTACTAATGACACTGGCTGGGAAGGAGTTAACATATATTGATTGGTTTGCGCAAAAGTTATTGCATCTACAAACTATGGGATATATTTATTCATAAATTTCATAAACATATAGTGGGACTGCAATATTGTGGCGGAAAAATCTGACACTTTTGGCTCTTTGTGAGAACCAGTGACACTAATACAGTGATCAGTGCTAATACTATGCACTGTCACTGTACTAATGACACTGGAAGAGAAGGGGCTAACATCAGGGGCGACCAAAGGGTTAACTGTGTGCCTGGGTTAAGCTTACTCACTGTGGGGGAGGTGCTTTGGCTAGGGGAAGGTAAAGGTCTGTGTTCCTGCTTGGCAGAAACACAGGATCAAAGCCTTCCCCGCTGACAGAACGGCGATCTGCCTTGTTTACGAGGGGCACGTGCCCCAGACCCGGAAGTGTCAGATCACGCGTACGAGCGGCTGCCCTGTCACAGTGAGTGTATGTGGGGGGGTTGCTAAGTGGTTAAAGAAACATTGGGGGGTCCATGTATAAAATAGGGGGAGTTCAGGTATAAAATGGGGGGTCCATGTATAAAATAGGGGGTTCATGTATAAAATAGGGGGGTCCATGTATAAAATGGGGGGGTTCATGTATAAAATAGGGGGGTTCATGTATAAAATAGAGGGGGGGGGTTATGTATAAAACGTTTTTAAAATAAATTGTATTGAAAAACAACACATGGAAAGTATATTGTGTCTTCAAAGAGCAATTCATAAATGTTTCTACAATGGACCAAAAATAACAGAAGAACAATTCTGGGTGTTTCGTCAGATTGGGCGACCCGTCAGAATGTGTAACAGAAGTGACGTTCCGTCGCCGCCATCTTGCTACACCCCGCACTCCTTCATAGTAAGGATACACTGTGAAGGGGGAAAGCGGACATCTTGTTACACCCACCAGCATTTTACACTTATTTTTAACAGTAAAATGAGTTTATATAGTGAAATACGGGACTTAGAACTCCGTCTGACTGGTTAGATGTTGAATTTTAAAAGCAGCGACATGCCCGCTGATCTCACAGGTTCGCTGATCTGACAGAAGTTCGCTGTTTTAAAATTCAACATCTAAACATTCAGACGGAGTTCTAAGTCCACAATAAAACCTCAGTTTACTGTTAAAAATTAATGTAAAATGCAAAACTCCAGTGGGTGTAACAAGATGTCCGCTTTCCCCTTTCTCAATGTATCCTTAATATGGAGGAGTGAGGGGTGCAGTGTTAATTTTGTCAATTAAAACGACTAAAACATTTTAGTCGACTAAATGAATATTATTTTAGTCGACTAAAATACGACTAAAACTAAAATGTCATTTTAATTAAAAGACTAAAATGGGACTAAAACTAAAATTGCATTTTAGCCAAAAGACTAATGCCATGTACACACGGTCGGACATTCCGACGACAAAATCCATCCGATTTTTATCCGACGGATTTTGGGCCAAGCTTGTCTTGCATACACAAGGTCGCACAAAGTTGTCGGAAAATCCAATCGTTCTGAACGCGGTGACGTAAAACACGTACGTCGGGACTATAAACGGGGCAGTGGCCAATAGCTTTCGCCTCTTCATTTATTCTGAGCATGCGTGGCACTTTGTGCGTCGGATTTGTGTACACACGATCGGAATTTAAATGATCGGATTTTGTTGTCGGAAAATTTTATATCCTGCTCTCAAACTTTGTGTGTCGGAAATTCTGACGGAAAAAGTCCGATGGAGCCCACACACGGTCGGAATTTCCGACAACACAATCCGATCGCCCTTTTTCCATCGGAAAATCTGACCGTGTGTACAGGGCATAAGACTAAAACTAAATTGAAATTTGACTTTGAAATGAACACTGGTCTGTACTGTATGTTCATACCTCAATACAATAAAAATAATAACAGATGAGATTTTTCACTCCAGCAGTATATAATGAGTTTGGAAATTGTAGAGAAATGTCAACTAATGCATTACAATTTAATTACACCCGTTAGATTTTAGATGACTAAAATTACATACGTTTTAGTCGACTACTGGAGATTTAGTCTACTAAATATGACTAAAACTAAAACAATTGCAGAAGACTAAAATGAGACTAAAACTGAAATGCCATTTTAGTCCTAAGACTAATGCCCCGTACACACGAGCGGATTTTCCGTCAGAAAAATCTTGGATGGCTTTTCTGACGGAATTCCGCTCAAGCTTGCCTTGCATACACACAGGTCACACAAAAGTTCTCTGAACTTTCGATCGTCAAGAACGCGGTGACGTACAACACTACGACGAGCCGAGAAAATGAAGTTCAATGCTTCCGAGCATGCGTCGAATTGTTTACGAGCATGCGTAGGAATTTTGTGTGTCCGAATTGCGACAGATGATTGGAATTTCCGACCGAAAAATTGAGAACCTGCTCTCAATCTTTTGCTGGCGGGAATTCGGCCAGCAAAAGTCCGATGGAGCATACACACGGTCGCATTTTCCGACCAAAAGCTCTCACCGGACTTTTGCTGGCTGAATTTCCGATCGTGTGTACGCGGCAAACTGCATCGAAATTTGCTGCCAAAATTAACACTGGCCGGGTGTAGAAAGATGGCAGCGAGGGAACGTCACTTCCGTTACACATTCTGACGGGTCGCCTAATCTGATGAAACATGAACTCTCAGTTTGGTGAAATAACTTTCTACATTGTTTCTTCTAAACTGCAACATAATTGAAACATTTTCATTTCTTCCCGGCAGGAGCTTCAATATAAAGTAACAAATATTCAGGAGAACAAATTGGAATGAGAAACAAAGTCAGCCTGCTGCTAGTATAGAGGTTGTATTATGGACAATGGGGGAATGTTTATAGAATGGACTTGTAATGGGAAAATAAGACAAGGAAAGATGTATAATATGGAAATGTTCTTACTTACCATGGATGAAGAGGAGCCCCAGGATTAGGAGAGTGAGCACAGCCTTCATCTTGACGCTCTGCAGGTTCTGCTATGAACTGTGTAGGGGCCCCGGGTCCCTATATTAATAGGACTGGTGACAAAGCTGCATCTTTACTGGTCTGGTTACATTCCATAACTTGTTTCTTTCTTTGGGCATTTCTGACCAGTTTGATCAGAATTGTTAACAGAATCTTTTCACTTCCTGTTCTTAGTTTAGAGTGCAATGATCCCTTAACTACTTGCCCTCCAGAAGATGACCAGGCCATCGTTTGCTATTTGGCACTGTGCTTATTTAACTGGCAATTGCTCGGTCATGCAACGCTGTACCCAGTGGCGTATCATCCATGTGTGCAGGGTGTTCACTGCACATGGGCCCTGAGGGGGGGGGCCCACTGTGATCCACTGTGACCCACACTGCACCCATTGATGATCGTACTTGGTTGACAGTCAGGATGATCAGTGCGGTGGGGGGGGGCAGTTGCAAGTACCGATCTCCCTGTATAGTTTTCAGAGAAGCAGCTGACAGCCACTTCTCCTCCTCTCCCTCCCGTGGCTGTCAGCTGAAAAGCCATAAAAGGAGATTGGCGCTTGCAACCGTCCCTCCTGCCGAACTGATCATCCCTGACTGTGTCCTGTGTGCTCCTCCTATGGCCCCCTGTGTGCGCCTCCTCCACCCCCCCCCTCATTCCCCCACAGCCGTCTCCCTCCTCTCTTATCCCACTGTTGCTGTGGGGGATCTGTCAGGATGGAGAGCAGAGGAAGGGGCCGGTAAATATGTCATTTTACCGGCCCCCTCTTTTTCTGAATTGGACACAGTGAGTGATCGCTACCTGTGTCCTTTGATATCTGAGCATAGTATATAGAGATTTCTTTTGGTGGTGTTTGATCAGCACGGGGTTTTTTACATTTTGTGCTATAAATGAAAAGAGACCAAAAATTTGGAGGAAAACAAAACAATATTTTCTAATTTCTGCTATAAAACATATCCAATCAAATCAAATTTGTAAATAAATTTAGGTGGAAATGTATTCTTATACAATTCAGTGAATATTAGTCTGTAGGAAAGTTATTGCGTCTACCAGTGACAGCCCATCTATAGGGGGCACACAGGTACCGCCCCCCCCCCCCCAAGCTATTCACAAAAAAAATAAAGGAGGTCCCTTTAATGCCCCGTACACACGGTCGGACATTGATCGGACATTCTGACAACAAAATCCTAGGATTTTTTCTGACGGATGTTGGCTCAAACTTGTCTTGCATACACACGGTCACACAAAGTTGTCGGAAAATCTGTTCATTCTGGACGCGGTGACGTAAAACACGTACGTCGGGACTATAAACGGGGCAGTAGCCAATAGCTTTCATCTCTTTATTTATTCTGAGCATGCGTGGCACTTTGTGTGTCGGATTTGTGTACACACGATCGAAAAATTCCGACAACGGATTTTGTTGTCGGAAAATTTTATAGCCTGCTCTCAAACATTGTGTGTCGGAAATTCCTATGGAAAATGTGTGATGGAACCCACACACGGTCGGAATTTCCGACAACAAGGTCCTATCACACATTTTCCGTCGGAAAATCCGACCGTGTGTACGGGGCATAAGAGTGACCAGGCACCGGACACACGGCAATCTATGGGAAGCTGATTTTCCTGTGTTTAGGGCATGTTCTGGCCGCAAGCAATGCGCCCGCAAACACTCCTACTCTTCAGTGATTTGTTTCTGGCCGCCTATTCTTTATTTTTATTATCGGGGACCGGAGGACGGTGGGCGGTCCTTTTTTTTTTTCTGCGTCACTTCCGGTTTCCACTTCATTCCAGGGACACTCCACTTCATTCCAGGGACACTCCACTTCATTCCAGGGACACTCCACTTCATTCCAGGGACACTCCAGTATATCACCCTGTAAAAGTGATATACAAACATATATATCCAAAACGAATCTGTGTATACTAGAAAGAAAAAAGCAAATCTGTATATGTTGAAAAAAAGCAAAGTCCAAACATTTGTAAACTGATAGTCCCAATAGATCGTGAACAAACAATGAAGAAAAAAATGAAGAAATCGTCCAAAAAATGTGAAGGTGGCTCCAAACTGCTCAGCTGTGTTTCAAAACATCCACCACACCTCTGTGACGTGATTCCACATCCTTCTGAAATACAAACTCACCAGCTATTAAGGCCTCTCACTCTCGTGTTTGGCCTGACAGAGCTTCTAACCCACTCTCATGGGGGTCAGCATGCGAGCATACACCTCCACTGCTCCATAGATCAAACGACTTCCATATATTGGTGGTGTGACATATAAGTAAAAGAAGCTCCAATAGTGTAATACCGTTTTAAAAGGTTTAATCACACATAAAAACACTTTCAATTAACTCACATTTGAAAATAAAACCAATAGGCATATCACTTCACAGCATGTGGAAATATCTCACGGCAAAAGCATGCGATGATGACTGACAGCACAACAGGCGGCCACGGCGGACCCAGGAAGTGTGTGCGCTAGCGTTCGTCTCACCCGTCCGCAGCACTCGTCCCTCCACTGGTCCTCCGCTAGGTCCCCCTTCACTCCTTCTATTAGCACTCATGTAGAATCGCCGTGTAGCCACGCCCCGACATGTTTCGTCACAGGGACTTAATCATGGGGTTGGCCAACCGGCAGATCAATCAGATATTTAACCGAATCAGAATTAGAGTGGGCGGGCACAACTCACTCAGCGTTCACACACTTCCTGTGTCTCCGGATATACAATATATGGCCCTTCTCTTCATTCCAGACTATAATTCGGCAACAAATACATTTCAATCAGTGTTCTAAAAGCAAATACCGTGGCAGTAAACTAATAATATTCCCCCCTCTACATCAAAAAAATCACCCATCATATAGAGGGATTTTTTAACTTCCCAAATGATTCTCAGCACTGTTTTTGATTAGGGGTAATGAATTGCTAATCCTTAATACATCGAATACATTAATATAAGGTATTAGTGATTAATAATGTAAAAAATATTTACCATCTTAATGGGTGTGATTAATAAAAAAAAAAAAAGTATATAAAAAAAAAATATATATATATATACATACAGTGTTATAGACAACTAAAAAAAATACAAAATCCACAACACTATATAAATATATAACTACAAAAATCCAAATTAAATCATGTACTCCTCTCAACTATACCATAAACGTCATAGCCTTTCGTGACGAGTGACCACCAAAAAATCAAATATCCGTGATAATATGTATAGAAAAATCATTCTATTAGAATGATATATATGTGAAAACCGTGAAGAAATTTTAATTTATTATATATATATTGTGTGTCACCCCATAACAGAGTGACTGAATTCTATAGACCCCTGACTTTAAACTGTACCTATGTGTTTAATGTACCAATCATGATGAAATATTGCTAGCTATTATTAATGAAGCAGTTCAGGTCCAATTCGATGTTCATTCCTCTGGGGAATAGACATTTCAGGAGGAAGATCCATCGGTTTCTCTCTGAGAGAGATCCCTCATCCGATTGGATCCTCTCCAGGACTGGTATACTACATCCAAACCACAGAATTGTAGAAGGCTTGGGTCCTGATTGTGTTTCTCCTTGAAATGGAGAGACACACTGTGGTATTGGAAACCTTTTTGGATGTTGGCTGGATGCTCCGCAATTCGCACTCTCAATAGTCTCTTCGTGCGGCCCACATAAAATAAACCGCACGGCCAACCATAAAAGATAGACTACATAAGAGGAATTGCACGTGATAAACTCTCTGATTTTAAACGTTTCATCATCCGCGTTAGTAATTTGAGTCAAACCCCTATTGATCACCTTTACTGTTTTGCAGCAAATGCATTTTCTGCATGCATAGAATCCCTGTAGATTCATTTTTATAGTTTGGTCATTTGGTCGATTTTATGATTTTTTCTTCACTACCCTATGGCCAAAGCTTGGAGCCCGTCTATAAATAAATTTATTTAGGGTGACTAGGTAGAACATCCCCCAGATGTCTATCCTTACACAAAATGTGCCAGTGTCTCTTAAAGATCATCTCCACATCCTTGTACTGGTGATGGAAATCCGAGATAAACCCAAGCTGATGTTGGTTAGTTGACATCCTACAATCTTTTTTTTTCTTTCAGACATTCCTCCCTAGGAATATTAGCTACCTCCTGGATGATGCAATTTAAAGCATCATCTTTATACCCCTTTTGGAGGAATCTTTCTTTCAAAATATTTGCTTGGATCACATATGTGTCTAGATCTGAACAGTTACGTCGGACTCTCAGCATCTGCCCCTTTGGTATGTTCTTCATCCAATTAGGGTGATGGCCGCTCCTAATGGACAAGTAACTGTTCCGGTCTGTAGTTTTAAAATAGACCTTTGTACTGATGGTGTTTAAACAAAAGAAATTCCCCCAGTGGACTTTAAAGGCACATATGAAGGGACGTATAGAAAAATGTATAGTATGTAGACAATAATTTATTCATTTGCAAAAACATCATAAAAACATCAATAACATTATAACAAATAATGGAAGGAATGCGATTCATGCATTTGTACATATATAACTATTGATACCAATGTGCTTGCACCCGACGCGTTTCGGAGTTGTTTTAGCCTCCTTCTGCAGGGGTGGTTGTAAGTTTTAGCAAGGGTTTCTAAATTAGGAATAGTGTATTTAACAAAGAAATAGTGAGTATATGTACATATCAAACCATAAGGACAAAAATACAAGTTAAATTTGTTTCATTTACACTTACATTGGCATATATGTAGGCTAGCTACGCATTCCAAAGAAATTTAAAAACAAAGGCGCTGACACTGTCTGCCCATCCAGCATGTTTCCCAATCGTGATACATAAGGGTTACTTGGCGTACCAAGAATGTTAATACTTCATACGTAGCAGATGAAAGTAGCTGAGTATGGATATATGTAAATAGTTTAATTCCTCACAGTGGGAGGAGAGGCCCATATATATAGGGCATAAAGAGATTTTGGATCTGAGGTTCCACTGAGGCCGAATGCGGGTCCTGTAAAATGTGAAAGTATAGAAATATATAGTAACCAGCCAAATGGGTCTACTTAATAATGAAAAAAAAAAAGTTTTTAATAGTGAAAGTGTACCATACCTGGTGAAACTACTGTAGAGGATTCAAAGGGAAATAAGGAGGATGGTTGATGTGAACTGAATATATCTCGGATAGCTGGAAAATATCAACACAAGGGGGGAAGGGGGATATGGGAATCTCATTTAGGTGAGTGTGTAGTTTATCCAAGTGAAGATCTTGACAGTTTGAGGTGTAAGTATATATATATATACTTCAATTTTTATTTTATTTTTTCTATATAGTATACAGGTGCAACTAGGTTGTCCTTAGTTACGTAACAATAGTTGAATTAATTGAGTAATCTTTAAATCAATAGAGGGGGGGGGGGAGAAAAAAGAAGGAAGGGGGGAGGGGGGAAGGGGGGGTGAAAAGAAGGCGGGGGAAAAGGGGGGGGAGATCAAAAAAGAGAAAGGAAAAAGGGAAGAAGAGAGAGAAGAGAAGAAGGAGGGAAGAGGAGAGAAAAGAGAAGAGAAAAAAAAAAGAAGAAAAAAGGAGAAAAAAGAAGAAAAAAGAAGGGGGAGGGGGGCGGGTAGGGAAAAGAGGGGGGAAAAAGGGAGAGGGGGGGGGGGAAGAAGGGAGGGGGGGTGGGGGGAAAGGAGGGGGAGGGGGGGGGAGAAGGAGAGCAAAGGATCCCAGTTGTAGTTGAAGATTGGTGTCTTCTAGCCACAGCGGTGCAAATGTGAATGATGAGTATATAGAGGTTTAAGTAGAGGCATATTTTAGAATCACTTACTTTGTATTACATCAGCTCAGACTGACAGCGTCCTGCACACAGCAAAGGACGCTCGGTGTGAGCAGTGCCTGTGTATTTAAAGCCCTCCTTACCAATCAGCTGTTGGTGTAATAGCCAACAGCTGATTGTGGATGGTAGAGGAGGGACGGACCCGCTTGGAATGGCCCCCCGGTGGAGCGAGCGCCGCCAGGTTCTCACCGCGCATGCGCACGCATCCGCGATGGGGCGTGGCCGCGCCTACTACACCCGCCGTCACGTCTGGCTTCCCCGGCGGACTGCGCATGCCTGCCGGGGTCGCAAGATGGAGGACAGTGTAAACAACACTGTATCCTCACACAACGCCGCCATGAGCCAGGATCTCTCAGGCGGCTTTGTGTGCCGGGCAAACTACAGATCGCGGATTGGTTTTTAAAAAAGCACAGAATCGTGCATAAATATAGAATTATAAAGAAATATTGTAAGTTTGTCACAATATTTACTGATGGTGTTATTAATCCTAGTTAAAGTCACATCTAAGAAATTAACTGAGGTGGCACTAATGACATGATCCAACCGAATATTGTTCGAGTTGTTATTGAGAAATGAAATCAGTTGCAGACTCCTTTGATCCCTCCCAAATAAACAGGAGATCATTAATAAATCTACGGTAAAACCGCAACTGGGTAGGTTTTGGGTTAAACACCCGTCTATCCTCCCACTCTGCCAAAAATAAGTTGGCTAGGCAGGGAGCATATTTGGCTCCCATCGCCACGCCCACCTTTTATGAGAAGAAATGCCCATCATACCAGAAATAGTTGTGGGTCATGCAAAAATCCAAAGCGTGACCCATAAACACCTTCTGTACATGAGGGATATCATCTCTTCTACTCAGGGCCCAGTTCAAAGCTAATGCCGCATCCTCATGCTGAATAATAGTGTACAGTGAGGCCACATCGGCCGTCCCTAGATACACTTCTGAGGTTGGATCAAATTTAATCTCCTGCAAAGATCGAAGCAGATCAGTGGTATCTTTAAGATAAGCTCTAGTGGCTTTCACACTAGGTTGAAGGAATTTATCGAAAAACTCCCCAAATGAGGCGTAACTGATCCTTTGCCGTTCACAATAGGACGTGCCAGTGGCACCCTTACACTTTTGTGAATCTTCGGCAGCGTATAGATCAGTGATGGCGAACCTTGGCACCCCAGATGTTTTGGAACTACATTTCCCGTGATGCTCATGCACTTTGCAATGTTGTTGAGCATCATGGGAAATGTAGTTCCAAAACATCTGGGGTGCCAAGGTTCGCCATCACTGGTATAGATGATTGGGATGCGGCATGAACTGGGAACCAAGTAGCTTCTCTCTTTACCATTCAGGGCATCAATACAATAGCCCCACTCTACCAGAGCACTTAACTGGGCTCTGTATTCATTTGTGGGGTCTGAAGATAATCTGCAATATGTAATGCGATCTCCCAACATTTCTACCAATTGATTATGATAGAAGGTTTTCTCCAAAATCACTACACCTCCCCCCTTGTCCGCTGGTCAGATAATAATATCTTTTTTCTCCTCTAGTGATTTAATACCATTCATGATATAGTCAGGATTGACTCTTTTGATTGGGTTCAATCATTCTATATCACTCAGGACAAGGTTTTTAAACACCTCGATGAAGTGATTGCTAGAATTTATCTCACTGCTATTCATCCAATGCAAATCTTCCCTTTCTTTCCCATCTGTTCCCCCCCCCCCCTTTTATTCTGTTATTCCTTTTCCCCTTCCCTTCTTTCTTTTTCTTTTTTCATATACTGTTTCTCTCCATATTGATAGTTCTCTAGAATTTTAAGCTAATTAAGGTTTGATCAAATAACCTTAAATTATGATATTATATTTGTAATTATAGGTATATATATATTTTTAGATACATGTCTTGTCGATAACGTTATTATTTAGTCCCCTGCGGGTCGCTTTGAATCGAATCCTTTTGTCCCCATGCTTTTTCTATGGATGCCCTACTCTGATGGTTGCTTAGTCTGTGCTTTTCCTGAATTCATTTCCACCTCTATCAATTGTTTGAAATCACACATTACTAATTGTTATGTTTTTCAATGACTGGTCTAATACTGCGGCATACTTTTTCACCACTGGGCGCCGCTGTGGCACAGTACTGTGCTGTCAGCGGCGCTCCAAGGCCCTCGTAAACCACCTCCTACTGACGTGCTCTAATCTTGTGGCCACATAGGATTCACTCCCCGTCTCCAAGGACACGGGTCGGCGTCCCCTAAACAGAACACATCAATACACCTACTCTGGCCGGTGTCTTGCCGAGAAAGTTCCCTCGGCGGATAAGGGCCCCCCCTGTACTGCGCAGGCGCAGCACCTGCGCAGTACGAACTACTATGAGCCGCCGGAGATAGCCGAAGCTCAAAATCTTCAATCAGCTCTACACGGCGCCTGCGCCCTAGGTCCAGGTTCCTTCCCCTCCATCCAAGTGGATCTAGAGGGGGAATAAAAAAGAGCCGAGCGAAGCGAGGCCGTGCCCGAAGCGTGGCGAGCGAAGCGAGGCCGTGTCCGAAGCGTGGCGACCGAAGCGAGGCCGTGCCCGAAGCGTGGCGAGCGAAGCGAGGCTGTGCCCAGAGCGTGGCGAGCGAAGCGAGGCCGCTAGGGTTCCTCTTACAGGCGCCGTGTACAGCTGATTTTCATCTATTCACCTTCGGCTATTTCTGGCGGATCCTACTGCACAGGCGCAGCGCCTGCGCAGTAGAGGGGGGGTCCTTATCCGACGAGCGGAACGTTCTCGGCAGAACACCGGTGTGTGAGCGTCGTTCCTGAGATACGGAATGATGTCACAGCCGGCATTGGCATACATAAGGGACGCTATGCCCTGGCGTTCCCCATGGCTGAACCCATTCGGCGTCTGTGCTGACACGAAGTGGAGAAACCTCAGCGTCACTTTCTCCTCTCTATACATACAAGGTAAATACTCGGCCTTCTGTACGCCTGCACATTACTGTCACAGGCTTACTTTTCACTGCATTTACACCATCTTTGCATGCTCACATATTATTACTGCATGCGTACTAATCAGAGCCAATTTCTGACTCTGTTTTCAACATATAAGAGCACACTCATTATTACCTCTCCAACAGGCAACAGCCAGGGACTACATCAGCAGGAACTTTACTGTAACTGGGATGCCCTAGACTGATCCAGTCTACATCCAGATATATCCGATAATGCTTTTAATGTTGGCACCAATTTAACCTAACCTCTGCTGGTTCTGGCTGTTTTTGAATCTTTTGGGTGAGAATAATACTTAATTAATATAATTATCCAATTCGTCCCTCTTTTTTCCTTTCCCTTCCCCTCTCCCCCCCCCCCCCCCCCTGTTTTGAACCTAATTATGGCACCTAACATAAATTACTTATTCTATGCTATATATATATATATATATATATATATATATATATAATTATAATATATAGATAGTACCATCCAAATCTGGGGACCTTCTCTCCGGACGCCTTTTTGAGGTTGAGGACAGCACAAACCTAACCATTTTATCCTAATAAGTTTTTCTTCACCTTTTTCTGATAGAAATTGTAAGTAAGGACGCTGCTATGTTTACATTTACTACTATTATCTTTTGATAAGTATATACTGACAAACCGACCTTTATCGGTTCTTATCATTTGACATTTAATATTTATCTGCCCCCATTTGGTACCCTTTCTTTCCTCTCTCCTCCACTACCCTCCTTTTTCTCCCTCTTTTTCTTTTCTTCCCCCTCTTCTCTTCTCTAATCTTCCCCTTTGTCTCCCTTTTCCTTTTCTTCGTTTTCCTATCTATATGTATCAGTTTTCTTGCCTACTCTCCTCCCCTATCAATCTTCTTCCTATATATCTTTGCTTATCGTCGGGGGGTTTAGAGCCATAGCATGGAGACATTTTTTTGATTCTGGTAATCCGCAGGGGTGGAAACACTACATGCTATTTGTATATACATATTTGCTACAATAATCTTTTTCTTTTGTTTTATTGTAGAATACAATGTATTTATGCCTATTCTTTTATTTATAGAATATACCAAAGCTCCTGAGGAAGCGTTATTGAACGCGTAACATGTAGAGCAACTTGAGTGTTTTTTACACTGTCCTTTGTGAAAATTGTTACGACTGAACCAAGTAAAATGGTCGAACATTCTGTTTATAAATATATGTACTATGTAGATAGTGTATGTAAACTGCTCTCAGGTATAAAAACTTTGTCAATGTATATTTCTTAACAATCTTTGTAATAAACAATTTTTAATCTTTTTTTAATTTTTGTGTTATGCCTAAAAAGTCCATCATTCATTTTTTGTTAAATTGAAAAGTATACTGTCTTCCTTTATTTGGAACGGAAGGCCCCCAAGATTGGCCATGTCTACCCTCCAGCTGCCCATTACTCAAGGGGGTCTGTCCTTACCGGACTTCCAAGTATACTTCTGGGCGGCCGTCCTGGTGACGGTCAGGTGGTGGTTCTCTCAACCACGCGATAACCCGTCAGTGACCCTGGAAGCCGCCATCATGGGGTCCTACTCATCTCTTAGCAATGTGGTGTTCAGAGGGATAAAATCCCACCCTGGCATTACGGATCTGATGAACACCACCATTATAGTTTGGAACAGGGCCAGGCATAGTTTTAACAATCCAGAGAGGTTCTCCCCGCACATTCCCTTGTGGGGCAACCCTAGATTGCCACATTTGAAGTCGGTCCCAGACCCTCAAGTCTGGGCAAAAAATGGAATTGTTAAGTTAAAACACATTGTGCTGGGGGGTAAATTAAGAACTTTCTCTGATCTCAAAAACGCTTATTCATTACCAGGTTGGATGCTGTTTAGATATTATCAACTCCGACATGCCTACAGGAAGCAGTTCCCATCTCTCCTCCAGTTAGAATCAGACCCTGTGGAGGGATTACTTACATCTAAAATCATAGATAGACCACTATCTACTCTGTACTTTCATTTGTCCATACCCCCTGCAAAGAAACTTGAAAAAACTCTGGTCAAGTGGAAGGCAGACATTCCTGACTTATCAGAGGAGGAATGGGAATCATGTGTATCCTCCTTTGTGATAAATACGATATCGGCCAGAGAGAGATTTATGCGGGTCAAGTTTCTCCACAGGGCCTATTACACCCCAAAACGTCTGACAATTATGACACCTGACAGTCCAGTGGCCTGCACCAGGTGTGGTCTGGAGTCTGCCTCCTTTCTTCATATGGTGTGGTCTTGTCCTCGCCTCGGAGACTATGGGACAGAAATAGCTAACACTCTCAGCCAGGTTACCTCTTTAGATGTGGGAGCTCATCCCAAGGCAATGCTATTGAATATTTTCAGCCCAAATATTAGAGGTAAACATACCAAATTATTTTTGAGTTATGCTACGTTCTATGCCCGAAAAGAAATATTTCTCCATTGGAAGGATGCATTACCCCCTAGAGTATCTTCATGGTGCCTAGCAATGAATTCTATACTCCCACTATATAAACTCACGTATCTTAATCGTAACTGCCCCAAGAAATTTGATAAGATATGGTCGGGATGGATAGATGCATGGGGTGTTGAGGTTGTGAATGATGTCCAGGTTGACGCAGAGATACCAGCCATTTGATTATACAACATGATTGTGTTCTCTTTAAACTTCACCTAGTGTACATGTTCAGTTAAGATATTGAGGCATTGTGATTCCTTCCTTGCCTCCCCCTCCTGCCCTCCCCCCCCCTCCCTCATCTTCTCGGTATCCTTAATCTGCCCCCCCTCCCCCCCCTCCCCCTTCCCCCAGTCCCTCCCACAGTACCTCCTTGATTGATTGTTTTAATATGTCACCTCTACACCAATACTTTGCTGCAATGTCATGTATTGCTTTCATACTTCTTTATGTTGTCTATATGAGGAAATTAATCATCTATCTTGTGACTATATGTATACTGATATCATATTTAAATGTGCCTATGCATCGCTTGTAATGTTTAAATCTTGAATAAAAAATGTTTTCTTGTAAAAAAAAAAAAAAGTCCATCATTCCAACCACTTTTCAACGACACACTACACATGGCTAGGCACATAATTAACCCTTTGATCGCCCCTAGATGTTAACCCCTTCCCAGCCAGTGTCATTAGTACAGTGACAGTTTATAATAGTAACAATGATCACTGTATTAGTGTCACTGGTGATGTCAGTGGTAGTTAGTCGGTTCCCCTGCAGCGTCAGTTAGTGTCAGATTTCCCGTTGCGCTATTGCAGTCCCGTTAAAAGTTGCTGATTGCCACCATTAGTAGTATATTTTAAAAAAATATCCAGTATACTGTATATACCATGGTTTGTAGGCGCTATAACTTTCATGCAAACCAATCAATATACACTTATTGGGATTTTATTTTTAACAAATCAATACTGGGCACTCCTCCCCCCCCCCCTTTCTGCCCAGGTCAATTTTCAGCTTTCAGCGCTGTCACACTTTGAATGACAATTGTACAATCATGTGACACTGTACACATATGACATTTCTAGAATTTTTCCCAACAAATAGAGCTTTCTTTTGTTGGCATTTGATTACCATTGGGTTTTTTTTATTTTGTGTGCTACAAATAAAAAAAGACCAAAAATATTGAAAAAAAAAACTGTTTTTCTTTGTTTCTGTTATAAAATTTTGTAAATGAGTATGTTTTCTCCTTCACTAATGGGACAGTACTGATGAGGTGGCACTGATGGGCACTGAAGAAGCAACACTGATGGGCACTGATGAGGCGGCACTGATGGGCACTGATGAGGTGGCACTGATGGGCACTGAAGAAGCAACACTGTTAGGCACTGATGAAGAGGCACTGATGAGACGGCACTGATGGGCACTGATGAGGCAGCATTGATGGGCACTGATGGGGCAGCACTGATGAGGTGGCACTGATAGGCACTGATGAGGTGGCACTGATTAGACGGCACTGATGGACACTGATCAGGCAGCATTAATGGGCACTGATGGGGCAGCACTGATGAGGCGGCACTAATGGGCACTGATGAGGCAGAATTGATGGGCACTGATGGGGCAGCACTGATGAGGTGGCACTGATGGGCACTGAAGAGGCAACACTGATGGGCACTGATGAGGCAGCACTGATGAGACGGCACTGATGGGCACTGATGAGGCGGCATTGATGGGCACTGATTAGCACTGAAGAGGCAACACTGTTGGGCACTGATGAGGCGGCACTGATGAGATGGCACTGATGGGCACTGATGAGGCGGCATTGATGGACACTGATGAGGCGGCATTGATGGGCACTCATGAGGCGGCATTGATGGGCACTGATGAAGCTGCACTGATGGGCACTGATGAAGCGACACTGATGGGCACTGATATGCAGCACTGATGGGCACTGATGAGGCGACACTGATGGGCACTGATATGCAGCACTGATGGTCAGCACTGATAGATGGCACTGATAGGCAGCACTGATGAGGAGGCACTGACAAGCATTACTGATTGGCACTAATTGGCATTAATGATGGGCACCGATTGGCATCCCTTGATGGGCACTGATGGGGCAGCACTGATGAGGTGGCACTGATGGGCACTGATGAGGCGGCACTGATTAGACGGCACTGATGGGCACTGATGAGGCAGCATTGATGGGCACTGATGGGGCAGCACTAATGAGGCGGCACTAATGGGCACTGATGAGGCAGAATTGATGGGCACTGATGGGGCAGCACTGATGAGGTGGCACTGATGGGCACTGATGAGGCAGCACTGATGAGATGGCACTGATGAGGCGGCATTGATGGGCACTGATTAGCACTGAAGAGGCAACACTGCTGGGCACTGATGAGGCGGCACTGATGAGATGGCACTCATGGACACTGATGAGGCGGCATTGATGGGCACTGATGAAGCTGCACTGATGAAGCGACACTGATGGGCACTGATATGCAGCACTGATGGGCACTGCTGAGGTGACACTGATGGGCACTGATATGCAGCACTGATGGTCGGCACTGATAGATGGCACTGATGGTTGGCACTGATAGATGGCACTGATAGTCAGCACTAATGAGGAGGCACTGACAAGCATTACTGATTGGCACTAATTGGCATTAATGATGGGCACCGATTGGCATCCCTTATGGGCACTGATTGGCATCGCTGAGGCGGCACTGATGAGATGGCACTGATGGGCACTGATGAGGCAGCATTGATGGGCACTGATGGGGCAGCACTGATGAGGCGGCATTGATGGGCACTGATGGGGCAGCACTGATGAGGTGGCACTGATGGGCACTGATGAGGCAACACTGATGGGCACTGATGAGGCAGCACTGATGGGCACTGATGAGGTGGCATTGATGGGCACTGATTAGCACTGAATTGGCAACACTGTTGGGCACTGATGAGGCAGCACTGATGAGATGGCACTGATGAAGCTGCACTGATGGGCACTGATGAAGCGACACTGATGGGCACTGATATGCAGCACTGATGGGCACTGATGAGGCGACACTGATGGGCACTGATATGCAGCACTGATGGTCGGCACTGATAGATGGCACTGATGGTTGGCAATGATAGATGGCACTGATAGGCAGCACTGATGAGGAGGCACTGACAAGCATTACTGATTGCCACTAATTGGCATTAATGATGGGCACCAATTGGCATCCCTTATGGGCACTGATTGCCATCGCTGGCAGGCACTGGTGGGCATTAGTGGTGGGGCACCGGTAGGCATCACTGTTTGGCACTGGTGGGCATCGCTGATGGGTATGCACTGATAATCAATGTGTTGATTATCAGTGCAGACCCCCCTTGTCAGGAGAGATGCTGATTGGCTCTCCACTACTCGCGCCTTGTCAGCGCAAATGGAAGAAAGACAATAAACGGCATTTTATTGTTACCATGTGATCAGCTGTGATTGGACACAGCTAATCACATGGTAAACAGCCTATGGCATAGGCTCTTTGCCTAGATCGGAGATGTGTTGCATACTTGCCAACTGTCCCGAATTTCCCAGGACATTCCCGGGATTTAGACCCTTTTCCCGGATTTCGCCATTCTTATTTTCCCAATTTTTTTTCCTGCCACCGCTGCTAGAGGTCCGTGGCTGACGGAGACAATGTTTTCACCGGCCGCCATTTTCCCGAAGACCATAACAAACAATTACTGTTTAGCAATAACCGGGTGCCTGCCAATATAATTTGAGTTGTGGCACTGCCCACCTCCCTCCCCAGGCATGTACTGGCCATCGGGACTACCGGGAGATTCCCGGTGGGCCGATGGCTCAGTGGGCCAGTCAGGTGTGGTCCTGGAGCCGCTCCTCTCTGACAGTGAGTGATTGCAATTTCACTCCTGTCAGGAGGAGCAGCTTCCGTCATATGCTGGAGAGAGCATTAGGCGTTATGCTCCCTCCAGCCTGCAGGGGGAGATAGACCAATGGCAGACTTTCTTTCCTCTCTCCCCTATCACTTGTTATTACATGACTGGAGAGAGGAACGAGAAGCTGCCTTCAAAACGGTGAGTACATGTGGGAAGGGGAGGAGAGGGAGGACACTGATGTGAAGGGCTGCTGATGGGGACACTCTGATGTGTAGGGAGCTGCTGATTGGGACACTCTGATGTAAGGGGGACGCTGTTGGGGACACTCTGATGTAAGGGGGGCGCTGTTGGGGACACTCTAATTATAAGGGGGGCGCTGTTGGGGACACTCTGATGTAAGGGAGCTGCTGATTGGGACACTCTGATGTAAGGGGGACGCAGTTGGGGACACTCTGATGTAAGGGGGACGCTGTTGGGGACACTCTGATGTAAGGGGGGTGCTGTTGGGGACACTCTGATGTAAGGGGGGTGCTGTTGGGGACACTCTGATGTAAGGGGGGTGCTGTTGGGGACACTCTGATGTAAGTGGGGTGCTGTTGGGGACACTCTGATGTAAGGGGGCGCTGCTGGGGACACTCTGATGTAAGGGGGCGCTGTTGGGGACACTCTGATGTAAGGGGGACGCTGTTGGGGACACTCTGATGTAAGGGGGACGCTGTTGGGGACACTCTGATGTAAGGGGGACGCTGTTGGGGACACTCTGATGTAAGGGGGACGCTGTCGGGGACACTCTGATGTAAGGGGGCCGCTGTTGGGGACACTATGATGTAAGGGGGACACTGTTAGGGACACTCAAAATTAAAGTGGGCCAGTCATGAGGAAGTCCAGGGCCAAATTTTTGTCCCTGTCCCGCCCCGCTGCTGTCTATCTGTGACCTGATGTGGGAGGGTCGGGGGTGGGCGGCGCCGCAGCTCAATTGCTATTGGCAGCCACCCAGCTATTTTGTCCCATTCTGTTTAGTAATGTCGGCGGAGAGAGTCTCCAATGCTGGGAATGCCTGATGTAAGGAAAGGGGGGGCTCCATTGGGGGATGCCTGGTGTAAGGGAGGACTCCGCTGGCAATGTCTGATGTAAGGGGGACTCCGCTGGCAATGCCTGGTGTAAGGGGGGACTCCACTGGCAATGCCTGATGTAAGGGGGGACTCCGATGGCAATGCCTGATGTAAGGGAGGACTCTGCTGGAAATGTCTGATGTAAGGGGGGACTCCGCTGGCAATGTCTGATGTAAGGGAGGACTCTGCTGGCAATGCCTGATGTAAGGGGGACTCAGCTGGCAATGCCTGGTGTAAGGGAGGACTCTGCTGGCAATCCCTGATGTAAGGGAGGACTCCGCTGGCAATGCCTGATATAAGGGGGGACTCCGCTGGGAATGCCTGATGTAAGGAGGGACTCCGCTGGGAATGCCTGGTGTAAGGAGGGACTCCGCTGGGAATGCCTGGTGTAAGGAGGGACTCCGCTGGGAATGCCTGGTGTAAGGAGGGACTCCGCTGGGAATGCCTGGTGTAAGGAGGGACTCTGCTGGGGACACCTGATGGCATCTGGTTGCAGGCGACGTGGCAGGTGACACGCTCAGGGCTTCCACTGATTCTGCATTATGGTGAGTTGAATCATTTCATTCTATATTACAATGTAATAATATAAATAATGCACTTCAATCATCCTGACACCAAAACAACCATAGCGCCGGCATGAATGAAGTGCTAACATCAGGTATTTGGAGTATCTTTATCTGCTGATTGTTAAACTTTCTGGAATACACATTTCTTTTGTGGTGTAGGATCTGGGCCTGCTGTCCCTCCATCCCTCTTTCTTTTTCTTTCTCTCCCTCTTTCTTTCTTTCTCCTTCCATCCCTCATTCATCTCAAACCACACCCCTTCTGAGCCACGCCCATTTAAGACACGCCCACTATTCCGTGCAAACCACGCCCATTTTTCACCACGGCGCGCAAGGCACGCTGCATTTTTCTGTTACGCTATGCTCCGCCTACAAATGAATGCCACGCCCCTTATTATAGCAAGGCTCCGCCTAAATGCAAAAAAGTGTCCCGAATTTTTTTTTTTGCAATGTTGGCAACTATGTTGTTGTGTAGGAGTGAAACACCGCACCACTGATCGCCGAGCTGTGCATCCCCGGGGACGCACATGAGTGGCTTATCCTGCTGGACGTCAGATGACGGATATTAACGGCTGTCATTTTGCTATAGGCCGGGCGGGAAGGAATTACCAAAGACATGTAGCAAAATACATTTTGGCCAAAATTTATGAAGAACTTTTGATTTTTTTTTTTTTAATTCATTATATTTTATAAGAGAAAGTAAAACCTATTGTTATTTTTCAAAATGTTTGGTCTTTTTTTGTTTATTGCTCAAAAACTGAAAAAAAAAACCCCAGTGGTGATCAAATACCACCAAAAGAAAGCATGAAAAAAATGATATAAATTTAGTTTGGGTACAGTGTTGCAAAACCACGCAATTACCAGTTAACCACTTCAGCCCTGGAGGGTTTCACCCCCCTTCATGACCAGGCCATTTTTTGCGATACAGCACTGCGTTACTTTAACTGACAATTGTGCGGTCGTGCGACGCTGTACACAAATAAAATTGATGTCCTTTATTTCCCATAAATAAAGCTTTTTTTTGGTGGTATTTGATCACCTCTGTGGTTTTAAATATATATATATATATATATATATATATATATATATATATATATATATATATAAAAATCTAATTTCTTCATCAATTTAGGCCAATATGTATTCTGCTATGTTTTTAGTAAAAAGAAATCCAATAAGTGTATATTGGTTTGCGCAAAAGTTATCGAGTCTAAAAACTATGGGATATTTATTTTTTATTTATTTTTGTTTTGTTTTGTTTTTTTTACTAGTAATGGCGGCGATCAGCGACTTATATCAGGACTGTGACATTGCGGGGGTCAAACACCTAACTGACACTAAATGACACTTATAACAGTGGTCAGTGCTAAAAAATGCACTGTAACTGTACTAATGACACTGGCAGGGAAGGGGATAACATCTAGGGACGTTCAAAGGGTTAACTGTGTTCCCTGGGAGTGATTACTAACTGTGTGGGGGGAGGTGCTTTGACTGGGGGAGGGTAAAGATCCATGTTCCTGCTTAGCAGGATCAGCACATTCCCCTCTCACAGGCCGCCGTTCTGCCTTTCTCACAAACGACATCGCACCCGCCAGACCCACTGATTGGCTCCCGCTGTACGGGAGTGGGTTGCGCGCAGGGGCCCCAGACCCGGAAGTGTCAGATCATGTACTAGGTAGGTGATCTGGCGCAGAGCAGCTGTCCTGCCTCAGTATATCTACGGTGGACGATCACTAAGAGGTTAAAGTAGTGCAGTGCTAAATGGCAAAAAATGGCCTGCTCATGAAAGGGGGGGTAAAATCTTGTACCGGCTCCTCCCTCTTTAGTCTTGCGCGGTTGTACCGGTTCCTCCCCCTTCAGTCTTGCACGGTTGTACCGGTTCCTCCCCCTTCAGTCTTGCACAGGTGTACCGGCTCCTCCCCCTTCAGTCTTGCATGGTTGTACCGGTTCCTCCCCCTTCAGTCTTGCACAGGTGTACCGGCTCCTCTCCCTTCAGTCTTGCACAGGTGTACCGGCTCCTCCCCCTTCGGTCTTGCACAGTTGTACCGGCTCCTCCCCCTTCAGTCTTGCATGGTTATACCAGCTCCTCCCCCTTCAGTCTTGCACGGTTGTACTGGCTCCTTCCCCTTCAGTCTTGCACAGTTGTACCGGCTCCTCCCCCTTCAGTCTTGCACAGGTGTTCCGGCTCCTCCCCCTTCAGCCTTGCACAGGTGTACCGGCTCCTCCCCCTTCAGTCCTGCACGGTTGTACCGGGTCCTCCCCCTTCAGTCTTGCATGTTTGTACCGGCTCCTCCCCCTTCAATCTTGCACGATTGTACTGGCTCCTCCCCCTTCAGTCTTGCACGGTTGTACCGGCTCCTCCCCCTTCAGCCTTGCACAGGTGTACCAGCTCCTCCCCCTTCAGTCTTGCATGGTTGTACCGGCTCCTCCCCCTTCAGTCTTGCACAGGTGTTCCGACTCCTCCCCCTTCAGCCTTGCACAGGTGTACCGGCTCCTCCCCCTTCAGTCCTGCACGGTTGTACCGGGTCCTCCCCCTTCAGTCTTGCATGTTTGTACCGGCTCCTCCCCCTTCAATCTTGCACGGTTGTACTGGCTCCTCCCCCTTCAGTCTTGCACGGTTGTACCGGCTCCTCCCCCTACAGCCTTGCACAGGTGTACCGGCTCCTCCCCCTTCAGTCTTGCATGGTTGTACCGGCTCCTCCCCATTCAGTCTTGCACAGGTGTACCGGCTCCTCCCCCTTCAATCTTGCACGGTTGTACTGGC
This sequence comes from Lithobates septentrionalis, assembly GCA_037952835.1. NCBI lineage: Eukaryota > Metazoa > Chordata > Amphibia > Anura > Ranidae > Lithobates > Lithobates septentrionalis. Next base: position 659,236 of record JBBDGP010003344.1, on the reverse strand, counting down.
TCCTCCCCCTTCAGTCTTGCACGGTTGTACCGGCTCCTCCCCCTTCAGCCTTGCACAGGTGTACCGGCTCCTCCCCCTTCAGCCTTGCACAGGTGTACCGGCTCCTCCCCCTTCAGTCTTGCACGGTTGTACCGGCTCCTCCCCCTTCAGCCTTGCACAGGTGTACCGGCTCCTCCCCCTTCAGTCTTGCATGGTTATACCGGCTCCTCCCCATTCAGTCTTGCACATTTGTACCGGCTCCTCCCCCTTCAGTCTTGCACGGTTGTACCGGCTCCTCCCTCTTCAGTCTTGCACAGGTGTACCGGCTCCTCCCCATTCAGTCTTGCACAGGTGTACCGGCTCCTCCCCCTTCAGTCTTGCACGGTTGTGCCGGCTCCTCCCTCTTCAGTCTTGCACAGGTGTACCGGCTCCTCGCCCTTCAGCCTTGCACAGGTGTACCGGCTCCTCCCCCTTCAGTCTTGCACAGGTGTACCGACTCCTCAAATGGACTGAAGTGGCTTCCTCTGAATTCACTGCACACTGTGAGCTTCTCACAATGCTACCTCACAATGCTGCCTCTGACCGAACCGCCCCCACCAGCGCTGCCTCTGACCGAACCCCCCCACCAGCGCTGCCTCTGATTGAACCCCCCATGATCACCACCAGCACTGCCTCTGACTAACCCCCCCGATCACCACCACCGCTGCCTCTGACCGAACCCCCCTTATCACCACCACTGCTGCCTCTGACTGAACCCCCCCACCTCCCCTCATCACCACCACAACTGCCTCTGACCGAACCCCCCCACCACCACTACCTCTGACTGAACCCCCCTGATCACCACCACCGCTGCCCTTGACCGAACCCGCCTCATCACCGCCTCCTCTGACTGAACCCCCCTCATCTCAATATCACTGCTGCCCTTGACTGAACCCCCCTCATCACCACTGCCTCTGACTGAACCAGCCTCATCACCACCACTGCTGCCTCTAACTGACCCCCCCATCACCACCACCGCTACCCTTGACCAAACCCCCCTCATCACCGCTGCCTCTGACTGGACCCATCCTCCCCCCACCTCCCCTCATCACCACCACCGCTGCCTCTGACTGAACCCATCCCATGACATCAGTGACAGTGGCCTGATGTCATCCCTATCCTACCACCACCATTGATGTCATCCCTATCCCTCCCACCACCACCATTGATGTCATCCCTATCCCTCCCACCACCACCACTGATGTCATCCCTATCCCCTCACCACCACCAATGATGTCATCCCTATCCCCTCACCACCACCAATGATGTCACCCCTATCCCCCCACCACCACTGTCACTGATGTCATCCCTATCCCCACACCACCACCACCACCGATGTAATCCCTATCCCCCCACCACTAAGGATGGGTGAACGGTTCAGCCTGAGCATGATGTCGGGCCGAACATCGGCTGTTCAGAAGTTCTCCGAACAACCGAATTATAGAGTCGTTCGACCGTTTTTTCAGCCTGCCAAACGACCACAATGCACTGCACAGTTTAACAGTTTTTTTTTCCTGTGCGTTATTGCAAGTTTAACGCCATATAGTTCTGTGCGTTACTGCAAGTTTAACGTCATATATTTCATTGCATTACTACGAGTTTAATGTCATATAGTTCTGTGCATTACTGCAAGTTTAACATCATATAGTTCTGTGCGTTACTGCAAGTTTAACGCGGTATAGATCTGTGCGTTACTGCAGGTTTAACGTCATATATTTCTGTGTGTTACTGCAAGTTTAACGCTGTATAGTTCTGTGCACTATTGCAAGTTTAACGCCATATAGTGCTGTGCGTTACTGCAAGTTTAACGCCGTATATTTAAATGCATTACTGCAAGTTTAACTCCATATAGTTCTATAGGTTACTGCAAGTTTAACGCTGTATAGTTCTGTGCACTATTGCAAGTTTAATGCCATATAGTGCTGTGCGTTACTGCAAGTTTAACGCAGTATATTTCATTGCATTACTGCAAGTTTAACGGCATATAGTTCTATGCGTTACTGCAAGTTTAACACCATATAGTTTTATGCGTTACTGCAAGTTTAATGCTGTATAGTTCTGTGCGTTACTGCAAGTTTAACGCCATATAGTTCTGTGCGTTACTGCACGTTTGATGCAGTATATTGCATTATATTATAGTGTATCCCTGGAGTGTGTCTGTGTCGTGAATCTTTAAATTAAAGTGCACCAAACACCACTTTCCATTGATTAAAGTGCATCCATGTACACATTTACACATCTTTATTACATTTTGTTAATAAGCAACCCCCACTCCCCCATCATGTCTGGGGGGACAGCAAGGAGAGGCAGACGTTCCAATGGCACTGTAAAGGGGCCAGCAGCGTATGTGTCCACAGGCAAAGGTGGACGTGGTCAGTCCTCAGGTGAGTTTGCCCCTGCTATCCAGCCACAGCATGTAGAGGAGGTGGCGGACTGGCTTTCTAAACCGTCCTCATCCTCCGTCACCCAAGCATAGACTAGTGCACAGTCCCCTGCAGCTGCCAGGGTGGCAAAACTTGCATCCTTGTCCACAGTTATTCCTGACATAGCCCCAGCATCAGGCATGAGTTATTTGAACACAGAGTCGGCCATTGCTCCTTGATGATGCACAACCATTACTGGATTCAGATGTTGGTTCTGACTCTGAGGTTGAGGAAGGCAGGAACATGAGCCTACAGAGAGGAGAGAACACTGGTACACAAATTGGCAGTCATGTTCCCCCAGCCACAGCGTATTGCCATGTTGTCTCCAGTGGTAATGAGGATGGAGGAGATGATGATTATGAGGTCACTGACTCGACTTGGGTGCCGGATAGAGCAGAGGAGGAAAGTGAAGGTGAGGCACAACCCGAATGAGGCAGCCATCATGGAAGAGTAGAGAGCAGCCACCCTATTTCATCACATTGTGGAGCTGTTATCTCCTGGCCCACTTCCTACAGCTCAGTTGTCTGGGCCTTTTTTAGTACATGTGCAGCCGATCGCACTGTTGCTATTTGCAAACTTTGTCCCAAGCGCATCAAGCGTGGCAAAAACACCAACCATTTGGGTACCACATGTTTGACAAGGCATTTAATGTCCCACCACTCAGCCCGTTGGCAAGAGCACCCAAAAGCCATAAAAAGGGGCACAAATCTGTTTCTCCTCGTTACCTCAGTCTTAGGGTTGCCACTTCATCCCTTTAATCCAGGACACATATTAATTACACGGGTTCTGAGGCTGATTTAATGCAGATAAGGCATCAAGTGAGTTTAATTACCACCTTAATCAGCCACAGAACCTGTGTAATTAATGTGTGACCTGGATTAAAGGCATGATGTGGCAACCCTACTCAGTCTTCCCCCGCTATAAGTCATGAGCTCTCAGCAGCCTCCACTGACAGGGACAATGGTATAGCACAGGGTGTCCCAGGTACATCGGCCAGCAGCACACCACCAGTTGTAGACTGTAGCCAGCAAATTTCTCTTCCCCATCTGCTGCAGTGGGAAAAAAAATACAGTCCCTGCCACCCACATGCCCTGGGTCTATATGCAAGCTCGTCAAAGCTGCTAGCTCTACTTTTGCCTTTCCGCCTGGTGGATTCTGCCCCTTCCGTGAATTTGCAGTATGTGCTGTACCACATTGGCAGGTTCCCAGTCGCTATTTCTTTTCACGTAAGGCCATTCCATCTATCTACTATCCCGTGGAAGGCAATGTTGTGGCATTGTTGGGCAAGTCAGTCAGATGCAAAGTCCACCTTACTGCTGACACATGGTCCAGCAAGCATGGGCAGGGATGATATATATTTCGTTCACAGCACACTGGGTAACTCTGCTTGAAACTCAGAAGGATGCAGGACAGGGCTCAGTGCTGCAGCTTGTTGTGCCCCCGCGTCTCCATACAGCTGGAGATGATGCCAGAATCGTCAGCTCTACCCCCTCCTCCTCCTCCTCCATGCCCTCCTCTGCTGAATTGTTCTATGAACCTCAAGTACCCCCTATGCGTTCAAAGGGCTATTCAATGAGTCAGGCTAAAAGGTGCCATGCAGTACTTCAGCTGGTGTGTCTAGGGGACAGGAACCACACCAGAGCAGAGATTCTTGCAGCTCTGCAGGGGCAGGCCCAGAGGTGGTTCACGCCATGCCAACTGGAGCCAGGAATGGTGGTGTGTGATAATGGCATAAACCTCCTGTACGCCCTTAGACAGTGAAAGTTGACACATGTGGAATGCCTGGCACATGTCCTCAATTTGGTGGTGCAACGTTTCCTAAATAGGTACCCAGGGTTGGAAGATCTGCTAAAGCAGGCCAGAAGAGTGTGTAGCCATTTTAGGCGGTCATACACAGCCAGTGCTCGATTCCACCTGCCCGTAAACCGCTTGATTTGTGACATGCCCACCAGATGTAACTCGACTATGGAAATGCTGCAGCAACTGCACATGCAGCAGAGGGCCGTCAATGAGTACCTGTTTGAGTATGGCACAACAACAGGCTCAGGCCGGCTTGGCTTCTTTTCCCCATGCCAATGGCTGGTCATAAAGGATGCATGCACTGTACTGTCCCCATTTGAGGAGGCCACAAGGATGGTGAACCGTGACAATGCATGCATCAGTGACGCAATCCCTGCTGTGTTCCTGCTGCAGCAGGCTCTGCGTGGAATTATGGACAGGACACTGGAGGCAGAGCAGTGGGAGGAAGAGGAGGACATATTTTCCTCTCAAGGCCAACTTTATGCAGACACCATTGTTCCTAAGTCACAGAAAACACAAGAGGAGAGGGAGAAGGAGGAGGAGGATTCTGGAACTTTCGGAGGCATTGAGGAAGACATACGTCAAACAGTAAGAGATGATTTTCCATCCGCAGAACTCTTGGAAGTAGTACATGGCTGGGAGGAGGCAATTCCAGATTGTTGTGGAAATTTTATGAAGATGCATTTTAATATGTATTGTCATAGTGTCTCCCAGTGTTAGTTCTCCCGCAACCTGCTCTAAGGAGCTGACTGGGGTAGACTGACGCTGGTTGAGATCCGTTAGGTAGTAGAAAACTTCCTGAGGTTGGAGAGAGGAGTTTGCAGAATGGTGATATGTCTGCCTGCAAAGGGGCCCCTGTGCAATGCACAGACATTCGTCTGGGGGGGGATGTGTTCGCTCTGCAAAGACATTATCGGTTTAGCGGATCTGCGATCAACATATTTGGGGTGCCATGGCGTACACCTGCAGATGATCTCCCATCAGCAGGAACGGTAGTCATTGGTTGTTGTATAAATTCATATCCTGTGTTTTCATATCCTGTGAGGTCATTTCCCATGGAGGAAGCGATTGGCTGTTGGGGCCAGAACTTCCTGTTTGTGATTGCTTTTGTTATCTTTGAATAAAAGAGCCAGTGCACTGCTCGACAGGCAGTCGTGCTGAGATGAGGACATAAGCTGTGGTCATGTCTGTTTTTTTGGGGAAATGTAGGAAATAGAGTGATAGGTAAGATGCATTATACCATTAGACTAAATGGGCGTTTATTAGCGCAAAAGAGTATTGTCGGTTTTTCCAGTGACCCTGAGGTGTCTGCTTCTTATGCCTCCGCAAATTTTCGGTGCGTGGGCTCCCTTATGCTTCAAAGCCTGTGAAAGGACCCAATAATACGTGGCGTAAAGGAAAAGGATCACTATTGGTTGGCAACCCTCCTTGACCACTGTTATAAGGGGAAAGTCTCAGAACTCATCCCGTCCCCAAAGAGAGTGCAGAAGATGAAATCTCTTGAGGCCACCTTAAAGAAAAGTTTATCAAACGCTTTTCCCGACCCTGGTAGATTACAGTGTCATGGAAAACTTAGTTTAAGGCTTCTGTTGGTCAAGAGATAAGCAGCGGAGAAGGCGGCCGCCTAAGTGATGCATTTCTGAATTTTATTAGTCCTCACCGCCCAGGGCTGTCAGCTTCTACATCCCATCGGCAGCGTCTGCATCACATGGTGGATGATTATCTAAGGGCGAAAACAGAGATGGAGAGCTTTCCAGTCGATGATCCACTGGCCTACTGGGTCATGAGAATAGACCACTGGCCAGAACTTGCCCAGTATGCAATTGAGCTGCTGGGCTGCCCTGCATTCAGTGTGATTTCCGAATTGCCATTCAGTGCTGCTGGAGGTTTTGTTATTGATCATAGAACGTGTCTGTCCACAGGCTCTGTGGACAGTCTGAATTTTATCAAAATGAATCAGTCCAGGATTAGCAGCAGCTATGAAGCCCCTGATGCCGATGTCGCTGAATAAGTGTTTTTGGGATGTGGAATCTCTGCAGGACTTTTAGGCTGCCTAGCATTGTGGGTGTTGATTTCATCTGGAAGAATCTTTTTAGTGTAGGTTTCATGGGCATAATTAACACCCAAAGACCAATTTTTCCGCACCTGCTTGACAAGTGCTTATCATTGCAATTTTCGACAGAAAGGCCAATTCTTGCTTTCATCAAGAGTACCTCTATAGCGTTACGGTGTGAAGGCGCCACCGACACCCAAAAAACAATTTTTCCACACCCGTTACAGAAGTAGAATTACAAAGTCTATGGAAGAGACAATGAAATTTATCCAAAAAATATATAATCTTGTTCCCAGTGCACTACATTGTGGCCTCATCATACAGACTGGCTCTCCAAGCCGTTGCTTACAAAATAAAGAAAGCTTGCAGGAACAATTTCATTTTTATAAATGCAATTATTGCTGCAGCAGCTTCTATACACGGTACAGATGTGCCACTTTTACAGGTGGACTAAGCCCCTCTCCTCAGCCACTATATTGAAAGGAATTTTTCATTTTTATACTTTCATTTAAAAATGATGTTTTTTTACAAACTTTTTTTTCATTTATACATGTCCCCTAGGGCAGTACCTGGACCCCCATAACCATTATATGCCCAATTACTTGCATAAAAGCCTTCAAAATGGGCACTTTTGATTTTTCATGTTCAGGGTCCCACCACCACTGCCACTGATGTCATCCATATCCCCACACCACCACTGCTGATGTCATCCTTATGCCACTGCCACTGATGTCATCCTTATCCCACCACCACTGATTTCATCCTTATCCCACCACCACCCCCACTGCCACTGATGTCATCCCTATCCCCCCACCACCACTGATGTCATCCTTATGCCACCATCACCACTGCCAGTGATGTCATCCCTATCTCCACACCACTGATGTCATCCTTATCCCACCACCACCACCACCACTGATGTCATCCTTATCCCCCCACCACCACCACTGATGTCATCCTTATCCCACCACCACCACCACTGATGTCATCCTTATCCCACCACCAACACCACCACCACTGATGTCCTCCTTATCCCACCACCACCACCACCGATGTCATCCTTATCCCACCACCACCACTAATGTTATCCTTATCCCACCACCACCACCACTGATGTCATCCTTATCCCACCACCACCACTGATGTCATCCTTATCCCACCACCACCACCACTGATGTCATCCTTATCCCACCACCACCACTGATGTCATCCTTATCCCACCACCACCACCACTGATGTCATCCTTATCCCACCACCACTGATGTCATCCTTATCCCACCACCACCACTGATGTCATCCTTATCCCACCACCACCACCACTGATGTCATCCTTATCCCACCACCACCGATGTCATCCTTATCCCACCACTGATGTCATCCTTATCCCACCACCACCACTGATGTCATCCTTATGCCACCATCACCACTGATGTCATCCTTATGCCACCATCACCACTGCCAGTGATGTCATCCCTATCTCCACACCACTGATGTCATCGTTATCCCACCAGCGCTGATGTCATCCTTATCCCACCACCACCACTGATGTCATCCTTATCCCACCACCACCCCTACTGCCACTGATGTCATCCCTATCCCCCCACCACCACTGCCACTGATGTCATCCCTATCCCCCCACCACCACTGCCACTGATGTCATCCCTATCCCCCCACCACCACTGCCACTGATGTCATCCCTATCCCCCCACCACCAATGATGTCATCCTTATCCCACCACCACCACTGATGTCATCGCTATCCCCCCACCACCACCGCCACTGATGTCATCCCTATCCCCCCACCACCACAGTTAGGTTTATTTGAAATCAGAAATAGAAATGTTTCATTTAAAAATGATGTTTTTTTACAAACTTTTTTTTCATTTATACATGTCCCCCAGGGCAGTACCTGGACCCCCATAACCATTATATGCCCAATTACTTGCATAAAAGCCTTCAAAATGGGCACTTTTGATTTTTCATGTTCAGGGTCCCACCACCACTGCCACTGATGTCATCCATATCCCCACACCACCACTGCTGATGTCATCCTTATGCCACTGCCACTGATGTCATCCTTATCCCACCACCACTGATTTCATCCTTATCCCACCACCACCCCCACTGCCACTGATGTCATCCCTATCCCCCCACCACCACTGATGTCATCCTTATGCCACCATCACCACTGCCAGTGATGTCATCCCTATCTCCACACCACTGATGTCATCCTTATCCCACCACCACCACCACCACTGATGTCATCCTTATCCCCCCACCACCACCACTGATGTCATCCTTATCCCACCACCACCACCACTGATGTCATCCTTATCCCACCACCAACACCACCACCACTGATGTCCTCCTTATCCCACCACCACCACCACCGATGTCATCCTTATCCCACCACCACCACTAATGTTATCCTTATCCCACCACCACCACCACTGATGTCATCCTTATCCCACCACCACCACTGATGTCATCCTTATCCCACCACCACCACCACTGATGTCATCCTTATCCCACCACCACCACTGATGTCATCCTTATCCCACCACCACCACCACTGATGTCATCCTTATCCCACCACCACTGATGTCATCCTTATCCCACCACCACCACTGATGTCATCCTTATCCCACCACCACCACCACTGATGTCATCCTTATCCCACCACCACCGATGTCATACTTATCCCACCACTGATGTCATCCTTATCCCACCACCACCACTGATGTCATCCTTATGCCACCATCACCACTGATGTCATCCTTATGCCACCATCACCACTGCCAGTGATGTCATCCCTATCTCCACACCACTGATGTCATCGTTATCCCACCAGCGCTGATGTCATCCTTATCCCACCACCACCACTGATGTCATCCTTATCCCACCACCACCCCTACTGCCACTGATGTCATCCCTATCCCCCCACCACCACTGCCACTGATGTCATCCCTATCCCCCCACCACCACTGCCACTGATGTCATCCCTATCCCCCCACCACCACTGCCACTGATGTCATCCCTATCCCCCCACCACCAATGATGTCATCCTTATCCCACCACCACCACTGATGTCATCGCTATCCCCCCACCACCACCGCCACTGATGTCATCCCTATCCCCCCACCACCACAGTTAGGTTTATTTGAAATCAGAAATAGAAATGTTTCATTTAAAAATGATGTTTTTTTACAAACTTTTTTTTCATTTATACATGTCCCCCAGGGCAGTACCTGGACCCCCATAACCATTATATGCCCAATTACTTGCATAAAAGCCTTCAAAATGGGCACTTTTGATTTTTCATGTTCAGGGTCCCACCACCACTGCCACTGATGTCATCCATATCCCCACACCACCACTGCTGATGTCATCCTTATGCCACTGCCACTGATGTCATCCTTATCCCACCACCACTGATTTCATCCTTATCCCACCACCACCCCCACTGCCACTGATGTCATCCCTATCCCCCCACCACCACTGATGTCATCCTTATGCCACCATCACCACTGCCAGTGATGTCATCCCTATCTCCACACCACTGATGTCATCCTTATCCCACCACCACCACCACCACTGATGTCATCCTTATCCCCCCACCACCACCACTGATGTCATCCTTATCCCACCACCACCACCACTGATGTCATCCTTATCCCACCACCAACACCACCACCACTGATGTCCTCCTTATCCCACCACCACCACCACCGATGTCATCCTTATCCCACCACCACCACTAATGTTATCCTTATCCCACCACCACCACCACTGATGTCATCCTTATCCCACCACCACCACTGATGTCATCCTTATCCCACCACCACCACCACTGATGTCATCCTTATCCCACCACCACCACTGATGTCATCCTTATCCCACCACCACCACCACTGATGTCATCCTTATCCCACCACCACTGATGTCATCCTTATCCCACCACCACCACTGATGTCATCCTTATCCCACCACCACCACCACTGATGTCATCCTTATCCCACCACCACCGATGTCATCCTTATCCCACCACTGATGTCATCCTTATCCCACCACCACCACTGATGTCATCCTTATGCCACCATCACCACTGATGTCATCCTTATGCCACCATCACCACTGCCAGTGATGTCATCCCTATCTCCACACCACTGATGTCATCGTTATCCCACCAGCGCTGATGTCATCCTTATCCCACCACCACCACTGATGTCATCCTTATCCCACCACCACCCCTACTGCCACTGATGTCATCCCTATCCCCCCACCACCACTGCCACTGATGTCATCCCTATCCCCCCACCACCACTGCCACTGATGTCATCCCTATCCCCCCACCACCACTGCCACTGATGTCATCCCTATCCCCCCACCACCACTGCCACTGATGTCATCCCTATCCCCCCACCACCAATGATGTCATCCTTATCCCACCACCACCACTGATGTCATCGCTATCCCCCCACCACCACCGCCACTGATGTCATCCCTATCCCCCCACCACCACAGTTAGGTTTATTTGAAATCAGAAATAGAAATGTTTTACTGTTTTATATAGTGGAAATTTTTTTATCAAATCATGCATTTTCCTTCATTGGGTTCTTGCAACGGGGGTGGGGGGGGGGGGGGTGGCTAAAGGTTCTAGTGAATCTTTTTCACTTAGAGAATGAGCTGAACTGGCACTGACTTCAATCATCCAATCATGTGCCAGAAAAACTTCTGTTTTTTATTTTTTATTTCCTTGCACATGATTGGCTAGTGAACTTCCCCTTCATTTCATAAGTTAAAAGAACACTAAAGATATTTTTTTTATTTTAAATAACAAACATGTTAAACTTACCTCCACTGTGCAGCTCGTTTTGCACAGAGTGGCCCCGAACCTGCTCTTCTGGGGTCCCTCGGCGGCTGTTTCAGCTCCTCCCCGCAAGAACTAATCACCTTCATGTGAGCTCCCTCGCATGGTGGTGAGTTCTTGCGGGCGCGCTCGCGTGATACAGCCGGCGGCCATAGCCGCTCACTGTATCACTCGTCCCCGCCCCCCAACGCGCCGCGTCATTGGATGTGATTGACAGCAGCGCAAGCCAATGGCTGCGCTGCTTTCAATCCATCCACTCTAGCCAATCGGCGGTCAGGCTGATCAACGAAGAGGATGTCGGGGGCGAGCGCGGGACTTTTGAGAGCTCAGGTAAGTAAAGTAAAACGGGGGGGGCTGGGGGGGCCGGTATTGTCAGATGTTTTTTCATCTTAATGCATAGAATGCATTAAGGTATAAAATTTTTTACCTTTACAACCCCTTTAAGTGATAATTCCCTTTTTGGAGTGTGTGGGGTACAATGCTGGAGATAGGATGAGTATTGATGTGAGTTCTGTATTTTATTTTACATCCTGGGGGGGCAATGATTTTTTGTACAATGAGCTCGGACTTTATGCAGAATTTATGCAAACATTCCATTGGATTTCAGATATTTGATAAGAATATTGATTAGGAATAAACAGAGCGACTCTTATATATCACTGCATATGATTTTTATTATGAAGGTGATGATCAGATAATATAACATTGATGGATATCGGATGAGATTTATATATCAGGCAGGAAATTAAATGATTAAAACATTATTGGTGTGGTCAGCTCCGCCTCCATCCAATCACATTCATTCTGGATCTTCAGAGTTACAGAGGTCTGTAGTGCAGCACTTTGCAAAACGGTACATCAGACAATCGGTGTCTGACATACACCCCTTGATGATACCTAAAAAGCAACAAATGTACAGATTACAATGTAATAGAAAAAGATGATTAGAAATGAATAAAAGGAAAAATTCTTCAATAACAGCGCCAGAGAGAAAGAGAAACAATTCTCCGTCTGGTGAGTCGGGATTTAATGTATCATTTAACCCCTTGTCTACCAAGGTACATTCTGGTATACAGGGGGGTTGAAGCGGTGGTGGTCAACTTCAAAATTATAGAGGGTCTCAAGTGCGTCCCCCGACACTTCCAGAGGGACGCACACTAGCAGTGTATTTTCACACTTCAACACCCAAAACTTCAGTCCTGGTACACTTTTTTTTTAATGCAATACACACTGAAGAGTTTAGAGTACAAAACCCCAAACATCGGTGTCACTGGATGCCAGGGGCGTGGCTGGGTCTACAAAAGATCTGGGGCTAGAGCCCATAGCAGCAAAGTAAAGAATCATACGCTTGGGCAGGCATACACATGCATATAATAATATACATGTGTGTGTGTGTGTGTATATATATATATATACACAGTGCCTTGCAAAAGTATTCACCCCCTTGGCATTTTTCGTGTTTTGTTGCCTCACAACCTGGAATTAACATGGATTGTTTGAGGATTTGCATCATTTTAATTTACAAAACACGCTCACAACTTTGAGGATGTTTCTTTTTTTATTGTGAAGCAAACAATAAATAGGACAAAATAACAGAAAAAGTCAATGTGCATAACTATTCACCCCCCTAAAGTCAATACTTTGTAGAGCCACCTTTTGCGGCTATCACAGCTCCAAGTCGCTTTGGATAAGTCTCTTTGAGCTTGCCACATCTTACCACTGGGATTTTTGCCCATTCCTCCTTGCAAAACTGCTCCAGCTCCTTCAAGTTGGATGGTTTGCGCTTGTGAACAGCAATCTTTAAGTCTGACCACAGATTTTCTGTTGGATTGAGGTCTGGGCTTTGACTAGGCCATTCCAACACATTTACATGTTTCCCTTAAATCACTCAAGTGTTGCTTTAGCAGTGTGTTTGGGGTCCTAGCCTCAAATCACACACAGAGTGGTGCAGGTTTTGCTCAAGAATATCCCTGTATTTAGCACCATCCATCTTTCCCTCAACTCTGACCAGTTTTCCAGTCCTGACTGCTGAAAAACATCCCCACAGCATGATGCTGCCACCACCATGTTTCACAGTGGGGATGGTGTTTTTTGGGTGATGTGATGTGTTGGGTTTGCGCCAGACATAGCGTTTTCTTTGATGGCCAAAAAGTTAAATTTTAGTTTCATCAGACCAGAGCACCTTCCTCCATACATTTTGGGAGTCTCCCACATGCCTTTTCACAAACTCCAAACGTGCCATTTTTGTTTTTTGCTGAAAGTAATGGCTTTCTTCTGGCCACTCTGCCATAAAGCCCAACTCTATGAAGCGTACGGCTTATTGTCGTCCTATGTACAGATACTCCAGTCTCTGCTGTGGAACTCTGCAGCTCCTCGAGGGTTACCTTAGGTCTCTGTGCTCCTCCTTGATTAATGCCCTCCTTGCCCGGTCCGTGATTTTGGTGTGCGGCCGTCTCTTGGCAGGTTTGCTATTGTGCCATGTTCTTTCCATTTGGTTATGATAGATTTGATGGTGCTCCTAAGTAGGGATGAGCCGAACACCCCCCCCCCCGGTTCGGTTCGTGGCAGAACAGGCAAAAAATTTGTTCGTACACGCGAACACCATTAAAGTCTATGGGACACGAACATGAATAATCAAAAGTGCTAATTTTAAATGCTTATATGCAAGTTATTGTCTTAAAAAGTGTTTGGGGACCTGGGTCCTGCCCCAGGGGACATGGATCAATGCAAAAAAAAGTTTTAAAAACGGACGTTTTTTCGGGAGCAGTGATTTTAATAATGCTTAAAGTGAAACAATAAAAGTGAAATATGCCTTTAAATTTCTTACCTGGGGGGGTGTCTATAGTATGCCTGTAAAGGGGCGCATGTTTCCCTTGTTTACAACAGTCCCTGCACAAAATGACATTTCTAAAGGAAAAAAAGTCATTTAAAACTACTCGAGGCTATAATAAATTGTCGGTCCCGGCAATACACATAAAAGTCATTGAAAAAAACGGCATGGGATTCCCCCACAGTCCATTACCAGGCCCTTTGGGTCTGGTATGAATATTAAGGTGAACCCTGAACCAAAATTTAAAAAAAATTTGCATGGGGGTCCCCCCAAATTCCATACCGGGCCCTTCAGGTCTGGTATGGATATTAAGGGAAACTCCCGAGCCAAAATGTTTTAAAAAATGGTGTGGGGGTCTCCCTCAAAATCCACACCAGACCCTTCAGGTCTGGTATGTTTTTTAAGGGGAACCCTGCGCCAAAATAAAAAAAATGGCATGGGGGTCCCCCCAATAATCCATATCAGACCCTTATCCAAGCACGCAACCTGGCAGGCCGCAGGAAAAAAGGGGGGACAAGAAAGTGCCCACCCCTCCTGAACCGTACCAGGCCACATGCCCTCAACATGGGGAGGGTGCTTTGGGGTAGCCCCCCAAAGCACCGTGTCCCCATGTTGATGGGGACAAGGGCCTCATCCCCACAACCCTTGCCCGGTGGTTGTGGAGGTCTGCGGGTGGGGGGCTTATCGGAATCTGGAAGCCCCCTTTAACAAGGGGACCCCCAGATCCCGGCCTCCCCCCTGTGTGAAATGGTAATGGGATACAAATGTACACCCTACCATTTCACAAAAAAAGTGTCAAAATGGTAAAAATGACAAGACACGGCTTGGGACAAGTCCTTTATTAAAAAATAAAAAATATGAATGTCCCACAAAGTCTTCTTCTTCTTCTCTTGCTCTGCCGACGGACCGAAAAAGAAAAAAAAGAAAAAAGCCGCACCGACCGCCTCCATGGGAGGCACTCACCATATGATGTGTCCTCGCAGGTGACAGTTCTTTTATAACTGAGGGCGGGGCCACACAGCGGCGGCGCCGGGTGACCCCGTCCCCCTCTGATGCACAGGGACATCCCTATGGCTTCCCCGTAGCGTAGAGGAGATGAAGGAATTTTTGAAGATTCATTCATTGAAGAGCGACGACAAGGCTTGGAGCAGTTTATAAACAAGATCGCAGGACACCCGCTTGCCCAGAACGAGCGTTGCCTCCATATGTTCTTACAGGACGAGACGATTGATAGATCGTCACCGTGTGGCCCCGCCCTCAGTTATAAAAGAACTGTGACCTGCGAGGACGCGTCATACGACGAGTGCCTCCCATAGAGGCGGATCGGTGCAGCTATTTTTAATTTTTTTTGGTCCATCGGCGGAGCAAGAGAAGAAGAAGAAGACTTCGGTGCTAAGCCCATATTTTTTTATTTTTTTATTTATATTATATTATATTTTTTTATTTTTTAATAAAGGACTTGTCCTAAGCCGTGTCATATCATTTTTACCATTTTGACACTTTTTTTTGTGAAATGGTAGGGGTACCCCGCTACCATTTCACACAGGGGGGGGCAGGATCTGGGGGTCCCCTTGTTAAAGAGGGCTTCCATATTCCGATAAGCCCCCCCGCCCGCAGACCCCCACAACCACCGGGCAAGGGTTGTGGGGATGAGACCCTTGTCTCCATCAACATGGGGACAAAGTGTTTTGGGGGGCTAACCCAAAGCACCCTCCCCATGTTGAGGGCATGTGGCCTGGTACGGTTCAGGAGGGGGGGGGGCGCTTCTCTCGCCCCCCTCTTTTCCTGCGGCCTGCCAGGTTGCGTGCTCGGATAGGGGTCTGGTATGGATTTTTGGGGGGACCCCCACGCCATTTTTTTTTTAAATTTTGGTTCGGGGTTCCCCTTAAAATTCATACAAGACCCAAAGGGCCTGGTAATGGACTGTGCGGGAATTCTATGCCGTTTTTTTCAATGACTTTTATTTGTATTTCCGCAACCCCACAATTCATTATAGCCGCGAGTAGTTTTAAATGACTTTTTTTCCTTTAGAAATGTCATTTTGTGCAGGGATTGTTCTAAACACGGGAAACAGGTACAAAATTTAAAGGAATATTTCACTTTTATTGTTTCACTTTAAGCATTATTAAAATCACTGCTCCCGATAAAATGGCAGTTTTTAAAACTTTTTTTTGCATTGATCCATGTCCCCTGGGGCAGGACCCAGGTCCCCAAACACTTTTTATGACAATAACTTGCATATTAACCTTTAAAATTAGCACTTTTGATTTCTCCCATAGACTTTTAAAGGGTGTTCCGTGGCTTTCGAATTTGCAGCGAACATCCCAAATTGTTCGCTATTCGGCGAATGGGCGAACAGCCGATGTTCCAGTCAAACTCATGTTTGACCCGAACATAAAGCTCATCCCTACTCTTAGGGATCATCAAAGATTTTGATATTTATTTAAAACCTAACCCTGACTTGTACTTCTCAACAACATTGTCCCTTACTTGTTTGGAGAGTTCCTTGGTCCTCATGGCAGTGTTTGGTTAGTGGTGCCTCTTGCTTAGGTGTTGCAGCCTCTGGGGCCTTTCACAAAGGTGTGTCTATGTAATGACAGATCATGTGACACTTAGATTGCACACAGGTGGACATCATTTCACTAATTATGCGACTTCTGAAGGTAATTGGTTGCACCAGAGCTTTTTATGGGCTTCATAACATACGCACATGCCAATTATCATTTTTTTATTTCTGAAAAATATTTTTATGTATATATTTTTCTAATTTTACTTCACCAACTTAGACTACTGTGTTCTGATCCATCACATATAAGTCAGATTAAAAAAACATTGAACTAAAGGCTGTAATGTAACAATATAGGTAAAAAGCCAAGGGGGTTGAATACTTTTGCAAGGCACTGTATATATACAGGTTACATATCTAAATGCAGTTTCCCCTTATAATCAGACTCCCCAGAGAGCCCCTTCCTTACATCAGGGACTCCAGAGAGCCTCCCCTTACATTAGGGTGACCAGACGTCCCTGGACCACATCTGTCCCTGGATTCAGGGGGGTGCCTATACTTGTTGCTGACAGCCTAGCCCTAGCAGGACATGCAGCAATGTCAATATCCATCCAGTGTGGTTTGGATTGGTGGGCAAGCTGGTGTCTTGCCGAGAAAGTTCCCCCGGCGAATAAGGACCCCCCTGTACTGCGCAGGCGCAGCGCTTGCGCAGTACGAACGACTAAGGAGCCACCGAAAATACCCGAACCTGAAAATCTTCAATCAGCTGTACACGGCACCTGCGCCCTGGGTCCAGGGTCAAGCCCCACCATCCAAGTGGACCTAGAGGTAGAATAAAAAAGTGGCAAGTGAAGCGAGGCTGTGCCCGAAGCGTGGCGAGCGGCCCTCTTACAGGCGCCGTGTACAGCGGATTTAGAACTATTCGCCTTCGGCTATTTCCACCGGCTCGTACTGCGCAAGCGCTGTGCCTGCGCAGTACAGGGGGGTCCTTATCCGCCGAGGGGAACTTTCTCGGCAGAACACCGGGAGCGTAGGGCCGCGGTGACACTGAGAGTGAGTGGAGCTGTCAAACCCAAGCTCTGATGTCGGGGATGAGCGGGGCCGATATGCAGAGCTCCTCCCCCTCTGTCAGACAGCCCGTGCATAGACAAATATCCGGTGGTTTATGCATTGGTGGGCGGGGAGGAAGGTGGCAGGGGGCAGGACCAATTGTAAATAATATATATGTACCCACAGTGGTGTATAATTCAGGTTTATTATACACCGCTGTGGGTACACATACACTAGTTACAATTGGTCCCACCACCTGCCACCTTCCTCCCCGCCCACCAATGCATAAACCACCGGATATTTGTCTATGCACGGGCTGTCTGACAAAGGGGGCGTAGCTCCGCATATTGACCCCACCCATCCCGACATCAGAGGTTGGACTTGACAGCTCCATTCATTCTCACTACTCAGGCAGTCTTGGGGCGCAAATCAGAAACCCTGGGGGTGTGCCTTGGATGTCTATGATCAACATCTTTCCCTGATGAACTCTGACCTCCCCCTACAGAGCAGCACATATAGAGAGACCATCTGTACCCACCAATCACTGCACCCGGGCATAACAAATCCTGAAGACAGAAGGAGGAGCAGTGCAGTCACACAACCTCTGAAGATAGCAGGTTTGCTCACTCTTCTATCAAAACTCCATCTCAACTATCTGCTGCTGCACCGGCCTTTTCTCTCCCACAATCTCCGGACCACACACAGATTGCATGCTGCACGCCTTGGCATCCCCTATCCCTCAGACACTGCAAGTAAGACTACTCAGCTACCTACAACTTCTGTTAACTAATGATGTACCAGAAAAGTCTTTCCACAAAATCATGGCTGCACTTATGGCATCTCTCACCTCTCGCCTTGTGTCATTGCAGCCTTGTGTCATTGCAGCCTTGCCCAGGCAGGTTGATTATTTAAATTGGCGCCTATCTCCGCTGATTGCGAGAGGAGAGGAGCGAGCGCCCCTCTCGCAGTCCCGCCCAGTCCCGCCCCCCTATGATGGACACAGGTCCAATGGCGGAACTGGGCATGACTGAGCGGAGCCGAGAGGAGCCGAGCCTGTGTATATCGGCGGCGCTCGCTCCTCTCCCCTCAGCGGAGCACAGATCGGGGGGATCAGCGTATAACACGCACCCACCCAAAATGTGTGTGTTATACGCCGATAAATACGGTAATTTGTGTCTTTGCAGTTTAACTAATTCCTGAACCTTGCACTCTGTACAATGCACTCCTGAACCTTACACTCTGTATGTAATGCATGCCTGAACCTTGCACTCTGTATGTAGCATCCTCCTGAGCCCTGCACTCTGTACGTAGCATCCTCCTGAGCCCTGCACCCTGCACATAGCATCCTCCTGAGCCCTGCACATAGCATCCTCCTGCACCCTGCACGTAACATCCTCCTGCACGTAGCAGCCTCCTGAGCCCTGCATGTAGCATCCTCCTGAGCCCTGCACGTAGCATCCTCCTGAGCCCAGCACGTACCACCAGCATACAGGGGACACACTGACCACCAATATGCAGGGCCAGTGGTTACCAGTATACAGAGGACATAAAGTAAAACCACTGCCATGCAACAAAAAATTTTTCAAAAACAATAAGAGAATCGTGTTAGCTGGTTCCCTCATCTAATGCGAATCAATAAAAAGCAAAAAATGCAGCGCTGCCCTACACGTTATCTATAAAATTGTAGAAATTGACTTATAAGGGCAATGGTAACACCTATAAATGAAGATCCAGTGCAAATCAACTAATGTATTGCAATATGAATATAGTAATGATTGGGGTTGTCCCGATACCACTTTTTTTCAAGTACTCGCCCATACCGATTACCGATACTTTTTTTTTAATGTCATGTGACAGTTTTTTATGTATTTTGTAAAAAAGTACTTTTTCTCCTTCACTGATGTGTGCTAATGAGGCTGCACTGTTGGGGCGCTGATGGGCTGCACTGAGGTGGCACTGATAGGCTGCACTGATATGCAGCACTGTTGGGCACTGATAGGATTAGGTGGCACTGATATGCAGCACTGATGAGCACTGATAGGTGGCACTGATTAAGCAGCACTGATAGGTGGCACTGACTTATGGGCACTGATAGGTGGCACGCACTGATGGATGGGCACTGATTGGTGGCACTGACTGGCTGGCACTGATAGATGGCACTGAGTGATATGCACTGATAGGTGGCACTGATTATGCAGCACTGATGAGCACTGATAGGTGCCACACACTGATGGCTGGGCACTGATAGGTGGCACACACTGATGGCTGGGCACTGATAGGTGGCACTGACAGGTGGCACACACTAATGGGCACTGATACGTGGCACTCACTGATGGCTGGCACTGACTGAGGCGCACTGATAGATGGCACTGATGAGCAGTGCACTAATAGGTGGCACTGATTATGCAGCACCGATGAGCACTGATAGGTGGCACTGATTATGCAGCACTGATGAGTACTGATAGGTGGCACACACTGTTGGCTGGGCAGTGGCACTAAAAGGTGGCACTGACTGATGGGCACTGAGAGGTGGCACACACTAATGGGCACTGATAGGTGGCACGCACTAATGGGCACTGATAGGTGGCACGCACTAATGGCTGGCACTGATAGATGGCGCTGATTGATGAGCACTAATAGGTGGCACTGATGAGCACTGATAGGTGACACGCACTGATAGGTGGCACGCACTTGATCAGTGTAGTTCAGAGGTACCCAACCTGCCTTTTACTGCTATACCACTTGTACTCCAACATCCCCATTTCTTATCCTTCAAAAATGATGAGACCACGCCTTAATTTTGGAGTTTAAATGGCCATAGCAGCCTATTTATTATTCACACCATATAAATAACTCCAATATAAAATATATACCAAAATATCACATCCGTAACAACTTGTTTAACTCCAGTCTGTTGGTCTTTGACGGCACCTCCAAACTCCAACACATATTCCACCAATACACTGCGGGACCTTTTTCCACATGATAGGCCTCCAGCGGATAATCAGCTCGGAGACAACCCCCTTCCCGCAGTGCAACCATTACAGTATTCCAGCTAACCTTTCGCTGGAATACACCGGAGGGGCACATACTACCGATGAGCCCCCCACCCCATATGTTTACTGCCACCGTCAAAGACCAACAAAACACCGCCACAGCCCGCAAGCATGACACCTTACCCTTAAGGGCTACCACACACCCGCAGGGCCCGATGGATCCCATCCTACAGCCCCAGCGCCCCGAAAACAATCCCCACTACCGAGAGGTGTATTCCATCGCCTTCAATTACAGGCCCACATTATTTTCCACCTCTAGTTGCCTGATCCCCATGCCCATCATTCTGAGCCACAAACCTCCCCACCCACTGAGGGTTAGGCAACCGTACGAAGTTGTAAAATATCTGACTTGACGTCCGAGATCAGCTCCCTGATCGTCCGGACCCTAAGCATAACCAACTGAATGCATAACCCAAACGACCGGCGGTCTATCCTGCCACGCCTACCGTTCCATTTCCGATATTACCTTGCACCACCTCAACCCATATACCCCTAGCCAGTGAACACATGCCTCCCTCCTCTAGATACCCAACTAGATAATCAACAGAACCGCGCTAACAGATAATTGAATGTGAAAAAAAAACGGTGATCTAAACAATATGAAAAATTAAATCCATAAATAAAGTATATAGGTAATAACAAAAACACAGTGTGTAATCCGACCCAGATTAGGATGCCTGGATAACATACGTGACATAAAAAATTTTTAATAAAAAAGTGAATGGTGATAGAAAATGAATAAAATAGTGTCTTAAATGACAGTCTCTGAGATCAATGAAATCCACAAAAGGTGATTACAAGTTCATCAATAGACACCCAGTGAGATCCACCACCTATAAAGATGTACGCTTACCAAAAGTAAGCTTTAAAACAGCTTATATTTCAAATCCACTCAGCGGGGACACCACCATCTGTATCATCTCAGGCAAACGGATGACAGGAACTCTCCGTCCAGGGAAAGCGAATGGTCAGCAAGGGGAGCCCAGGGAAATGAAAAATACATTCTCCATAGTGTGAATCTGTCTATTCAATTTATTGAATTAAAAAAGATTGCACTTACATAAAGAAGTAGATTAAAAGCATGTATGTTATCCAGGCATCCTAATCTGGGTCGGATTACACACTGTGTTTTTGTTATTACCTATATACTTTATTTATGGATTTAATTTTTCATATTGTTTAGATCACCGTTTTTTTTCACATTCAATTATCTGTTAGCGCGGTTCTGTTGATTATCTTGTTTATGTATTTTTGTTACCTACAAATTTGAACTGCAGCCTAGATTATTGGGAAGCGCAATAATTTTGTATTTTCTAGATACCCAACTGTCTGCCAACCAGTCTCGCATCTGCTCTCCTGGCCCTCCAAACATACAAATGATCAAGAAATCCAGACAAGGCGTATAAGTCCTCCATCTGGACGAAAAAACCACCGACAAAGGCAGCACCAAATTTAAGGTAAACCAACGTACCCCACTCCACAATCAACCCGGCTTGTATGTACAGCCCACCCCACTTTTTTTTTTCTATATTTATACCACCACCACATGAAGGCATATGTAAGTGCGGCATTGTCAGAACACCCCCCACGAACTGGAACCTCGCCCATTCTTCCCAGCCTTTTGCCGCATGAACCGCCCCCCATGTCATCTCTTCTAAACCCTAGAAACACCCTTACCGCGTTTCCAGTTCTCTTTTTTTTTTTTCTTTTTTTTATTGTTACCCTGAAGCCTGGTAACACAAACCTCAGCACCTCCACCCTCAAATCCTTTGATTTTTTTTTTTTTTTTACACTGTCCAACCCAAAATCCTTTTTTCCAATCCACCCTGAACCGGAATCTTAAAAACAAAAGTCAAAATCCACCAGTTTCCGCTTAATGACAGACACCGACCCCCGTTTTACCAAGTTCCTGTAACCACAGTACCAAACCAACAACCTTACCTCCCACACAGCCATGTTTCACCTCAGACTCCTGCACAGAAAAAAACATCCTTCCTTTCATACCTTCACGTAAGCCGTCCATGTGGACTCACAGACTGACTACCCGGGTACTTCCGTGGTGACTCCAACGCCATATCCAGCCCGAGTAGGGAACTCCTCCCTCCTCTGTGGCCCGCTAACTCTCCAAACCTAACCCACTGAAAATTGGGGTAAGGAGTAAGCCCCAGTGTTGTCAATGCCCGTAAGATGAGTAGCATAAAGAAAAATTGTTCAACCGCACCCAACGCAACACTAAATGGCGTAGCCGCCTTATGACCAGTTGTGACAACGTGGACATATGGTTGACCCCATGAACCACACCCACATAATAACAATTCAGCTCCTTGTCAGGTTCCTGCATGACCCTTACCCCAGCTCCATAGCCAGAACCACTGAAAAAATTTCCAAAAGCACCAGTTTACGAATGAACACCCCACTTCCACACAACAAAATTGGGCCAAGGTTCCGCACTCCATTGCCCTAAAAGAAAAAACACCTAAACCCATTGACCCCCTGTGTTCATGACCCCTTCCCTATCAGACTTACTCACCAGGCCAGCATCCACACCGATCGTCTGTTGTATGCAGCCAAAAACTCTCACCAAACCTTCTAACCCTCCCTATGTTCCCCCATTCAACCATTTAAATGGGTCGGGGCCTGAAACCCCCCACTGCAGAAGACGGCAGCTGTCGGTCCCAACCCACTCCATGGAATAAAACTGGCAGGCAAAATTGAACTTACCCAGCAATGAATGCAAATTCCTCAACCGTACCTAGCGCCGTCCCTGGGCCTCCTGAATCCCCTTCTATAGTGCCTCTAACTTGGTCGCCGGCAGACGACACTCCGTATCCCCTGAAAAAATCACCATGCCAAACAAATTAAGATAATATCCCTCGTCGGGCCCCCCGTTTCCGGCTGCCAATGGCACTACGAACCTACCCGCAATGTGCTGCAACGTATAAATTATAATCGCTCACACACCGGAGGAAGGTGGCCCAACACACAAAACGTCCAAGTCATGGATGATGGAATCAGGGACCGACACGTCTCAAACCCCCACTCCAGTTAAGAACAAAACGTCTATCCATGGCCCACTGAATTGAACAACCCATGGGCAGGCATCAATTCAAGTAAAAAACTCCTCTTGCCAGCATCTATCCAGCAGCTGAAGCTCTCCGAATAAATTGTAAGCAAGCGGAACCCGGATTCTATGTCCAATTACGCCATAGATGTCCTTTTTCCGTCACACCCTACCCACCTTATAGCTGTGTACATGATATATAGGACACAGTACACCACCCCGGGGTTATACCAGAAACCCCTTCTGGAAAGATAATCGGTGAATGAGGCTAAACTTGTTCGGTCCTTCTCATGTACCACCCCCACTGGATACACCCCTAACAAACCTAAGGGCAGGCAGCCTCGCTGTTTTCCTTAACCGGGTAACTAAATAGGAAAAGGCTGCAACCTCTTCCCACTCACCCCTTTCCAAAGTCATCCCTCTTGTGACTAGGCTTTCCCGTACATTGTCCTTTCTTGCAGCCATGAAGCTTTGGATGGGGTCCCCCCACCCCCTAAATACTCGTGTTTAACAAAAACAACCAGACCCCCGAACTTGCAGGAGCTCTTGTTATACTGCCAACCCACCCCCTTTCCTTTCCGGCCGTCAATCCTGAGGAGAGTGTACCCTCCCTGAAGAAACTGATATTGGGCCCTCGCCTACTACATAACCGCATCCATAGGCCAAAATCTTTTTTGATCCCAGTGAAGAGACGGTCATACTGCCCTGCGCTATCCAAACCGCTCTTCCCACTGTAGCCAAGCCGATCCCCCTTTATAACCTGTGCGCCTCACCAATGGCATCCATATAACCAGGGTCCTTTGCGCCAAGGACACTTGCCGTAATGGCGAACGCCTGCAGCCCCTTAAATATACCCCGCGAAATCCATCTGTACCTTCTCTCTTCCTAATTCCAATCTTGGAACCTTCCTGCTTGACCCTACTCACTTTAAATTTTTTTTTTTTTTTAATATATAAAGGGCCATACCGAGAAGATCTCCAAATACTCACCCTTGCATCTCATATCCCAGCCCCCCTGCGGACCCTCAAAGCACCTGTACATCTCACATTTTTTTTTTTTTTTTTTAATATTTTTTTTTTTGCGTCCGCAATCCTTACCCCATCCATCCTACCAGTACTTCTTCACCTGCCTTATAGTTGCCTGCCAACCCCACCGCTGCGCCCCTGCCCCTAACTGGTGGGTGCACTGCCCGCCACTTGTGGGCCAGCCTACTCCCGGCGGAGCAACCGCTACCGTCCTTGCACCCCCTTTTTAACCCCCAACATATCACACCATACAGCTTACCAAAGAACAATATAAACATTAGTGGACTCACCGGGCTGACATGGAGCATCCCCCCGCAGCCGCCGCGCGTGCTTCTCTCGCTGGCTTGCGTCCCCCCAGCTCCTCTTCCTCTGACACTAAACTTTTAGCCCATTCCCGTATCGCAGGTGTCACTGCTGTAGGGCCCGACTCGCCTCAGAAGCTCCACCCACTGCCTCGGTTCTACGCAGGCCAGTCTATGTCATGCCCTGGCCAGACTGTCCCCAGCTCACCTCCGCCATTTTTTCTTTTATTTATAATTTTATTTCTTATTTTTTTTGTTCCCTGCTGCCTGGATAGGCCCCGTCCATTCTCGGAAATGCCGGCCTCGTCCATTCCCAGCCCAACAGCCATGCCTGGTGGTTTGTTTTACCCCCCGCCACCCCTCCTCCCTAGTAGCAACTGGGGCAGAGAGGGCAGGAGGGGGCAGAGTGTCCCTCAGTTCCATGATGCATGGATGGGGATGCGGCGCCATGACGGCCCGTGGCCCCGCCAACCGAGCTCGGCCGGCGGTGATGTGTCCACCCGTGCCCCACTGCGGCGTTCTGCCGATTCAGTTAATGCTGGGGGAGCGGATTGTTCCCCCAGAGGGCTCCTAGGATGGCACAATCCCGGGGGGGAAGGCCCCAGCGAAATCCGCGCCGGCGGCCTAGACCGCCACATGTGTGTGGGCACCTCACCTCTTTCTGTGGTCTGCCCGCCTGTTTGTCCATCCCTGCTGCCACACGGCTGTGCTGCCCTCTGGTCCCCTGCTCGCCGCCGCCTTTACAAGCTGTGTGAAATCCTGAGAAGCCATGATGGAGGAGCAGTGAGGGGAAAATCTGCCTCCTCCTTTCTTTCTCCAACTTTCTGTTCCCCAGCCCAGTCCCGCCTCCTCCTTAAATATTACCACTCCCCTCTGGACTTTACTCAATATCCCCTCCCCTCTTAGCTCTTCATATTAACCCTTGCGTTGTCTCCCCTAAACACACTGTCATGCCCGGCCCTGCTCTATTTTTTCTTTCTGTCTTTTCCGTTCCGGGCCTCACTGATGGGCACTGATATGTGGCACGCACTGATAGGTGGCACACACTGATGGCTGGCAGTGGCACTGGCTGGATGGGCACTAACAGATGTCACTGATTGATGGCTGGCATATATGGGCATGAGAGGATTTACTTTTCTATGCTGCCTCTGCGACGCCCATCTTGGTACACCCTGCACTCGGCCACAACAAAGCAGCAGCGGACATCTTGTTACACCCAGCCCATATAGTTCAGCCTGAACTATATGGGCTGGGTGTAACAAGATGTCCGCTGCTGGCAGGGTGTACTAAGATGGGCGCCGGGCTTTTTAAGCACTGACAACAGTGCAACGGCAACACGGGGCGTCACTTCCATTACCGAATGTGACGGCTCGGGTCGCCGAGCCCTGCACTCTGCACTACCTGCTTGAGGACTCGCTCTCCATTCGGCTCTCTGCTCCGCCCTCCACTCCGCCCGCTGACTGAGTTTCTGTCTTTCCCATTCCAAGGTATCGGCTAAGGCATCGGGTGCATTTGCGCGAGTACAAGTACTCGCGCAAATGCTCGGTATCGGTACTAGTATCAGTAACGGGACAACCCTAGTAATGATGGTCTTACCCCTCTACAAAAATATTTTGAGAAATTGCAGAGCTGCAATGTGCAAATCATGGTGAAACCCCCTATATATTAACATAATAAAATGTACAATTGATGTACCGTATATACTCGAGTATAGGTCGAGTTTTTCAGCACATTTTTTTGTGCTGAAAGTGCCCCCCTCGACTTATACTGGAGTCAAGCACTTTTCTGCAGCAAAAAATTTCATTTTCTGAACCGAATTTGGGGCCCCGTATCTCAGGACCACTTGGTGCTAGGAACCCCATATTTGGTGTGCAAACCCAGTGGAACTGGTACCATAACATATCCAAAGATGGAGTTCATAGCACCAAGTAGCCCCAAGATATGGGGTCCCAAACCGGTTCAGAAAATGTCATTCTCTGCTACAGAAAAGTGCTTGACAATTTCTGAACCGATTTTTGGGGCCCTGTATCTCGGGGCCACTTGGTGCTAGAAACCCCAGCTTTGAATATTTTATGATGCTAGAGCCACTGGGTTTGCACACAATTTGGGGTTCTTAGCACTAAGTGGCCCCAAGATACGGGGCCCCAAATTCGGTCAACTGTGTTGATCTGCAGCAATGTCATTTTGGGACCCTTTGGGTTCAGAAACCCCAAATTTTGGCTGCAGCTAGGAACCCTTAACTACCGAGTTTGAAGTTCGGGGGACCTATGGCTGCAAATGGGCACAGTGAGGCATGTACATGGGCACAGTGAGGCTGCAAATGGGCATTGTTGACCCTCTTTTCCACTTACAGTAGCTGTGCATTTCTCACCCTCGTCTTATACTCGGATCAATAAGTTTTTCCCATTTTTTTTTTGTGGTAAATTAGGGCCTCGACTTATACTCGGATCGACTTATACTTGAGTATATACGGTACATATTTTACATTTTATTACTATGATTAAATATAGGGGTTTTCACCATGATTTGCACATTGCAGCTCAGCAATATTTCTTACCTTTTCCAGAGATAGTGACACCATCACTCCTATGTTCTAATACACTGCTTGATTTGCATCTCTGTTATTATTGTATGTCGGGGGTTTCACCATTATTTGCACATTGAAGCTCTGCAATTTCTCAAAATATTTTAGCAGAGGGGGTGACACCATCACTACTATATTGCAATACATTGGTTGTTTTGCACTGGATATTATTTTATAGGTTTTACCATTGCCCTTTTAAGTCCATTTGTAGAATTGTATAAAGGAAGAGTAGAATTGTGCTGCATTTTTTGGCTTTTTATTGGTATACAGAAGCCAGGATATACTGTGGTATATCACCATGGTACGCTATGAAGAAACCTTCACTTTCTGACCGCGGCAACTTGCTGGCCACACCCACTTTTGGCCACGCCCACAGGTAGCGCACCACACTAGCACCCTCACTTTTACTTCAAGCACCGCCATAGCACCCCCAAAAAAAAGAGAGCCTCCCCATACATCAGGGTCCCCAGAGAGCCTCCCCATACATCAGGGTCCCCAGAGAGCCTCCCCTTATATCAGGGTCTCCAGAGAGCCCCCCTTACATCAGGGTCTCCAGCAATGGCGTCCTTAGGGGGGGAAAGAGGGGGCCCTAACCCCCCCCCCAACATTATGCTGTGCCCCACCATGTGAGCCCCCCCCCCCCCCCCCCCCAATAATTTTTTTTTTTTTTTTTTTTTTACAAAAAATCAATATCTAAGAGGGAGAGAGCCCCCAGTCAGGTCCTGCGGGTGATTCCTCCCCCCTCCCTTAGCTTGCTGACACTGCATAATGCGAGTGCTCACACAACCAAGGCCGCCTGATCTGCTCCTTACCCTGCATCCTCATTGGCAGGGAGAAGAGCGAGTTGCAGGAAAGACTCCACCAGGACACTCAGTTACTGAAAAAACAGACTGATTTCTCCCGTCCTTAGTACAGGAGAACCAGCCTGTAAATTCCAAGAGATGCCAGACCAGAGCAGTCAATAGCAGGGGCAGGACAGCAAGAGGAGGCTGGGAAACCCCACAGTGGCAGAACACCAGGGCCCGGAGGCAAGACAACCTTTGCAACCCTGATAGTTCTCCCACTGCTTATTTTCTTGGTATGCTGGTGACATATATATCTTGTTTTCTGCCACCCTGGGGGACCCCAATACAGTAGGAAGGGAGCTCACTGCAGAACATGTGAAAGGGCCGTTGTGGGGTCGTAGTAAAGGGCCCCAGTATCTATCTATCTATCTATCTATCTATCTATCTATCTATCTATCTATCTATCTATCTATCTATCTATCTATCTATGCATTTTATAGTTGCCCCCCTACTTTTGTCCCTGTCCCCCTATGTGCCCCCCCTAAAAATGAAAGCTGGAGACGCGACTGGTCTCCAGAGAGCATCCCCCTTACATCAGGGTCCCCAGAGAGCCCCTTCCTTACATCAAGGTCCCCAAAAAGCCTCCCCATACATCAGGGTCCCCAGAGAGCATCCCCCTTACATCAGGGTCCCCAAAGAGCCTCCCCCTTACATCAGGGTCCCCAGAGAGCCTCCCTCTTACATCAGGGTTCCCAGAGAGCCTCCCCATACATCAGGGTCCCCAGAGAGCCTCCCCCTTACATCAGGGTCCCCAGAGAGCCTCCCCTTAAAACAGTGTCCCCACAGAGCCCCTTTCTTACATCAGGGTCCCCAAAAAGCCTCCCCATACATCAGGGTCCCCAGAGAGCCTCCCCATACATCAGGGTCCCCAGAGAGCATCTCTCTTACATCAGGGTCCCCACAGAGCCCCTTCCTTACATCAAGATCCCCAAAAAGCCTCCCCGTACATCAGGGTCCCCAGAGAGCCTCCCCATACATCAGGGTTCCCAGAGAGCCTCCCCATACATCAGGGTTCCCAGAGAGCCTCCCCATACATCAGGGTCCCCAGAGAGCCTCCCCCTTACATCAGGGTCCCCAAAAAGCCTCCCCGTACATCAGGGTCCCCAGAGAGCCTCCCCATACATCAGGGTTCCCAGAGAGCCTCCCCATACATCAGGGTTCCCAGAGAGCCTCCCCATACATCAGGGTTCCCAGAGAGCCTCCCCATACATCAGGGTCCCCAGAGAGCCTCCCCCTTACATCAGGGTCCCCAGAGAGCCTCCCCTTAGATTAGGGTCCCCACAGAGCCCCTACCTTACATCAGGGTCCCCAAAAGCCTTCCCATACATCAGGGTCCCCAAAAGCCTTCCCATACATCAGGGTCCCCAGAGAGCCTCCCCATACATCAGGGTCCCCAGAGAGCCTCCCCATACATCAGGGTCCCCAGAGAGCCTCCCCCTTACATCAGGGTCCCCAGAGAGCCTTCCCATACATCAGGGTGAGAGAGAGGGGGGTGGATGAAAAGGGGTAAGAGAGAGAGGGGGTGGCTAAGGGGGTGTGGGAGGCTGAGAGAGAGAGGGTGGATGAGAGACCCCCTAGCCCTGCCTAAAGACCCTACTGTCCCAGCCCGTCTGTGTGGGTAGGCGTGTGTGATCCACCTACCTCCCACCTGTCCTCGGTCAGCCTGTTTTGTTCCTGTTCCAGTCACAGCGAGCACAGGGGATGCTGCTCAGGGTGGCGGTGAGGCCTCATCTTCTCTCTCTCACTCCCTCCTGGGCTCTTCCCAGCTGCCCAGGCCTCTCCCTCCCTGTTTGATGCCGCTGCTCTGCACCACATGCTGCCACCGGATCAGTGGCGGGATGCTCCAGTCCAGGAATCCCAGGACCGTGACCACTGAGTACTAGTGCGGAGGAGGAGGAAGTGGAATCCTCCCCTGTTTTGAATGCTGGGCAGGAAGGGAGTTGCAGCCATGATGTCACTGGTTGCTAGACGCTAGGTGGCTCTAGCAACCAGTGACCAAGAGTAGAGTCAGGTGGAGGTGGAGCCGGAGCAAGCGCTGCCACGGCTCATTCCGCCCCTGTCCCCTGCATTCTGGACTGGGACATACTGCACCCACCTGGTAAGAGATTCGGGGCAATGGGCCCCAGACTTGGGACTATGGGCACCAGACTCGGGGCTATATCCCCAACAGCCACTCTCTAGCGACGCCACTGATGGATGCAATAATAACCCCCAACATTGGTGTCAGTACTGTTAACCCCTCAAATTGGTAAAACCCACCCTGCATTGGTGGTCATGGCAGTGAAAGTCGTCCCCCCCCCCAGTCCCCACTGTAACTAATTAACCCAGAAGAGGCATTTTTCGAAGTCTCCCCCCCTCAAGTGATCAGACTGTACAATGTAACTTTGTAGAAGGAGGAGGAGGCATTTCCTCAGTCTCCTCTCCCCCAGTGATAAGACTGTACAATGTAACTTTGTAGAATGAGGAGGAGTCATTTCCTCAGTCTCCCCTCCCCCAGTGATCAGACTATACATTGTAACATTGGGGCTGATCTGTGTCAGACATTTGTGAACACAGCCAAGAACTGTACAGGTACCGGGATTTACATGCCTGTGTCTTCTTAGTTATGGGTATCACAGGGACAGGAAATGAGTGAAAATCTCCCCAACTGACAGAAATTTTAACTTTATAAAAAATGTAAATTTGAAGTTTATTCTGCTTATACTTTGCCTTCCAAAGGGGGCTATATGATGCTGGACGTCCTCCAGCCAGGAAATGAGGCGGGGCTTGCTTCTAATGCACATTGTGAGAAGCTCACAGTGTGCAGTGAAATCAGAGGAAGTCGTTTCAGTCCAGGAGAGGAGCCAGGACACCTGTGCAAGACTGAAGGGGGAGGAGCCAGTACACCTGTGCAAGGTGGAAGGGGGAGGAGCTGGTACACCTGTGCAAGGCTGAAGGGGGAGGAGCCGGTACACCTGTGCAAGGCTGAAGGGGGAGGAGCCGGTACATCTGTGCAAGGCTGAAGGGGGAGGGGCCAGTACACCTGTGCAAGACTGAAGGGGGAGGAGCTGGTACAACTGTGCAAGGCTGAAGGGGGAGGGGCCAGTACACCTGTGCAAGACTGAAGAGGGAGGAGCAGGTACACCTGTGCAAGACTGAAGGGGGAGGAGCCGGTACACCTGTGCAAGGCTGAAGGGGGAGGAGCCGGTACACCTGTGCAAGGCTGAAGGGGGAGGAGCCAGTACACATGTGCAAGGCTGAAGGGGGAGGAGCCGGTACACTTGTGCAAGACTGAAAGGGGAGGAGCTGGTACAACTGTGCAAGACTGAAAGGGGAGGAGCTGGTACAACTGTGCAAGACTGAAGGGGAGGGGCCGGTACAACTGTGCCAGACTCAAGTTGGAGGAGCAGGTACAACTGTGCAAGGCTGAAGGGGGAGGAGCCAGTACACCTGTGCAAGGCTGAAGGGGGAGGAGCGGGTACACCTATGCAAGGCTGAGGAGTGAGGAGCCGGTGTTCTGCCGAGAAAGTTCCCCTCAGCGGATAAGGACCCCCCCCCTGTACTGCGCAGGCGCATCGCTTGCGCAGTAGGAGCCGGCGGAAATAGCCGAAGCCGAATAGTTGTAAATCAGCTGTACACGGCGCCTTTAAGAGGGCCCCTCGCGGGCTCGCTTTGCTCGGCACTTTTTTATTCTACCTCTAGGTCCACTTGGATGGTGGGGCTTGAACCTGGACCCAGGGCGCAGGCGCCGTGTACAGCTGACTGAAGGTTTTCAGCTTCGGCTATTTTCGGCGGCTCCTTAGTTGTTCCTACTGCGCAAGCGCTGGGCTTGCGCAGTACAGGGGGGTCCTTATCCGCCGGGGGA
Organism: Lithobates septentrionalis; assembly: GCA_037952835.1. NCBI lineage: Eukaryota > Metazoa > Chordata > Amphibia > Anura > Ranidae > Lithobates > Lithobates septentrionalis. The sequence goes on along the minus strand of JBBDGP010003344.1, from coordinate 626,970 downwards.
ACTTTCTCGGCAAGACACCAGTACTACTGTGGCAGAAGGAAGGGGAGGGGCCGGTACAACTGTGCAAGACTGAAGGGGTGGGGGGGGGAATTAAAAATAAATAAAATGTTGGTTGGAGTGAGATTTTAAATTTTAAATGGATAAAAATATAGAAGACACTTACCGAGATAGCGGTATTTCGTGGTGAAGCATTGGTCTTGGCCTTCTGGACAGGTTACCGGGATAAAGGTAACTTCTGAATTATTAAAGTAGAACTGCTGGCACTGCAGAGCCTCACCTAGAAGAAGATATATAGAGATTAGCAGGACACAGACAGGGAGCCTCTAACCTCTTCTACTGACATCACACTGCCTCTCATCCACTGACATCCCAAGCCCCGCCCAGGACTACAGAACACCTCCACCTAATGTTATGGGGATGAGTAAAGTAGGAGGAGATCTGTAGTCCCGAAGGAGGGAACTTGACAGGTGTGACAGCACTGTTTGGGATTTCAGCTCCCTACAGCAAGCTCGGAGCTCAGTGGATTTCTGGCAAGACCAACAAGTATATTTCTGTACTTTTGACATTTTTAAGGACGCAAAACATGGGGGGGGAGGGTGGTCCGTGTATACAGAGTGTGACCCACCTCTGCACCGCTCCAACCAAACCCGTCGTATTTGGTGTTATATAACAGCTTGACCTCCAGAAGATTTATCCTCACCCCCCACACCCCTTCATGACCAGGCCATTTTTTGCGATGCTTTAAATAACAATTTCACTGTATCCAAATACAATTTATATCATTATTGTTATTATTATTGTTATACAGGATTTATGTAAAGCCGCCAGTTTATGCATTGCTTTACAACTTGAGGACAGACAGTACAAATACAATACGCTTTATTACAGGAGGAATATCATTTTCTTTTGGTGGTATTTGATCACCACTGCATTTTTTTTTAATTTTTGCTAAACAAACAAAAAAAAAAAGCCAGAAAATGTTGAAAAAAATATGCGTTTTTCTTCGTTTCCATTATAAAATTTTGCAAATAAATAATCTCCTTTAATAAATTTAGGCCAGAATGTATTCTACTCCATTTCTTTGGTGAAAATGACCAAAGAAATTTAAAAAAGACTGAAAATTTTAAAAATATTCAAAATCCTATACTTAATCCTCACGAGATTGTATGCCCCTCTCAAATCAAGCTTCGTGAAAACCGTTGCTCCCTTGAGGTGGTCAAATAACCCTGTAATCAACGGAATCAGATAGGCATTCATAATTGTGAAATGATTGAGACCCCTATAATAGATACAAGGTCTCAATTCACCGCTCTTCTTCTTCACAAAGAAGAAACCAGCACCAGCAGGAGACGAGGATTTGCAGATGAAACCTCGAGAAAGTGCGTCTGCAACATACTCCTCCATGGCCTTATCCTCCAAGACCGACAAAGGGTAAACCCGGCCACGAGGGGGCATGGCACCGATGTAGAGGCAAACTAATGGCTTGACCTTTGTCAAAGACATCGCTAAAATTGTGGTACTCCTCCGGCAGGGAGGAGAGTGAAGAGGTGCACAGGACCTTGGCTACCTTCTGGAAGCATGTCTCGCTGCATTGTGGTGACCAGGAGAGAACCTCAGCACGGAGCCAATCAAAAGAGGGGTTGTGCCTCTGTAACCAAGGATAACCAATAACCAGTGGAAACTTAGGTAAGGAAATAACTTGGAATTAGATTATCTCATGGTGAAGAGCCCCTACGGCCATGGACAACGGAACCGCCTCATGAGTCACATGGGCAGGCTGTAGAGGTCTCCCATCCAGAGCCTCAATGGCAAGTGCAGTGTCACGCAGCTGCAGCGGAATCGAGTGCTTCGATACAAAGGTAGCATCAATGAACAGGCCTGCAGCCCCAGAGTAGATTAGAGCCTGTATCTCAACTGACGACTCAGCCCAAGAAAGAGTAATCAAAACCAGGGGCTTATCCTTCTGGATAACTGGGGACGAAACAACGCCACCTAAGGTCTGTGCGTGACAGGACCTCAAGGTTCGGGCTTTCCCTGGACGGGTAGGTCAAGACTTCAAAAAGTGACCTGCCTGGCCACAATAAGGGCACAATCTCTCCCTCCTCCTGAAAGTTCTCTCATCTGCAGAGAGACGCATGAAGCCCAAGTGCATGGGTTCATCTTCACTGACCGACTCGGTACCAGGAGGCATGGGAGGTGAGGGAGGCACGGGTGGGACTGCAAAGCTCGGAGACAAATGTACAGGAGGCTTCTGCAAGCGTTCCTTAAAAGAGAGTCTTTCTCTGAGTCTGGAGTCAAGGAGGATGGCAAACGTGATCAACTTCTCCAGCTCAGTGGGTATATCTCGGACTGCTATCCCATCCTTGATGGTATCCGAGAGACCATGAGAAAAAGCAGCCACGAGGGCCTCATTGTTCCAAGCAACCTCTGTGTGAACATCACTATATTGGGACAGTTACATTGCAACTATATGATTTATTTCATGTGTTATACACCATTGTCCTACACATATCACCTAGCGCGGTGAACTAGGGTTTTTCATGGTGGGAAATGGACCAAGAAACAGTCTAAAACAAATCCAATTCCTCATAAGTGACAGAAAATAGTACCGAAAACAAAGGCAATACAAGGAAAGCATATTATGTCTTCTGAGAGGATCCATAAATCTTTCTACAATGGACTAAAAATAACAGAAGAACAATTCTGGGCTCTCAGTTTGGTGAAATGACTTTCTACATCAGTTTCTAAACTGCAACATGGAATGAAGTCAGAATCATTGAAACATTTTCATTTCTTCCTGGCAGGAGCTTCAATATAAAGTAACAAATATTAAGGAGAAGAAATTGGAATGAAAACAAAGTCAGTGTGCTGCTAGTATAGATGTTGGACTATGGACAATGCATTGTTATACACTGGACTCTAGGATAGTAAGACAAAATGTATAATATGGAAATGTTCTTACTTACCATGGATGAAGAGGAGCCCCAGGATTAGGAGAGTGATCACAGCTTTCATTTTGACGTTCAGCAGGCTCTGCTATAAACTGTGTAGTGGCCCCGGGCCCCTATATTTATAACACTGAGGGAAGAGATACGTCACTGCTGGTCAAATTTCAAACCACGTTTCTCACATACATGCCTACAGTCCTGCTGTAAATATTTGATCAGTATTGCTAAACAGAATCTGTTCACATCCTGAGACGGTACAATGATTCCTCTGTAACCAGGGAATGACGGAGAAGTTTATCGGGCTTTGTTCCAGAAGGAAAGTTCTGTCTTCTGAAACATTGCTGTGTTTTGTGTACAGGAGATCATCAACATTTTATATACTGTATACTAGGAAAATTGTGAAAACATTACAATGTAAAACAGAGGAATGTGGAGGGTATGACAGTGGGCAGTATGTACAGGAGAGGAGTGTGGAGGGTATGACAGTTGGCGGTTGACAATTACGAGATTGGGGACAGAGAATTGTTAGCTATCATTTTAGGTACCACTGTGCCAGTCCTCATTTTGTCTGACCATGACAATCTCACATTCTTGTCTGAGGCTAAATACTTATCTTCTAGAAGAGCGAGGTGGGCTCTTTTTCTGTCAAGCTTCAATTACATAGTCTCATTCTTACCCGGTACTAAGAATGGAAGGGCTGACACATTGTCACAACAGTTTTCCTCCGCTTGAGTCAATGCCTGTTCCTGTAATACCATCCGATCACATTCCGACTACAGTACGCACCAGTCTCACCCCACCTTTGGATGACAGAATTCTCCTCCCAAGAAACCTGGTGACTGCTGCTTTGTCCCTGAGAATTCCCGCACTGCTTTGCTTCAGACTTACTATTCTCCCAAGGCAGCTGGCCACCCTGGGAAGAATCATCTCATTTGGGCTATTTCTCAACAATTTTGGTGGCCTAGTCTCCGCACTGATGTAACTGCCTTTGTAGCCGTTTGTTCAGTGTGTGCACAGAGTGAGACACCACAACACCTTCCAGTGGGTCTCCTACAACCCATACCCAATGGAGATAGGCCTTGGACCCATCTGTCTATGGATTTTATTGTGGAGTCACCCAACTCCCAGGGCAACACAGTTATTCTTATGGTGGTTGACCGGTTCTCGAAAATGCCACATTGTATTCCACTAAAGAAGTTGCCCACATCCAAAGAACTGGCATTCATTTTTGCTCGGGAGATCTTTCGGTTACATGGGCTACCCAAGGTTATCATCTCTGACAGGGGTACCCAGTTTGTCTCCAGGTTTTGGTGAGCCTTTTGTGCACAGTTAGGATTTCAGCTTTCCTTCTCCTCTGTGTATCTCCCGCAGTCCAATGGGGCTGCAGAATGAGCCAACCAAGCCTTGGAGCAATTTCTACGCTGCTATATTTCTTACCTCCATAACAACTGGTCAGACCTCCTACCTTGGACAGAATTTGCTCACAATAGTGCCATCAATACCACTTCCCCATTGTCTCTGTTAATGGTGAACTATGGTTTCCAACCATCCTTGTTGCCTGACTTGGTTGTTCCTCAAAGAATTCCTGCGTTAGAGAAGCATCTCCGTGATCTTCGTTCCACTTGGGTGCAGGTCCAAGAGTCCTTGCAATGTACCAGTGAGAGGTACAGACCCCATGCTGACTGCCGATGCCTACCTGCACCTTCCTATCAGGTTGGGGAGAGGGCCTGACTGTCATCTTATAACCTCCAACTTTGTGTTTCCTCACTGAAACTGGCACCACGATTTATTGGGCCTTTTCATACTCTCAGTAAGATCAACCCAGTGGCTTACGCACTAGACCTTCCTTCTAACATGCATACTTTGAATGTTTTTCATGTCTCCTTATTAAAACCTTTGGTGTGCAACCGTTCACCACCTCAGTACCATGTCCCCGCCCAATGCAGGTCGAGAACCATGAGGGGTATGAGATACAATCGATCGTTGACTCCCGCAGGTTCCGTGGGCGCATACAGAACCTGGTTCATTGAAAAAGGGTACAGTCGGGAGGAACGCTCTTAGGTCTCATCCTTGGACGTACATGCTCCTGTCCTCCTCCGTGCTTTCCATAGACGTCGGCAGACCACCCTCAAACCTGGTGGTCCTCCGAGGAGGAGGGGTCTTTGAGGAGGGGGTACTGTCAAGGCTGGGCTCTCAGCCCTTCATTGTCTGTGCTCAGGTTGCTCAGCTGTCAGTTAATTGCCAGTACTCATCGTTCCACAGTGGCTCACCTGTTGATCGTCTCCTGCTCGTCAGTCAAGCCCACAGCCAGCCCCTTCTGGCTATTTAAACTGCCTGGTTTAGTTATTCAATGCCTTTGCCTTGGTCAACATATCTAGAGGCTCTCTGCTGTGTTCCTGTTGAAGGTTTGCCTGGCTGACGTCCCTTCTGGTTCTTGATCGTGTCTGCTGCCTCTGACTACGCTGTTCTCTGGCTTCCTGATTTCCTGACTTTTTCTGACTACCAGATTTGGCTACTGAACCCTGGCTATGTTTTGACCACGTTTACCAGTTGTACCATTTTTACCATTTTAATAAAAGGTGTGATTTTTACTGAATTTTCTGTCTCTGTCTGTTTCATGGTTTCTGACACCTGAGTAATTATGTAACTATATCTCCCTTAGGGCTGCTCAGCACAGGACTCAGAAGATGTGCTTTATGGCAATTATTGTTTCTGCAGCATATTACATTTAGAAATAAACAAAAAAGGAAAAGCGGGCCTCACTCAATGGATCACTTGGTTTTTTCTCTGCCGTCACTTTTCTATGTTTTCATATTACTCTTATTGATTAACCGATTCCCACCCAGCCATTAAAGTATCATTTTAAGTTCATGTGCCCGTGCAGTTGTACAATTTGGTGATGCCTGTGTCCCTTGGACACAGCGCATCAACGATTGACAGATGGGCTCGCTGATTGGCCCTTCTGATCACATGATGGCTGTGTCCAATCACAGCCATCATGTAATGTAAACAAAAGTTCCTATCAGTTGACCGGGTCTGTTTCTCCTCAGACAGAGGCCACAAATGAGGAGAAGGAGAGCAGATCTGTGTTGCCAGCCAGGGATTAGTGAGTTTTGAAGCATTTTACATTGCTTTCACACACTGATCACCCAGCCAGTGTCCCCAGTGTACATTATCATCTGTCACAGTGTCACATCCATATCTGTCACAGTGTACCAGTATACATTAACATCTGTCACAGTGAACCAGTGTTCCATCCACATCTGTCAGTGAACCAGTGTCCCATCAACATTTGTCAGTGTACCAGTGTCTCATCAACATCTATCACAGTGTACCAGTATCCCATTAATATCTGTCACAGTGTCCCAGTGCACAGCAACATCTGCAATAGTTTCCCACTGCAACATCAACATCTGTCGCTGTCCGTAGTGGACCGTCAACATCTGTCGCTGTCTGTAGTGGACCGTCAACATCTGTCGGTGTCCTTAGTAAACCATCAACATCTGTATGTGTCCTAGTGCACCAACATTGGCCATTGTGTCCCAGTGGACCATAAACAACTGTTATAGTATCCTAGTGCACAATCAACATCTGTCAGTTTCCCATTGGACCATCAACATCTGTCTCATTGTCCCAGTGGACCGTCAACATCTGACACAGTGTACCAGTGCACAATAAGGATGAGCCGAACACCCCCCGGTTCAGTTTGCAGCAGAACTTGCGAACAGGCAAAAAATTTGTTTGAACACGCGAACACCGTTAAAGTCTATGGGACACGAACATGAATAATCAAAAGTGCTAATTTTAAAGGCTTATATGCAAGTTATTGTCATAAAAAGTGTTTGGGGACCTGGGTCCTGCCCCAGGGGACATGTATCAATGCAAAAAGAATTTTTTAAAACGGCCGTTTTTTCAGGATCAGTGATTTTAATATTGCTTAAAGTGAAACAATAAAAGTGTAATATTCTTTTAAATTTTGTACCTTGGGGGTGTCTATAGTATGCCTGTAAAGGGGCGCATGTTTCCCGTGTTTAGAACAGTCTGACAGCAAAATTACATTTCAAAGGAAAAAAAGTCATTTAAAACTACTCGCGGCTATAATGAATTGTCAGTCCGACAATACACATAAAAGTTCATTGATAAAAACGGCATGCGATTTCCCCACAGGGGAATCCCGAACCAACCAATTCCCTCCCACCTCCCTCCTCCCCGGTTCAAAAAATAAATTGTTTTTAAAATATATTACTCTAGATTAGATTACATTTTTGTAGACCACAGCTTATTGGAGTGGGTAGAGGAAACTAGAATAGAAGTTATGTCCCTTTCAGATCATTCCCCGGTCACGATGAGGGTAAGGATCCCAGAAGCGATGGGGCGGCCCTTCTCGTGGAAGCTGAATGAAGGTCTGCTGAAGGACCACAAAGTAGTCGAGAGGATTCAGGAGGAAGTCGACTTCTTCTTTAAATCAAATGACACGGGTGATGTATCTCCCTCTATTCTTTGGGAGTCACACAGAGCCTACATTAGGGGGATCCTCATTTCAATAGGAGCAGGTTTAAAAAAAAAGAGAAGGGTAGAAAGGGATAAGCTCATAGAGGAAATTTTTTCCCTAGAGCAGGTACATAAAAAGGCAAAGGGCCTGGATCAGGACTGCTACCGCCTACTAGTCGCCAAAAGGGAGGAGCTAAGGGATACGATGGAGCAGGAGGCAAAAAGATCTGTCAATAAAATAACTAGGGACAATTATCATTGGGCGAATAAGTCTAGTAAACACCTGGCCAGATTAATAAGGAAAAAAAGAGGTCGGAACTTTATTGAAAAAATATATAATAAAAGAGGCGAGGCAATAGTAACCAGTGGAGGTATGGCAGAGGAGTTTAAAAAATTCTATGCCGACCTGTATTCCATAGGGCAACAGGGGAGGGAGGACAGGACCCGGACAGACAGGGGCGCGGAATTTCTAAGGGAAGCAGGACTAGTAGGGCTGGCCGCTGAGGACAGCTCTTTTCTGGACAAGCCTATTGTGGAGGAGGAAATCCTGGTTGCTTTGAGAGACTCCCCTAAGGGTAAGAGCCCAGGACCGGACGGATTTACCATCTCCTACCTAGAGAAAATGAAAGATATTTTGGTTCCTAGGCTCTGCCTTTACTGGAACGAACTAGGGGTCAGCTGTGGAATGGAGAGAGAGGCACTATCCGCCACAATAACCTTGATTTTGAAGGAGGGGAAGGATGCAGGGCGTTGTTCTAGCTATAGACCTATCTCCCTGCTGAATGCAGACGTTAAATTATGCGCGAAAGTATTGGCCAACAGACTGAAAGCTAGAATGACCACCCTGGTGCACCCGGACCAGGCTGGTTTTGTGCCCGGTAGACAGTGCAGGGACAACGGGGTATGGGCGTTGCTTCTATCGGAATTCTGTAAACGAGGTGGGCCCCCAGCTCTATTCCTGTCAGTGGACGCTGAAAAAGCGTTCGACAGGGTAGACTGGGGGTTCATGATGAACACTCTGGAGGCTATGGGGTTTGGCCCAAGGTTTATTTCATGGGTTAGAATATTGTACAGCAGCCCTACGGCTACAGTAAGAGTAAATGGGGCCATTTCAAGCCCCTTTAGGATGGTAAACGGAACCAGGCAGGGCTGCCCTCTGTCCCCGCTTTTGTTCGTCCTGTCCCTCGAACCTCTACTGGCCTATATACGTAACAGTCCTGATTGCAGCGGGTGAAAGTGGGAACTGAGGAACATAAACTCGCGGCTTTTGCCGATGATGTTTTGTTCTTCATTTCTAACCCTAGAATAACTATTCCAAATGTGCTCCGGATCCTTAGAACATATGGAGAAGTCTCAAACTTTAAAATCAACCCCAGGAAGTCCGAGATCCTAAACATCAGCCTAGGCAAGCAAGAAGAAGATCACCTAGCAGCAGTCTTTCCCTTCCCTTGGAAAAAGGAAATTGGGTATCTGGGGATTAAATTAGCAAATTCTTTTAAAAAATTGTTTCTAAAAAACTATGTTCCGTTGTTGGACGAGATTAGGCAGGAAGCGAGAAGAATACGATCCAGGCCCCTCTCATGGTTTGGGCAAGTAAACGCGGTCAAAATGATTTTAACACCTAAACTTCTGTACAAATTCCAGCTGTTACCTATCCCACTACCCAGGTTCTTTTTTAAAGCTCTAAGGAGCTTAATAGGGGAAGCGGTCTGGGGTGGCAAAAAAACCACGTATCTCCTACACGATCCTGAGTAGGGGGAAAAGAAAAGGAGGTCTGGCTTTACCAGACTTCAATAGGTACTATCTGTCTGTAGTACTTTCACGGGTCACGGAGTGGGTTAAAAAAGGGTCGGAGACGCGTTGGGTTAATATTGAGCACTTTTTGAGTAACACTAATCTGGGGCATTCTCTCTGGAATCCCCCAAAATTTAGAGCACTTAGTACAGACACATCCTCATTGACGCACAACACTTTCAAATACTGGGATAGAATACACTCGCAGCACAAATGGTCGCACAATTCACCACTGGCATGATGAATCTTGAGATACATTAATAGAGCCTTTGATATCTGGAGAGCTATCCTTAAAAAATTGGAATATCTTGCAGTCTGATCCTATTCTTTTCACTTGTCTACCTGACAGGCCCAATGTTGCTTTTAGAAAACCCCACGACTTGCGCATTATGTGTTTGACCAGCATGTGAGGTCATGTGGTACCGTATAAGGGGTCATGGGATCTGATCGATCAACTCATCCAATTAGGAAATGTATTAATTGCGTGGTTCCAATTTGTGATTTATGGACTGTTACGCCAGTGTGGGTTATTTTATATGGGACGGACCTCTAGGTGTCTCAAAACTAGGTTTGGTGAACACAAGCATAATATTCTGAAGGCTAGAGGGAAACATTCCCTTCCTTGACATTTTCAGGAGAATCATGGGAAGAATCCATTGGGCTTGAGTACGTTCAGTGTTGAGGCCATTACGGGACATCCAGATTTAGGGAGACGTCATCAGAAACTCTGCTCCAGGGAGACTTTCTGGATCTATAGGTTAGGGAGTCTTTCCCCGTCTGGCCTCAATGAGGAATAGGAGGTCCATTCAGTGGTATGATTGGGTCCAGGTACCCTACAAACGTTTTTTATTAGTTGGGGTATTAGGTTTCAGGTGAGCTAGGAAGCCCTCACACACATTTCTATCTTTGTGCACTAACCATAGTTGTTGTTAACATTCAGTTTAGTGGGCATTATTAATTTAAATTGGGTACTATCCTGGAATAGGTCATTTAGTGGATTGGTGTGGCTTGAGATTGGCATTTTTATTTTTTATTTTAATTGCCAATTTTTAATTGACAAATAGTGTACAGTTATTCTTACCAAGTCAAAGACAGGGCCGGTGCTACCACTAGGCGGACTAGGCAGCCGCCTAGGGCGCACTTCTGCCTAGGGTGCCCGGCCACTGGTGACCCTCTACCCTCTCTCTGCAGCCAGCTCAACACAACAGGCAGCCACTCCTGAGGCCCTCCGTACAGTGTCAGAGGTGCAGCGGCGGCGGGCATGCCGCCTGTGACAGTGCCTGACTGAATCAAATGGAGGAAGATAAGGAGACAACCCCGGCTGTACTGCGCGCCTCTGATCATCAGTGCCAGGCTGCCAGTGACCTGTCTGTCTGTTTCCCACCCTGCACGGTCACTGTCATGTTGTCTGTCACCAGCAGTTTCTGATGTTCTGCTACAGCCAGCTCTGCCTCTCTGCCCACTGCCGCGTGCACGGTCCCCCTCCCCCCCACCTCCCCCGGTCGCTCTCCCTCCTGGCCTTGCCTGTCCACCTGAACAATGGCAGGCGTAAGTGGAGACACTGGCGGCGCTTCAGGCTTGGTGACAGTGGTGAACGCTATTAATTCGCAAATGCCAGAGAATTAATATAAGCGGCGCTAGTGTTGACACTATAATGTGGTGAAGTGACCATGTGTTTGACCAATATATTTAGTGGTATCAAAAAAGCAATGTACTTAGTGACATCAAAAAACAAATAATATATGTATCACACAAAACAATAATTTGTATATCACGAATAGCCACCCTGTGCCACAAAAATGTAGAAATTAAGTTGTAAAGTCCATCAATAGGAAAGACACCGTGAATGATGTGCAGATTTCTTAAATGTCCCCCAAATCAAACGTGCCAGTGATTCCTCTCCCTTCAGATTCAAAACTCACCGGATAAATATGCCTCACACTCTCGAGTTTTGGCAAGTAGGCGTGATAAACCTTACACTCAGGTTTAAACGAAAAATCCAAATTCCATCCGTGTATGTACCATTTCACTCCACATTGTAGTGATCGAATATATGTATTAATATTGGGTGTATAGATAATTAATATTTAGGTATTATTATAATGATGATGATGTAAGTACTCTTCCGCAGCAACCCAATTCTTCCAGAGAGATGCACTTTATTGACTTCCAACACAGAACAAAGTCCAAAGTCCACAGATGACAAAGAAATCCGACAGAGGAGATATAATTCAAAGTCCCATGTTCTTAGGTCTGAGTGTGCATACACAGACAAGCCTCTCTCATACAAAGACAAGCCTCACTCCCCAAACCTATAGACTGAATGCTGTGTTATATACACTAAATATTGAATGGCTGAGCAATTTGATTGGACTTTGATTACAGTCTTTCAAACAGACAACAACCCCCAGCCGTGAACAGCCGTGAACCACCCCAATTTGCACTCCCGCATATCAACATCAACAAGTCCCCTTTAGATATGTGTAATTAGATTAGATTAACATGCCACCTGAATACCCTTTGAGATGTTCAAATAGACTTGCATAAGATTAACACATCAAAGAGTCTTCAGCTGTTAAAATTCAGTTGGACAAATCAACCATTCTGTCATTGTCATTCTGGCCTGTTCAACATTGACTGCATGTGTACATACACACAACAATGTCCCACATAAATCGGTGAACATATACAACATATACCCCCACTTGGGTCGGTTCTAACTACTAGAACTGACCCATAAATCAAACAACAAAAAATATCATTATGATTTAAGGTACTGGATGCTTTACAATGGCTCATATAAAATATGAAGTTGAAACTGGTTACATCTCTCTTCGCCAGCCTCTAAAATATCCCCATGAAACAGTTATTAGATAATATAACTTTTAGACCATGACTGGAAAAGGATCTGGTAAACATCAGTGGCCCATATAGCTGTTAGGCCTTATTATCACATCAAGATCTTGAATATTGCGCAAAGACGAGCTGATGTCACAGTCCATCCTTCGGTCTGACTTCATCACATCTCTCACCATCTCACTGAAAGTAAACTTGGTATGCTCTGGGAACTCCAATCCACAAGTCCAGGATTCTCTCATCTCCAGGCTCAAGCTTTTCATTTTTAAAGATGCTTTTACGCAAACACTCTACTTTCATCTTTATAGTAAGGAGAACTATCAATGTACCAGCACTCACTTTCAAGGTCAAAAGGTTTGGATATGGCAGTAAAAACTGTGCTTCAAACTATTTTCTTGCACTTGACATTCATGAGTCCATCTTGCAAGCATTTTACAATTCACATCTGCTTCTTTCCATTTCCTATTTGAACAAAGATGACCGGGTTGTGTACCTGTCAAGTACCAGAATTTGTTGATTGCCAGCCACAATTTGCTTTTGTAATTTGCTGTAGGCCGACACCCTCATTGCCTTCAATAAAGCAGTTACTTGGATCATTCAGTCCATAATTACACCTGAATGGTATACCAACATATACATATAGATATACCCCCACACGATGGTTCAGATAGAGTCATCAGTGTTTATCAGATCTTCTATCCAGACAAAGCGGCAGTGGAAATTCTTGCCAGTATCTTCACCATGAAAGGTAGAAACTTCTTTTTCATCCATGTATGTCATAGCCTTTAGCATATTATAAACAACTGAATCAACAAAGTTTCAAATCATGACTAGAGTGATGAATTTCACTCACCCCTCTTATAAATTTAGGAAAACCACCCAACATACTAAAATTTATGCTATGCCAAGCCATTGTGCAGCATCTCACCTTAGATGTCAAATATATTGATCAATACGTATTATGTAATATGTACAGATGTTATGAAAATTATTTTAAGTTAAAATGCTTCTCTTTGGTTTTAAGATAAAGTTCAAGAAATAAAACATAAAGAAAATAAAAAATGAAAAGCAAAAGATATCAGGAAAAGGGAGAAAAATTCAAAAATTAGGGCGTTGAAGAAAAAAGAAAAAAAGGTCCATTGCTTGATGAATTTCGAGAGAGTCCATGAATGCTTTATAATTCCATGTATAGTGATATATTGTCTATTCAGCATTTCTCCCATAATTCTCCACCACTATTCAATTTCAGACTTCTGCTATTCACATGCAAGCATCTTCAGACGTCCCTGAAAAACAAAACTCTCCAACAAAACTAATTAGCAAGGTCCTTAAACATTGTTTGAAGTTAAAACAAAACACTATTTACACGTTTACAGTTTGGAGCTAATTCACCCCCACTGCTAGAGAAGTGTCATTTGCATTCAAAAACAGATCTGGAGAATATACATCTTGTACATTCATGACACCCTGTATCCCCTTCAACTGCTCTAATAATTTATCACGTTCCCCTCTCATCTTGTCATACTCAATTTTCAGCTGGTCATATTTGTGTTTTAACTGAGAAAACGGTATCCAAGTCTTGGACTTTTTCTTCTTATTATTTTGGTCAGCTCTGTTTTTCATATTAATATCACCAATGTTTGACCCGGAGTGTCCTCTCTGGGTGTCATCATAGGATATTATCTTCTGATCTTTATGTTCAGTATTTGTCCTAAACAATGTGGCTAAATCAATTTTGACAGCCTGCTCATTTGACTTTCTCCATAAATGGTCTGCTCTCAACAATATGTCTTTTAAATCATGAGGATTTGGGGTAACTAATAAAATATTTTGTTTGATATCTTCATGCAACGCATCTAGAAATATACTCATATGTATCAAGCCACCACGCTCAAATGCAAGATTATTACCGACCAATAATTCCATAATAGTTGCTATCCTGTGTGACAATTCATAGGGAGATTCATTTTGCATTTGTTGGATCTTCCCATGAATGGTAACATCAGAACGTACTCCATACAAAACACATAATAATTCCAGTAATATGTCCCTGGTCCTCAGAGGCTGAATACAGATTTGTTTAATTCTCATCCACAGACCACTTCCTACAGAATGTTGCAAAACCCTTTCTAAGTCAGATGGGTTGAGATTGTACATATCTCTGACTTGCTGCACGTCACAAAACCATTTTAAAAATCTGTTTAAATCATGGTATGGAACCATTCCTATTTCTTTAAGAATTGCGTCTAATAATTTTGGTTTCAATGGCTTCATTACAAGCTGAACTTCACCTGTATTATTATTATTGTTATAAACTGTGGTAGTCACAGTGGGGGCAGCTGGTAATGAATTATCAGATTTAATATGAGGTTCTGTTTGCTGCAGATTGCTGAATCCAAGATTTGATGCATATCTGCATTCCTGAGATCTCTTCTCTAATTCCATAATTCTTAATTTTAATCTCTCATTTTCCTCTGATAATTCATCACAACGTTTAGATTTCTCAAGTAAAGCTTCTCCAATCGTAACCGCATGCAATTTTAAATTTACTGTCTCGGTGTCTGATTGGTTTTGTAACCTCTCACAAACATTGTTGCTATTATCAACTGCCTTCTGTAACTGGGTAATTTCCTCAACCTTATAATTCAAAGAACTTTCCATTGTTAGACAGCAAGATAACAAGCCCTGTATAATACAACCTTTTCTTTTACTTTCTGAAATTTTGCTATCAAAAACATTTTTCTCTAAAAATTCCTTCATCATCGTCCACGTCTGCTTACATTTTTCTGGAATTTCATAAGGACCGCCATGGCGCTTAATACATTTTAATACCCATCTGTTAACTTTATCAGAACTGACACTAGCTTCACACTGAGTAAGCATTTTGACTATATTACTAATAATTAAAAAAAAAGGAAATATTTTACTCACCGCATTAGTTACTCCTTCAGATTCCAGTTCAGGTCTTCTGGTACACGACACAGTCCTTTTTTTGTTGTTTCCAATCTCCAGAGAATAATTCTGGGGTTCCCAACTTGTTAAATTTTGTAGATTAGACTCTCTTATGTCACAACCAGACATTAGAGTCACAGCACAGCTCTTGGTTCTTCATCAGACTTCTGTCCAACTCACAGGATTGTTGTCACCACCGACTTCTATTCCTAAGTCCGACAATGCTCTTCTGGTCGCTTGAACGGCACCAGTGTAGTGATCGAATATATGTATTAATATTGGGTGTATAGATAATTAATATTTAGGTATTATTATAATGATGATGATGTAAGTACTCTTCCGCAGCAACCCAATTCTTCCAGAGAGATGCACTTTATTGACTTCCAACACAGAACAAAGTCCAAAGTCCACAGATGACAAAGAAATCCGACAGAGGAGATATAATTCAAAGTCCCATGTTCTTAGGTCTGAGTGTGCATACACAGACAAGCCTCTCTCATACAAAGACAAGCCTAACTCCCCAAACCTATAGACTGAATGCTGTGTTATATACACTAAATATTGAATGGCTGAGCAATTTGATTGGACTTTGATTACAGTCTTTCAAACAGACAACAACCCCCAGCCGTGAACAGCCGTGAACCACCCCAATTTGCACTCCCGCATATCAACATCAACAAGTCCCCTTTAGATATGTGTAATTAGATTAGATTAACATGCCACCTGAATACCCTTTGAGATGTTCAAATAGACTTGCATAAGATTAACACATCAAAGAGTCTTCAGCTGTTAAAATTCAGTTGGACAAATCAACCATTCTGTCATTGTCATTCTGGCCTGTTCAACATTGACTGCATGTGTACATACACACAACAATGTCCCACATAAATCGGTGAACATATACAACACACATGCAAATGAAAAACGCACTGATAGTGTAGTAACGTAAAACCAAATTTAATATTAACTGTGTATACTTCAAACATTACACTCACATAAAATCTCTTTAACCACTTGCCGACCGCCTCACGCCTATATACGTGAGCAGAGCGGCACGGGCAGGCAAAATCACGTACCTGAAACGTGATTGCCTTCCCGCGGGTGGGGGGTCCGATCGGACCCCCCCCCGGTGCCAGCTGCGGTCGGCATTTGGTTGGGAGCGATGAGAGACGAGGGGGAGACCATCCGATCGTGGCCCCCCCCTCGCGATCGCTCCCAGCCACTGACAAACATCCCCTGCCTCTGTATAGTACACAGAGGCAGAGGATGTGATGTCATCTCTCCTCGGCTGTCAGTTTCCGTTCCAGCGCCGAGGAGAGATGACATGTAAGTAAGTGCACAACACAAACACACACAGTAGAACATGCCAGGCATACATTACACCCCCGATCCCCCCCCGATCGCCCCCCGATCCCCCCCCAATCACCCCCCCCCCTGTCACAAACTGACACCAAGCAGGTTTTTTTTTTTTTTTTTTTTTTTTTTTCCTGATTACTGCATAGTGTCAGTTTGTGACAGTTAGCAGTGTTAGGACAGTTACTGTAACCCCCCTGTAGGTCTAGGGTACCCCCCTTACCCCCCCTAATAAAGTTTTAACCCCTTGATCACCCCCCCTCACCAGTGTCGCTAAGCGATCATTTTTCTGATCGCTGTATTAGTGTCGCTGGTGACGGTAGTTAGGGACGTAAATATTTAGGTTCGCCGTCAGTGTTTTATAGCGACAGGGACCCCCATATACTATCTAATAAATGTTTTAACCCCTTGATTGCCCCCTAGTTAACCCTTTCACCACTGATCACCGTATAACCGTTACGGGTGACGCTGGTTAGTTCGTTTATTTTTTATAGTGTCAGGGCACCCGCCGTTTATTACCGAATAAAGGTTTAGCCCCCTGATCGCCCGGCGGTGATATGCGTCGCCCCAGGCAGCGTCAGATTAGCGCCAGTACCCCCCCTAATAAAGTTTTAACCCCTTGATCACCCCCTGTCGCCAGTGTCGCTAAGCGATCATTTTTCTGATCGCTGTATTAGTGTCACTGGTGACGCTAGTTAGGGACGTAAATATTTAGGTTCGCCGTCAGTGTTTTATAGCGACAGGGACCCCCATATACTATCTAATAAATGTTTTAACCCCTTGATTGCCCCCTAGTTAACCCTTTCACCACTGATCACCGTATAACTGTTACGGGTGACGCTGGTTAGTTAGTTTATTTTTTATAGTGTCAGGGCACCCGCCGTTTATTACCGAATAAAGGTTTAGCCCCCTGATCGCCCGGCGGTGATATGCGTTGCCCCAGGCAGCGTCAGATTAGCGCCAGTACCGCGAACACCCACGCACGCACCGTACACGCACCATACACCTCCCTTAGTGGTATAGTATCTGATCGGATCAATATCTGATCCGATCAGATCTATACTAGCGTCCCCAGCAGTTTAGGGTTCCCAAAAACGCAGTGTTAGCGGGATCAGCCCAGATACCTGCTAGCACCTGCGTTTTGCCCCTCCGCCCGGCCCGGCCCAGCCCACCCAAGTGCAGTATCGATCGATCACTGTCACCCCGGTCGTAGTCAAACCAGCACTGCAGTAACACTTGGTGACGTGGCGAGTCCCATAAGTGCAGTTCAAGCTGGTGAGGTGGCAAGCACAAGTAGTGTCCCGCTGCCACCAAAAAGACAAACACAGGCCCGTCATGCCCATAGTGCCCTTCCTGCTGCATTCGCCAATCCTAATTGGGAACCCACCGCTTCTGCAGCGCCCGTACTTCCCCCATTCACATCCCCAACCAAATGCAGTCGGCTGCATGAGAGGCATTTTCTTTATGTCCTCCCGAGTACCCCTACCCAGCGAACCCCCCAAAAAATATGTTGTGTCTGCAGCAAGCGCGGATATAGCCGTGACACCCGCTATTATTGTCCCTCCTGTCCTGACAATCCTGGTCTTTGCATTGGTGAATGTTTTGAACGCTACCATGCACTAGTTGAGTATTAGCGTAGGGTACAACATTGCACAGACTAGGCACACTTTCACAGGGTCTCCCAAGATGCCATCGCATTTTGAGAGACCCGAACCTGGAACCGGTTACAGTTATTATAGTTAGTTACAAAAAAAAGTGTAAAAAAAAAAAAACACAAACAAAAATATAAAATAAAAATAGTTGTCGTTTTATTGTTCTCTCTCTCTCTATTCTCTCTCTATTGTTCTGCTCTTTTTTACTGTATTCTATTCTGCAATGTTTTATTGTTATTGTTATTGTTATTGTTATTATGTTTTATCATGTTTGCTTTTCAGGTATGCAATTTTTTTATACCTTACCGTTTACTGTGCTTTATTGTTAACCATTTTTTTGTCTTCAGGTATGCCATTCACGACTTTGAGTGGTTATACCAGAATGATGCCTGCAGGTTTAGGTATCATCTTGGTATCATTCTTTTCAGCCAGCGGTCGGCTTTCATGTAAAAGCAATCCTAGTGGCTAATTAGCCTCTAGACTGCTTTTACAAGCAGTGGGAGGGAATGCCCCCCCCCCCAACATCTTCCGTGTTTTTCTCTGGCTCTCCTGTCTCAACAGGGAACCTGAAAATGCAGCCGGTGATTCAGCCAGCTGACCATAGAGCTGATCAGAGACCAGAGTGGCTCCAAACATCTCTATGACCTAAGAAACCGGAAGCTACGAGCATTTTATGACGTAGATTTCGCCGGATGTAAACAGCGCCATTGGGAAATTGGGAAAGCATTTTATCACACCGATCTTGGTGTGATCAGATGCTTTGAGGGCAGAGGAGAAATCTAGGGTCTAATAGACCCCAATTTTTGCAAAAAAGAGTACCTGTCACTACCTATTGCTATCATAGGGGATATTTACATTCCCTGAGATAACAATAAAAATGATTTAAAAAAAAAAAAAAATGAAAGGAACAGTTTAAAAATAAGATAAAAAAATAATAATAATAAAGAAAAAAAAAAAAAAAAAAAAAAAAAGCACCCCTGTCCCCCCTGCTCTCGCGCTAAGGTGAACGCAAGCGTTGGTCTGGCGTCAAATGTAAACAGCAATTGCACCATGCATGTGAGGTATCGCCGCGAAGGTCAGATCGAGGGCAGTAATTTTAGCAGTAGACCTCCTCTGTAAATCTAAAGTGGTAACCTGTAAAGGCTTTTAAAGGCTTTTAAAAATGTATTTAGTTTGTCGCCACTGCACGTTTGTGCGCAATTTTAAAGCATGTCATGTTTGGTATCTATGTACTCGGCCTAAGATCATCTTTTTTATCTCATCAAACATTTGGGCAATATAGTGTGTTTTAGTGCATTAAAATGTAAAAAAGTGTGTTTTTTCCCCAAAAAATGCGTTTGAAAAATCGCTGCGCAAATACTGTGTGAAAAAAAAAAATGAAACACCCACCATTTTAATCTGTAGGGCATTTGCTTTAAAAAAAATATATAATGTTTGGGGGTTCAAAGTAATTTTCTTGCAAAAAAAAATTATTTTTTTATGTAAACAATAAGTGTCAGAAAGGGCTTTGTCTTCAAGTGGTTAGAAGAGTGGGTGATGTGTGACATAAGCTTCTAGATGTTGTGCATAAAATGCCAGGACAGTTCAAACCCCCCCCAAATGACCCCATTTTGGAAAGTAGACACCCCAAGCTATTTGCTGAGAGTCATGTTGAGTCCATGGAATAATTTATATTGTGACACAAGTTGCGGGAAAGAGACAATTTTTTATTTTTTTTATTTTTTTTTGCGCAAAGTTGTCACTAAATGATATATTGCTCAAACATGCCATGGGAATATGTGAAATTACACCCCAAAATACATTCTGCTGCTTCTCCTGAGTACGGGGATACCACATGTGTGAGACTTTTTGGGAGCCTAGCCGCGTACGGGACCCCGAAAACCAAGCACCGCCTTCAGGCTTTCTAAGGCCGTAAATTTTTGATTTCACTCTTCACCGCCTATCACAGTTTCGGGGGCCATGGAATGCCCAGGTGGCAAAAAAAAACCCCAAATGACCCCATTTTGGAAAGTAGACACCCCAAGCTATTTGATGAGAGGTATAGTGAGTATTTTGCAGACCTCACTTTTTGTCACAAAGTTTTGAAAATTGAAAAAAGAAAAAAAAAATTTTTTTTTCTCGTCTTTCTTTATTTTCAAAAACAAATGAGAGCTGCAAAATACTCACCATGCCTCTCAGCAAATAGCTTGGGGTGTCTACTTTCCAAAATGGGGTCATTTGGGGGGGGTTTGTGCCACCTGGGCATTCCATGGCCTCCGAAACTGTGATAGGCAGTGAGGAGTAAAATCAAAAATGTACGCCCTTAGAAATCCTGAAGGCAGTGCTTGGTTTTCGGGGTCCCGTACGCGGCTAGGCTCCTAAAAAGTCCCACACATGTGGTATCCCCGTACTCAGGAGAAGCAGCTAAATGTATTTTGGGGTGCAATTCCACATATGCCCATGGCCTGTGTGAGCAATATATCATTTAGTGACAACTTTTTGTAATTTTTTTTTTTTTTTTTTTTTTTTGTCATTATTCAATCACTTGGGACAAAAAAAATGAATATTCAATGGGCTCAACATGCCTCTCAGCAAATTCCTTGGGGTGTCTACTTTCCAAAATGGGGTCATTTGTGGGGGTTTTGTACTGCCCTGCCATTTTAGCACCTCAAGAATCGACATAGGCAGTCATAAATTAAAGGCTGTGTAAATTCCAGAAAATGTACCCTAGTTTGTAGACGCTATAACTTTTGCGCAAACCAATAAATATACACTTATTGACATTTTTTTTACCAAAGACATGTGGCCGAATACATTTTGGCCTAAATGTATGACTAAAATTGAGTTTATTGGATTTTTTTTAGAACAAAAAGTAGAAAATATCATTTTTTTTCAAAATTTTCGGTCTTTTTCCGTGTATAGCGCAAAAAATAAAAACGGCAGAGGTGATCAAATACCATCAAAAGAAAGCTCTATTTGTGGGAAGAAAAGGACGCAAATTTCGTTTGGGTACAGCATTGCATGACCGCGCAATTAGCAGTTAAAGCGACGCAGTGCCGAATTGTAAAAAGTGCTCTGGTCAGGAAGGGGGTAAATCCTTCCGGGGCTGAAGTGGTTAAACCGAGCAAAAAGATCACAGCAACATCATCTCCCAATCCTCCTGTGTAAACGCCCAACACCAGATGCAATGATGGTCACGGCGGACCCGAGGTGTGCGGATAAGGCTCTAACCACCACTCACTGATCCTCACTAGCTCGGGCTTGGATCCCCCGCTCTCAACCTCAGACTCGATCCAGCGCGTCCTCCGTCACACGCTGCTACAGATGGATGCCGTACAGCCACGCCCCAAATAATAGAGGTGCACTAACGGGCCCTAATTACAATCATAATGCCAATACCCCATTAAATAGGGAGAATTGTTATGGTGAACAATACCACTCACCAGGCCCATCTAGGTCAACAAATGGGGGACACCCACAGTACTATAATTATCAATCACCCCGCCCATACCAACAGAGGAGGGGGGTGGCAGATCGGATGATTATTCCCAACGGGAATATCAACAATGGCAACACTACCCTCCCCCTATGCCTGAATCCAATAATCATTCACTGCTGTACAATAGATATCAGCCATTAGCTGAAGAGGAATATAGGACAAATTACCAACAGCCTTTTTTGGGACAGCGCGGGAGGAGGGGAAGGGGTGGGGGAACACGAGGAGGAATATGTACCCAGCGGATCGCAAGGGTGGAGACATAAATGGACCACCACAGTACCCAAGCAGAGACATTATACCCTTCCAAAGAGAAGAAGGGGATGCAGGGCAGGGCGACACAGACAACCCAAGAAAAAGAATGAGGGACACTTAGATACAGGGATATACAACCTCAGCGACGTTGAACTAAATGAAAAAGAATTAAACATACTACAGTCTGGCTTAAAATGTGCACCAAGAAAGAGGATGAACAAATTTAAAATATACATAGACACGCATACATTTATTAGAACTTTAAACATGAAAAAATACTTCCTGAGCCACCCTGTGGAATCAGGGATTAGAGCTAATAGAGTGGTGAATAGAATTGATAGCGGATTGAAGAATAAATCGATTTTCAATCCTCAGCTATCGAATAACCACTTCATTGAAGTGTTTAAAAATTTAGTGTTGAGGGATATTGAGGAACTCCCCATAAGAAAGAAGGTGAACCCAGGATACATTAGAGATGGTTTGAAGTCCCTGGAGGATAAGAAAAATATCATTATCCGACCAGCAGATAAGGGGGGAGGGGCAGTCTTGATGAACAAAGTTTTTTATCATAACTAGCTCATGGAACTTTTGGGGGATAGAATCACGTACAAAAGACTAGGTTCTGACCCAACAGATATGTATAAGCTACAGTTGAATGCGTTGGTCGAATGGGGCCATCATTTTAACCACTTAAGCCCCGCTCACTGTATATATACGTCATTTTTTTGAAGATGGATATCTCGGTAACGGCAGCAGCTGCTGCCACAACCGAGATATCCATCTTTACAGTGAGCGATTCTGTACACGATAACGGTGGTCTCTGCGGCCACCCCCCCTCCCGCCGCTCTCCCGCGCCTTCCGCCGCTTACCGGAGCCGTCGGTAACGGCGGAGGCGATCGGGTCCTTTCCCTGCTGAGGTATGGAGACAAGTGAGGCCAAGATGGCCCCCACCCATCTCCATACCATGTGACGGCCGGAGCGACGTCATTCGACGGCTCCGCCCACTCTCTTAAAGGCACAAATTTTTTTAGTGTCATTTTTTTAAACGACTTTTTTTTTTTTTTTTTTTTGCATTTTAGTCTAAATATGAGATCTGAGGACTTTTTGACCCCAGATCTCATATTTAAGAGGACCTGTCATGCTTTTTTCTATTACAAGGTATGTTTACATTCCTTGTAATAGGAATAAAAGTGATCCAATTTTTTTTTTTTTTAAAAACAGTGAAAAAATAAATAAAATAAAATAAAATAAATAATAAAAAAAAAAAAAAAAAAATTTTTTAAAGCGCCCTGTCCCGACGAGCTCGCACGCAGAAGCGAACGCATACGTGAGTAGCGCCCGCATATGAAAACGGTGGTCAAACCACACATGTGAGGTATCGCCGCGACCGGTAGAGTGAGAGCAATAATTCTAGCCCTAGACCTCCTCTGTAACGCAAAACATGCAATCTGTAGAATTTTTTAAACGTCGCCTATGGAGATTTTTAAGGGTAAAAGTTTGACGCTATTCCACGAGCGGGCGCAATTTTGAAGCGTGACATGTTGGGTATCAATTTACTTGGCGTAACATTATATTTCACAATATAAAAAAAATTGGGCTAACTTTACTGTTGTCTTATTTTTTTTTTCAAAAAAGTGAATTTTTTCCAAAAAAAGTGCGCTTAGAAGACCGCTGCGCAAATACGGTGCAAAAAAAAGTATTGCAATGACCGCTATTGTATTCTCTAGGATGTTAAAAAAAAAACAATATATAATGTTTGGGGGTTCTAAGTAATTTTCTAGCAAAAAAACCTGTTTTAAACTTGTAAACACCTAAAATCCAAAACGAGGCTGGTCTTTAAGTGGTTAACGCATTAAATATTAAAGAAAAACGCTACCTAGTGCCGTCTGCATGTAGGATCCCAGTGATCTACACGCTGCCGAAAATTCATAAGAATATACAGGCACCCCCTGCATGACTAATCGTGAACGGGATCGGATCAATCACTGCGAGATTAGGAGAAAATTTGGATAGGTTTCTCCAGCCTAGTGTCATAATGACTAGAGCCTATCTGAAGGATACATCAGACCTTCTACAACAGTTGAAAATGGTGGTGATTGACCCTGATGTAGAAACTTATTTGGTGACTGCTGATGTATCCTCACTGTACACCATTATACAGCATGAGGATGCACTACTGGCGCTAAATTGGGCGCTAAGCAGGAGGGATGACATTCCCCACATGCAGAAATGGTTTTTGGGACATGCTTTGGACTTCTGCATGTCCCATAACTATTTTTGGTATCATGGATTCTTCTTCTCACAACAGGTTGGCGTGGCTATGGGAGCAAAATTTGCTCCCAGCCTCGCCAACCTGTTCACGGCAGAGTGGGAGGACAGGCGGGTGTTCAGTATTCGAAGGCCCCAACTGAAATTTTACCATCGTTTTATAGACGATCTCATATTCATATGGGAAGGATCAAGGGAATCGGTGGTTGAGTTTTTGGAGTTTTTGAACAACAACTCCAATAACATCAAATTAGAGTACCAGATTAGCGACACCACTGTCAATTTCCTCAATGTAACTATCGAAAAGAAATTGAATGGGCTGAGTACCAAAATATACTTCAAGCCAACGGATCGCAATAGCTACTTGACAACTAATAGTGGACACCACCCTACCTGGATCCATAATATACCCAAGGGACAAATATTGAGAGTGCGATGGAACTGCACTGAGCTGGAGGATTATCACATGCAAGTTAAAGTCTTGAAAGGCAAATTTATACAAAAAGGCTATCAGAAACAGATGCTGGATATGAACTATACAGGAGATAGCTAATATACCTAGAGACCAATGTTTTGGGAATAAGCAACCATTAGTGGTGACTGATCAACATCAAATGAGGTTCATCACTGGCTTTCATTTTCAATATAGGGATGTGGAAGCCATTTTCAAAAAACACTGGCACATTTTGAGTAGAGACAGACAATTAGGGGAAATTTTACCTACACTACCCAAATTTGTTTACAGCTGAGCCCCCAATTTCGGGGATCGGGTAGTTAAAAAAATCCTGGACCCACCGGGCCAACAGACTTTAAGTATTGACTTAAAGGGATTTTTTCCATGCAGGAAATGTGTATGTTGCAAGACTGTAAGGGTCTTGAATAGAGGTATGACAAGGGTTACTAATACGGATCAGGAAACATTTGAGATAAAGGAATTTATCACCTGCAATTCTTCGCATTGTGTACCTTTTATGGTGCCCATGCGGATTATTGTATGTAGGGAGAACTAAAAGATTATTAAAAATCCGTATAGCTGAACACCTTACCAATATAAAAAATGGTTTCAAACATCATAGCGTGTCGCTACATTTCAAAGAGAAACATAATCAGGACCCCTCCCTAGTACAATTTTGTGGGATAGATTGTGTACATCCATCATGGAGAGGGTCGAACAGGGTCAGGGCTCTCTCACAGAGGGAGACCCTATGGATATTCCGTTTAAAATGTCTCTTGCCTAGGGGCCTCAATATTGAGGTAGACTTGAACTGCTTTATAAATAATTTTTGAGTCCATACTCTTCAGTTTAATTATTGATATATTCTTTAATGATCTGTATGCTCCTAAGTCATGGTGAATAATATATTTTTCTTTGCCCTTATCTTGGGTGCTTCGATCACCAATACGTAGAGATCTTGCATTGTGGACATATAGTGGGAGAGGCACTATATGAAGTGATCTCACATTGAGATTCATTAGACTATAGTGTCCCCTTAGGCTTGCGGGCCATTTGGTTTGCCTATAGAATAAAAAGTGTGTTCATATAAAATTAAAATTTTCATAACAGTTTATTCTTGTGAACATTAGGTTCAAATTGATGTAATTTTATGCCTCACACCTAGGGGGCCCCCACACAGGTTATTTGCTGGGGTGTGGGACAATTAATACGGTGTAGAACATCTATACCACAGTGAACTACATATGCACACATATTGTTTTTCACTAGGTTTAACAACTTCATATATTAATATATATAAAAAAAATTTTTTGATTAACTGGATGAATCGGTTGTAGATTAGATTGCTATTTGTTTAAATTACATGTGCAATATATGTATTTTATTAATTATAAATTTTCATGTGAGAGACATGTATTTTATTGTTTATACATTTCATTATTCAATTTTAAATTGATTTAATGTCTGCCGATGCATATCACTGATATTGGGATGTGGCAATACTGACGAAATATTCGGAGATGCATGTTTATATGTATTTGCCTCCCCTGTTGATGGTGATGGTCTCAATGCCTGATGTATTGTGGCTGGGGGGACACCTGGTGAGCGGAACTGATAGTTACGTAGCCTTTAGCCGGGTTAGCCCTGAGGGGTATAAGAGGAGGAGGAGCCGTACCGTACAGCCAATCCCATGAGTAAGTCAGGTATGACGAAACATGTCGGGGCTGTACGGCATCCATCTGTAGCAGCGTGTGACGGAGGACGTGCTGGATTGAGTCTGAGGTTGAGAGCGGGGGGATCCAAGCCCGAGCTAGCGAGGATCAGTGAGTGGTGGTGAGAGCCTTATCCGCACACCTCGGGTCCGCCGTGACCGTCATTGCATCTGGTGTTGGGCGTTTACACAGGAGGATTGGGAGATGATGTTGCTGTGATTTTTTTTGCTCGGTTTAAAGAGATTTTATGTGAGTGTAATGTTTGAAGTGTACACAGTTAATATCAAATTTGGTTTTACGTTCCTACACTATCAGTGCGGTTTTTTTTTTTTGCATGTGGAGCATGGGCGTCCGCAGAACTTTTTTCAGGGGGGGGAGCATCATTTTAGGGTCACCCATGCACCGCCCCTTTTCGACAATGTCATTATCACATTATCATGGTCAGAGACTGCAGACGTAGCACAGTCCCTAGGATAAGTAATGGATAATGACCAACAGGCCCTCTTACCAGACCCAGCGAAACTACAGCAGTGATCCCTCCGACTGGACGATCGCTCACTCTGGGTTGCCCGAGGGTGACTCTGGTCAGTAGTGTAGCATGTCTGTACCCTGGTAGTGGCTCAGTGTTTCTCCCTCTGGTGGTGCAGGGCAGCGTGGCTCTCTCTCTCTGGCTTACGCCCAGCACACTCCTTATTCTTTGTCCTGTAGCGCTTTCTCCCTCAGCTTTTTTCCAGGCTGCAGTCTCTCAATCTCTCTCTTGATCAAGCTGTAGCCTCCTCCCTGTGGAAAATGGGGCCGCCAATCTTTGGGGTACATTTCCCTTGATGCTCTCCTCTCCTAGTCTCCTTTGTTTGATGGGGGGGGCTTGACAGCACCTTGATGGTGTCACCCCACTGGCAGGTGGCACCCGGGTGCAGGCTGCCTGCACCCCGATAGCGACGCAACTGTGCTGAATTTAAGATCTGATCCCTGATTCTGGGGGGGGCACTTGACCCCCTTTGCCCTTACCTGCGGACGCCCATGATGTGGAGTGAAATGGTACATACACGGATGGAATTTGGATTTTTCGTTTAAACCTGAGTGTAAGGTTTATCACGCCTACTTGCCAAAACACGAGAGTGTGAGGCATATTTATCCGGTGAGTTTTGAATCTGAAGGGAGAGGAATCACTGGCACGTTTGATTTGGTGGACATTTGAGAAATCTGCACATCATTCACGGTGTCTTTCCTATTGATGGACTTTACAACTTAATTTCTACATTTTTGTGGCACAGGGTGGCTATTCGTGATATACAAATTATTGTTTTGTGTGATACATATATTATTTGTTTTTTGATGTCACTAAGTACATTGCTTTTTTGATACCACTAAATATATTGGTCAAACACATGGTCACTTCACCACATTATAGTGTCAACACTAGCGCCGCTTATATTAATTCTCTGGCATTTGCGAATTAATAGAGTTCACATTAGTTACATATTTAAAGTGGCAGCTTTGGAAGTTTTTACACTTCTTTACACATTTTTATATACACATTGTTTGAGACACACATTTCTTCGAGCGCAGTGGTGGGAACTCAAGGTGGGAGCGTTTGTATACTTGATTACCATATTTTACATTGGTGACAGTGGTGCCTGCCTGGATTTGAGGCTGGCAGCGTTTAAAACTGTTTGTTCCTCGCACTGGCAGCGGTCACGACGTTAGATGCAGAGAGACTAATATGCAGCTGCAAAGGTGAGCCCCAGTCAGATCCTCATCTGCTGAGTAAAAGTTTTCACTGTTACTGAATTTGCATAATAATGTTTGTATAAAGTATATACAGATATAGTGTATAATTATCTGCCAATCACTGATTTGTGTGTACAGAGGGCCCCCCTCCATGGTAGGCTGCATTTGATCATTGCTGGTGAGGCTGCATTTGATCGGTGCTGGTGAGGCTGCATTTGATTGGCGTTGGTGAGGTTGTATTTGATCGGTGCTGGTGAAGTTGAATTTGATCGGCGTTGCTGAGGTTGTATTTGATCGGCGTTGCTGAGGTTGTATTTGATCGGCGTTGGTGAGGTTGCATTTGCTCCGTACTGGTGAGGCTGCATTTGATCAACATTGGTGAGGTTGCATTTGATCAGTACTGGTGAGGCTGCATTTGATCGGCGTTGGTGAGGTTGCATTTGATCGGTGCTGGTGAAGTTGAATTTGATTGGCGTTGGTGAGGTTGAATTTGATCGGCGTTGCTGAGGTTGTATTTGATCGGCGTTGGTGAGGTTGCATTTGCTCCGTACTGGTGAGGCTGCATTTGATCGACATTGGTGAGGTTGCATTTGATCAGTACTGGTGAGGCTGCATTTAATCGACGTTGGTGAGGTTGCATTTGATCAGTACTGGTGAGGCTGCATTTGATCAGTACTAGTGGGGATGCGTTTGATCGGCATTGGGGAGGTTGCATTTGATCGGTGCTGTTACTAGGAGTCAGGGGTGAAGCTGGGGGGAGGGGCACCAGCCCTGGTCAAAGACATGGTCATATTAATGTTTAACCAGATTTCAAACAGGTCAAAGCATGGTGTCAGCTTAAGTTTGTCTTTCTCAATACACATTATTGGTCTACAAACAAGGATAACTGATTATAGGATACAAGTACAGACTAAACTCCAGGAATTGTAGATCCCTGTTCTATGAGGCATTATCTGCCAACATTACAGTGCCTTGAAAAAGTATTCATACCCCTTGACATTTTCAACATTTTGTCATGTTACCAAAAACGTAAATGTATTTTTTTTTAAATTTCTTTTTATTGAACATTTTTAAATAAAGCGTACAAACATCTGGGTTATGTCAACATGACAGTCACCCAGAAACAACGCCCACGCAGGGCCTAACATAGCTACCTGACTAACATAGTCATCTGGCTCTTGAAAATTTCCCAACTTCTTGTCCCCCTCCCCCCCTTGTCACAGCTCAGCAGCACGGATGCGACCTGATGTATTCCCAGGAGATTTTTCCCTTTCCAGGTTGTCATACCATCACATGATCAGCCAAGAATATGTTTTTCATGTTATTAAGTTCCACTCTCCATACCTTGACTAGCCAGTAGGGATGAGCCGAACACCCCCCTGTTCGATTCGCACCAGAACATGCGAACAGGAAAAAAGTTCGTTCGAACAACGTTAAAGTCTATGGGACACGAACATGAATAATCAAAAGTGCTAAGTTTAAAGGCTTATATGCAAGTTATTGTCATAAAAAGTGTTTGGGGACCCGGGTCCTGCCCCAGGGGACATGGATCAATGCAAAAAAAAGTTTTAAAAACGGCCGTTTTTTCAGGAGCAGTGATTTTAATAATGCTTAAAGTCAAACAATAAAAGTGTAATATCCCTTTAAATTTCATAGCTGGGGGGTGTCTATAGTATGCCTGTAAAGGGGCGCATGTTTCCCGTGTTTAGAACAGTCTGACAGCAAAATGACATTTCAAAGGAAAAAAGTCATCTAAAACTACTTGCGGCTATTGCATTGCCGGTCCGACAATACACATAGATGTTCATTGATAAAAACAGCATGGGAATTCCCCACAGGGGAACCACGAACCAAAATTTAAAAAAAAAATGACGTGGGGATCCCCCTAAATTCCATACCAGGCCCTTCAGGTCTGGTATGGATATTAAGGGGAACCCCGGCCAAATTTTTTTAAAAAAATGACGTGGGGGTCCCCCTAAATTCCATACCAGACCCTTCAGGTCTGGTACGGATTTTAAGGGGAACCCCGCGCCAAAAAAAAAAAAGCGGCGTGGGGTCCCCCCAAAAATCCATACCAGACCCTTATCCGAGCACGCAACCTGGCAGGCCGCAGGAAAATAGGGGGGATGAGAGAGCGCCCCCCCTCCTGAACCTACCAGGCCACATGCCCTCAACATTGGGAGGGTGCCTTGGGGTAGCCCCCCAAAACACCTTGTCCCCATGTTGATGAGGACAAGGGCCTCATCCCCACAACCCTGGCCGGTGGTTGTGGGGGTCTGCGGGCGGGGGGCTTATCGGAATCTGGAAGCCCCCTTTAACAAGGGGACCCCCAGATCCCGCCCCCCCCTGTGTGAAATGGTAAGGGGGTACAAAAGTACCGCTACCATTTCACTAAAAAA
Organism: Lithobates septentrionalis; assembly: GCA_037952835.1. Taxonomy (NCBI): domain Eukaryota; kingdom Metazoa; phylum Chordata; class Amphibia; order Anura; family Ranidae; genus Lithobates; species Lithobates septentrionalis. The sequence continues at coordinate 596,630 of JBBDGP010003344.1, read as the reverse complement.
CTGTCAAAAATGTTAAAAATGACAAGAGACAGTTTTTGACAATTCCTTTATTTAAATGCTTCTTCTTTCTTCTTTCTTCTATCTCCCTTCATCTTCTTCTTCTTCTTCTGGTTCTTCTAGCTCTTCTGGTTCTTCCTCCGGCGTTCTCGTCCAGCATCTCCTCTGCGGCGTCTTCTATCTTCTTCTCCTCAGGCCGCTCCGCACCCATGGCATTGGGGGAGGCTCCCGCTCTTCTCTTCATCTTCTTCTTTTCTTCTCTTCTTCTCTTCTTCATCTTCTTCTCCTGGCCGCTCCACATCCATGCTGGCATGGTGGGAGGCTCCCGCTGTGTGACGGCGTCTCCTCGTCTGACGGTTCTTAAATAACAGGGGGCGGGGCCACCCGGTGACCCCGCCCCCCTCTGACGCACGGTGACTTGACGGGACTTCCCGGTGACCTCATTTTGCTGTCAGACTGTTCTAAACACGGGAAACATGCGCCCCTTTACAGGCATACTATAGACACCCCCCAGGTACGAAATTTAAAGGGATATTACACTTTTGAGGTGTAGGGGGGAGGTGCTGCGCTAACCAGAAGAAAGCTGTAAATCTCTGTCTGTGGTCAATTAATAAAATGACATAAAATCGCATAATAAATCGCATAAATCGCATAAATAAGTGTTGACACTAAAAAACATTCAAGTCATAATAATCAGCATCATGTGTATGTGAAAAAAGTGCATAAAAAATCCTTTTCAATTGGTATATACTAAATGACAAAAAAATTGCATGTTGACACTTAAAACATATAAATCTAGAAAATCATGTGTAGGTGCACAAAGGGACATAAACACTACTTCATGTGAATAATTCGAAATAAAAATACATAGAATAAATCAGAAATAACCATCAAAAACATATCCTTATAAATGGTGCAAAACGTACAAAGTGCCAGTGCTTAAAGGTGATCTAGATATCGCAAATAAAACACATCAATCCAACACAATATGGATAATAAATAATATAAATAAATGTCCCAATAATAGTGATATAAAATATATTGTGCTGGCCTGCGAAACAAATGACCAATGACATGCCAGTAAGTGCAGCAAACTTAAAGTGCCAGTGTAAAAGTCATTGAAGGTGCAAAAGCAAGTTCTGGTGTATTCAACAAAACAACAGTGGGGTGTCTGGGATGCAATTCACTCAGTGTCCTCTTTGTGCATAAAACACTAATGTAAGCAGTGGCCCCTTACCTAGCGGTGCTAGGTCAACCGCATGAATTGTAGCTAAAACGCCAGGTCCTGAGCCTCAATCGCGTCCCTATATCCACGCTTGCCGGTGTTGGGTTATCCTAATGGCAGCTGATTACAAGTGGCTATGGTCCTATCAGGGGTCCTGGACCAAGCGCGGATCCTAGCTCAGCCTCCACATCTCAGGTATGTATGTACAGGAATATGCAGGACAAAGGTACTTGATAGTGAAGTATGTATTAACCAGGTAATGCTTTATTAAAAAATCTTTAAGTAGATGTACTCACATAAAAACAATGCAGAGCAAACCTCTCTCCTACGAGCAGCGAACGCGTTCTGTGTCTAGCAATGTGAAACAGCCTATTCCGTCCCTACGCGTGTCATCACCGATCACGTGACTTCTTCAAGGGAAGAAGAAGTCACGTGATCGGTGATGACACGCGTAGGGACGGAATAGCCTGTTTCACATTGCTAGACACAGAACGAGTTCTTGTTTTCTTTTCTTTTTCCAATTGGGTAGCACAGGAATATTCTTATTACATAGATATTACACTTTTATTGTTTGACTTTAAGCATTATTAAAATCACTGCTCCTGAAAAAACGGCCGTTTTTAAAACTTTTTTTGCATTGATCCATGTCCCCTGGGGCAGGACCCGGGTCCCCAAACACTTTTTATGACAATAACTTGCATATAAGCCTTTAAAATTAGCACTTTTGATTTCTCCCATAGACTTTTAAAGGGTGTTCTGCGGCATTCGAATTTGCCGCAAACACCCCAAATTGTTCGCTGTTCGGCGAACTTGCGAACAGCCAATGTTCGAGTCGAACATGAGTTCGACTCGAACTCGAAGCTCATCCCTACTAGCCAGTATATGTATTGCCTTAACATGTTTACATTACCTTGTGTCTTGCCCCCCAGTGTCACTCTGTCATGATAAGAGACCCTAGGGTGTTCACCTCTTAACCCACAATATTGTTGGACTCATACCAGGCCTTCCACAGTTTATCAAATTTTTTTTTTCACGTCCCCTAGCCCTGTATGTTGTTTTATAGTAGGCCAACATGGAGTTAATCAACCTTTTCCAAAAACTCATATCAGGGGCATTTATGTTTTTTCCATTTAAGCAGTATGACTTTTTTACCATAGAACAAAAGGATAGTGAGTAATGTTCTCAGTGCCCTTGTTGGAACCACCTCCTCCACCAATCCCAACAAGCACACCCTCACTGTCATTGGAATGGGTACCAACAGAACATCCGAAATGCATGATGTGACCTCTTTACAAAAACCTTGAATGTGTGGGCATAGCCAGAAAATATGGTCAGCATTTGCTGGAGAGAAGGAACATCTCCAGCACCCTGCCAAGTCATTTCCATAAATCATAGCGAGCCTAGCCGGCGTATAATAGCTTCTATGTAAAAATTTAAATTGTATCAGTCTGTCCCTTGCTGACACTAATGCCCTGTACACACGATAAGATTTTCCGACAACAAAATCCATGTTTTGGATGTTGGCTCAAACTTGTCTTGCATACACACGGTCACACAAATCTTGTCGGAAATTCCGAACGTCAAGAACGCCATTTTTTTAAAAAATTTTGGCCGGGGTTCCCCTTTAAAACCATACCAGACCTGAAGTGCCTGGTATGGAATTTAGGGGGACCCCCCACGTCATTTTTTTTTTAATTTTGGTTCGGGGTTCCCCTGTGGGGAATTCCCATGCCGTTTTTATCAATGAACTTTTATGTGTATTGTCGGACCGGCAATTCATTAATAGCCGCAAGTAGTTTTAAATGACTTTTTTTCCTTCGAAATGTCATTTTGCTGTCAGACTGTTCTAAACACGGGAAACATGCGCCCCTTTACAGGCATACTATAGACACCCCCCAGGTATGAAATTTAAAGGGATATTACACTTTTATTGTTTCACTTTAAGCATTATTAAAATCACTGCTCCTGAAAAAACATCTGTTTTTAAAACTTTTTTTTGCATTGATCCATGTCCCCTGGGGCAGGACCCAGGTCCCCAAACACTTTTTATGACAATAACTTGCATATAAGCCTTTAAAATTAGCACTTTTGATCTCTCCCATAGACTTTTAAAGGGTGTTCCTCGGCTTTCGAATTTACCGTGAACACCCCAAATTGTTCGCTGTTCAGCGAACTGGCGAATAGCCAATGTTCGAGTCGAACATGAGTTTGTCTCGAACTCGAAGCTCATCCCTAGTCTGGAGGTTCCCAAAGGAGGTGATGTCTTTAAGCGTTTTAACACCCTTGAGCACCCAAATCATAGGATCTGGCAAGTTATAGAAATGAGGCAGCGTGTGATTCATCCATATTGGGGTAGATGGGGAGATCCCCTGATAACTGGGTAATGCTAATTTTACCGCTAGTCCCCACGCTTTAATAGTGGCCGTCATCGTCAAGGTTATTGGCAAGTCGGATTTGGTACCCCTAAACAATGCCAGGCGCAAGCCTTCATAGGACCCAAGATGGGCCGCCTCCAACACTGTGGCTGCGTCTCCATCATCTGACAGTAACCACCTACGGGCAAACACCATTTGGCCTGCCAGATAGTATTTATGCCAGTCCGGCAGTGCCAAACCTCCCTGATTCCCTGGTTCCTGCAGCACTTTAATTCCTATCCTAGGGGGTTTAGGTGCCCAGAGGAACGCACCAACAATCCCTTCTATCTGTTTGAAGTATGACTTTGGTATCCACACTGGCGCATGTCTGAGGAAGTATAAGATAACCGGAAGGACTTTCATTTTAAGCAGGCTGCTTCTTCATATTAAGGATAGTGGTAATTTGATCCAGTCCTGTACTTTCTGTTTAAGGAAAGTCAACAATGAAAGTAAATTTAAAGAAAGAGACTGTAATGGAAATTTGTAAGTTCTGTATATAATTGTATTGTATTTTGTATGTATTGCAACTGCCCTCACTGTGCACACAGCACTAATAATGTTTTCAGTGCATGTTTACATTCTTTCGAGTCCTGATTAGAATAAGCCTGCCTATGTAACGCCCCTTGTTATTATAAACCTACAATTGTAATATTAATGTGATACCTACGTAATCATGTGCATAAAAACCTTCAATTGCGTCATAATAAAGAAGAACAGTAATTTGGAAAGATGCTGAGTGTATCTTTTGTGTCCGTTCCCTACTGCAGTAGTTATTATTAATTTGGAACCACTAAACAATATGAGGATAGGAATTGCCTATCATCAATTTAACCGAGTCAGCATGGCGAGCTTTGCCTTAGGAGGGGATTCCAGGTGACCCTGAGTATCCAAAATGAGGAGCTTGAGACGAACCTGGAATTTCTGCTAATCAGCCGGCTGAGGTAAGCCTTTTGCTTACATTTGAGTTATCAGACTTCCTTGATCGGTAAGGCATTTTCGGGACAAAGGGTACCTATTTTACCCCCCTTAATCGAACTGTATTGATTGGTGGTTATATGTTATGTTGTCCCTGTCTATTGTCCATTGGAGTGTTATAGATAAGAAAGGGAAGAATAGTGCTGTTCACAGGTATATGTAGTACAGCTGCTAGATAAAGTAGTTTAAAGGCAAGAGGGTATAGGCACACGTAGAGAAGAGAGAAGACTGGCCAGTCATTATGGGCATTGAATTAAGTAAGGGAATGAAGGGTAAGAGACCCTCAAAAATGCCCAGCGCAAGAGGAGCGCTATATATGAACCGAAGGTGCGGTTCCGCCCTATACTGAGCCCCTAGATTAATGGTTAAAGTGTACAGGGATCCACAATGGGTAACTGGGTTACCAAGGTCCACAGGGACTAAGAATCATGCAGAGTAAACAGCTAGAGAAACAGCTATCTATGTGAGCAGGATGGATGAAGGGTGACATTAACACTAGACAGAAAGGGACATTTTCATGTTAAGTTGTGGGATAAATTTGGGGTCAGGCACTACAACTAGTAAAAATCAGAAACAGAGAAATGAGAGGTAAAACAGAATACTTTATATGTTGTCAGAGAGGGAAGATGGGATGAGCACTCTGGCTGCCCGTCTGATCATAGAAGCTAGATATAAAAGATATCTGAACAAAATAAGGAAAGCAGAATTTAGGCAGGGAAATATTAAAGAGCTAAAAGAAAGTGAGAGAATGATATTAATGTGTTGTGTACAAATGGGAAAAAAAGTAAGCGATTTTAGAGCGATATTGGTGTATGTGTGTGCGAATGCTGGGAGCTTTAGTTCTATCCCTTGTGTGTGTTATGTACACAGATGTGACCCCCTCCTTTGTGCTCTCATGAAAGAATGTAGCTGAGATGAGAGGTCAGTGATAAGCTGGAAGGACACCATGCCAATTCCAGTTTTTTTAGACAAAACATTTATAACAAAATGTGCCGGGTTAACGAATCTAATGGTGAACAATGTGATCACAATTATTTTGAATCTGTTTTCCAAACATGGTAAAATGAAGGTTACATTTAACCGTGTATTACACAAATTGAATATCCTTTGATAGGGGAAACAGTGCATTTAAAAAAGGGAAATTAAGTAAAATTATGTAATAATGAGTATTAATTTCTAATATGGGTTTTAACCATTTTTATTAATAATATAGATATATTGAAACTGGTTTAGACAACCTTTGGTTGGAAATGAAATCCAGGGAAATTTGTAAAAATGGGATTAGTTTAGATTAAGGTAACAATTTTGGTAATTTTACAGTTATACAATAAGCCCCTATTGAGAGAAAAAAAGATTAAGATGAGGTTGTTATTTGGAATAAAGCTGCCATAATATTTAACAAAGCCAAGATGGATGGGATACATAAGAAGTTTTTCTACAAAAATGAAATTTGAAGGTTTTTGATGATAACTTTATGTGCGGTCCATGATGTGAGAATAATAATAAATAAAATTTAAATATAACAGACCCATCACATCAAGTTCACACACCCTGTTAGGATAGATGCCACCTGCAGCCAGTTGTTTTATGGTTTTTTATGCTTTCTGGTCCATCATACAGATTGTTGGTCCTTTTGTTTTATTTATTTTTATTTTTGAAATCCAAAGCAGAATGTGTGGATTGTGAAATGATGTGCCCCTTTCCCTGTAAGTGCAGTGGTATAAGCAGAAGAATAGTTTTGGATTTATGGGCATCTCTCCATGACCGCAGGGTATTGTTATCATTTATTATAATATTGCCAGGAAAAAGTTGTCTTTTGAAACATGAAACTGGAGTTCTTACGCAAACAGCGTGATAGAAAACAAGCCATTGTAATATATTTATGGAAGCTGGACCCAGTAATGAAGGGTTCACCCCGATATATCAGAGCTGTAGCTTTATGCAGAGGTGCTATTAGACAAAGTTAGATATTGTTTTGGCCAAACATTTAATTTTTAATGGTCCGACATTCTGTGCAGCAAATATACAGCTAAATGTTTGTCTAATGAAAAGTTTAAAATATGAGTTTGTTTATGTACAAATCTAACAATGAAAAATGCGTACATTTGAATCCAGCCACCTTATTGCCTCTATTGGAGGAGGCTGGAGACAAAGGAAGACACATGTGTTAAATTGATGACATAGGAATCAGCTGCTGTGAGCCCAGTGCAGGACTCACTCCCTGAAGACCCAGATATTACATTTTTTGTAGATTTGAGTATGCAGTTTATCACCCAGAAGGATACTCTGTATTCAAAGTCATTGGATCCTTTTTCCCCAGCTCATGAAGCAGAGCTCCATGTTTTAGCAAAGCCTGTGAGCTATAAAAAAAGTGTATATTTATATAGATCAGGGATCCTCAAACTACGGCCCTCCAGCTGTTGCAGAACTACACATCCCATGAGGCATTGTAAAACTCTGACATTCACAGACATGACTAGGCATGATGGGAATTGTAGTTCCTGAACACCTGGAGGGCCGCAGTTTGAAGACCCCTGATATAGATAGTCGAGATATAGAGAGCTTTTGGTTCCATTCGAAGGGCCAGAAGTTTGTTTTTACTTCGGCAGGTAAACCAACCAAGCATGCCAAGTTAATTTGATTGGTTGTTTTCAGCCTTCCAGGTTCTTGCTGAGGTAGCCATATTAACTTTCACACATGGAAGCAGACCAGGTGACTAAGGATGCTGCATTTACAGCCCCGGACACTTGATGGGTCTGTGCAACTCACAGATTCCACCCTAGTTCTGGCCCAGTATAGCTGGGATTAATAATTCAACTTTAAGGACCTCAGAACGAGAAGAACAAGTGGTCCACAGGGGGCAACTTCTTATGAAACAGGACTTTGGAAAAGGTGATCATTTATGTCTGCCAGCCACTCTTTTCCCTCCAGCTTGACACATGGACCGTGTCATCAGTCACAAGCAGTTATGGCTGCCTTAGTAAATGAGCGCGGGATAGAGCCAGGGTTCTCCACAGTTGTTTTTATAACATACCACTTCTTGTTTTACCTGTTACTAAAGGTGTTACCAAAAGCTGAACATCCCTTCCAGAGATTACAAAAAGATATATCCAGATGCCCAAGTCAGGATCTTACGAGTATGCATTTTGTCTGTATGGACATGTTTTTTGGATGTCCAGTGGTAAATGCTACTGCAAAGGCCACAGTAAAAACTGTTATCAGAAGTAGCTTGTAAGTACAGAGTGCCAGGGAGTACAGAGAGTAATGCCGCGTACACACGGTCGGACTTTTCGTCTACAAAAGTCAGACAGCCTGTCCGACAGACTTCCGGCAGACTTTCGGCGGACTTGCGGCGGACTTGCGGCATACTTTCTAACGAACGGACTTGCCTACACACGACCACACAAAAGTCAGACGGATTCGTACGTGATGACGTACACCGGACTAAAATAAGGAAGTTCATAGCCAGTAGCCAATAGGTGCCCTAGCGTGGCTTTTTGTCCGTCGGACTAGCACACAGACGAGCGGATTTCGGGGTCCGTCGTAGTTACGACGTAAAGATTTGAAGCATGTTTCAAATCTAAAGTACGTCGGATTTGAGGCTAAAAAAGTACGTTGAAAGTCCGGAGAAGCCCACACACGATCGATTACCAGCCAGCTTTAGTCCGTCAGCGTCCGTTGGACTTTTGTAGACGAAAAGTCCGACCGTGTGTACGCGGCATTACAGAGTAAATCATTTTTTATAGGAGAGTCCTTACTAGAAGTTTTGAGGTTTTATTTTTTCACCCCCTACTGTCTACAATGTAGCGGACAAAGTAGAGTAAGAAACTAGAAAACTTTTGCCTGAATGTTTTCTTATATTTTATGAAGCCCCTAAGGGGGATGTTGGACTCTCTCCCTATGGGAATTGGTTTGGGAGTGTGTTACTCACTTGCTTATACTTTGTCTCAGCAGCTGAAGTCCTCCATTCAGATCTCACAGAGAATGTTGCTGATCTTTTAAGGTTTTTTGACAAACTCATTTATGTGTTTTCTCCCCAATTCCAGATCCTAAAAGTTTGGAAGGATCTAAAACTAAAGCCAGGTGACTTGTGGATTGTTAAGAGACATTTATATATAAGGAAATGTTTGGAGATTCAATACAACATCTATTTCATGTACAGTTTTTGCAGAACTTGAAGGAAAAGTCACCTGGATCCACACCAGACACTGCAAAAATGACTAAATTAAAGAAATCTCTGTGTTTGATTTGTTTCCCTCTTGTGATCACAGTCTAGGGTACTTTTTGATTCAATTACTTTAATTGTAAGGGATATATATATTTGAAAAGTAGTTTAGCCATGTTGAAGTCATATTTTGTCTTTTGTACCTCTTCCATTTTATGTAGAATTGTCTGTGTTTACATATGCTGATAAGTCAGCATGCCAACAATTCAGCTAGAAGGCCATTCTGGCCACAGGAGTGTACAGCCAGTACTCTGTAAATATGTCTTATCAATCATTTGTTTTTCACAATGAAAAGTCATTTGGTAATGAAAAAGTTGCTCAGCTATTATTTTCTCCGCAATGGAGTTTTTGCCTCTTTGGCCAGGACTACCTCCACCTAAGCGTGTGGAGGTTCCAGGTTAAAGGTGATAGCAGGTATGGTTAGTGATCAAAATATTGATCAAAAGAGGGGAGACTGTAATGGAAATTTGTAAGTTCTGTATATAATTGTATTGTATTTTGTATGTATCGCACACTGCCCTCACTGTGCACACAGCACTAATAATGTTTTCAGTAAATGTTTACATTCTTTTGAGTCCTGATTAGAATTAGCCTGCCTATGTAACGCCCCTTGTTACCATAAATGTACAATTGTAATATTAATGTGATACCTACGTAATCATGTGCATAAAAACCTTCAATTGCGTCATAATAAAGCAGAACAGTTATTTGGAAAGATGCTGAGCGTATCTTTTGTGTCTGTTCCCTACTGCAGTAGTTATTATTAATTTGGAACCACTAATCAATATGAGGATAGGAGTTGCCTATCATCAATTTAACCGAGTCAGCAGTCATGCACATTTGTAGTAATTTTCACCCCCAGATATTTGAGAGACTCCACCCACTGCAATGGCAGATCCGGATCAGCTCTCTCTTTGGCTTTTGTGTCCAATGGCAGGATGGACGACTTACTCCAGTTTACTCTGAGCCCTGAGAATGTGGCAAATTCATCTAAGATTGCCAGAACCGCCTTTAAGGTGTCCCCCGGGTCATTGAGAAACAGGAGCATGTCGTCACTCATGAATTGTTCCCACTTTTATTGCCTGTACATCCCTTGAAGATCTCAGTGCGGTGGCCAGGGGCTCCATCACCAGGGCAAAGAGGAATGGGGACGATGGGCACCCCTGTCTGGTGCCCCTGCCCACCGCAAAGAAATCTGATACCGTCAACCCCAGTCTAATTGCCACTTTGGGGTTCCTATATAGCATAGAGATCCATTTTCTGAATTGCGGCCTGAATCCCATGACTTCTAATACCCTAAACATGAACCTCCAGTCAACAGAATCAAAGGCTTTTTCTATATCTATAGACACTGCAATTCTAGTATCTGAGTCAGTAGGTGGGAGTCGCAGGTGGTCGAAAAGTCTCCGTAAGTTCCGTAAGTTCGTGTCAGTCGACTTCCCAGGCATGAACCCCGTCTGGTATATGTTGACTATTTGTTGGGATAGCTTTAGCTAGTCTGGTCGCTAACAGTTTGGTTAGGATCTTCAAATCCATGTTTAAAAGTGCTATGGGAAGGCAAAAATTGCTGCCTGTACCTCCTTAATCGTTATCTTGGCCTCTAGCACATTACAATCCTCCTCAGACAGTTTTGGGAGAGGTAACCTTGCCTGCAATGAGTCTAATGCCACTGAGTCATAGCTAGGGATGGGTGAGTAGAAGGCTGAAAAGAAATCAATAAACTCCTGCATAATGATTGATGGGTCAGTGACCAGATTGCCCCCCTTATCTTTAATAACAGGAATATGTGCAATAGGGTGATGGTCTGCCACCAACATAGCCAGGAATTTACCATTCTATCCCCTTCTGCAAATACCGTATGTGCAGTTTTTGTAATTTTTGAGCTTGTCAGCCCTTTGACATGTAGAGATAAGCGCCTCCGTGCTTCCAGCAGAGCCTCAAATAAGGCCCCATTAGGGGATTCCGCATGAGCCTCCGCACAATCTCTCTCTCATAGTCTCTCTCTCGCTGCTCTAAAGTGTTGAGCTCTTCATTTTCATTAACACGTGCTGTTTTAATGGCTGATATGCATTCACCTCTTAAAGGTGTCCCATACCATTGGTGGTTCTGAGGTATCAACATTCGTGGACCAGTATTTCTTAATTGTTTCCTCTAATTGGGCTGCCACTTGTTAGTTTTGTAACCAGCTAGGAGAGAGATGCCATCCTCCCCTCCTTGACCCTGCCAGAAAGAACAGAGCAAGAGAGAGAGGATTATGATCTGACAATCCCCCCCGCCAAGTATTCAACACTCTCCACGTATTGTAAGATTCTATCATTACCAAAGGCCAGATCAATTCAGGCTGCGGATCTGTGTGTCGTTGACATGTGAGAGTAGCATCTAGCTGTCGGATGCTTCCATCTCCACAACTGGACCAAACCATCCATTGAGGCCCGTCCATTTAGGTCAGACGAGCTCCCCCTATTCGGATTAGAAGAGTTCAATGCTGCGTCTAATACGGCATTGAAATTAGAAGCAGGGGAAGATGTAAGTACTTAGCCAGTTGAGTTAGCATGTCATATAACAACTGAGCCCAGAATGGAGGAGGCATATAAACATTTACCAATAATAACTGACAGTAGTACCCATCTAACACCACCGCCACATATCCCCCCCCCGAGTCAGTTATAACTTGGTGGATGGTACAGGGGATTGCTCTACTAATAAGCAGTGGCGTCTCCAGCTTTCATATTTAGGGGGGGCACATGGGGGGACAGGGACAAAAATAGGGGGGCAATATAAAATGCAAATATATATATATATATATATATATATATATATATATATATATATATATATATATATATATAAAATATATATAGATAGATATATCTATCTATCCTGGGGCCCTTTACCCCTTTACTACGATCCCACAACGGCCCTTTCACATGTTCTGCAGAGAGCTCCCTTCCTACTGTATTGGGGCCCCCCAGGGTGACAGAGAACAAGAGATATATGTCACCAGCATACCAAGAAAATATAAGGGTCCAAAGCAGTGGGAGAACTATCAGGGTTGCAAAGGTTGTCTTGCCACCGGGCCCTGGTGTTCTGTCACTGTGGGGTTCCCCAGCCTCCTCTTGCTGTCCTACCCCTGCTATTGGCAGCGCTGGTCTAGCATTTCTTGGAATTTACAGGCTGGTCCTCCTGTCCTAAGGACGGGAGAAATCAGTCTGTTTTTTCAGTAACTGAGAGTCCTGGTGGAGTTCTTCCTGCAACTCGCTCTTCTCCCTGCCAATGAGGATGCCGGGGAAGGAGCAGATCGGGCGGCCGTGGTTGTGTGAGCGCTCGCATTATGCAGTGTCAGCGAGCAGAGGGAGGGGGGAGGAATCACCCGCAGGAGCTGACTGGAGACGTTCTCCCTCTCAATAGAGACTGTGTTACCCCAGCGGTGGCCTGAGTAAGATGCGGCACATCCGATATGAATACAAGAAAAAGAAATTGCCTTTTTGTAAAAAAAAAAAAAAAAAATTTTTTTTGGGGGGGGGGGGGGGGCACATGGTGGGGCCCAGCATAATGTTGGGGGGGTCAGGGCCCCCTCTGGCCCCCCCCTAGGGTCGCCATTGCTAATAAGCATGGAAACTTCTCCGGCAAAGGTTGTGTAGGTAGAGTGCAAGGCTCTCTGGATCCGCGGTTTGCGCAGAGTCATTACCCTGCTTCCATCAAGATGTGTCTCCTGTAAGGAAATTATGTGCGGTTTTCACTGTTTTAAGTATTGGAATACAGAGGCCCTCTTAAATTTGTGGTTCAGGCCCCTGACATTCCAAGACACAATGTTTAGTTTATCAGCCATTATTCCATACACTAGTAGATACATTGCTATAGTATTCAAGTGGAACCCCTCCCTCCTTCGCATTGATGACCCTCCCCATTTGTCTGCATCTTGAAATAAAATATATGTGTAAGTGTAACTCCCCCCCGCTATAATACCAGAAACCATACCTGAAAAAACAAAAACAAGTTCTGGCATGTAGCTCCACCCCAAAAACCATTGTGGAAAACCTTGCAGTGAGTTCTAGCTGCATTGATCAAAAGCCCGGCAGAGTCTTCTCTCACATTCTTCTTGTGCTCTGACCAAAACATAGGGTGGAGCTGCAGAGCAGATAAGAACTAAAAAAATATAGAGACCATCAGGGTCAATGCCTCTGTGGGAAGGCACCCCCCCCCCCCCCCCTCGGTGTAAGACAAAATGATAACCCTTGGGGAGTGGAGCAAATAATAAAATGGATAAATGGATAAAGAGAAAAATAAAAAATAAAAATCAGCATAAGACAGGTGATCCAGAAAGAAAAATGAAAACCACTTAAGTCAGGAGTATAAGAAAAGAGACTCCTTGGGTTGGTAGTGGAGAGAGATCTTCCATAAGAGTGTGTACCTTTTCCTTCACAGTAATCCTGTCAGGGAGCCCAGGTTTGTAAGCGTTCCATCCTGAGCCGAGTTTGTCGCTCTCCCTCAGTTGCTTACATGTGTTGACTTTTGGGTATGGCTCCCCCCGTGTTCAGATAAGTGGTGACTTTCATTTGGCTTGACCTTCAGCCTGCCTGGATATGTAGCTCAACGTCTTGTGTAAGTATAAGTGCAATTACAGTTAACAGGCACAAGAGGCGCTAACAGAGTCCTGGGCAATTTAACCTCCGGAGACCAATAACTTGCAGCTAAGTATTCCGCATCTAGGAGAGTTCCTTGTCCAGCCAGTCGCACGCTTCTGCAGGATTTTCAAAAAACTTCACGCTGCCTTTGTATTGGACCCGGAGCCTGCTTGGGTATAGCATGCTATATTGTATCTCCTTTTCACAGAGCCTTCTGCGTATATCATTAAAGGAGCGGCGTTGTTGTTGAGTGGCCGCGGAAAAGTCAGGGAATACCGTCACCCGAGCGTTTTCGTGCTTTAATTCTTGAGTCTTCTTGGACTGGGCCAATATCATGTCCCTGTCCCTGTAATTTAGAAACCTGACCAGGAATGGTCTGAGGAAGGCTCCTGGAGGTCTGTCAACCGTGGTGACCCTGTGTGCTCTTTCCACAACATAAGTGGGGGGTAAATCTTTCAGTGAGAGCAGGTTTTTAAATAGGGCTTCAGCAAACAGTACTGGCTTGTCTCCCTCCGCTCCCTCAGGTAGGCCCACCACCTAGGGTGCCCACGTGTCCCGCATTGCCCGGGATTGTCCCTTAATTCAAGTTTGTGTCCTGTGTCCCGGGCACCTTCATTCCAGGACAATACAGTGTCCCGGAATGAAATAAGCACACACATCCACCCTGATAAACATTGCCGAACTGGATGCTAGGGCCGCCCCGACTCGCGTCTAGCAACCAGTGACGTCGGGTGAGCGTGGCCTTACCCAGAGCTGCCCTGCGCACCCACCCACCTCCTCTCCTTCTCCGCCTCCAGCCGCACCGCAGCAGCAGAGAGCAGCCAGTCTCAGAGCCCAGGCCTGCCAGAGAGCGTCTTCTGTAGCTCCTCCTCCTGAGTCCTGACCCCAGTCCAGCAGCATTCTGCAGTGCTGGTAAACCAGGAACCACGGCAGCCAGTGCCCAGTGCCAGTCCCGGAGCTTACTCCTTTCTGCTCGGGCGGCAGGGGTTGGGTCCAGTACTGGCCGAGTGGCAGTGCTGAATCCCTGATCCCCGGCTAGCAAAACAGTTGCAGAGGTTTCTTGGCTGACCTGAGTGAAGGAGGACGCGGTGTCAGGATTCCTGTCTCAGCACTTTGGCTGATGTGTCATCTGTAGACCGGATTTCTCCCCCCCACCTCCCTGCACTCCACCAGAAAGACGGAAGACACCTGCTGCTGGAGATGATGCCGACAACAAGAAGCCACAGTAATGCACAGTTAACATAGAAACATACACCACAAGCTGGAACGAGTGAATGTCCGACCGTAGTAGGGTGAAGGTGATCAGGACGGAACTAGGATGGCTGGCAGGTAGGCAACGTGACCTGCACCGTTTGCCAGCAGCCCGACTTCTCTCCACCTGAGCCTCCTCCCGCCTACGAGGGCCGCGATTGTCACCACTGTTTGCATTTTCCCCCCAAAAAATGGCAAAAAAAGTATCAAACCCATCTTTTTTTGGGCGGGTGCGGGGGGGGGGTTGTCCCTGAATGGCAGTTTGGGAATGTGGTCACCCTCCTACCACCACCCTGATATTGTTCCTCCTTTGACAATCCTCAGCGTCGTCAGCCCTGCGCTGGAGGGATCGCACCAGGTCACGGAGTTCAGCAAGGTGGGGACTCTGTGTGTGAGATGTGTCCTCGACCCCTGAGACCCTGTCTTCCACCGTGGTGAGCCTGCCCCTGATCTTGTCAAGATCGTGTCTGATCAGCGTGCATTCAGATGATAAGTGGTCCATGCGCCCCATTAGTTCTGACTTACTAGCGTTGATGGCTTCCAGGATTGGTCTTGTAATCGCTTCTGTGTCCACCACTAGTAGCTGTTCGTCTGCTGGGTCGTTTTCAGAGCTCACCACCGCTGTGTCTCCTGCCTGCGCCATCTCTTTGCCGTCTTCTGTTTGGCGCGCTGCTCAGCTTTCTGTGAAGACAAGATGGCGGGGGCGGAGTCTCGTTCTGCCTCCTTCAGGGAGCGGGTCTGGCGCTGGTCTTTGTGAGCCTTTTGGGGCTTTTTAGAAGCGGGTGAATGCATGCCCGCATTCCTGTAACCTTCCCCCACGGGGTTAGTGCACTCCAAAGCGACGGATTCAGTCAGGATATACGGAGCTTGGAGAGATGCGTGTTGCCTCGATCACATCCGGCCACGCCCCAACGTAAATGTATTTTATTGGGATTTTATGTGATAGACCAACACAAAGTGGCACATAGTTGTGAAGTGGAAGGAAAATGATAAATGGTTTTCCATTGTGGGGAACTCTTTGGTGAGGTGGATCCGTATTTACTTGTGGGGATCCCTGGTTTTGAGGGTACCTAGTGGAGTTTCTACTCTCCATAGGAACCTTAGGCCTTTGGGCTTATTCCCTACAGTTATTCCTAAACCTTGGGCCCTGTTCCCTTTTAGGATAATTAGTGGGTAGGGGTAGCAGGTGTCACTCTGGGGGGTCTATTTGGCATATTTCCCCTGACTACCCCAGCATACATTTTCCTCCTTGACTCAAAATTTAACGATCAAGGGGAAATGGAAGCTTCCACCACGATCCTGGGACCTGGTCTTCGCTCACAAATTTCTCTGTATTCACAGGCCTGTTGGATGGAGTATAAATGATTACTCTCCATCACCAACCAGTCCAGTGAACACCCCCTCTGGTAGTCTCTTGTTAAACCCATTTTACAGTGCCTTGAAAAAGTATTCATACCCCTTGAAAGTTTCCACATTTTGTCATGTTGCAACCAAAAACGTAAATGTATTTTATTGGGATTTTATGTGATAGACCAACACAAAGTGGCACATAATTGTAAAGTGGAAGGAAAATGATATATGATACAAATAAATATGTGAAAAGTGTGGGGGGCATTTGTATTCAGCCCCCTTTACTCTGATACCCCTAACTAAAATCTAGTGGAACCAATTGCCTTCGGAAGTCACCTAATTAGTAAATAGAGTCCACCTGTGTGTCATTTAATCTCAGTATAAATACAGTTGTTTTGTGAAGCCCTCAGAGGTTTGTTAGAGAACCTTCGTGAACAAACAACATCATGAAGGCCAAGGAACACACCGGACAGGTCAGGGATAAAGTTGTGGAGAAGTATAAAGCAGGGTTAGGTTATAAAAAAAATCTCCCAAGCTTTGAACATCTCACAGAGCTCTGTTCAATCCATCATTGGAAAATGGAAAGAGTATGGCACAACTGCAAACCTACTAAGACATGGCCGTCCACCTAAACTGACAGGCTGGGCAAGGAGAGCATTAATTAAGGATGGTCTGAAACCCCCCCCCCCAGCTTGGTTGGCCGAATGAACACACAAACCGCGTTAACGTCTATGGGACATGACATTGAAAAATTGAAAGCGCTAATTTTAAGGGTTAATATGCAAGTTATTGCCATAAAAAGTGTTTGGGGACCCGGGTCCTGCCCCAGGGGACATGGATCAATGCAAAAAAAAGATTTAAAGACGGCCGTTTTTTCGGGAGCAGTGATTTTAATAATGCTTACAGTGAAATAATAAAAATGAAATATTCCTTTAAATATCGTACCTGGGGGGTGTCTATAGTATGCCTGTAAAGTGGCGCATTTTTCCCGTGTTTAGAACAGTTCGAGAGCAAAATGAAATTTCTAACGGAAAAAGGGTCATTTAAAACTGATCGCGACTGTAATGAATTGTTGGTCCCGGCAATATAGATAAAACTCATTGAGAAAAACCGTATGGGTTCCCCCCCCCAGTCCATTACCAGGCCCTTTGGGTCTGGTATTAATATTAAGGGGAACCCCCGAACCAAATTTAAAAGAAAAAATTGCGTGGGGTTCCCCCCAAAATCCATACCAGGCCCTTATCCGAGCACGCAACCTGGCAGGCCGCAGGAAAAGAGGGAGATGAGCGAACGCCCCCCTCTGGAACTGTACCAGGCCACATGCCCTCAACATGGGGAGGATGCTTTGGGGTCGCCCCCAAAACATCTTGTCCCCATGTTGATGAGGACAAGGGCCTCATCCCCACAACCCTTGCCTGGTGGTTGTGGGGGTCTGCGGGCGGGGGGCTTACAGAATGTGGAAGCCCCCTTTAACAAGGGGACCCCCAGATCCCGCCCCCACCTATGTGAATTGGTAACGAGTACATTGTACTCCTAGATGAATGATCACACAGTAGACTAAAGAGGAGCTCCGAGGAATTCCAGGATACCCGCCTGACAGTGAGAGTTAAACTACAAGTTATGGTAATGAAATCGGAAGGAAGGAAGAAGAGGACACAGTAGGAGGCCTTAATAAAGACCAACTTCTTGGCTCACTTCTTCTTTCATAGCAGCGCCCGTCCTAATCCACTACAGAAGTGAGGCTTGAAATCACTATTACCAAAACCTGTATTAGTATTACCATCCTATGGCTTATCTACATATTTATTATGTTTCCCTATCTGGGCTGGGAGTGTATGGATGGAGAAATTCTCTCTGGGGTGGGGGAAGCTGAGTCTTTGCCCCGGGTGAAAGAATGTCTAGCTTTGTCACTGTCATTTACATTCTGTTTTTTTTTTCTCATTTCACAAATGTTTTGAAATGTACTTATAACTTGAGTTCTCAGGAATAAATGCTTTAACCTTTGAACCCACCTGTCATTGCGACTTGTTTTTCATGTAGGTAGATGTAAATCATTTCTGTAGAGGGTTTTGGTAAAAAAAATACAACACTGAGAGTTGAAGAACCCTGTAAGCCTGACCTCTGATTTCTACTGAAGGTGGGTGAACAATGAAGTGTTCATATTATGGGGAGTGGTGGCTTCCCTGTGTTAAACACCTCCCCCACCCCCCTCCAGCAGTCAGTGTCAGTGAAATTAAAACCCTCACCCCCTCCGCCCCCATCCCACAGTCACTGTCAGTGAAATTAAACCCCTCACCCCCTCCGCCCCATCCCACAGTCAGTGTCAGTGAAATTAAACCCCTCACCCCCTCCGCCCCCATCCCACAGTCAGTGTCAGTGAAATTAAACCCCTCACCCCCTCCGCCCCAATCCCACAGTCAGTGTCAGTGAAATTGAACCCCTCACCCCCTCTATGCATTTTTTAAAAATCTTTAACCACTTCGACTCTCACATCAGTTTACCCCTTATGGACCAGAGCACTTTTCAAATTTATGATATGAGCCTGTTTATTATATATTAATTTTGTCATTACTTAACATAACATAACATAACAATACAAACAAGGCTTGCTTTTTGAGAATACTGTCCTACAACAATAATTTTTTTTTCGCAATCCTTAGACAATTAACCACATAAAGACCAGTTGTACTGCAGCAGGTTGGCTTTCCTGGGTGAATCGCCATCATTGTACGTCGGGCGGTTTAACCGCTTAACGACCGCGCCATAGCCAAATGACAACTACAGTGTGGCTCGATAACTCTGGGAGGACTACACTGACGTCCTCCCAGAATCGCGCTCCTGCACACCCCTTGGGGCGCTCACCTGGGAATATCCGCGCATCACAGATCACGGTAAATGGCCGCTGACAGTGGCCGTTTACCACGTGATCGCTCCGTCAAATGACGGAGCGATCACTTGTAAACAAACCAGCTTCATGTCTAGTTCCTCTCTCCCCTCTTTGTACCGATCGGTACAGTGTGAGCACGGAGGGGGACTGGAGCACGGAGGGGGGTCGGAGCACGGAGGGGGATCGGAGCACGGAGGGGGGTTGGAGCACGGAGGGGGGTTGGAGCACAGAGGGGGATCGGAGCAAGGAGGGGGACCGGAGCACGGAGGGGGATCGGAGCACAAAGGGGGATCGGAGCACAGAGGGGGGTCGGAGCACAGAGGGGGGTTGGAGCACGGAGGGGGATCGGAGCACGGAGGGGGACCGGAGCACGGAGGGGGATCGGAGCACAGAGGGGGATCGGAGCACAGAGGGGGATCGGAGCACAGAGGGGGGTCGGAGCACAGAGGGGGGTTGGAGCACGGAGGGGGATCGGAGCACGGAGGGGGACCGGAGCACGGAGGGGGACCGGAGCACGAAGGGGGACCGGAGCACGAAGGGGGACCGGAGCACGAAGGGGGACCGGAGCACGGAGAGGGGTCGGAGCACGGAGGGGGATCGGAGCACGGAGGGGGGTTGGAGCACGGAGGGGGACCAGAGCACGGAGGGGGATCGGAGCACGGAGGGGGGTCGGAGCACGGAGGGGGGTCGGAGCACGGAGGGGGACCGGAGCACAGAGGGGGACGGAGCACGGAGGGGGACCGGAGCACGGAGGGGGACCGGAGCACGGAGGGGGATCGGAGCACGGAGGAGGACCGGAGCACGGAGGGGGGTTGGAGCACGGAGGGGGGTTGGAGCATGGAGGGGGATCAGAGTACGAAGGGGGGTCGGAGCACGGAGGGGGGTCGGAGCACGGAAGGGGGTCGGAGCACGGAGGGGGACCGGAAAACGGAGGGGGATCGGAGCACAGAGGGGGACCGGAGCACGGAGGGGGTCGGAGCACGGAGGGGGGTCGGAGCACGGAGAGGGATCGGAGCACGTAGAGGGATTGGAGCATGGAGGAGGGTCGGAGCACGAAGGGGGTTCGGAGCACGGAGGGGGGTCGGAGCACGGAGGGGGACCGGAGAACGGAGGGGGGCCAGAGAACGGAGGGGGATCGGAGCACAGAGGGGGACCGGAGCACGGAGGGGGACCGGAGCACGAAGGGGGACCGGAGCACGGAGGGGGGTCGGAGCACGGAGGGGGATCGGAGCACAGAGGGGGGTCGGAGCACGGAGGGGGATCAGAGCACGGAGGGGGACCAGAGCACGGGGGATGACCAGAGCATGGAGGGGGGTCGGAGCACGGAGGGGGATCGGAGCACGGAGGGGGACCAGAGCACGGAGGATGACCAGAGCACGGAGGGGGGTCGGAGCACGGAGGGGGATCGGAGCACGGAGGGGGATCGGAGCACAGAGGGAGAGCGGAGCACGGAAGGGGACCGAAGCACGGAGGGGGACCGGAGCACGGAGGGGGATCGGAGCACGGAGGGGGATCGGAGCCTGGAGGGGGACCGGAACATGGAGGGGGACCGGAGCACGGAGGGGGGTCGGAGCATGGAGGGGGATCGGAGCATGGAGAGGGGTCGGAGCACGGAGGGGGATCGGAGCACGGAGGGGGGTTGGAGCACGGAGGGGGACCAGAGCACGGAGGGGGATCGGAGCACGGAGGGGGGTCGGAGCACGGAGGGGGGTCGGAGCACGGAGGGGGACCGGAGCACAGAGGGGGACGGAGCACGGAGGGGGACCGGAGCACGGAGGGGGACCGGAGCACGGAGGGGGATCGGAGCACGGAGGAGGACCGGAGCATGGAGGGGGGTTGGAGCACGGAGGGGGGTTGGAGCATGGAGGGGGATCAGAGTACGAAGGGGGGTCGGAGCACGGAGGGGGGTCGGAGCACGGAGGGGGGTCGGAGCACGGAGGGGGGTCGGAGCACGGAGGGGGACCGGAAAACGGAGGGGGATCGGAGCACAGAGGGGGACCGGAGCACAGAGGGGGGTCGGAGCACGGAGGGGGGTCGGAGCACGGAGAGGGATCGGAGCACGTAGAGGGATTGGAGCACGGAGGGGGGTCGGAGCACGAAGGGGGTTCGGAGCACGGAGGGGGGTCGGAGCACGGAGGGGGACCGGAGAACGGAGGGGGGCCAGAGAACGGAGGGGGATCGGAGCACGGAGGGGGACCGGAGCACGAAGGGGGACCGGAGCACGGAGGGGGGTCGGAGCACGGAGGGGGATCGGAGCACAGAGGGGGGTCGGAGCACGGAGGGGGATCAGAGCACGGAGGGGGACCGGAGCACGGAGGGGGACCAGAGCACGGAGGATGACCAGAGCATGGAGGGGGGTCGGAGCATGGAGGGGGATCGGAGCACGGAGGGGGACCAGAGCACGGAGGATGACCAGAGCACGGAGGGGGGTCGGAGCACGGAGGGGGATCGGAGCACAGAGGGGGACCGGAGCACGGAGGGGGGTCGGAGCACGGAGGGGGGTCGGAGCACGGAGAGGGATCGGAGCACGTAGAGGGATTGGAGCACGGAGGGGGGTCGGAGCACGAAGGGGGTTCGGAGCACGGAGGGGGGTCGGAGCACGGAGGGGGACCGGAGAACGGAGGGGGGCCAGAGAACGGAGGGGGATCGGAGCAGGGAGGGGGACCGGAGCACGAAGGGGGACCGGAGCACGGAGGGGGGTCGGAGCACGGAGGGGGATCGGAGCACGGAGGGGGACCGGAGCACGGAGGGGGACCGGAGCACGAAGGGGGACCGGAGCACGAAGGGGGACCGGAGCACGAAGGGGGACCGGAGCACGGAGAGGGGTCGGAGCACGGAGGGGGATCGGAGCACGGAGGGGGGTTGGAGCACGGAGGGGGACCAGAGCACGGAGGGGGATCGGAGCACGGAGGGGGGTCGGAGCACGGAGGGGGGTCGGAGCACGGAGGGGGACCGGAGCACAGAGGGGGACGGAGCACGGAGGGGGACCGGAGCACGGAGGGGGACCGGAGCACGGAGGGGGATCGGAGCACGGAGGAGGACCGGAGCACGGAGGGGGGTTGGAGCACGGAGGGGGGTTGGAGCATGGAGGGGGATCAGAGTACGAAGGGGGGTCGGAGCACGGAGGGGGGTCGGAGCACGGAAGGGGGTCGGAGCACGGAGGGGGACCGGAAAACGGAGGGGGATCGGAGCACAGAGGGGGACCGGAGCACGGAGGGGGTCGGAGCACGGAGGGGGGTCGGAGCACGGAGAGGGATCGGAGCACGTAGAGGGATTGGAGCATGGAGGAGGGTCGGAGCACGAAGGGGGTTCGGAGCACGGAGGGGGGTCGGAGCACGGAGGGGGACCGGAGAACGGAGGGGGGCCAGAGAACGGAGGGGGATCGGAGCACAGAGGGGGACCGGAGCACGGAGGGGGACCGGAGCACGAAGGGGGACCGGAGCACGGAGGGGGGTCGGAGCACGGAGGGGGATCGGAGCACAGAGGGGGGTCGGAGCACGGAGGGGGATCAGAGCACGGAGGGGGACCAGAGCACGGGGGATGACCAGAGCATGGAGGGGGGTCGGAGCACGGAGGGGGATCGGAGCACGGAGGGGGACCAGAGCACGGAGGATGACCAGAGCACGGAGGGGGGTCGGAGCACGGAGGGGGATCGGAGCACGGAGGGGGATCGGAGCACAGAGGGAGAGCGGAGCACGGAAGGGGACCGAAGCACGGAGGGGGACCGGAGCACGGAGGGGGATCGGAGCACGGAGGGGGATCGGAGCCTGGAGGGGGACCGGAACATGGAGGGGGACCGGAGCACGGAGGGGGGTCGGAGCATGGAGGGGGATCGGAGCATGGAGAGGGGTCGGAGCACGGAGGGGGATCGGAGCACGGAGGGGGGTTGGAGCACGGAGGGGGACCAGAGCACGGAGGGGGATCGGAGCACGGAGGGGGGTCGGAGCACGGAGGGGGGTCGGAGCACGGAGGGGGACCGGAGCACAGAGGGGGACGGAGCACGGAGGGGGACCGGAGCACGGAGGGGGACCGGAGCACGGAGGGGGATCGGAGCACGGAGGAGGACCGGAGCATGGAGGGGGGTTGGAGCACGGAGGGGGGTTGGAGCATGGAGGGGGATCAGAGTACGAAGGGGGGTCGGAGCACGGAGGGGGGTCGGAGCACGGAGGGGGGTCGGAGCACGGAGGGGGGTCGGAGCACGGAGGGGGACCGGAAAACGGAGGGGGATCGGAGCACAGAGGGGGACCGGAGCACAGAGGGGGGTCGGAGCACGGAGGGGGGTCGGAGCACGGAGAGGGATCGGAGCACGTAGAGGGATTGGAGCACGGAGGGGGGTCGGAGCACGAAGGGGGTTCGGAGCACGGAGGGGGGTCGGAGCACGGAGGGGGACCGGAGAACGGAGGGGGGCCAGAGAACGGAGGGGGATCGGAGCACGGAGGGGGACCGGAGCACGAAGGGGGACCGGAGCACGGAGGGGGGTCGGAGCACGGAGGGGGATCGGAGCACAGAGGGGGGTCGGAGCACGGAGGGGGATCAGAGCACGGAGGGGGACCGGAGCACGGAGGGGGACCAGAGCACGGAGGATGACCAGAGCATGGAGGGGGGTCGGAGCACGGAGGGGGATCGGAGCACGGAGGGGGACCAGAGCACGGAGGATGACCAGAGCACGGAGGGGGGTCGGAGCACGGAGGGGGATCGGAGCACAGAGGGGGACCGGAGCACGGAGGGGGGTCGGAGCACGGAGGGGGGTCGGAGCACGGAGAGGGATCGGAGCACGTAGAGGGATTGGAGCACGGAGGGGGGTCGGAGCACGAAGGGGGTTCGGAGCACGGAGGGGGGTCGGAGCACGGAGGGGGACCGGAGAACGGAGGGGGGCCAGAGAACGGAGGGGGATCGGAGCAGGGAGGGGGACCGGAGCACGAAGGGGGACCGGAGCACGGAGGGGGGTCGGAGCACGGAGGGGGATCGGAGCACAGAGGGGGGTCGGAGCACGGAGGGGGATCAGAGCACGGAGGGGGACCGGAGCACGGAGGGGGACCAGAGCACGGAGGATGACCAGAGCATGGAGGGGGGTCGGAGCACGGAGGGGGATCGGAGCACGGAGGGGGACCAGAGCACGGAGGATGACCAGAGCACGGAGGGGGGTCGGAGCACGGAGGGGGATCGGAGCACGGAGGGGGATCGGAGCACAGAGGGAGACCGGAGCACGGAAGGGGACCGAAGCACGGAGGGGGACCGGAGCACGGAGGGGGATCGGAGCACGGAGGGGGATCGGAGCCTGGAGGGGGACCGGAACATGGAGGGGGATCGGAGCACGGAGGGGGGTCGGAGCATGGAGGGGGATCGGAGCACGGAGAGGGGTTGGAGCACGGAGGGGGGTCGGAGCACGAAGGGGGTTCGGAGCACGGAGGGGGGTCGGAGCACGGAGGGGGACCGAGGACCGGAGCATGGAGGGGGGTTGGAGCACGGAGGGGGGTTGGAGCATGGAGGGGGATCAGAGTACGAAGGGGGGTCGGAGCACGGAGGGGGGTCGGAGCACGGAGGGGGGTCGGAGCACGGAGGGGGGTCGGAGCACGGAGGGGGACCGGAAAACGGAGGGGGATCGGAGCACAGAGGGGGACCGGAGCACAGAGGGGGGTCGGAGCACGGAGGGGGGTCGGAGCACGGAGAGGGATCGGAGCACGTAGAGGGATTGGAGCACGGAGGGGGGTCGGAGCACGAAGGGGGTTCGGAGCACGGAGGGGGGTCGGAGCACGGAGGGGGACCGGAGAACGGAGGGGGGCCAGAGAACGGAGGGGGATCGGAGCACGGAGGGGGACCGGAGCACGAAGGGGGACCGGAGCACGGAGGGGGGTCGGAGCACGGAGGGGGATCGGAGCACAGAGGGGGGTCGGAGCACGGAGGGGGATCAGAGCACGGAGGGGGACCGGAGCACGGAGGGGGACCAGAGCACGGAGGATGACCAGAGCATGGAGGGGGGTCGGAGCACGGAGGGGGATCGGAGCACGGAGGGGGACCAGAGCACGGAGGATGACCAGAGCACGGAGGGGGGTCGGAGCACGGAGGGGGATCGGAGCACAGAGGGGGACCGGAGCACGGAGGGGGGTCGGAGCACGGAGGGGGGTCGGAGCACGGAGAGGGATCGGAGCACGTAGAGGGATTGGAGCACGGAGGGGGGTCGGAGCACGAAGGGGGTTCGGAGCACGGAGGGGGGTCGGAGCACGGAGGGGGACCGGAGAACGGAGGGGGGCCAGAGAACGGAGGGGGATCGGAGCAGGGAGGGGGACCGGAGCACGAAGGGGGACCGGAGCACGGAGGGGGGTCGGAGCACGGAGGGGGATCGGAGCACAGAGGGGGGTCGGAGCACGGAGGGGGATCAGAGCACGGAGGGGGACCGGAGCACGGAGGGGGACCAGAGCACGGAGGATGACCAGAGCATGGAGGGGGGTCGGAGCACGGAGGGGGATCGGAGCACGGAGGGGGACCAGAGCACGGAGGATGACCAGAGCACGGAGGGGGGTCGGAGCACGGAGGGGGATCGGAGCACGGAGGGGGATCGGAGCACAGAGGGAGACCGGAGCACGGAAGGGGACCGAAGCACGGAGGGGGACCGGAGCACGGAGGGGGATCGGAGCACGGAGGGGGATCGGAGCCTGGAGGGGGACCGGAACATGGAGGGGGATCGGAGCACGGAGGGGGGTCGGAGCATGGAGGGGGATCGGAGCACGGAGAGGGGTTGGAGCACGGAGGGGGGTCGGAGCACGAAGGGGGTTCGGAGCACGGAGGGGGGTCGGAGCACGGAGGGGGACCGGAGAACGGAGGGGGACCGGAGAACGGAGGGGGATCGGAGCACGGAGGGGGACCGGAGCACAGAGGGGGGTCGGAGCACGGAGGGGGACCGGAGAACGGAGGGGGACCGGAGAACGGAGGGGGATCGGAGCACGGAGGGGGACCGGAGCACGGAAGGGGACCGGAGCACAGAGGGGGACCGGAGCACGGAGGGGGATCGGAGCACGGAGGGGGATCGGAGCAGGAGAGGGATTGCAGGAGGATATGGGGGACAGTCAGGGACGATCAGTGCAGCGGTGGGGGGAGTTACAATCACCGATCTCCCTGTATAGATTTCAATAAAGCAGCTGAAAGCCGAGGGAGAGGAGGAGAAGCGGCTGTCAGCTTCTTTATTAAAATGTATACAGGGAGATCAGTGATTGTAAATCCTCACCCCCCCCCCAGCGCCACACCGATTGTCCCTGACTGTCCAGGTATCGGATAAAGCATCGCAGCATTTGCCCGAGTACAAGTACTCGGGGGAAATGCTCGGTATTGGCACCGATACTGATACTAGTATCGGTATCGGTGCAACCCTAAATATATGCTTATTGGGATTTTTTTATCAAAAATATGTAGCACATTACATATTGGAATAAATTGATGAAGAAATTTGATTTTTTTATTGGATATGTTTTATAGCAGAAAGTAAAAAATATATTTTTTAAAAAAAATTTTGCTGTTTATAGCGCAAAAAATAAAAAACGCAGAGGTGATCAAATACCACCAAAAGAAAGTTCTATTAGTGTACAGCGACACACGAGCGCGCAATTGTCAGTTAAAATAGCGCAATGCGTTATTGCAAAAAATGGCCTGGTCATTAAGGGGGGTAAAACCTTCCAGGGCTGAAGTGGTTAATCACAGCTGAATCGCCAGTTACCGGGACAGGGGAAATCCCAGCAGCAGAGCAGAAGGACTGGACACGCCCTGTGTACAGTGATGACATGTTTTTGGGTGTGTCTAGTACGCCCAGAGTCTGCAACTGGATAACTCTACTTTTTAAATCACATTAAATATATATATTTGCACACCTCCTAACTTTCTGAGATAGGAACGAGGGACACCTATTAGCGAAAGTATGTAAGCATAGGACACACCCCCTGCCACGCCCCCCCCAAAGGAGAATCATACAAAAAAAAAAAAAGATTGGTTAAACCCACAAGTCATTTTTTATCACTGCTATTCCTTTAAATTGGCTTTTGGAATTTGCAGCAAGTGAGATAAGACAGAGGGAAAGCTATAGACTGGAAGGAAGGGGGGGGGGGGGGGGGGTGATAGTCACAAAGGGGGTCATAAAGCTGTAGTATAGTGGGTGAGGAAACCAATATCTAAATTTAGGCCATTGTTTTTTTGTGTCAATAAGAAGTATCAATAAGAAGTACCATTCTTAGCTCAATACAATCACCTCAAGTAAACTGTACATTATTATTATTATTATTATTCAGGATTTATATAGCGCCAACAGTTTACGCAGCGCTTTACAATATAAAAGGGAGACAATACAGTTGGAATACAATAAAATACAAGAGGATTAAGAGGGCCCTGCTCAGAAGAGCTTACAATCTAATGGGGCAGGTGGTACAAAAGGTTGTAACTGTGGGGAATGAGCTGGTGGAAGTGGTAGGAGATTAGTTGGAGACGTGATAGGCTTTCCTGAAGAGATGAGTTTTCAGGGATCGCCTGAAGGTAGCAAGAGTAGGGGATAGCCGGACAGGCGGAGGTAGCGAGTTACAGAGGATGGGAGAGGCTCTGGAGAAATCCTGGAGACGAGCATGGGAGGAGGAGATGAGAGAGCTTGAAAGCAGGAGGTCATGAAATAGACGCTGTATTGTGTCTTCAAACAATTCCTTATATATATATATATATATATATATAATATATATATATATATATATATATATATATATAAATGTCTCTTCACAATCCACAAGTCACCTGGCTTTAGTTTATGAGATCCTTCCAAACTTTTAGGATAAAAAGATAAAATATAAACAAGTAATGCCGTGTACACACGAGCGGACTTTACGGCATACTTGGTCCGGCGGACCGGAGTCCGGCAGGCAATTCGATCGTGTGTGGGCTCCAGCGCACATTTTTTTTTTCTCAAAAGTTTGACAGACCTGGAAATGAAACATGTTTCAAATCTGTCCGACGGACTCGAGTCCGGTCGAAAAGTCCGCTCCTCTGTATGCTAGTCCGACTAACAAAGAAACGACGCTAGGGCAGCTATTGGCTACTGGCTATGAACTTCCTTGTTTTAGTCCGATCGTACGTCATCACGTACGAATCCGTCGGACTTTGGTTGATCGTGTGTAGGCAAGTCCATTCATTTGGAAAGTCCGTCGTAAAGTCCGTCGAAGAGTCCGCCGGACAAAGTCTGCCGTAAAGTCCGGTCATGTGTACGTGGCATTACACACTCCCAAACCAAATCCCATAGGGAGAGAGTCCAATGGCCCCTTAGAGGCTTCACAAACTATATGAAGATATTAGGGGCCATAGTTCTCTAGTTTCTGGCAATCCCCTTAGTGACTCTGGAAAGGAGAAGCTGCGCTATATAAAGATGCGGGTCAGCAATGCGTTGTGTGATCCAAAATATTGAAGTACAGTTCAAACATACGACACCCGGGTGAGCTATATTCTTAGCAGTGCCACCACCTAATAAAAACCACGCTTACCGGATAGCAAGCAAGGAAGAGCGGATGGCTATAGCCCAGCCAAGGCCTTTGCTTGTACGGAAGGAGCGTCCAGGCAGGGGTAGTCACTGAATTTGAGTGCGTGCTCCAATCCCTTTATGCCGTAGATAGCCCTTAGACCTCAATGATAGCAGGGTGATCGGGGTATGGAAGAGAAACAACCATAGTGTAATTTCGCTTAAATAGGGTTTATTTTAAAATACCATTGCACTTACATTTTAATTGCAGGTAAATCGCGCTAAAAAAACCCTAGCCGGCCGGCTACAATAGAACTTCCCGTCCTCCTAGGACAACAGTGTGGTGACGTCAGCACATATCCTCCTCCAGGCGCGTTTCGTCATAGGTTGACGTTGTCAATGGGGAACCCTTAGTTACTCTACTTTTTCCACTACGTGTTAGACAGTAGGGGTGTAAAATAAAACCTCTAGTAAGGACTCTCCCATAAAATGATTTCCTCTGTTACTCTCTGTAGGTTCTGCACTCTGTACTTACAAACTACTTCTGATAACACTTTTTAGTGGGGTCTTTGCAGGAGCATTTGCCAACTTCTGGCCATTCAGAAAACACGTCCATACAGAAGAATGCATGCTCGTAAGATCCTGACTTGGACATCTGGATATATGTTTTTGTAATCTCTGGAAGGGATGTTCAGCTTTTGGTAGCAGGTAAAACAAGAAGTGGTATGTTATAAAAACAACTGTGGAGAACCCTGGCTCTATCCCGCGCTCATTTACTAAGGCAGCCATAACTGCTTGTGACTGATGACACGGCCCATGTGTCAAGCTGGAGGGAAAAGAGTGGCTGGAAGACATAAAAGATCACCTTTTTCCAAAATCCTTTTTCATAAGAAGTTGCATCCCACTGTGGACCACTTGTTCTTCTCGTTCTGGGGACCTAAATATTTAATTATTAATCCCAGCTCTACTGGGCCAGAACTCGGGTGGAATCCGTAAGTGGCACACACCCAGCAAGTGTCCGTGGGGTCTGCAATGCAGCATCCATAGTCGCCTGGTCTGCTACCACGTGTGAGTTTTAATGTTAGTTTGGCTACCTCAGCAAGAACCCGGAAGGCTGAAAACAGCCAATCAATTAACTTAGCATGCTTGATTGGTTCACCTGCCAAAGTAAAAACCTTCTGGTCCTTCAAATGGAACCAAAAACTTGTACCACCCCAAAATCTCTCCAATTCTCTACTATCTACAGTATCTCACAAAAGTAAGTACACCCCTCACATTTTTGTAACTATTTTATTCTATCTTTTCATGTGACAACACTGAAGAAATGACACTTTGCTACAATGTAAAGTAGTGAGTGTACAGCTTGTATAACAGTGTAAATTTGCTGTCCCCTCAAAATAACTCAACACACAGCCATTATTTCAATCTTTAATGGAATTGTATAAAATCTTGAGAAGCAGAAATATTAAGACAGAAGTTTTTTATTCTGAACTAAGTGTCATCTTGATTACTTCATAGCGTGCATGCTTTAATATTAAATCTGATAAGGGGTAGATATAATAATATCGGACTTTTGTTCTGAACCCAAAACACAGCCATTAACGTCTAAACCGCTGGCAACAAAAGTGAGTACAGCCTAAGTGAAAATGTCCAAATTGGGCCCAATTAGCCATTTTCCCTCCCCGGTGTCACGTGACTCGTTAGTGTTACAAGGTCTCAGGTGTGAATGGGGAGCAGGTGTGTTAAATTTGGTGTTATCGCTCTCACTCTCTCATACTGGTCACTGGAAGGTCAACATGGCACCTCATGGCAAAGAACTCTCTGAGGATCTGAAAAAATAGAATTGTTACTCTACATAAAGATGGCCTAGGCTATAAGAAGATTGCCAAGATCCTTAAACTGATCTGCCGCACGGTGGCCAAGACCATACAGCGGTATAACAGGACAGGTTCCACTCAGAACAGGCCTTGCCATGGTCCACCAAAGAAGTTGAGGTCACGTGCTTAGCGTCATATCCAGAGGTTGTCTTTGGGAAATAGACGTATGAGTGCTGCCAGCATTGCTGCAGAGGTTGTAGGGGTGGGGGTCAGCCTGTCAGTGCTCAGACCATACGCCGCACACTGCATCAAATTGGTCTGCATGGCTGTCATCCCAGAGGGAAGCTTCTTCTAAAGATGATGCACAAGTAAGCCCGCAAACAGTTTGCTGAAGACAAGCAGACTAAGGACATGGATTACTGGAACCATGTCCTGTGGTCTGATGAGACCAAGATAAACGTATTTAGTTCAGATGGTGTAAAGCGTGTGTGGGGGCAACCAGGTGAGGAGGACAAAGACAAGTGTGTCTTGTCTACAGTCAAGCATGGTGGTGGGAGTGTCATGGTCTGGGGCTGTATGAGTGCTGCCGGCACTGGGGGGCTACAGATCATTGAGGGGACCATGAATGCCAACATGTACTGTGACATACTGAAGCAGAGCATTATCCCCTCCCTTCAGAGACTGGACCGCAGGGCAGTATTCCAACATGATAACCACCCCAAACACACCTCCAAGACCACCACTGCCTTGCTAAAGAAGCTGAGGGTAAAGGTGATGGACTGGCCAAGCATGTCTCCAGACCTAAACCCTATTGATCATCTGTGGGACATCCTCAAACGGAAGGTGGAGGAGCGCAAGGTCTCTAACATCCACCAGCTCCGTGATGTCGTCATGGAGGAGGGGAAGAGGACTCCAGGGGCAACCTGTGAAGCTCTGGTGATCTCCATGCCCAAGAGAGTTAAGGCAGTGCTGGAAAATAATGGTGGCCACACAAAATGGGCCCAATTTGGACATTTTCACTTAGGGGTGTACTCACTTTTGTTGCCAGCGGTTTAGACATTAATGGCTGTGTGTTGAGTTATTTTTAGGGGACAGCAAATTTACACTGTTATACAAGCTGTACACTCACTACTTTACATTGTAGCAAAGTGTCATTTCTTCAGTGTTGTCACATGAAAAGATAGAAGAAAAGATTTACAAAAATCTGAGGGGTGTACTTACTTTTGTGAGATACTGTATATACACCCAAATGAGTTACCTATAGAAATGTATTGCGCATATATTATGCAAAAATAAAAAATGCATGCAACACACATCCCCCTATTCCCCCTACACTATCCCTCCCTATATCCAATTTACCTCCCCTGGAAAACCCTCTCAAACCTCTTCCCAAGTATATTCCTAAAAAAAGTATACAGTCTTGCAGTGGGAGCCGAGATACCCCACCCCACACTAACCCCGTGACCTCCCTGTGAGACTACCTTCATGTGCATGCCAAAATGCCCATAAGACCAGCACCCCACCTTGGAACCACAGTGGGTGGTAAGGTTCGGGGTCATCCAGAGTCATGAGTACAAGAGACCCATCTGGTTAGTGTGTACAGATCATATCAGTAGGGCCGTCTTACCGAGCGGGCACACCTGGGCACAGCCCAGGGGCCCCAGATGCACATGGGCCCCCCCATCAGGGCCGGTCGGATCTAGAGCGAAGCTATTGGCAGTGCTAGGGTGGAATTGTATACTGCAGCCCTCAAATGGATCGGGAGCCGTTCTCCCAGTGATCACCCCGGTGGAAGAGAGCATGGAGGAGAGGAGAGCCACGGGATCACAGAGCGGTATAGCATGCTGTTACAGCTTACATTGAAATTGCCTTCACTCTGCTCACCGTCACACACAGCCCCGCCTCCTCCTAACCCCGCGCCTGTGATAGACAGAATGCAGGTCCAATGCTGGTATGTTCTTTGTATCACAGGTGCGGGGTCAGGAGGAGGCGGGGCTGTGTGTGACAGCGAGCAGAGCGGAGGCAATTTCATGTAAGCTGTAACAGCATGCTATACCGCTCTGTAATCCCGTGGCTCTCCTCTTCCTCCAGTCATGATCCAGTCCACCCCCCCTCTTCCTCCACCCTGGCGAGGCTGCAATGTTGGGCACAGTGAGGCTGCAAGGGGCTCAGTGAGTCTGCAATGGGGGCACAGTGAGTCTGCAATGAGGGCACAGTGAGGCTGCAAGGGGCACAGTGAGGCTGCAATGGGGGCACAGGGAGGCTGCAAGGGGCACAGTGAGGCTGCAATGTTGGGCACAGTGAGGTTGCAATGAGGGCACAGTGAGGCTGCAAGGGGCACAGCGAGGCTGAAATGGGGGCACAGTGAGGCTGCAAGGGGCACAGTGAGGCTGAAATGGGGGCACAGTGAGGCTGCAATGTTGGGCACAGTGAGGCTGCAAGAGGCACAGTGAAGCTGCAATGGGGGCACAGTGAGGCTGCAATGTTGGCACAGTGAGGCTGCAAGGGGCACAGTGAGGCTGCAATGGGGGCATGGTGAGGCTGCAAGGGGCACAATGAGGCTGCAATGTTGGGCACAGTGAGGCTGCAATGGTTGGCACAGTGAAGCTGCAATGGGGGCATAGTGAGGCTACAAGGGGCACAGTGAGGCTGCAATGTTGGGCACAGTGAGGCTGCGATGCTGGGCACGGTGAGGCTGCAATGTTGGCACAGTGAGGCTGCGATGTTGGGCACGGTGAGGCTGCAATGTTGGGCACAGTGGGGCTGCAATGTTGGCATAGTGAGGCTGCGATGTTGGGCACAGTGGGGAATTATACTTTAATTCTTGAGAGTAGGTGCGAAAATTGGGACAGGCTTGTAAGGGCCCCAGTGCATTACTTTGCCCAGGGGCCTATGATGCTGTTAAGTTGGCCCTGCATATCAGCTGCAGTAATATGCGGAGGGTTGGTTACTCTTGACAGGAGAGTGAACAGACCGGACAGACAGAACAAGAGAATTCCTGTTTTTTCACAATATTATTCCCATTCTGCTCAGATTTATTCAGGTTTTAAAAGACACTGGAGCTTCGGCGGCAAGGCAATATGGGGCGCAGGGGCGCTGCCCCTCTAATCTCCATGCAGGGCACCGAACGCATGGATTCCACTGCACTGGAGGATCCTTAGAGAGGCTTTTCCTGACATTGAGGAATTTAAATCCCCTCCTTTATCATCTTATAGAAGGGGTAGAACTATTAGGGACATGATTATCAAATCTTAATTCCAGAGTGATAAAGTGAAGGGAGTACCAAAACTTTTAGGTCCAAATAAGAAATGGTTCTTTCCCCTGCTTATCCCGTGTTCAGTGCTCCAGTATGATCAAAGGTACATCATATCCAAATCCCCATACAGGGAAAACTGTTGACATTTAGCCTAGGTTCACACATGTGCGATCTCAGACATCACATATGATTCGCACCGCAGGTGCCGATCGTGTGCAAGTTCAGATGTACAGTTGTATGGCTGAACTCGCATTGGATTTCCATGAAAATACTGCAGGGACTAGAATCGGATCGCCTTGGTGTTCTCACCCATGCCATCTGATTCATGTGCGAGTTGACAGTTCGCACTGCGATCCGTGAACCGATCTGGGGGTGTTATTAACAATGACACCCCCTAGTGGATCGCAGAGGGCAGTGTGCACTGCCTGCGGGAGAGATACAATGTGGGATCCAGAGCTGGAATTGTGCTGGTTAACGCGTCGCACATATGTGAACCTGGGCTAAACGATTCTACGAATGTCAGAGTACATATGTGCTTTATATGTCCATGTGGGCTATATTATGTGGGGGAGACCACTCAAAAAATGAAGGATAGGATATCTCAACACAAATCCCCTATTCGTTCCCCACAGTCGGAGTTACCAGTTGCTGAGCATTTTAACCGCCTAAAGACCGCCCACCATATATATATACTGCTGCAGGGTGGCTCTACTGCGTGAAACACTAATTCCTCCCAATGGCGTTCTATCAGGTCGAGGTCAGTCGGGTTCCTCCACCCCAAAACTCGCCAGTCAAGTTCCTCCACACCAAACTCCATCATCCATGTCTTTATGGACCTTGCTTTGTGCTCTGGTGCGCAGTCATGTTGGAACAGGAAGAGGACATCCCCAAACTGTTCCCACAAAGGTGGGAGCATAAAACTGTCCAAAAAGTCTTGGTGTGCTTAAGAGTTCTCTTCACTGGAACTGAGGGGCCAAGCCCAACCCCTGAAAAACAACCCCCCCACACCATAATCCCCCCTCCACCAAATGATTTGGACCAGTACACAAAGCAAGGTCCATAAAGACATGGATTGGCAAGTTTGGGGTGGAGGAACTTGACTGGCCTGCACAGAGTCCTGACCTCAACCTGATAGAACACCTTTTGGGATGAATTAGAGTGGAGACTGCGAGCCAGGCCTTCTCATCCAACATCAGCGCCTGACATCAGAAATGCTCTTCTGGAAGAATGGTCAAACATTCCCATAGACACACTCCTAAACCTTGTGGCCTTCCCAGCCTTCCAAAAGCTATTATAGCTGCAAAGGGCGGAGCCAACTCAATATTGAACCCAACGGACTAAGACTGGGATGTCATTGAATTTCATGTGTGTGTAAAGGCATGCGTCACAATACTTTTGGTAATGTAGTGTGTGTATATATATATATATATATATATATATATATATATATATATATATATATATATATATATATACAGTGCCTTGCGAAAGTATTTGGCCCCCTTGAACTTTTCAACCTTTTGCCACATTTCAGGCTTCAAACATAAAGATATAAAATTTTTATTTTTTGTGAAGAATCACCAACAAGTGGGACACAATTGTGAAGTGGAACGAAATCTATTGGATTGTTGAAATTTTTTTAACTAATACAAAAATGAAAAGTGGGGCGTGCAAAATGATTCGGCCCCCTTGCGTTAATACTTTGTAGAGCCACCTTTTGCTGCGATTACAGCTGCAAGTCGCTTGGGGTATGTCTCTATCAGTTTTGCACATCGAGAGACTGAAATTCTTGCCCATTCTTCCTTGCAAAACAGCTCGAGCTCAGTGAGGTTGGATGGAGAGCGTTTGTGAACAGCAGTTTTCAGCTCTTTCCACAGATTCTCGATTGGATTCAGGTCTGGACTTTGACTTGGCCATTCTAACACCTGGATCCTTTTTATTTGTGAACCATTCCTTTGTAGATTTTGCTGTATGTTTGGGATCATTGTCTTGTTGGAAGATAAATCTCCGTCCCAGTTTCAGGTCTTTTGCAGACTCCAACAGGTTTTCATCCAGAATGGTCCTGTATTTGGCTGCATCCATCTTCCCCTCAATTTTAACCATCTTCCCTGTCCCTGCTGAAGAAAAGCAGGCCCAAACCATGATGCTGCCACCACCATGTTTCACAGTGGGGATGGTGTGTTGAGTATGATGAGCTGTGTTGCTTTTACGCCAAACATATCGTTTTGCATTGTGGCCAAAAAGTTGGATTTTGGTTTCATCGGACCAGAGCACCTTCTTCCACATGTTTGGTGTGTCTCCCAGGTGGCTTGTGGCAAACTTTAGACAAGACTTTTTATGGATATCTTTGAGAAATGGCTTTCTTCTTGCCACTCTTCCATAAAGGGCAGATTTGTGCAGTGTACGACTGATTGTTGTCCTATGGACAGACTCTCCCACCTCAGCTGTAGTTCTCTGCAGTTCATCCAGAGTGATCATGGGCCTCTTGGCTGCATCTCTGATCAGTCTTCTCCTTGTCTGAGCTGAAAGTTTAGAGGGACAGCCAGGTCTTGGTAGATTTGCAGTGGTCTGATACTCCTTCCATTTCAAAATGATCGCTTGCACAGTGCTCCTTGGGATGTTTAAAGCTTGAGAAATCTTTTTGTATCCAAATCCGGCTTTAAACTTCTCCACAACAGTATTACGGACCTGCCTGGTGTGTTCCTTGGTCTTCATGATGCTCTCTGCGCTTTCAACAGAACCCTGAGACTATCACAGAGCAGGTGCATTTATACAGAGACTTGATTACACACAGGGGGATTCTATTTATCACCATCAGTCATTTAGGACAACATTGGATCATTCAGAGATCCTCGCTGAACTTCTGGAGTGAGTTTGAGGCACTGAAAGTAAAGGGGCCGAATAATTTTGCACGCACCACTTTTCAGTTTTTTATTTGCTAAAAAAGTTTAAAATATCCAATAGATTTCGTTCCACTTCACAATTGTGTCCCACTTGTTGGTGATTCTTCACAAAAAATTAAAATTTTATATCTTTATGTTTGAAGCCTGAAATGTGGCAAAATGTTGAAAAGTTCAAGGGGGCCGAATACTTTTGCAAGGCACTGTATATACACACACACACACATACATACTTAGTATTTTTTAGCCCTGATGAAGGAGGACTGCTTTGGCCCTCCAAACGCATTGGCAGTATATGGTGAGCGAGTTTAGGGAAGGGGTATCTGTACTGAGGGTTCTTTACCTGGGTGGGGGATGGGGAGTATCTGTACTGAGGAATCCACACCTAGGGGAAGGGGGAAAGGTGAGTCTTTGCTAAAGGATCTGTACTTGGGTGAGGTATAGGGGAGTCTGTACTGAGGGTTCTGTACTGGGGAAGGGGGATTTAGGAATATTAAGGAGGTCAGTCTGTACTGAGGGGTCTTTTTTGGTGGGAGTCTGTACTGAAGGGTCTGTGCTGCGGAATCTGAGCTGGGGGGTGCATCTATACTGAGGTATCTGTACTGGGGGGGTTATGATCAGTGCTGTGGACTTTGTGCTGAGGGGGGACCATCTGTACCGGGGGGGTCGGTCTGTACTGGGGGAAGTCCATCTGTACTGAGGGGTCTGTACTGGGGGAAGTCCATCTGTACTGAGGGGTCTGTACTAGGGGAAGTCCATCTGTACTGAGGGGCAGGGGCGGACTGATAACTCATGGGGCCCCCGGGCAATGGGAGATTATGGGGCCCCCAGGCAATCAGAGATTATGGGGCCACACAGTATACACACACACAGTATACAATCACACAGTATACACATACATGTACACACAGTATACACAGACAGATGTAAAAAAAAACACAGATTTATACATACTGTCCCTGGTTTTACTGAGGCTGGCAACCCTGATGGGGCCCCCTAGTGGCCCAGGGCCCTCGGGCAGTGCCCGAGTTGCTCAATGGTCAGTCCGCCCCTGCTGAGGGGTCTATACTGGGGGAAGTCCATCTATACTGAGGGGTCTGTACTGGGGGGAAGTCCATCTGTACTGAGGGGTCTGTACTGGGGGAAGTCCATCTGTACTGAGGGGTCTGTACTGGGGGAAGTCCATCTGTACTGAGGGGTCTGTACTGGGGGAAGTCCATCTGTACTGAGGGGTCTGTACTGGGGGAAGTCCATCTGTACTGAGGGGTCTGTACTGGGGGAAGTCCATCTGTACTGAGGGGTCGGTCTGTACTGAGGGGTCTGTACTGGGGGAAGTCCATCTGTACTGAGGGGTTTGTACTGGGGGAAGTCCATCTGTACTGAGGGGTTTGTACTGGGGGAAGTCTATCTGTATTGAGCGGTCGGTCTGAGCTGAGGGGTCTGTATTTGGGGAAGTCCATCTGTACTGAGGGGTCTGTACTGGGGGAAGTCCATCTGTACTGAGGGGTCTGTACTGGGAAAATCCATCTGCACTGAGGGGTCTGTACTGGGGGAAGTCCATCTGTACTGAGGGGTCTGTACTGGGAGAAGTCCATCTGTACTGAGGGGTCTGTACTGGGAGAAGTCCATCTGTACTGAGTGGTCAGTCTGAGTTGAGGGGTCTGTACTGAGGGAAGTCCATCTGTACTGAGGGGTCGGTCTGTGCTGAGGTGTCTGTACTGAGGGGTCGGTCTGTGCTGAGGTGTCTGTACTGAGGGGTCGGTCTGTGCTGAGGGGTCTGTACTGGGGGAAGTCCATCTGTACTGAGGGGTCTGTACTGGGGGATGCCCATCTGTACTGAGGGGTCTGTACTGGGAGAAGTCCATCTGTACTGAGGGGTCTGTACTGGGGGAAGTCCATCTGTAATGAGGGGTTTGTACTGGGGGAAGTCCATCTGTACTGAGGGGTCTGTACTGGGGGAAGTCCATCTGTACTGAGGGGTCGGTCTGAGCTGAGGGGTCTGTACTGGGGGAAGTCCATTTGTTTTGAGCGGTCGGTCTGAGCTGAGGGGTCTGTGCTGGGGGAAGTCCATCTGTACTGAGGGGTCTGTACTGGGAGAAGTCCATTTGTTTTGAGCAGTCGGTCTGTACTGAGGGGTCTGTACTGGGGGAAGTACATCTGTACTGAGGGGTCTGTACTGGGGGAAGTCCATGTGTACTAAGGGGTCTGTACTGGGGGAAGTCCATCTGTACTGAGTGGTCGGTCTGAGTTGAGGGGTCTGTACTGAGGGAAGTCCATCTGTACTGAGGGGTCTGTACTGGGAGAAGTCCATCTGTACTGAGGGGTCTGTACTGGTAGAAGTCCATCTGTACTGAGGGGTCTGTA
Organism: Lithobates septentrionalis; assembly: GCA_037952835.1. NCBI lineage: Eukaryota > Metazoa > Chordata > Amphibia > Anura > Ranidae > Lithobates > Lithobates septentrionalis. The sequence goes on along the minus strand of JBBDGP010003344.1, from coordinate 557,866 downwards.
CTGGTAGAAGTCCATCTGTACTGAGGGGTCTGTACTGGGGGAAGTCCATCTGTACTGAGGGGTTTGTACTGGGGGAAGTCCATCTGTACTGAGGGGTCGGTCTGAGCTGAGGGGTCTGTACTAGGGGAAGTCCATCTGTACTGAGGGGTCTGTACTGGGCGAAGTCCATCTGTTTTGAGCGGTCGGTCTGAGCTGAGGGGTCTGTACTGGTAGAAGTCCATCTGTACTGAGGGGTCTGTACTGGGGGAAGTCCATCTGTACTGAGGGGTCTGTACTGGGGGAAGTCCATCTGTACTGAGGGGTCGGTCTGAGCTTAGGGATCTGTGCTGGGGGAAGTACATCTGTACTGAGTGGTCGGTCTGAGTTGAGGGGTCTGTACTGAGGGAAGTCCATCTGTACTGAGGGAAGTCCATCTGTACTGAGGGGTCTGTACTGGGGGAAGTCCATCTATACTGAAGGGTCTGTACTGGTAGAAGTCCATCTGTACTGAGGGGTCTGTACTGGGGGAAGTCCATCTGTACTGAGGGGTCTGTACTGGGGGAAGTCCATCTGTACTGAGGGGGTTGTACTGGGGGAAGTCCATCTATACTGAGTGGTCGGTCTGAGTTGAGGGGTCTGTACTGAGGGAAGTCCATCTGTACTGAGGGGTCTGTACTGGTAGAAGTCCATCTGTACTGAGGGGTCTGTACTGGTAGAAGTCCATCTGTACTGAGGGGTCTGTACTGGTAGAAGTCCATCTGTACTGAGGGGTCTGTACTGGGAGAAGTCCATCTGTACTGAGGGGTCTGTACTGGTAGAAGTCCATCTGTACTGAGGGGTCTGTACTGGTAGAAGTCCATCTGTACTGAGGGGTCTGTACTGGTAGAAGTCCATCTGTACTGAGGGGTCTGTGCTGGGGGAAGTCCATCTGTACTGAGGGGTCGGTCTGAGCTGAGGGGTCTGTACTGGGAGAAGTCCATCTGTTTTGAGCGGTCGGTCTGAGCTGAGGGGTCTGTGCTGGGGGAAGTCCATCTGTACTGAGGGGTCTGTACTGGGGGAAGTCCATCTGTACTGAGGGGTCTGTACTGGGGGAAGTCCATCTGTACTGAGGGGTCGGTCTGAGCTGAGGGATCTGTGCTGGGGGAAGTACATCTGTATTGAGTTGTCGGTCTGAGTTGAGGGGTCTGTACTGAGGGAAGTCCATCTATACTGAGGGGTCTGTACTGGGGGAAGTCCATCTGTACTGAGGGGTCTGTACTGGGGGAAGTCCATCTGTACTGAGGGGTCTGTACTGGGGGAAGTCCATCTGTACTGAGGGGTCGGTCTGTACTGAGGGGTCTGTACTGGGGGAAGTCCATCTGTACTGAGGGGTTTGATCTGTAGGTTCTGGTTTGGCTTAACTATACCCCCTTAACCCCTCCCACTGTTGGCACAATTTGAATACACTCACAACTCAACTCAGTGATCTGTGCGATGCTTTATTTCTTTGCACTTTTTTTTTAAGGAGGGGTACAAAAATGACTGGACCCAGGTTCCAGGTGTGCTGGGTACACCGATGGCTTCCTGGAGCATTATAATAACTGAATACTATGTGTGGCCCTTTGATGATGTCAGGGGTCATACTTGAGGCCCCCCCAGTATTACTCTCCACCAGAATCAAAGGAAACAAAGGAAACAAGTGAAGAAAATGTTTATTTCCAGGAAGAATACCTTTTTTTGTATAAGACACAGATCAATAATTTTATTAAATGCACTTAGAGTGGATCTGGGATGGTACGGCCGTTCCCTCCTGGCATTTTCGTACTGTCCCTGAGTAATCAGCAGTGGAAAAACATCGGTTTTAGCAGCTTTTAGTTAAGTCTCTGACCCTTGACTGAGAGCTGCTAGAAGTGTTTTTGTTTCTGGGTGCTGCCCATAGTTATTAAGAAAGGTAGCGTTCTGAATCTTAGTGTAATATTAGTCTGGACATTGGCAATATCTATAAAGAGGGAAAAAATGGGGAAACCGCAAGTTTGGGAAAGACCCTTATGTGGATATTATTGATATAAATATTATATAATAAAATATGTTTTAATAATAATAAATATATATATATATATATATATATATTATTATTATTATTATTATTATTATAATTGTTATATATATTTTTAATGAAATAAAATATATTATTATTATTATTAGTATTATTATTATTATTATTATTATAATTGTTATATATATGTTTAATGAAATAAAATATATTATTATTATTATTATTATTATTATTATTATTATTATTATTATTATTAATATTTTATCATAATATATATAATTATATAAACAGATGTCCTAGTATGGAGCCCATTGACATGACAGAGAATACACAACACTGCGTTGATCCCTTTAGGACATTAGGAGGGGTCATTATTCAAACTAAACAATGATCCAAACAATACGTTAGCAAACTGCTAAATATCCAAATATTCTTTTCTGAACGACAGGTTCTCTTTACCATTATACAATTTTTTTTAATCACTGAATTTTAACAGAACAGTCAACATTAGAAAATAAGTCAAATCAATGAAAATTGAACTAGTTCCAATTTTTTATTTATTTTTTTGGGGGGGAGGGGGGACTTCTTGGTCAACAATCCTATGTTGCAGCACTGAGGTCCTGGGTTTAAAGTATAGCTACACTCTAACTTAAACATTCCCTATCCTGTCCCCATCTAGTATTTTGGTAGTTATTTTTTTAAATATATTTCTCCATACTTAGTACACTTTGGCTACTTCCAAGTTTCTGCACCTGTGCTGTATTTGTAGGTGGATGTTCCCCCTCCGGTGAGGCTGATGTCCCATGATGCCTTGTGCTGCCCGTGAATTCCGAATTGTAAGCACTGGTGCGCTGACCCCAGCATTGCTGCTCAGGAAGCGTTGTCGCCTCGGGACCAGAACTTTGGAAACTGGTGGGATTGATCGGGCACAAGAGATGAAAACGCAAAACCACTGGAGTGGAGAATAAATTACTATTTTATTAATTGTTTAATAATTGTTTTTTCAGTTACACCTTAAATCCCAGTTACTTTGCCAAAAATCCTATTTGTGCTTCCTACCACCTTATAAGAAAAATGACTTACTAAATTGCCACGAACATGACTGCGGTACTTCTATAGACTCTGCAAAGCACTACGTTATATGTCAGCTCTATAAATTAGGAATTAATAAATACATGTATTCTATAGAGACAAGCATGCAAAAATCTGACAAATCCTTCTTGAAGGGGACTAAATGTAGAAAGAAAAAAAAAATATTGTGCCAATGTATTCATATTTTGCACAATTTTTGCAAAAAAGAATTGTTTTTAATAGGTGTGAAATGCTATTTTCTGATATTTATTTATTTTGAAACATTTTTATTTATTTAAAACAACTAAATGTGTTTATTTATTTATTCATTCTATGTATTTTAATTATTTGCTTTTCTTGTTTATTTGATTTATTTGTTTTACTTCTTTATGTCTGATATTTATTTATTTATTTGATTTAATGTATGTGTTTATTTATTTATTTATTTATTTATTTATTTATTTATTTATTTATATGTCCTATTGGTTGAAGTAGGTGTCTTATTTTTTCAGCCTAACTAAAAAAGTTGTCTTTCCCAGGATGGATCTAACATCTATCTGGTGGTTCCTCTTTGTTCCAATGGAATCAAATAAATAATTTTGGATTTTTTCTGGCTCAGTTTTATATAGATTACTTCATATAGATGACCTCTGGCCTTTGAGAGGCACCTCCCCCCCCCCCTCCTAGTTTTGTGGAGAGCAGTCAAACCTAAGCTATTGGGATGAAGGACTTCTATCTGAATTGGTTAACCCCTTCGTGCCTTAAGCCTGGTACACACTAATAGTTTTTTTTTCTAGGGTTAGAGGAGAGATCTGGGGTCTTATTGACCACAGATGTCTCCGTAAAGAGGACCTGTCATGCCTCATTCCTATTACAAGGGATGTTTACAGTTCTTGTAATAGAAATAAAAGTGATTCAATAAAAATGAAAGGGACCGTGTAAAATTTAAAAAATTTCAACAAAATAAATTGAAAAAAAAAAAAATTCTCTTGTTAATAGAGCTACCCCCCTTTTTTACTTGCCAATGATAATGTTTCCTTTATGTAAGCTTCATGTTTGTCTTAATGTTTTAAAGTGTCCCATCCCCTCTACTTGCATGCAGAAGGAAGCACATTTATAAGTTGCGCACGCTTATGTAAACAGCGTTCGCACCACACGTGAGATATCACAGTGAATATTAGTGCGAGAGCAAAAATTCTAGCACTAGACTTTCTCTCTAACTCTAAACTGGTAACCTGTAAAAAAAATGTAAATCCTCACCTATGGAGATTTTTAAGTATCATAGCTTGGCGCCATTTTCCACATGCGTGCGCAAGTATAAAAAGTGTGGCATGTTAGGTATCTATTTATTTGATACATCATCTTTTATATTTTACCAAAATAAATTGAGTTATGTATTGTGGGTTTTTTTGTTTTTTTCTTGCATTTAAATTCATTAAAGTGTATTTCTTTCAAAAAAATTGCATTTGAAAAAATTGTGGCTCTAATAAAAGGGTATTTGTAATCTTTACCCTATTTTACCACAAAAAAAATGTGGTTATATATTGTGTTTTTATGCTTTAAAATTAAATAAAGTGTATTTTTTCCAAAAAATTACATTTGATGAATTGTGGCTCTAATAAATGGATATTTATAATCTTCGCTATACTTTACTAAAAAAAATATAGTTATATATTGTGTTTTTATGCTTTAAGTGTATTTTTTTTTCAGATTAAAATTAATTAAAGTGTATATTTTTTCCACAAAAAATGTGTTTGAAAAATTGTGGCCCTAATAAAAGGATATTTGTAATCTTTACCGTATTTTATCAAAAAAATGTGGTTATATATTGTGTTTTTATGCTTTAAAATTCATTAAATTGTATTTTTTCCCAAAAAATTGTGTTTGTTGAATTGTGGGGCTAATAAATGGATATTTGTAATCTTTGCTATATTTTACCAAAAAATTGTGGTTATATATTGTGTTTTTATGCTTTAAGTATATTTTTTTCACATTCAAAAATTATTAAAGTGTATTTTTTCCACAAAAAAATGCGTTTGAAAAATTGTGGCTCTAATGCCACGTACACACGGCCGGACTTGCCAACGGGCTAAACTCCATTGGCATTTCCGACGGAAAGATTTAGAACATGTTCAATATCTGAGTCCGTCGTAAATGCCGACAGAAAAAGTCCAATGGGGCATACACACGGTCAGAATGTCCGACCCAAAGCTCCCATCTGACTTTTTCTGTCGGGAAGTCCGGCCGTGTGTGCGCGGCATAATAACAAGATTATTTGTAATCTTTACTAAAAAATGTGGTTATATATTGTGTTTTTATGCTTTAAAATTCAATAAAGTGTATTTTTTCCCAAAAAAAATGCGTTTGATGAATCGTGGGTCTAATAAATGGATATTTGTAATCTTTACTATATTTTACCAAAAAAATGTTGTTATATATTGTGTTTGTATGCTTTAAGTGTATTTTTTTGCATTCAAATTCATTAAAGTGTATTTTTTCCAAAAAAGATTGCGTTTGAAAAATTGCTGTGCAAATACCATATGACATAAAAAAATTCCAACCAAGCTATTTTATTGTCTAGGGTCTCTGCTTTAAAAAAAATATATATTATGTTGGGGGTTCTGAGTAATTTTCTAGCAAAAAAATAAATAAAATTAAAAGATGATTTTTTTATTTGTATGAGAGAAATGTCAGAACTGGCCAGAGTGGGAAGTAAGGGTAGACCTGGATTGTACTAAAAACCCAACAAGAGTTCTAACCCTTCCCCGATCCATCCTTAAAAAAGGTTTTGGCTTGAAATAAACTTTAACACACATTTAGTAATAATATTGTCTACAGAACATCAGATCTTAGAACACAAAACTTCAGATACAGCTTTTACATCTGAGAAAATATAAAATAGCAAATGCAGATTCCTATTTCTTAATCGAGATGTTGCGCAACAAAACATGCGGAGGTAGAAGAGGCAACACTTTCAATTATAGAGCAAATTTATACATTGTATCTATGTAGACAAAGTGCAAACTATTCAACTTCTAGCAAGAAGAAGGAACACCATCTGCTATGACCTACACGGCACAGATTGCACAGATTACATCTTTATAAAAAGTTCTAGAAGTGTGCAATGAAGACTTCATCATGGTCTACACCAACAACTGAGGTCACCAAACGTGGAGGAGCAGAGCCCTAGAGGCCGAAGAAAAGCATTTGTGTCTGGTTACTGAAGCGGTCTGTTTGCTAACATTTTACAAAAAGAAAAACTAGAATCTTGTTATCAACAAGGAAATGAATGGCGTTATAAAAAACGTTTTGTTTGTTTGTTTTTAAAAGTTGAAAAAAAAAATCTTCAGTTTCTCTGATGATCTCTTAGATGATGCCAAACTGTGCCAGCTCATGTAGCTCTAAGTGGCTGAATGCCTCCCAAGGACAGATGACAGTAATGTCTGCAAAAGAGAAAACATTCTTTTTATAGAATTATATAACACTTTTGTGCTTTTTTTCCTTATGCATATTGTATTATAATTATTAACATTTATGTAAGTCATGCAATCATATAACATGTTACACCCTAAATATGGGTGGGGCTTTAGTATCACTAAAGAGATTTTAAATAAGGAGACTGGGTGGATTTATGATTTGAGGACTTTATAACCAAATGGTTTAAACACTGATGTTGATTTACATTGCTTTATCTCCAGCTTTTGAATCTGCTCTGTGCCTCATTCTTGGCATGGGAGTTTGTAAAGCTTGGTTTGGGTATTTGTAATCTTTACTCTAGTTTTTTATTATTGTTATTATCATTAATTCTCAACATTTAAAAATGAATAAATGAAAAAAGAAATATAAAATAAACGACAAGAAAGAAAATTGCTCAAAAAAAAAAAAAAACTGGGGTTTTAAGATGCCAGTCAAAAATATTCCAACAGAATAAAATTCATAAACTTGATTCATTCATAATAAATTGTAAAATTTCTTCAAGATAAACGCTATTCATTCACAATTCTTGATCAGAATATCCACACTTGAAATTACTGTAGACATTTCAAGTGTGGATATTCTGATCAAGAATTGTCAATGAATAATGTTTGTATTTTTTCTTGGAATTTTTTTATGAATACATAAAAGTTATGAATTTTATTCTGTTGTAATATTTATGACTGACACCTTGAAAATCACAGTTCTTTGAGCAACTTTCTTTCTTCTGGAATATTTATCTGGGGGTATGGTGCCTTGAGCTCTCCTCTGACCTGTATTCTTGTGTAATAAAATAAAATAAATAAATAGATATTTGTAATCTTTATGCTAGGTTTTTTTATATTATTATATTTTTTATATTCTTCTTCTTATTATTATTATTATTATTATTATTATTATTATTATTATTTCAAAATACAAAAATGAATAAATCAAAGAAAATTAAAAAAAGTCAAATAAAAATATAATAAAGTAAAATAAAAAATGAAATAAAAAAAATATAAAATAAAATGATGATGTGCCTCTCAATTTCTCAATAAAAGGCTATAATTAATTGTGTGCATGCAACATTTTGTGATTTTCTCATGTTCCTTGTTTTAACACATGTGCAGTGATCTATTTCCATTTTTGTCTGCTGCCACCATAATAGAAGATGTCTCACATGCAATCAAGGCTTTTTCAGTATACGCATTGTCTACTCCAACATGGCAGAAGCAGACACAGGTGTTGTACAGAACAAGTTTTTGTTGCATTTGATGTTGCATTTGATAATTTTTTTGTGTGTTTTCTTTTTGTGGCCACTTACAGTGTAACTGCATAATCATTTTTTATCCCTTGAATCAGTTAAGAGCGGAGAACAGAATGCCAATAATATTGTTTTCAATATTAATTTTAAGCTGATATTTATGTATTTATTATTTAAATATTAAATAGGGAGAACAGCAGTGAGTAAACAAAAGTAAATGAAAGAGAAGGTATAAAAGAAGTCCTAAAACCAAAGTATACAAATTGTTCTTTTCCAGAAACATCCCATGGATCATTAGGAAAAAAAAAAAAACAACATTCATAAGGCAATCATAATATTAAATAAATTATAATGAAGCTCTATGGAGCAATATGTTACCATTGCCAAATCACCGGATTGCAGTGAAGCTCCAGTGTTTTAAATTAAAAAAATGTTATATGTGAGTATATATATATATATATATATATATATATATATATATATATATATATATAATTTTTATATTAACATTAACATTTGTTTTGTTAAGGGTTGCGTGGAGACACCTTAATGTGATCATTTTTGCAGAGCTCCAAGGTCATTTGAATTCTGATTTACTGATATACTTATCTATGATGGAAACCCACCTCCTCCAAATTCATTATGTTTAAGGTTTTTGATCAAATGCACTTATTAAATTCAAAAAGAGATATGATCACAAGTATGGCGTACCTGTTCCAAGTCCCTCCATTCCAGGTATGTCGTCACCAAATCTAAAAAAAAAAATATATACAGATGTAGAAATGTTTATTTTTGTATTATTCATTTAATAATGATGATGACAATATTATTTGTTATTATTATTTTTTATGTATTTATTATTATTTATTTTTTATAAACACTGGTGGGAGTGTTAGTTTCTAAAATAGAAAATGACAGGCTTCAAATTTATGGCCCGGGTCCTTCCAAGATATCTTTTTTTGTAGACTACTCGAATAAAAATATTCATTGCTAAAGTTTGATTACTTGTTTCTCCTACATCCATATAAACTGCTTTATTAAAATTAAATTAAATTAATTAAATTAAAATAATGTTTACAGTTCCAAATAAGCAAATATAAATTATCACATGCCTTGAGGCGCCATGTCTATGTGTATACCATATCTATATACTGGTTGGGAGTCATTACTGCAACAAGTGGAAATTGTGGCTGAAAAGATCACAGATCAGAATCCATTCAGATACTTTGTATCACTTCCTGGATGCTACTTATTAGAACAAAATTATCACAATACTTGAAAACAATAACATTTGGAACTTGTGTTGAATAGCAAGGCGAGGAGATTTGTATGGAAACATTCAAAATGAACAGTCGACTTACTGAAGGACTAATGTTTTACATCACAAAATATATATATATATATATATATATATATATATATATATATATATATATATATATTTTGTGATGTAAAACATTAGTCCTTCAGTATATATATATTTATATATATATATTTTTTTTTTTTTAAATACTTACGTTAACTAAAATAATAAACTTAAATATGAATAATTTCAAATACTAAACTGACTTAATTATAACTAGACACGTTCAGCTCAATTTGGTAAGAATTTCCGAATTACAATAGTAACAAATTTACCTGCAACCAAAATAAAGAAATGTAATTCGGCCGAAATTCTAATCAAATTTGATAAAATTTGAAAAATAATAACAAAATAGAATAGAAAATAAAGGAATAGAAAAGAGTAGAAAAGAATAGAATAGAGTAGAATAGAACAGAATAGAATAGAAAAAAAGAATAGAATAAAATAAAATATACTAGAATAGAAAATAAAGGGATATTAAACAATAGAATAGTTTAGAATAGAAAATAATAGAATAAAATAGAGTAAAACAGAACTAAATATTATAAAATAGAAAAGAATGAAATAAAAAGACAGAAATTAAAGAAATATAAAAGAATAGAATAGAGTAAAACAGAACATAAAAGATTAGAATAAGCTATAAAACAATAGAAAATAGAGCAATATAATATTAAAGAATAGAATAGAAAAATAAAAGAATAGAAGAGAAAAGAAAAGAATAGAAAAAACAATAGAACTGAATAGATTAGATTAAAATAGAAAAGAATAAAAAAAGAAAAGAAAAGAAAATAGAAAATAACCATCTTTTCAAAATCTGACTTTCAAATCGAATAAATTCAAATTTGAATTGAATAGATTAGAATAGAATAAAGTATAATATAATATAAAATAAAGGAATAGAATATAAAAGAGTGGAATAAAAAAAAGAAAAGAAAATAATAGAATAAAATATAATAAAAAGTATAAAACCGTCTTCCGAAATTAAACATTTTGAATAAAATCAAATTTGAATAGAATAGAGTAAAACAGAAAATAAAAGAATAGAATATAATACAATAGAAAATAATAGAATAGAATAGAAAATAAAAGAATAGAAGAGAAAAGAATAGAAAAAAAAATAGAACAGAATAGATTAGAATAGAAAAGGATAAAAAATAGAATAGAAAGAATAGAATAAAATAACCATCTTCCGAAATCTGAATTTCGAATAGAATAAATTCTAGAATTTAATAGATTAGAATAGAATAAAATATAATATAAAATAAAGGGATAGAATATAGAAAAATAGAATAAAAGAATAGAACAGAAAAGAAAAGAATAGAATAAAATGAAATATAATAAAAAGAATAAAACTGTCTTCTGAAATGTAAATTTCAAATAAAATAAAATCAAATTTGAATAAAATAGAATGGAAAATAAATAATAAATAATAGAATAAAATTAAATTAAATAGAAAGAACGTAACCATCTTCCTAAATTTGAATATTGAATAGAGTAAATTTGAATGCGAATTAGAATTTGATTAGAATCCGAGGTCAGTCAAATTAAATTCAATTTGGCTGAACTCGAAAAATTTGACTAGAATTTGAAAGCGAATAAATTAAATACCAAAAGCGAATCAAACAAATCTAAATAAGATTTTTTTTTTTAAATGAATCAAAATGAAACAAAACAATTTTTTTTTTTTTTAAGGAAAATTTTGAAGCTGTCCATTTACCCTCTGACACCCTTCTTCGGCGGCTTGCTCTTGAACTGACGTGTCTGTCTCTGCTTGAATTTTGGAGGTCCCTTGCGAGGTGTGGTGGGTCCACCTTGGACATTACCGGGAGCCAGGGCGCTGGTGGCGGGTGAGCTGGAGTTCATAGTCACCAATAGCGGGTTCCACTCTCAGACGGCTGGATCTAAAGAAAATCCATTGTGTGTTATCATTTGTACTAAAGATGTGATAAAGATAAATGTTGAAGAATGGGGCAGCGTTGGATAAATAGAATAATAATAGCCATTAAATAAAGAGTTTACTGTCCCTTTTTTGTAATCTCTGGTATGTAACTGGTGGTTGCAATCTTGTATTTATCAGATGTTAAAATGTATCTACACAGTTTGTTTTTTTGGGTTTTTTTAGAGCAGAGAAGGTCACAAATCCCTGTTTTTTATTTTTGGCCCATTTGTAACAAAAACTTCTAACCCTTCCCCACTTTATCCAAAATTTTAAAAAATGTTGGCGTGACATGAGGGCATCATAAATGACAATCATATGGCAAATCTAAACGCTATGGAGCTCTAAGGTAAGACAATTAATGCCGGCTATAGACTTAGAATTTTGTTCGAAAATGTTCCTTTTAACCACTTGCCAACCATATAACTTACATATACGGCGGCAAGGCAGCTCTGCTGCGCAGGATCACGTACCTAGTACAAGATCCCGCACTTCTGGGTCTGGGGTGCACATGTGCGCCACTGGTGACCAACTCTCACCGTGGTTCTACACAGCGGAAACTGATCTGCGGGTACCGCAAACTCGATGTCCAACGGCACATCGAGTTTGCGATCATTAGACAAGGGGCGGCCCGTCCGTTGTGGGCGCATGCTCAGAATAAATAAAGAGATGAAAGCTATTGGCTACTGCCCCGTTTATAGTCCCGACGTACGTGTTTTACGTCACCGCGTTCAGAATGATCGGATTTTCCGACAACTTTGTGTGACCGTGTGTATGCAAGACAAGTTTGAGCCAACATCCGTCGGAAAAAAATCCATGGATTTTGTTGTCGAAATGTCCGATCAATGTCCGACCGTGCGTACGGGGCATTAAGGTTCGGCCTCATATTATATGGTTTTGGTAAATCTGAAGACAAAAATCAGCAGAAAATCGAATAGTGTGTATGGGGTCTAAGAGTAATATTCTGAACATCAGTGTAAGGGGCATTCCTCCATCAAGGATCCTCCTTCCTACCAACCACCGATGTAAGGAGAATTTCTTTGGATCACTCATTTAAGGAACATTCTTCCCACTGATCATCAACGTAAGGAACATTCTTCTCACTGATCACCAATGTAAGAAACATTCTTCTCACTGATCACCAATGTAAGGAACATTCTTCCCACTGATCACCAATAGGGATGAGCCGAACACCCCCCTGTTCGGTTCGCACCAGAACATGCGAACAGGAAAAAAATTCGTTCGAACACGTGAACACCGTTAAAGTCTATGGGACACGAACATGAATAATCAAAAGTGCTAATTTTAAAGGCTAATATGCAATTTATTGTCAATAAAAGTGTTTGGGGACCTGGGTCCTGCCCCAGGAGACATGAATCAATGCAAAAAAAAGTTTTAAAAACGGCCGTTTTTTCAGGAGCAGTGATTTTAATAATGCTTAAAGTCAAACAATAAAAGTGTAATATCCCTTTAAATTTCATACCTGGGGGGTGTCTATAGTATGCCTGTAAAGGGGCGCATGTTTCCCGTGTTTAGAACAGTCTGACAGCAAAATGACATTTTGAAGGAAAAAACACATTTAAAACTACCCGCGGCTATTGCATTGCCGACAATACACATAGAAGTTCATTGATAAAAACAGCATGGGAATTCTCCACAGGGCAACCCCGAACCAAAATTAAAAAAAAAAAATGATGTGGGAGTCCCCCTAAATTCCATACAAGGCCCTTCAGGTCTGGTATGGATATTAAGAGGAACCCCAGCCAAAATTTAAAAAAAAAATTGACGTGGGGTTCCCCCTAAATTCCATACCAGACCCTTCAGGTCTGGTATGGATTTTAAGGGGAACCCCGCGCCAAAAAAAAAAAAAAAAAAACGGCGTGGGGTCCCCCTAAAAATCCATACCAGACCCTTATCCGAGCACGCAACCTGGCAGGCCGCAGGAAAAGTGGGGGGGACGAGAGTGCGGCCCCCCCCTCCTGAACCGTACCAGGCCACATGCCCTCAACATTGGGAGGGTGCTTTGGGGTAGCCCCCCAAAACACCTTGTCCCCATGTTGATGAGGACAAGGGCCTCATCCTCACAACCGTGGCCGGTGGTTGTGGGGGTCTGCGGGCGGGGGGCTTATCGGAATCTGGAAGCCCCCTTTAACAAGGGGACCCCCAGATCCCGGCCCCCCCCCTGTGTGAAATGGTAAGGGGGTACTTACCCCTACCATTTCACTAAAAAACTGTCAAAAATGTTAAAAATGACAAGAGACAGTTTTTGACAATTCCTTTATTTAAATGCTTCTTCTTTCTTCCTTCATCTTCTTCTTCTTCTGGTTCTTCTGGCTCTTCTGGTTCTTCCTCCGGCGTTCTCGTCCAGCATCTTCTCCGCGGCGTCTTCTATCTTCTTCTCCTCGGGCCGCTCCGCACCCATGGCATGAGGGGGGAGGCTCCCGCTCTTCTCTTCATCTTCTTCTCTTCTTCATCTTCTTCTTCATCTTCTTCTTCATCTTCTTCTTCCTTCTTCTCTTCTTCATGTCTTCTCCGGGCCGCTCTGCAGCCATGCTGTGGCATGGAGGGAGGCTCCCGCTGTGTGACGGCGTCTCTTCGTCTGACGGTTCTTAAATAACGGGGGGCGGGGCCACCCGGTGACCCCGCCCCCCTCTGACGCACGGTGACATGACGGGACTTCCCTGTGGCATTCCCCGTGACGTCACAGGGAAGTCCCGTCAAGTCACCGTGCGTCAGAGGGGGGCGGGGTCACCGGGTGGCCCCGCCCCCCCCCGTTATTTAAGAACCGTCAGACGAAGAGACGCCGTCACACAGCGGGAGCCTCCCTCCATGCCACAGCATGGCTGCGGAGCGGCCCGGAGAAGACATGAAGAAGAGAAGAAGGAAGAAGAAGATGAAGAAGAAGAAGATGAAGAAGAGAAGAAGATGAAGAGAAGAGCGGGAGCCTCCCCCCTCATGCCATGGGTGCGGAGCGGCCCGAGGAGAAGAAGATAGAAGACGCCGCGGAGAAGATGCTGGACGAGAACGCCGGAGGAAGAACCAGAAGAGCCAGAAGAACCAGAAGAAGAAGAAGATGAAGGAAGAAAGAAGAAGCATTTAAATAAAGGAATTGTCAAAAACTGTCTCTTGTCATTTTTAACATTTTTGACAGTTTTTTAGTGAAATGGTAGGGGTAAGTACCCCCTTACCATTTCACACAGGGGGGGGCCGGGATCTGGGGGTCCCCTTGTTAAAGGGGGCTTCCAGATTCCGATAAGCCCCCCGCCCGCAGACCCCCACAACCACCGGCCACGGTTGTGAGGATGAGGCCCTTGTCCTCATCAACATGGGGACAAGGTGTTTTGGGGGGCTACCCCAAAGCACCCTCCCAATGTTGAGGGCATGTGGCCTGGTACGGTTCAGGAGGGGGGGGGGGCCGCACTCTCGTCCCTCGCTCTTTTCCTGCGGCCTGCCAGGTTGCGTGCTCGGATAAGGGTCTGGTATGGATTTTTAGGGGGACCCCACGCCGTTTTTTTTTTTTTTTTTTGGCGCGGGGTTCCCCTTAAAATCCATACCAGACCTGAAGGGTCTGGTATGGAATTTAGGGGGAACCCCACGTCAATTTTTTTTTTAAATTTTGGCTGGGGTTCCCCTTAATATCCATACCAGACCTGAAGGGCCTTGTATGGAATTTAGGGGGACCCCCACATCATTTTTTTTTTTTTTTTTGGTTCGGGGTTCCCCTGTGGGGAATTCCCATGCCGTTTTTATCAATGAACTTCTATGTGTATTGTCGGCAATGCAATAGCCGCGGGTAGTTTTAAATGAGTTTTTTCCTTCCAAATGTCATCTTGCTGTCAGACTGTTCTAAACACAGGAAACATGCGCCCCTTTACAGGCATACTATAGACACCCCCCAGGTACGAAATTTAAAGGGATATTACACTTTTATTGTTTGACTTTAAGCATTAATAAAATCACTGCTCCTGAAAAAACGGCCGTTTTTAAAACTTTTTTTTGCATTGATCCATGTCCCCTGGAGCAGGACCCAGGTCCCCAAACACTTTTTATGACAATAACTTGCATATAAGCCTTTAAAATTAGCACTTTTGATTTCTCCCATAGACTTTTAAAGGGTGTTCCGCAGCATTCGAATTTGCCGCGAACACCCAAATTGTTCGCTGTTCGGCGAACTTGCGAACAGCCAATGTTCGAGTAGAACATGAGTTCGTCTCGAACTCGAAGCTCATCCCTAATCACCAATGTAAGGAGCATTCTTCTCACTGATCACCAATGTAAGGGACATTCTTCTCACTGATCACCAATGTAAGGGACATTCTTTCCACTGATCACCAATGTAAGGAACATTCTTCTCACTGATCACCAATGTAAGGAACATTCTTCTCACTGATCACCAATGTAAGGGACATTCTTCTCACTGATCACCAATGTAAGGAACATTCTTCTCACTGATCACCAATGTAAGGGACATTCTTCTCACTGATCTCCAATGTAAGGAACATTCTTCCCACTGATCACCAATGTAAGGAACATTCTTCCCACTGATCACCAATGTAAGGAACATTCTTCTCACTGATCACCAATGTAAGGAGCATTCTTCTCACTGATCACCAATGTAAGGAACATTCTTCCCACTGATCACCAATGTAAGGAACATTCTTCCCACTGATCACCAATGTAAGGAACATTCTTCCCACTGATCACCAATGTAAGGAACATTCTTCCCACTGATCACCAATGTAAGGAACATTCTTCCCACTGATCACCAATGTAAGGAGCATTCTTCTCACTGATCACCAATGTAAGGAACATTCTTCCCACTGATCACCAATGTAAGGAACATTCTTCCCACTGATCACCAATGTAAGGAACATTCTTCTCACTGATCACCAATGTAAGGAACATTCTTCTCACTGATCACCAATGTAAGGAACATTCTTCTCACTGAGTGTCCTGTTTTTGCTATTCTGAACTCCCCTATATAAGATATAAGTGTAGGGTAGGCTGTGATATTAGATGTAGGGTGGCTGTGATATAGATACTGTATATGGTGGTTTGCATTCAATGTATACAATATAATAAGCTCCTTTGGCTCAATGCTGCTCTGGGAAGTTCTACATACATGACATCAGTGTTCTGGTCACAGGAAGGTCATGTATGTTTTCTGACTCATTAAATAAGAATTTTCTATTTTCTAGAACTCTCCAGAACATTTGGGATTTGCTCTCAGGTAATCCCCTCTCTCTATAATTAAAAAACCTTTTACCTGATCCCATTTATTCCCTGAGATCTGATCATCAAAGGTCACAAGGGCTTTGTAAGATAAATGTAACTACATAATCTGTCCCAGCTGACATACGCTCTCTAATTGGATAAAGAAACAACAGAACGTTCCTTGAAAAGCCGAGATTAAAGCTGTGTTCTAAGGGCTCATTTATATCTATGCTGTGCGGGAATGTGCGTGGTCCTGCAATGTGGCACAATGAAGGTTACTTGTGACGTCGTTCATTTTTTGTAGCTCCTCAACACACTAAGACAACACACATGCATCACATGCATTGACACGTTGTGGTGCCACTCATTTTGAATAACATCCGAATTCACAGTAATGTTTGGCCACACATCATAGTGCATTCAGTGCTTTGCTTTAAAAATTTCATAGCAAGTCCAAATTTTGGGAAATTTTCGTGCAGGGCATCCCATTATTTTCAATAGGCTGCCTTAATGTAACTCATGTTAAGGCGTGCCTAATGCACATTTACACAAAAGTAAAACGGACCCTAAAAGTTTTATATGTTTTTGCCACCAAAATACCGGACAACGTGACATCCCTAGACTGCTGCATTCACATGTTTGGATGACAGTTCCAATCATAGGTGTGCGGTGAGCCTATTGCATTAGGGTGTGCGCACCCCAAATCTCCAACACATACTGTATGCGTTTGACATATTTACCGGCCTCTTCCCCACTCTCCATCCTGAAACTATGGGTGGAAGGGGGAGCCAGGGAGCACACAGGGGGTTCCCGGGAAGCAGAAAGAAGAGGGACAGAACCAAGAGGGGTTGCATTGATTGGTACTGATCCCCTGTATTTTCCTCCTGTGGCAGCTGAATGTCGAGAGGGGGAGAAGCCTACTTTCAGCTGCTGCAGGAGGAAAATACAGATCGGTTCTACTAAAAAAGAAGAGGGACAGGAACAAGAGGGGTGGCGGGGGTGGCATTGATTGGTACCGATCCCCTGTATTTTCCTCCTGTTGCAGTCGACGAGAGGGAGAGGGGGAGAAGCCTACTTTCAGCTGCTGCTAGAGGAAAATACAGATCGGTTCCACAAAATTTCACCCCCGCCGCATTTCCTGTCCAGGTTTTGAGGGTCGGCAAGGAAGGATTGAGGTTCAATGGCGAGCAGGTGGCAGGTTGCCAACCCCAGGATTAGGGTGTGCCCAGGCACACCTGGCACACCCCTAGCACATGCCTATGGTTCCAAAAATCATCTGTCCCATACCTGTCCCCTTGATCTATAGTACATGATCTGTAGGGGCGAATATAGTGGCGGTAGAGAGATGAGACTCTCTCCTCCTCATAAATAAAAGAAAAGGGTAGAGGAAGGTCACAGATTCACTTATATAATGAGAAATTTGCCAAGAGCATTCAATATTACAGAAAGGATTAGAAAGGATTAGGGGATAGGTTTTTAACGGTAAGGTATAATAGGTGTGGTGGGGGGTGTGGTGGTTTTTGTTATTTTTTTGGGGGGGGGTCAGGGGTTGAAGGTGTAGTATTTCCATTCTCCTTAAATTTATCTGAGAACGTTTTGGCCTTCAAAGAGGTGTGTGTTATAAGATAAATCCATTTTTGTGATTGTGCCTTTGTATTTTTCTTGAGCGTTTTGTACATGTGTCTCTGGAATGATATGGAAGGTTTTATATGTGTATAATTACTTAATTACTTACTAAAAATAATTGAAATATAGTACATGATCTTTTTTTTTGCAACTGTTGTAAAACAATTTAGCAAAAATGACATTGTTATTACACTGCTAGCCACTAGGGGGTTCCTGTTTGAAACTGAATGGTGAGATGCCAAGGGAGAGTTATAATAAAATAATCTATAGTCATTTATAATGTATCATTTATAATACAAAAACCATGCAAACCAAATAACTACACAATGGGGGGTACTAAGACTGGAGGACTCAGAATATGGGGCAGCTGTAATCAGCTTCTAACTTCAGCGTGTTCAATAAGGCCCCTTTCACAAGTCCGCCTCCGTTCTGCGGGATCCGCTTGCCTATGGAGGGGGGGGGGGGGGGGGAATCGCTCCGCTGATCCCCGCTGAGCAGGCGGATGACAGGTCTTTTCTCTGAGCAGAGTGGAGATGGACAGAGTCCCGCTCTCCTCTATGGGGAGATCAGATGAAAACAAACCGCTTGTCCGTTTTCATCTGATCCAATCCGCCAGACGGAGGAGAAATAGCGTCACCATTCGTCTGGATTTGGTGGACAGGGATGGGATCGGATAGCAGCGGGTGTCAGCGGACATGTCACCGCTGACACCTGCCGCTCCATAGAGGTAAAAAGGACCCATAAGGCCCGTACACTTAACCCGAAAATCGGATGAAAAATACCGCTTTCGATGCAAACGTACGATAATCGGGTCGTTAATACGCAGCTTTCGAGAGACGATCAGGCCCTTTTTTGCGATTCGACACTGCGCCGCTTTAACTGACAATTGCGCGGTCATGCGAACTGGTACCCAAACAAATTGGCGTCATGTTTTCCAAATAGAGCTTTCTTTTGGTGGTATCGGATCATCTCTGCGGTTTTTCTTTTTTGCGCTATAAACAAAAAAAAAGCGACAATTTTGAAAAAAAAAAGCAATATTTTTTACTTTTTGCTATAATGAATATCCCCAAATATGTATAAATTATATATATATATATATATATATATATATATATATATATATATATTAGGGATGAGCCGAACACCCCCCGGTTCGGTTCGCACCAGAACCCGCGAACGGACCGCAAGTTCGCACGAACGTTAGAACCCCATTGACGTCTATGGGACTCGAACGTTCGAAATCAAAAGTGCTCATTTTAAAGGCTAATTTGCATGGTATTGTCCTAAAAAGGGTTTGGGGACCCGGGTCCTACCCAGGGGACATGTATCAATGCAAAAAAAACTTTTAAAAACGGCCGTTTTTCGGGAGCAGTGATTTTAATGATGCTTAAAGTAAAAAAAAAAAGTGAAATATTCCTTTAAATATCGTACCTGGGGGGTGTCTATAGTATGCCTGTAAAGTGACGCGTGTTTCCCATGTTTAGAACAGTCCTGCACCAAATGTCATTTTTAAAGGAAAAAATCTCATTTAAAACTGCTTGCGGGTTAATGTCATGTCGGGTCCTGGCAATATGGATGAAAATCAGTGAGACAAACGGCATGGGTACCCCCCAGTCCATTACCAGGCCCTTTGGGTCTTGTATGGATATTAAGGGGAACCCCGCACCCAAATTAAAATAAGGAAAGGTCCCTATATACTCTGAACAGCAGTATACAGGCGGTGCAAACAAGACAGGGACTGTAGGTTTGTTGTTAAGTAGAATCTCTTTGTAATTTTGAACATTTTTAATGTGTTTAGCTCCAGCCAAAAAATCTTTTCTAAGCTTTTTGGAAAACATAGGGAAGGGTTATCACCCCTGTGACATTTGTTTTGCGTCTTTCCTCCTCTTCAGAAGATTTCACCTCACTTTTTTGTCCCAATGAAAAATGTTTTTTGAAAATTTGGGTTTTTTTGTGGAACAAGGATTGGAAAGCATCAGTGGAAAGGAGAAATTATTTTCCCATATTAACTCTTACATGAGAGAATTTCCCTTCCTATGGGTAGATTTCATCTCACTTCCTGTTGTCTCCTTCCGTTTGCAAGTAGGAGTCGTTTGTAAGTTAGATGTTTGAAAGTAGGGTCCTGCCCTATATACTCAGCAGAAATTTGGGCCTTAGGTGTTGCTGTGGCCAAAACACTGTAAGCCCTCACAGGGCCCTGCTGTGAAATATTAGATCAAGAATTGTAATTACATGCCCCTGTTGAACAGGAGCTGAAAAATTAGGCCTTAGGCACTGGTGCTGGTGCCACAACACTGCAACCCCTCACAGACACTCTAGTTGGAACGCAGGAACGAGCACTGCTGCAAAGTATTGCATCAAAAATTGTAATTACACGCCCCTGTTTAGACAGGGGCAGAAAAATTGGGCCTTAGGCACTGGTGCTGGTGCCACAACACTGCAACCCCTCACAGACACTCTAGTTGGAACGCAGGAACGAGCACTGCTGCAAAGTATTGCATCAAAAATTGTAATTACACGCCCCTGTTAGACAGGGGCAGAAAAATTGGGCCTTAGGCACTGGTGCTGGTGCCACAACACTGCAACCCCTCACAGACACTCTAGTTGGAACGCAGGAACGAGCACTGCTGCAAAGTATTGCATCAAAAATTGTAATTACACGCCCCTGTTAGACAGGGGCAGAAAAATTGGGCCTTAGGCACTGGTGCTGGTGCCACAACACTGCAACCCCTCACAGACACTCTAGTTGGAACGCAGGAACGAGCACTGCTGCAAAGTATTGCATCAAAAATTGTAATTACACGCCCCTGTTAGACAGGGGCAGAAAAATTGGGCCTTAGGCACTGGTGCTGGTGCCACAACACTGCAACCCCTCACAGACACTCTAGTTGGAATGCAGGAACGAGCCGTGCTGCAAAGTATTACATCAAAAATTGTAATTACACGCCCCTGTTATACAGGGCTGAAAAAATTGTGCCTTAGGCACTGGTGGTGGCGCCCAGAACCAAAAATGTTCTTACAAGCTATCAGCGTGATGATTGAGGAGGAAGAGGATAATTACTCAGGGATAATCACTCAGCATCAGCATAGGCAGTCTTTGAAGGGATCTGAAAAAAATTATTCAGTTACATCAGCATCAGGTGCTTGGTAGCTGGTGGTGATCCAAGACTGATTCATTTTTATGAAGGTCAGCCGATCGACCGAGTCAGTGGACAGACGCACCCTGTGATCGGTTACCACGCCTCCAGCAGCACTGAATGTACGTTCCGAAAGAACGCTGGATGCAGGACAGGCCAGTAGCTCAATTGCATACTGTGCAAGCTCTGGCCAGTGATCCATCCTCAAGACCCAGTAACCCAGAGGATTTTCGGTGGGAAAGGTGTCCAAGTCTGATCTTGCCCCTAGGTATTCCTGCACCATGTAAAACAGACGCTGGCGATGGTTGCTGGAACCGATCATACCTTGGGGCTGCGGACCAAAAAATTGTCTGAACGCATCGGTCAGACGGCCACCTTCTCCACCGCTCCTTCTTTGACTGACCGAAGCCTCAGCAACACGTTGTCCAGAAACAGGAGTTTGTAACCTCCCAGTCTCTGGGAACGCGTTGCACAGACCTTTCTGCAAGGCCTCCCGAAGATGTTTCATCCTCTGCTCCCTCTGCGATGGCAAGATAAGGTCCGCAACCTTACCCTTGTAACGTGGATCAAGGAGGGTTGCCAGCCAGTATTGGTCCTTCTCCTTGATACCACGAATACGAGGATCCTTACGCAGGCTTTGCAGGATCAGGGAGGCCATGCAGCGTAGGTTTGCTGAGGCATTCGGTCCGGAGTCCTCTGGGTCACTAAGGACAACAACGTCCGCAGCCACCTCCTCCCAGCCACGTACAAGTCCATGTGTTCCTTGGGACTGATCCCTTAAAGACTGCTGATGCTGAGTGCCAGGCTCCACCTCCATACTGACACAATCTTCCTCCTCCTCCTCCTCCTCCTCCTCGTCCTCTTCCTGTGTGATCGGCGGGCACGCAGGAACACTGTCTGGATAAAGGGGGCCTTGAGAGCTAAGGAAGTCCTCCTCTTCCTGCCTCTGTTCTGCCTCAAGTGCCCTGTCCATTATTCCACGCAGCGTGTGCTCCAACAGGTGGACAAGGGGGACAGTGTCACTGATGCATGCACTGTCAGTGCTCACCATCCTCGTGGCCTCCTCGAATGGTGACAGGACAGTGCATGCATCCCTGATCATGGCCCACTGGCGTGGGGAAAAAAAACCAAGGTCCCCTGACCCTGTCCTGGTGCCATAGTCGCACAGGTACTCATTGATGGCCCTCTGCTGCGTGTGCAGCCGCTGCAGCATGGCCAACGTCGAGTTCCACCTGGTGGGCATGTCACAGATTAGGCGGTTCTTGGGCAGGTTAAACTCCTTTTGGAGGTCCGTCAGCCGAGCACTGGCATTATATGACCGGCGGAAATGCACACAGACTTTCCTGGCCTGCCTCAGGACATCCTGTAAGCCCGGGTACCTGCCCAAGAACCGCTGCACCACCAAGTTAAGGACGTGAGCCAAACAGGGCACATGGGTCAGTTGTCCCTGTCGGAGGGCAGAGAGGAGGTTGGTGCCATTGTCGCAAACCACCATTCCTGCCTTAAGTTGGCGTGGCGTCAACCACCTCTGAACCTGCCCCTGCAGAGCTGACAGAACCTCTGCCCCAGTGTGGCTCCTGTCCCCCAAGCACACCAGCTCAAGCACCGCATGGCATCTTTTGGCCTGCGTACTTGCGTAGCCCCTTGAACGCCTACGGAGCACCGCTGGTTCCGAGGAAGAGGCCATGGAGGAAGAAGAAGAGGAGGGGGTGGAGGAGAGAGGTGTGTCACAATCAGCATTTTGGAGGCGTGGTGGCGGAACAACCTCCAACACTACTGCACCTTGTCCTGCATCCTTTCCCAGCTGCCAGCAGAGTCACCCAATGCGCCGTGAAACTTAAGTAACGTCCCTGTCCATGCCTGCTGGACCATGAGTCAGCGGTAATATGCACCTTACCGCTGACCGCCCTGTCCAGCGAGGCATGGACATTGCCTTCCACATGCCGGTAGAGAGCCGGAATCGCCTTCCGTGAGAAAAAGTGGCGTTTGGGTACCTGCCACTGAGGAACCGCACATTCCACAAACTCACGGAAGGGGGCAGAGTCTACCAACTGAAAAGGCAGCAGTTGAAGTGCTAGCAATTTTGCCAAGCTAGCATTCAACCGCTGGGCATGTGGATGGCTGGGAGCAAACTTCTTTCGGCGGTGCAGCAGCTGGGGCAGGGAAATTTGCCTGGTACAATCTGACGTCGGTGTACCAAAAGCAGATTGCCCACAAGTACTTGGCTGTGACACACCTAATTCTACACCTTCATTCCTCTCACTGCAGGTCTCAGAGAGGACTGAAGGTCTAGTGGGGTTGGAAATCTCAGCTGATGAGGAGCAAGGAGAGATCCTCTTTGTTCTTTGGTGTGGGTCTTTCAGATACGCTTGCCAACGAACTGCATGGCAGGTCAACATATGTCTGGTCAAGCATGTGGTACCCAAGCGGGAGATGTTTTGGCCACGCGAGATACGCTTGAGACATATGTTGCAAATAGCAGCGGTGCGATCTGATGCACTCGTCTCAAAAAAGGCCCACACCAAAGAACTTTTTGAATAACGCGCAGAGACTGCAGCGCCCTGCACATGTGGAGCTTTGGGGTGTGATGCAGTCAATGTGCTGCCCTTAGGCTGGCCCCTGGAGGGCATCCTGCCTCGTTGGTGATGTGCCGCCTCCTCCTCCTCCTCCTCCTCCTCTCTCCTATCAGGCACCCACGTTGAGTCAGTGACCTCATCATCCCCTCCCTCCTCATCACTGGAGCAAACCTGGCAGTATGCTGCAGCAGGGGGAGCATGACTGCCAGATTGCTGTCCTTCTTGGGCACCCCCTCTGTCCGTGCTCATGTTACTGCCTTCATCGAGCTCAGTATCATCATCAGAGCCTTCCAAACGCTGGGCATCCTCCTGGAGCATGTACCCAACACTGTGGTCAAACAGTTCGAGGGAATCCTCATGAGGACATGGTGGAGCTAGGGAAGGAGTCACTGATGACATTGAGCTGAGGGAAGAGGCCGCTGCTTTGCCAGACAAAGCACCTGGGCATGGGTGAGAGAGGATGAGGAGGATGAGGACGGCTTGGTCATCCACTCGACCAAGTCTTCCGCATGTTGCGGCTCAACACGGCCAGCTGCCGAAAAAAAGGCCAAGCGTGTCCCATGGCCACGTGCTGATGAGGATGCACCGTCTCCACGACCAGCACTAGACACAGAGCCTGCTTGCCCTCTCTTATTGGCTTGTGACTGTCTGCCTCTCCTTCTTGGCCTTCCAGACATACTAATGGCCTGTAGCTGCACTAAGCTGGGATAGAACACCTGTAATTTTCTTCAGGTAGCTTTATATACTGTAACCAGACAAGCCTGCCTGTCAGTAGGAAGATAACAGGAACGGATCTAGCTGAACACTGTGAGCAGGACACACTGTACTAAATGTAAATAGTCTAGCTGCCTGACCGTGGTACTAATAGGATCAAAAAGAACACCTGTAATTTTCTTCAGGTAGCTTTATATACTGTAACCAGACAAGCCTGCCTGTCAGTAGGAAGATAACAGGAACGGATCTAGCTGAACACTGTGAGCAGGACGCACTGCACTGAATGTAAATAGCAGGAACGGATCTAGCTGAACACTGTGAGCAGGACGCACTGCACTGAATGTAAATAGCAGGAACGGATCTAGCTGAACACTGTGAGCAGGACGCACTGCACTGAATGTAAATAGCAGGAACGGATCTAGCTGAACACTGTGAGCAGGACGCACTGCACTGAATGTAAATAGCAGGAACGGATCTAGCTGAACACTGTGAGCAGGACGCACTGCACTGAATGTAAATAGCAGGAACGGATCTAGCTGAACACTGTGAGCAGGACGCACTGCACTGAATGTAAATAGCAGGAACGGATCTAGCTGAACACTGTGAGCAGGACGCACTGCACTGAATGTAAATAGCAGGAACGGATCTAGCTGAACACTGTGAGCAGGACGCACTGCACTGAATGTAAATAGCAGGAACGGATCTAGCTGAACACTGTGAGCAGGACGCACTGCACTGAATGTAAATAGCAGGAACGGATCTAGCTGAACACTGTGAGCAGGACGCACTGCACTGAATGTAAATAGCAGGAACGGATCTAGCTGAACACTGTGAGCAGGACGCACTGCACTGAATGTAAATAGCAGGAACGGATCTAGCTGAACACTGTGAGCAGGACGCACTGCACTGAATGTAAATAGCAGGAACGGATCTAGCTGAACACTGTGAGCAGGACGCACTGCACTGAATGTAAATAGCAGGAACGGATCTAGCTGAACACTGTGAGCAGGACGCACTGCACTGAATGTAAATAGCAGGAACGGATCTAGCTGAACACTGTGAGCAGGACGCACTGCACTGAATGTAAATAGCAGGAACGGATCTAGCTGAACACTGTGAGCAGGACGCACTGCACTGAATGTAAATAGCAGGAACGGATCTAGCTGAACACTGTGAGCAGGACGCACTGCACTGAATGTAAATAGCAGGAACGGATCTAGCTGAACACTGTGAGCAGGACACACTGCACTAAATAGTCTAGATAGAAGATAACAGGAACGGATCTAGCTAAACTGAATACAGTGTATATATATATATGCAACACCTGGGATGCATATATATACACAATACACTGTAAGTGCAGCTAACTGACTGACTGTTCTGCCTAATCTATCTAACTCAAATCAAATGACACTGTCTCTCTCTCTCTCTATCTCTCAGCACACCGGAACACACACTACACAGGGCCGCCGTGCAGGCGGCCTTATATAGTGTGGGGTGTGTACTAAATCCCCTGAGCCATAATTGGCCAAAGCCACCCTGGCTTTGGCCAATTACAGCTCTCTCTACTGACGGCGCTGTGATTGGCCAAGCATGCGGGTCATAGTGCATGCTTGGCCAATCATCAGCCAGCAATGCACTGCGATGCCGCAGTGAATTATGGGCCGTGACGCGCCACACGAATTTGCGCGAACGGCCCATATCGTTCGCAATTCGACGGACGGTCGAACAGCCGATGTTCGAGTCGAACATGGGTTCGACTCGAACACGAAGCTCATCCCTAATATATATATATATATATATATATATATATATATAATTTCTTCCTCAGTTTAGGCCGATACGTATTCTTCTACATATTTTTGGTAAAAAAAACAAAAAACGCAATAAGCGTAAATAGATTGGTTTGCGCAAAAGTTATCGTGTCTACAAAATAGTGGATAGATTTATGGCTTATATATTAATATTGTTTTTTTATTAGTAATGGCGGCGATCTGCAATTTTTATCATGACTGCGATATTGCGGCGGACACATCGGACAATTTTGACACATTTTTGGGACAATTGACATTTATACAGCGATCAATGCTACAAAAAACGCACTGATTACTGTGTAAATATCACTGGCAGAGAAGGGGTTAACACTAGGGGGGAGATCAAGGGGTTAACTGTGTTCCCTCAGCATGTTCTAACTGTAGGGGGGGAGGGGCTCACTAGAACATGACAGCGATGACAGGGAGCAGTAGATCTCTGTCATATTGCTAGGCAGAACAGGCAGATGCCTTGTTTACATTGTTCTGCCTCTCTCTGTCACGATCGCGGACCACTTGCGCGCTCCCGCGGCGGGCGCGTGCCCACTAGCCGTGGCTGGCGCAGCGACATACGGGTACATTGCTTTGCGCATATATCGGCGTGAGCCGGTCGGCAAGTGGTTAATCAGTACAGTTGTCATCCGAAAATACAACATAAATACAGTGGAGTGAATTGAGCGGCTCTTTTAGGGCGCTTTGTAGGCATTATTTTTAGCGATATATCGCCTGCAAAGCACCTTAGTGTGAAAGTAGCCAAAGTGGGGGAGGGGGGGTTTCGGAAACTTTCCCTTTAGCTAATTTTTCCCTTTTTTTGTGCGTTTTCATGCTTTTTGAGCTTTTTTTTTTTTGCATGTTTTTGGGCACTTAAGTGTCTTTTCTGCTGGAAAGCTCTTTTTTGAGTTTGGTGGAGTTTTTTCCTGAACTCCTGAAAGAGCCATAGGGGTAGATTTTATTAAAACCGAAGAGTTCAAAAACTGGTGCAACTCTGCATAGGAGCCAATCAGCTTGCATGTTTTATTGGCAAAGCTTAATTGAAGAAGCTGAAGTTAGAAGCCGATTGGCTCCCATATACAGCTGCTCCAGATTCTGAGTGCTTCGGTTTTAGTAAATCTCCCCATAGTGTGTGTGCATGGACACATTGAGGGAGATTTACTAAAACCAGAGCACTCAGAATCTGGGGCAGCTGTATATGGGAGCCAATCGGCTTCTAACTTTAGTTTGTTCATTTTAGCTTTGGCAATCAAACCTGGAAGCTGATTGGTTCCTATGCAGAGCTGCACCAGATTTTGCACCCTCCGGTTTTAATAAAATAACCCCCACTGGATAACATGGAGGGCAGTTTCCAGGCAGAAAAAAAAAAAAGAGCTCAAAAGCCCGTAGAAGCCGCTTCTTTGAGATGTAGGGTGCATCAGCCCCACTCTCCAGTTTTAGTAATGCATATAAATTACTAAAAATATATTGAAATTTTCAATTTTTCGTGGCATGGTTCATGCTGTTCAGTGATTTTCAACCATCATTTAAAGTTTATGAATAAACCAAACGAATTAAAAAAATATTTTTTTTTCAGTCAAGAGCTAGACCTGTAATGCAGATCACTGTGTGGTGCAGGGCCGGGACAAGGGGGGGGGGGGGCATCAGGGGCGGCTGCCCTGCGCACTGTGGTATCATGTGAGCTTCAGGGACACCACAAGGAGATTGGGGGGGAGGGAGTTTGTATTAGGAGGGGAGATTTGGTGGGGCAGCAGGAGGTAAGAATTGTTCTAGGAGGGGAATTATAGGGAGGAATGCTAGGAGTGGTGATTTGGGGGGATTTTTGTTGGGAGGGGGGATTGGTGAAGAGGATTTGTGCTAGGATGGGGGATATGGGGGTTTGTGCTAGAAAAGGTAATATGGTGGAGAATTTGTGCTAGGAGGGGAAATTTTCTTGGAAGGGGGATTTGTGCTAGTAAGGATGATTGGGGGCATTTGTGCTAGAATAGGGGATTGGGGGATGGGAATTTGTGCTGGGAGGGGGGATTTGAGGAGTAGAGGATTTGTGTAGGAAGGGGGATTTTTTGGCGTGGGGGGGCGGGATTGTGCTGAGAGCATATGTGGAATGAGAGGATTTGAGCTAAGCATGCAGATTAGCGCTTGATTTTTTTTGAGGGGGGAAGGGATATTTGCTGACATAATGTTCATACAATTTGGGGGGGGGGTGCAATTTGACATGTTCATCATAGGCTCTAGATGACCTTGTCCAGGCACCGGTGTGGTGGAAGGTAGAAAGCAGAAAAAATATTACCAATAAGGGTCCTTTCACACTGGGCGGATCTGTTTGACGGACTGCGTTTGCTCGGCTGGGATCGATCTGCTGATCGGGTGACAACTCACTGTGCTGAGATGGACCTATCAGAGTCCCCCCTCTTCTCTATGGGGAGATCGGATGAAAATGGACCGCCTGTCTGTTTTCATCCGATCCT
The DNA here is from genome assembly GCA_037952835.1 of Lithobates septentrionalis. Taxonomy (NCBI): domain Eukaryota; kingdom Metazoa; phylum Chordata; class Amphibia; order Anura; family Ranidae; genus Lithobates; species Lithobates septentrionalis. The sequence continues at coordinate 529,225 of JBBDGP010003344.1, read as the reverse complement.
CCAGACTGTTGGAAAATAGGACCACCATGCGTCTGGATTTGGCGGACAGGATCGGATCAGAAAGCAGCGGGTATCAGCGGACGGTGACATTCGCTGCCCCATAGGGGTGAATGGAGCGTCCAAAAAGGTCCTCCTGAAAAACTGACAGGCGGACCTGATCAGAAAGCCTGTGTGAAAGGTGCCTAAGTGTTTATAAACAGGAATATATCAATTCAAGCATGTTGTTCTGAGCCTACCCTGATAAATCTATTATTAAAAAACCAAGTAACAGTTGCTACAGCTAATCCTCTAGTACAACTTGTTACAAATTATATCAAATGTTTCTACTAGAAAGGTGCAAATATTCATCTTATAAGTAAAACAAAACGCCTGATCTCCTTTAGAGAACAATCTCAGCCTATTGTGAATTATACATCTGTAAGGATATTAGTGGCATCACTAGGGTTGGTGTCACCTGGTGCGGTAAAAGATGGCATCACCCCTCCTCCACCAACTATAGTCACCCCTTAGTACAGACCCCCCTCCTTCAGTAGACCCCCTCCACTAAGTATAGACCCCCCCACCATCAGTACAGACCCCCTTCACCAATTATAGTCCTCCCTCGGTACAGACCCACCCCGCCACTAAGTATAGACCCCCCCAAGACAAAGCACCCCCTCCATTAGTAAAGACCCCCAAAGGACCAAGCAACCCCCTCCATTAGTACAGGCTCCTCCAGGACAATCCACCCCCCCTCCATAGTAAGACCCCCCAGGACAAAGCACCCCCCACCATTAGTACAGACCCCCCCGGGACAAAGCACCCCCCTCCATTAGTACAGACCCCATCGGGACAAAGCACCCCCCTCCATTTAAAATAGCTGTGTCCAGCAGCAAAAACCAACCTGATCATCAAGCCCCCCCCCACCTGTCACAACAACACCCCCCCCCTACCCACCCATTACCGCATAAGCTCGGGCAGCTTAGGTACACGGAACACCCGGGCGGCAGCTGTAGAGGAGAAGACAGTGTGCAGCCGCGCCGCCCGGGTGATGGTGGAGAAAAGAGACATTGAATTTAATCTAAAAAAAACAAAACGATACAAATATAAACATTTTGTAGCGGGGTGCCTGTGAAACAGGTTAAAAATGACAAGTGATTGATGGGATATATGTTCCTCCACGGATTTTTAGATTTGCAATCTAAGGTAATGCCAGCAAAGACTTTCAGGGTAAAGAAGGATAGTTCCCTCCATACCTGTATTGGTAAAGTCCGTTCCGGGGCTGGTTTTATTGGGAGTCTGGTAGAGCTCCGGTGGGACAGACTCCGAAGTCCATGGACCGCAGTTTAATGTTTTCTTTTCATGTCTTGATTAAGTCAGCTGGCCCTAGGTTTCGGGGAAAGTATGTGTGTCTCCATGTGAGGAGATAACTACGAGCTTGGCTGCTTATCTCTGATTTTGGATACAAGAATTTGCGTTTAGAAAGGATGCTTACATTAAACCAAGGACTGGTCAGACTAGGGACACTGTAAGGCTCGGTAGAGCAGAAGTTTATTTTTGTTTGATGGCAAAATGCCCTTTTTCTTCTATTTGGGAATATCTTGTGGAATAAACATGATGGTTTTCTAAAGAAGCTGTGAGTTTGTCCCTGCCTTGAGTCTGATCCCCCTACAATATATATTTTATATATATATTAGTATATTAAATATCTAGCATCTACTATATACATGTACATATAAATAGTGATATATCTCGCTGTAGGCTAAGAAGGTTAGAGAATATGAATAAGAATTAATAGAAGAATATGAGGGTTTAAGTGGAGCCATGATGTACATTTTTCATCATCTAGGTGTTGCTAAAGCCCCCCCAACCTGCTTTTCTTCTGAGAACCCCTTTTTACTCACCTTGCTTTAATGCCGGAGAGAATTCCAAACAGGCAGATTGCAGGCTGCTTGATTGTCTCTCACATACAGATAACCTGATGAGTGTCAGTACTAAAAATGCTCCCAACAGCCACTGGTCCAGTTCAGATCCACCTTGATTGCTAATATGCTAAACAGAGAGGAAGAGAAAAGCTGCTCAACACAGAGCGCATGAGGCAGGTCCACCTATTCCACATGTGAGGGACTCTCAAGAATCAAGCTGCTGAGGATTACAGAGGACCTCAGATTAAGGCGAATTAAGAGGGATTTTTGAGTTTAGCACAGCTGCAATGTTTGCTGGAGTTTGCCTTTATTGCCAGTGGCTGCTCTAACATGGGGATTCTAGAACTTGCAAGTCTGAGATCTTTAGTGAGTATTTATTACATACAATTTATGTAGTCCCACAATTTTACACAGTGCTTTTCATATACAGTATATTGCACATTCACATCAGTCTAGGGTTGCCACCCTCATCCCACACATGTTCTGAATAAGATGGTAATTAAACTTGATGCCTTATCTGTATTATATTAGCCTCAGAACCTGTGTATTTTAGATGTGTTCAGGTTTAAAGGGATGAGGTGGCAACCCTACATCAGTCCATGCCCTCAAGAGTTTACAATCTAAGGTGTATGCCAATACGGGAAGATATTGAGGTGAGTATCAAAATTTAGAGGCAGCTTTCTGTTAACTGTGGTGTCCCTGGACCCAGATTGCCCTGCAGTAGTCTAAAGCAGTGGTTCCCAATCTGTGGGACCACAGCCCTCCCCTCTCCTGGGCCTCCAGCCATCTGTAGATGCCTTAACTTCCCACAGTGCCTCCTAACCTTCCATAGTGACCCACAGTGCTGCCCAAAATTCCACAGTGCCTCATAGCTCCCATGGTGCCTCTCAACCTCCCATAAAGGCCCACAATGCTCCCTAACCTCCTACAGTGCCATTCAGACTCCCACAGTGTGTCTTAGCTCTCATACTGCCTCCAAACTTCCCATAGTGGCCCACAGTGCTCCCCAGCCGTCTATAATGCCACCCAAATTCCCACAGTGCTTCTTAGCTCCTGTAGAGCCTCCCGGCTTTCCCCAGTGACCCACAGGGCTCCCCAGCCTCCTACAGTGCTGCCGAGACTCCCACAGTGCCTCTTAGCCTCTGTAGTGCCTCACAATTTTCCATAGTGGCCCACAGTGCTCCCCAATCTCCTACAGTGTTGACCAGACTCCCACAGTGCCTCCCAACCTTCTATAGTGGCCCACAGTGCTCCCCAGCCTCTTACAGTCCCACCCAGACCTCCCAAAGTGACCCACAGTTCTTCCGAACCTCCTACAGTGCCGCCTAGACTGCCACAGTGCCTCCTAACTCCTATAATGGCCCACAATGCTCCCCAACCTCCTACAGAGCCGCCCCGCTTTCTGTAGAGCCTCCAGCCCTCCATAGTGCTTTTTAGCTTACAACAGTGTATCACAATGCCCCCTTCCTCAGTGCCTCTGAGCCCTCTCCAGGCATCTCATGCCATACTGGGCCACCAAGTCTGAGTCCTCTAACTCACTCCACAAGCCCACCTTCAACAATTTTAATAAGTTTTGTATTCCCATACTTTTATTGTGCAAGGATAAATTGTATTCTTTACAGTTGGGACATGAAAGGTTTTGGATGAAATTACTAGACCCTGCTTTTAGAAAGGATGAGAACCTTTGGTCTAGAGCAGTGTTTCTCAACTCCTGTCCTCAAGGCGCCCCAACAGGTCACGTTTTCAGGATTTCCATTATTTTGCATAGGTGGTTTGATCAGTTGCACTGCCTTAGTAATTACCACAGCCTTTTTCAAATCTGAGGGAAATCCTGAAAACATGACCTGTTCTGGCGCCTTGAGGACTGGAGTTGAGAAACACTGGTCTAGAGTACATTAAAAGGATGAGTGTCACAAAACACAAATGAGTTCAGTAAGATTTTGTTTTTCAACACAAGAGGTCAAAAAACCAACACACTTCCGGCTCAAACCTCTCCCTTCATCAGGGCTTGAATGCTTATAGTAAATGTTCACAGATACTGGACAATTGTTGGAAAGTCAGTGGATTATGAGATGGACAACCTGGGGACCCCAAGCACTATCCTTACCTGTTGACTTTGTAACTATTCTCAATTACCATTGTACAGTTAGCATTCAAACCCTGATAAAGGGGGAGGTTTGAGCCCCTGAGGTGTGTTGGTTTTCTACCCCTCATCATGAAAAACAAACTCATTCGCATTTTATGGCGCTCTCATCCCTTTAGCCCATCTGAGGATGAATAACTCTAGTGCGGTGCAATGAACTGAACACGTCTGTACCTGGCTACAGAGCATGGAAGGTCACCTACCCTCCCCCTCCACAGGTGGAATGAACAGAAAAAAATCTTTAAATATCGATAGTGCTTACTTTAAAATCAAATTAGCTTGCAAAAGCCATGGAAAAAAGTATATTGCAATCATTTTATTGATAGAGCGATAAAAACAGGAAGTGGCAGACTCTGATATGAAAGTAGACACCAACCCAATCACTGTAAAACGAATCTAAGCTTTAGAATGTTCATGACATTTATTCGGCAGTTACAATGTTGCAAGATTACATTTTATAATTCATGTTTTATAATGTTTAGGGGGTACTCAGACCCGGATCTAGTGCTGGGCTGTGACCCCCCAGATTTTAGCTGTAACCCCCCCAGATGTCAGAGTACATCAACTAATCCGTAAGACTTTATGGGGATAGTTGATGTAAAGTGGACTCTAATGGGGGCACTCTGATGGGGCAGTTGATGTGAGGGGGCATTTGATGTAAGGGGGCACTCTGATGTGGCAATTGATGTAAGGGGGCACTCTGATGTGGCAATTGATGTAGGGGGGCACTCTGATGTGGCAATTGATGTAAGGGGGCACTCTTGAATCTTAAAGCGGCTGTTGTACACCTACAGCGATTCGAGCAGCCATGCCAACCTGCCACCGTAGAATGATGAAGGCTGATCCGCAAGCAGTTAGTGTGACAGTGCTGAAAAATTGGCCTGGACAGGAAGGGGATAAAAGTGCCCGGTATTGAAGTTAATAAAGACCCCTGATCCAGTGTGACTGTGTTTCCCCCCCCCCCCCATTTCCATAAAGACATGGTTTGACCAGTTTGGTGTGGAGGAACTCTAGAAACCTGCACAGGGGTGGAACGCTGATGGTGAGCCTGACCACACAAATGGGAACAAATTCCCACAGACACCCTTTTAAATCTTGTGGAAAGCCTTCCCAGAAGAGTGGAGGATGAAGGGAGCAGCTCCATATTAATGGCCATAGGGCAAACTCTATAGTAATGGGCATGGTTTGTAGAATGAGATGTCCAGCTCCACAAAGATATGGCTAGGTGAAGACCCTTTTCCGTCCCAGCATGACACAACGTGTACAAAATCAGCTCCATAAAGACATGGTTTGACCAGTTTGGAGGAACCTAAGAGTCCTGACCTCATCCCTACTGAACACCTTTGGGATAATCTGTAAAAACGACTGAAAGTCTTTTTGGTGCCCAACGTGGAGCAGGACTTCTCATATAACGTCAGTACCTGACCTTTACAAATGGGCACAGATTCCCAGAGACACTCTCCCAGATCTTGTGTAAAGTCTTTCCAGAAGAGTAGAGGATGTTATAGCCACAAAGGGGGGACAACTCCATATTAATGGCATAAGGAAATGATTACAGATGGCTGCACTTCCGAAAATCCTTTTATTGAAGCTCCATATGACAGGTGGTTGACAGATGGAGCCGGGGACAAAGAGGTAGATGTGTTTCGCGCAAATGTTAGCGCTTAGTCATTTTGTTCCGTATTAATGGCCATGGCTTTGGAATGGGAGCAGCTCATAGAGGTGTGATGATGAGGAGTCCACAGGCTTTTGGCTATACGGTGTGTATTGCCGATGTATACAAACAGTGTGAAGGGAAGTGGTTTGTAGATGACAAACAGAAAAGTGATCAGGAGCAACAAAACAATACAGAAGGTCTAAGGCAGAATTTAAGGCTAGTCAGCAAAAACATCTAAGTTGTTTCAACTACTTAGGTTCAAAGCAGGAGTTTAACTTGTATATATCTCCAAATATATGTGGAAGCCACACTGCCGTACCGAGGCTCCTCTAATAAGTGTGGTGGTCCCCAACCATAAATTATCAAGTAGTTCTATGAACTATGATATATCCATTCAATGACCGCCCGCATTGTAGCGTGTATGGGCGGCTGCTGTAGGCTAAGCGACGTACTGGTATGTCCCTGCCTACTTGGGGGGGGGGGGGGCGGGGGTGGCTCCCGCCGTGATTGTACACAGCAGGAGCCTGTCAGCAAGTCCCGGCCAATGATGCACGGCTGGGACCTGCTGATCAGCTGTGTCCAATCACAGCCCAGAACTCCTAGGTAGACAATCAACACAGGGCTCTGTACAGATGGAACGATCTGTCAGTTTCTCATCCTTGCTAAAGCAGGGATGGGAAATGAAGAGATCGGTTATTAAAAGCCGCACACTATACACATTACACATAGGTAGGCTTACATTTAACCCCTTGATTTCCCTAGATGTTAACTCCTTCCCAGCCAGTGTCATTAGTACAAAGACAGTGTATTTTTAGCTCTGTAATAATGGCACTGGTGATGTCAATGGAAGTTAGTTCCCCCCCCCCCCCCCCCCCCCCCCAAGTGTCAGATTGTCCGCCACACTATTGCAGTCCCATTATAAGTCGCTGGTCACCTCCATTAGTAATATATATAAAAAAAAAACATTCCAGCACACAGTATACATCTCATAGTTTGTAGACACTAACTTTCACGCAAACAATTCAATATACACTTACTGAGATTTTTTTTTTTTTTTTTTTTAAAGACATGTAACAGAATACATATTGGCTAAAATTTTTTGAAGAAATACATTTTTTTTTGGTTATGTTCTGTAGCCAAAAGTTAAAAATGACAGAAGCCCAACATTACATTTGCAAGGCAGATTCAACCATGGCATCTGATCTGTTTGAAACTTGCAAAAGGAGGAAGGAGCACGCAGAAAGGCAAATTACACAATAATATGAAAGGTCTCTGGCACTTTCAAACTGGGAAGCAAAAAAAAAAAAAGGAACTGTTTTTAGTGTTTTATCTCCTCAGGTTACAATGCCGACAGGACTGCAAGTGTGCCACCGGTGTGCATTAGTCTGTATATTGCTCTGCCCATGAGCACCTCTCCATTTTATCTGCTGGTTTCCAACAGATCAGAGCAGCTGTGGAATAAACAAAGTTATTCTCTTACCTGTGCTAATGGGTGAATAATAGATGTTTATAATATGTGTATAATAGATATAAATACATATATAAATAAATAAATAGTAGGGACTGCTCCATTGTAAAGTTAAAAAACCATAAATGTGAAAAAAATGTAATAAACCGCACACCCTATTCCTTTAACAAAACATATATAGATAAAGTGCAGTTATAATACATGACCACTAGATGTCCCTAGCAGAATTACAAACATAGTGAATGTGCAAATTAGCAATATAAACATAATACCAACCGATATCTCCAGTATGTACACAAATATATAAATTAATTTAGACTGTTAGTGCGATGTTCAAAGAGTCAATACACTGTGAATAGAGCAATGTCCAAAATAATTTCCATCAAATGATTTCCAATGGTGCATAGAGATCAATTGATCCACCAATAGGTGACTAAAGATCTTCCTCCACACAGCCTACTCCTTGGATCTATATGACTCCCATTACAGGAGTCGCTTACAGCAGATTGGTGCAGATAAGATCCCGATGCTCGTCACCACGATTCAGCAAAGGAAGCTTTCACAAATGGGATCAAACGCCACCAAACCTCCAGATATCGGTAAGAAAGGGACATTCTCCCATGGTGAAGTACGGAAATTTGTTTAAAAACACTAAAAACGTCACTTGGTATAAGTGCATATAAATGTAAAAGTGTGGAAGCAGGGATGCCAATTTGTGCTCCACCTGCATTTCACTGTGGGCAGAAGTGACGTATCACGATAGACCACATCCAACGCGTTTCGTCAGCACGTCTCTGGAACCATAGGTCATAGGAGTTGAGGTTTCTGAAGCTCGAAGCTCAATCGTGGGTTTTTTTTTTTAAATGTTCATGGCAGGGGAAGCGCTCCCCTGACTGCATGTCCCTGTGCTGGAGTATGCACTGGAGCGCAGCCTAACCTGAGCCAGCAGGCTCTTTAAGTATTTCTTGCCTTCTCACTACCTTGTTTACTCTCATATCAAAGTCCCAGTGCCTCTTGGATGCCCTTTTTTTTTTTTTAATGGATTTCACCAAGATATTGCAGCTGTGTTTAGTTAGAACAAAGATGGACATTAAACAAAATACAAGAGGCCAGAAAGCAAGGCCAAGGCATGAGGCAATTCTTAGCAGCACAATTGGTAGCAATCGTTTACTAGGAGTATCGATGGATTTCTACACATATGGAAGAAATGGCTCCCTATATAGTAGCATGGTAGTAACGCTTGCTTGCATATATTTGGAGCAATAGGGGGAGATTTACTAAAACTGCTGAAGCTGTGCAGAGTAACCAATCGGCTTCCAGGTTTTATTGTCAGAGTATAATTGAGCAAGCTGAGGTTAGAAGCTGAATGGTTACCATTCACAGTTGCACCAAATTCCGAGTGCCCCAGTTTTAGAAAATCTCCCCCAGTGTGTGGATATTGGGACCTAATCGCTCCTACATGCTACTTGTGTACCTCACTCTATAGGGAGCCATTTGCTCCGTGTATCAATTATTTGATCGCTACATCTTGCAAAGAATCTCTAGCAATTTTAGTAGTGAACAGACACAAAAACCAAGAGGCACTGGGGTTTGATTTACTAAGGCGGTAGAGAATGCTTACTTGTACTGCATATGCAAAGGGAATTAATAAATGAGATTTTTGCTTGTACATGACTGAAGTGAATGCAGCCCCAGCTTAACTAAGCTCAGTAAATGTCATTGTGCAAAGTCAACGTCTCTACCTTCAAAATTAGGGCTGCGGAAATTAACGATTAATTCCTTGATTAATCGTTAATTTTTTTGATCAAAATTCTTTTGATTGGTACTCACCTCTCCGCCGGCTTCCAGGTCTTCAGGGAGTTCCGTCAGAGATCCGGTGACGTCACAGACATCGACGTCACCGGACTCCTCCCCACTTCCCCCATTGCCTCAGTCTGCTAACGAAGGCCTGATAAACCAGAGCTGGTTTGTCAGGACCTGAGGCAGGTGTCCTACCTGGAGAAATGGCTGAAGTCACGAGCCGTGGCTCTACATTCTGCAGGGAGAGCGATCTAGAGCTCCGGGTTGAGTGTGGACAAGGAGATGAAGGTCCAAGTCCAGGAGGTGGAGGAGAGGTGAGCAAGGTCTAACGTTGTACGGTGCTCAAAATGATTCAGGGATCTTATCCATCTACAGTTATCTTAGATAGTCAGCAAAATTTGACCCTTCAATAATCCCCTGGTCATCTCAAAGTGTATCTAAAGTGTATCCTAAAGTCTATCTAAAGGCCAAATAGTTGGATCCTCTTGGTGGGGAAATCAACAAAGAAAAAGGAGGAGATGGCTAAATACTTTTAAAAAGGAGACAGAATCTTTTTTTAGGTTTATCAGTGATGGATGGAAAACATACCATGACATCACTAACATGAAGACTGGGTACAACACTTGTGGGGCGGAGCAGCGGCAGTAAACACTTAGATTCCAGTTACAGTAGCAGAACTGTATTGAAGTTCAATAAAACACAACTACCCAATGAAACTAACTAGTGTCGGGTGATTGTATATAGTGTATACCACATTTACCACTGACTAATGCAGAGCTGCAATGCAAGGAGATCAGCTAAAAGTAGTTGGATCTGTATGTGCGTTATAATTAATCGATTAAAAAAAAATCGATTAATCGAACACGAAAATTTTAATCAGTGACAGTCCTATTCAAAATACATCAACTTCAACACCAACTGCCACCATAGACTGTCAGTTCCACAGTGTAAAGCAGTGGTCTCCAAATGGCAGCCCTTTTCTTGACTTTATCCATCTCTTGGGGCAGCAACCGTGTAGCATAGTTCCTTCCACTGACAATGGAACACTTCTCCTCCCACTAACCCCAAGGATGGGGCACTATTTCTCCCATTCATACCAATGATGGGTCACGATTCCTCCCCCCCACCAATGATGGGGCACGATTCCTTCCCCCCCACCAATGATGGGACACGATTCCTTCCCCCCCACCAATGATGGGGCACGATTCCTTCCCCCCCACCAATGATGGGGCACGATTCCTTCCCCCCCACCAATGATGGGGCACGATTCCTTCCCCCCCACCAATGATGGGACACGATTCCTTCCCCCCCACCAATGATGGGGCACAATTCCTCCCCACCAATGATGGGGCACGATTCCCCCCCACTAATGATGGGGCACGATTCCTTCCCCCCCACCAATGATGGGGCACGATTCCTCCCCACCAATGATGGGGCACAATTCCCCCCCACCAATGATGGGGCACGATTTCTCCCCCCACAACAATGATGGGGCACGATTCCTCCCCCCCCACCAATGATGGGGCACGATTCCTTCCCCCCCACCAATGATGGGGCACGATTCCTTCCCCCCAACCACCAATCATGGGGCACGATTCCTCCCCCCCACCACCAATGATGGGGCACGATTCCTCCCCCCAATACCGATGATAATGCATTGTTTGTTTATAAAGTTTGGAGACCCCTGGTGTAGAGGACTGAGAGGTTATGGACCATGTGATGGACCCCTTCCTCTTCCATGATGGCTGCAATCTGTACCTCTGCTATCTTGACCTTGGATCCAGGTGGTGGTTTGGATGTGTTCACAGCAAGGAAGCGCGATCCCACCGCTACCAACCAATTGTGATGGACCCCCGTGCTCAAGATGAGTCTTCCCGCCGTAAATGCTTCCTCTGTCCGGGACCACACGATCCAAGATCCCTCAGAGCACCCAGTCATTGGGGTGAAAAAACAGACTCCTTATTCAAACACGTGTAACAGATATACAACTCAGGGACAATCCCCCCCCACCTCCTCCCTTTAAATCAGGGTGGGGTAAACTGTCCAATCAGCAATTGGGGACACACAGACATTGAAACATTTGAACACTAGAGCAGCTTATCAGCAATGAGGGCTGTTGGAGGGATTCCCCCCCCCACCTCCCCTCTCTGCTCTGCCCCATTTTACATGCCAGGAACACCAATACAAACATCCATCCCATAATACACTTCTTCTAATGCCCCGTACACACGGTCGGACTTTTCATCTACAAAAGTCCGACAGCCTGTCCGACAGACTTCCGGCGGACTTTCGGCGGACTTGCGGCGGACTTTCTAACGAACAGACTTGCCTACACACGACCACACAAAAGTCCGACGGATTCGTACGTGATGACGTACACCGGACTAAAATAAGGAAGCTGATAGCCAGTAGCCAATAGCTGCCCTAGCGTGGGTTTTTGTCCGTCGGACTAGCACACAGACGAGCGGATTTCGGGGTCCGTCGTAGTTACGACGTAAAGATTTGAAGCATGTTTCAAATCTAAAGTCCGTCGGATTTGAGGCTGAAAAAGTCCGCTGAAAGTCCGGGGAAGCCCACACACGATCGGATTACCAGCCAGCTTTAGTCCGTCGGCGTCCGTTGGACTTTTGTAGACGAAAATTCCGACCGTGTGTACGCCCCATAAGACAGACACAACAGAGCAATGGGACACCCAGAAAAGAGTCCATGAACAGCATAAGACCACACACAATATTTACATATATACAACATTCCAATGTGGCTGTACAGCGAGTCCGACTATTACAGATCAGACTGGGGTTCCCGGTCACCCTGTGCCCCTAATAGACACAGGGTGATTTACACATAGGAGGGGCCGGGGGAGCTGGACACGGAGTTTCCAGAGCCCTCCAAGGTAAGCTGAGTTCCACAAGCCCCCCACCCAAAGTGACTCCCGTCACAGACCATGAAGGACAAAAGACCCCTAATACATTGGGGTGGATTATAGAAGTAGCTCATGTTCAGGTTCTTTTACTTTGTAAAGTAAAATTTCACTCATTAAATTTACGATATTAAAAAAGGTGAAGCTAAGTGAAAATTCACTTTGCAAAGAATTCCCAATCATGTGCAAGAAACCATATTATATATAATTTTATTTTTTCTACTTGAACTTGATTAAAAGATTGAAGTGAGCACAATAGTATCTCATTCACTAAGCTAAGTGAAAATCCACTTTGAAAACAACACATGCCCCACTGAGTTGGGGGTCTTATTGTATCTGCTGTGGTCTTCATAACCTCTCTCTGTCCTCTACACTAAGGCATTGGCAGCTAGTGTGTCTCCTCTGCATTCATACAATGCATCAATGGAGCTGTGTGGGTCTATATCAAACCTCATCATTCCACCCCCCACCCCCCACCCCCAATAACAATTGGGGCTCCTATATCAAAAAAAAAGCAAAATTCACATCAGCAACTATGTCTGAATGTAGACCAGGAGCCACACACCACTCCACAATTCACCACAAGCTGGAGGCCACTACATAATAATCATTTCTTTACAAGACAGAGCAATAATGTAGCCCAATCATCTGCTCATAGACATATTAGGAATTCCAAGGAAGGAAGAGAATAGGTGTATTGGTGGAACGCTGAGTCTTAAAGTCTAAAGGGTAAGACTTTGGATCCAAACTGTAGCGGAAGCTCTCTGGCCACCATGGTATCATTGGGGATCCCTGGAGTAGTATAAGAAGTGTGGAAAGAATGGGAAAGATAGATATAAAAAACCTCCAGTACATCTTTATTCCACAGCAGTCAAAAGAAAAAGTCAATGCAGTTTGGGGGCGGGTTGGGGGTAAACCCATTACTGTAGGAAGTATTGAGGCCCTGAAATGCTCTGGATTTTTCTTTGACTTCTTGTCATGCGAAATATAAATATGTATGACTAATTTATTTCTGTGGAACATTCATTCCACCCTCACTTCTAAAAGAAGGAAGGAACTAGAAGTTTAAGTGGAGAAAGGAAAGAATGGAAGGAGACATTTCAGCAAAGGAAGGAAACTATGGAAAGGAGGAACTAGAAGTTTTGATGGACGAAAGGAAGGAAGAAAAAACGGAAGGAAACACTTCAGCAAAGGACGGACAGAAGAAAGGAAGGAACTAGAAGTTCAGTGGAGGAAGTTAAGGAAAGGGGGAAGGAGACAGTTCAGGGAAGGAAAGGACTGAAAGAAGCAAGGAAGGAACTAGAAATTCTGTAGTAAGGACAGCAAATATTTCTATGTATATTACATTACCAGGAAGACTTCTTGATAACGCTTCACTTGAGTCAGTCAATCAACTGAACACCCCAATTGACAGCAGTCCGTATGATTGGAGCCCTAACTGAGTTCCTGTACATGAACAGATCCCAGGCTTGTCACATCCCATAGGTGAGTTATAAAAAAACTTTCCATAAACATATTCTATAGAAAGGAAAATCCAGGAAGGTTCTTGAGCGTTGCTGCACCTGACGCTAAAGATGATTCCACATTGGACCTCTCAGATTCTTTTGAGCCCAATTCCTTCACTTTAACATCATTTATTTCACAAACACCCCGGGGGTGATACTCACAGTTCTGCACTTGGCCGCTCCCAGGGTTCGATCTCAGCTCCCACTCATCCTCTAGAAGTACTCTGAGAAGATTAAGCAGATTAGGTGAAGATTATCTCTACTAAACTATTAAGAATCCCCAGGCTTTGCTGACCTCTGACAGATGGAGCAGCGGGCAGGTGACCAAACAAAGGCCAGAACTCCAGCCACCATGATGGAGCTCACACCTCCCCAACATCAACTCCATGTGTCTACGTATGTCACCAAATTCCAGGACAATATATCCCAATCTTGACCTATAAGTGTTACTAAACTGCAACAGAGAAAAATCAGGTTCCTTGTGTTGGGTTTTTTTTTTTAGACCAGGCTGTGTGAATCTCAGGACCTGGTAGATGGAAATACAGATCCTTTGACAGGCATAATGGTTCCTTCATATATATTTTATATCTTCTGTTTGCCTGGGGTTAAGTTTTAAGTGCCGATCTTAACTGTTGGAGGTTATTTCATTTGAACATTTTAATATTCTTCACCTGTAGTGAGGATACAATGTATCTTTATATCCATTCAGATGAGAGAGAGCACAGGGGAGGATTTTACAGCAAGTGATTACAGTGATGGCCAACTACGGGATATCACAGTGATCAGGAGCTGGTCTTCCCAGGCCTGAACATTAGTACAAGACCGGGAACTGTTGGTGACAGTGAGGTCTCTATTCTCACTGAGAATAGAGACCTGGGTGAGCTATGGAGTGTACTTCCAGCACAATCACAGGTACACATACAGTATATGTGGCACCACAGAAAAAGGCCACCTCCGTGATGCTGCAAGTATGTGTGAGGCCGGTGGCAATTGATTAAAAGGTGGATCCGCTGTCTTCCAGCTCTTGAGATTGCATAACATTGTCAAATAGCAGTCTTGCAGATACTATTTATATATTATATATATTTATATTATTCATGTATTTTATATTTTATATTGTGGTCTTGGTGGATTATTAGCTTAGTGGTTGTAGCAATTTTGGTAAGAACCTGCCGGTCCGAACTTCATTTTATGGCCTGTTGGCCCACTTTTATTAAACAAACGAAGGAAAAAGTTCAACAGAAAACTTGCCCGAAAATCAAAATGATGCCAAGCCACCTGACTCCCTCTTCAGCAGCACTGCTGCTCTTTTCTCTGGTCCCTCAGATGTCTCACCCAGCTCTTCTGGCTCCCTGGGCTCCTCCAGCCTTTAGTGGCAGCACCCTGCTGCACATACCCAATCCCTGGCCCCTCACTAGGGGAACTCCTGACACCCCAAGCTCTCTCATTCCTCTGAGACCTCCAGATTCCCTCAATGCCTTGGACTCACCTAGTCATTGTAGTTTTCCCAGTCCCCGAGACTCTCTCCTAGCCTCCTCGACCTTCTCAGTCCTGTGGGTAAGGAATCTATCCTCCAGCATGGAGTGCTGTTAATTGAGTGAAGCATCTCCCCTAATGGGAGCACACACCTGCCCCCTGATGGGTAAAAGAAACTGGGGGGTGCTGGGTGGTCCTGTTTTCTCCACACTGAGAATTGATATGCCAGAGCCCCACACTCTTCATTCATATGAAGCCCGTTTGAGCAAAAAAAAGGAAAAATAATTGGTGGGACTTTAAATGAAGCACATAACTAAGTCAGACGAGCCAATCCATGTAGAACATAATAATTTATTACAAAGGGTATACATACACATATAGGGTAATAAAAGTAATACAATCATAAATAATATTGAATCTCATTGGATAAATAGCATTCCTAGATAGTTCATGATAAAACAAATGTCTCAACATAATGTGCATGGTAAAATGGTATTAGGTCTCAGTATAAAAAAACCTGAACAATACATAATATAAAGCACTTGTCTCGACGTCTTGTTACATGATAGTAGACTTATGGTATGTAAACTCCAATTGTAATGGTAGCATGTAGGTATAGTAACAATGAAGAATTGGTTCGTTCTTATAGACTTCAATAAGGTAAAAATTTGGCCTAGAAACTGTGACGTAGCATCGTGAAAAAGCTCTACGCGTTTCGTGGCTACATTACCACTCGTCAGGAGCAGATGCATGGTTTTAGAGGTATCTATAATAAAAAATGCCAAAGAAAAAATATAAGAGATAATAATAACAAATAGGGCAAAAAAGAAAGAAAGAGGGAGAACATAAATGTCCCAAACACTCTCACCTATCTATAACATATGGGTACGACTGGTGATGATATTAATGGTAGAAGGCACTGCAGAAAACGCCGTCCCCGGGAGCTGAGACGGTGCCACTGGAAGCACGGCTTTGAAACTAACCACCAAGATAGAAAAGATACCAGATTCCAACTGTGGTATAGAGGATTGATAGTGTGACCGGTTCACAATATGAGCGCTTGCCAGAGCTTATCTGTGAAAAATTATTAGGGTAAGGTGAACTGAGACCACAACTGATGTGTTAGATAGAATGCAACCTAGTGTGTGTATGTAGGGGAAATGTCCTTGGGTGTGAGAAAGAGAAAGAATAAATGAAAAAAAGAAATAGTTTAAAATGACCAAAAGTATGACGTGAGGATGAGGTTGTGTATAAAATATAAAAGTAGGTAGTGAAAAAGAAAATACCTATTTACCTTTGAGGATTTTGGGAAACCGACATAGATAATCCAGAGGTGCAAAAGTGCGTTACCTGATGGTTCAAACTAAAGTGTAACAGGGGGCAAGTATGGTACTATATATCAGCCGCAGACCAATGAGAACCGGCAACGTCGCGCAGCGTGAAGAGGGAGGGGCAGCGCCAACACCCGAGCCTATGGACCGGCCCGGCGTTTGGCGCCAAAAATCCCCTCGTGGAACACGCAGATGGAGACGCATGTCAGCGGCGCGGCGTCACGAATGACGTCACCCGCTGGACATGTGGGCGTGGTGTCGACTCGCAGCGAGCGCCCACCCCGCCCACCAATGGGGGGTGGAGGGGGGGGGGCCCCGGTGCGAGTCGCAGCTCCCGGGAACAACGATGCAAAGCCCAACCCCATCTAACAGAGCTGGTCCCAATGAGAAAAAAGGAAACGTCTTGGCATGTACAAGTCACAGATAATAATGATAAAAGTAGTTAATGGTTTAGTTATGTGCTTCCATCCCCGCAACTTGGAGAAAAGCAAGACCTAAGGCCTGAGTGGGACTTTAAATGAGGCAATACTAACATTTCCTTTTTTTGCTCAAACGTACTGGGGATGGAGGTAAATGTTAGTATTGCCTCATTTAAAGTCCCACTCAGGCCTTAGGTCTTGCTTTTCTCCAAGTTGCGGGGATGGAAGCACATAACTAAACCATTAACTACTTTTATCATTATTATCTGTGACTTGTACATGCCAAGACGTTTCCTTTTTTCTCATTGGGACCAGCTCTGTTAGATGGGGTTGGGCTTTGCATCGTTGTTCCCGGGAGCTGCGACTCGCACCGGGGCCCCCCCCCCTCCACCCCCCATTGGTGGGCGGGGTGGGCGCTCGCTGCGAGTCGACACCACGCCCACATGTCCAGCGGGTGACGTCATTCGTGACGCCGCGCCGCTGACATGCGTCTCCATCTGCGTGTTCCACGAGGGGATTTTTGGCGCCAAACGCCGGGACGGTCCATAGGCTCGGGTGTTGGCGCTGCCCCTCCCTCTTCACGCCGTGCGACGTTGCCGGTTCTCATTGGTCTGCGGCTGATATATAGTACCATACTTGCCCCCTGTTACATTTTAGTTTGAACCATCAGGTAACGCACTTTTGCACCTCTGGATTATCTATGTCGGTTTCCCAAAATCCTCAAAGGTAAATAGGTATTTTCTTTTTCACTACCTACTTTTATATTTTATACACAACCTCATCCTCACGTCATACTTTTGGTCATTTTAAACTATTTCTTTTTTTCATTTATTCTTTCTCTTTCTCACATCCATGGACATTTCCCCTACATACACACACTAGGTTGCATTCTATCTAACACATCAGTTGTGGTCTCAGTTCACCTTACCCTAATAATTTTTCACAGATAAGCTCTGGCAAGCACTCATATTGTGAACCGGTCACACTATCAATCCTCTATACCACAGTTGGAATCTGGTATCTTTTCTATCTTGGTGGTTAGTTTCAAAGCCGTGCTTCCAGTGGCACCGTCTCAGCTCCCGGGGACGGCGTTTTCTGCAGTGCCTTCTACCATTAATATCATCACCAGTCGTACCCGTATGTTATAGATAGGCGAGAGTGTTTGGGACATTTATGTTCTCCCTCTTTCTTTCTTTTTTGCCCTATTTGTTATTATTATCTCTTATATTTTTTCTTTGGCATTTTTTATTATAGATACCTCTAAAACCATGCATCTGCTCCTGACGAGTGGTAATGTAGCCACGAAACGCGTAGAGCTTTTTCACGATGCTACGTCACAGTTTCTAGGCCAAATTTTTACCTTATTGAAGTCTATAAGAACGAACCAATTCTTCATTGTTACTATACCTACATGCTACCATTACAATTGGAGTTTACATACCATAAGTCTACTATCATGTAACAAGACGTCGAGACAAGTGCTTTATATTATGTATTGTTCAGGTTTTTTTATACTGAGACCTAATACCATTTTACCATGCACATTATGTTGAGACATTTGTTTTATCATGAACTATCTAGGAATGCTATTTATCCAATGAGATTCAATATTATTTATGATTGTATTACTTTTATTACCCTATATGTGTATGTATACCCTTTGTAATAAATTATTATGTTCTACATGGATTGGCTCGTCTGACTTAGTTATGTGCTTCATTTAAAGTCCCACCAATTATTTTTCCTTTTTTTGCTCAAACGTACTGGGGATGGAGGTAAATGTTAGTATTGCCTCATTTAAAGTCCCACTCAGGCCTTAGGTCTTGCTTTTCTCCATATGAAGCCCGTGTTGAACCTACTTTTACATG
This sequence comes from Lithobates septentrionalis, assembly GCA_037952835.1. Classification (NCBI taxonomy): domain Eukaryota; kingdom Metazoa; phylum Chordata; class Amphibia; order Anura; family Ranidae; genus Lithobates; species Lithobates septentrionalis. The sequence continues at coordinate 510,734 of JBBDGP010003344.1, read as the reverse complement.
GCGGCAGGGCCTCACACTGTCGCAATATAATATTTATTTATACAAGACTTTCATGCACTCTCGGACTGTGTGACTTTAAAACAAGGCAAAGAAAAATCACATTTCGAAGTAAAAAATTTGTTTTGCACACAACAATGCAAGCTGGGATCCTACAAAAAAAAAATTCTATTTCCAAGTCTGCAGAGCCCGGGGTTGTTCCTTTTAATGGAAGTCAAATGATCAGCATCTGAAAGTATGAAAGATCAATATTTGGCACTGAGGGGGATTGGAGGAAATGTCAGGTGATATGTGGTTGAGGGAAGCTTTTCTGGGGCCCTCAGATCTCCAAGGACAGTCTAATTCCCTCCCCCCTCTTAAAATTACACCTTGTTGTGGCGTTGTTGGGCTACACTGCAAAGCTCCTGGGACCCTCCTCATAGACAGGTCTGATTCCCCCATAGCTATGATGTGGCATTGTTGGGGCCACATGCAAAGCTCCTGGGACCCTCAGACAGTCTGATTCCCCCATAGCTATGATGTGGCATTGTTGGGGCCACATGCAAAGCTCCTGGGACCCTCCTCAGAGACAGGTCTGATTCCCCCATAGCTATGATGTGGCATTGTTGGGGCCACATGCAAAGCTCCTGGGACCCTCCTCAGAGACAGGTCTGATTCCCCCATAGCTATGATGTGGCATTGTTGGGGCCACATGCAAAGCTCCTGGGACCCTCCTCAGAGACAGGTCTGATTCCCCCATAGCTATGATGTGGCATTGTTGGGGCCACACTGCAAAGCTCCTGGGACCCTCAGACAGTCTGATTCCCCCATAGCTATGATGTGGCATTGTTGGGGCCACACTGCAAAGCTCCTGGGACCCTCAGACAGTCTGATTCCCCCATAGCTATGATGTGGCATTGTTGGGGCCACATGCAAAGCTCCTGGGACCCTCAGACCTCCTCAGACAGTCTGATTTCCCCCATAGCTATGATGTGGCATTGTTGGGGCCACACTGCAAAGCTCCTGGGACCCTCAGACCTCCTCAGACAGTCTGATTTCCCCCATAGCTATGATGTGGCATTGTTGGGGCCACACTGCAAAGCTCCTGGGACCCTCAGACAGTCTGATTCCCCCATAGCTATGATGTGGCATTGTTGGGGCCACACTGCAAAGCTCCTGGGACCCTCAGACCTCCTCAGACAGTCTGATTTCCCCCATAGCTATGATGTGGCATTGTTGGGGCCACACTGCAAAGCTCCTGGGACCCTCAGACAGTCTGATTCCCCCATAGCTATGATGTGGCATTGTTGGGGCCACACTGCAAAGCTCCTGGGACCCTCTGACAGTCTGATTTCCCCCATAGCTACGCCCTATGATGTGGCGTTATTGGTCTGCACTGCAGCTGTTCCACATTCTGGTATATTTCAGTAACTTCCTCACAATAGGTTGCTACACAGCAAATATCTCTCCATCACCACAAGCTTCCTGCATGGGGCACAGAGAGTTACAACAGCAGCATGCAGAGATGGTGAGATTGGTGTGTGCCCTCTGGGCATAGTGGTGTACAATAAACATTCTACAAGTCGCCTTTATACCAAATTGTCAGATAATGCCCCTCCTGTGCAGTAGACATCGCTTCTTTGGAATTCCATGGCGGCATATTGTGTGTTCCATGGTTTCTGGTAATAGTTAAGCCGACCTGAACTCTTGTTGCATAGCTACGTAGATTGTATGTCAGGTTAAAAAAAGACCATCTACAACCAAAAAAAAATAGAATACTTCCATTTACAGTGCATCGAAAAAGTATTCATACCCCCTAATTTTCCACATTTTGTCATGTCACAACTAAACACATAAATGTATTTTATTGGGATTTTATGTGATAGACCAACACAAAGTGGCACATAATTGTGAAGTGGAAGGAAAATGATAGATGATATAAATAAATATGTGAAAAGTGTGGGGGGGGGGGGGGGCATTTGTATGGCGCCCCCCGGAGTCAATACTTTGTAGAACCCCCTTTCTCTACAAGTCTTTTTGGGGATGTCTCTACCAGCTTTGCACATCTAGAGAGGACATTTCTGCCCATTCTTCTTTGTAAAATATCTCAAGCTCTGTCAGATTGGATGGAGAGCGTCTGTGAACAGCAATTTTCAAGTCTTGCCACAGATTCTCAATGGGATTTAGGTCTGGACTGTGACTGGGCCATTCTAACACATGAATATGCTTTGATCTAAACCATTCCATTGTAGCTCTGGCTGGATGTTTCGGGTCGTTGTCCTGCTGGAAGGTGAACCTCCGCCCCAGTCTCAAGTCTTTTGTAGACTCTAACAGGTTTTCTTCTAAGATTGCCCTGTATTTGGCTCCATCCATCTTCCCATCAACTCTGACCAGCTTCCCTGTCCCTGCTGAAGAAAAGTATCCCCACCACATGATGCTGCCACCACCATGTTTCACGGTGGGGGTGGTGTGTTCAGGGTGATGTGCAGTGTTAGTTTTCCCCACACACATATCGTTTTGCTTTTAGGCCATAAAGTTGAATTTTGGTCTCATCTGAGCAGATCACCTTCTTCCACATGTTTGCTGTGTCCTCCACATGGCTTCTCACAAACTACAAACAGGACTTCTTATGACTTCCTTTCACCAATGTCTTTCTTCTTGTCACTCTTCCATAAAGGGCAGATTTGTGGAGAACACGACTAATAGTTGTCCTGTGGACAGATTCTCCCACCTGAGCTGTGGATCTCTGCAGCTCCTCCAGAGTTACCATGGACCTCTTGGCTCTTCTCTGATGAATGCTCTCCTTGCCCGGCCGGTCAGTTTAGGTGGACGGCCATGTCTTGGTAGGTTTGCAGTGGTGCCATACTCTTTCCATTTTCCAATGATGGATTGAACAGAGGTCCGTGAGATGTTCAAAGCTTGGGAGATATTTGTATAACCTAACCCTGCTTTATACTTCTCCACAACTTTATCCCTGACCTGTCTGGTGTGTTCCTTGGCCTTCATGATGCTGTTTGTTCACTAAGGTTCTCTAACAAACCTCCTGAGGACGTCACAGCTGTATTTATACTGAGATTAAATGACACACAGGTGGACTTTATTTACTAATTAGGTGACTTCTGAATGCAATTGGTTCCACTAGATTTTAGTTAGAGGTATCAGAGTAAAGGGGGCTGAATACAAATCCCCCCCCCCCCACACACTTTTCACATATTTATTTGTAAAAAAAGTTGAAAACCATTTATCATTTTCCTTCCACTTCACAATTATGTGTCACTTTGTGTTGGTCTATCACATAAAAATCCAATGAAATCCATTTACGTTTTTGGTTGTAACATGAGAAAATGTGGAAAATTTTCAAGGGGTGTGAATACTTTTTCAAGGCACTGTACAGAACTCGATATCCACAGCTGATCCAGAGGAACAGGAAAAAAAAACCTATGAAGCATTCTCCAGTTTACATCAGTGTGCAAAAAAGGATCCTTCTTGATCCCCTGAAGGTGATTGGATATTCCCTGGAGTGACTAACTCCAATGCCTTCTCTCTGCACAGATCATGTGGTGATATGATGTCACATGACCATCTGCCATGACATCCAAGAGCAGTCGTTTTGTTTTACACACATTACCTGCAACCAATGGCGTCCCTAGGGGGGGCCAGAGGGGGCTCTGACCCCCCCAACATTATGCTGTTGCATTTTATAGTTGCCCCCCTACTTTTGTCCCTGTCCCTCCATGTGCCCCCCCTAAATATGAAAGTTGGAGACGCCACTGCCTGCAACATGTGGCATGGGACTTTAAATGCCTTGGTCAGATGCCATGCCAGTTATTCTTAATTGTGCCCCAACAAGGAACGGACTGGCCATAGGGCACACCAGGCCGGGATCGCCGCACCGCATGCCCCAACAAGAGTTGCCTATTGATGACCGCGCAGGTAACACTGGGAGGTAAGCAGCGACCCAGCCCAGACACTCACCTCGTGCTATGCGGTCATGCCTGTGTGTCCTCCCCCAGCACCCCCGCCCCGCCAACTATGTCCTATCAGCAGAGGGTGGGAGGAGCTGGAGATCTGCACGGAGAGTGGGAGTCTTTTCAGATTGACTGCCGATCATATCACTTAGACATACGGCGGCAGGGCGGCTCTACTGCGCTGGATCACGTACCTTGTATGAGATGCAGCCCTACCAGGTCGGGGATGCGCAGGCGCACTGCCGGCGGCCCACTATTGCTGTGTGTAGAGCTGATCACCGGATAACATGGACTCTATTTCTGCCGGCCCCTGGCGATCGTTCGTTTTTACTCAGGCAGAACGGCAGTCTATGTAAACAAGGCAGATTGCCGTTCCTGTCAGTAGGGAAGGCATGGATCCGGTGTTTTTTCCGTAAAGCAGGGACATGGATCAATGCCTTCCCTTTCGTAAAAGCACCTCCCCCGCAGTACACAAGGACTCCCTCGGCACATGTTTAACCCTTTGATTGCCCCCTGATTGTAAACCCCTTCCAAGCCAGTGTCATTAGTACAGTGACAGTGCATATTTTTTTTTTAAGCTCTGATCACTGTATTCGGGTCACTGGTACCCAAAAAATGTAAAGAGTGTCACAATCTCACAGTTCCGCTATAAGTCGCTGATCACCATTATTACTAGTAAAAAAAAAAATAATTAAAAAATAAATAAATAAATGAAAATTTTCCGTATCAAATGACTGGCACTGCATCTCAGCAACACATTTCACATGCAGTGCGGTAAAGCGCGTTACTGGAATGCCTTGGTGTGAATGGAGCCTTGGGGTTGCATGCACTTTTAAAATTGTCTGCAGCAGTCTCTGCTCCACAAGAGCTTACACTCTAATGTCTGAGCCGCAGTTGGACACAAGCTTGGGTGGGTTCCATTAATAGAACTATATATTTACTTCTATTATTATCTTATATTCTTTACTTGTCAGATCCCTAGCCGGTCCCTCTGAACCCCCCCCCCCCCCCCCCCCCCCAGCCATCTCCTCTATGTAGTCCTATGAAGGATGTTCATTAATAGTCTGCACTAGTGAAGCGGGGAGTGCAGCAGCAAACTTCCTGTCAATGTGGTTTATGAGAAGTGGGGGGGGGGGGGGGTGGAGGGGGGGGGGGTTGCTTAACCAACTTCCTTCCCTTTTCTCAACTGGCAGTCAGAACAAACAGATTAAAGAACTTTTTATTCCAAAAGACACACCGACAGCAACACGGTAAGAACCTTCACAAATTGTACCTTTGTATTGGAGAGGGGCACCTTGGCTCCAGCTTATGGCTTGGCCACCTAGCAGCTACTACAAGACCCAGCATGCCCTGCCAGTCCTGGCCAGCTCTGTAGACCCAGAGCACCTCCGCCTTAGATTGAGATTGATTTTTGGGGGGGTGCACAGCTTAGGGAACTCCGCCATGTTGGAAAAAAGCTTGTGGAGGACCTCTGTGGGGTTAGGAATGGGTTGGAGAAGTGGGAAGGAAAGGCCTCTCTATCCATCACACAGACACCCGCCAGTGTGTGGGGCCCCTTTTATGAAAATACTTTTTTTTTTTTTTTTTAACGTTCCCTAAACTGTTTAAATTATTTCAGATTGCAACTTCTTATTTTTTTTTTTTTATTTCGTTGTTTAAGGGTTTTAGGCAGTCAATGTGCTATTACATGTCTGAGCATTTGAACTGGTCTTTGGCTTGGTTGGACCAGAAGATGTATAGAGGGGTCAGGCCAATCAAGACTGCATTTACTGCATTTTCAGTTTTGCAGAGACACACTACAGTCCATGTGACACGGATTCCTATGGATGTAGTTCACATCTGTGCATTGTATGGAAAGGGCCGGGGACTTTTTCTGGTTTTTGGTTCCGTAGACTTCAATGGATCGAAAAACGTGGTATTGAAAAGCACATAAATGCACCTGGAATATGCAAACTGCAATCTGCATAGGTGTGAACCAGGCCTTGGAGAGACAACCAGTTTCTGACCTCTTCTTCTTCTTCTTTTTTTTTTTTTTTTGTGTGTGTGTTTTTTTTGGGTTTTAATTGTGTTTTTTTTTGTTGTTTTTTTTGTGTGTGGTTTTTTTTTTGTTTTTTTTTAACGTGTCGGAGGTTCTAGAAGTGATCTTCCAGCCTCCACCTATCCACAGCAGTCATGGTAAAGGGGCCTCAGGTTTTTTGGGAGGCTTCAGAAGTAGTGAGAACTATAAAACATCTCACCCCCCCCCAAAAAAAATGTATTTTAAAAATATGTTATATATAAAATAAGATAATATAATATAATATAACATAACATAACATAACATAACATAATATAATATAATATAATATAATATAATATCATATAATATAATAAATGAATCTTTTAAACATATTATTAAAATAAAAAAAGACCCCAGTAGTCACCTTTAACTTCTCATGTTGTAGGTGAGAATTTTATATGTATTTATATGTATTTTATTATCACATTTTTTTTATATTTACATTTAAGTGTGTGTGTATGTATGTATGTGTATGTATGTATATATATATATATATATATATATATATATATATATATATATATATATATATATATATATATTTATATATATTTATATATAAAATATATGTTATCTTTTGTTTTTTTGTTTGTTTGTTTGTTTGTTTTTTGTTTCATAGATGATTTGCTTATAACAAAGTTACAAAGAAAAATACAAATGGCATAAGGCACTGAGACATATACACAATTAGTATTATATCGGAAAAAAAAATTGTGAATACTGAGATAGAAAGACGTGGAATGGCTCCACAGGTCGAGTAACAATCGAGCCCAGCTAAGGCCTTGGCTGTGTAGGGAAGCAGTGAGAGTACATACAAATACAAATACCAAGGTCATGAAGGGCAGCAAACAATATACTGTATATAAGGAAAGGGTCATTGGCCTATAAGGCCACTAGGTGCCTCTCTTGTGAGTATACCATTTTTTTAATAATAATAATTTTTATTAATGTAGGAAATAAAATAAAATTTTAAATGAAAGTGAAATATATTTCTATATTAACAGATTTATTTTTTAAATTTATTTAAATAAATGAATTTGTTAAAAATGAAATCTATTTAACTTTATTGAAAATGAATTACACCTTTTTTTTTTTTTTTTTTACATTTAAATAAAAAGGTCATTTGTTTTAAATGAATTAAAATTGAATATTTCAACAAATTTTATAATATATATATATATATATATATAGATATATATATGTGTATATATATCTATATATATATCTATATATATATATATATATATAGATATATATATAGATATATATATAGATATATATATCTATGTATATATATCTATATATATCTTTTTTTTATTATTGAAAAATATAAATATATATTTTGTTTTATGACAGTAGATGAGTGTAGACGGACAATGAACTGTGTAGTAAGGGGCATCAATCTAGCCATAGCAGCCCATGATGCACCTGCCATGGTGCCCCGAGTTGCCGGCGGTTACACACTGATTTATATAGTCGGCAATAACTTTTGGTTGGGGGGACAATAAATGTATGAAAAGTTTGGAAGATTCTGCACAATGGCCATGAGAGTGATCCGTATTCATCATGGGAGGAACTGCTTTTGAGACGAAGTTTAGAGAAGCAATGAAGAGAGTTGGGGCCCTTAAGGCTCTATTCACACTAGCGCGTTTTTTGATGCATTTTGCAGAAATGCACGGGAATTTTTCAACATGGGTTCCTATGGGACATGTTCACATCAATACCTTTTTGTACCTCTGCGTTTTTGGAAAGGGTCGGGGACTTTTTTTCATGCAAAATGCAGCGTTTTGCATGTAATAGAATTCAATAGACCCGCATCCAAAAATGCAAGTACCGCATTTTTACCGCATTTTTACCGCGTTTTTGTCTCGTTTTGCGTGTTTTTTTCCTTTCATTTTTTTTTAACACTGTATACAGTATAAAAAAAAAAAAACGCGGCAAAACCGCGTAAAAACCACATGTTAAAAAACGCGGCAAGCACCACAAAAAGCACTGCAGAAACGCTCATACATCTTGGGGGGGGGTAATTTGGCATGTTCGCCCTGGGCTCTAGTGTCCCGGCCCCGGCTGGCTCCTCTAAAATGTTAAAATGGGAGAGGAGTGGGAAAGCTGGAGGGAGCTGTTCTCAGCCGGTCTGCTGGGTGTCTCTTATGGGTCAGGCAGCACACAGAGTTCAGGAAGGTGTCAGGGAACATTTGTTCAGCACCACACAGAGATATAACTGCCGGCTCAGTAAATGTGATCAGAGACCTTATCCAAAATCAGACCCAGAACTCAGTATAACTCCATTTCATCAAAGGGCCAGTTGTATCTGTAAGATTAAATATCCAGAGCAGCACCACCCCCACACCAAATGTCAAGGAGTCCCCCCACCCTCCCTTACATTACAGTGCACTCCCCTTATCATGTCCTGCTGCTGGGAAGAAGGGGGCGGAGCTGGGAATCATAAAGTGCAGGGTCTGGAGGAGGACCAGAGGAGGGCAGGAGTCTGCTGAATGCAGAGACCAGGGGAGGCGAAGACGAGGAGGAGGTGTGGCTGCACAGAGAGGTGCAGGATCCAGTGGCGGCTGGTGGTTGGTTTATTTATTTTTTTGGGGGGGTGGCAAACAATGCATTTGCCCCATCTAGGTCACGGCAGCGCGTCCTCTGGGAGGCTTCCCCAGTGTATCCTCCTCAGCATCACGCCGGCTTCTGCCATCTCCTCCCTCCTAGTCCAATAGGATTGCTTCTCCTTTTGGGCAATCGGGTGACAAGACTCGGGACCTGCTTCCTGATTGGCCGGGAGGAGAATCGGGAAGACAATTGCAAATACTCATTCCCTATTGTCACACAAGTGGGTGGGCTTGGGGCACAGTGCTCTGTGCCCCGAGGCCACCTTTTTTTTAAGCCTATTAGAGCCTCAGACTCTAGTCACAAGCTGCATTTAGATTAGGGGACCCATGGATAGGGAGGGCGGCGCCTCTGCACCCTTCATTATGGGCCACCACTGGCAGGATCTGTAGGAGGAGTTCTGTCCTCTTCTCTTCTGGCAACTGCTGAGACAAGCTGGGGGGGGGGGGGGTCCTGCAGCTGCAGGAGAGGTGCGAGGGCCACGTGAAATGTTTGACATGTGATCTAGCCCTTTCCTCCCCGGCTTAACTGTCCCTCGCCCCGCCCCTTTTATTCATTGGATTAAGACAAACAGGTGACTGGGGATGATTCAGTGTTGGATCGAACTGCATGTTGTGCAATGGCTGCTTAGATTCCAGCAGCTGGATCACCTGGACTGAAGGTCAGAGCCACTAAAAACGGGCAAGATTCTATTGTATGGCTGGGGGAGGGCCCAGTGCTGGAGGGGTATGCATTGTGTGCGATGGCTAGGTGGGGTCCAGAATTCACAGAAGCAGGATGTCAGATGTTGGGTTTCAGTTCCTGCCGAGGTGTAATGCTGTGATGAGAATTTCTTTCACGCTGGGTGACAGAATTGAGTGTCTTGTTTCGGTTTGGCGGATGGTTGGAGGTATCTGATTGGAGATCTGGTGATGCAGATAGTGGGAACGTCTTGTGATGGCATCAGTTGTGAGAATAGAGGGAGGATGTTCTGGCCACCCTGGGTGACCCTCCTATAATCACCTCATCATCCTCTAATAGGATCTGCCTCGGCCCAAGAGCTAATTAAAGAGCTCAGCAGATTCCCCGCTCACGAGGCAGCGCCAGTGCGCCCTCCACCGCCATCGCCCGCCATATTTACCAACTGTCACCACTCAGAACTCCCCAATCGGCACCCGGACTCCGGGTCACTGACAACAGTCAGTATGACAGTCGGGCCACTCGAGTTTCCAGAACCGTCCACAATGGCGGTCTATGAATGTTTACCAGGACAGGTTCTCTTCGCCTCTCCCCTCTACACCCCCCAGCCCCCGCCCCCCCCCCCCCCCCTAGACAACAGAAATTCTTACAATGAATTAGGACTATCGGGGTAAAACAAGAGTTAAAAGGAAGTGAAATATAAACACTTTTTTTTTTCTTGCCAGGTAACTTTATATAGAGGGAAGCTCAATGTTACTCCTCAATGTTACTTTGTATCTCTCCATCTCCCGTCTGATCAATGTTTATAAACAATGTTACTTTGTATCTCTCCATCTCCCGTCTGATCAATATTTATAAACAATGTTACTTTGTATCTCTCCATCTCCCGTCTGATCAATATTTATAGAAAATGTTACTTTGTATCTCTCCATCTCCTGTCTGATTAATATTTATAAACAATGTTACTTTGGGGGTTATTTACAAAAGGCAAATCCACTCTGCACTACAAGTACACTTGGAAGTGCAGTCGCTCTAAATCTAAGGGGTAGATCTGAGATGAGGGGAAGCTCTGCTGATTTTATCATCCAATCATGTGCAAGCTACAATGCTGTTTTTTATTCTCCTTGCAGGTCCCCCTCGGATCTACAGCGACTTTACTTTCAAGTGCACTTGCAGTGCAAAGTGGATTTGCCTTCCGTAAATAACCCCCTTTTTTATCTCTCTCCTATCTGATCAATATTTATAAACAACGGGGGTTATTTACTAAAGGAAAATCCACTTTGCACTGCAAGTGCACTTGAAAGTAAAGTCGCTGTAGATCCGAGGGGGACATGCAAGGAGAATAAAAAACAGTATTGTAGCTTGCACATGATTGGATGATAAAATCAGCAGAGCTTCCCCTCATCTCAGATCTTCCCCTTAGATTTAGAGCGACTGCACTTCCAAGTGCACTTTCAGTGCAAAGTGGATTTGCCTCTCGTAAATAACCCCCGATGTTACTGAAAACTGAGCTCTATGTAAACAATGCAGAGCTCTGTCCTGTCAGCGGGGAAGAGATGCATTTTGTTTCCCTGCAAAGCACTTCCCTTAGAGCCCTTTCACACTGAGCCGCACCAGGCGTTAGCGGTAAAACGTCCCTAGTTTTAGCAGCGCTTTTCGGCCGCTAGCGGGGCGCTTTTTAACCCCCGCTAGCGGCCAAAGGAAGGTTTAAATGCGCCCAAAAAGCGGCGCTGCTGAAGTGCTTTTTCAGGCGCTTCGGCAGTGCTACCCATTAATTTCAATGGGCAGGGGTGGTGGAGGAGGGGTGTGTACACCGCTCCCGCACCGCCCCAAAGATGCTGCTTGCAGGACTTTTTCTAACATCCTGCAAGCGCACCGCCCCCCAATGTGAGAGAACTCACTGGAGCTGCAGGGGAGGCGATTTTCAAGCACTTTACAGGTGCTATTATTTTTTTTATTTTTTTTTAGCCCAAAAGCGTCTGAAAAACGTCTCCAGTGTGAAAGGGGTCTAAGTGAAAGCAGTACACATAAACCCTTTGATCATCCTAGATGTTTAACTCCCTCCCAACCAGAGTCATTAGTACAGTGACAGTGCATATTTTTAGCACTGATCGCAATTGGTGCCAGTTTTTCCCACAAAGTGTCACTTGGTGTCAGATTGTCCGCCGCAATATCGCAGTCCCGCTAGAAGTCGCTGATCGCCGCCATTACTAGTATAAAATAAAAACTAAATGAAAAATTCCATTATATATCCCATAGTCTGCAAACACCCTAACTTTTGCACAAACCAATCAATATACACTTATACTTATACCAAAAACATGTAAAAGAATACATATTGGCCTAAATTTATGAGGAAGATTTGATTTTTTCTATTTAATTGGATGTTTTATAGTATGTATATATATATGTATATATATATATATATATATATATATATATATTAATATTTTTTTTTTTTTTACACACACACGTGTGTGTATATATATATATATATATATATACATTATATAATGTATAAGTGTATAATATATATATATATATATATATATATACACACACGTGTGTGTGTGTAAAAAAAAAATAATATTAATATATATATATATATATATATATATATATATATATATATATATATATATATATATATATATATACACATATACATACTATAAAACATCCAATTAAAAAGAAAAAATCAAATCTTCCTCATAAATTTAGGCCATATATATATATATATAAATATATTTTACACACACATATATAATTTATTTTTTATTTATTAATATATTTTACACACACATATATAATTTTTACACATATATTACACACATTAATATACACACATATATAATTTTTTTTTCAAAATCTTTGCTTTTTTTTTTGTTTTGTTTTTTGTTTGTTTTTTTTTCTTATAATGCAAAAAAAAAAAAAAGAGGTGATGAAATACCACCAAAAGTAAGCTCTATTTGTGGTAAAAAAAAAGGACATCAGTTTTATACGATTACAGTGCTGCATGACCGTCAATTAAAGTAACGCAGTGCAGTATCACAAAAGAGTGGCCTGGTCAGGAAGGGGAGTAAATCTTCCGGAGGTCAAGTGGTTTTCTCCTGTCTGATCGATGTTTATAAACGTTGCTTTGTATCTCTCTATCTCCTGTCTGATCAATGTTACTTGTTAATAGCAGATGTACATTGTATAGTTTTCAGTGCAAGGATATTCTAGTTGCAGTATGACATCACACATGTGAAATCTTCCACCTCGTCTGCGGAGGAGTGGCAGGAAGGCGCAGAGCTGACTTTGTATGACTTTCACGTGTCGGTCTGATCAGTGGTCCCCGTATTTCCTTTTAAGGTGTTTTTGCTATCTCAGTGTCAGTCTGGCAATGGCGAAGGTGTACACATTACATAGAGGAGGATGAAATGTTCCATCCAGTCTGACCTCATTTTTTGTTTTTCATCCGTTTTGTGTTTTTTTTTTTACATTTATAGATCTCAGTTTGATATTCTCACTACCTCTGCTGGAAGTCTGTTCCAAGCATCAGCTTTTTCTTTTCCGCCTCAGTGTCGGCTTTATAAGGGGGCAAAAGGGACAACTGCCCTGGGCCCCCCTGGCAGAAGAGCTCCTCCCCCCACTATATAAAACAATATAAAATTGCCTAAAATAATAAAAAAATAAATAATAAAATAATACAAAATATATAAAACTAAAAATGACTTTCTTTTTTTTAAATGTATCTTGGGAAGTAAATATTTTGCTGGCTATCATCGGTATAAGTTTTTACTCTGGACTGGTATATTTTATCATTTTTAAAAACACATTTTGGCAGCTCCAGTGCACATATTGGGTACACAGAGGGCTTACACCCCTAGTGCCGGTTCACACAGCGGCGACCTGTCAGGCGATTTAGCCGCCTGACAAGTCGCGCTCCACGCATTACAATGGAACCGCTCTAATAGGAGCGACTCAAGTCGCACAGACTTAAAAAAAAAAAAAAGGTACCTGCACTACTTTGGGGCGACTTCGGAGCGGCCTGCATTGACCTCTATACAGAAGTCGTTTTGCAAGCCGCACTGAAGTCGCTCTGTACACTGCGGCTTCAGAGTCGGACGACTTTGCAGACGCCCCTTTGTGAACCGGCACTTAACCCCTTGGCATTTTAAGGAGTTTAAGATGCTGGAAGGTGGGGTGGGGTTTACGATCATGTGACCACTGCGATTGGTTGTCATGGCGGTCACATGATTGGAAAGTTCCCGATCGCAAGCGGCGATTCCATTAGCAAGTGTGCCGGGAGTGTGTAGGGCGTGCGATTTCTCTCGGCACAGCTGTTTTTACAATATTGCAAGCAAATATGCGGCCGCTCTGCGCCAAGGCCCACCGACAACGGGTGACGTATTTGCGTGCTGTCGGCGCCACCAAGAAGTTAACCACTTCAGCCCCGGAAGGATTTACCCACGTCTTGACCAGGCCATTTTTTTTTTTTTGCGATACGGCGCTGTTCTTTTAACTGACAATTGCGCGGTCGTGCGACGCTGTAGCCAAATAAAATTGACGTCCTTATTTTCCCCACAAATAGAGCTTTCTTTTGGTGGTATTTGATCACCTCTGCGAAAAGTTTTTTTTTTTTTTTTTTTTGCGCAATCAGCAAAGAAAAAAAAATTTTTGAATAAAAAAACAATGTTTTTTTTTTACTTTCTGCTATAAAACATTCCCAGGAAAAAAAAATCACAATTTCTTCATCAATTTAGGCCAATCTGTATTCTGCCACATATTTTTGGTAAGAAAAATCCCAATAAGCGTATATTGATTGGTTTGTGCAAAAGTTATAGCGTCTACAAAATAGGGGATAGATTTAGGGACTTTTTAATTTTATTGTTTTTTACTAGTAATGGCGTTGAGCAGGGATATTTAGCGGGACTGCGACATTGCGGCGGACAAATTGGACACAAAGTGACAGTTTTTGGGCACCAGTAACACCAATACAGTGATCAGTGCTAATTGCTAAAAAAAAAAAAAAATGCACAAGTTACTGCATAAAAGACACTGGCAGGGAAGGGGTTAACACTACGGGGCGATCAAACGGTTGTGCCTGGGAGGTGCTTTCTAAGGCTCCATTCACACTAGCGCGTTTTTTGATGCTTTTTGCATTTTGCAGAAATGCATGGGAATTTTTTAACATGGGTTTCTATGGAACATGTTCACATTAATGCATTTTTGTGCCTCTGCGTTTTTGGAAAGGGTCGGGGACTTTTTTTCATGCAAAATGCAGTGTTTTGCATGTAATAGAATTCAATGGATCAGCATCAAAAACGCAAGTGCGTTTTTGATGCATTTTGCGTTTTTGGCTTTTTTTTTTTTTTTTAACTGTATACAGTCTAAAAAAACTGTAAAAAAAATAAACGTAAAACGCTGCAAAAACGCCGCAAAAACGCTACAAAAACGCTGCTCAAAAATGTGGCAAGCATCACAAAAAACGCTCAAAAGCCCATGCATAGATGTGAATCGAGCCTAAGGCTCTATTCGCACTAATGCGTTTTTTTTATGCTTTTTGCATTTTGCAGAAATGCATGGGAATTTTTTCACATGGGTTCCTATGGAACATGTTCACCTCAATGCATTTTTGTGCCTCTGCTTTTTTGGAAAGGGTCGGGGACTTTTTCTTTATGCAAAATGCAGCGTTTTGCATGTAATAGAATTCAATGGACCTGCATTCAAAACGCCAGTACCGCGTTTTTTCCGCGTTTTGTGGGTTTTTTTCTTTCTTTTTTTTTTTTACACTGTATACAGTATTAAAAAAAACACTGTAAAAAAAAAGAAGCAAAAAGCACTGCAGAAACGCTCAAAAACAACATGCATAGATGTGAATTGAGCCTAACTGTGTGTGTGTGGGGGATGGATACACTGGAGGGAATGATCGTGATTCAGCTTAGCTGAAACACAAGATCTCTCTTTTGCTCCCTGACAGAGCAGCGGGTTTGCCTTGTTTACATAAGCACACCGCTGCTCCGGCTCTCCTCCGAACCATCGGTGGGTCACGGCGTCCATCGCGGCCGCACGTATGACCTCAGAATGACATTGTGCCATGCATTTGAAATTGTGGTGACTGTCTTTGAGAATGCAAGCCGACTCCCTGTATAAGTGGCCCCAAATCTGAAGTGCCCCGGGTACCCCAAGGTCTAAATGTGGCCCTAGTTGAACGTCATGTCCCTGTATTCTTGATCTTGGCTTCGTCCCCAAAATCCCTCCTTCCTGAACTTTATTTACCTCCTTGATGTATCTTTAACCACTTCAGCTCCCCACCCCTTTCATGACCAGGGCATTTTTTCCGATTTAGCACTGCGCTACATTTTAAACTTTTTTTTTTTTTATCAGATTTTAATACATTTTCTGTAACTAAATGAACTTTGGAGGGGGGCGGGGGGGATTGCAACACTGTACCCAAATTACATATATTTCATTATTTCACACAAATAAAGCTCTCTTTTGGTGGTATTTGATCACCACTGGGGTTTTTATTTTTTGCAACATAAATCATTTGATATATATATATCCAGTGACACCAATACAGTGATCAGTGCTAATAATATAGACTTTCACTGTACCAATGACACTGGCTGGGAAGGGGTTAATATCTAGGGGCGATCAATGAGTGAAATGTGTGCCTAACTATGTGTACTTTGAGAACTTTGTTTATTATCCCTGCTTTGCAGGGATAGGAAACAGAGAGCTCATTCCCTCTGTACAGAGCTGTGTTGATTGCCAACACAGAGCTCTGGGCTGTGATTGGACGCCATAAATAATCAACCGGGACTTGCTGACAGACTCCCACTGTGTACAATCACAGCGGGTCCCAGTGGCTGATTAGCCACTGGGTTGCTTTTAGAAGCAGTAGAAGGTCTTGTCCCCCCTCCCCCACGGGCCCCACCCCTCCCGCTGCTCGCTGGTGTTTCTTGGGCTTACCTTTATTACTGGGGAGCCTGAGAGACAATCCGACCATTTGCACGACAGGGCCATAGAGGATAACCGAGATCAGATTGTGTCTCTCTCCACCTCTATGATCTAGGAGGACCGGAGCAACGTCATGGCGTCACTTCTGGTCTAGGGTGGAAGTAAACATTTTTTTTTATCTTATTTTATTTTTTTTAATCTTTTGCTTTCAAAGGTAGAGAAGAGACTTGGGGTCTTATAGACCTCAAAGATCTCTCCATAAAGAGGACCTGTCATCCCTTATTCCTCTTATAAGGGAAGTTTTTTACATTCATTGTAATAGCAATAAAAGTGATCAAAAAAAAAAAAAATGAAAGGCACAGTGTGAAAAATATAACTTAATATAAAATAATTTTTTAAAAAAGTAAAGCGCTCTCATCCTTCCGTGCTCGCGCGCAGAATGCATACTGTACGTAGGTTGCGCACGCATATGTGAACGACGTTCGCACCACACATGTGAGGTATTGCCGCAGCGTTATAGTGAGAACAATAATTCTAAACTGGTAACCTGTTAAAATTGTTGAAGTGTTGCCTATGGAGATTTTTAAGTATCGTAATAAATTAATTTTAAGGCATGACATGTTGGGAATCTATTTACTCAGCATAACATCATCTTTTATGTTCTACCAAAAAATTGTGTTACAGTGTTTGTTTGTTTTTTGGCATTGAAAATTCATTATTGTATTTTTTTCAAAGAACAAATAGTGATAGCTGCTGACTGTTATAATTGGGACACTTAACCCGTCCAGGGATCCTGCTATGTCAGCACCCTAGCTGATTTTTCAATCATCTCTCAGGTGCTGCCGCCGCCATTCTTTGTAAGGGAAACCGGCAGTGAAGCCTTGTGGCCTACTGTGCATGCGCAGAGTACGCTGAGCTTTCTGAATGGCCCGGCAGAAGTGGACGGAGGGGGGGGGGGGGGCCCAAACTTCAGGGGGACCCCGTCATGGTGAGGTCTCTCGAAAGTGGGGATGGGTACCTATCAAAAACAGGTACCCACTCCCCCTCCCCCAAAGGTGCCAAATAGGGCAGCGAGGAGGGGGAGGCAAACAAGCGGAGCTTCCTCTTTGGGTGGAGCGCCACTTTAAGTGGTTACGTTCTACGTTCCTGCAGTCTCTCCTGAGATGTTTTATGCCTCCAAACCTTTCACCATTTGTGTTCCCCATCTCTAGAATTGTTCTATCTTATCAATATCTTTTTGTCTCCGAAGATCCCAAGTAAATGCAGATTTTTGTTGCGCTCCCTTGTGCTTTGATTGTAGAATAGAGGTAAATGCTATACCAACCCCATAATATCATTTCATTACTCTTATAGAACAGCCCATGCCTCTAAATTGATTTTCCGATAGTCTGCAAGGTTTGCAGGGGATAAACGGTCCATTCCCACAATGCAAGTGGAGCTTCATAATGTAAACACACCCCACTGGGGGCACATTCATAGCAGAACATTGTCTGGCACGTGGCACTCATTGTCCGATGTCCAGGGCTCGCCTGTAATAGGATTGCACACAGATTATCCGCAGATAATTGTCACGAGCAGTTAATTACCCGGGACTGAGCCGCTGTGCCTGGCATGACATTCATGATTACCCAGACAAAGCGCTCCGTATGTTGCATGCCTCAGGTTGTGTTTTTGTAAACATTGTCCACTCAAAACAGATGGATAAGAGAACCTGTCTTAGATGTGTGACATTCATGAAATGTCAAGAGCTCCCCAGTCCACCCAATAGTGTACTAGATAAAGAGAACCTGCCTTAGATGTGCAACAGCCATGACGACTATTGGGTGGACTGGGGAGCTCTGAACATTTCATGGATGTCACACATCTAAGACAGGTTCTCTTTATCTAGCAGACTATTGGGTGGACTGGGGAGCTCTGGACATTTCATGGATGTCACACATCTAAGACAGGATCTCTTTATCCATCTGTCTAGAGTGGACAATGTTTACAAAAACACAACCTGAGGCATGCAAACATTGTCTACTCTAGACAGGTGGATAAAGAGAACCTGCCTTAGATGTGTGACATCCATGAAATGTCAAGAGCTCCCCAGTCCACCCAATAGTGTACTAGATAAAGAGAACCTGTCTTAGATGTGCGACAGCCGTGAAGACTATTGGGTGGACTGGGCAGCTCTGGACATTTCATGGATGTCACACATCTAAGACAGGTTCTCTTTATCTAGTAATGTCCAGCGCTCCCTAGTCCACCCAATAGTGTACTAGATAAAGAGAACCTGTCTTAGATGTGTGACAGCCATGAAGACTATTGGGTGGACTGGGCAGCTCTGGACATTTCATGGATGTCACACATCTAAGACAGGTTCTCTTTATCTAGTAATGTCCAGCGCTCCCCAGTCCACCCAATAGTGTACTAGATAAAGAGAACCTGTCTTAGATGTGTGACATCCATGAAATGTCCAGAGCTCCCCAGTCCACCCATTGGGGTCACGTACATAACAGAATGTTGTCACACATGTGGCACTCATTGTCTGATGTCCACGGCTCACCTGCAATAGGATTGCACACAGATTATCTGCAAATAATTGTCATACCCCAGACTGAGCCGCTGTGCCTGAAAGCGTTGATGATTACCCAGACGCAGCGCTCCGTACATTGCAAGCCTCAGGTTGGGTTTGGTAAACATTGTCTAGGCGGATAGATAAAGAGAACCTGTCTAACACATGTAACATCCACAAAAATGTCCAGAGCTCCACAGTTTACCCCGTGTTCTACTAGATGAAGAGAACCTGTCTGAGATATGGGGCATCCATGAAATGTCCAGAGCTGCCCATTCCACCCAATGATGTACTGGATCTACTTCTGTGTGATGGGAAGGGATCGGATACACAAGCTGAGGACAGTTCTGTGATCTACTGTTACCAATTTCTAGGGCTATAGGGTGTTTTTAAGATAAACAGTAAACTACACTCCCCCCTCCCCCCCCCCCCACATATATCAAAGCTGTTGCCTTCAAATACACAACAAAATAAACAAATATTTACAACAAAGAAGCACTTAGTTTGAATATTTACGTGTTTTATAGGATTTGCTGCAATAAAATGTGATACTTTATGAAGGAGATTAGTTTGGATCAATGGAAACCATTAGAGGTCTATGCACGCAACCAAAAGGGGGAAACAGAGAAATTTGGTTCCAAAAGAAGGGACAGCTTGGGGGTTTGTTCACCATCTAATCTCTAAAGAGTCCCTGTCATCAACATAAACCCAACTCCCAGAAATTAGGCAAAATATACCCCCAACTCCACAGCACTGCAAGGGTAAACTACTCATTCAGTCTAGGGGTGCAAGAATAAGAAATAATCCCTCACTTCCTGGGAAGCCTCCTCTGTAATAAGCTGCTGGCTGTAGTCGTTCTCCTCCATGTACAATGAAGGGTTAATAGCCCTGCGTTGTGTGCAATGACGTAGAGAGACCACACACAGCATAGAGTGTTGGAGGGAGAAGAGGAGAGGACCTCATCTGGCCAGAGTGCGGTTTAAGACGCCTTTCACACTGAGGCAGATTTTAGCACTAGAAATAGCACTAGAAATAGCGCCTGAAAACTGCCTCCCAATGCCGCCCGAATATGAAAGTCCGGGTGCTTTCACACCGGGGCGGTGCTCTTGTGGGACGTTAGAAAAAGTCCTGCAAGCAGGCTCTTTGGGGCAGTTTGGGAGCGCTGTATACAATGCTCCCAAAACGCCCTGCCTATTGCAATGAATGGGCAGCGTTTTCAAAACGCCACAACATGGGCGTTTTTAACCCCTTCTTCCGCTAGCGAGGGTTCAAAGCGCCCCGCTAGCGGCCAAAAAGCACCTCTTAAGAGCCACTAAAATGAGCAGCGCTCAAGTGCTAATGCACAGGCGGCCCCAGTGTGAAAGGGGTCTAAGATAAACAAAGCCGTCTCATCGGCTCCCCCTAGACCTAATGAGCAATTAACTCTTGCAGGGCGGGAAGGGGAGATTATTGGTGGTGTTTTTTTGTTTTTTTTTTAATTCCTGGAGTTGGACTTTAATTAATTTCAGGTACAGTAAAACCTCGGATTGCGGGCAACGTGGTTTACGAGCAGGGGCGTAACTACCACCATAGCGACCCATGCGGGCGCTATGGGGCCCGCAGCCGAGTGGGGCCCAGTGAGGATAAGAGCACCGCCGGAACAGTCTCCCAGCCAGGGGAAGAAAGAGAAAAGGAAGAGGCGAGCTGTCCGTATCATCAGAGAGCTGAATTGCCCGATGTAAGAGCTTTTATTAGAACTTCCAGTGTTCCCGGGGCTCACGTCACATAGCTCCACCTTTTGGCCCGGTGCCTTTGATAGACAGAACGCCAATCCAATGCGGGACATGTGACGTCATCAAAGGTGTGGGGCCAAGAGGTGGGGCTATGTGACGATGAGCCCCGGGAAGACGGGAAATTCAAATGAAAGCTATTACAGCGGGCAATCCCGCTCTCTGCTGATCCGGGTGGCTTGCCTCTTCCTCTGCATAGGTGGGGCTGTATGGGGCACAGGCAGACCAGGCTGTATGGGGCACAGGTCACGCTGTATGTGGCACAGGTCACGCTGCATTGGGCACAGGTCACGCTGTATGTGGCACAGGTCACGCTGCATTGGGCACAGGTCATGCTGTATGTGGCACAGGTCACGCTGCATTGAAACTAGGGCAGCTGTGGGGGGGGGGGGGGGGGCAGTTTGCAGGGGGGCCCCATACAACATTTTGCTATGGGGCCCTGCTATTTCTAGTTACGCCCCTGTTTACGAGTGTTTCGCAATACGAGCTTTTTTTTTTTTTTAATTAAAAATCCTGACTCAAGTTTGCGAGCGTTGTCTTCAAGACAAGCAGAGTTTCCAGTGATTTCTATGGGGAAACCCTCTTTGATACACAAGTGATTTGGATTACAAGCATTCTCCTGGAACGGATTATGTTCGTAATACAAGGTGTTACTGTATTTAAAATTCTTACTTGCAGACTTTTTCCTTTTTCTATTTACTTGCAATGTGTCTTCAAACTCACTAGAAAATGTCACTACTCCTGGAACAGTCAATTATCTCGCACAGCCCTCTCCCTCCAAGTCATAGCCCTCTCCTCTGCTGGGAGTGTCTAATTACTGCCTGTGCTGGCCCAGCTCCTCTGTCCCTTTTTGCTCGTCTCCTTAAATAACCTTTTTAGGTGGCTGCAGGTGGGGGAATGCAGGAGAATACCAAAGCGAGGTACTTGAGTTGGGGCTGTTGACATCACATCCAAGTTGGTGGCAACCAGCCGCAGTCTTGGGGCTTTTAGCTCATCTACTCTTTAAGGGAGGAGTGTTGTTGAAATGAATAATCTGATGACAGGTTCTCTTTTAAATTTGTCTTCTTTCCTTGGATAATTGTACATGGGGCGCGTAGAGATCATTTCTACAAATCCAACAAATTGGCTGACATGTCTGAGCGTTGGTCTTCCTCCCCGCGTGGTTTCTTCATTTCCTATCGGCTGATGGCACACGAGTTAAGAAACCATCAGCCGTCATCTCAGTATTTAGAAATGTCTTGAGCTCCACCCATAATCGGAATACTGCCATGTAAGCCCCATCATTGGACCTTCTATAAGCTTCAACATGTGGAATGTCATTTCAGAAGTTGTATAAATGATCCCTGGTGATCCCTGGTGATCCTGCCATGAAGTTCCTGTTAGATGGTGACAACTATCTCCTAATTATTCTCCTGCATTGGAACTCTGACACATGTGCCCCAGGAGGAGGGTAGAAGTGGCAGGGCTGGATCTAGGGGGGTGCTGGGGTGAGCTTTGCTGTGCCCCCCCCCCCTCCAGGTCTCAGAGTGCATCCCCCGATCCATGAACCTGTCTAATGGGAGCAATTGACATAAGGGAGCACTCTGATGCAGACAGTTGATGTAATGAGGCACTCTGATTGAGACAATCCATATAATGGGGCACTGTGATAGAAAGTCCTGATGTAAAGAGGCACTCTGATTCAGACACCTGATGTAAGGGAGCACTCTAATGAGGTAACTAATCATATGTAAAGGGGCATGCTGGTGGGAACCCCTGATGTGAGGGGACACTCTGGTGAGGACACTGATGTGAGGGGGCACTCTGGTGAGGACACTGATGTGAGGGGGCACTCTGGTGAGGACACTGATGTGAGGGGACACTCTGGTGAGGACCCTGATGTGAGGGGGCACTCTGGTGAGGACCCTGATGTGAGGGGGCACTCTGGTGAGGACCCTGATGTGAGGGGACACTCTGGTGAGGACCCTCATGTGAGGGGGCACTCTGGTGAGGACACTGATGTGAGGGGACACTCTGGTGAGGACCCCTGATGCGAGGGGGCACTCTGGTGAGGACACTGATGTGAGGGGACACTCTGGTGAGGACCCTGATGTGAGGGGGCACTCTGGTGAGGACACTGATGTGAGGGGACACTCTGATGAGGACACTGATGTGAGGGGGCACTCTGGTGAGGACCCTGATGTGAGGGGACACTCTGGTGAGGACACTGATGTGAGGGGACACTCTGGTGAGGACCCTGATGTGAGGGGACAATCTGGTGAGGACACTGATGTGAGGGGGCACTCTGGTGAGGACACTGATGTGAGGGGACACTCTGGTGAGGACCCTGATGTGAGGGGGCACTCTGGTGAGGACACTGATGTGAGGGGGCACTCTGGTGAGGACCCTGATGTGAGGGGACACTCTGGTGAGGACACTGATGTGAGGGGACACTCTGGTGAGGACCCTGATGTGAGGGGACAATCTGGTGAGGACCCTGATGTGAGGGGACACTCTGGTGAGGACACTGATGTGAGGGGACACTCTGGTGAGGACCCTGATGTGAGGGGACACTCTGGTGAGGACCCTGATGTGAGGGGACACTCTGGTAAAGACCCTGATGTGAGGGGACACTCTGGTGAGGACCCTGATGTGAGGGGGCACTCTGGTGAGGACCCTGATGTGAGGGGGCACTCTGGTGAGGACCCTGATGTAAGGGGACACTCTGGTGAGGACACTGATGTGAGGGGACACTCTGGTGAGGACCCTGATGTGAGGGCACACTCTGGTGAGGACCCTGATGTGAGGGGACACTCTGGTAAAGACCCTGATGTGAGGGGACACTCTGGTGAGGACACTGATGTGAGGGCACACTCTGGTGAGGACCTTGATGTGAGGGGACACTCTGGTGAGGACACTGATGTGAGGGGACACTCTGGTGAGGACCCTGATGTGAGGGGACACTCTGGTGAGGACCCTGATGTGAGGGGACACTCTGGTGAGGACACTGATGTGAGGGGACACTCTGGTGAGGACACTGATGTGAGGGGACACTCTGGTGAGGACACTGATGTGAGGGGACACTCTGGTGAGGACACTGATGTGAGGGGGCACTCTGGTGAGGACACTGATGTGAGGGGACACTCTGGTGAGGACACTGATGTGAGGGGACACTCTGGTGAGGACACTGATGTGAGGGGACACTCTGGTGAGGACCCTGATGTGAGGGGACACTCTGGTGAGGACCCTGATGTGAGGGGACACTCTGGTGAGGACACTGATGTGAGGGGACACTCTGGTGAGGACCCTGATGTGAGGGGACACTCTGGTGAGGACCCTGATGTGAGGGGACACTCTGGTGAGGACACTGATGTGAGGGGACACTCTGGTGAGGACACTGATGTGAGGGGACACTCTGGTGAGGACCCCTGATGTGAGGGGGCACTCTGGTGAGGACCCTGATGTGAGGGGACACTCTGGTGAGGACACTGATGTGAGGGGACACTCTGGTGAGGACACTGATGTGAGGGGACACTCTGGTGAGGACACTGATGTGAGGGGACACTCTGGTGAGGACACTGATGTGAGGGGGCACTCTGGTGAGGACACTGATGTGAGGGGACACTCTGGTGAGGACACTGATGTGAGGGGACACTCTGGTGAGGACCCCTGATGTGAGGGGGCACTCTGGTGAGGACCCTGATGTGAGGGGACACTCTGGTGAGGACCCTGATGTGAGGGGACACTCTGGTGAGGACACTGATGTGAGGGGACACTCTGGTGAGGACACTGATGTGAGGGGACACTCTGGTGAGGACCCTGATGTGAGGGGACACTCTGGTGAGGACACTGATGTGAGGGGACACTCTGGTGAGGACCCCTGATGTGAGGGGACACTCTGGTGAGGACCCCTGATGTGAGGGGGCACTCTGGTGAGGACCCTGATGTGAGGGGACACTCTGGTGAGGACCCTGATGTGAGGGGACACTCTGGTGAGGACACTGATGTGAGGGGACACTCTGGTGAGGACACTGATGTGAGGGGACACTCTGGTGAGGACCCTGATGTGAGGGGACACTCTGGTGAGGACACTGATGTGAGGGGACACTCTGGTGAGGACCCCTGATGTGAGGGGGCACTCTGGTGAGGACCCTGATGTGAGGGGACACTCTGGTGAGGACCCTGATGTGAGGGGGCACTCTGGTGAGGACCCTGATGTGAGGGGACACTCTGGTGAGGACCCTGATGTGAGGGGACACTCTGGTGAGGACCCTGATGTGAGGGGACACTCTGGTGAGGACACTGATGTGAGGGGGCACTCTGGTGAGGACCCTGATGTGAGGGGACACTCTGGTGAGGACACTGATGTGAGGGGACACTCTGGTGAGGACCCTGATGTGAGGGGACACTCTGGTGAGGACCCTGATGTGAGGGGACACTCTGGTGAGGACCTTGATGTGAGGGGGCACTCTGGTGAGGACACTGATGTGAGGGGGCACTCTGGTGAAGACACTGATGTGAGGGGGCACTCTGGTGGGGACATCTGATGTGAGGGGGCACTCTGGTGGGGACATCTGATGTGAGGGGGCACTCTGGTGGGGACATCTGATGTGAGGGGACACTCTGGTGGGGACATCTGATGTGAGGGGGCACTCTGGTGGGGACATCTGATGTGAGGGGGCACTCTGGTGGGGACATCTGATGTGAGGGGACACTCTGGTGGGGACATCTGATGTGAGGGGACACTCTGGTGGGGACATCTGATGTGAGGGGGCACTCTGGTGGGGACATCTGATGTGAGGGGGCACTCTGGTGGGGACATCTGATGTGAGGGGACACTCTGGTGGGGACATCTGATGTGAGGGGACACTCTGGTGGGGACATCTGATGTGAGGGGGCACTCTGGTGGGGACATCTGATGTGAGGGGACACTCTGGTGGGGACATCTGATGTGAGGGGGATCTCTTGTGGGGACATCTGATGTGAGGGGACACTCTGGTGAGGACCTTGATGTGAGGGGACACTCTGGTGAGGACCTTGATGTGAGGGGACACTCTGGTGAGGACCTTGATGTGAGGGGGCACTCTGGTGGGGACATCTGATGTGAGGGGGCACTCTGGTGGGGACATCTGATGTGAGGGGGCACTCTGGTGGGGACATCTGATGTGAGGGGACACTCTGGTGGGGACATCTGATGTGAGGGGGATCTCTTGTGGGGACATCTGATGTGAGGGGACACTCTGGTGAGGACCTTGATGTGAGGGGACACTCTGGTGAGGACCTTGATGTGAGGGGACACTCTGGTTGGGACATCTGATGTGAGGGGACACTCTGGTGAGGACCTTGATGTGAGGGGGCACTCTGGTGGGGACATCTGATGTGAGGGGGCACTCTGGTGGGGACATCTGATGTGAGGGGGATCTCTTGTGGGGACATCTGATGTGAGGGGACACTCTGGTGAGGACCTTGATGTGAGGGGACACTCTGGTGAGGACCTTGATGTGAGGGGACACTCTGGTTGGGACATCTGATGTGAGGGGGCACTCTGGTGAGGACCTTGATGTGAGGGGGCACTCTGGTGGGGACATCTGATGTGAGGGGGCACTCTGGTGGGGACATCTGATGTGAGGGGGCACTCTGGTGGGGACATCTGATGCGAGGGGGCACTCTGGTGGGGACATCTGATGTGAGGGGGCACTCTGGTGGGGACATCTGATGTGAGGGGGATCTCTTGTGGGGACATCTGATGTGAGGGGACACTCTGGTGAGGACCTTGATGTGAGGGGACACTCTGGTTGGGACATCTGATGTGAGGGGGCACTCTGGTGAGGACCTTGATGTGAGGGGGCACTCTGGTGGGGACATCTGATGTGAGGGGACACTCTGGTGAGGACCCTGATGTGAGGGGGCACTCTGGTGGGGACATCTGATGTGAGGGGGCACTCTGGTGGGGACATCTGATGTGAGGGGGCACTCTGGTGAGGACATCTGATGTGAGGGGGCACTCTGGTGGGGACATCTGATGTGAGGGGGCACTCTGGTGGGGACATCTGATGTGAGGGGGCACTCTGGTGAGGACATCTGATGTGAGGGGGCACTCTGGTGAGGACCCTGATGTGAGGGGACACTCTGGTGGGGACATCTGATGTGAGGGGGCACTCTGGTGGGGAAATCTGATGTGAGGGGGCACATGTCACTCTAATGACAGTCTAACACATACTAGTGCTTCCCAGGTCATAGACTGTGTGACTGTCAGTGACTCTGTGTTGACGTTGTGCCCCCTGACTTTTTTTACTGCACCCCCAGATCAGATGGGGTAGATCCGGCCCTGAAGTGGATGTTCGATGCACATTGCACAGTCTTGGCTCACTGTTGTCACTATAAAGAAGCCAACCCAAAGCAATGATGTGAGGCCAAGGCTGGAGCAAGTGCATATGTGAGAGCTGCAGCAGCACTGAGACGGGGAAAGGGGTGAAAAAGGTCAAAACGGGATTTCATTAAATAAAAGCGGCAACCATTTTTAGACACCACCTTACACAGAGGAAGTTCAATATCAGGGGGGAGTTATGCACATATCACAATGCCTTGTTGGGTGGGCGTCAGTCTGGAGGAGTGGGCGTTCCTAAGGAGGCCGTATTTGCATAAAGAACATCCACACAGGGTGCCGAGCCTCTGTGATATAAAGAACTGAAATCCAATGAAAGAAAGGGGCGGGGCCAGGGACAGTCAGGCTGGGGAGGAAAGAGCTGGATGATGCTGGACTTACTCCGGCCAGGGAATGAGGCGGGGCTCTATTTGACTTGCTGTTGCTTGTAATGCCTATTGTGGGAAGGAATGGTGGGCTCGGAATGACGGATGTTTTTGGCTCTTGCAGGTGAAGATGTCTGAGAACAATCCGGTAGCACCCGAGGTGGAGGTGGACGATGACGAGGTGGATTCCAAACTGAACTATAAACCTCCCCCCCAAAAATCTCTGCAGGAAATCCAGGAGATGGACAGGGATGATGAAAGTCTAGAAAAGTACAAGAAATCCCTTCTGGGGGATGGGCCAGTCATCGCAGGTAAAAAAAAAAAAAATATATATATATATATATAAAACTCATTTTATTTTTAGATATTGTTATCAAAATTTTTATTTTTTTTTCCCATTAAATCTAAATTCTTCTCCAAACAATGAATACCGGGGCCCATGGTGTCAGAGCGCTGTTAGTTTTCAAAAACAAGAAGAAGCAGAAGCGGTTTGCTTTAA
Organism: Lithobates septentrionalis; assembly: GCA_037952835.1. Classification (NCBI taxonomy): domain Eukaryota; kingdom Metazoa; phylum Chordata; class Amphibia; order Anura; family Ranidae; genus Lithobates; species Lithobates septentrionalis. The sequence goes on along the minus strand of JBBDGP010003344.1, from coordinate 482,941 downwards.
GACTATTTTGGGGGGGGGGTTTATAAAAAAAAAAAAATTGCTAGCACCATCTAGTGGCTAAAATTAGGTATTTTCCTGGAAATACCTCAGCCAGGAAAATATATTACGACCACTAGATGGAGCTGCAGATAAACATATTAGGCAAATTATGAAGATTATTTGTGATGGCAGAGCACATTTTTGAGGACTTCTTCTTTTTTTTATATGAGACCCCCATCTATAACTGAAACCATGCAAAATAGTTGGGGTGGGAGGGTATCATTCCAGTGGCTCATTTAGCTGCACGATGAGCTTTAACACCTGTGCGTCCATTAAGGGTGCACGGGCGCCGCCCCCTCTGTCAAGCCACCCCCTCTGTCCAGCCACCCCCTCTATGACTAATATGCATTGCATGAATCTATCCATGTCCGCCACCCCCTATTTAGGTGTCCGGCCCCTTTTCGGATGCCAGGCACCTGAATTACAGTGGGGGGGGGGGGTGTTTTTTTTTTTTTTTTTAATCTAATAGGCTTCAAAAAAAGTTGAACTTGGAGCTCAGTGCTTTGCGCTCGCAGTCCACCCAGATGTGTTAGAAAAGCAAACGAATATTAAATCTAACACTGAAGAGCCTCTCCACCAATCAGGTAGCATGGGTCTAATATCCGTCACCTGATTGGCTGATGGCACAGGCGCCCCATCTGGACACCTAGCAAACCGAAGAAGAGAGGAGGGGGAAGCATGGAGGACGCAGGAGCCGTCCCACAGCTTGCTGCCTGACCCATCACTGGGGTAAGTGCCGGGCAGACGGGCGGGGGCACAGTGAGGCTGCAATTGATGGGTTTTTTTTGTCTGTATTTTTCAGTTTGTTTGTGGCCCCCCCCCCCCCCCCCCCAAAAAAAAAAATTTTGAGCACCAGCCACCACTGCATGTAGATGTGTCCAGTCAGGGCTGCTAATAAGGCAGTACAGCCAGCCCTCCTGTACTGGGCCCGGGCCCCATCCATTCAAAAGGGGGGGCCCGGGCATCTGCTAAGCAGGAGGACCGGCTGTACTGCACTATTACTGACACTTGTGGATCCAGTGCAGCAGAGAAAGGGACTGAAGAATCCCTGTCCTCAGTCTTTTTCTGTCTCAAATGTGAGACCTCAGGAGTCTGTTTAGACCTCCAGATTTTTCACCAAAGTCCAACCCAACCAACAGGGCAGTTAAATAAATAAATAAATAAAAATTAGGGACTTGTTCAAATGTTTTATATTGCCTCCTCACTGCCCGTTTTACCCCACCGTGGTTGTGGAGCACTTCCAGAACAGAGCTATTCAATGGGTATTCATCGATGAGGGTATAGTTTTCTACCATGGCTGCGAAGCATAACATTTCTTTTTGGAGGTGGGTGGGGGGGTGGCGCTGTCGGGTAGGCTGTATGGGGCACCATGATTTCTAACAGCAGTCCTATGCCCAGGGTTTCCTGAGTCACGATTTCAGAATTCTGAGATTCTTCCCAAATATTCGGATAGATCAGAAATGTGTGAGCTTCTACCTCAGATCTGATCATTATTAGCAAGGAGCAATGGCGGCAAAGTGCAGATTTCAGGTGACAGGTGAGCTGGGATTTGGGGTGTGTGTGGCGCCTCCCGCTCTCATTGAACCTGCAATAAAGGAACAAGATAAGCCAAGTCCTAGCCGAGGAAACACTCAATGCATTCCCAGTACACTGAGCTGACTCTGCAATCTGGATGTGCGGTCAGCTACAGGAAGAGCAGAGGGGAAATTTCACAACTCTTCCTGCAAAATGCTACATTGTATGTTCTCTACATCGCTCTGCTACACTCATGGATATCATTGTACCCATGGAGACATTGCATCATTATACCCATAGATATCATTGTACCCATAGATACATTGTATCATTATACCCATGGAGACATTGTATCATTGCACCCATAGAGACATTGTATCATTGCACCCATGGAGACATTGTATCATTGCGCCCATGGAGACATTGTATCATTCCCCCAATGAATATATTGTATCATTGCACCCATGGAGACATTGTATCATTCCCCCAATGAATATATTGTATCATTGCACCCATGAATACATTGTATCATTGCGCCCATGGAGACATTGTATCATTCCCCCAATGAATATATTGTATCATTGCGCCCATGAATACATTGTATCATTCCCCCAATGAATATATTGTATCATTGCACCCATGGAGACATTGTATCATTCCCCCAATGAATATATTGTATCATTGCACCCATGAATACATTGTATCATTGCGCCCATGGAGACATTGTATCATTGCACTCATGAATACATTGTTTCATTGCACCCATGGAGACATTGTATCATTGCGCCCATGGAGACATTGTATCATTTCACCCATGAATACATTGTATCATTGCGCCCATGGAGACATTGTATCATTGCACCCATGAATACATTGTATCATTGATAGGGGGCAGTGGCATTGGAGGGGGCAGTGTTTGTGGGAAGGGGGGTGTAGGGTTAAAGGGCAAGGAAGGGGGTGTAGCATTAAAGGTGGGCAGTGTGTGTAGGAAGGGGGGGAGTGTATAAAAGGGGGGGTGTAGGGTTAAAGGGGGGGGCATTATGTGCAGGAAGGGGAGCAGTGTGTAGAGTTTTATTTTTTGGGAGGGGGGTGCGAGTAGTTGGTCTTGCCTATGGCGCAAAATAGTCTATCACCGACCCTGCCCATAGGTACAGTAAATATCACCTAAACGTGCGCCATTTAGGAAATATTTATTATAAACACAGCTGGTGACGTCACCGACTAATGCGCTTTGATGGAACGGCATAACGTGCCGTAACCAGTGACTCCTGCGTGCATGCATAGGAGTGACATCATCGCCGGCTCAGCCACTCATATCGTCAAAGCCCGCAAACCCAGAAGGAAGACCGGGTGAAGATGGAAGCACCTTCAGTGGTGACAGCGCGCCGCTGGAAGGCTTCATTGTCAGGCAAGTCTCTCATGTGCTGGTATGCCATGCACCCCGCACGTTATGACTTAACTACTTGCCAACTGATATACTGCGACAAGGCGGCTCGGCTGCAGGAACCATCATATTCGTACGTTGGTCCATGCATGTGATCGTGTAGGCGTGCGCACCGGCAACCCACAATCACTCCTCAGAGGCAGAACGGGGATCTACCAATGTAAACAAGGCTGATCCCCGTTTTGACAGTGGGAGAGATCTGCTGTTCCTAGCAGGGGCGGACTGACCATTCGGGCACTCGGGCACTGCCCGAGGGCCCCATGCCACTAGGGGGCCCCTTCAGGGTTGCCAGCCTCCATAAAACCAGGGACACTATGTAAAAATCTGTGTTTTTTTAAAATCCCAAGATTATAGCTGCCCCGCTTCTCCAGTACCTTTTCAGTGTGTGTGTGTGTATACTGTGTGTGTATATTTTGTGTGTGTGTGTGTATACTGTGTGGCCCCATAATCTATTGCATGGGGGCCCCAAAATCTCCTATTGCCTGGGGGCCCCATAATCTCCTATTGCCTGGGGGCCCCATAATCTCCTATTGCCTGGGGGCTCCATAATCTCCTATTGCCTGGGGCCCCCAAAATCTTCTATTGCCTGGGGGCTCCATAATCTCCTATTGCCTGGGGGCCCCATAATCTCCTATTGCCTGGGGGGCCCATAATCTCCTATTGCCTGGGGGCCCCATAATCTCCTATTGCCTGGGGGCCCCATAATCTTCTATTGCCTGGGGGCTCCATAATCTCCTATTGCCTGGGGGCTCCATAATCTCCTATTGCCTGGGGGCTCCATAATCTCCTATTGCCTGGGGGCTCCATAATCTCCTATTGCCTGGGGGCTCCATAATCTCCTATTGCCTGGGGGCCCCATAATCTCCTATTGCCCGGGGGCCCCATAATATCCTTGCCCGGGGACCCCATGAGTTGTCAGTCCGCCCCTGGTTCCTAGTGATCTGGAACAGCTCTCTCTGTGTCTCTCTGTCCTCCCCCCCCCCCCCCCCCAGTAAGAAGGCACCTCCCTAGGGAACACTTACCCCCCCTTGATCGCCCCCTAGTGTTAACCCCTTCCCTGACAGTTTGTTTATTCAGTAATCTGTGCATTTTTATAGCACTGATCACTGTATTGGTGTCACTTGGGGTCAGATTTGTCCGCCGCAGTCCCGCTAAAAATCGCAGATTGCCGCCATTGCCAGTAAAAACTATTTTTTTTTAAAAATAAAGTCCCTAAATCTATCCCCTATTTTGTAGACACAAAAATATGTAGCAGAATACAATTTTGAAAACCATTTATCATTTTCCTTCCACTTCATAATTATGTGCCACTTTGTGTTGGTCTATCACATAAAATCCCAATAAAATACATTTATGTTTTTTGGTTGCAACATGACAAAATGTGCAACATTTCAAGAGGTATGAATACTTTTTCAAGGCACTGTACATGCTGTGCAACATGTGCAGTAAAAACAATACTTCGGTTGATACATTGACAATTATTGAAATGTATATTGATATTAAATTCTATTTTTTTTTATTTTTTATATAGATCCATCAGTTCCAAATGTGAAGGTAACCCGCCTCACGCTGGTCTGCAACACGGCCCCCGCACCAATCACCATGGACCTCACCCGTAGGTGACATCATTCATGTGATAAAAATTGTAGATTTTTTATTTAAAGGGGATAACAACCCAGGCAAAATCCAAAATTAATATTTCTGTGCTTCATGCCTTCCACCTATATGCCTGTTCTGTAAAGTCCAGGGCCATCCTAAATGAAAACGTTGACCATTTTTCCTTTTAGTTACGACTTAACCAGGTGATAAACTGACTTACATATTTTTTTAATAATTAAATGGTATTGCTTGTATTCCCTCTATCTTTATTATTATTTTTTATTTTTTTTTATTTTTTTTTATTTACCAAGATAATAAGTCTTTTTTATTTATTTATTTTAGTAATTTTATATTTACCATTTGTAGACAGGTGGAGCCCTGGGTTTTATTTCTACTTTTTAGCAGGTGGAGTGTATTCCTCTGCTGTGTATAACCTTAATTGTGAAAAGACTGCAGGAGCTCAGCTTAGTAAAAATAAAATAAAAAATAAAGTACACAAAAATGCTGTAAACCCATTAAGTACTAATTGCTAGGTAGAGACTCCCCCTTAATTCTTCGTGGCATGGAATCCTCAGGAGGGCCGACTGTACTGCACTATTGCTGACGTTTGTGGTGGGGTCTGTTTAGACCTCTGATTTTTTTCACCAAAGTCCACCCCCTCTCCAACAGGGCAGTTAAAAAAAAAGAAAAAAGTAAAAATAAATGAATAATTATTTTTTTTATTATTTTTAAATAAAAAATTCTAAAAAAAATAAATAAATAAATGATAATTTTTTGTAAAAAAAATCATAAAATTCTAAACTAATTTTGAAAAAAAGGTGCAAATGTTTTATATTGCCCCCTCGCTGCCTGTTTTAACCCCACTTGGTTGCGGAGCACTTGCAGAGCAGCGTTATTCATTAAATGGGTATTTATCAATGAGGGTATAGTTTATACCATGGCTGAGAAGCATAGCATCACAGCCATGGCATTTTAGTTAAATATCCATTTTGATATTGTCGGGGGGGGGCTGTCAGGTGGGCTGTATGGAGCCCCATGATTTATAACAGCAGCCCTGGCCAAAGGTGTACTATTGGATACAGATGCAATGACTGTTCTACCACCTATGTCCCCCAGCAGAAATTTGAATTCATTGGACCAGCCATTATTATTATTATTATTATTATTACTATTACTACATACAGCACCAACAGTTTGCTCAGGGACACAGTACAGTTACAACACAATTCAAGACAAATCAGGTTAGCAGGGTGCTGCTCCTAAGAGCTTTCAATCTTAATGGGAGGAACAACTGAAACAAAAGGTAATGAGGGGTGAGTTCATTTAGGAGGTAAAAGTTCAGGTATTAGGTGGAGGAGGGATAGACTACCCTGAAAACTCATCTCTTCAGGGATCACCTAAAGAAGGTGGCTGGACAGATTGGTTTAGGGAATACCAGAGGACAGGAGAGGCTCTGGAGAAGTCCTGTAGGTGAGAATGGTAGAGGGATAGAAAGCAGGAAGCCTTGGGAGGATGGTTTGGGTGATATTTTGAGACGAGGTTGGTGATGTAGCTCAGGGTTGTGTGGTGGCTTTGTATGTTGTTGAATTTTATTCATTGGGTGAATAGACGCCAATCGAGGGATTTGCAGTTGGGAGTGGAGGACACTGAGTGGAAGGATTGGCAGAGAGGGGTGGAGGGATTGGTAGCGAGGGTTGGAGGACACAAAGCAGAGGCCAGTGGAGGGATTGGCAGAGGGGGGTGGAGGACACTAAGCAAAGTCCAGTGGAGGGATTGGCAGAGGGGGGTGGAGGACACTAAGGAGAGGCCAGTGGAGGGATGTGCAGCGAGGGTTGGAGGACACAAAGCAGAGGCCAGTGGAGGGATTGGCAGAGGGGGGTGGAGGACACTAAGCAGAGGCCAGTGGAGGGATGTGCAGCGAGGGTTGGAGGACACAAAGCAGAGGCCAGTGGAGGGATTGGCAGAGGGGGGTGGAGGGCACTAAGCAGAGGCCAGTGGAGGGATTGGCAGAGGGGGGTGGAGGACACGAAGCAGAGGCCAGTGGAGGGATTGGCAGAGGGGGGTGGAGGACACTAAGCAAAGTCCAGTGGAGGGATTGGCAGAGGGGGGTGGAAGGCACTAAGCAGAGGCCAGTGGAGGGATTGGCAGAGGGGGGTGGAGGACATTAAGCAGAGGCCAGTGGAGGGATTGGCAGAGAGGGGTGGAGGGCACTAAGCAGAGGCCAGTGGAGGGATTGGCAGAGAGGGGTGGAGGGCACTAAGCAAAGTCCAGTGGAGGGATTGGCAGAGAGGGGTGGAGGACACTAAGCAAAGTCCAGTGGAGGGATTGGCAGAGGGGGGTGGAGGACATTAAGCAGAGGCCAGTGGAGGGATTGGCAGAGAGGGGTGGAGGGCACTAAGCAGAGGCCAGTGGAGGGATTGGCAGAGAGGGGTGGAGGGCACTAAGCAAAGTCCAGTGGAGGGATTGGCAGAGAGGGGTGGAGGACACTAAGCAAAGTCCAGTGGAGGGATTGGCAGAGGGGGGTGGAGGGCACTAAGCAGAGGCCAGTGGAGGGATTGGCAGAGGGGGGTGGAGGACACGAAGCAGAGGCCAGTGGAGGGATTGGCAGAGGGGGGTGGAGGACACTAAGCAAAGTCCAGTGGAGGGATTGGCAGAGGGGGTGGAGGACATTAAGCAGAGGCCAGTGAAGGGATTGGCAGAGAGGGGTGGAGGACATTAAGCAGAGGCCAGTGAAGGGATTGACAGAGGGGGGTGGAGGACACTAAGCAAAGTCCAGTGGAGGGATTGGCAGAGAGGGGTGGAGGACACTAAGCAAAGTCCAGTGGAGGGATTGGCAGAGGGGGGTGGAGGACACTAAGCAAAGTCCAGTGGAGGGATTGGCAGAGGGGGTGGAGGACATTAAGCAGAGGCCAGTGAAGGGATTGGCAGAGAGGGGTGGAGGACATTAAGCAGAGGCCAGTGAAGGGATTGGCAGAGAGGGGTGGAGGACATTAAGCAGAGGCCAGTGAAGGGATTGGCAGAGAGGGGTGGAGGACACTAAGCAAAGTCCAGTGGAGGGATTGGCAGAGGGGGGTGGAAGGCACTAAGCAGAGGCCAGTGGAGGGATTGGCAGAGGGGGGTGGAGGGCACTAAGCAGAGGCCAGTGGAGGGATTGGCAGAGAGGGGTGGAGGGCACTAAGCAGAGGCCAGTGGAGGGATTGGCAGAGAGGGGTGGAGGGCACTAAGCAGAGGCCAGTAGAGGGATTGGCAGAGAGGGTTGGACACTGAGTGGTTGGGAAGGTTGATGAATCTTGAAGCATTCTTGATAGACTGAGGGGGGATAGCCTGTGTAGTGGAAGGCCAAAGAGAAGGAGTTGCAATAGTCAAAAAGAGATAACAAGAGTGAATTAGTAGGTTGGTGATGTCCTTGGTTAACATGGAGTGAATTTTGGAAATGTTATGGCAGTAAGGGCAGCAAGATTTGGACAGTGATTGGATGTGGTGTGGAAAGGAGATGTTGGAGTCCAGAATTACACCTAGCACCCTGGTATGAAGAGTAGAAGGGTAGTTGTGCTATTATTCTCGATGGGAAAAGTTGGGGGGAGGGGGGGGCACTTTTTTTTTTGTTTTATCAATCTCACTGTACAGTTTTGGTGATCCTGTGCCCACCGCAGCTTTCTGTTCTTGGCTGACAGGAATGGAGGCTGATATGGTCTTCTGCTGTTGTAGCCCATCCACCTCAAGGTTGAACATGTTGTGCATTCTGAGATGACATGAGATAAACCCTACTTTGTGTGCCCCCAATAATCTTGATCAAAAATAATTCTTACTGGTTGCCGTCAGCCGTGGTGCTTTAGACATCGCTCTTTAGTATTAGTATATAAGTGTGACGGAATTCTTCCAGTCGGTACAGATTCTGTTTTCATCTCCGGTTATCATTTGCAGAGGACCTGGAGAAACTCAAGAAGACGACGTTTGTCTTAAAAGAAGGTTCAGAGTACCGAGTGAAAATCCACTTTACGGTTAGTTTTTCTTATGAACTACAATACACACTTTGCTACATCCATTGTAATACAAAGAACTAAAAAAAAAATGCTATGTGTCTTACAGGTATGCAGAGAGATCGTATCCGGACTAAAGTATGTGCAGCACACCTTCAGGACCAGCGTGAAAGGTAAATCTCTGCTGGAACATATTATTTTTTTGTTACCAAAGTCTGAAAGGGGTTAGGTGTACAGGACACCAGGAATGGGTCCTGAATGGGAGGCATATAGGCGTGCGCACGGGGTGTGCCGGGTGTGCCTGGGCACACCCTAATGTGTGTCCTGAAATCTGCTATAAAATGCTGCAAGAGACTGCATAGCACACTGCCTGTGAGATGGTTTCACATTGAGCAGTCAGCGAGGCATGTAAGAGCCGCTCAGTGCTTGAAACTGTAATGTAATGTCACTGCTTGCAGAGACCAGCTGTCAACTCATTGCTGATGTGGTGGGTGGGCAGGACTGAAAAGCTAGCCTATCAAGCACAAGCCAATGGGATATGGGCTGGGCAGACCGCGCCGTGTATGTGGCTCCGCCCCCTTGCTATCAAACACCAGCAAATGATTGGGCTGCTTAAGAAAGGGGGTGGGGCCACATACATGGAGCGGCCCGCCCAGCCCCTATTCCTTTGGCTGGTGTTTGATGGCTGATATATTTATATTATACCATTTATTTTTATAAGTAAACATTTATTGTTTGTATATAATGTGTACGCATGTGTATTTGAGCTTTGGGGTGCACACCCTAATGCAATAGGCTGCGCACGCCTATGATGGGAGGAATGTGTCCTCTTTGGGTTGCAATCCCTTTAAAGGAATGACAAGTACTGAGGGTATCTCGCCTATGCAGAGCTAGGGGCTTCTGGGTGGTCCAGTAAAGGTAAAAACTTACTTGCAGTTTTCCCCAAGAGTGTTATATATAACTGGGAAGCTTTGGGTTGGAAAGAGCATCCAACCCTGATTACGGGGACTTTGGCCTTGAAAGGGTTAGCCTGCCTGTAGGAGAGGGCGGTAAGGAACAGGAAGGAGTCATCGGGTGTCTGTGAGGTACAGGTGTGAGAAGACTGTAGGCTGTTGAACAGCTGAGACCCTGCTAGACTCTTGTGCACGTTCTGGAACAGGCGGGGACTTTAAAACCCTGTTAAGGGACAAGTGTTAGTGGCGGTGAGCCGTAGTTTTGTTTTGTATACCAGTAGCTATGGACTGTTTTATCTTGCTTATGTTGATGAGAAGCTATTTGTTTTGCCTGGTTTTTGACAATAAAAGACTTTTTTACAAAGTTGGCTGGTTGGTGATCCTAGATCCCCCTATATTTATGGGAAAAATAAAGTAGAACAAAATCCATACTCCACTTTTCTCCAAGAAGTCCCAGTATGCAGTATGATTACGGGCCTGTGTGCCCTATATTAGCTAGGGAGTATTGAAAGGGGGCTGGATACAAAGCACTGGAAAGGAAATGACTACTCCTGCATAGTACAAGAGGTGGAAAGTAGCAAAAGCAATCATCTGCTGTCAGTATTTAGCCTTAAGATAGCCACAAACCACCCAATACTACCCTCGATCTGATGTTCCAGTAGGCCAAGGATTTAACAATTTTGGGCTGCTCTAGCAAGCATTAACCAGAACTTCTGACCACATGACGAACTAGCTAGAAAACTACAAAATTTTCCAGCTGTGTGATGGGGAAGGAAGAGGTTTGGACTGGAGGAAGTAACTGATCATGTGTATGCTGCAACCATCCATCATACACAACCAACATATGCATAACACAACACACGTATTCAGGTTCCATCGTGTCTGAGGACAGGTAGACGTTCCCCAGCCCTCCATTCTCAGGAAATCTATCTATGGCCACGCTTAGGAATGAAGACCAAAGGCGTTTGGTTCCAGAAACCACTGTAAGCTTTCCAGTTTCTAGATTTAGTTCCTCACTTATTGTACTTAGCCGTTTTCAGACCTAAATAAATGTTTTTTGCAATAAATGAGGAACTAATCTAGAAACTGCAGAGCTAGCCGTGGTCCCTGAAACCAAATGCTTTTGCTCTTCATTTTTTGCCTTTTGTCCTACATTTTATTTGCAATTTCTGTGGCTGTGTCCAGACAATTCTTTTACCTGGTTATTCCTCACAGTTGCCAAAGCCACATTTATGGTGGGAAGCTACGGACCCCGAGTGGAAGAGTACGAGTTTCTGACCCCCTTAGAAGAAGCCCCCAAAGGAATGTTATCGCGAGGAACGTACCACAACAAGTCCTTCTTCACCGACGACGACAATCACAACCACCTAACTTGGGAGTGGAATCTGTCCATCCGTAAGGAGTGGGATGACGCCTCCTAAATTCCCACATTGGCCACAAGTGTCCGCAGTGTGCATTATTCCCACAGCTTCTGTCTGGAACCACCCCCCCTTGTTGTTGTGTTGTATCGCCCAATGTGCTTAATTACCTTCCAGCTCAGAGACACATAAAGCTACTCAAACGTGGACCAGTTTGATCCATCTGCTTGCTCATTTACGACCAAATGGATGAATGTGTTTTGTCCCTCTACAGGTGATCCCTTGCCCCAATGCGTTGAACATAAAAATCTGGTTATTTATGTTGATATATATATATTTACAGTCACTGACCGACCAGGTAGAAATAAGTTCTGATGGGACAATTAAATCTAATCTGTTAGTCTGAAATATGAACAAGTGATTTTTAACGTCTAAGGAGTTTCCATCAGGCAGTTGGGCTGAATGACCAAACCCATCCACTATGACTAAAAAGTTTAAAATGCCTTTTCCTGTAAGATTGTGATAGTGAGCAAAGCTCCCCAACTACCCCATGTTCTATCACCGCCACTGGCTCCCCGTTCTTATATCCCATAGTGTGGTAAATTTTAGGTGTGGACATGTTTATTCTTCAGTGATGGCCTCAAACCATGCAGTTCTAGAGAAGGAGGGGGACAGGGAGGTTGCATGGTTTCCTGACTACCACCACAAAAAAAAAACGTAGGCAGGAGTTCTCCATGCAGCTTATTCAAAAACCAAAATTAATATCTGGGTTGAGATCTATTGTAAAGGCAGAAAGGAGAGGGCAACCAGAGGAACATGTTCACAAAGACATCTTTTAGATGGGCTACCTAAAATATTAATACATAGCTTTGAAAAATGTATATTTCAACCTGACCCCACCCATGAATGGTCTCTGGAGCTTTCCATGAAAATTCTTACTGTAAATTGTAATGTCTATGCTAAAAACCTAATGCAATAATAAAATTCTATTTGATAATTGCCTCTTTGATCCCTTTTTTTCAATGGAAACCAGACCACGGTCAGCCTGGGATTTCTTGTCTATTGGGATCCTACAACGGTGTGCGGGTTGAGGATTGTGCTGCATGAAAGTTGACTTTGACGCATGTGAAAACACATGAAGGCAAAGTGTTCTGTTGCACCCCCCCCCCCCCCCCCCCCCAGTTAAGGTGCTGGGAAAACTTTTAGTTTTTGGCTCCATTGTAATCAGTGGAGTGGCGGTTGATTGATTAGGTCTGCTGAGGATTTCTAGTTTGATTGCTTCCCCCTGTCTCTTGAAGACGCTTTGAGTGTATAAGGAGGGAGATTCAAATGATCAGCTTGAATATTTATCATGCCCCCTGCCAGTCCCTGGAAGGAGGCCTCCCAGAAGGTGGCTGGGGAGGTGATAAATGTGCAGGAGCCCTGAGAAGACTTTTCTTTTCTCGTCAGGGAGGGTTCCAGCACTCCTAGAGCTGCTGCCCCTAGGAGAGGGATCACTAAGGCAAGAAGCCACCATTTGGGCCTCAGCATTTACAGCGCCTAAGGGTCTAAGGAGGACATCTAAAAAAGGGATTTCTGCTAAAGAACACTGTTTTAGAGTCCAGGTCTGTAGGAGGGCTTTGCCATTTCTTCCTTTTAAGGATCTGCCTGTGGAGACTTGATGGCAGACAGCTCCTAGGACACCAAGTTGGAATCTTGATGGAGAATGATAGTTGCATAGAAGCACAGAGGGACTGACTGTCCTATGGTCTACAGTTGTGGGGCCTTAGATATACTGACATCTCCAGCTACCTCCAAAGAGGCTGCTATTGAGAACCTAGATAGAAGCTTGTTCTTTTGCTATTGTTGCTGATAGTGTGGAGTATCCCATGACCCTAGACCCCTCTCCTGTTAAAGTTCTTGAGCAATAAATGCTAAAAAGACTTCCCTGGACTGACCTTTTATTGACATTGTGGTTGGGTGACTGGTTGTCTCCGTACTACTTATGGAGAACCTGTCTGTTTCCGGTGGTCCCTTTGGGGTTGAGCACTAACAATCAACATGCTGAATATTTATAACTATATATTAAACAAATACTAAATATTTCTAGCAATACTGAATCTCCATTTTCCTTTTTACCCTTCTTTTTAAATTAAATTTGCAGCGCTTGTCTTACATTTTATAATATAAGGTTTTGCCATTTTTTTTTATGCTAATGCAGTATTAAATTGCCTAGTTTGTTGTCTTTGGATAGTTGGCCAAGAAATAGTATCAAACAAAAAGAGCAAAGCACGCAGACCAATGCCCCGCACACACGATCGGACTTTCCGACGGAAAATGTGCGATTGGAGCTTGTCGTCGGAAATTCCGACCGCGTGTAGGCTCCATCGGACTTTTTCCATCGGAATTTCCGACACGCAAAATTTGAGAGCTGGCTCTCAAATTTTCCGACAACAAAATCCGTTTGCGTAAATTCCGATCGTGTGTAGACAGTTCCAACACACAAAGTGCCACGCATGCTCGGAATCAAGCAGAAGAGCCGCACTGGCTATTGAACTTCATTTTTCTCAGGCTCGTCGTAACGTGTTGTACGTCACCGCGTTCTTGACGTTCGGAACTTCCGACCAACTTTGTGGGGCCGTGTGTATGCAAGACAAGTTTGAGCCAACATCCGTCTGAAAAAATCCGATGGATTTTGTTGTCGGAATGTCCGAACAAAGTCCGACCGTGTGTACAGGGCATTAGTGTCCCGGGCATAAAAACATTTATTAAAGGAAGACAAGTGTGGCTTGAAAGACCTTTTTGGTCTCGAAAAATGTTGCCACACCCCCTGATGTCACTTCCTATTTCATCACTTCCTATCCTCCCCTGTGCTCCATCAATCCACCTGTGCTGCTTCCTGCCCTGAGTCCCCCCAGCTACCACACATCACCCCTTGCAGGATCAGCTCCGCCTTGGGATCCTGGATAACCTCCTCCTCCTTCCAGCTGCAGATGCCCACCAATGACTGTAATGCATGAGATCATCCAAACACTGAGTTGCCAATTGTGTTCTGTGTCCGATTCTCCACTTTACTGCACTTAGATTGTCACCCTCATTGCTGTCTCTCTCTTAGCTATTGTAGGTGCCATCCAGCCCATATCTAGTGTATGCGTTGTGGCATTTTCTTTGGTGTCCTCACCAGCTGGGAATTTTTTTGAGAACCATCATAAGCATAATTTGCTTTATTTCATCTGAGTTGCTAATTGTTTGCCTTTAAATGTTTATACACCCACTACGCTTATAGGGCGTACACACGGTCGGACTTTGTTCGGACATTCCGACAATAAAATCCTAGGATTTTTTCCGACGGATGTTGGCTCAAACTTGTTTGTCTACACACGGTCGCACAAAGTTGTCGGAAAATCCGATCGTTCTAAACGCGGTGGCGTAAAACACGTACGTCGGGACTATAAACGGGGCAGTGGCCAATAGCTTTCATCTCTTTATTTATTCTGAGCATGCGTGGCACTTTGTCCGTCGGATTTGTGTACACACGATCAGAATTTCCGAGAACAGATTTTGTTGTCGGAAAATTTTATCTCCTGCTCTCCAACTTTGTGTGTCGGAAAATCCGATGGAAAATGTGTGATGGCGCCCACACACGGTCGGAATTTCCGACAACAAGGTCCTTTCACACATTTTCCGTCGGAAAATCCGACCGTGTGTACGGGGCATTAGTCTGCACACTTTAGGTCTGTTTGCCACTTAGAGATCTCTTCAGTCTCTCAGAAGTGTTGTGTTAAGTGTGCTGGATTAGATTCTTCAGCGGTCCCCCAAAGCCAAAGGATTTGTCCTGAGGATTTGGACCACACTGTGCCTTCCATCCATGTAGTTAGTCTCAGGCCAGGCTGCACCCATCATGCCATATTGACAATTTTTATGAAAGAAATAGTTTAATCCTGAATCCAAACTTCTATTTTTGTTGATGTCTATTGGCTAACACTCAGCTGCTACTATGGTACAAACTCTTCACATCAAATAACACATGCATGGCCCTTTCAATAGAATTGGATTTTGTGGGAATTCTTTGACCAACTCCAAAGTTTTCAGATAATTCTTCCCGAATGACCCAGCTGTATTCAGGGAAAGCCGTGTATGAAATCGGCACGGTCATTCTCCACCAGTCACCTCCGGCCTGTTATCTCGAAGAGTAGAATGTGAGAACAGGTGTTGAGTTCTCAGAGCTTCGAGGTCTTCGGCATCGTCACCATTTCTCTGTACAATGAGTCACTTCTGAAGACAGCGAGCAACGACCGGCCACCAACAGACCCAATGGACAGAAGAAGAATGCTCTCTACCTTATCTGTCTTACTTCTTCTCAACTTAGTGAAGACTTCGCTATGTACAGAGGATGGGAACAGCACTTCTATTGAAGGTAACTGATTATATGATAATGATATTGTTGTATATGATATTGATATAGGGTGTTTCTTTATTGTATACATGTGAAAACTAGACCTGGATGTAAAAGGTGATGGTGCCATGAGCTCTTCAAAAAATTGTCCAAACCTCCATCCATCTGAGGGCTCTCCCTCTTCAATGCCCTCAGTCAATGATGGGGTTCTTTTATTCAAGGCCTTGAAACAAATTAAAGAGATGAAGTATAGTGGGTCTGGGGTTGGTTTTTCAAACTAAATCTGTTGATGGTTAAAGCTGAAGACCCCTTTTATCTGTGGCGCTCCACCATGAGCTTCTATCTACAGGGTTGGTCTCCATGAAGAAAATTGAGTGGGGCTACAGGGGGTGTTCGAGCTGGATGGCCCAATTTCAGGGGACTACACAACCAGAAAAGGGACCCAAGTTAGTGTGACTTTCCACAGTGGCCCTTGATTTTTGGTTTGAATATTACCTCTTCCTTTTTCTTTTTTTTGGAGAACTCATGGGTGCCTTCTCCAAGTCACCCTTAAGGGATGGGCACAGCAGGAACTCAGTGGCATGCATGGTTGGTGGGAATTCGTCATTATGGGCACAACAGGTGTTCAGCACCAGGAACACGGTGCAAAGACGGTGAAAACCTTTTATATTGAGCACAGCAGGTGTGCCAACCTGTGAAGTCAGAGCTAGGATGGTGGGAAACCCTTATAATGGGCACAGCAGGTGTACAGACCCGGGAATGTGTGCAGGGATGGTGGGAACCCCTCATAATGGGCACAGCAGGTGTACAGACCCGGGAACTCAGCACAGGGATGGTGGGAACCCCTCATAATGGGCACAGCGGGTGTACAGACCCGGGAACTCAGCACAGGGATGGTGGGAACCCCTCATAATGGGCACAGCAGGTGTACAGACCCGGGAACTCAGCACAGGGATGGTGGGAACCCCTCATAATGGGCACAGCGGGTGTACAGACCCGGGAACTCAGCACAGGGATGGTGGGAACCCCTCATAATGGGCACAGCAGGTGTACAGACCCGGGAACTCAGCACAGGGATGGTGAGAACCCCTCATAATGGGCACAGCAGGTGTACAGACCCAGGAACTCAGCACAGGGATGGTGAGAACCCCTCATAATGGGCACAGCAGGTGTACAGACCTGGGAACTCAGCACAGGGATGGTGGGAACCCCTCATAATGGGCACAGCGGGTGTACAGACCCGGGAACTCAGCACAGGGATGGTGGGAACCCCTCATAATGGGCACAGCGGGTGTACAGACCCAGGAACTCAGCACAGGGATGGTGGGAACCCCTCATAATGGGCACAGCGGGTGTACAGACCCGGGAACTCAGCACAGGGATGGTGGGAACCCCTCATAATGGGCACAGCAGGTGTACAGACCCGGGAACTCAGCACAGGGATGGTGGGAACCCCTCATAATGGGCACAGCGGGTGTACAGACCCGGGAACTCAGCACAGGGATGGTGGGAACCCCTCATAATGGGAACAGCAGGTGTACAGACCCGGGAACTCAGCACAGGGATGGTGAGAACCCCTCATAATGGGCACAGCAGGTGTACAGACCTGGGAACTCAGCACAGGGATGGTGGGAACCCCTCATAATGGGCACAGCAGGTGTACAGACCTGGGAACTCAGCACAGGGATGGTGGGAACCCCTCATAATGGGCACAGCGGGTGTACAGACCCGGGAACTCAGCACAGGGATGGTGAGAACCCCTCATAATGGGCACAGCAGGTGTACAGACCCGGGAACTCAGCACAGGGATGGTGGGAACCCCTCATAATGGGCACAGCGGGTGTACAGACCCGGGAACTCGGCACAGGGATGGTGGAAACCCCTCATAATGGGCACAGCGGGTGTACAGACCAGGAACTCAGCACAGGGATGGTGGGAACCCCTCATAATGGGCACAGCGGGTGTACAGACCAGGAACTCGGCACAGGGATGGTGGGAATCCCTCATAATGAGCACAGCGGGTGTACAGACCAGGAACTCAGCACAGGGATAGTGAGAATCCCTCATAATGGGCACAGCGGGTGTACAGACCCGGGAACTCAGCACAGGGATAGTGAGAATCCCTCATAATGGGCACAGCGGGTGTACAGACCCGGGAACTCAGCACAGGGATAGTGAGAATCCCTCATAATGGGCACAGCGGGTGTACAGACCCGGGAACTCAGCACAGGGATAGTGAGAATCCCTCATACTGACACAACCAGCTTTTCATTGAAATGAGACAGTCCAGTGCACTTTATTTCCCCCAGCAAAAGTATTCACATTCCGCGGACTCGGACCGAAATCCTTCACCTGTATCAGGCTGCCTGCAGGTTTGTTATCTCTGTAAAACAACATCTGTCTCACTTTACATTACAAATTGTCAAGCAGAGGGCGTCAGGTGCGGAGAGACAGATCGGAGGTCTCAGGAGATGGAAGGAAATTTATTATAATCGCTCCTCATTAAAACAAAATGGAAAAATGGTGTCCAGTGGGAGCAGGCTGCGGCTCCCACTGGACATGTCACGGGGATCTACCAAATCCCATAGAGCTGGCAAAGATCCGTGTGGAGCGTTGGTTCATGCGCCAGAAATTAATTCAAGATGGTGGAGCTGCATAGGAGCAATGTAGGGGGGTTACATGCAAGACGATGATCACTGACTACTAAGTGTTTTTTTTTTTTTTTTTACTTTCATAAAGGAACAATTTTTAAGATTTAAAAATTGTATTTTTGATAGTAAGGGAGGAGTTCCACATTAAACAATACTGAAGACCAGGAGAAGTGCAGAAGCCCTAACCCTAGGTTCATGTCTAGGCGGTTGCGGTCGATGCAGTTTTCAGGCGCGTTTTGCGGTGCATTTTGAACATGCGTTTTGCGTTTTTTTTTTTTTTCTCTTTAACTGGTATAGCTGGTTGTTAAGGAGCAGGCCGGGAAGCCGCCACGTCCTTAACAACCGATGAGTCATCAGCTGTCAGCGGGCTTCCCCACTGACAGCTGAATGTAAAAACAAAAATTGCCGGCAATAACAAAATCGCAAATAAAAAATGTTGTGGGGAGCCTCCCCCAGTCCATACTAGGCCCTTTTGGTCTGGTATGGATTTTGAGAAGAACCCCATGCCAAAATATTTTTTTAAAATGGCGTGGGGTCCCCCCCAAAATCCATAACAGACCCTTATCTAAGCATGCAGGTCAGACGAGCAAGCGCCCCCCCCCCCCCCCCCTGCAACCATACCGGGTTACATGCCCTCAACATGGAGGGGGTGCTTTGAGGCAGGGGGGCTCTTCCCACCCCCAAAGCACCTTGTCCTGTGAGTCTGCGGGCGGTGAGCTTATTCGGAATCTGGAAGCCATCATATACCGGCGCCCCCCCCCCCCCCATGTGAATGAGTACGGGGTGCATAGTACACTGACCCATTCACCAAAAAAGTGTAAAAAGTGAATAGACACTGAGTTTTTGCCAATTCTTCCCCCGCCACAAAGCACCCCCCCCCCATCATGTTGAGGGCATGTGGACAGGTATGGTTCAGGTTTCCGACCCTGACGATCTACATACTCGGATAAGGATCTGGTATGGATTGTGAGGGGGAACCCACGCCATTTTTTTGGTGGAGGGAACGTGACTGGCCTGCACAGACCTCAACCCGATATAACACCTTTGGGATGCATTAGAGCGCAGACTATGAGCCAGGCCTTCTCATCCAACATCAGTGCCTGACCTCACAAATGCTCTTCTAGAAGAATGGTCAAACATTCCCATAGACACACTTCTAAACCTTGTGGACGGCCTTCCCAGAAGAGTTGAAGCTGTTATAGCTGAAAAGGTCAGAGCCAACTCAATATTGAACCCTACGGACTGAGACTGGGATGTCATTAAAGTTCATGTGTGTGTAAAGGCAGGCGTCCCAATACTTTTGGTAATATAGCGTGGATAGATAGATAAGATGTCTTCACTTTACATTAACAGGCATTAAAATATTTTCTATCTTGCAGTTCCAGAAAATAAAGCAATAGTATTACCTGATGTCCCTTCAGCCAAAGCGTTCATTAATTCCACTGACATAGCCGTGGTTGGCTTTTTTACGGTAAGTCACTATTTTTCTGTCCAATAATTTGAGACAACATCCAACAAAAATGTACAGTAAACTTTACAGGTTTAGGGGTCAGTTTTATTTATTTATTATGCGGTAAAACATGGTGTCCCCCCCCCCCCCACCCAGCCTGTCACAGTGCTTTGTCCTGCTGCGGAGTGACAGCATGAGCAGGGCAGAGCAGTAGACACTTGGCAGGCTAGAGCATCCAGCTCTCCTGTCTAGCCTGCCACAGTGCACTTGATGGTGTCACCCATGGCTCTAACACACCCCCACCACAGGGGGGGAGCACACTGCATGAAAGGGTAGGTGCGGCCGAATTGCATGCTACATGCAGGGTGCAGGACTCAGGAGTGTGCTACATACAGGATGCAGGACTCAGGATTGCGCTATGTACAGGGTGCAGGACTCAGGAGTGTGCTACGTACAGGATGCAGGACTCAGGAGGATTGCGCTATGTACAGGGTGCAGGATACAGAAGTGCGCTGTATACAGGGCACAATGCTCAGGAGGGTGCTACGTACAGGGTGCAGGACTCTGGATTGTGCTATGTACAGGGTGCAGGGTACAGAAGTGCGCTGTATACAGGGCGAAAGGCTGAGGAGGGTGCTACGTACAGGGTGCAGGACTCTGGATTGTGCTATGTACAGGGTGCAGGGTACAGAAGTGCGCTGTATACAGGGCGCAAGGCTCAGGAGGGTGCTACGTACAGGGTGCAGGACTCTGGATTGTGTATGTACAGGGTGCAGGGTACAGAAGTGCGCTGTATACAGGGCACAAGGTTCAGGAGGGTGCTACGTACAGGGTGCAGGACTCTGGATTGTGCTATGTACAGGGTGCAGGGTACAGAAGTGCACTGTATACAGGGCACAAGGCCCGGGAGGGTGCTATGTACAGGGTGCAAGGCTCAGGAGGGCGCTATGTACAGGGTGCTATGTACAGGGTGCAAGGCTCAGGAGGGCTCTATATACAGGGTGCAAGGCTCAGGAGGGTGCTATGTACAGGGTGCAAGGCTCAGGAGGGCGCTATATACAGGGTGCAAGGCTCAGGAGGGCGCTATGTACAGGGTGCGGAGTTCAAAAGTTCCTGCTTCACAGGACAGAAGAGAGGACAGAGGGGCTTCTGTCGAAAAGTAGCTACAACATAGAGAGTGTGCAGTCTGGGCTTTAGAAGGAGTTGCCACCGGGACAGTAGAGCTGTCATACACATCTCCCGGAAAATGGCTAATTGGGCCCAATTTGGACATTTTCACTTAGGGGTGTACTCACTTTTGTTGCCAGCAGTTTAAACATTAATGGCTGTGTGTTGAGTTATTTTGAGGGGACAGCAAATTTACACTGGTATACAAGCTGTACACTCACTAACTAATATATATATATATATATATATATATATATATATATATATATATATATATATATATATATAATAAAAGTAAACATTTATTGTTTGTCAAGGGATTCAGACTTTCAGTCTGAGTTTGTCTGAATCCCGAAGCTGAGTGATCTAATAATGGGGGATTCCTTGCTATTATGGATCAGCTTCTGTCAGCACAGCTAAAAGCTGAAATAGCTGAATATGAGAAAAATAGAGTAGAGCTCCATCTACTGGTTGGAGTTAGAACTACATAATATTTATATACTACATTTCAAATTGCCCTAATTAAATTAAAAAAATATATATATATATATATATATATATATATATATATATAAGCTGGTCTGTTACCTTCGCTCTCGATACCTCTGCTTCACCGGCACCGGGTCTAGGGTTGAGTTTACCTTTGGACGATATAAGCACCAAACACTTGAGTATGTTTTTCAATGCTTTAATGAACCAAGTAACAAAGGAAGTAGCAGGAAAGAGGCAGGAGGAAAGCTGCAGGGAAGCTCAAATACCTTACTTTAGGATTCTGTAGAACGTCCTTTAGAATTAAACACTGTAATTGGATGCGATCCCCTTGTGGGACACGATCTTTGCCCGTCTGGATAGGCCTCTCTCACTTGCCTAGCAGCCAGTACGCAGCACGAGCAAAAGTCTCTGCCACAGACTTGCTTGGAATAAAACCTGTACGATCCTCTGCCCCAGGATGTATTGGTTTAGGATGAGTATTAGACACAGTACTTGGACCTCGAAGTCAACCAGGCAGTACTATGCAGTAAGATTACTTCAGGATACGTCCTCCAACCGAGTCACCAGGCCCCTCTCCAGACCAGCACTCTGCGTGATCCTTCCATGACGGCTCCTCCCCTGGGATCTCCTCGGTTGTCCAGCTTCTTCACTCAGGATAGACAGCTCAGGACCGTTCCTCTGCTGCTGTGGTAGACCCCAGACAGGCCTCTGGGCCCAGCCACGCGCCGCAGCGATGCGGGCCTCCGGAATGGAGGGCCACGAGGTGGTACTTTAACACATACCTGTCGGTCAGGAGGGTCAGCAGGTGGCTGAAAACGAGCCCCTAAACATGGCGTCTGTCCAATAAATACCCCCTCCCAGAATGCAACTCGGAGGACCACCTCCACCGAGTTGTCTCCGGGACAGAGGAGCACTCATACGCTTCAACACGTTGCCTTTCCAACACCGGTCCATGGTGACAATGACACCCACCGGCTCAATGTGGAACCACACGTGACGTCAGCCAAGCTTTTTTTTTTTTCTTTTTTTTTTTACATACTGCATATAAAGTTTTTTTAAGGGAACAACTTTTGAAAACCTTGGAGTCTCTGCTAAAGCAAGTATTTCAGGTCTTTTTATGTTGTTTTTATCTCTCACAGGACTTAGAGGAACCAGAATTAGAATACTTTGAGACTCTGGTGAAAAAACACACAGAATGGGATTACGGCACCAGCACCGCCCCAGGGGTCTTAAAGCACTACAAGATAAAGAGCAACACGATCACCATCTTCCGCAAGGTAAGTCCCCCGACCAAAGATCGCCAAGAGCAGGACATTCCCATGTGAGAAATCCTAAAAGCTGACTTAGGATAGTAAAAAGAGAAACACAACTATAAAAAGCAATCGGCATAGGTGTGCGCAGCCTACTGTATTAGGGTGTGCACCCCAAAGCTCAAACACATGCGTGTGTACATATATATATATATATATATATATATATAGCAGTAGGGCAATGGACGATGTCAGTAGGGCAGAGATTGGTGTCAGTATTTTTATTATTATTATTTATTTTTATTATTTTTTTATTATTACTAATAGGTGTCAAAGAAGGTAAACAGCGAGCGCCATCATTGGCGCTCACAGCTCACTCAGCTGTGTTAGGAAAGCGAATGAATATTCGCTTTCCTAACACTGAACCGCCTCTCCGCCAATCAGGTGCTCGGGTCTGTTACCCATCACCTGATTGGCTGAAGCGACAGGCGCTGTGATTGGATGCCTATAAGGAGTCCAATCATAGCAGAGGACGGGAGAAGACATCGAGGAGCATGGAGGACACTGCTCGCCGCCGTAACCCGCTGCCCCACTGAGAGACAGGGTAAGTGCCGGGCAGACAGCAAGTGGCACACTGGCTGCATTTGATATGGCACACTGGCTGCATTTGATGGGCACAGTGGCTGCATTTGATGGGCACAGTAGCTGCGTTTGATGGGCACAGTGGCTGCGTTTGATGGGCACAGTGGCTGCATTTGATGGGCACAGTGGCTGCATTTGATGGGCACAGTGGCTGCATTTGATGGGCACAGTGGCTGCATTTGATGGGCACAGTGGCTGCATTTGATGGGCACAGTGGCTGCATTTGATGGCACAGTGAGGCTGCAATTCATGGTTTTTTTTCAGAATTTTTCAGTTTGTTTGCGCCCCCCCCCCCCCCAAAGATTTTGAGCACCAGTCTTCTGCTGAAGTTTTTTAAAATATTTAATTAATTCCAGGCTGACAACTGGAGGGACGACTTGGTGGTGAAAGAAAACGAAGGCATCAACACAGCCAAATTGTACCGGTTCCTGACCATCAATGATCTGAGGCTGGTGGCAGACTACAACCCCCTGGTAGGATCACATGGGGGCCTTCTGGACTGTGCTGGGGGGATAGGGGAGCCTTTGGGTGCAGGAGGCTGAGATCTGTGCACTGCATGCTGTGTAGGAGAGCGGGTGCAGTAAGTGAAGAGGGTAGGATAACTGGTTTAGTAAGAACGAAGGGTCAGTTAGTAGGTGTAGTAAGTATGGACAGTAGGTTAGCGGGTGACGTAAAAGAGAGATAAGCTAGCAGGTATAGGAAGAAAGGAGGGTCAGATAGTGGGTGCTGGAAGCTTAAATGGGAGGGTAGTTGGTGCAGTAAGTGAGGAAGGTGAGAGAGGGTGCAGTAAGTGAGGAGGGTAGAATAGCTGGTTTAGTAGGAACGAAGGGTCAGTTAGTAGGTGTAGTAAGTATGGACAGTAGGGTGCAGTAAGTGAGGAGGGTAAGTTAGTAAGTGCAGTAAGTGGGGAAGATAGACTAGTAGGTGCCATAAGTGAGAAAGGTAGGTTAGCAGATGCTGTAAGTAAAGGGGATATTTTAGAAGGTAAAGTAGGTGAGGATAGTAGGATAGCAGGTGCAGTAATTGAGAACAGTAGGTTGGGGAATGTGGTAAGTGTGGAGGGTAGGTTAGAGGGGAAAGTAAGGGCTGTAGGTTAAGGAGGTGCAGTATGTGGGAGAAGTAGGTTAGTTGGGGCAGTAAGCGAGGATTGGAGGTTAGCAGGTGCAGTTAAGAAAGGAGGTTATGATTAGAGGGTGCAGTAGGTGAGGACGGTGGGTTGGCAGATGCACAAAGTATGGATGGTAAGTTAGGGGTGCAGTAAATGGGGAGGACAGGTTAGGGGGTGCAGTAAATGGGGAGGACAGGTTAGGGGGTGCAGTAAATGGGGAGGACAGGTTAGGGGGTGCAGTAAGTGGGGAGGGCAGGTTAGGGGGTGCGGTATATTATTACAATGTTCAGTTCAGTTTGAGTTCAGTTTTTTTGTGACTCATATTTTAAATGATTTCTCTTCCATTTTTGTAATTGCTGAAATATATAAAGATTGTTATATTAGCCAGTAGAGGGCGCTCTGACTAATATACAAATCTAGGAACCTTATTCAGTCTCCCTGCTTAACAAACACTGAGATGGGCTACACTAAATGGTACAAAGTGTTTGGATGTCTGACCTCAACACTTACAGTATATAACCTTGTTGGACATCCCATTTTCAAATCATGGCCATTAATATAGATTTGCCCCATCCCCCATGGCCATTAATACTGAGTTGCTCCCCTCCCCCATGGCCATTAAGATGGAGTTGCTCCCCTCCCCCCGTGGCCATTAATTCTGACTTGCTTCCCTCCCCCATGGCCCTTACTACGGAGTTGCTTCCCTCCCCCATGGTCCTTACTACAAAGTTGCTTCCCTCCCTGATGGCCCTTACTATGGAGTTGCTTCCCTCCCCCATGGCCCTTACTACGGACTTGCTTCCCTCCCCCATGGCCGTTAATACGGAGTTGTCCATTCCCCCAATGATCATTAATATAAGGGTCTCCCCCCCTTTGTAACATCCTCCCCTTTTCTCTGAAGGCTTTCCACAAGAATTTGGAGGGTGTTTGTGGGAATTTGTGCCTATTTGTGAGGTCAGGTACAAATGTGGAATGAGAAGACCTAACTCACCATCAGTATTCCAATTCATCCCAAAGGCGATCAGTAGGGATGAGGTCAGGGCTCTGTGCAGGACACTCGAGTTCCTCTACCTCTATGAGCTTCTTGGATATCCCATTCCAAAACCCCAGCCATTAATAAGGAGTCGCCCCCTCTTTGCAGCTACAACATCCTCCACTTTTCTTAGAAGACTCTCCACAAGATTTTGGAGGGTGTCTGTGGGAATTTGTGTCCATTTCTGAGGTCCGGTACTGATGATGTGTGACCTGGCTTCCACGTTGAGCCTCATATTGGGTGCCGGAAAAGACCTGGTTCACCATCCGAGTTCCAATTCACCCCAAAGGTGTTCAGCAGGAATGAGGTCAGTTCTCTGTGTAGAACCCTCGAGTTCCCCCACACCAAAGGGGTCAGTGTTTAAACACCTGGCTGGCTGCACCCCTACACCCAAGGGTCCCAATGTTCTCATAGACGGGAGAAGGAGATATGGACTGGAGCACCACACAGAAGGATTGAAATCCAGAGGAGTTCATTCCAATAAAAAATTCCAAAAGCCAATGCATTTCAGAGGTTCAAAGGTGCCTCCTTCATCAAGGCACCATGGTGGATGTTGGACTTGGAGTATAAGGATCAAAGTCTTTGTCTACTGGGTACCGGTCATAATATTGTGATTTCCATACCCCAAGTCCACAATCCAAAAACATTTTCCATCCTCAAACCCTGATGAAGAGGACACCTCTGAAGCCCCAAAACACAAGATTCTCAGATAAAGATTCAGCTTGAACCTTTTTTTGCTGTAATAAAAGTGTTTGTCTTTAATGCTTTGCCGTGGTGCTCAGGTCCTCTCGTCATTCTTTATCTTTGCTCCCCATTATCCTCCCTATAAATGACCTTCCAAAAGAGATTCCGGCTCACATTTAATCCTTCCTTTTATGATCAGAATGCGATCGGCTTAATCGCCTGCGAGGTGGAGGTCCACCTTCTCTTCTTCAGTGACAAGGTTGTTGAAAACGAAGCTGAAATAATAAAGGAACTGCGAGAGGCGGCCAATGATCTGCGGGGGAAGGTCAGTAATCCAGTGCATGCTTCTATTCTTTCCAACCAGTACTTCAGGAGAGGAGAGTTATAGAGGAAGGAGAAGAGTCCTCAAGCAGAGCAGAGTATTTCAGGAGAGGAGAGTTATAGAGGAAGGAGCAGAGTCCTCCAGCAGAGCAGAGTATTTCAGGAGAGGAGAGTTATAGAGGAAGGAGCAGAGTCCTCCAGCAGAGCAGAGTATTTCAGGAGAGGAGAGTTATAGAGGAAGGAGCAGAGTCCTCCAGCAGAGCAGAGTATTTCAGGAGAGGAGAGTTATAGAGGAAGGAGCAGAGTCCTCCAGCAGTGCAGAGTATTTCAGGAGAGGAGAGTTATAGAGGAAGGAGCAGAGTCCTCAAGCAGTGCAGAGTATTTCAGGAGAGGAGAGTTATAGAGGAAGGAGAAGAGTCCTCCAGCAGAGCAGAGTATTTCAGGAGAGGAGAGTTAGAGGAAGGAGAGGAGTCCTCCAGCAGAGTATTTCAGGAGAGGAGAGTTATAGAGGAAGGAGCAGAGTCCTCCAGCAGAGTATTTCAGGAGAGGAGAGTTATAGAGTAAGGAGCAGAGTCCTCCAGCAGTGCAGAGTATTTCAGGAGAGGAGAGTTATAGAGGAAGGAGCAGAGTCCTCCAGCAGTGCAGAGTATTTCAGGAGAGGAGAGTTATAGAGGAAGGAGCAGAGTCCTCCAGCAGAGTATTTCAGGAGAGGAGAGTTATAGAGGAAGGAGCAGAGTCCTCCAGCAGTGCAGAGTATTTCAGGAGAGGAGAGTTATAGAGGAAGGAGCAGAGTCCTCCAGCAGAGTATTTCAGGAGAGGAGAGTTATAGAGGAAGGAACAGAGTCCTCAAGCAGTGCAGGGTATTTCAGGAGAGGAGAGTTATAGAGGAGGGAGCAGAGTCCTCCAGCAGTATTTCAGGAGAGGAGAGTTATAGAGGAAGGAGCAGAGTCCTCCAGCAGAGTATTTCAGGAGAGGAGAGTTATAGAGGAAGGAGCAGAGTCCTCCAGCAGTGCAGAGTATTTCAGGAGAGGAGAGTTATAGAGGAAGGAGCAGAGTCCTCAAGCAGTGCAGAGTATTTCAGGAGAGGAGAGTTAGAGGAGCAGACACGTGGATAACACTGAAGGATATAATACTCAGATCTGTTGGTAATTGTGGGGGGTCACTTTGTCCTCTTCAGGTTCTCTTTGTGAAGATGGATTTGGGAAAGCCGTACACACAGAAAATTGCCGGTTTTTTCAGGATCCAGAAAAGTGACCTTCCTCTGATCTCCATCTATAACACCGACAGCAATAAGAAGCTAATCATGCCACGCGGGGAGATCACCGCCAAGACGGTGAAAGAATTCTGCCAGAAGTTCCTCTCCGGGGATTATACGGTGAGAAGAACCGGCCACTCATCTTATTCTAGAAAGCTGAACGCCAGAGAGAGATAAATATACATATATACAGAGATAAATATACATATATACAGAGATAAATATACATATATACAGAGATAAATATACATATATACAGAGATAAATATACAACTTTATAATCAGTTAAATGTCATTTAATAGATTTCCTGCAGAGCTAAGACTGGAGGAGGGAGAACTAGTTGTACTCATGTGATAACAAGGAACTAACTCCATATGAACAATATTTATAAACAATGTTACTTTGTATCTCTCTCATCTTACATAGTAGGTGAGGTTGAAAAAAGACACAAGTCCATCCAATTCAACCCATGTGTGTGCGTTTATGGTAATAACACATTATATATCCCTGTATGTTGTGGTCATTCAGGTGATTATCTAATAGTTTCTTGAAACTATCAATGCTCCCCGCTGAGACCACCGCCTGTGGAAGGGAATTCCACATCCTTGCCGCTCTTACAGTAAAGAACCCTCTACATAGTTTAAGGTTAAACCTCTTTTCTTCTAATTTTAATGAGTGGCCACGAGTCTTATTAAACTCTCTTCTGCGAAAAAGCTTTATCCCTATTGTGGGGTCACCAGTACAGTATTTGTAAATTGAAATCATATCCCCTCTCAAGCGTCTCTTCTCCAGAGAGAATAAGTTCAGAGCTCACAACCTTTCCTCATAACTAATAAATCTTCTTGCAAGGTTTCCACATCCTGCGGAGAAGTTATTGCCCTGCTTAGCTTAGTATCGTCCGCAAATACAGAGATTGAACTGTTTATCCCATCCTCCAGGTCGTTTATGAACAAAATAAACATGATTGGTCCCAGCACAGAACCCTGGGGGGCCCCACTACCCACCCCTGACTACTCTGATCATTCATCTGATCAATGTTTATAAACAATGTTACTTTGTTTAGAAACATTGATCAGACAGGAGATCGAGAGATACAAAGTAACATTTTTTATAAACATTGATCAGACAGGAGATCGAGAGATACAATGTTACGTTGTATCTCTCGATCTCCTGTCTGAACAATGTTTACAAACACTGTATCAAAGAGTCCTTTTTTACAGCAACTCCAAGTTTGATTGTCAAGAATTGGTACAAGTGGGGGAGGGGGGAGGGGTGAGAAGCTGCTGAGAGGCAGAAGGATGGGGGAAATTGTTATATTGCACACATCCTGTGTACATTGATGGCGTTCTTTTTCTCCAAACTATTTTAGTACTATGCTGTGATATAGGCATGAATAGCAGGAGAGATCAGATTGCACACACCTCTGATTATCTCTGTCCCCCTGGGGCTATCAACACGTGGAGACATGGTGGGAGCTCATCATTAGATGTTCTTGTAGATCTGAAGAGAAAAGGAACGTATTTTGCTTGTCGGGTATCAGCCGATCTCCAAACATCATCATATTTTTTTGTTCTCACATCTGATATTCAGCCGAGGATATTTTTGGCCTTCTATAAACACACATACAATCTCGTTTCCCTTCATCATGCAGCCTCCGGTCACATTGGGGGGTTTGATATGAGAATTTCTTCCAGTAAACGGCAGTCAGGAACCTCAGGAAGGGCCGCACTCCGCCAGAGAGAACAATTCTGGCAGCTTCTGCTTTCATTTTACACAGAAAATCAGAGGAAGAGAGAAACGAGCGACTGCAGATCAGAGAGCCGAATAGAGAACCTTCTAAAGGAGTCACAGTATATCAAAACAATTTATAATTCATAATACAACCCCCACCACCATTACTACTACCACCACCACCCCATCACCACATGGGGGGTCCCCCTAAATTCCATATCAGGCCCTTCAGGTCTGGTATGGATTTTAATGGGAACCCCGCGCCAAAATTTTAAAAAAAAATGGCGTGGGGTCTCCCCGAAAATCCATACCAGACCCTTATCCGAGCACGCAACCTGGCAGGCCGCAGGAAAAGAGGGGGGAAGAGAGAGCGCCCCCCCTCCTGAACCGTACCAGGCCACATGCCCTCAACATTGGGAGGGTGCTTTGGGGTAGCCCCCCTAAACACCTTCTCCCCATGTTGATGGGGACAAGGGCCTCATCCCCACAACCCTTGCCCGGTGGTTGTGGGGGTCTGCGGGCGGGGGGGTTATCGGAATCTGGAAGCCCCCTTTAATAAGGGGATCCCCAGATCCCGGCCCTCCCCCCCGTGTGAAATGGTAAGGGGGCACAAATGTACCACTACCATTTCACTAAAAAAGTGTCAAAAATGTTAAAAATGACAAGAGACAGTTTTTGACAATTCCTTTATTTAAATGCTTCTTCTTTCTTCTATCTTCCTTCATCTTCTTCTTCTTCTGGTTCTTCTGGTTCTTCCTCCGGTGTTCTCGTCCGGCATCTTCCTCCGCGGCGCCGGCGTCTTCTTCCCTTCGTCTTCTGGCCCACTCCGCATCCACCATGATGGGAGGCTCCCACTGTGTAACGCTTCTCCTCTTCTGACGGTTCTTAAATAACAGAGGGCGGAGTCACTGGGTCACTCTGACACACGGGGACTTGACGGGGACTTCCCTGTGGCATTCCCCGTGACGCCAGGGGGGACGGACAGGAAAGTCACCGTGCATCAGAGTGGGGCGGGGTCACAGGGTGGCCCCACCCTCCGTTATTTAAGAACCGTCAGAAGAGGAGAAGCGTCACACAGCGGGAGCCTCCCATCATGGTGTATGCGGAGCCGCCCGAGAAGAAGAAGGGAAGAAGACGCCGAGGAGGAAGATGCCGGACGAGAACACCGGAGGAAGAACCAGAAGATTTTGAGGGGGACCCCACGTAATTTTTTTTTCTTAATTTTGGTTCGGGGTTCCCCCGTGGGGAATTCCCATGCCGTTTTTATCAATGAACTTTTATGTGTATTGTCGGACCGACAATTCATTAATACGTGCGAGTAGTTTTAAATGACTTTTTTTCCATTGAAATGTCATTTTGCTGTCAGACTGTTCTAAACACGGGAAACATGCGCCCGTTTACAGGCATACTATAGACACCCCCCAGGTATGAAATTTAAAGGGATATTACACTTTTATTGTTTGACTTTAAGCATTATTAAAATCACTGCTCCTGAAAAAACGGCCGTTTTTAAAACTTTTTTTTGCATTGATACATGTTCCCCGGGGCAGGACCCGGGTCCCCAAACACTTTTTATGACAATAACTTGCATATAAGCCTTTAAAATTAGCACTTTTGATTATTCATGTTCGTGTCCCATAGACTTTAACGGTGTTCGCGTGTTCGAACAAACTTTTTTCCTGTTCGCATGTTCTGGTGTGAACCGAACAGGGGGGTGTTCGGCTCATCCCAAACCACCACCACTGCACAACTGTCTCCTCCCCCTCCTGTGGTGGGTGGAACTGCTAGGCCCCTTCCACTGCTGCTCTCTCTCCTTGTGCAGGGTGGCTGGTCTTGTCTCCGCCCCCTCCTGTAGTTTTTCTATAGGTTGTAAAGCCTGCTGGGTCCCTCCCACAGCTCTGTTCTGTTCAAAGGCGATGTAAAGCCCAGTGATGACATCACTGATATTGATATTGGTAAAAGTATTTGGTTCTCACAAAGTGAATTTATATCCTTTTGTGACTATTGAGGAATATTTGAATTTTTTCCGTGCCTGCAGTTCAGTCCTCATTCAGAAAATCATCAGCATTGGTCACAGTAAATCTTTTTTTTCCTTTTGGATGCGATGTCTTATGTCTGCATTTGTGTGTTTTTTGTTTTATTTCTTTCCTTATTTTCTCTTACAGGAGGAAGAATTGGAAAGCAACATGGAGAAGATAGAACTCTGATATTTATTAAATACACGGAATGTGTTCATTTGTCCCAAATTCTTTTTTTGACCTTTAAAATATTTTTACATTTCTGAAATAAAAAGGTTTCTTTGCCGGTACCGGATCTCTGGATGGACCCGCATCATTATTATGTCATTGTGTGCGATATTATGAGGCCCCATTCACACTCCGCGACCTGGAACTGTGAGCAGAACCGCAACCATTCTGCCCACGAGTTCAAATTGCGTGGCAATCGCTGAAAAAAAAAACGGCGTGCATTTGGGTGCCTTTGTTCTTCAGTGGCACTCCAAACGCGATGCGATTCTGCCATGATTGTTGTGCAACAGGATCGCACGGCGATCACGGCACGCCGCGCATTTAAAAAAGCTTACTGCCTGAAAAAGAGCAGGAGCTTTTTTTTTTTTTTTTTTTTTTTTGGGTGACGAACACGCTTAGGGCAGCCTATTGAAGAGAATGGGGGCCGGCCTTTGTGTGACACGTGAAATCGCATGAAAAACGTAAAAGAGAAAGGCTAATGCGCAAACCTAGGCTAGCTCTATATGACTAAATGAGAAGCTGCCAACATAGAAAAGTGTTCACACACAAAGTATCAAATAATAAAAATAAATACGTGGCGCTGACTCAAAAATGTGTATACACCAAGAGAGATAATAATAATAAAAATGTGCTAATGCTACAAAGTGACTCCTCAAGTGTAAACAATTTTCAGCATAATATGCAATAATGATCCTACATTTAAACATCTAATAACGTGCAAGCAGATCCTCCAAAAGTGCTGATAAAAGTCCAAAAAAGCAAGTAAAAACTCCAAAGTTACAGTCCACATAGGAGAAAAAAGTGCAAAGCAACCGAACAAAGTCCACTTCATCCAATTGTTATCACCATCGGCGGTGCGCCACTCATTTGCCCAAGCCTCTCACCTCATACAAAGACACCCCACGGGTCAAATCAAGCCTTGGTATGGGTAAACAATGGATCCTCAGCAATCGATCGACTCCCACAGATATCCTCAGCACTATCGATACCAGGGTATGTTCCAGGCTCATCAGATGTAATAAGTCATGCTACAAAGAGAAGGGGCTCCATAGTGTAATAGTTCAATTCCATTTATTAAAAAAAAGTAGTAACTTACAGTTTACAAATCGTATGAACAGCTTCTGTAGGGTACTTCCGGTCTCGGCCGCTACCAGAAGTGACGACACCTGGCTCCTCTCTGACGCGTTGTCACTGAACACGTGACTTCACCGTTTGATGAAGTCACGAGTTCAGTGACGCAACGCGTCAGGGAGGTGCCAAGTGTCGTCACCTCTGGTTGCGGCATGAAAAACTTCTTCCTGCTACGTGAAAGGTGTGAATTTAGCCTTAGACCCCTTTCACACTGGGGCTGCCCGGGCATTAGCGGTAAAGCGCCGCTCGTTTTAGCAGCGCTTTTCGGCCGCTAGCGGTACGCTTTCAACCCCCCTGCTAGAAAGGGTTAAAAGTTCCCAAGTTGCGGCGCTTCCGAGGCGCTTTTCAGGCGCTTCGGAAGCGCTGCCCATTCATTCCAATGGGCAGGGGCATTTTGGGAAGCACTAAATACAAAAACCGCCCCAAAGATGCTGCATGCAGAACTTTTCCTAACATCCCGCCCCTAGTGTGAAAAGTCATACTGAAATGAATGGGAGGCGGTTTTCAGGCGCTTTACGGGCGCTATTTCTAGAGCTAAAACGACTGTAATCCGCCTCAGTGTGAAAGGGGTCATAGGGCTCGTTCACGGGAGCTTTGGTCCCCGAGGAGCGATCGGCGTTCGAAACGCTCGACAGGTGGTGAGGAGGTGTTAAACCGCTTGATTGCCGCATTAGCGTGCCTCAACCGCGTGCATTGCACTTGGTTATGAGACGCTTGCAAAGCAGCCCCATTCACTTGCCAAATGCAACAGGAGATATCATTGCATGTGTACACCCCCCCTCCCCCTAATTGTCGGGGGGTTAAAGCGCAGCTGAGTTTTATTGCCACACCTCAACCACTAGTGAGCCCTCAGTCTCTTATGTTCATTTAATACTCGCCATTCAGGTTTAGGGCTCATTCACAACAGCAGGTGCATAATATGCGTGTTGAACGCATTAATTGCAATGCTTTGTTACATTGTATGCGGCTTGCTTCTTTCCCTTTTTTAACCTTTTATTTAGGCACTTCAACCCCGGAAGGTTTTACCCCCTTAATGACCAGATTATTGTTTGCAATACGCCACTGCGTCGCTTTACCTGACAATTGCGCGGTCATGCGACGCTGCACCCAGATAAAACTGACGTCCTTTTTTCCCCACAAATAGAGCTTTCTTTTGGTGGTATTTGATCACCTCTACGGTTGTTTATTTTTTTTGCGCTATAAACCAAAAAAAAGACAATTTTAAAAAAATGAATATATATATATATTTTTTTTTACTTTCTGCTATAATACATATCCAAATATATATATATATATATATAACGATTTTTTATTATCAGTTTAGGCCGATATATATTCTTCTACATATTTTTGGTAAAAAAAAAAAAAAAATCGCAATAGGCGTATATTGATTAGTTAAAAAGTTATCGTGTCTACAAACTGTGGGATCGATTTAGGAACTTTAATTTACTTTTTATTGTTTTTACTAGTAATGGTGGCGATCTGCAATGATTTTTTTTTTTTTTTTTTTTAGCGGGACTGTGACATTGCGGCGGACAAATCTGACCCCAAATAACACTTTTTGGGGACCAGTGACATATTATTACATTGATCTATAAAAATGCATGAATCAATGTAAAAATTACACTGGCAGGGATAGGGTTAACACTAGGGAGGCGATCAAGGGGTTAAGTGTGTTCCCTTAGCGTGTTCTAACTGTAGGGGGGGTGGGCTTACTGAAACATGACAGAGATTACTGGGAACAGTAGATCCCTGTCAGTTCATTAGGCAGAACGGGGAAATGCCTTGTTTACATAGGCAGTTCCCTGTCCTGCCGCGATCACGGGCCCCCGGCGGACATTGAGCCTGCGGGCAGGGTCGGTGCTACCACTAGGCAAACTAGGCAGCCGCCTAGGGCACTGCTGCCTAGGGGTGCCCAACCGCTGGTTTCCCTCCACGTCTGCATGCTCTCCAGGCTGCAACATGTAACTATCTCAGTCTCAGGCAGCTTCCTCCGTCTGAGCGGTAGTGTGATTAGAGGCGCAGCACAGCACTGGAGCCAGCATTAAAGGAAGCAAAGCCAATGCTTCCTGTATAGAGCCACCTCCTGTCACATGATCACAGCACAGGGGGTGGAGTCAGGGGTGGAGCCAAAATTAGGTTTCACCTAGGGCAGGCATGTCCAAAGTCCGGCCCGCGGGCCAATCGCGGCCCGCGGTCTGGTTTCGGACGGCCCGCCTGGTAATTTTGACATATATATCTTTTGTGGCCCCCAACGAATCCCCGAGCGCTGGGGGCCATAAAAGATAGATATGCTGGCTGCCTTGGAGGGGGCGGGACAAGCGCCATACAGGATACAGGAGAATTTCCTGTTTACACGGCGTCCTGTGTAAAAGGAAGTCCCGTCTCCTGCGCTGCCATTGGACAATTGTTTTGTCCATCATAGGAGGCGAGACTTTCAATTAAAGAGGCCGCCGTGTAAACAGGAATTTCTCCTGTATATCTGTTGGCGCTCGTCCCGCCCCCTCCCTGTCTCCTCCAAGGCTGCAGATGGACATGAATCAGGCTGCACTGACGGCAATGGTGAGTCTGCATTCATGTCAATGTGGTGGGGGCTGCCGTATTTATGTCAATGTGGTGGGGGCTGCATTCATGTCAATGTGGGGGCTGCATTCATGTGAATGTGGTGGGGGCTGCATTCATGTGAATGTGGGGGCTGCATTCATGTGAATGTGGGGGCTGCATTCATGTGAATGTGGTGGGGGCTGCATTCATGTCAATGTGGGGGCTGCATTCATGTGAATGTGGTGGGGGCTGCATTCGTGTGAATGTGGTGGGGGCTGCATTCGTGTGAATGTGGTGGGGGCTGCATTCGTGTGAATGTGGTGGGGGCTGCATTCGTGTGAATGTGGTGGGGGCTGCATTCGTGTGAATGTGGTGGGGGCTGCATTCGTGTGAATGTGGTGAGGGCTGCATTCGTGTGAATGTGGTGGGGGCTGCATTCGTGTGAATGTGGTGGGGGCTGCATTCATGTCAATACGGTGGGGGCTGCATTCATGTCAATGTGGTGGGGGCTGCATTCATGTCAATACGGTGGGGGCTGCATTCATGTCAATACGGTGGGGGCTGCATTCATGTCAATACGGTGGGGGCTGCATTCATGTCAATACGGTGGGGGCTGCATTCATGTCAATGTGGTGGGGGCTGCATTCATGTCAATACGGTGGGGGCTGCATTCATGTCAAAACGGTGGGGGCTGCATTCATGTCAATACGGTGGGGGCTGCATTCATGTCAATACGGTGGGGGCTGCATTCATGTCAATGTGGTGGGGGCTGCATTCATGTCAATACGGTGGGGGCTGCATTCATGTCAATACGGTGGGGGCTGCATTCATGTCAATACGGTGGGGGCTGCATTCATGTCAATACGGTGGGGGCTGCATTCATGTCAATACGGTGGGGGCTGCATTCATGTCAATACGGTGGGGGCTGCATTCATGTCAATACGGTGGGGGCTACATTCATGTCAATACGGTGGGGGCTGCATTCATGTGAATGTGGTGGGGGCTGCATTCATGTCAATACGGTGGGGGCTGCATTCATGTGAATGTGGTGGGGGCTGCATTTATGTCAATACGGTGGGGGTTGCATTCATGTCAATACGGTGGGGGTTGCATTCATGTCAATACGGTGGGGGTTGCATTCATGTCAATACGGTGGGGGTTGCATTCATGTCAATACGGTGGGGGCTGCATTCATGTTAATGTGGTGGGGGCTGCATTCATGTCAATACGGTGGGGGTTGCATTCATGTCAATATGGTGGGGGCTGCATTCATGTCAATATGGTGGGGGCTGCATTCATGTCAATACGGTGGGGGCTGCATTCATGTCAATACGGTGGGGGCTGCATTCATGTCAATACAGTGGGGGCTGCATTCATGTCCATACGGTGGGGGCCACATTCATGGCAATGGAGTAGGGGCCGCAGATGGGCACTGATTAGGCTGCATTGATGGGCACTGACCCTTATTTTGCTTCACAGTTCTTTATTTAAAATTTAAGATTTTTTTTCCTGAAACTTCATTTTTAAAGTGAAGGTGCGTGTTATAAGCTGATTAAATCCGGTATATCCAAATAACACGCCCAAGCTCATCTATTCACCACACACAGCACAAAGGCAAGAGAATTCTTGTTGGGCCGTGTATTAGTGCTCGGACGGACACACTTAGACCAAATTTTAATGGTTTAAGAATGTCAGGCAAAATGGTCGGCCCTCAAGCATGTTCTATTCATCAAATCTGGCCCTCTTGGAAAAAAGTTTGGACACCCCTGACCTAGGGTGTCCAAAATCCTTGCACCAGCCCTGCCCGCGGGCACGCTCCCACCCGCTATACTGCTTTTACGAACTGACGTACAGGAGCGCCATTCTGCCGACGTATATCGGCGTGAGCCGGTCGGCATGCGGTTAAATGACACAACGGTGTGGATTTACCAAAACTGGAGAGTGAAAAATCCTAGTTCAGCTCTGCATAGAAACCAATCGGCTTCCAGGATTTTTTGGCAAAGCTTAATTGAAGAAGCTGAAGTGAGAAGCTGATTGGCTCCCATGCACAGCTGCACCAGATTTTGCACTCTCCAGTTTTAGTAAACCGACCCCAACGTGTAACTTCTATGCATGACGGTGTGAGTTGCAATAAAGTGTATGCCGGAATCCTTGTGTCATAAACACGTCATGCAGGCCCTAGAGAGAGAAAAAGGCCGGTGTGAATAAGCCACGACCCGGGAACCATTCTCCTGGTCTTTGGGTAGAAATTGTCACTGTATTGAAGTCACCAGTGGGGGGAGCTGGATCTCCAAGGTTGGCAATCTACAGAGGATCCAACATTACTCTCCAAATATTAAGTATTGTGAGCAGGAATTTTTTTCAGGGGGAACTCAGTTCCACCACCTCTGGCTCAAACCCTGAGGGGGGGGGGGGGGGGGGGGCTGCTGACCACAATCACTTGTAAACACAGAAGTCCGGTTTCTGGGTTTACAAGTGACAGCTCTGCACTCTGTGTGTAATGCAATCCTGGTATTTAATGCCCCTTTAGGACCCTCCTACTGTTCGTGAAATTTGACTGACCACACCCACTAGTAGTAGTTAGTTTGGCCTCATTTTGCATACTTATGTGTATATTTATGAGATCCATGGATTGTGGGAATCTTTGTTCTTTTGTTCGGGTTCATATGTAGAAAGACCACTAGAGGGAGCTCCAGTCCACCAGAGATGAACAGAGAGCCGCATGAATGTTGAAAAGTATACATCTGAACATTCTCATATAGTATTCAGAGGACTTTCTCCACCTTTTTAATACGGAGGAACCTTCCAGATCACTTTCCAATCAAGCGACAATGTACTATGTCTACACCTCGGGGTACATTGGTGGTCAGTGGGAAGAATCCCTCATTTATAGATAGTTAAAAAGATCTTTGATGTAACTAGTTACTTATCTGAGAGTCAGAAATCATTAATTGTCCAAGGAACCTCTGCAGTTCCCAGGTCTGTACACCCGCTGTGCCCATTATGAGGGGTTCCCACCATCCCTGTGCTGAGTTCCCGGGTCTGTACACCCGCTGTGCCCCTTATGAGGGGTTCTCACCATCCCTGTGCTGAGTTCCCGGGTCTGTACACCCGCTGTGCCCCTTATGAGGGGTTCTCACCATCCCTGTGCTGAGTTCCCGGGTCTGTACACCCGCTGTGCCCATTATGAGGAGTTCCCACCATCCCTGTGCTGAGTTCCTGGGTCTGTACACCCGCTGTGCCCATTATGAGGGGTTTCCACCATCCCTGTGCTGAGTTCCCGGGTCTGTACACCCGCTGTGCCCCTTATGAGGGGTTCTCACCATCCCTGTGCTGAGTTCCCGGGTCTGTACACCCGCTGTGCCAATTATGAGGGGTTCTCACCATCCCTGTGCTGAGTTCCCGGGTCTGTACACCCGCTGTGCCCATTATGAGGGGTTCTCACCATCCCTGTGCTGAGTTCCCAGGTCTGTACACCCGCTGTGCTCATTATGAGGAGTTCCCACCATCCCTGTGCTGAGTTCCCAGGTCTGTACACCCGCTGTGCCCATTATGAGGGGTTCCCACCATCCCTGTGCTGAGTTCCTGGGTCTGTACACCCGCTGTGCCCATTATGAGGGGGTCCCACCATCCCTGTGCTGAGTTCCCAGGTCTGTACACCCGCTGTGTCCATTATGAGGGGTTCCCACCATCCCTTTGCTGAGTTCCCGGGTCTGTACACCCGCTGTGCTCATTATGAGGAGTTCCCACCATCCCTGTGCTGAGTTCCCAGGTCTGTACACCCGCTGTGCCCATTATGAGGAGTTCCCACCATCCCTGTGCTGAGTTCCTGGGTCTGTACACCCGCTGTGTCCATTATGAGGGGTTCCCACCATCCCTGTGCTGAGTTCCTGGGTCTGTACACCCGCTGTGCCCATTATGAGGGGGTCCCACCATCCCTGTGCTGAGTTCCCGGGTCTGTACACCCGCTGTGCCCATTATGAGGGGTTCTCACCATCCCTGTGCTGAGTTCCCGGGTCTGTACACCTGCTGTGCCCATTATGAGGGGTTCCCCCCATCCCTGTGCTGAGTTCCCGGGTCTGTACACCCGCTGTGCCCATTATGAGGGGTTCTCACCATCCCTGTGCTGAGTTCCTGGGTCTGTACACCCGCTGTGCCCATTATGAGGGGTTCCCACCATCCCTGTGCTGAGTTCCTGGGTCTGTACACCCGCTGTGCCCATTATGAGGGGTTCCCACCATCCCTGTGCTGAGTTCCTGGGTCTGTACACCTGCTGTGCCCATTATGAGGGGTTCCCACCATCCCTGTGCTGAGTTCCCGGGTCTGTACACCCGCTGTGCCCATTATGAGGGGGTCCCACCATCCCTGTGCTGAGTTCCCGGGTCTGTATACGCGCTAAGCCCATTATGAGAGGTTCATTTTGTTTATTGAAAAATCTTACAAACAACAACTTATATACAATAAAACCATAATAAATAAATAAAACACATTTACAAAATTAAATATGATTATACAAAACAAGAACATAATAAATGGTGCAAACCAAATTGCGCACAACACAATTCCTATGGGAGAGCCAGACTAAGTAACATAACCGTCACCATGCATGGAGCCTTTTATAAAAACGGAGTGGGAACTGCCATTAGGGTAGTTGAGGCAGCCGTTTCTTAGCCTAACTCCTCCCTCTCCCTGGAGAACCAGCGCGCTTCGTTGCACCCTGGCACTCATCCTCCATAGAGGATGCTGAACTGAACGAGTCCCATTCATCATCATCATCTGACAGGACTTCAAACTTATTTGCCGAATGCAAAACCTTAGGACTTAAGGTAACTGTACCTCTTTTTTTTCCCTTTCTTTTGCCCCTCCTCCTTTTATCCCCCAACCACTCCATATCATCCTTGGACAAACCGGAATCAACAGCCTCCCCTTCACCCCCCCCTACTTTTCCTGCCCTATCTACCACCAGACCAGCCCCTTCGCCATCATCCTCACGATCCTCAATAGAAACCCTGCAGCGTCAGGGAGGGGGACTGGCACCACACCTGACGCACCTGCCTCAGCACCTCTTGCTGCCTCTGCAATTTTGGAAGACACAGAAGGATTGGACACATTCCCACAACTGAAACCTCACCTACAGACTGGGAAGACACTGACACACTAGGTAAACGCACAGACTGGGAGGACACAGACATATTGGGTATTGGCACAGACTGGGGCACCACAGACTGGGAAGACACAGACATACTGGGTATTGTCACAGACTGGGGCACCACACACTGGGAGGACACAGACATACTGGGTATTGGCACAGACTGGGGAGACACAGACACATTAGGTATTGTCACAGACTGGGGCATCACAGACTGGGGAGACACATTAGGTATTGGCACAGACTCAGATGGACTCACAGGCACCCCAGCTGCTGAGCTCTGAGCATCCTCCATGTCCAGGCGGAAGAACTCTCTCATGAGCTCAGGATTGTTGTGCATTGCCTCAGGACACTGACTGTAAGGATGTCCCACCGCATTGCACCTGATGATATTACAGTCCTTCGCCAAATGTCCTATACCCTGACACAGAGACCACTTCATCACTGGACAGGAGGATGCGAGATGTCCTTTATCACCACACTTATTGCAGAGCTTTGGCTGGCCTGGATAGAAGATGGTCAGCCTGTCCCTCCCCAGGAAAGCTGAGGATGGCAGATGCTGGACGATATTGTCAACGACCTTTAATTTTAGCTGCACAGACCATCCCCTGTCCATATTCCCCGATCGTCCACAATCTTTTTTAGGGGGCTCAGGACGTCTCCATACCTCCTCAACCATACAGATAAATCCCCTTGCGGTATGGATTCATTGCGGACCAAAATTGTGACCATTTTAATGAGGGGCTGGCGTGACACAAGCTTTGGGATGAGCCCTTTCCAATCCGGCAGGCCCCTACACACGTGTTCATACTTCTCCCAAAATATGTCCAAAGACTCCGGACGGATAAAGGACAAATCATATTCATAGGAACCTGCCGGACTGATCAGGGCGAAGATATCTGTGGGTGTAAACCCCATCTGTAGAATCTTATCCACCACTGCCCTCCTATGTGGGGGATTCCACCGCCTTCCCATTTTAACTGCACAACATTCCTCCATATAAACAGGGAGGAAGATAAAACATTTTCATGCTCCTTCCCTGCTTGCTCCCCCTTCCCAGATCCTGTAGCAGCAACACCAGCATAAGTTTTTCTTACACCAGCAGCATTTGCAGTCTTGTCTTTAGACACAATCAAACCTGCTGGCAGAGAGTCTGAATCAGCTGGGATAGCAGTCTTCTGATTAGAGGCAGGACCCTCCCCCTCCCCCTGCTCTGAACACACAGCATCAAACCTGGGATCAATCACAATTAATTACTGCAGACTCCTGGAGAGTTGTAGCACTACTGCACCCAGCATCTCCTCCACCATTCACAGGAACAGCCGCTGTGCCTGGTTCAGGCAAAGTCTCTGTATTGTCCATGGAGCTCCTCACTGCAGACTCTTCCCCCAGAAGCTGACAGTTACTCTCACCAGTTTCATCCAAAGCTTTGTTTTCAGCAGGTAATTCATGCTGCACATTGTCTATGGGTCTGGGCTGGCTGCCCGTAGCACTACAACCCTCAGCAAGCCCATTGTCACTAATAAAGTCCACATCACCATCCTGCACACACACTGTACCTGCTTGCTGTGTTGT
Organism: Lithobates septentrionalis; assembly: GCA_037952835.1. Lineage (NCBI taxonomy): Eukaryota > Metazoa > Chordata > Amphibia > Anura > Ranidae > Lithobates > Lithobates septentrionalis. The sequence continues at coordinate 441,248 of JBBDGP010003344.1, read as the reverse complement.
TACCTTTGCGATGTCATGGCTGACGGTGGGATCAGACTTCCCCCCAGCTGCTGCAGACTTCATGGTGGATCTTGCTCTCGCTACAGGTCTCTCTTTCACAGGGTGAGGAACGATGTCTATCTTCTCATCATCATCTGGGGAATCCACACCCGGAGGGGATTCCAGCTTACAGATGAACTCCTGCATGCCAGTACCTCCCTCAACCTCCTGCTCAGATGTTCCATATTGCTGTTGCAGAGGGAGGGAGACAGAGGCCTCCACCATTGAGGGCTCAGCAGATGCCTGAGGTGTTGAAGAGCTCCGGGCCCACTTTCTCACTCACTGCTGACTCTGTCGGTACCTTCATCTCCTCACTGGTTGGGTTATCTTCCATGCAGGAAGCGGCTCCTCTTCTAATGCGATTAAATCACTCCTCATTCCTATATTTTTCTTGAAATATGCCACTATTCTCCTTCAGAGAACTCACCAGCTCCTTTTGCTTCCTCACAGCTTACTCCAAGTCTTTCAACTCAGGCCTCAGAGCCGGTCTCTTCTTGCTGTATAGTTTGGCACAAACCTGTTTTTTCTTTCTAAATTCAGCCATCAAAATCAACAATTTCTCCTCTTCCTTCTCAATCCGCTTCAGCTTTCCAACAATCCTCTGTCTAAAGGCAGACAGGGACTCATCACTCCCTTGGGCCAGGCCCAGTATCTTCCACAGGCTGAGGCCTAGTTACAGGCCTATCCAGGGGGCCCCTGCCAGGGTCCTCCCCAGGATCCAGCATCCCTCCTGGGGCAGAGAAGCAACTCCAGCCCCTGGTCTCTGGAAGCAAAGGAACCAGCAACCTCACTGTCAAGGAGCAGAATGGCAGTTTCCCACCATCCCTGTGCTGAGTTCCTGGGTCTGTACACCCGCTGTGCCCATTATGAGGGGCTCCCACCATCCCTGTGCTGAGTTCTCGGGTCTGTACACCTGCTGTGCCCATTGAGGGGTTCCCACCATCCCTGTGCTGAGTTCCCGGGTCTGTACACCCGCTGTGCCCATTATGAGGGGTTCCCACCATCCCTATGCTGAGTTCCCGGGTCTGTACACCCGCTGTGCCCATTATGAGGGGTTCTCACCATCCCTGTGCTGAGTTCCCGGGTCTGTACACCCGCTGTGCCCATTATAAGGGGTTCTCACCATCCCTGTGCTGAGTTCCCGGGTCTGTACACCCGCTGTGCCCATTATGAGGGGTTCCCACCATCCCTGTGCCGAGTTCCCGGGTCTGTACACCCGCTGTGCCCATTATGAGGGGTTCCCACCATCCCTGTGCTGAGTTCCCGGGTCTGTACACCCGCTGTGCCCATTATAAGGGGTTCTCCCCATCCCTGTGCTGAGTTCCAGGGTCTGTACACCCGCTGTGCCCATTATGAGGGGTTCCCACCATCCCTGTGCTGAGTTCCCCGATCTGTACACCCGCTGTGCCTATTATGAGGGATTCCCACCATCCCTGTGCTGAGTTCCCCGATCTGTACACCCGCTGTGCCCATTATGAGGGGTTCCCACCATCCCTGTGCTGAGTTCCCGGGTCTGTACACCCGCTGTGCCCATTATAAGGGGTTCTCACCATCCCTGTGCTGAGTTCCTAGGTCTGTACACCTGCTGTGCCCATTATGAGGGGTTCCCACCATCCCTGTGCTGAGTTCCCATATCTGTACACCTGCTGTGCCCATTATGAGGGGTTCCCACCATCCCTGTGCTGAGTTCCCGGGTCTGTACACCCGCTGTGCCCATTATGAGGGGTTCCCACCATCCCTGTGCTGAGTTCCCGGGTCTGTACACCCGCTGTGCCCATTATGAGGGGTTCCCACCATCCCTGTGCTGAGTTCCCGGGTCTGTACACCCGCTGTGCCCATTATGAGGGGTTCCCACCATCCCTGTGCTGAGTTCCCGGGTCTGTACACCCGCTGTGCCCATTATGAGGGGTTCCCACCATCCCTGTGCTGAGTTCCTGGGTCTGTACACCCGCTGTGCTCATTATGAGGAGTTCCCACCATCCCTGTGCTGAGTTCCCAGGTCTGTACACCCGCTGTGTCCATTATGAGGGGTTCCCACCATCCCTGTGCTGAGTTCCTGGGTCTGTACACCCGCTGTGCCCATTATGAGGGGGTCCCACCATCCCTGTGCTGAGTTCCCGGGTCTGTACACCCGCTGTGCCCATTATGAGGGGTTCCCACCATCCCTGTGCTGAGTTCCCGGGTCTGTACACCCGCTGTGCCCATTATGAGGGGTTCTCACCATCCCTGTGCTGAGTTCCCGGGTCTGTACACCTGCTGTGCCCATTATGAGGGGTTCCCCCCATCCCTGTGCTGAGTTCCCGGGTCTGTACACCCGCTGTGCCCATTATGAGGGGTTCTCACCATCCCTGTGCTGAGTTCCTGGGTCTGTACACCCGCTGTGCCCATTATGAGGGGTTCCCACCATCCCTGTGCTGAGTTCCTGGGTCTGTACACCTGCTGTGCCCATTATGAGGGGTTCCCACCATCCCTGTGCTGAGTTCCCGGGTCTGTACACCCGCTGTGCCCATTATGAGGGGGTCCCACCATCCCTGTGCTGAGTTCCCGGGTCTGTATACGCGCTAAGCCCATTATGAGAGGTTCATTTTGTTTATTGAAAAATCTTACAAACAACAACTTATATACAATAAAACCATAATAAATAAATAAAACATATTTACAAAATTAAATATGATTATACAAAACAAGAACATAATAAATGGTGCAAACCAAATTGCGCACAACACAATTCCTATGGGAGAGCCAGACTAAGTAACATCACCGTCACCATGCATGGAGCCTTTTATAAAAACGGAGTGGGAACTGCCATTAGGGTAGTTGAGGCAGCCGTTTCTTAGCCTAACTCCTCCCTCTCCCTGGAGAACCAGCGCGCTTCGTTGCACCCTGGCACTCATCCTCCATAGAGGATGCTGAACTGAACGAGTCCCATTCATCATCATCATCTGACAGGACTTCAAACTTATTTGCCGAATGCAAAACCTTAGGACTTAAGGTAACTGTACCTCTTTTTTTTCCCTTTCTTTTGCCCCTCCTCCTTTTATCCCCCAACCACTCCATATCATCCTTGGACAAACCGGAATCAACAGCCTCCCCTTCACCCCCCCCTACTTTTCCTGCCCTATCTACCACCAGACCAGCCCCTTCGCCATCCTCCTCACGATCCTCAATAGAAACCCTGCAGCGTCAGGGAGGGGGACTGGCACCACACCTGACGCACCTGCCTCAGCACCTCTTGCTGCCTCTGCAATTTTGGAAGACACAGAAGGATTGGACACATTCCCGCAACTGAAACCTCACCTACAGACTGGGAAGACACTGACACACTAGGTAAACGCACAGACTGGGAGGACACAGACATATTGGGTATTGTCACAGACTGGGGCACCACAGACTGGGAAGACACAGACATATTGGGTATTGGCACAGACTGGGGCACCACAGACTGGGAAGACACAGACATACTGGGTATTGTCACAGACTGGGGCACCACACACTGGGAGGACACAGACATACTGGGTATTGGCACAGACTGGGGAGACACAGACACATTAGGTATTGTCACAGACTGGGGCATCACAGACTGGGGAGACACATTAGGTATTGGCACAGACTCAGATGGACTCACAGGCACCCCAGCTGCTGAGCTCTGAGCATCCTCCATGTCCAGGCGGAAGAACTCTCTCATGAGCTCAGGATTGTTGTGCATTGCCTCAGGACACTGACTGTAAGGATGTCCCACCGCATTGCACCTGATGATATTACAGTCCTTCGCCAAATGTCCTATACCCTGACACAGAGACCACTTCATCACTGGACAGGAGGATGCGAGATGTCCTTTATCACCACACTTATTGCAGAGCTTTGGCTGGCCTGGATAGAAGATGGTCAGCCTGTCCCTCCCCAGGAAAGCTGAGGATGGCAGATGCTGGACGATATTGTCAACGACCTTTAATTTTAGCTGCACAGACCATCCCCTGTCCATATTCCCCGATCGTCCACAATCTTTTTTAGGGGGCTCAGGACGTCTCCATACCTCCTCAACCATACAGATAAATCCCCTTGCGGTATGGATTCATTGCGGACCAAAATTGTGACCATTTTAATGAGGGGCTGGCGTGACACAAGCTTTGGGATGAGCCCTTTCCAATCCGGCAGGCCCCTACACACGTGTTCATACTTCTCCCAAAATATGTCCAAAGACTCCGGACGGATAAAGGACAAATCATATTCATAGGAACCTGCCGGACTGATCAGGGCGAAGATATCTGTGGGTGTAAACCCCATCTGTAGAATCTTATCCACCACTGCCCTCCTATGTGGGGGATTCCACCGCCTTCCCATTTTAACTGCACAACATTCCTCCATATAAACAGGGAGGAAGATAAAACATTTTCATGCTCCTTCCCTGCTTGCTCCCCCTTCCCAGATCCTGTAGCAGCAACACCAGCATAAGTTTTTCTTACACCAGCAGCATTTGCAGTCTTGTCTTTAGACACAATCAAACCTGCTGGCAGAGAGTCTGAATCAGCTGGGATAGCAGTCTTCTGATTAGAGGCAGGACCCTCCCCCTGCTCTGAACACACAGCATCAAACCTGGGATCAATCACAATTAATTACTGCAGACTCCTGGAGAGTTGTAGCACTACTGCACCCAGCATCTCCTCCACCATTCACAGGAACAGCCGCTGTGCCTGGTTCAGGCAAAGTCTCTGTATTGTCCATGGAGCTCCTCACTGCAGACTCTTCCCCCAGAAGCTGACAGTTACTCTCACCAGTTTCATCCAAAGCTTTGTTTTCAGCAGGTAATTCATGCTGCACATTGTCTATGGGTCTGGGCTGGCTGCCCGTAGCACTACAACCCTCAGCAAGCCCATTGTCACTAATAAAGTCCACATCACCATCCTGCACACACACTGTACCTGCTTGCTGTGTTGTTACCTTTGCGATGTCATGGCTGACGGTGGGATCAGACTTCCCCCCAGCTGCTGCAGACTTCATGGTGGATCTTGCTCTCGCTACAGGTCTCTCTTTCACAGGGTGAGGAACGATGTCTATCTTCTCATCATCATCTGGGGAATCCACACCCGGAGGGGATTCCAGCTTACAGATGAACTCCTGCATGCCAGTACCTCCCTCAACCTCCTGCTCAGATGTTCCATATTGCTGTTGCAGAGGGAGGGAGACAGAGGCCTCCACCATTGAGGGCTCAGCAGATGCCTGAGGTGTTGAAGAGCTCCGGGCCCACTTTCTCACTCACTGCTGACTCTGTCGGTACCTTCATCTCCTCACTGGTTGGGTTATCTTCCATGCAGGAAGCGGCTCCTCTTCTAATGCGATTAAATCACTCCTCATTCCTATATTTTTCTTGAAATATGCCACTATTCTCCTTCAGAGAACTCACCAGCTCCTTTTGCTTCCTCACAGCTTGCTCCAAGTCTTTCAACTCAGGCCTCAGAGCCGGTCTCTTCTTGCTGTATAGTTTGGCACAAACCTGTTTTTTCTTTCTAAATTCAGCCATCAAAATCAACAATTTCTCCTCTTCCTTCTCAATCCGCTTCAGCTTTCCAACAATCCTCTGTCTAAAGGCAGACAGGGACTCATCACTCCCTTGGGCCAGGCCCAGTATCTTCCACAGGCTGAGGCCTAGTTACAGGCCTATCCAGGGGGCCCCTGCCAGGGTCCTCCCCAGGATCCAGCATCCCTCCTGGGGCAGAGAAGCAACTCCAGCCCCTGGTCTCTGGAAGCAAAGGAACCAGCAACCTCACTGTCAAGGAGCAGAATGGCAGTTTCCCACCATCCCTGTGCTGAGTTCCTGGGTCTGTACACCCGCTGTGCCCATTATGAGGGGCTCCCACCATCCCTGTGCTGAGTTCTCGGGTCTGTACACCTGCTGTGCCCATTGAGGGGTTCCCACCATCCCTGTGCTGAGTTCCCGGGTCTGTACACCCGCTGTGCCCATTATGAGGGGTTCCCACCATCCCTATGCTGAGTTCCCGGGTCTGTACACCCGCTGTGCCCATTATGAGGGGTTCTCACCATCCCTGTGCTGAGTTCCCGGGTCTGTACACCCGCTGTGCCCATGATAAGGGGTTCTCACCATCCCTGTGCTGAGTTCCCGGGTCTGTACACCCGCTGTGCCCATTATGAGGGGTTCCCACCATCCCTGTGCCGAGTTCCCGGGTCTGTACACCCGCTGTGCCCATTATGAGGGGTTCCCACCATCCCTGTGCTGAGTTCCCGGGTCTGTACACCCGCTGTGCCCATTATAAGGGGTTCTCCCCATCCCTGTGCTGAGTTCCAGGGTCTGTACACCCGCTGTGCCCATTATGAGGGGTTCCCACCATCCCTGTGCTGAGTTCCCCGATCTGTACACCCGCTGTGCCTATTATGAGGGATTCCCACCATCCCTGTGCTGAGTTCCCCGATCTGTACACCCGCTGTGCCCATTATGAGGGGTTCCCACCATCCCTGTGCTGAGTTCCCGGGTCTGTACACCCGCTGTGCCCATTATAAGGGGTTCTCACCATCCCTGTGCTGAGTTCCTAGGTCTGTACACCTGCTGTGCCCATTATGAGGGGTTCCCACCATCCCTGTGCTGAGTTCCCATATCTGTACACCTGCTGTGCCCATTATGAGGGGTTCCCACCATCCCTGTGCTGAGTTCCCGGGTCTGTACACCCGCTGTGCCCATTATGAGGGGTTCCCACCATCCCTGTGCTGAGTTCCCGGGTCTGTACACCCGCTGTGCCCATTATGAGGGGTTCCCACCATCCCTGTGCTGAGTTCCCGGGTCTGTACACCCGCTGTGCCCATTATGAGGGGTTCCCACCATCCCTGTGCTGAGTTCCTGGGTCTGTACACCCGCTGTGCCCATTATGAGGAGTTCCCACCATCCCTGTGCTGAGTTCCCGGGTCTGTACACCCGCTGTGCCCATTATGAGGAGTTCCCACCATCCCTGTGCTGAGTTCCCGGGTCTGTACACCCGCTGTGTCCATTATGAGGGGTTCCCACCATCCCTGTGCTGAGTTCCTGGGTCTGTACACCCGCTGTGTCCATTATGAGGGGTTCCCACCATCCCTGTGCTGAGTTCCTGGGTCTGTACACCCGCTGTGCCCATTATGAGGAGTTCCCACCATCCCTGTGCTGAGTTCCCGGGTCTGTACACCCGCTGTGCTCATTATGAGGAGTTCCCACCATCCCTGTGCTGAGTTCCCAGGTCTGTACACCCGCTGTGTCCATTATGAGGGGTTCCCACCATCCCTGTGCTGAGTTCCTGGGTCTGTACACCCGCTGTGCCCATTATGAGGGGGTCCCACCATCCCTGTGCTGAGTTCCCGGGTCTGTACACCCGCTGTGCCCATTATGAGGGGTTCTCACCATCCCTGTGCTGAGTTCCCGGGTCTGTACACCTGCTGTGCCCATTATGAGGGGTTCCCCCCATCCCTGTGCTGAGTTCCCGGGTCTGTACACCCGCTGTGCCCATTATGAGGGGTTCTCACCATCCCTGTGCTGAGTTCCTGGGTCTGTACACCCGCTGTGCCCATTATGAGGGGTTCCCACCATCCCTGTGCTGAGTTCCTGGGTCTGTACACCCGCTGTGCCCATTATGAGGGGTTCCCACCATCCCTGTGCTGAGTTCCTGGGTCTGTACACCTGCTGTGCCCATTATGAGGGGTTCCCACCATCCCTGTGCTGAGTTCCCGGGTCTGTACACCCGCTGTGCCCATTATGAGGGGGTCCCACCATCCCTGTGCTGAGTTCCCGGGTCTGTATACGCGCTAAGCCCATTATGAGAGGTTCATTTTGTTTATTGAAAAATCTTACAAACAACAACTTATATACAATAAAACCATAATAAATAAATAAAACATATTTACAAAATTAAATATGATTATACAAAACAAGAACATAATAAATGGTGCAAACCAAATTGCGCACAACACAATTCCTATGGGAGAGCCAGACTAAGTAACATAACCGTCACCATGCATGGAGCCTTTTATAAAAACGGAGTGGGAACTGCCATTAGGGTAGTTGAGGCAGCCGTTTCTTAGCCTAACTCCTCCCTCTCCCTGGAGAACCAGCGCGCTTCGTTGCACCCTGGCACTCATCCTCCATAGAGGATGCTGAACTGAACGAGTCCCATTCATCATCATCATCTGACAGGACTTCAAACTTATTTGCCGAATGCAAAACCTTAGGACTTAAGGTAACTGTACCTCTTTTTTTTCCCTTTCTTTTGCCCCTCCTCCTTTTATCCCCCAACCACTCCATATCATCCTTGGACAAACCGGAATCAACAGCCTCCCCTTCACCCCCCCCTACTTTTCCTGCCCTATCTACCACCAGACCAGCCCCTTCGCCATCATCCTCACGATCCTCAATAGAAACCCTGCAGCGTCAGGGAGGGGGACTGGCACCACACCTGACGCACCTGCCTCAGCACCTCTTGCTGCCTCTGCAATTTTGGAAGACACAGAAGGATTGGACACATTCCCGCAACTGAAACCTCACCTACAGACTGGGAAGACACTGACACACTAGGTAAACGCACAGACTGGGAGGACACAGACATATTGGGTATTGTCACAGACTGGGGCACCACAGACTGGGAAGACACAGACATATTGGGTATTGGCACAGACTGGGGCACCACAGACTGGGAAGACACAGACATACTGGGTATTGTCACAGACTGGGGCACCACACACTGGGAGGACACAGACATACTGGGTATTGGCACAGACTGGGGAGACACAGACACATTAGGTATTGTCACAGACTGGGGCATCACAGACTGGGGAGACACATTAGGTATTGGCACAGACTCAGATGGACTCACAGGCACCCCAGCTGCTGAGCTCTGAGCATCCTCCATGTCCAGGCGGAAGAACTCTCTCATGAGCTCAGGATTGTTGTGCATTGCCTCAGGACACTGACTGTAAGGATGTCCCACCGCATTGCACCTGATGATATTACAGTCCTTCGCCAAATGTCCTATACCCTGACACAGAGACCACTTCATCACTGGACAGGAGGATGCGAGATGTCCTTTATCACCACACTTATTGCAGAGCTTTGGCTGGCCTGGATAGAAGATGGTCAGCCTGTCCCTCCCCAGGAAAGCTGAGGATGGCAGATGCTGGACGATATTGTCAACGACCTTTAATTTTAGCTGCACAGACCATCCCCTGTCCATATTCCCCGATCGTCCACAATCTTTTTTAGGGGGCTCAGGACGTCTCCATACCTCCTCAACCATACAGATAAATCCCCTTGCGGTATGGATTCATTGCGGACCAAAATTGTGACCATTTTAATGAGGGGCTGGCGTGACACAAGCTTTGGGATGAGCCCTTTCCAATCCGGCAGGCCCCTACACACGTGTTCATACTTCTCCCAAAATATGTCCAAAGACTCCGGACGGATAAAGGACAAATCATATTCATAGGAACCTGCCGGACTGATCAGGGCGAAGATATCTGTGGGTGTAAACCCCATCTGTAGAATCTTATCCACCACTGCCCTCCTATGTGGGGGATTCCACCGCCTTCCCATTTTAACTGCACAACATTCCTCCATATAAACAGGGAGGAAGATAAAACATTTTCATGCTCCTTCCCTGCTTGCTCCCCCTTCCCAGATCCTGTAGCAGCAACACCAGCATAAGTTTTTCTTACACCAGCAGCATTTGCAGTCTTGTCTTTAGACACAATCAAACCTGCTGGCAGAGAGTCTGAATCAGCTGGGATAGCAGTCTTCTGATTAGAGGCAGGACCCTCCCCCTCCCCCTGCTCTGAACACACAGCATCAAACCTGGGATCAATCACAATTAATTACTGCAGACTCCTGGAGAGTTGTAGCACTACTGCACCCAGCATCTCCTCCACCATTCACAGGAACAGCCGCTGTGCCTGGTTCAGGCAAAGTCTCTGTATTGTCCATGGAGCTCCTCACTCCAGACTCTTCCCCCAGAAGCTGACAGTTACTCTCACCAGTTTCATCCAAAGCTTTGTTTTCAGCAGGTAATTCATGCTGCACATTGTCTATGGGTCTGGGCTGGCTGCCCGTAGCACTACAACCCTCAGCAAGCCCATTGTCACTAATAAAGTCCACATCACCATCCTGCACACACACTGTACCTGCTTGCTGTGTTGTTACCTTTGCGATGTCATGGCTGACGGTGGGATCAGACTTCCCCCAGCTGCTGCAGACTTCATGGTGGATCTTGCTCTCGCTACAGGTCTCTCTTTCACAGGGTGAGGAACGATGTCTATCTTCTCATCATCATCTGGGGAATCCACACCCGGAGGGGATTCCAGCTTACAGATGAACTCCTGCATGCCAGTACCTCCCTCAACCTCCTGCTCAGATGTTCCATATTGCTGTTGCAGAGGGAGGGAGACAGAGACCTCCACCATTGAGGGCTCAGCAGATGCCTGAGGTGTTGAAGAGCTCCGGGCCCACTTTCTCACTCACTGCTGACTCTGTCGGTACCTTCATCTCCTCACTGGTTGGGTTATCTTCCATGCAGGAAGCGGCTCCTCTTCTAATGCGATTAAATCACTCCTCATTCCTATATTTTTCTTGAAATATGCCACTATTCTCCTTCAAAAAACTCACAAGCTCCTTTTGCTTCCTCACAGCTTGCTCCAAGTCTTTCAACTCAGGCCTCAGAGCCGGTCTCTTCTTGCTGTATAGTTTGGCACAAACCTGTTTTTTCTTTCTAAATTCAGCCATCAAAATCAACAATTTCTCCTCTTCCTTCTCAATCCGCTTCAGCTTTCCAACAATCCTCTGTCTAAAGGCAGACAGGGACTCATCACTCCCTTGGGCCAGGCCCAGTATCTTCCACAGGCTGAGGCCTAGTTACAGGCCTATCCAGGGGGCCCCTGCCAGGGTCCTCCCCAGGATCCAGCATCCATCCTGGGGCAGAGAAGCAACTCCAGCCCCTGGTCTCTGGAAGCAAAGGAACCAGCAACCTCACTGTCAAGGAGCAGAATGGCAGTTTCCCACCATCCCTGTGCTGAGTTCCTGGGTCTGTACACCCGCTGTGCCCATTATGAGGGGCTCCCACCATCCCTGTGCTGAGTTCTCGGGTCTGTACACCTGCTGTGCCCATTGAGGGGTTCCCACCATCCCTGTGCTGAGTTCCCGGGTCTGTACACCCGCTGTGCCCATTATGAGGGGTTCCCACCATCCCTATGCTGAGTTCCCGGGTCTGTACACCCGCTGTGCCCATTATGAGGGGTTCTCACCATCCCTGTGCTGAGTTCCCGGGTCTGTACACCCGCTGTGCCCATTATAAGGGGTTCTCACCATCCCTGTGCTGAGTTCCCGGGTCTGTACACCCGCTGTGCCCATTATGAGGGGTTCCCACCATCCCTGTGCCGAGTTCCCGGGTCTGTACACCCGCTGTGCCCATTATGAGGGGTTCCCACCATCCCTGTGCTGAGTTCCCGGGTCTGTACACCCGCTGTGCCCATTATAAGGGGTTCTCCCCATCCCTGTGCTGAGTTCCAGGGTCTGTACACCCGCTGTGCCCATTATGAGGGGTTCCCACCATCCCTGTGCTGAGTTCCCCGATCTGTACACCCGCTGTGCCTATTATGAGGGATTCCCACCATCCCTGTGCTGAGTTCCCCGATCTGTACACCCGCTGTGCCCATTATGAGGGGTTCCCACCATCCCTGTGCTGAGTTCCCGGGTCTGTACACCCGCTGTGCCCATTATAAGGGGTTCTCACCATCCCTGTGCTGAGTTCCTAGGTCTGTACACCTGCTGTGCCCATTATGAGGGGTTCCCACCATCCCTGTGCTGAGTTCCCATATCTGTACACCTGCTGTGCCCATTATGAGGGGTTCCCACCATCCCTGTGCTGAGTTCCCGGGTCTGTACACCCGCTGTGCCCATTATGAGGGGTTCCCACCATCCCTGTGCTGAGTTCCCGGGTCTGTACACCCGCTGTGCCCATTATGAGGGGCTCCCACCATCCCTGTGCTGAGTTCCCGGGTCTGTACACCCGCTGTGCCCATTATGAGGGGTTCCCACCATCCCTGTGCTGAGTTCCCGGGTCTGTACACCCGCTGTGCCCATTATGAGGGGTTCCCACCATCCCTGTGCTGAGTTCCTGGGTCTGTACACCCGCTGTGCCCATTATGAGGAGTTCCCACCATCCCTGTGCTGAGTTCCCGGGTCTGTACACCCGCTGTGCCCATTATGAGGAGTTCCCACCATCCCTGTGCTGAGTTCCCGGGTCTGTACACCCGCTGTGTCCATTATGAGGGGTTCCCACCATCCCTGTGCTGAGTTCCTGGGTCTGTACACCCGCTGTGTCCATTATGAGGGGTTCCCACCATCCCTGTGCTGAGTTCCTGGGTCTGTACACCCGCTGTGCCCATTATGAGGAGTTCCCACCATCCCTGTGCTGAGTTCCCGGGTCTGTACACCCGCTGTGCTCATTATGAGGAGTTCCCACCATCCCTGTGCTGAGTTCCCAGGTCTGTACACCCGCTGTGTCCATTATGAGGGGTTCCCACCATCCCTGTGCTGAGTTCCTGGGTCTGTACACCCGCTGTGCCCATTATGAGGGGGTCCCACCATCCCTGTGCTGAGTTCCCGGGTCTGTACACCCGCTGTGCCCATTATGAGGGGTTCCCACCATCCCTGTGCTGAGTTCCCGGGTCTGTACACCCGCTGTGCCCATTATGAGGGGTTCTCACCATCCCTGTGCTGAGTTCCCGGGTCTGTACACCTGCTGTGCCCATTATGAGGGGTTCCCCCCATCCCTGTGCTGAGTTCCCGGGTCTGTACACCCGCTGTGCCCATTATGAGGGGTTCTCACCATCCCTGTGCTGAGTTCCTGGGTCTGTACACCCGCTGTGCCCATTATGAGGGGTTCCCACCATCCCTGTGCTGAGTTCCTGGGTCTGTACACCTGCTGTGCCCATTATGAGGGGTTCCCACCATCCCTGTGCTGAGTTCCCGGGTCTGTACACCCGCTGTGCCCATTATGAGGGGGTCCCACCATCCCTGTGCTGAGTTCCCGGGTCTGTATACGCGCTAAGCCCATTATGAGAGGTTCATTTTGTTTATTGAAAAATCTTACAAACAACAACTTATATACAATAAAACCATAATAAATAAATAAAACATATTTACAAAATTAAATATGATTATACAAAACAAGAACATAATAAATGGTGCAAACCAAATTGCGCACAACACAATTCCTATGGGAGAGCCAGACTAAGTAACATCACCGTCACCATGCATGGAGCCTTTTATAAAAACGGAGTGGGAACTGCCATTAGGGTAGTTGAGGCAGCCGTTTCTTAGCCTAACTCCTCCCTCTCCCTGGAGAACCAGCGCGCTTCGTTGCACCCTGGCACTCATCCTCCATAGAGGATGCTGAACTGAACGAGTCCCATTCATCATCATCATCTGACAGGACTTCAAACTTATTTGCCGAATGCAAAACCTTAGGACTTAAGGTAACTGTACCTCTTTTTTTTCCCTTTCTTTTGCCCCTCCTCCTTTTATCCCCCAACCACTCCATATCATCCTTGGACAAACCGGAATCAACAGCCTCCCCTTCACCCCCCCCTACTTTTCCTGCCCTATCTACCACCAGACCAGCCCCTTCGCCATCCTCCTCACGATCCTCAATAGAAACCCTGCAGCGTCAGGGAGGGGGACTGGCACCACACCTGACGCACCTGCCTCAGCACCTCTTGCTGCCTCTGCAATTTTGGAAGACACAGAAGGATTGGACACATTCCCGCAACTGAAACCTCACCTACAGACTGGGAAGACACTGACACACTAGGTAAATGCACAGACTGGGAGGACACAGACATATTGGGTATTGTCACAGACTGGGGCACCACAGACTGGGAAGACACAGACATATTGGGTATTGGCACAGACTGGGGCACCACAGACTGGGAAGACACAGACATACTGGGTATTGTCACAGACTGGGGCACCACACACTGGGAGGACACAGACATACTGGGTATTGGCACAGACTGGGGAGACACAGACACATTAGGTATTGTCACAGACTGGGGCATCACAGACTGGGGAGACACATTAGGTATTGGCACAGACTCAGATGGACTCACAGGCACCCCAGCTGCTGAGCTCTGAGCATCCTCCATGTCCAGGCGGAAGAACTCTCTCATGAGCTCAGGATTGTTGTGCATTGCCTCAGGACACTGACTGTAAGGATGTCCCACCGCATTGCACCTGATGATATTACAGTCCTTCGCCAAATGTCCTATACCCTGACACAGAGACCACTTCATCACTGGACAGGAGGATGCGAGATGTCCTTTATCACCACACTTATTGCAGAGCTTTGGCTGGCCTGGATAGAAGATGGTCAGCCTGTCCCTCCCCAGGAAAGCTGAGGATGGCAGATGCTGGACGATATTGTCAACGACCTTTAATTTTAGCTGCACAGACCATCCCCTGTCCATATTCCCCGATCGTCCACAATCTTTTTTAGGGGGCTCAGGACGTCTCCATACCTCCTCAACCATACAGATAAATCCCCTTGCGGTATGGATTCATTGCGGACCAAAATTGTGACCATTTTAATGAGGGGCTGGCGTGACACAAGCTTTGGGATGAGCCCTTTCCAATCCGGCAGGCCCCTACACACGTGTTCATACTTCTCCCAAAATATGTCCAAAGACTCCAGACGGATAAAGGACAAATCATATTCATAGGAACCTGCCGGACTGATCAGGGCGAAGATATCTGTGGGTGTAAACCCCATCTGTAGAATCTTATCCACCACTGCCCTCCTATGTGGGGGATTCCACCGCCTTCCCATTTTAACTGCACAACATTCCTCCATATAAACAGGGAGGAAGATAAAACATTTTCATGCTCCTTCCCTGCTTGCTCCCCCTTCCCAGATCCTGTAGCAGCAACACCAGCATAAGTTTTTCTTACACCAGCAGCATTTGCAGTCTTGTCTTTAGACACAATCAAACCTGCTGGCAGAGAGTCTGAATCAGCTGGGATAGCAGTCTTCTGATTAGAGGCAGGACCCTCCCCCTCCCCCTGCTCTGAACACACAGCATCAAACCTGGGATCAATCACAATTAATTACTGCAGACTCCTGGAGAGTTGTAGCACTACTGCACCCAGCATCTCCTCCACCATTCACAGGAACAGCCGCTGTGCCTGGTTCAGGCAAAGTCTCTGTATTGTCCATGGAGCTCCTCACTGCAGACTCTTCCCCCAGAAGCTGACAGTTACTCTCACCAGTTTCATCCAAAGCTTTGTTTTCAGCAGGTAATTCATGCTGCACATTGTCTATGGGTCTGGGCTGGCTGCCCGTAGCACTACAACCCTCAGCAAGCCCATTGTCACTAATAAAGTCCACATCACCATCCTGCACACACACTGTACCTGCTTGCTGTGTTGTTACCTTTGCGATGTCATGGCTGACGGTGGGATCAGACTTCCCCCCAGCTGCTGCAGACTTCATGGTGGATCTTGCTCTCGCTACAGGTCTCTCTTTCACAGGGTGAGGAACGATGTCTATCTTCTCATCATCATCTGGGGAATCCACACCCGGAGGGGATTCCAGCTTACAGATGAACTCCTGCATGCCAGTACCTCCCTCAACCTCCTGCTCAGATGTTCCATATTGCTGTTGCAGAGGGAGGGAGACAGAGGCCTCCACCATTGAGGGCTCAGCAGATGCCTGAGGTGTTGAAGAGCTCCGGGCCCACTTTCTCACTCACTGCTGACTCTGTCGGTACCTTCATCTCCTCACTGGTTGGGTTATCTTCCATGCAGGAAGCGGCTCCTCTTCTAATGCGATTAAATCACTCCTCATTCCTATATTTTTCTTGAAATATGCCACTATTCTCCTTCAGAGAACTCACCAGCTCCTTTTGCTTCCTCACAGCTTGCTCCAAGTCTTTCAACTCAGGCCTCAGAGCCGGTCTCTTCTTGCTGTATAGTTTGGCACAAACCTGTTTTTTCTTTCTAAATTCAGCCATCAAAATCAACAATTTCTCCTCTTCCTTCTCAATCCGCTTCAGCTTTCCAACAATCCTCTGTCTAAAGGCAGACAGGGACTCATCACTCCCTTGGGCCAGGCCCAGTATCTTCCACAGGCTGAGGCCTAGTTACAGGCCTATCCAGGGGGCCCCTGCCAGGGTCCTCCCCAGGATCCAGCATCCCTCCTGGGGCAGAGAAGCAACTCCAGCCCCTGGTCTCTGGAAGCAAAGGAACCAGCAACCTCACTGTCAAGGAGCAGAATGGCAGTTTCCCACCATCCCTGTGCTGAGTTCCTGGGTCTGTACACCCGCTGTGCCCATTATGAGGGGCTCCCACCATCCCTGTGCTGAGTTCTCGGGTCTGTACACCTGCTGTGCCCATTGAGGGGTTCCCACCATCCCTGTGCTGAGTTCCCGGGTCTGTACACCCGCTGTGCCCATTATGAGGGGTTCCCACCATCCCTATGCTGAGTTCCCGGGTCTGTACACCCGCTGTGCCCATTATGAGGGGTTCTCACCATCCCTGTGCTGAGTTCCCGGGTCTGTACACCCGCTGTGCCCATTATAAGGGGTTCTCACCATCCCTGTGCTGAGTTCCCGGGTCTGTACACCCGCTGTGCCCATTATGAGGGGTTCCCACCATCCCTGTGCCGAGTTCCCGGGTCTGTACACCCGCTGTGCCCATTATGAGGGGTTCCCACCATCCCTGTGCTGAGTTCCCGGGTCTGTACACCCGCTGTGCCCATTATAAGGGGTTCTCCCCATCCCTGTGCTGAGTTCCAGGGTCTGTACACCCGCTGTGCCCATTATGAGGGGTTCCCACCATCCCTGTGCTGAGTTCCCCGATCTGTACACCCGCTGTGCCTATTATGAGGGATTCCCACCATCCCTGTGCTGAGTTCCCCGATCTGTACACCAGCTGTGCCCATTATGAGGGGTTCCCACCATCCCTGTGCTGAGTTCCCGGGTCTGTACACCCGCTGTGCCCATTATAAGGGGTTCTCACCATCCCTGTGCTGAGTTCCTAGGTCTGTACACCTGCTGTGCCCATTATGAGGGGTTCCCACCATCCCTGTGCTGAGTTCCCATATCTGTACACCTGCTGTGCCCATTATGAGGGGTTCCCACCATCCCTGTGCTGAGTTCCCGGGTCTGTACACCCGCTGTGCCCATTATGAGGGGTTCCCACCATCCCTGTGCTGAGTTCCCGGGTCTGTACACCCGCTGTGCCCATTATGAGGGGTTCCCACCATCCCTGTGCTGAGTTCCCGGGTCTGTACACCCGCTGTGCCCATTATGAGGGGTTCCCACCATCCCTGTGCTGAGTTCCCGGGTCTGTACACCCGCTGTGCCCATTATGAGGGGTTCCCACCATCCCTGTGCTGAGTTCCTGGGTCTGTACATCCGCTGTGCTCATTATGAGGAGTTCCCACCATCCCTGTGCTGAGTTCCCAGGTCTGTACACCCGCTGTGTCCATTATGAGGGGTTCCCACCATCCCTGTGCTGAGTTCCTGGGTCTGTACACCCGCTGTGCCCATTATGAGGGGGTCCCACCATCCCTGTGCTGAGTTCCCGGGTCTGTACACCCGCTGTGCCCATTATGAGGGGTTCCCACCATCCCTGTGCTGAGTTCCCGGGTCTGTACACCCGCTGTGCCCATTATGAGGGGTTCTCACCATCCCTGTGCTGAGTTCCTGGGTCTGTACACCCGCTGTGCCCATTATGAGGGGTTCCCACCATCCCTGTGCTGAGTTCCTGGGTCTGTACACCTGCTGTGCCCATTATGAGGGGTTCCCACCATCCCTGTGCTGAGTTCCCGGGTCTGTACACCCGCTGTGCCCATTATGAGGGGGTCCCACCATCCCTGTGCTGAGTTCCCGGGTCTGTATACGCGCTAAGCCCATTATGAGAGGTTCATTTTGTTTATTGAAAAATCTTACAAACAACAACTTATATACAATAAAACCATAATAAATAAATAAAACATATTTACAAAATTAAATATGATTATACAAAACAAGAACATAATAAATGGTGCAAACCAAATTGCGCACAACACAATTCCTATGGGAGAGCCAGACTAAGTAACATCACCGTCACCATGCATGGAGCCTTTTATAAAAACGGAGTGGGAACTGCCATTAGGGTAGTTGAGGCAGCCGTTTCTTAGCCTAACTCCTCCCTCTCCCTGGAGAACCAGCGCGCTTCGTTGCACCCTGGCACTCATCCTCCATAGAGGATGCTGAACTGAACGAGTCCCATTCATCATCATCATCTGACAGGACTTCAAACTTATTTGCCGAATGCAAAACCTTAGGACTTAAGGTAACTGTACCTCTTTTTTTTCCCTTTCTTTTGCCCCTCCTCCTTTTATCCCCCAACCACTCCATATCATCCTTGGACAAACCGGAATCAACAGCCTCCCCTTCACCCCCCCCTACTTTTCCTGCCCTATCTACCACCAGACCAGCCCCTTCGCCATCCTCCTCACGATCCTCAATAGAAACCCTGCAGCGTCAGGGAGGGGGACTGGCACCACACCTGACGCACCTGCCTCAGCACCTCTTGCTGCCTCTGCAATTTTGGAAGACACAGAAGGATTGGACACATTCCCGCAACTGAAACCTCACCTACAGACTGGGAAGACACTGACACACTAGGTAAACGCACAGACTGGGAGGACACAGACATATTGGGTATTGGCACAGACTGGGGCACCACAGACTGGGAAGACACAGACATACTGGGTATTGTCACAGACTGGGGCACCACACACTGGGAGGACACAGACATACTGGGTATTGGCACAGACTGGGGAGACACAGACACATTAGGTATTGTCACAGACTGGGGCATCACAGACTGGGGAGACACATTAGGTATTGGCACAGACTCAGATGGACTCACAGGCACCCCAGCTGCTGAGCTCTGAGCATCCTCCATGTCCAGGCGGAAGAACTCTCTCATGAGCTCAGGATTGTTGTGCATTGCCTCAGGACACTGACTGTAAGGATGTCCCACCGCATTGCACCTGATGATATTACAGTCCTTCGCCAAATGTCCTATACCCTGACACAGAGACCACTTCATCACTGGACAGGAGGATGCGAGATGTCCTTTATCACCACACTTATTGCAGAGCTTTGGCTGGCCTGGATAGAAGATGGTCAGCCTGTCCCTCCCCAGGAAAGCTGAGGATGGCAGATGCTGGACGATATTGTCAACGACCTTTAATTTTAGCTGCACAGACCATCCCCTGTCCATATTCCCCGATCGTCCACAATCTTTTTTAGGGGGCTCAGGACGTCTCCATACCTCCTCAACCATACAGATAAATCCCCTTGCGGTATGGATTCATTGCGGATCAAAATTGTGACCATTTTAATGAGGGGCTGGCGTGACACAAGCTTTGGGATGAGCCCTTTCCAATCCGGCAGGCCCCTACACACGTGTTCATACTTCTCCCAAAATATGTCCAAAGACTCCGGACGGATAAAGGACAAATCATATTCATAGGAACCTGCCGGACTGATCAGGGCGAAGATATCTTTGGGTGTAAACCCCATCTGTAGAATCTTATCCACCACTGCCCTCCTATGTGGGGGATTCCACCGCCTTCCCATTTTAACTGCACAACATTCCTCCATATAAACAGGGAGGAAGATAAAACATTTTCATGCTCCTTCCCTGCTTGCTCCCCCTTCCCAGATCCTGTAGCAGCAACACCAGCATAAGTTTTTCTTACACCAGCAGCATTTGCAGTCTTGTCTTTAGACACAATCAAACCTGCTGGCAGAGAGTCTGAATCAGCTGGGATAGCAGTCTTCTGATTAGAGGCAGGACCCTCCCCCTCCCCCTGCTCTGAACACACAGCATCAAACCTGGGATCAATCACAATTAATTACTGCAGACTCCTGGAGAGTTGTAGCACTACTGCACCCAGCATCTCCTCCACCATTCACAGGAACAGCCGCTGTGCCTGGTTCAGGCAAAGTCTCTGTATTGTCCATGGAGCTCCTCACTGCAGACTCTTCCCCCAGAAGCTGACAGTTACTCTCACCAGTTTCATCCAAAGCTTTGTTTTCAGCAGGTAATTCATGCTGCACATTGTCTATGGGTCTGGGCTGGCTGCCCGTAGCACTACAACCCTCAGCAAGCCCATTGTCACTAATAAAGTCCACATCACCATCCTGCACACACACTGTACCTGCTTGCTGTGTTGTTACCTTTGCGATGTCATGGCTGACGGTGGGATCAGACTTCCCCCCAGCTGCTGCAGACTTCATGGTGGATCTTGCTCTCGCTACAGGTCTCTCTTTCACAGGGTGAGGAACGATGTCTATCTTCTCATCATCATCTGGGGAATCCACACCCGGAGGGGATTCCAGCTTACAGATGAACTCCTGCATGCCAGTACCTCCCTCAACCTCCTGCTCAGATGTTCCATATTGCTGTTGCAGAGGGAGGGAGACAGAGGCCTCCACCATTGAGGGCTCAGCAGATGCCTGAGGTGTTGAAGAGCTCCGGGCCCACTTTCTCACTCACTGCTGACTCTGTCGGTACCTTCATCTCCTCACTGGTTGGGTTATCTTCCATGCAGGAAGCGGCTCCTCTTCTAATGCGATTAAATCACTCCTCATTCCTATATTTTTCTTGAAATATGCCACTATTCTCCTTCAGAGAACTCACCAGCTCCTTTTGCTTCCTCACAGCTTGCTCCAAGTCTTTCAACTCAGGCCTCAGAGCCGGTCTCTTCTTGCTGTATAGTTTGGCACAAACCTGTTTTTTCTTCCTAAATTCAGCCATCAAAATCAACAATTTCTCCTCTTCCTTCTCAATCCGCTTCAGCTTTCCAACAATCCTCTGTCTAAAGGCAGACAGGGACTCATCACTCCCTTGGGCCAGGCCCAGTATCTTCCACAGGCTGAGGCCTAGTTACAGGCCTATCCAGGGGGCCCCTGCCAGGGTCCTCCCCAGGATCCAGCATCCCTCCTGGGGCAGAGAAGCAACTCCAGCCCCTGGTCTCTGGAAGCAAAGGAACCAGCAACCTCACTGTCAAGGAGCAGAATGGCAGTTTCCCACCATCCCTGTGCTGAGTTCCTGGGTCTGTACACCCGCTGTGCCCATTATGAGGGGCTCCCACCATCCCTGTGCTGAGTTCTCGGGTCTGTACACCTGCTGTGCCCATTGAGGGGTTCCCACCATCCCTGTGCTGAGTTCCCGGGTCTGTACACCCGCTGTGCCCATTATGAGGGGTTCCCACCATCCCTATGCTGAGTTCCCGGGTCTGTACACCCGCTGTGCCCATTATGAGGGGTTCTCACCATCCCTGTGCTGAGTTCCCGGGTCTGTACACCCGCTGTGCCCATTATAAGGGGTTCTCACCATCCCTGTGCTGAGTTCCCGGGTCTGTACATCCGCTGTGCCCATTATGAGGGGTTCCCACCATCCCTGTGCCGAGTTCCCGGGTCTGTACACCCGCTGTGCCCATTATGAGGGGTTCCCACCATCCCTGTGCTGAGTTCCCGGGTCTGTACACCCGCTGTGCCCATTATAAGGGGTTCTCCCCATCCCTGTGCTGAGTTCCAGGGTCTGTACACCCGCTGTGCCCATTATGAGGGGTTCCCACCATCCCTGTGCTGAGTTCCCCGATCTGTACACCCGCTGTGCCTATTATGAGGGATTCCCACCATCCCTGTGCTGAGTTCCCCGATCTGTACACCCGCTGTGCCCATTATGAGGGGTTCCCACCATCCCTGTGCTGAGTTCCTGGGTCTGTACACCCGCTGTGCCCATTATGAGGGGTTCTCACCATCCCTGTGCTGAGTTCCTAGGTCTGTACACCTGCTGTGCCCATTATAAGGGGTTCTCACCATCCCTGTGCTGAGTTCCTAGGTCTGTACACCTGCTGTGCCCATTATGAGGGGTTCCCACCATCCCTGTGCTGAGTTCCCATATCTGTACACCTGCTGTGCCCATTATGAGGGGTTCCCACCATCCCTGTGCTGAGTTCCCGGGTCTGTACACCCGCTGTGCCCATTATGAGGGGTTCCCACCATCCCTGTGCTGAGTTCCCGGGTCTGTACACCCGCTGTGCCCATTATGAGGGGTTCCCACCATCCCTGTGCTGAGTTCCCGGGTCTGTACACCCGCTGTGCCCATTATGAGGGGTTCCCACCATCCCTGTGCTGAGTTCCCGGGTCTGTACACCCGCTGTGCCCATTATGAGGGGTTCCCACCATCCCTGTGCTGAGTTCCTGGGTCTGTACACCCGCTGTGCCCATTATGAGGAGTTCCCACCATCCCTGTGCTGAGTTCCCGGGTCTGTACACCCGCTGTGCCCATTATGAGGAGTTCCCACCATCCCTGTGCTGAGTTCCCGGGTCTGTACACCCGCTGTGCCCATTATAAGGGGTTCTCCCCATCCCTGTGCTGAGTTCCAGGGTCTGTACACCTGCTGTGCCCATTATGAGGGGTTCCCACCATCCCTGTGCTGAGTTCCCGGGTCTGTACACCCGCTGTGCCCATTATGAGGGGTTCCCACCATCCCTGTGCTGAGTTCCCGGGTCTGTACACCCGCTGTGCCCATTATGAGGGGTTCCCACCATCCCTGTGCTGAGTTCCCCGATCTGTACACCCGCTGTGCCCATTATGAGGGGTTCCCACCATCCCTGTGCTGAGTTCCCGGGTCTGTACACCCGCTGTGCCCATTATAAGGGGTTCTCACCATCCCTGTGCTGAGTTCCTAGGTCTGTACACCTGCTGTGCCCATTATGAGGGGTTCCCACCATCCCTGTGCTGAGTTCCTGGGTCTGTACACCCGCTGTGCCCATTATGAGGGGTTCCCACCATCCCTGTGCTGAGTTCCCGGGTCTGTACACCCGCTGTGCCCATTATGAGGGGTTCCCACCATCCTTGTGCTGAGTTCCCCGATCTGTACACCCGCTGTGCCCATTATGAGGGGTTCCCACCATCCCTGTACTGAGTTCCCGGGCCTGTACACCCGCTGTGCCCATTATAAGGGGTTCTCACCATCCCTGTGCTGAGTTCCTAGGTCTGTACACCTGCTGTGCCCATTATGAGGGGTTCCCACCATCCCTGTGCTGAGTTCCCGGGTCTGTACACCCGCTGTGCCTATTATGAGGGGTTCCCACCATCCCTGTGCTGAGTTCCCGGGTCTGTACACCCGCTGTGCCCATTATGAGGGGTTCTCACCATCCCTGTGCTGAGTTCCCGGGTCTGTACACCCGCTGTGCCCATTATGAGGGGTTCCCACCATCCCTGTGCTGAGTTCCCGGGTCTGTACACCCGCTGTGCCCATTATGAGGGGTTCTCACCATCCTTGTGCTGAGTTCCCCGATCTGTACACCCGCTGTGCCCATTATGAGGGGTTCCCACCATCCCTGTGCTGAGTTCCCGGGTCTGTACACCTGCTGTGCCTATTATGAGGGGTTCCCACCATCCCTGTGCCGAGTTCCCGGGTCTGTACACCCGCTGTGCCCATTATGAGGGGTTCTCACCATCCCTGTGCTGAGTTCCCGGGTCTGTACACCCGCTGTGCCCATAATGAGGGGTTCCCACCATCCCTGTGCTGAGTTCCCGGGTCTGTACACCTGCTGTGCCCATTATGAGGGGTTCTCACCATCCCTGTGCTGAGTTCCCGGGTCTGTACACCCGCTGTGCCTATTATGAGGGGTTCTCACCATCCCTGTGCTGAGTTCCCGGGTCTGTACACCCGCTGTGCCCATTATGAGGGGTTCCCACCATCCCTGTGCTGAGTTCCCGGGTCTGTACACCTGCTGTGCCCATTATGAGGGGATCTCACCATCCCTATGCTGAGTTCCCGGGTCTGTACACCCGCTGTGCCCATTATAAGGGGTTCCCACCATCCCTGATGGATTGATTTGTATTTTGTATTATGGAGAATATAACAGGAGGAACTGGAACACACAAAGGTAGGTCGGGACACCCCAAATTCCATGATGGACAGTAGCCGGGAATTATGGCAGATTTGTGATTAGAACATCTGGAGATGCACTTGAATGATCTCTATTGCTATCAAATGACCTCGTTATTAAATCTGCACCTCTTTTAGGAAAGCAGGAAATGTCGGAGAGCAGCGTCCACCTTCCCCCCGCTGACCCCTCACCGGTGCTGACCAGCGTGGTTCACCACCGATGGTTGGCAGGAGAACTTGGCAGGCGAAGCGTTCGGCAAACAGGGATGTGAAAATATTTTTATACTCCTCGCGCTTTGCTCCCGTTTGACCTGTAAAGAGGACCGTTCCCCGATCTGTCTACAGACAGCACTGGAGGCCATACAAGCTTTGATTGTTATATCTAATAACCAACATGCGATTTGATCAAAACAATTGAATCTGCAAACAATAGAGTCACCGTAACTTCCTTTTCTATCACTTTAGGCTCATTTTTGATTGGATTCGATCGTCAGTCGGCCAGGATCGAATATGATTCAACATTTTGCATTTAATTCATGAATAGACATGTGCGGTTCATTTTGTTACGAATGGAAACTTGGCCAAAATTTTAATTATTCAGGAATTCAGATTTTTCTGAAGATCCGAATAATAATTGTAGCGAATTTCAATTGAGTCCAAAATAAATGATAACATCAATATGGGGGCAAGGTGCTTTGGGGTGGGGGGCGCAGAGCCCCCCTGCCCCAAAGCACCCACCCTCCCATGTTAAGGGCATTTGGCCTGGTATTGTTCAAGGAGGGGGGGGGGAACGTTTGCTCGTTCCCGCTCTTTCCTGCCCTGCCGGGCTGCATGCTCGGATAAGGGTCTGCTATGGATTTTGGGGGGGGGGCCCACATCATTAAAAAAAATAATTGCCATGGGGGGTCCCCTCTGAATCCATACTAGACCCAAGTATGGACCTGGGGGGGACCGCACGCTGTTTTTTTTTACAATTTGTTGGCGGCCAGTGTTCATCGTGATTGATGCTGGATGTACATCGGGGGACATGTTTTTTATTTATTGTTATTTTTTTAAAGAAATGAATTGTCAAAAACAGTTTTATTTACTTTTCCCATTTTTTGGTGAATGAGTAGGAGTACTATGTACCCCTATTCATTCACATGGGGGGGGAGCTAGGATCTTCCTGATTGCAATAAGCTACCCCCCCACCCCCACCCTGCATAATCCAATGATCACCGAGCCAGCTTTGGGGAGGTAGAGGCCTTTGTCCTCATCAACACGGAGGCAAGGTGCTTTGGGGCAGAGGCCTGTTGAGGGCACGTGGCTTGGTATGGTTCAGGAGGGGGAGCACTTGCTCATCCCCCCTCCTTTCCTTGCCTGTCAGGCTGCATGCTAGGATAAGGTTTTGCCATATGGGTGTGCCAGGTGTGCCTGGGCACACCCTATTCACTCTGTGCGGTGCCAACTCCCCCCTACTGCCTGGGCTCCCCCCCCCCCATGTTGGCCCTCCACAGTGCTGCTGTTTTCCCCCCAATTATCTCCCTTAGGCTGCTGCGGGGGATGATAATTTAGGATGTAGAGCAAGGGAAGGGGCTAGTCAATATGTCATTTGAACAAACTCACTCACTGTGTTCATTCACGATTGAAACATAATAAACTGTGTTTACAAGCTTTGTTTTTTTTTTTTTTGAATGAACAGGAAGCCAATCAGCACAGAGCACTGGTCCAGTGCAGCTGAGGCTGCAGAGAAAGGTGTGTGTGTTTGAGCTTTGGGGGTGCACACCCTTTGGGGGTGCTTTGGCTGCGCATATCTATGGGGTTTGGTATGGATTTTAGGGGGGGGGGACCACACACCATTTTTTTTTGGCATGGGGTCCCCCCTAAAATCCATAGCAGTCCATACCAAACCATACCAGCCCCACGACTTTGCGAATGCACGAGTTTCTGCGCACACCAATCTGCTTGCACCATGCGGTTCAGTGCGCCATGTTCTAGTAAAAGAGCCGGGGGTTCTCTTTTTTTCCATTTCTTGGATGTAGGGCGGCTAATTTAAAAAAAAAAAAACTGGGTTGCCCTGCGAGTGACGAATGGATGAAAAACGCTCGGAAACGCCCCCACCTGTAAGTGTAAAAGAAAAAGAAAAATCCCCTGTGTGGTGGAATTTTAGGGCACGATAATTTTTTCAGAAGATTTTAGTAGAGTGTTTTAATGATTTCAAAAATATTTATTAGAGAAATGTATAGAAAACATAAAAAATAATAAAAAATAAAAAAATACGGAATGTTTACACAAACCCTATTTCCCCGAAAATAAGACCTAGTGTGATTGTCGGTGATGGCTGCAGGATAAGCCCTACCCCCCAAAATAAGCCCTAGTTTAAAGTCCTTGTAGGTCTTATTTTCAGGGTAGGGCTTATTTTCGGGGAAACAGGGTAGGGCTTATTTGGAGGGTAGGGCTTATATTGCAGCCATCACTGACAATCACGGTAGGTCTTATTTTCGGGGAAACTTATAAACCATTATAAACAATGTAATACAATACAGTCCATACTTCTTGCACCCTTAGTCCACCACATCTGGGATTTTTCTTCCTCAATATTGGACGTGGCGCCAACCCTTTGCTCAATATTACTGGTCATACACTTTTTCCACCTGTCTGTGTGAACCAAGCCTGACATCTGCCCGGAGCTCAGCTTTACAGCGGTCTCTGGTCATTATGGCGATTTTATAGGTCACATGTCTCGGTTTTAATAAACACGTGTTGTTGATCTGCCGGCACGTTATATAATTTGTAACATTCTTCCACCTCCGATCTATTCCTCCTCGTCCTCCTTCTCCTCCTCGTTGTATCCGGATCCACAAATCCCCATCATCTGATACAGAACATTATACTCATCTCCGCCTTTAATTGATTCCAGCTTATCTTTGGCGTTGGCTCATCTCGCCGCGCATTAAACATGAAAATGCCGCCGACTCTCCACATCTGTTTGGCATTTGCCGATTCCTCCCCGGGGGCAGGTCACATGTGCCGGGGGAATATGGAGAGGCCTAAAAATAGTGTTTTTTTCCTTTCCTGTTGTTCACGTTGCCCTCCTACATCTGCCTCTGATTGCTTTATCTGTCCGTCCTCCGTTTCCAGGCGGCGTGCCACAATCACCTGTTTAGTTTATGGAGAACATTTCACAATTCAGGAAATGAGCCGCCAATCTTCCCCTGACTAACATGCTAACCCTTCGCTGCCCGTCCACGGCGGCTCACCGGCTACAACTGCTGCCAGTCAACCCCGCATTGTGCTTAGAATGTCCTGGGGCACCGGGGACTCAATATCAATTCCTGTAATGTCAGTTGTAGGTCCTCCATGTGTATGGGTGAGTATGGGTGTGTATGGGTGAGTATGGGTGTGTATGGGTGTGTATGGGTGTGTATGGGTATGTATGGGTGTATATGGGTATGTATGGGTGAGTATGGGTGAGTATGGGTGAGTATGGGTGTGTATGGGTGTGTATGGGTGGGTGTACCTCCACTCCCCCCCCCCCAGGCTTCTCTCACAACCCCTAATTCCCTAAAACATACTCAGTGCTCAATCAATTTCCATCAACGAGCTCCTCTGTGTGTGAACTGTCACGGCATGTTGAAGAGTTTTCCATGTAAAGGTATTTATTGGGGATGAGGATATTTTACAGCTGAAGTCTATTTAAAACAAAACTCACAAGGTAAAACATGCCCAGATCTAGGGGGTGCAGCAGTGGGCTGTGCCCCCCCCCCCCCCATTTTAGTCGTGCCCCCCCCCCCAGGTTACTGAGAGTGCATCCACAGATCCACGAACCAACATGATAGGGACACCTGATGTAAAGGGGGACTCTCACTTTGTAGGTCCTCCATGTGTATGGGTGTGTATGGGTGTGTATAGGTGAGTATGGGTGAGTATGGGTGTGTATAGGTGAGTATGGGTGTGTATAGGTGAGTATGGGTGTGTATGGGTGTGTATGGGTGTGTATGGGTGTGTATGGGTGAGTATGGGTGTGTATGGGTGAGTATGGGTGTGTATGGGTGTGTATGGGTGAGTATGGGTGTGTATGGGTGAGTATGGGTGAGTATGGGTGTGTATGGGTGTGTATGGGTATGTATGGGTGTGTATGGGTGTGTATGGGTGAGTATGGGTGTGTATGGGTGTGTATGGGTGAGTATGGGTGAGTATGGGTGTGTATGGGTGTGTATGGGTGAGTATGGGTGAGTATGGGTGTGTATGGGTGAGTATGGGTGTGTATGGGTGTGTATGGGTGAGTATGGGTGAGTATGGGTGTGTATGGGTGTGTATGGGTGAGTATGGGTGAGTATGGGTGTGTATGGGTGAGTATGGGTGTGTATGGGTGTGTATGGGTGAGTATGGGTGAGTATGGGTGAGTATGGGTGTGTATGGGTGTGTATGGGTGAGTATGGGTGTGTATGGGTGAGTATGGGTGTGTATGGGTGAGTATGGGTGTGTATGGGTGAGTATGGGTGTGTATGGGTGTGTATGGGTGAGTATGGGTGAGTATGGGTGTGTATGGGTGTGTATGGGTGAGTATGGGTGAGTATGGGTGTGTATGGGTGTGTATGGGTGAGTATGGGTGAGTATGGGTGTGTATGGGTGGGTATGGGTGAGTATGGGTGTGTATGGGTGAGTATGGGTGTGTATGGGTGTGTATGGGTGTGTATGGGTGAGTATGGGTGTGTATGGGTGTGTATGGGTATGTATGGGTGTGTATGGGTGAGTATGGGTGAGTATGGGTGTGTATGGGTGGGTATGGGTGAGTATGGGTGAGTATGGGTGTGTATGGGTGTGTATGGGTGTGTATGGGTGAGTATGGGTGAGTATGGGTGTGTATGGGTGAGTATGGGTGAGTATGGGTGTGTATGGGTGGGTATGGGTGAGTATGGGTGTGTATGGGTGAGTATGGGTGTGTATGGGTGTGTATGGGTGTGTATGGGTGAGTATGGGTGTGTATGGGTGTGTATGGGTATGTATGGGTGTGTATGGGTGAGTATGGGTGAGTATGGGTGTGTATGGGTGGGTATGGGTGAGTATGGGTGTGTATGGGTGAGTATGGGTGTGTATGGGTGAGTATGGGTGTGTATGGGTGTGTATGGGTGTGTATGGGTGTGTATGGGTGTGTATGGGTGAGTATGAGTGAGTATGGGTGTGTATGGGTGGGTATGGGTGTGTATGGGTGTGTATGGGTGTGTATGGGTGTGTATGGGTGGGTGTACCTCCACTCCCCCCCCCCCAGGCTTCTCTCACAACCCCTAATTCCCTAAAACATACTCAGTGCTCAATCGATTTCCATCAACGAGCTCCTCTGGGTGTGAACTGTCACGGCATGTTGAAGAGTTTTCCATGTAATTATTGGAGATGAGAATATTTAAAACAAAACTCACAAGGTAAAACATGCCCAGATCTAGGGGGTGCAGCAGTGGGCTGTGCCCCCCCCCCCCAGATTTTAGTCGTGCCCCCCCCCCCCCCCCCCCAGGTTACTGAGAGTGCATCCACTGATCCACGAACCAACATGATAGGAACACCTGAAGTAAAGGGGGACTCTCATATAGGCATCTGAATTAAGGGGGACTGTCATAGGGACACCTGATGTAAGGGGGACTCTCATAGGGACACCTGATGTAAGGGGGACTCTCATATAGGCATCTGAATTAAGGGAGACTCTCATATGGACACCTGATGTAAAGGGGACTCTCATAGGGACACCTGATGTAAAGGGGACTCTCATATGGACACCTGATGTAAAGGGGACTCTCATAGGGACACCTGATGTAAGGGAGACTCTCATAGGGACACCTGATGTAAAGGGGACTCTCATAGGGACACCTGATGTAAAGGGGACTCTCATAGGGACACCTGATGTAAGGGAGACTCTCATAGGGACACCTGATGTAAGGGGGAATCTCATAGGGACACCTGATGTAAGGGGGACTCTCATAGGGACACCTGATGTAAGGGGGACTCTCATAGGGACACCTGATGTAAGGGAGACTCTCATAGGGACACCTGATGTAAAGGGGACTCTCATAGGGACACCTGATGTAAAGGGGACTCTCATAGGGACACCTGATGTAAGGGGGACTCTCATAGGGACACCTGATGTAAGGGGGACTCTCATAGGGACACCTGATGTAAAGGGGACTCTCATAGGGACACCTGATGTAAAGGGGACTCTCATAGGGACACCTGATGTAAAGGGGACTCTCATAGGGACACCTGATGTAAAGGGGACTCTCATAGGGACACCTGATGTAAGGGGGACTCTCATAGGGACACCTGATGTAAGGGGGACTCTCATAGGGACACCTGATGTAAAGGGGACTCTCATAGGGACACCTGATGTAAGGGGGACTCTCATAGGGACACCTGATGTAAAGGGGACTCTCATAGGGACACCTGATGTAAAGGGGACTCTCATAGGGACACCTGATGTAAGGGGGACTCTCATAGGGACACCTGATGTAAGGGGGACTTACATCAGGTAAGGGGGACTCTCTAAGTCTAAGGGGGACTGATGTAAGGGGGACTCTCATAGGGACACCTGATGTAAGGGGGACTCTCATAGGGACACCTGATGTAAAGGGGACTCTCATAGGGACACCTGATGTAAAGGGGACTCTCATAGGGACACCTGATGTAAAGGGGACTGTCATAGGGACACCTGATGTAAAGGGGACTCTCATAGGGACACCTGATGTAAAGGGGACTCTCATAGGGACACCTGATGTAAAGGGGACTCTCATAGGGACACCTGATGTAAAGGGGACTCTCATAGGGACACCTGATGTAAAGGGGACTCTCATAGGGACACCTGATGTAAAGGGGACTCTCATAGGGACACCTGATGTAAAGGGGACTCTCATAGGGACACCTGATGTAAAGGGGACTCTCATAGGGACACCTGATGTAAAGGGGACTCTCATAGGGACACCTGATGTAAAGGGGACTCTCATAGGGACACCTGATGTAAAGGGGACTCTCATAGGGACACCTGATGTAAAGGGGACTCTCATAGGGACACCTGATGTAAAGGGGACTCTTGCATCTCTTACAAAATGGCTCTGGTAGACAAGTGGCAAAAAAAGAAAAAGATATTTTTTTTAATCAATCTATAATATGTATCTCCTATAACATGATCTATAATACACAATGTAGCAATAACTCTCGGTGGAGCTGCTGGTTTTTAGCGGGCTGTTACCGTCACCTTCGTTACCTTCATTTCCCCAGAACCGGGTCTAGGGTCCTGTTGAGTTTCACACAAGACAATGAAGGCACCGGACACTTGAGTATCTTTTCCAATGCTTTAATAAATGTAATTGTAGGAAGTAGCAGGAAAGAGGTAGAAGAAGAGTTGCAGGGAAGTTCAAATACCTTTTCTTGATGTAGTATTAAGAATTGGAATCTTGTAGATGAAAGTACTTTCCTCTGAGAGTTGAATCTTTGCCTGGATAGGCCTCCCTCACTTGCCTAGCAGCCGATACGTAGCACCAACAAAAGTCTCTGCCACAGACTTGATTGGAACAAAACCCGTACGATCCTCTGCCACAGGGTGTAATGGTTTACGATGAACAGCAAACACAGCACTAGAACCTTTAAACTGACCCGAAAGTACTATGCGGTAGGATTACTTCAGGATGCGTCCTCCAACTGAGTCACCAGGCCCCAGGGGCGGATCCAGGGGGGGGGCAACGGGGCAATTGTTGCCCCCTCCGAGAAATGCGGGTGAGTGACTGTCTGTGAGAGAGTCCGCCGGCGGGCGGCTCCGTAAGTGAGAGAGAGAGCCGCCGCTGACATGTGCCGCTCGATGTGTTTGTGGGCGGGCTGCTGGCCAATCAGGGAGCCGGCGGGCGGGGGAGCAGAGAGATGACATCATCTCTCACCGCCCGGCACCCGCCCTGCATCCCTGCAGTTCCCCCCTCACCATGCAGGCAGCTGCGGCAGCAGAGAGATTACATCATCTCTCTGCTGCCTGTCTCTGGGACACAAGAGACCACCTTAGCAGGTGGCAAGTGCCAATCTTCATCTGGTTACAGGCGACGTGGCAAGTGACAATCTGCATCTGGTTACAGGCGACGTGGCAAGTGACAATCTGCATCTGGTGACAAGCGACGTGGCAAGTGACAATCCGCAACATGTGGCAGGCGACGTGGAAAGTGACAATCCGCAACATGTGGCAGGCGACGTGGAAAGTGACAATCCGCAACATGTGGCAGGTGACGTGGAAAGTGACAATCCGCAACATGTGGCAGGCGACGTGGAAAGTGACAATCCGCAACATGTGGCAGGCGACGTGGAAAGTGACAATCCGCAACATATGGCAGGCGACGTGGCAAGTGACAATCCACAACATGTGACAGGTGACGTGGCAAGTGACAATCTGCATCTGGTGACAGGCGACGTAGCAAGTGACAATCTGCATCTGGTGACAGGCGACGTGGCAAGTGACAAACCGCAACATGTGGCAGGCGACGTGGAAAGTGACGATCTGCATCTGGTGACAGGTGACGTGGCAAGTGACAATCTGCATCTGGTGACAAGTGAGGTGGCAAGTGACAAACGGCAACATGTGGCAGGCGACGTGGCAAGCGACAATCTGCATCTGGTGACAAGCGACGTGGCAAGTGACAATCCGCAACATGTGGCAGGCGACGTGGAAAGTGACAATCCGCAACATGTGGCAGGTGACGTGGAAAGTGACAATCCGCAACATGTGGCAGGTGACGTGGAAAGTGACAATCCGCAACATGTGGCAGGCGACGTGGAAAGTGACAATCCGCAACATGTGGCAGGCGACGTGGAAAGTGACAATCCGCAACATGTGGCAGGCGACGTGGCAAGTGACAATCCGCAACATGTGGCAGGTGACGTGGAAAGTGACAATCCGCAACATGTGGCAGGCGACGTGGAAAGTGACAATCCGCAACATGTGGCAGGTGACGTGGCAAGTGACAATCCGCAACATGTGGCAGGTGACGTGGAAAGTGACAATCCGCAACATGTGGCAGGCGACGTGGAAAGTGACAATCCGCAACATGTGGCAGGCGACGTGGCAAGTGACAATCCGCAACATGTGGCAGGCGACGTGGAAAGTGACAATCCGCAACATGTGACAGGTGACGTGGCAAGTGACAATCTGCATCTGGTGACAGGCGACGTAGCAAGTGACAATCTGCATCTGGTGACAGGCGACGTGGCAAGTGACAATCTGCATCTGGTGACAGGCGACGTGGCAAGTGACAATCCGCAACATGTGGCAGGCGACGTGGAAAGTGACGATCTGCATCTGGTGACAGGTGACGTGGCAAGTGACAATCTGCATCTGGTGACAGGCGACATAGCTAGTGACAATCCGCAACATGTGACAGGTGACGTGGCAAGTGACGATCTGCATCTGGTGACAGGTGACGTGGCAAGTGACAATCTGCATCTGGTGACAGGTGACGTGGCAAGTGACAATCTGCATCTGGTGACAGGTGATGTAGCAAGTGACAATCCGCAACATGTGGCAGGCGACGTGGCAAGTGACAATCTGCATCTGGTGACAAGCGACGTGGCAAGTGACAATCCGCAACATGTGGCAGGCGACGTGGAAAGTGACAATCCGCAACATGTGGCAGGCGACGTGGAAAGTGACAATCCGCAACATGTGGCAGGTGACGTGGAAAGTGACAATCCGCAACATGTGGCAGGCGACGTGGAAAGTGACAATCCGCAACATGTGGCAGGCGACGTGGAAAGTGACAATCCGCAACATATGGCAGGCGACGTGGCAAGTGACAATCCGCAACATGTGACAGGTGACGTGGCAAGTGACAATCTGCATCTGGTGACAGGCGACGTGGCAAGTGACAAACCGCAACATGTGGCAGGCGACGTGGAAAGTGACGATCTGCATCTGGTGATAGGTGACGTGGCAAGTGACAATCTGCATCTGGTGACAAGTGAGGTGGCAAGTGACAAACGGCAACATGTGGCAGGCGACGTGGCAAGCGACAATCTGCATCTGGTGACAAGCGACGTGGCAAGTGACAATCCGCAACATGTGGCAGGCGACGTGGAAAGTGACAATCCGCAACATGTGGCAGGTGACGTGGAAAGTGACAATCCGCAACATGTGGCAGGTGACGTGGAAAGTGACAATCCGCAACATGTGGCAGGCGACGTGGAAAGTGACAATCCGCAACATGTGGCAGGCGACGTGGAAAGTGACAATCCGCAACATGTGGCAGGCGACGTGGCAAGTGACAATCCGCAACATGTGGCAGGTGACGTGGAAAGTGACAATCCGCAACATGTGGCAGGCGACGTGGAAAGTGACAATCCGCAACATGTGGCAGGTGACGTGGCAAGTGACAATCCGCAACATGTGGCAGGTGACGTGGAAAGTGACAATCCGCAACATGGGGCAGGCGACGTGGAAAGTGACAATCCGCAACATGTGGCAGGCGACGTGGCAAGTGACAATCCGCAACATGTGGCAGGCGACGTGGAAAGTGACAATCCGCAACATGTGGCAGGCGACGTGGCAAGTGACAATCCGCAACATGTGACAGGTGACGTGGCAAGTGACAGTCTGCATCTGGTGACAGGCGACGTAGCAAGTGACAATCTGCATCTGGTGACAGGCGACGTGGCAAGTGACAATCTGCATCTGGTGACAGGCGACGTGGCAAGTGACAATCCGCAACATGTGGCAGGCGACGTGGAAAGTGACGATCTGCATCTGGTGACAGGTGACGTGGCAAGTGACAATCTGCATCTGGTGACAGGCGACATAGCTAGTGACAATCCGCAACATGTGACAGGTGACGTGGCAAGTGACGATCTGCATCTGGTGACAGGTGACGTGG
The DNA here is from genome assembly GCA_037952835.1 of Lithobates septentrionalis. Classification (NCBI taxonomy): domain Eukaryota; kingdom Metazoa; phylum Chordata; class Amphibia; order Anura; family Ranidae; genus Lithobates; species Lithobates septentrionalis. The sequence goes on along the minus strand of JBBDGP010003344.1, from coordinate 406,360 downwards.
CAAGTGACAATCTGCATCTGGTGACAGGTGACGTGGCAAGTGACAATCTGCATCTGGTGACAGGTGACGTAGCAAGTGACAATCCGCAACATGTGGCAGGCGACGTGGCAAGTGACAATCTGCATCTGGTGGCAGGCGACGTGGAAAGTGACAATCCGCAACATGTGGCAGGCGATGTGGAAAGTGACAATCCGCAACATGTGGCAGGTGACGTGGAAAGTGACAATCCGCAACATGTGGCAGGCGACGTGGAAAGTGACAATCCGCAACATGTGGCAGGCGACGTGGAAAGTGACAATCCGCAACATATGGCAGGCGACGTGGCAAGTGACAATCCGCAACATGTGACAGGTGACGTGGCAAGTGACAATCTGCATCTGGTGACAGGCGACGTAGCAAGTGACAATCTGCATCTGGTGACAGGCGACGTGGCAAGTGACAAACCGCAACATGTGGCAGGCGACGTGGAAAGTGACGATCTGCATCTGGTGATAGGTGACGTGGCAAGTGACAATCTGCATCTGGTGACAAGTGAGGTGGCAAGTGACAAACGGCAACATGTGGCAGGCGACGTGGCAAGCGACAATCTGCATCTGGTGACAAGCAACGTGGCAAGTGACAATCCGCAACATGTGGCAGGCGACGTGGAAAGTGACAATCCGCAACATGTGGCAGGTGACGTGGAAAGTGACAATCCGCAACATGTGGCAGGTGACGTGGAAAGTGACAATCCGCAACATGTGGCAGGCGACGTGGAAAGTGACAATCCGCAACATGTGGCAGGCGACGTGGAAAGTGACAATCCGCAACATGTGGCAGGCGACGTGGCAAGTGACAATCCGCAACATGTGGCAGGTGACGTGGAAAGTGACAATCCGCAACATGTGGCAGGCGACGTGGAAAGTGACAATCCGCAACATGTGGCAGGTGACGTGGCAAGTGACAATCCGCAACATGTGGCAGGTGACGTGGAAAGTGACAATCCGCAACATGTGGCAGGCGACGTGGAAAGTGACAATCCGCAACATGTGGCAGGCGACGTGGCAAGTGACAATCCGCAACATGTGGCAGGCGACGTGGAAAGTGACAATCCGCAACATGTGGCAGGCGACGTGGCAAGTGACAATCCGCAACATGTGACAGGTGACGTGGCAAGTGACAATCTGCATCTGGTGACAGGCGACGTAGCAAGTGACAATCTGCATCTGGTGACAGGCGACGTGGCAAGTGACAATCTGCATCTGGTGACAGGCGACGTGGCAAGTGACAATCCGCAACATGTGGCAGGCGACGTGGAAAGTGACGATCTGCATCTGGTGACAGGTGACGTGGCAAGTGACAATCTGCATCTGGTGACAGGCGACATAGCTAGTGACAATCCGCAACATGTGACAGGTGACGTGGCAAGTGACGATCTGCATCTGGTGACAGGTGACGTGGCAAGTGACAATCTGCATCTGGTGACAGGTGACGTGGCAAGTGACAATCTGCATCTGGTGACAGGTGACGTAGCAAGTGACAATCCGCAACATGTGGCAGGCGACGTGGAAAGTGACAATCTGCATCTGGTGACAGGTGACGTGGCAAGTGACACACTCGGGGCTCCCACTGATTCTGCATTATGGTGAGTTAAACTATTTAATTTTTTATAACAATGTAATAATAGTAATAATGCGCTTCATAACAACCATGGTGCCGTGATGATTGAAGCGCCAACACCAGCCATTTCCCCGATAGATGTACCCCAAAAATATATATTTTTCTGGCAGTGCCCCTCCCGAGACTAGACTCTGGATCTGCCCCTGCCAGGCCCCTCTCCAGACCAGCACTCTGCGTGATCCTTCCATGACGGCTCCTCCCCTGGGATCTTCTCGGTAGTCCAGATTCTTCACTCAGGATAGACAGCTCAGGACCGTTCCTCTGCCGCTGTGGTAGACCCCAGACAGGCTTCTGGGCCCACCCACACGCCGCAGCGACGTGGGCCTCCCAGTCGGAGGACCACGAGGTAGTACTCCTAGCACATACCTGTCGGCCAGGAGGGCCAGCAGGTGGAATGAAAGACGAACCCTAAAACATGGCGTCTGTCCCATCAATACCCCCTCCCAGAATGCAACGCGGAGGACCACCTCCACCGAGTTATCTCCGGGAGAGAGGAGCACTCATACGCTTCAACGTGTTGCCTTTCCAACACCGACCCATTGCGACAACGACACCCACAGGCACAGTGTGGAACTACATGCAACTTAGTCAAGCTGGAACAGAGGCAAATCTGACTATGTATGAACAAATAACCCACTAAATTTACCTATCAACAGTAGATTGAAAATCTACCAGCGCTACAACTATATTACCAAAAGTATTGAGACGCCTGCCTTTACACACACATGAACTTTAATGGAATCCCAGTCTTAGTCCGGAGGGTTCAATATTGAGTTTGTCCACCCTTTGCAGCTATAACAACTTCAACTCTTCTGGGAAGGCCACCCACAAGGTTTAGGAGGGTGTCTATGGGAATGTTTGACCATTCTTCCAGAAGCGCATTTGTGAGGTCAGGCACTGATGTTGGACGAGAAGGCCTGGCTCGCATTCTCCGCTCGAATTCATCCCAAAGGTGTTCTATCAGGGTGAGGTCAGGACTCTGTGCAGGCCAGTCAAGTTCCTCCACCCCAAACTCCCTCATCCTTGCCTTTATGGACCTTGCTTTGTGCACTGGTCCAAATCAGGAGTTCAGGGGTTGGGCTTGGCCCCTTAGTTCCAGTGAAGGGAACTCATAAGGCGTCAGCATACCAAGACATTTTGAACAATTTCATGCTCCCAACTTTGTGGGAACAGTTTGGGGACGTCCCCTTCCTGTTCCAACATGACTGCCCACCAGTACACAAAGCAAGGTCCATAAAGACATGGATGAGCGAGTTTGGGGTGGAGGAACTTGACTGGCCTGCACAGAGTCCTGACCTCAACCCGATAGAACACCTTTGGGATGAGTTAGTGTGGAGACTGCGAGCCAGGCCTTCTCATCCAACATCAGTGCCTGACCTCACAAATGCTCTTCTGGAAGAATGATCAAACATTCCCATAGACACCCTCCTAAACCTTGTGGACGGCCTTCCCAGAAGAGTTGAAGCTGTTATAGCTGCAAAGGGCGGAGCCAACTCAATATTGAACCCTACGGACTAAGACTGGGATGTCATTAAAGGTCATGTGTGTGTAAAGGCAGGTGTCCCAATACTTTTGACAGTACAATGTGTATATTTCTTATAACAGGATCAATAATAAAATCCAATGTAACACTGGTGCACATTAATGTCACATTGAAGTTTATTTGCATATATAGGGTGGGAACAGACATTTACTGTTAGCAGCCACCTCCACATCAATATACATTTTTATTTTTACCATAATAATAACCTAATAGTTATAGTGGGATTGATCAATTATACAATTTCAGGATCTTTGATATTTACCTCTTATAACAGGATCTATAGTATGTATCTCTCAGGATCTATAATATGTATCTCTTATAACAGGATCTATAGTATGTATCTCTCAGGATCTATAGTATGTATCTCTCAGGATCTATAATATGTATCTCTCAGGATCTATAGTATATATCTCTTATAACAGGATCTATAGTATGTACCTCTTATAACAGGATCTATAGTATGTATCTCCTATAACAGGATCTATAATATGTATCTCTTATAACAGGATCTATAATATGTATCTCCTATAACAGGATCTATAGTATGTATCCCTTATAACAGGATCTATAGTATGTATCTCACAGGATCTATAGTATGTATCTCTTATAACAGGATCTATAGTATGTATCTCTTATAACAGGATCTTTAGTATGTATCTCACAGGATCTATAGTATATATGTCTTATAACAGGATCTATAGTATGTATCTCACAGGATCTATAGTATGTATCTCTTATAACAGGATCCATAGTATGTATTTCTTATAACAGGATCTATAGTATATATCTCTTATAACAGGATGTATAGTATGCATCTCTTATAACAGGATCTATAATATGTATCTCCTATAACAGGATCTATAGTATATATCTCTTATAACAGGATCTATAGTATGTATCTCTTATAACAGGATCTATAGTATATATCTCTTATAACAGGATCTATAATATGTATCTCTTATAACAGGATCTATAGTATATATCTCTTATAACAGGATCTATAGTATATATCTCTTATAACAGGATATATAGTATATATCTCTTATAACAGGATCTATAGTATGTATCCCTTATAACAGGATCTATAGTATGTATCTCACAGGATCTATAGTATGTATCTCTTATAACAGGATCTATAGTATGTATCTCTTATAACAGGATCTTTAGTATGTATCTCACAGGATCTATAGTATATATGTCTTATAACAGGATCTATAGTATGTATCTCACAGGATCTATAGTATGTATCTCTTATAACAGGATCCATAGTATGTATTTCTTATAACAGGATCTATAGTATATATCTCTTATAACAGGATGTATAGTATGCATCTCTTATAACAGGATCTATAATATGTATCTCCTATAACAGGATCTATAGTATATATCTCTTATAACAGGATCTATAGTATGTATCTCTTATAACAGGATCTATAGTATATATCTCTTATAACAGGATCTATAATATGTATCTCTTATAACAGGATCTATAGTATATATCTCTTATAACAGGATCTATAGTATATATCTCTTATAACAGGATATATAGTATATATCTCTTATAACAGGATCTATAGTATGTATCTCTTATAACAGGATCTATAGTATGTATCTCTCAGGATCTATAGTATGTATCTCTCAGGATCTATAGTATGTATCTCTCAGGATCTATAGTATGTATCTCTCAGGATCTATAGTATGTATCTCTTATAACACGATCTATAGTATGTATCTCTCAGGATCTATGTAGAGTTTGTGTCGTTCTTTTCTGGGTGTTTTCGGTGTTGAAGTGTGAGCTGTAGAACTCAGGGACGGGTCAGCACCGAGCGCACGAGGTGAACAAACAGCGGCGTGTCACCGGGAGTCCGGCCAGGATCCGGGACACCGAAAATAGAAGGCGGCTATAAAAAGGATGTTTATAAATAAACAAACTATTTAGAGAAATAAAATAATAACATGACCTGGGAGCAAAACAAACACAACATTTATTTACAAATACAGCGATTTTTCTCGTAACCCCCCAGTGACCGGTCCACTTTTATCCGCCTTCACCCGATTGGTCGATTCAGTTTCCTGCATAAATATATTATATACCTGGAGGAAGAATTACAAAAATGAAAAAGATGGCTGACGTTTTGTGCGGATGGGTCTGTGGATGGTCTCTGGTAGGGATGAGCCCAATGTTCGTGTTGACGTAAGATCGACTCGAACATCGGGTGTTCGCCCGTTCGCCGAATACCGAACATTATGGGGCGTTCGCGTGAAATTCCTGCGGAACGCGCCACGATGAACGGCGAGACCGTCAATGCGCTGCGAGATCGCAATGCATTGACAGCTGCTGATTGGCCAAAGCATGCACCTGACCTGCATGCTTTGGCCAATCACAGCGCGCTCTGCTATGAGAGCCATGATTGGCCAAAGACAGGGTGCCTTTGGCCAATCATGGCTCAGGGGGCTGAGTCCACGCCCCACACTATATAAGGCTGCTTACACGGCGGCCGTACATAGTTTTATGAATGAGAGCAGCAAAATGACATTTGTAATGGGAAAAATGTCATTTAAAACTGCTCACAGCTGTAATGTATTGTCGGATCCCAGAAATATACATACAAATCATTGAAAAAAACGTCATGGGTCTCCCCCCCCCATCCATTACCAGGTCCTTTGGGGAACAAAATTTTAACAAAAAAATTGCGTGGGGACCCCCCCAAAATCCATAACAGGCCCTTCAGGTCTGGTATGGATATTAAGGGGAACCCTGCGCCAAAATTAAAAAAACAATGGCGTAGGGGTCCCCCCAGAATTCATACCAGGCCCCTTAGGTCTGGTATGGATATTAAGGGGAACCCTGCGCCAAAATTAAAAAAAATGGCGTAGGGGTCCCCCCAAAATTCATACCAGGCCCTTCAGGTCTGGTATGGATATTAAGGGGAACCCTGCGCCAAAATTAAAAAAACAATGGCGTAGGGGTCCCCCCGAAATCCATACCAGGCCCTTCAGGTCTGGTATGGATATAAAGGAGAACACTGTGCCAAAATAAAAAAAAACAATGACGTAGGGGTCCCCCCCAAAATTCATACCAGGCCCTTCAGGTCTGGTATAGATTTTAAGGGGAACCCCGAGCCCAAAAAAAATTAAAAAATGGCGTAGGGGTCCCCCAAAATCCATACCAGACCATTATCCGAACACGCAACCTGGCAGGCCACAGGGGAAGGGGTGGTGGGATGAGAGATTCTTTCTATCATCTAGAACCAGCCTGCCCATTCTCCTCTGACATCAACAGGGCATTTTCCTCCACACAACTGTCGCTCACTGGATATTTTCTCTTTTTCCCACCATTCTCTGTAAACCCGAGAGATGGTTGTGTGTGAAAATCCTAGAAATACTCCCGTCTGGCACCAACAACCATGCCACATTCAAAGTCACATCAATCCCCTTTCCTCCCCCATTCTGATGCTCAGTTTGGACTTCAGCAAGTCGCCTTCACCACGTCTAGATGCCTAAATGCATTGAGTTGCTGCCATGTGATTGGCTGATTAGAATTTTGTGTTACGAAGCAATTGAACGGGTGTACCTAATAAAGTGGCCGGTGAGTGGATATCTGGTGTCAGGTCTACTTTAACGGGTCATTTGACCTAAAGGAGGTAAATGCCAAAACCATAGATCCCCCCCCCCCCCCCCCCCAGAGATAAAAGAGACCATCATGAACTGGTTTGACTTTCCTACGGCTTAGGAAAAGAAATATTAGAGCTTTGTGGACAGAACCTTTAATATTAAGTGCCGAGTCAGCGATTTCTACTTCCTGAGCACACAAGTAATTACCTCCAGCCGCGGTGAAGGGGGGCGGTGATTGGCCCCAGGTGCCCCCCCCCCCCATGTTAATATTTGGAGTGTCCGAGGTTCGGGCATAGAGTATACTGACACACTGACGTCGATGAATGGCGCAGTATTTGATCGCCACCGAACACCCGAAGGTGTGATAATGAGCTGTGACAATGTCATCGCCAGGCAAAACCACCGATGTGGACTCAGCAAACAAGAAGCTTGCGCTCTAATTCATGGAGCTGGCAGGGAGGTCCGGAGTGAGAGCCGGGAGGGGGGTCAGTGAGGGCGAGCTCTACGCTGCTAATAGACTTCATTGGACGGGACAACGTCAGCACCATGGCGCTAAATCTGCTGCAACAAAGTCTTCTATTTACCTGAATCCAAATCTGGAGGTCGGCAATGTCACAATGTAACAATCCTGAGTATTCATTACTTTACACTGCTGTGCTTGTACAGGCTCTGGAAGGAAACATTGTGACCAACTGTGGGCTCTGTTTATATAAAGACTTATTGGATGACTGTGACCAGCAATTGTCCATCCTAATGCTGGCTTGTATATTTATTAAAGGAGTACTAAATCATTTTCACTGCGGAGCATATATTCCTGACACAAAATGTTGGATTAGTATTATTGTATTATTGTTGTTTTGTATTGTCCATCCCTGTAGCTGCTGCTTTTGCTTTCCTCAGAACAGTCATCAGGGAGGATGATACATCAACTTCCTGCTAATTGCAAGAGTGATCCTGGGTTCACACTTGTGCGGTGCGAAGTGAAGCTCAGGTTTCACTGGGGAGATAAAAATCTCCTGTTCAAAGGCTCATCTGTGTTTTAGCTCCAGATCAGTGAGCAGGGAGAGGGAGAGGGGAAGGGAGAGGGGAAGGGAGAGGGGAGGGAGAGGGGGAGGGAGAGGGGGGGGGAGAGGGGGGGAGAGGGGGAGGTATAGTGAGGAGAAGGAGAAAATCCTTGTTCAGAACGCAATGCATCTCAGATGCGTTCCCATAGAAGATGAGGGGCTTGTAATTCTCACCGCAATGCCCAGAAAACGCACACGTTTTTTGTGCAACGCGCAGTGCGAATGCAACGCACATATGTGAACCAGATGCATTCATATGAATGTATTTTAAAATGCCCTGCGAATTAGATGCGGTGTAAGCCGCATCTAATTCGCATAGGTGTGAACGGGGGCTGAGAGATCACGTCCCCAGGGACCCTTTAGATGTGCATGTTCCAGGGAGGGAGCTAAACACTGAATGATGTAAACCAGGGGGTGTCAAACTCAATGTCATTGCGGGACGCATCAGCATTATGGTTGCCCTCAAAGGGCCAGTTATATCTTTAAGACTAATATTCATCACACACTAGGGGTGTTGTGTATATCGAGTGCAGGGTTCAGGGGTGCGCTGTGTACAGAGTGCAGGGTTCAGGGGTGCACTGTGTACAGAGTGAAGGGTTCAGGGGCATGCTGTGTACAGAGTGAAATGTTCAGGGGCATGCTGTGTACAGAGTGCAGGGTTCAGGGGTGTGCTGTGTTCAAAGTGCAGGGTTCTGGGGTGCCCTGTGTACAGAGTGCAGGGTTCAGAGGTACGCTGTGTTTGAAGTGCAGGATTCGGGGGTGCGCTGTGTATAGAGTGCAGGGTACAGGGGTGTGCTGCATATTGAGTGCAGGGTTCAGGGGTGTGCTATGTACAGAGTGCAGAGTTCGAGTGCACTGTGTACAGAGTGCAGGGTTCAGGAGTGCGCTGTTTACAGAGTGCAGAGTTCAGGGGCGCGCTGTGTACAGAGTGCAGAGTTCAGGGGCGCGCTGTGTACAGAGTGCAGGGTTCAGGAGTGCGCTGTGTACAGAGTGCAGAATTCAGGGGCGCGCTGTGTACAGAGTGCAGAGTTCAGGGGTGTGCTATGTACAGAGTGCAGAGTTCGAGTGCACTGTGTACAGAGTGCAGAGTTCAGGGGTGCCCTGTGTACAGAGTGCAGGGTTCAGGAGTGCGCTGTGTACAGAGTGCAGGGTTCTGGGGTGCCCTGTGTACAGAGTGCAGGGTTCAGGAGTGAGCTGTGTACAGAGTGCATCTCCCTTGTCCCTGCTGTGAGTGCAGGGCAGGCAGGAATCTGTGAGAGTCAACGAGTGGAAAGCTGTCCTTGTAAACCCAGAAGGCTTCTGTGACATTGGTGAGCGGAGGATGAGAACCGGAGGTGGCGGAAAGGAGTTTTTGCCACATTCTGGCTGAAACAAGCCCTGTGTGTGAGGGCCACATGAAATGGTCTGAGGGGCCGGAATCAGCTTGTGGGCCTTGTGTTTGACACATGTGGTGTAGACTTTAGCTATCTTCCTGTAGTAATCTGCCAATCAGCTGCTTCTGACACAGTAATCAAGCAACTGATCAGCACTGCTAAAGTCTGCACCATCTAGAATCCAGTAGGGAGGCACATGGATGTCTAATAGGATGCCAGAGATGTGTTCTTTCACTTAGATTTATCACTCGTTATCACTTACACTCTCTACCTCAGTGCATCTGAATGTCTGACTACAATGGGAGATATTAAGAGGATGAATTTTACATATGGGGTTAAGAAAAATTAAGGTATTTACTAGGAACAAATATGTGCAGAACTTTAAAAAACAGGATAAATCAATTGAAACAGAACCGATTGAGAAATAAAACTTGAAGCGTGTTTGTAATTGATGTTTTTAAACTTTAGTTACACTTTATTACAGTCATTTCCTATGGTTGTCAGCCCCCTCTGGTGGCCAAAATATTGTATTTTACTGGCTGAGGAGTTCCAGAAAAAAGAAATGTATTATGACCACTAGATGGCGCTTACAAACATAGGAAATCACTGTATTAAGAAAGATATGGCCAGATATCATCAAGGATAAGTAAATCTTTGTAACATTCCTTCAACATTTTTTTTTTATAAATAGACCTCATAGTCCATAAACTATGGAATATACAGTATCTGACAAAAGTAAGTACACCCCTCAGTCACATTTCTGTAAGTATTTTCTTCTATCTTTTCATGTGACAACACTGAAGAAATGACACTTTTCTACAATGTAAAGTAGTGAGTGTACAGCTTGTATAACAGTGTAAATTTGCTGTCCCCTCAAAATAACTCAACACACAGCCATTAATGTCTAAACTACTGGCAACAAAAGTGAGTACACCCCTAAGTGAAAATGTCCAAATTGGGCCCAATTAGCCATTTTCCCTCCCCGGTGTCATGTGACTCGTTAGTGTTACAAGGTCTCAGGTGGGAATGGGGAGCAGGTGTGTTAAATTTGGTGTTATCGCTCTCACTCTCTCATACTGGTCACTGGAGGTTCAACATGGTACCTCATGGCAAAGAACTCTCTGAGGATCTGAAAAAAAAGAATTGTTGCTCTACATAAAGAGGGCCTAGGCTATAAGAAGATTGCCAAGACCCTGAAACTGAGCTGCAGCACGGTGGCCAAGACCATACAGCGGTATAACAGGACAGGTTCCACTCAGAACAGGCCTCGTCATGGTCCACCAAAGAAGTGTGGGTCACGTGATCAGCGTCATATCCAGAGGTTGTCTTTGGGAAATAGACGTATGAGTGCTGCCAGCATTGCTGCAGAGGTTGTAGGGGTGGGGGGTCAGCCTGTCAGTGCTCAGACCATACGCCGCACACTGCATCAAATTGGTCTGCATGGCTGTCGTCCCAGAAGGAAGCCTCTTCTAAAGATGATGCACAAGAAAGTCCGCAAACAGTTTGCTGAAGACAAGCAGACTAAGGACATGGATTACTGGAACCATGTCCTGTGGTCTGATGAGACCAAGATAAACGTATTTGGTGCAGATGGTGACAAGCGTGTGTGGCGGCAACCAGGTGAGGAGGACAAAGACAAGTGTGTCTTGTCTACAGTCAAGCATGGTGGTGGGAGTGTCATGGTCTGGGGCTGCATGAGTGCTGCCGGCACCGGGGAGCTACAGATCATTGAGGGAACCATGAATGCCAACATGTACTGTGACATACTGAAGCAGAGCATGATCCCCTCCCTTCAGAGACTGGACCGCAGGGCAGTATTCCAACATGATAACCACCCCAAACACACCTCCAAGACCACCACTGCCTTGCTAAAGAAGCTGAGGGTAAAGGTGATGGACTGGCCAAGCATGTCTCCAGAGCTAAACCCTATTGATCATCTGTGGGACATCCTCAAACAGAATGTGGAGGAGCGCAAGGTCTCCAACATCCACCAGCTCTGTGATGTCATCATGGGGGAGGGGAAGAGGACTCCAGTGACAACCTGTGAAGCTCTGGTGACCTCCATGCCCAAGAGGGTTAAGGCAGTGCTGGAAAATAATGGTGGCCACACAAAATATTGACACTTTGGGCCCAATTTGGACATTTTTACTTAGGGGTGTACTGACTTTTGTTGCCAGCGGTTTAAACATTAAAGGAGATGTCCAGCCTGAGCATTTTAGGCTGGGCTTCTCCTATGGCTCACAGGAGTGCAATTCTTTTTGCACTCCTGTAACCCATTTTCAGCGGACAACGTCCGCTCTCCGCTGACGTCACTGCAATCAGTTAGGCAGCCCGTCATCTCGACTTCTCAAGTCTGGATCCTTGACCTTCTCATAGTGAAAGTCCTGTATTTTAGTACCAGTGATGTCATCACCGGCTCTCTGAGCTTCTCTATGCAATGCAGGCAGATCATGGCTGGTGGGAGGGGCTGCCAGGGGAGGCTGTACATAACTTCCTGAGAGCACCACAGCACCCCGGCCTCAGTACTCCCGCTGCAAGCAGTGGGCTGGCTCTTGGGAGGAGCTATGCAAATATGTCTTGCTGGGTGGGTGTCAGTCTGGAGGAGTGGGCGTTGCTAGACAGGCTAGGTAACGCCCACGTTTGATCCCGAGCCTCCATGATTGAAAGAGCTTTGATCCAATGAATGAATAGGGGCGGGACCTGGGACATAATGCGCTCTGCGTGACTTTAAGGCGCATTTTTTTTTGCACATTTTTTCAGGACCAAATCTGCGATCTTCGGGACACATTTAGCGTTTTCCAGACAACAAGTAGCAGGCGCAGTCTGGAGTCCCCCCTTACCCCCCCCCCCCCCCCCCCGGGACTGGTCGATCGCGGCTCCCATGGCTCTCCTGGCCCCCGGCCAGTCCTCTTCATGGAACGTTAGTACAGTAAATTCTTTTTTCTCAGTCGGAATGGAAGAATTTCCCCGGCTTTCATGTGGTCGGTTCTGAGCTCATTTCCATGTAGAAGACAAACACGAAAAACAGAGGCGTCCAATGTGGGGGGAGGAGGAGGCGAAACGCATAGGATGTAAATAGGAGCCGCAATTGCGCAACGCGATCAATGCCAACCATTCCCATTTAATTATTTGCTTCTGTTAATAGGAAGGAGAATTCATGGAAACAGAACCGCGGTCATTTATTCCATCGAATGTCACTTCAATTCTGAAATCTTTCCATCTATTGAAATGCCGCACACCAGCTGAAAGTTGTCATTTGGCTTGCAGCGTGAGACTTATCTGTATGGGCCAATACAAAGCCCACTGCAAGATTATATCCAGCCTGCCGCTAGGGTCAGTGGCCTCTCACATAGGTCTACAGGTCAGTCCATGGTCTCCATTTCTCCCCAACACATCCACAATCCCCCCCCTTCAGTGTCTAGAGCAGGTACCCCGGGACTCCCTGTCATTGTGCCATTCTTAGAGGTTAGGACCGCCGGCATCATTACAACCAATCACGTGTTTGCCCAGCATTCATAGGAAGACAGCACCTCCTCCTCCGTCCAGACCTGCTCTGCCTCCGCCTACTGCTACAGCCTCATCCCCGGCCTCTCCAGACCTTGCTGTAAGGGGGGACTCTGATGTGGACCTTGATGTTAGGGTAGAATCTGATGGGGACTCTGATGTAAGGGGGGATGTTGATGGGGACTCTGATGTAAGGGGGGATGTTGATGGGGACTCTGATGTAAGGGGGGATGTTGATGGGGATTCTGATGTAAGGGGGATGTTGATGGGGACTCTGATGTAAGGGGGGATGTTGATGGGGACTCTGATGTATGGGGGGATGTTGATGGGGACTCTGATGTAAGGGGGGATGTTGATGGGAACTCTGATGAAAGAGGGGACCCTGATGTAAAAGTGGACTTTGATGGAAACTCTGATGTGCACCTTGATGTAAGGGAAGAATCTGATGGGGACTCTGATGTAACGGGGATGTTGATGGGGACTCTGATGTAACGGGGATGTTAATGGGGATTGTGATGTAAGGGGGGATGTTGATGGGGACTCTGATGTAAGGGGGATGTTGATGGGGACTCTGATGCAAGGGGGATGTTGATGGGGACTCTGATGTAAGGGGGATGTTGATGGGGACTCTGATGTAAGGGGGATGTTGATGGGGACTCTGATGTAAGGGGGATGTTGATGGGGACTCTGATGTAAGGGGGATGTTGATGGGGACTCTGATGAAAGAGGGGATGTTGATGGGGACTCTGATGTAAGGGGGATGTTGATGGGGACTCTGATGTAAGGGGGGATGTTGATGGGGACTCTGATGAAAGAGGGGATGTTGATGGGGACTCTGATGTAAGGGGGGATGTTGATGGGGACTCTGATGTAAGGGGGATGTTGATGGGGACTCTGATGAAAGAGGGGATGTTGATGGGGACTCTGATGTAAGGGGGGATGTTGATGGGGACTCTGATGTAAGGGGGGATGTTGATGGGGACTCTGATGAAAGAGGGGATGTTGATGGGGACTCTGATGTAAGGGGGGATGTTGATGGGGACTCTGATGTAAGGGGGGATGTTGATGGGGACTCTGATGAAAGAGGGGACCCTGATGTAAAAGTGGACTTTGATGGGAACTCTGATGTGGACCTTGATGTAAGGGTAGAATCTGATGGGGACTCTAACGTAAGGGGGGACTTTGATGGGGACTCTGATGTGGGGCTTTGATGGGAACTCTGATGTAAGGGGGACTTTGATGGGGACTCTGATGTAAGGGTGGAATCTAATGGGGATACTGATGTAAGGAGGGATTCTGAGGTAAATGAGGACTTTGATGGGGACTCTGATGTAAGGGGGACTTTGATGGGGACTCTGATGTAAGGGGGGACCCTTAGGTAAGGGTGGAATCTAATGGGGATACTGATGTAAGGAAGGATTCTGAGGTAAATGAGGACTTTGATGGGGACTCTGATGTAAGGAGGACTTTGATGAGGATTCTGATGTAAGGGGGGACTTTGATGGGGACTCTGATGTAAGGAGGACTCTGATGAGGATTCTGATACATTCAGTTAAATGTTATTCCTTCATTCATTAAACTGATTTTTTTTTCTGCCTGTGGAATTTGGTAAAATCTATCATGTGGCCCTCATACTGAGGTTTGGGGACCCCTGTGTTAGATTAAAGCAGATTGAAATGTCCTTATTCTGACCTCCCTTCTATAGATACAAGCCCCCAAGAAGGCCCAGGAGAAGATGTGATTGGTCCTTCTTCCAGGCTTAGGATCAGATGATTCCACTGCATGCACATGGAAGTTAGAGCTGGTCTCCAGCTATGGCTTTAATTGCACAGTTACATTGAAGCAGCTTTGACTGATGTAGGAATGCATATACCATACCTGGGGGACCAATGTGAAAGCGGGAAATCACTGTAGTAGTTGCCACTACTACACCAATCACCAATGTCTTCCTGGTCCTGTGCTGAGTAGCTGCCCTTCATAGTGAACACAGATTTGGCAATGAACGTGAGGCATCCCCCGATTGGGCAAAGTAGAGAAGCAGGTCAGAATCTCCACCTCGTCCAATCCATGTTGTCTTGGTGTCTGCACAGGTGTTAATTGATTGAGTCACATGGTTCAAGGTGGGAATTGGTAAAACACCAAAGATGGGACAATGTAATTAGAACGGGGGGGGGGGGGGGGGGGGGGGCGCTTGGTGTCCACAACTTTCAAACCTAATGTCCAATTGACATATTGACATATGCCATGATACATAACAGGTTATGTTCCTGACATCCTGTAGAACTCAACAATTGGCTTGGTGAAGTGTTTTTCCCCATTACAGACCAAGTCCAGCAGAATATGACCAACCACTACTAGATACACCATGACCTGGGTCCATGAAGCCAACCACTTCTAGATATACCATGATCTGGATCCATAAGACCAACCACTTCTAGATATACCATGATCTGGATACATGAGACCAACTACTACTAGATATACCATGACCTGGGTCCATGAAGCCAACCACTTCTAGATATACCATGACCTGGATACATGAGACCAACTACTACTAGATATACCATGACCTGGGTCCATGAAGCCAACCACTTCTAGATATACCATGACCTGGATACATGAGACCAACTACTACTAGATATACCATGACCTGGATACATGAGACCGACTACTACTAGATACAGAGGCGGCTCTAGGCTTTGTGAGGCCTTAGGCAAAACTTACACATGAGGCCCCACGGACTGGGACGATCCGTGATGAGGCCGCTATTCCTCAGGCTGCAGGCAGTATCTGATTTGTCCGTCAGCTCCTAAGCCACAGAGTCCCAGTGGGGGTAGGCGGAGCCGCTGGCGTCAACTTCAGTGATTGACAACAGGCAAATTAGGCGGCCGCGAGGCCCCTGTAAGTGCGAGGCCTTAGGCGACCGCCTAATTTGCCTAATTAGAGAGCCGCCTCTGACTAGATATACCATGATCTGGATTCATGAGAACAACTACTACTAGATATACCCTGACCTGGATCCATGAGACCAAATACTACTAGATACAGGATGACCTGCATCCATGAAGCCAACCACTACTAGATATACTAATGACCTGGATACATGAGACCAACTACTACTAGATACACCATGACTGGGATCCATAAGACCAACCACTACTAGATATACCCTGACCTGGATACATGAGTATAAATACTACTAGATACAGCATGGCCTGGATCCATGAAGCCAACCACTACTAGATATACTAATGACCTGGATCCATGAGACTAAATACTACTAGATACAGCATGACCTGTGTCCAATGAACCTAACAACTACTAGATATACCATGACCTGGATACATGAGCACCTTTACAGACATAGTCCTGATCAATGTTTCCCATGGCCAGTTGTGGCAAGACATCCACTTCAGTCTTCGGTAACTGGCCACCTTTGTTTTTCCTCACACCCCACCACCATCCTCTTCATAAGCCCTAAAAGCTCTCTTCTAATTTACACAGTGGAGTTTTGTTTGTAAAGCGATGACAGGAGAAATGAAGCAGACCAGCGACCTCCTAGGAGTTCTCAGAGAAGCTAAACAGATATTTTCTTCTCTCTCCTAATATGTTCCAGCCCACACTTCCCATTTGCCCCCCAATCCAAGGTGGGCTGCCGCCCCGTACTTGTCTAAGAAATAAAATGTGATATAAACAGGTCTGTTTGAGTTCTGCGGAGACCTTGAGGAACCGGAACCGGTGCCAGCAGCCGATGGACGGCAGTCAAGTTCTCCGCCAAGCGATACGGATGTCTGAGTCACAGGCTGAGGCAGTGGGCCTGGAAGGGGGTGGTGGAGAGGTCAAATCTCTTCACCGCACGTAGAGCCACAGTCACCCCCATTATTCCTGAAGGATCTTATGGCCAAGGACTGCCCTCCCACCATTACAAACCAAGAGATATTTATAGACATTGCAGCAGGTGGATCTTCAGACCCAATGAACAGGCTCAGACCTCAGCCTGTGTTGCTGGTCCTTTGCTTTAACCCTTTGCCGTCTCTAATTCTCTCAGACCTGAACATCTCAAATCTGACCTCCTGCCTCCCCTTCAGTCTTGCACAGTTGTACCGGCTCCTCTCATGGACAGAAATGGCTTCCTCTGATTTCATTGCACACTGTGAGCTTCTCACAATGTGCATTTGAAGCTGCAGCCAAGAGCTCTGCAGTCACTTTTGCAATAGTTGTTTTCCTATTCTATGTCCTTTTGTCTCTTTCGGTCAGCTGACCATATCGCTCACATCATCCACATGGCACTGTCCAGCCCATAATTTTCCACATGGCTCATTCGATTTATAAATTGAATTTTGCTGAATGCTTCCCATTCCCATGACCAACCAACCCCAGGCAGACCCCTGCCAGACTATTTATACTGAGCCCTATACACAAGACTACCCACATTGGAAGGGGCAAGGTTGGCACTTCCTTACTATCTATGGCAGGGGTTCTCAACCTTACTGAGACTGGAGCCTGGTAAATTCTTCCAAAACCTTCCATACCCCAACAGTAAAAAAAAAAAAAAGTTTATTCTCACCGATGAAAGTATGGCACTGCAAAATATGTACTGAAATGCATATTTCTGGGGGGGGTTGGCAGCTGTGGGGTAATCAATCTCTGGAGGGGGTTGGGGTCTCTCCAGATGGCTAGCGCACTGCAGGGGCAAGGGAGCACTGTGGGAGGTCGGGAAGTGCTCCAGGGCATCCTGTCGGATTGGTGGCACTCTGGAAGTAGGAAGCTTTGCAAAGGGCTGGTTGGGAGGCTGGCTAGCACAGTGGGATATTGGAGGGGAACTGTGGGGACTGAGGGCTCTCAGGGGGTTTGAAAAGAACATTGGACAATTATGGGAGTTTGGAGACACAGTGGTAGGTTAGGAGATCTGCAGCTGGCTGAGGACCTGGAAGAAGGGGAAAATTGCAGGCCAGCAGCAGACCATGGCCAATGAACCAATCAATGATCTATTCTATGGTATATCCCACTTACTACTTTGGGGACCTCTAGTGGCTACCTAAGCACACTGCCTGCTCTTTGCTACAGTGTTCCCAACCCTAACTATGGTGACACCTAGTGAGCAATTTGGGGAACTACATCTCTGTGTGCCTGTTGTGGAATTTTGTCAGGTCACACATGCTCACGGTGAACAAAAAAAGACGTTTATTCAACTACAGGTATAGGGAGCCTCTCTCTAGGGGGAGGCCCTCACCTGGAGGATGAGTGGTCTGCAGGGGTGGCCCGTCCTTTAAGGGCACACGGGCTTGCCCCCCCAATCCATGCGTCCGTCCACTTTCAGGACACCGACGCATGGATTCCAATGTGGGGGGGCTGCTTTTTTGAAGCACCAACAAGAGCCAAAGGCTCTAATAGGCTTCAATATAGGGTGGGCTTGGGTCGCAGGGAGTGCGCTTTGATCCCACCCAGGTGTGGCCAATCAGGAAGTGGGTTTTTACACCGGTCACCCGATTGGCTGAAAGGACAGGCGATCCTATTGGACACCTAGGAGAAGGAGGGGAGGAGCTGGAAGCCAACATGGAGGAGGGGCCACTGCACCATGCAGCCTGCCACCTGTCACCCACCGCCGCCGATGGGGTAAGTGCTGGACTGACCGGCAAACAGCGTGTGGGGGGTTCCACTCGGGGGGGATGGGTGGTTGTGTGCTGCTCCCCCCCCCCCCAAAAAAAAAAAACACCAGTCAGCACTGGTGGTCTGGCAAAATACAACACCCCTAACAGATTGGTTTACCTGAAATTCCATTTTAGGGTAAGCAAAGACCAGGGCCGGGACAAGGGGTGGGCAGGAGTAACAGCTGCCCTGGGCACAGTGAAGCAAAGGGGCAAAAATGGACGCAGGGTGGTACACCTATTCTACGGCATGTATTAATAATGAAGGAGGGAGGGAGGTGCAGTTCTGGTTCCGTGCCCTGGGTCGCTGGACAAACCTGTCCCGCTACCGGCAAAGACATAAGATTGCAGTAAGATTGGGTGACAATCGAATGTTTATGTAGCAGCACTCAACAGCCCCAAGCGCCCA
Source organism: Lithobates septentrionalis (assembly GCA_037952835.1). Classification (NCBI taxonomy): domain Eukaryota; kingdom Metazoa; phylum Chordata; class Amphibia; order Anura; family Ranidae; genus Lithobates; species Lithobates septentrionalis. The sequence continues at coordinate 387,545 of JBBDGP010003344.1, read as the reverse complement.
TCCGTGGGGCACAACGCAATAAATGACAAAACAAATATAAAGTGACTAAGGAGTATAAATTTGAATTTTTCCTCTCGGGTATCTGGGCAGAAATTCACACAGACATCTTTATTTTCCGATGACACATCCGTGCCGGCTGTAGAACAATTCTCCTAGCAGATAACGGTATAAATACCACATAATAAAGATTATCTAGGAGCCGCCGATGAATATCAGATGTCCTGCTGGACAGACTTGAGTCCTCTGAGGACTTCGAATTACTGGAGCCATTGGCACCCAATAACATCCAGCCATGGGGGTGGGCACTCTGCCAGGCTTTCAGAGGTTGATGTAAAGATCTTTATCCTGCATTTGGGATAAACATAAGTCGTTGGGCAATGCTTTGCTGGAGAACTTTCCATAAGTTGCCATGTTGTGCAATCCATTACCTAAAACGGCCAGCAACGGCCGCCTTCCAGACACGCTATATTGTAATTACAGTCGTTACATAATGTTTATTTAGGTTCCCATACATTGTGCTGACTCATTCCTCCATAAACACAGCGAGGGGGGGGGGGGGGGGGGGGCAGGACATGAAATCCGCAGAGAGCCTTTCACTGTCCAAGGATTAGCTGTTGTGTAACCTGATTGGTAAAGAGGACCTGTGCTGCTTTTTCATGAAGGATATTCTAGACATGTGCGGTTCGTTTCGTTCCGAAATAAAATTCGGACAAATTTTCATTTTTCAAATTTTTAGAATTACACTCCAAAACACAAACTGCTACTCCTCTCGAGCAGTGGCAGCCCGTCCATTAGGGGCGCACAGGCACCGCCCCCCCCCCCCTATCTAAGCGTCCGGGTGGATTGTTTGCTGCCACCCCCCAAAAAAAAAAAACCCCACCAGCCACCACTGCTCCCGAGTATGGTGACACCACATGTGTGAGACTTTTTTGCAGCCTAGTCACAGAGAGGGGCCCAAAATCCAAAGAGCACCTTCACTCTTTCTCAGGCCTTTAGTCAATGATATGGCATAGGGAGTATTTTGAAGACTTCCATTTTTTGCCACAAGTTTTTGTAAAATGTCGAATGAAAATTGAATAAAAATGTAATTGCTTTACACAAAGTTGCCACTTTAACCACTTGACCTCCGGAAGATTTACTCCCTTTCACAACCAGGCCATTTTTTGCAATACGGCACTGCGTTACTGACAATTGTACGGTCATGCGACACTGTACCCCAAATAAAATGTATGTAATTTTTTCCCACAAATAGAGCTATCTTTTAGTGGTATTTGATCACCTCTGCATTTTTTATTTTTTGCGCAGTAAAAAAATAAAGGCCAACAATTTAGAAAAAAAAAAAAAACAATATTTTTTACTTTCTGCTATACAACATATACAATAAAAAATGTAAAAAAATCGAATTTCTTCATAAATTTAGGCCAATATGTATTCTGCTACATGTTTTTGGTAAAAAAAAAAAAAAATACCAATAAGCAAATATTTATTGGTTTGTGCAAAAATGATAGCGTCTACAAACTATGAGATATATACTGGAATTTTTTTTAGTATACTAGTAATGGCAGTGATCAGCGACTTACTGCGATATTGCAGCAGACAATCGGACACTAAGTGACACTTTTGACACTTCGTGGGAACCAGTGACACTAATACAGTGATCAGTGCTGAAAATATGCACTGTCACTGTACTAATGACACTGGCTGGGAAGGGGTTAAACATCTAAGGCGATCAAAGGGTTAACTGTGTGCCAAGCCAGTGTTTATGTGTGCTGTGTAGTGCTTCCACTAAGGGATGTGATGGATTTTAATCGGGGAACAAAATTCCTCATTTCCTCCCATCAGAACAAAGCTCTGCCTTGTGAACATAGGCAGAGCTCCGTTCTGTGTCTCTGTCCAATGATCCAGTGCCCGGGACCCGCAGATCAGCTTCTGCTATAATAAATCACATCAGAAGCCGCCCGCTGGCAGCACGCACTCATGCCCCCTGCTGGCGAAAGTGCAGAATCACGTGGGATACACCTGATTCGGCACATGGGGGCCACCCTGTAGCAGTATAGTTGCTATGGGGTGGTGCTTAAGTGGTTAATAAGATATTTCCCACACGCAGCACAGGCATACTTAAAATTACACCCCAAAACACATTCTGCTCCTCCTGAGTATGGAGATGCCACATGTGTGAGACTTTTTCACTGTCTGGACTAATTATGTACTGAACATTGTATCTTGTTTATCACATAAATCAACCAATTGCATCAAAACCTATGAGTGATCAGGGAATAGCTTAGTGTAGCATCACCTATAGCATTCCCAGTACCTATATGCCAGGTAAGCCTGACCTTGCTGGTATTTGGCTGCCTGGACAGGAAGTACAGGAGGCTAAAGAAGGAAGAAGAATAGAGCTCATGTGGCTCCAGGAGTGCAGTTTCCACAGAGGATGGCTGGGACTGGTGTCTGGCATAGTCAATTCGGACATGTAGATGGGTCAGTTCAGGCTAGGCCCGGACTGGGACAAAAAATTGGCCCAGGCATTTTAGATTGGGCAGCCCAGTCCCTGGGGAGGAGGGGGTGGGGGACATTGTTCACGGGGGTGGCTGGTGATGGGATATTCATGACCCGAGAGACATCCACATCCAGCAAAAATACATACTCATATAGCAAAAAAAATCACCATGCAGCAAAGAGACGTCCCAATCCAGCAAAGAGTCATCCCCATACAGCAAAGAGAAATCCCTATCCAGCAAAGAGAAACCCCAATCCAGCAAAGAGACAGCCCCATATAGGAAAGGGACATCCCAAGCCAGCAAAGAGACATCCCCATATAGCAAGAAGACAGTCCAATCCAGCAAAGAGAAATCCCCAATCCAGTAAAGAGACATCCCCAATCCAGCAAAGAGACATCCCAAATCCAGCAAAGAGATATCCCCAATCCAGCAAAGAGACATCTCCAATCCAACAAAGAGACAGCCCAGTCCAGCAAAAAGACATTCCCATCCAGCAAACCAACATCCCCAGTCCAGCAAAGAGAAATCCCGGTCCAGCAAAGAGACAGCCCAGTCCAGCAAAGAGAAATCCTAGTCCAGCAAAGAGACAGCCCAGTCCAGCAAATAGATTACCAATCCAGCAAAGAGACAACCCCATATAGCAATGAGACAGCCCAATCCAACAAAGAGACATCCTTACATAGCAAACAGACATCCCCAGTCCAGCAAAGAGACAGCCCAGTCCAGCAAATAGAAATCCCAGTCCAGCAAAGAGACAGCCCAGTCCAGCAAATAGATGACCAATCCAGCAAAGAGACAACCCCATATAGCAATGAGACAGCCGAATCCAACAAAGAGACATCCCCACATAGCAAATAGACAACCCCAGACCAGCAAAGAGACATCCCTATATAGCAAAGAGACATCCAGCAGAGAGGCTTGTCTCTATGTGTGTGACTGGTGTGGCAGTGATCAGGGACACTATGACTGGTGTGATGGTGATCGGGGACACTATGACTGGTGTGGTGGTGATCAGGGACACTGTGACTGGTGTGGTGGTGATCGGGGACACTATGACTGGTATGGTGGTGATCAGGGACACTATGAATGATGTGGTGGTGATCGGGGACACTATGACTGGTGTGATGGTGATCGGGGACACTATGACTGGTATGGTGGTGATCAGGGACACTATGAATGATGTGGTGGTGATCGGGGACACTATGACTGTTGTGATGGTGATCTGGGACACTGTGACTGGTGTGGTGGTGATCGGGGACACTATGACTGGTGTGGTGGTGATCAGGGACACTGTGACTGGTGTGGTGGTGATCAGGGACACTGTGACTGTTGTGATGGTGATCAGGGACACTGTGACTGGTGTGGTGGTGATCGGGGACACTATGACTGGTGTGGTGGTGATGAGGGACCCTCACATTTCTGTAAATCTTTTCTTCTATCTTTTCATGTGACAACACTGAAGAAATGACACTTTGCTACAATGTAAAGTAGTGAGTGTACAGCTTGTATAACAGTGTAAATTTGCTGTCCCCTCAAAATAACTCAACACACAGCCATTAATGTCTAATGTTCTCTTTTATGAGATGTACATTATATATGTTTGTAAATATTTATTATATACATTTGTATTACATTTTAGATACATTTATACAGGATATTCTTCTACCCTGAGAGGTTTTTTTTTATTTTTGGAACAATGATGGAGTTGAGTTTTGAATAAACATTGTCGCACTCGGCGTGGAAGTTTTTCGGAGATTTTAGTGTTTTCGTTGCACTTTAGACGTCTCTCTGTAGCCGGAGATGAAAACGATGACGCAGGTCCGGCCGGACAGGTGCACTTTACCTTCCTCCGCCGCGAGGCGTCTGGAAATGAGGTTTTATTGGCAGTCGCCCTCTTAGCGGTCGCTGACTTCTTTAGAGACTCTTTATGTTCCGTGCGGAGGAGGGGAATTGGCCTCGATTTTCCCCTCACTTCACCCGTGAACGCTCGGCGCGGTCTGCAGCCAATTAGGGTCCCATGTGCCTGCGGTTTGTAAGGGGGGGTGTTTGGATGAGGGGGGGGGGACGGTAACACGGGGAGTGGGGGAGGGACCGTCCCAATAAATATTCTCCTGGACCCGAAAATCTTCACAACTCCTCACCAGAGCCGCAGAGCAGAACCACCTCGGTGAGTATACTGGAGGCACGCCGGATCACCGATCCCTACTGACAAGATTTATTCTTTATTATTAGATATCAGATCCAAATATATTCCTATTTATTATATATCCTCATCATAACATGAACAGGCTCTGCTGTCTTCTTAGTAGTGCTGCACAGTGACTGTGCTTTACTCTTCCACTTCTCCCATTACCAGCCCAGACCGCCTGCTTATATCCCAGTGCTTGTTCAGTGCAGATGCTGATTGCAATGTCTGACACTGAAGATAGCCAGTGGAGGGAGAAAGTGGAAGCTGTATGTGGAGTAGAGCAATGGAAATATGGGACAGCAACTACTGGGAGTAAATGAATTATTTGTAAGAAATATTATTACATTTATATACTAGTATATTACATACACTGCAAATATATTTATGGTAAAATTATATTACATTTATATATTTTTATATACATTTATGTTACGTTTGTTTACATTTTTTATATATATAGATATATATATATTATTATTATTACTATTGTACACGATTTGTATAGCGCCAACAGTTTACGCATAGCTTTACAATGTAGAGGGGGGACAACATAATGACAGTTCAATACAGAAGGTACAGGAGGGCCCGGCTCATAGAGCTTACATTGAGGGTGGTGGTACAAAAGGTAATAGTATATATATATATAATCACAGTGACTGTGCTTTACTGTTCCGTTTCTCCCATTATTAGTCTATACTCTGATAAGCTGATGGCTCATACTGCCTGCTTTATAGCCCAGTGATAGTTCAGCACAGACGCTGATTGCAATGTCTGCCATGAAGATAGCCAGCAGAGGGAGAAAGTGCAAGCTGTACATGGAATAGAGTAATAGAAATATGGGACAGCAGTTACTTAGAGTAAAATCTGAGGATTAGATAAAAAATGTGCATTTTGATCAGCTTTATTATAATATATATATATATACATTTATATTTATAATAAATTTGTATTATATTGAAATACATTTAGATTACATTGTATATATCACAGCTGACTGTGCTTTACTGTTCCACTTCTCCCATTACTAGCCTACAGTATACTCTGATAAGCTGATGGCTCATACAGCCTGCTTCTAATAGCCGAGTGCTTGTTCAGCACAGATGCTGATTGCAATGCCTGACATGAAGATAGCCAGTAGAGGGAGAAAATACATGCTGTACATGGAACAGAGTAATAGAAAGAAATATGGGACAGCAACTACTGAGAGTAAAATGTGAAGATTGGATCCAAGCTTTATTATTTATAAATATATATATATATATATATATATATATATATATATATATATATATATATATATATATATATATTGTTACATTTGTATTTATTTTATAATTTATATACATCTGTGTTACATTTGTATACATTTATATTACATTTACCGTATATACATGTATTTATATATATATGTATAGTAAATTTATATTTCATTTAAATACATTTGTGTGTGTGTGTGTGTATATATATGTTATATTTGTATACATTTTATCATTTATATTACATTAAATAATAAACATTTATGTATATACACATACAATTATAGAAATGCATTTAATGGATGTATATATACACATTTATATAATAATTTATATTACATTTCTATACATTTCATATACATTTATGTTACATTTATATATATGACAGTGACTGTGTTTTACTGTTCCATTTCTCCCATTATTAGTCTATACTCTGATAAGCTGATGGCTCATACTGTCTGCTTTATAGCCCAGTGCTTGTTCAGCACAGACGCTGATTGCAATGTCTGCCATGAAGATAGCCAGCAGAGGAAGAAAGTACAAGCTGTACATGGAATAGAGTAATAGAAATATGGGACAGCAACTACTGGGAGTAATATGTAGGATTAGATCCAAAATTGCATTTTGATAAGCTTTATTATAATTTATATCTGTGTTACATTTGTATACATTTATATCAATTTATATTACATTTATATACATGTATGTGTGTATATATATTTATGTTACATTTGTATACATTTTATAATTTATATTACATTAAATAATATACATTTATGTATATACACATACTTTATAGAAATACATTTAATGGATATCTATATATACACATTTATATAACAATTATATTACATTTCTATACATTCCTATACATTTATGCCACATTTCTATACATTTACATATATGACAGGTGACTGTGCTTTAATGTTCCACCTCCCCTATTATTAATTTATACTCTGATAAGCTGATGGCTCATACTGCCTGCTTATAGCCCAGTGCTTGTTCAGCACAGACGCTGATTGCAATGTCTGACATAAAGATAACTAGTAGAGGGAGAAAGTACAAGCTGTACATGGAAGAGAGTAATAGAAATATGGGACAGCAACTACTGGGAATAATATGTAGGATTAGATCTAAAACTGCATTCTGATAATCTTTCCTATAAAGATAAGGATGTAATATACAGTAGATGTGACCGAGTCGTCTTGTAGGATGTATTGGTAATAAGCAATGTGTCATCGTTTGTGTTACCTGTGCAGCGCCCCCCGAGCCCCCCTTTATACTTACCTGAGCCCCGAAATTTGCACAACGGGAACGAGCACACCAACTCCGGCCGCTGTCTCGTGTCCTGATTGGATAGATTGATAGCATTGCAGCCATTGGCTCCCACTGCTGTCAATCAAATCCAATGACGCGAGCACCGGGGGGTGGGGCCAAGTCATACATTCGGCCTCTATGGACGCCGAATGCTGGACTCGGGAGCACGCTTCTCCTAGGGGGTTATCTGATGGGTAGAGGAGCCACGAGAGCCACCAAGGGACCCCAGAAGAGGAGGTTCAGGGCCACTCTGTGCAAAACGAGCTGCACAGTGAAGGTGAGTATGATATGTTTATTATTTAAAAAAAAAAAAAAGTGATTGTAAAGTCAAATTTTTTATTTATTTTTTTCTTTAAGAATAACAAACATGTTATACTTACCTCCTCTGTTGCAGTGGATTTTCACAGAGCGGCCCCCGATCCTCCTCTTCTCGGGTCCCTCTTTGGCACTCTTGGCCCCTCCCTCCTGCCAAATGCCCCCACAGGAAGCAGCTTGCTATGGGGGCACCCGAGCCAAGCTGCGGCTCCGTGTGTCTATTTAGACATGGAGCCACAGCTTGGCCCCTCCCCCCACCTCATTGGCTCACTGACTTTGACAGCTAATGGCGCTCCCACTGCTGTGTCTCAGCCAATCAGGAGGCTGAGGCTCAGGTTAGTGTGAGGGGGGCTGCTGCACACAGAAGATTTTTCATTTTAATGCAGAGAATGCACCTTCTGCCTCTACAACCACTTTACCAATATCACAGGAGTGTGCACAGGGTGTGCCAGGTGTGCCTGGGCACACCCTAATCATGCTGTGCTGCACAGATTCCCCCTGCTGGGGAATCTCTGTATTAAAAGTGAGCTATCAGGGGTCTGTTTAGACCTCTGATATCAAACCAAAGCCCCCCCAATGGAGCTCCTAAAAATTGTATAATAATAATAATAATATATTATTAAATAAAATTGTAAAAAATAGCAAAATTAAAAAAAAGTTATGATAAAAAAAGAAATAAAAAAATAATATAAATAAAAAATAAAAAATATAAATAATAAAAAAAATAATAAAATATTTTTTTATAAAAATAATAACAAAAATATATTTAGATATCACCAAAGCCCCCCAATGGAGCTTCTAAAAAATTGTATAATAATAATAATAATAATAATAATAATAATAATAATAATAATATATTATTATTAAATAAAATTTAAAAAAATAGAACAATTAAAAAAAAGTTATGATAAAAAAAGAAATAAAAAAATATAAATAAAAAAACATTAAAAAAATTAATAAAATATTTTTTTATAACAATAATAAAAGAAATATATTTAGACCTCTGATATCTCACCAAAGCTCCCCAATGGAGCTCCTAAAAAATTGTATAATAATAATATATTATTAAATAAAATTGTAAAAAATAGAAAAATTAAAAAAAAAGTTATGATAAAAAAGAAATTAAAAATAATATAAATAATAAAAAATAATTAACAAAATATTTTTTTATAAACATAATTTTAAAATCTATTTATATATCTATATATATCTATATATATCTATATATATATATATATATATATATATATATATATATATATATATACGTACATACACACACATACACACACAGGTGTGTTTGAGCTTTGGGTGCACACCCTAATGCCATGGTCTGCACACGCCTATGACCGATATAATGCGCCTTAACCTGCGTGCATCACTGATCTAGGTAAATCCAGCGATGAGTAACGCTGCTCCAGGTGATAACAATCCGATAGATCGGGATGGGCCACGGCTCGCCACCAAAGTGACAGAAAAAAAAGATACGGCTGCCCACCACCAAAACGATCCAACCTAGATTTATTTGGTACATGAAAGTCCTAATGACTCCCACCAAGACAAGAACACAGGAGAGGCGACGCGTTTCACATGTGAAGAAGCACTAGTCAAGTGTAAAACGCGTCGCCTCTCCTGTGTCCTTGTCTTGGTGGCAGTCATTATGACTTTCATGTACCAAATAAATCTAGGTTGGATCGTTCTGGTGATGGGCAGCCGTATCTTTTTTTTTCTATCACTCATCTAAATAGATCTGAAATAGAAGAAGCAGATGTCTTTGATAAAACGTAGATATTCTGACCCATTCCTAAACGCAGACCTTTCCCCTTTTGTCCACCCACCCACCTTCCCCCCTCCCCCCACCTCTATTGTCCCCCTTTTCTGGACAGAGTCCGTAGAAACCTTCCATCAGAACCGCCCAGCCCAGATGTCAGGTCTAACAGAGAACTCGCTGTGTTTGTTTCTAGACGTGTTCAGCACTTCCTCGAGTGAAGTCTCCTTTCCTGTGGGAACTGGGCAGAGATCGGCATGAAGACCTTGGGCGTCCTCCTGGTCCTGGCGCTGGCCGCTGTGGTCACCCTCGCTTACGGTACGCAAAATTGATGGTAATGTTGTGTAATGACAGAGTACAAGGTGGTTGGGATGGTGATCCTCCAAATGATAGGCTGTGCGTGGGAAAGGAACAATGTTACAATATAGTCAATGATAATGTGGGGGGGGGGGTTAACATTGTTATTGAAAAATCCTAAAAACTTTAAACACACTTTATTTCATGATCATAAATAGTTTTTGTTTTTATTTGTCCTAAAGGAGCTAGGATCCATCAAACCTCCAAACCTGATGATCACAAACAACGCCAACGTATTTAAAAGCAAATGCAACAAAATATATATAATAAAAGAATAATAGATAATAATAATTTTATGGTTGAACTAGATGGACTTGTGTCTTTTTTCAACCTGATTAACTATGTAACTATATGTAAAAAGAATGAGTGAAGAAAAAATCAATTAAAAATTCATTAATTTGAACCGCGCTCTCTCAAGAGAAACCTTTAAAGTGCAAATGCTAAAAGCGCATCAAACAGTGTCAGCAAACACAATCATATGCATATCGTGTAAAATACATATATAAAGTCCAAAGAATAACTATTCAGTGTCCAATATAAGTGAATAATCAATAAATTGCAAGCGAATCTTCCTGTTCTTGATGACCCCTGATGACGCCAGAGCGTGCTGACGAAACGCGTAGGGTGGCTTGAGCGTGATATGTCACTTCCGCAGTTTGCATGTGGGGCCCATGATAATCTTGAATTACATCATACGTGCCAACTGTCCCAGATTACCTGGGATAGTCACAATTTTTGCTAAGCTGTACCAAGATGCCCATGTTCCAGGAAGTGTCCCAGAATCTGGGTTGTGGGGGCAGCAGTAACCAGTCACAGGGACTCCCCCCCCCCCCCCCTCACTGTTTCCAGTGTTCTTCCAGCTCTTTGCAAAAACAAGGAAGAATCCTCGAGACAGAGCATCTTACTACCGCTGCGGCCTTTTATTCTTGAGAGTAGATGCATAAATTGGGGTGTGCTGGTAGGGGCCGACACCTTTATCTAAAAAGCGGACCGCCCGCTGAAGAAGAGGGTGTCGGGGTCAGGGTAGCTAGCTGCTGCCCTAAGAACGATCTTCCTCTTCAAAGTAGCGACAGGGCATTTTCACCCCCTTCCAGCCCAGGCCAATTTTAAACTTTCGTGGCTGTAACATTTTGAATGACAATTGCACAGTCATAGAACACTGTACACATATGACATTTCGCTCATTTTCCCCCCACAAATAGAGCTTTCTTTTGGTGGTATTTGATCGCCTCTGCGGTTTTTATTTTTTGCGCTATAAACAAAAAAAGAGCGACACTTTTGAAAAAAAAAACACAATATTTTTTACTTTTGCTACAATAAATATCCCAATTAAAAAAAAAAAACAAAAAAAAAACATTTCTTCCTCAGTTTAGGCCGATATATATTCTTCTACATATTTTTGGTAAAAAAAAATCGCAATAAGTGTATAGTGATTGGTTTGCGCAAAAGTTATAGCGTCTACAAAATTCGATTTATGGCATTTTTAATATTTTTTTTTTTTACTAGTAATGGCGGCGATCAGCGATTTATTTTTTTTTTTTTTGAGCACTGCGATATTGCGGTGGACACATCGGACACTTTTGACACTGGTGAAAATTCTACAGCGATCAGTGCTAAAAAAAAAAATGCACTGATTACTGTGTAAATGTCACTAGTAGGGAAGGAGTTAACACTAGGGGGCGATCAAGGGGTTAAATGTGTTACCTAGGGAGTGATTCTAACTGTGGGGGGAGGGGACTGACTGGGGGGAGGTGACAGATCGGTGTTCCTCTGTACTGTGAACACACGATCAGTCTCCTCTCCCCTGACAGGAACGTGGATCTGTGAGTTTCCTGTTGACCGGCATTCGCGGGTGACCGGCGGCCATCACGGCCGCCAGGCACGCGCATCGGCTCCCGAGTGATGGGGTGGGAGCGTGCGCCCCCTAGACCGCCAGGAAGCCGAGGGCGTCATATGACGGCCGTCCAGGATAGCAGAGCCACCATGCGGCGGTCATATGTCTATACACAGGATGTGAGGTGGTTAAAGATGGCCCTGATGGGAAGTGATGATGGGTAGAATTGGGGGGGGGAGGGGGACCACATCGGGGTCCCCCGGGTACTTCTCTCATAATTACGATAAATAGCTTACACCTCTACACCTCTTCTTCTTGGTTTATGTTTTGCTATCGTGTTTCTTTCCCCCTCAGGTTTTTGTTTTTTTTTTCTTTTTTTTTCTCTCTCTCTCTTTATTACTTGAGGGGGGGAGGGGGGATTAGATGGAGAGGTTGGGTGGACTTTAGACCACAGTTAGGAGGAAGACCGGAAAAGGTATCTATGAGGTTTTTCTTAAACCTCTTTCTTCTTTCTATGTATAGTAATCTGGTTATTATATGTATATTGTGAAGTACAGTATATGGAATCCTTGGTTTTTTTTATGTTTTTTTTTTTTTTTTTTTCTTGTACCTATTTTAGGAATACTACCTTTTTACCTTTTTTGTTTTGACTGTTTTTTGTATTGTTATGTCTTTTTCTAAATGTATTAAAAAGAATTTCAACACAACCTAGTTAGTCAAGTTGAAGAAAAAAGGACACAAAGTACATCAATTTCAACTAATAATGTTTATTGTTTCAATATTTTTTTTTATAGTTTTTATTTGATGTAATTGTAATTATGTTGGGTAATACATAAACCTCACTTAGACCAATCACTACCTCCATCACAAGTCATTATATAAAAATACCTCAAAGTCCAGAATGTTTGTAATAATAATAAACAATCAGCCAAATCAAATCTCACAGAACGAGGCTGCTGATGACTTTTCCAGGGAAAAATGTTCTGTATTTCCTCTGCTGGAGAACACACAACCCCCTCCCCCATGATATATTCCTCAAAATGAAGGGGGGGGGGAGAAAAAAAAACACTGTATATTTTTATGTGAAACATTGTCAGAATAAATAAAACGAGAGCGCGTTGTCTCTCAACATGTTCGAGTTTTCAATTTGTAGATTTTTAGATGGATATTTGTTAAACTGTTTTAAAAAGGAAAATGTAAGTGAAGGAACATTTGCAAAAATGCAAAAAATTGAAATCAGTGAATTAATTAATTATCGAAAAAAAAATTGAATTTTCATTTTTTTTGGTAAAATTGTAGAACCTATAGCCATATGCTTCTTGCTATGCAGCATATATATTGTATATAATACACCTATTTGCTTTCAGTCCTATTATTATATACAGAATACGTTGACATAGATATAGACTGGCCTAGAAGATAACTCCCATCGCTAAGTACAAATATTATATATAGATATAGATAAAGTGAGCGAAATATAGAATTATTTTGTTGCTTTAACTACAAGTCATGTCAACAATACTGATCAACTTATTTTGATCTCTTTGAATTCAGATTCCCATGAAAGTCACGAGTCTTATGAACATTATGGTAAGAGGATTGTTTCTTTCTTTAAATCTTACGTAACCCAATGAAGCCGGTGAGATGACGGAGCCGAGACTTTGAATTGCTCTCTGCTGTCCCGATGTGAGATTTTGGATGGAACTGTTGCTTGGAGGGAAGTACATATCTGATCAGATAGATACAAGGGAATTAAAAGCATGACTTTCCCAAGGTGTCCGTCCAATCAAAACAGTTTTTTTTGTGAATGTTAGAAAAAATAAATGTTGGTTAGTTTAAATTGTCTAATTCTGGGACACTGTTGGTGAGATCTCTATGCTCAGTTCCCGGGTCGTCTGGACCTTCTCTGTCATAACTGCCAGATGGACCGAAACAGACCCGGGAATTATGGGGAGAGGTCACCACAAAAGCCACGCCATAAATATATTGAACAATCTTGTCTCAAAATATCACCCAAACCTTCCTCCCCACACCTCCTGCTCGCTAGTTCCCTCGTCCCCCTCCTCCAGGACTTCTCCAGAGCCTCTCCCGTCCTCTGGAACCCTTTACCTCAATCTATCCGGCTATCTCCTACTTTGGCCACCTTTTTAGGTGATCCCTGAAAACTCATCTCTTTAGGGAAGCCTATCACTCCTCCACCTAGCACCCAGACTTTTAATTCTTCTATCAGTTTATCCCCCGCAGTTCTTACCTTTTTTGTACCACTTGCTCCTCACTATTAGATTGTAAGCTCTCAGGGGCAGGGCCCCCCTAACCATCTTGTAGTGAATTGCATTGTAACAGTACCGACTCCTGTTTATATTGTAATGTGATGTGCAAATTGTTGGCGCTATATAAATCCTGTATAAATTTCCAACAAGCCCATTCATGAGAAGTTGATCATTAGATTGACTTCTCAGGAATAAAAATAGCCATAGACAGTGGTGTCGCTAGGGGGTGGCTTTTGGGGCTATAACCCTGAATTTGGGGCACATAGCCCCGAGTCTCTGCAGGGGTCCCCAAAGGGGAGGGGAGGATCTCTGGGGACCCTGATGCAAGGGGGAGGCTCTCTGGGCACCTTAATGTAAGGGGGGGGCTCTCTGGGGACCCTGATGCAAGGGGGAGGCTCTCTGGGCACCTTAATGTAAGGGGGGGGGCTCTCTGGGGACCCTGATGTAAGGGGGAGGCTCTCTAGGGACCCTTATGTAAGGGGGGCTCTCCGGGGACCCTGATGGAAGGGGGAGCTCTCTAGGGACCCTGATGTAAGTGGGGGCACTCTGGGGGATATACACATACACGTATATTACAGTATATACATGTGTATTCCCGCCCAAGCGTATGACTATCTTTACTACGCTACTATGGGCTTTAGCCCCAGATCTTTTGTAGACCTAGCAACGCCCCTGGCCATTGATGGTTTGAAATTTGGCCAGCGCCTACTGAACCAGCTGAATTTCGATCCATCTATGGCCAGCTTAAAAAAAAAAAAAGAGAAAGGAGGGAGGTAGCAACCGACCTCTGCCTGTGGTCAACATTGGGATTGTACACAAATTGGGCTTCTGTCAGGGGAGGAGCTGACAGGCAACAATGAGGGAAGGAAAGACGAGATTCAGCATTTATTTGGATAAGCATTCCTACATGATCTATAGACCAGCAATTCATGGTTCAGTGCTCATGAGGCATCTTCTTCAGGAGCTCAGCATGCCGTTGGGTTTTTCGTGCACATCTCACCTTGATTTTAATCGATAGATTGGACAATCTTGTACCTCTGATGCTGGTTTTTCTACAAACTATTATTTTTTTTTTACTGTCCACAGACCCCTTTGTGAACTCCAGAACTGCCAACACCTTTATGAGCACCCAGCAAAGGCCCTCAAGGATGCACGAAAGGTAATAACGAATTCTTATAGAAATAAAATATCAGTTGGAGTTCTGCGAATTTCAGCCGTTAGCATTGCACACAGAAAACCATCAGTTCCACGCAGGGAGAAGATTCCATGCATATGATTGGAGGACCGGCATACTAACTGCAGAGGTGCCTAATGGGGCTACAATGTGATTACAAGAATTCCATGGTGGCTCCACCAAGAGCTCACACTTTCCTTTCCTTCTCTCTACTCCGTTCACCTGTCTGGAGTGATAGAAATATACTCCCTCCTATGTATTTTTTTGTGACAGCGCTGGGACTTTGTGATTGGCTGCTAAGCACCCTGCACTGTCACATAGGAGCAGAGAAAGAGTCCTTAGTCCTAAATAACCTCCAAGTCATGCCCTGGACCTCCTACGAGGTTTCTTCTCTTAGTTCCCATAGGTGGGAATGGCAGGGAAGCAGAAGAAAGTTAAAGACTATATATGATTTTTTCCCTGCGGTCTTCAGACTGGTCTGGTGACATCACTGGTCCTTCCTTGGTGGTGGGACTGGGTGGTCCTTCTTTTTGGACTAAACGGCCATCAGAGGTAATGATGTGAGAATGCAGGTCAGTTTAGGAAGAGCGGGATCTCAGGTTGTACAATAATGCTCCTCTGGGGGTGGGGGGTCCATGACAGCCTTGGGTCCACCACGTATGAGGTGGGTGATGTTGGCCATCAAAGAACCCAGAAGATGAGCAGCACTGGATGTCAGGCCAGGGGAACGCAGCAAGTATTTTATAAAGGGCAAGACAAAAAAAATATTTATATCTAGAAAAATGGCCATCTAGCGCCCAAGGCGAAGATGCCAAATGGTGCCCCCCCCCCCCAAACAAAATGTACGAGCATTATGCTCCCCCCTAACCCCGCCCCACTGAAATCTCCAACCCAGCACAAATCTTTGCCCCCACCATCCCCTCTCCTAGCACATATCCTCTACCCATCAAATTTCTCATGTGAGCATAAATCCTCTCCCACCTCTAAATTACCCCTCCTAGCACAAATCCCCCCCACCAGCACAAATCCTCCCTCCCAGATTTCCCCCCCTAGCACAAATCCCCCCTAATAATCCCTATTAGCACAAATCCCCCTCATAGTACAAATCCCCCCAGCACAAATCCTCCCTCCCAGTTTTCTCCTCCTAGCCCAAATCCCCCCTAATAATCCCTATTAGTACAAATCCACCCTCCCAATACAAATCCCCCTCATAGTACAAATCCCCCCCCCAGCACAAATCCTCCCTCCCAGATTTCTCCTCCTAGCCCAAATCCCCCCTAATAATCCCTATTAGTACAAATCCACCCTCCCAATACAAATCCCCCTCATAGTACAAATCCCCCCCCCCAGCACAAATCCTCCCTCCCAGATTTCTCCTCCTAGCCCAAATCCCCACTAATAATCCCTATTAGCTCAAATCCTCCATCCTCCCCCCATCCTGTCTCCTAGCACATATCCTCTACCCATCAAATTTCCCATGTGAGCATAAATCCTCTCCCACCTCTAAATTCCCCCTCCTAGCACAAATCCCCCCCCCCAACAATCCCTATTAGCACAAATCCACCCTCCCAATACAAATCCCCCTCCTAGTACACCCCCCCCCCCCCCAGCACAACTCCTCACTACTAGATTTCTTCTCCTAGCCCAAATCCACCCTAATAATCCCTATTAGCTCAAATCCTCCCCCCAAATCCTCCATCCCTCCCCCCCATCCCCACTTTTAGTACAAACCCCTCCAAGTCACCCCCCCCAAAAAAAAATTGCCTCCTAAAGTAAGTCGTACACCACTGCCGCCCCCAAATTTCCTCCTGCCAGCACAAATCCCCCCAAATTATCCCCACTAGCACAAATCCTCCAACCAAATCCCCCTTCCTAACACTAATCCCCCTCCTAGTACAACAACCCCCCCCCCCAATCCCCTCTCCTAGTACAAACTCCTCCAAATCATCCCCCCAAATTGTGCCCCATAGAATATATCATACACCACTGCCACCCCTGAATTTCCTCCTGCCAGTACAAATCCTCCCTCCCTCCAATCCCCCCTCCTATCACAACCCCCCCCCCCCCCCCAGATTTAAGCTCCTAGCACAAATACCCCTTAATCATCCCTACTAGCACAATCCCCCCTCCCCCAAGCCCCCCTCCTAACACAAATACCCCTCCTGATACAAATCCCCCCACCCCAAAATTTTGCCTCCTAAAATACATTGTACACCACTGCTGCCCCCAAATTTCCTCTTGCTAGTACAAATCCTCTCTCCCCCAATCTCCCTACCTAGCACATATCCCCCCCCCCCCAAACTTCTCTTCTAGCACATATCCCCCCCACCACCACCAAACCCCCTCTTTTGGCACATATCCACCCCCCACCACCACCGAACCCCCTTCCTAGCACATATCCACCCCCACTCCTAGCACATATCGCCCCTCCAAACCCCCTTCCCAGCACATTTCCCCCCCACCACCACCACCAAACCCCCTTCCTAGCACATATCCACCCCCCACCACCACCAAACCCCCTTCCTAGCACATTCCCCCCCCCCCACCATCACCAAACCCCCTTCCTAGCACATTCCCCCCCCCCACCATCACCAAACCCCCCTCCTAGCACATGTCCACCACCCCACCACCACCAAACCCCCCCTCCTAGCACATATCGCTCCTCCAAACCCCCTTCCTAGCACCAATCCTCTTCTCCCTCCCCCTCCCCGCAAATGTTACTCTGAAGCTGCTGTCACGACTCCTGCCAGCTGGTAGGTAGGAACTCTCCACGCTGCACCCGCCACCTCACATGATACCGCTGCGCCCAGGGCAGCCGCCCCTCCTGCCCACCCCCCTTCTCCCGGCCCTGGATATTACCATGTCTCATTCCATCCCATATCCCAAAAATAAGAGGATCATTCCTCACTTCAGGACAGTGGGCGGAGCCATAGAAATCGTTCTTTACGGCCCATCAGCCGGATGTACATCCAGAAGATCCGGTATACAGAGCAAATATAGCCGAAATGGAAGCCATGTCTTCTATATACAATGAATGGGAACAGTTGGGGGCGTGTGGGGAAATGACCGAACGTAACAGCAAATAACAATCAAATGCTCCCCATGAATGAATTTCCTTTATTTCAGAATCCGCGAGCGCAACAAGAGCCCCCAGGAGCGCCAACGCGAGGTCTGCGAGGACTACAAACCCTGCGACCGCTACGCCCTGCGACACGGCTACTCTGCCGCCTACAGGAAATACTTCGGGCAGCGCACCGGAGGGAAGTAAAACGATCGCATGAGATCAGCGTCCCCCAAAACATGAAGATCTCGGAGTCTACAGATTAGACCGACTGACATCAGGACGACTTTCCGTCCACCTTCCCATCATAGACTCTATAAAACCAAATACAAGTTAGTTTATGTAAAAGAGCTGACACTCCATTCACATCTCCGTGTGGCAGTATTCATATTATACAGAGAAATTCTACTGATTACATTGTTACTTTGTAACCAAAATAGGGTGCAGTAGGTTTACATGAAGCGATTGGCTGTATCATTGGATGGGATTAATGGGCGGGGCTTTATTTCATTGATCGATCGATGTTATTGAAGTGACTTTTATATAGACTAACCTGTAACCTTGGCCTGGGGCCCCGGAGGGCCCATTTGTTATCTGTCTCTGTATTTTATTATCTGTTGTCTATTCAGCACTTTATACGTTTTTTATGGGATCCGGAATGTCGGCCGCGGCGAGTCCCGCGAGGGCGCCCGGCGATCGCACAGATATAATATGTTCTCCTACTTCACATTTTCAGAGTCGCTCACTATCTCTGTGTCTTGCTTCCACCACGTGACCTTTTTTTTTTCCACAAATAAAATGCTGCTTTTTTAATGGATATCCGCCCTCTGTGGTTTGATTTTATTATAAGAGGAAAAATACACAAAAGTGGACTTCTCATCAGATATGTTTCTTCTTCCTTCTACAAAGTTACAATGTACAGTCTGATCACTGGGGGAGGTGAGACTGAGGAAATGCTTCCTCCTGCCCATAGCAGACTAATGACATCATCTCAGTACACACCCCGATGTTCTGTACACCCCTCCCCCAATTTCCTGTACATCCCCCCCCCCGATGTCCTGTACACAACTCCCCCCGATGTCCTGTACACCCCCCCCCACCCCGATGTCCTGTACACACACCCCCCCCGATGTTCTGTACACACCCCCCCCCCCCATGTCCTGTACACACCCCCGATGTCCTGTACACCCCCCCGGTGTCCTGTACACCCCCCCCGATGTCCTGTACACCCCCCCGATGTCCTGTACACACCCCCCCCCCATGTCCTGTACACACCCCCGATGTCCTGTACACCCCCCCGGTGTCCTGTACACCCCCCCCCGATGTCCTGTACACCCCTCCCCCAATTTCCTGTACATCCCCCCCCCCGATGTCCTGTACACAACTCCCCCCGATGTCCTGTACACCCCCCCCCACCCCGATGTCCTGTACACACACCCCCCCCCGATGTTCTGTACACACCCCCCCCCATGTCCTGTACACACCCCCGATGTCCTGTACACCCCCCCGGTGTCCTGTACACCCCCCCCCGATGTCCTGTACACCCCCCCGATGTCCTGTACACACCCCCCCCCATGTCCTGTACACCCCCCCGATGTCCTGTACACCCCCCCGGTGTCCTGTACACCCCCCCCGATGTCCTGTACACCCCCCCGATGTCCTGTACACCCCCCCCCACCCCGATGTCCTGTACACACACCCCCCCCCGATGTTCTGTACACACCCCCCCCCATGTCCTGTACACACCCCCGATGTCCTGTACACCCCCCCGGTGTCCTGTACACCCCCCCCGATGTCCTGTACACCCCCCCGATGTCCTGTACACACCCCCCCCCATGTCCTGTACACCCCCCCGATGTCCTGTACACCCCCCCGGTGTCCTGTACACCCCCCCCCGATGTCCTGTACACCCCCCCGATGTCCTGTACACACCCCCCCCCGATGTCCTGTACACCCCCCCCCCCCCCATGTCCTGTACACCACACCTCCCCGATGTCCTGTACACACCCCCGATGTCCTTTACATCCCCCCCAATGTCCTGTAACCCCCCCCCGATGTCCTGTAACCCCCCCGACGTCCTGTACATCCCCCCCGATGTCCTGTAACCCCCCCGATGTCCTGTACATCCCCCCGATGTCCTGTACATCCCCCCCGATGTCCTGTACACACCTCCCCCCCGATGTCCTGTACACCCCCTCCGATGTCCTGTACACCCCCCCCAATGTCCTGTACACCCCTCCGATGTCCTGTAACCCCCCCCCGATGTCCTGTACACCCCCCCCCCGATGTCCTGTACACACACACACCTCCCCGATGTCCTGTACACCCCCCGATGTCCTGTACACCCCCCCCGATGTCCTGTACACACACACACCTCCCCGATGTCCTGTACACCCCCCCGATGTCCTGTACACCCCCCCCCGATGTCCTGTACACACACACACCTCCCCGATGTGCTGTACACACCCCCTGATGTCCTGTACACACCCCCGATGTCCTGTACATCCCCCCAATGTCCTGTAACCCCCCCCCGATGTCCTGTAAACCCCCCGATGTCCTGTACATCCCCCCCGATGTCCTGTACACCCCCCCCCGATGTCCTGTAACCCCCCCCCCCGATGTCCTGTACATCCCCCCCGATGTCCTGTACACACCTCCCCCCCGATGTCCTGTACACCCCCCGATGTCCTGTACACACCCCCCCGAAGTCCTGTACACACCCCCCCGATGTCCTGTACACCCCCCCGATGTCCTGTACACCCCCCTCTGATGTCCTGTACACCCCCTCCGATGTCCTGTACACCCCCCGATGTCCTGTACACCCCCCCCCCGATGTCCTGTACACACCCCGATGTCCTGTAACCCCCCCCCCCCGATGTCCTGAACATCCCCCCCAATGTCCTGTACACCCCCCCCCCCCGATGTCCTGTACACCCCCCGATGTCCTGTAACCCCCACCCCCACCGATGTCCTGAACATCCCCCCCAATGTCCTGTAACCCCCCATGTCTGTACACCCCCCCGATGTCCTGTACACCCCTCCGATGTCCTGTACACCCCCCCGATGTCCTGTACACCCCCCGATGTCCTGTACACACCCCCGATGTCCTGTACACACCCCCGATGTCCTGTACACCCCCCCCGATGTCCTGTACACACCCCCATGTCCTGTACACACCCCCGATGTCCTGTACACACCCCCCCCCGATGTCCTGTACACACACACACCTCCCTGATGTCCTGTACACCCCCCCGATGTCCTGTACACACCCCCCGATGTCCTGTACACACCCCCGATGTCCTGTACATCCCCCCCCAATGTCCTGTAACCCCCCCCCGATGTCCTGTAGATCCCCCCCCGATGTCCTGTACACCCCCCGATGTCCTGTAACCCCCCCCCGATGTCCTGTACACACCTCCCCCCCGATGTCCTGTACACCCCCCCGATGTCCTGTACATCCCCCCCGATGTCCTGTACACCCCTCCGATGTCCTGTAACCCCCCGATGTCCTGCACACACCCCCCCCCGATGTCCTGTACACACCCCCCGATGTCCTGTAACCCCCCCCCCCGATGTCCTGTACACACACCCCCGATGTCCTGTACACACACCCCCGATGTCCTGTACACCCCCTCCGATGTCCTGTACACCCCTCCGATGTCCTGTACACCCCCCTCCGATGTCCTGTACACCCCCCTCCGATGTCCTGTACACCCCCCTCCGATGTCCTGTACACCCCCCTCCGATGTCCTGTACACCCCCTCCGATGTCCTGTACACCCCCCCCCCGATGTCCTGTACACCCCCCTGATGTCCTGTACATACCCCCGATGTCCTGTACACCCCCCCCGATGTCCTGTACACCCCCCCCGATGTCCTGTATACCCCTCCGATGTCCTGTACACCCCCCTGATGTCCTGTACACCCCCCCCATGTCCTGTACACACCCCAGATGTCCTGTACACACCCCCCCATGTCCTGTACACACCCCCCCATGTCCTGTACATCCCCCCCAATGCCCTGTACACACCCCCCGACGTCCTGTACACCCCCCCCCATGTCCTGTAACCCCCCCCGATGTCCTGTACATCCCCCCGATGTCCTGTACATCCCCCCAATGTCCTGTATATCCCCCCTGATGTCCTGTACACACCTCCCCCCGATGTCCTGTACACCCCCCCCGATGTCCTGTAAACACCCCCTGATGTCCTGTAAACACCCCCCGATGTCCTGTACACACCCCCGATGTCTGTACACCCCCCTTGATGTCCTGTACACCCCCCTTGATGTCCTGTACACACCCCCCCCATGTCCTGTACACCCCCTTTGTGTCCTGTACACACACCCCCGATGTCCTGTACACACCCCCCCGATGTCCTGTACACACCCCCCGATGTCCTGTACACCCCCCCGATGTCCTGTACCACCCCCCCGATGTCCTTTACACACACCCCCGATGTCCTGTACACACCCCCCGATGTCCCGTACACACCCCCCGCGTCCTGTACACCACCCCTGATGTCCTGTACACACCCCCGATGTCCTGTACACACCCCCCCGATGTCCTGTACACACCCCCCGCGGTCCTGTACACCCCCCCTGATGTCCTGTACACACCCCCCCGATGTCCTGTACACACCCCAATGTCCTGTCCACACACCCCCGATGTCCTGTACACACGCTCGATGTCCTGTACACACCCCCCCTGATGTCCTGTACACACCCCCCGATGTCCTGTAAACACCCCCCGATGTCCTGTACACACCCCCGATGTCCTGTACACACCTCCAATGTCCTGTACATCCCCCCCCCCGATGTCCTGTACACACCCCCCATGTCCTGTACACCCCCCGATGTCCTGTACACACCCCCCCCCCAATGTCCTGCACTTACCTGGCCGCTCCACTCACCCAGAGCCCACCTGCAGGGAAGTCACCTCTTCAGCACCTGATACCTGTGGCTCAGCCACCAATCTCTGCTTCTCTGGGTGATCCCTGTTCCCATCTTCAGGGGCACCAAGCACTTAGCTGCAAGGAGAGCCCTCTCCGCATTTCAGGTTTCAGGACCAGGTATGTGACACTAGGGGGGGGGGGACAGGACCTGGAAGGGTCCCTTCACATTGGAGGTGCTGGCATGCATTGATCAACGTCTGCCGGGGCATATACTGTACGTCGAAAAATCAATGTATGTGAATAGGAGCAGTTCACACCAGTGTGCTCTGCGGATGTGCCCTGCGCTGAAAAAAGCTAGAATATAGCAAAGTGTGTAAATACATGGAATCACAAGAATCAAACCTGTCATTTGAAGTTTTCTTTACAAATAAAGCTAAGTCAAGTTTAACCCCTTGGCCATAGGCGTGCGCACAGGGTGTGCCGGATGTGCCTGGGCACACCCTAATCACCCCATGTGCATTAGCATTATCCAGGGGAAGCACGGGGTGGGTGGTTGGGGGGTGCCAGTGGCCAGTGTAAAGGCCCCTATTATGTTAAAGGCTAGTTTCAACATTAGGAACACATTACACCCAAATTTAGGGTGTAATGTAATATGCCCCCAATCAACTGTCTCCCACCACCTGTGATAGCACAGCAGGCGGCATTCATGTGTGTTTGAGTTTTGGGGTGCTCACCTATGCCCTTATGCCGCGTACACACGGTCGGACTTTTCGTCTACAAAAGTCAGACAGCCTGTCCGACAGACTTCCGGCAGACTTTCGGCGGACTTGCGGCGGACTTGCGGCATACTTTCTAACGAACGGACTTGCCTACACACGACCACACAAAAGTCCATCGAATTCTTACGTGATGACGTACACCGGACTAAAATAAGGAAGTTCATAGCCAGTAGCCAATAGGTGCCCTAGCGTGGCTTTTTGTCCGTCGGACTAGCACACAGACGAGCGGATTTCGGGGTCCGTCGTAGTTACGAAGTAAAGATTTGAAGCATGTTTCAAATCTAAAGTACGTCGGATTTGAGGCTAAAAAAGTACGTTGAAAGTCCGGAGAAGCCCACACACGATCGGATTACCAGCCAGCTTTAGTCCGTCGGCGTCCGTTGGACTTTTGTAGACGAAAAGTACGACCGTGTGTACGCGGCATTAGCGCTGACGTAACACAAATACGTGGCCCCAGTGGACTGGGCTTTTTTCCGTGGGGCAACATATTTGCCTCCCTTCTTTCTGGGAGCGCCGCGCTTCCAGCACAGAGACCAGACTCTCACCAAGAGCCCCGAACCCCGTACGAACGATCAGGACCCAGAACTTCCAATTACAGGTCACCTGATCACTGTGATAGCCTCTGATTGGCTATCATATAGTGATCAGTCACTGTGAAGCCCACCCCCTGTGTTTTCTCTCTCTGTGAATAGAGAGGAAAGATACATTGTATCTCTCTCTGTCCTCGCAGAGAGAAGGAAAAAAAAGTGCGTGTAGAAAAAAAAAATAATAATAATTAATCATTTCTTGTCCAGGGGAAGCTGTACCCACCGGCCCCTCCTGGAAAAAAAACTGGTTTCGGGGCACACGCCGAGGACATAAGCTGCATCCAGAGGCTAATGTCATTGTGGTCCCAGCAGAGGGACGGACGGATGGACCTACGCTGCCGAAACTGCTCTTCGTACCGTAGCCATGCAGATCCCCCGTAGACTCTGTGAGCCTCGCCGATGGCGTCCATGTAACAAAAAAGCACTGAACGGTGTTCTGGGTTCTTCTCCCCAAAAACGCTCGCCATAATGGCAAACGCCTGCAGCCAGTTGGCGAAAGTCCGTGGAATCAATCTGTACCGCCGCTTTTCCCCATCCTCCTTCTTAGTGCCGTCGGGCTTGAGCCTGTCCAAGTTAAATTTCTCTAGGGGTAGCAAGGAGAAGATCTCCACATACTGACCCTTGCAAATGTTTTCCCGGACTTCCTGTTTTAAAATGTGCCCCTAACGGCCCCTCAAAGCATGCGTAAACCTCGCATTTTGCTGCGTCGGCAATCTGAACAGAATCCCGGGACATCCTACGATGAATCAGCCTTCTCCCCTGAAGCCGCACCTCCAGACACCAAGGCCGGGGGCAATACTGTAAGCCCACCGTGACTGGAGGAAGGGGGGGCCACCACACTGGACATCCGGCGGAACCCATGGCGACACCTGCGGGGCTTGTACCCCTTTTCCCCTCGCAAATCGTTGTACTTAATCCCACAGACCCCCTAGTAAGTCTCGCAGCTGCGCATCTGTCCCGGAAGTGGCAGGTGGAGTACCTCCAACTTGCGGCCCAGCCGTCGAGCCCGCCGCTGCCTGCGGCGCGTCTCTGGTAGCCACCGAATCACTCCCATTCACTACCCCCAAAAACTCACCCAATGCAGCACCAAAAGAACTGGTAGATAAATAAGATGACTTACCAGGCTGACCAGGGGTGCCCCCAACAGCCGCCGCTCCAGAATCCACCGGTGCCGGACAGCTCCGCGGCAACTCTTCTGAGCAAGACAGCTCACCCTCTGCCCCCACCCCACCCACCAGGAGACTGTTGTTCCTCCAGCAGAAGCATCCCAGGTGAGGAGGGCCTGGATGCTGTGGATCCGTGCCGTTTCTGGCCCCTCCTCCCAACGTCGGATCCACCCACCAAAGTGCCACTCTGATTGCCCACCCGCCCTGTGCCCTGTATACCAGCCTCCGATTTTCTCCTGCTTTTCCTTCCTCAGTCTCTCCCAGCAGGGGGCCCTACCAACACACAGGAGCCGTCGGCCACGTCTGGTAACGGCCCGGTGGCCGTGGCCGCACTTCTCCCATGTAGAGACCCCCCCTCGCCGAAGCGTCAGAGAGGGAGGAGTCCGCCGACTCCCGACAGTGCCACTGAGCGGGTGGGGGGAGGTGTGCGCACGCATCCTGTCACCCTGCCCGCCGATTTCCGCCTACGGCGAGGATTCCGGAAGCTGGTGGATGCTTCGCCGGTGGGCCTGACGGGTCCCAGGCGGGGCTCCTTCCCTGGCGCAAAGCCCGGGGGGAAGTTCCAGGTGAGTTAAACCCGAACACTTTAGCGGCGCACAGCTTCTTTTTTTTTTTACAGCATATAATATGCAGTACATATATTTTGTGATTAAATAACATTTATAATCATATGAAGTTAATCACAAGAGTCCCCCTTTACATCAGAGTCCACAGAGCTTCCCTTTTACATCTGAACTTGCAGAGTTTCCTTACACTGTACGGGGGGGCTCTGCAGACTCTGATGTAAGGGAGAACTCTGGGGACTCTAACACAAGGGATGCTCTGGGAACCCTAATTTAACGGGGAACACTGAGAACACATGAAATTCTCAGCTTAGACAACTGCAGACAGCAACCCTGCTGGGAAGCCAGAGTCCGGCCTGAATGAGGTGTCTGGGTTTCAGGCAGCCTGAAACCCAGACACATGATTCAAAACCCGAACTGTCCGGGTGAATCCCGGACAGGTGGCAACCCTACTCCCCTTGTCACCCTTCACTAATTTTCTTTTCATTCCTCTCGCTCATAGCAGTGGACAATGTCAATGGACGACGTGTGTTTTCATGTGCCCGACTCATATATTGCGGTGTGAACGGAACCCAAGTGACATTGAAATGCATCAGAAAAAATATAGGAGTTTCTAAGGTTAGGGGACAACAGGTCAGCTAAAAAAAAAAAAAAAAACATGTGAAAGAGATTCTAACTCTCCACCTGCTGGCTGAAAATAAAAATGCAGCTTATTAATATGAAATATGTCAGATTTAACCAAGGCAAAAATTTTAAAAATGTTTCTTTTCAGACACCGACCATAATTAATAAAGGCAATATTTATAAAAACCAACACACATTCCTTTCCGATGGATCTGGTTCTTTTTTTTTGCGTTGCACGCCTTCCGCTTGTAAGAAGTTGCACAATTTTATTAATGAGGCACATACTGTCATTAGAACATTCCTCTGGCAGCAGAAGAGAAGGACCGGGATGAGCAGCCGGACGCCCTCCATGTGGCCCGTTGGGTTCTCTTATGACCAGTCTAGAAATGTTTTCTCATTTGTCTCCCCCGAAGCTCTAAGAAACGCGTTCTGTGTACGGGGAACCGGGTGCGGGGGAAGGATTTCGGCTGCCATGGCGGCTAAACTCTTTCTGAAAACGCAAGTTGCCTGGCTGAGCCGTGACCAGGAACAAGGAGGAAAGTCACAGGCTGATCTGGGTCAGGAACTCAGAGGGTTGAAGCAAAGAGATTAAACCTCTGGACCACCGAAAGGTGGCAAAGAGGGCGGGGCTTTACCACCCACAAGACGCACATATGCGTTTTCTGGCGCTCTCCCAGCACAGTGACCAAAGGCTGCTCTCCATCTCTGATAATGGTCAGTAGGGGGCAGCACCGGCTCCTGATCTTCTGCCCACTGTGACAGCCAATCGCAGTGGTTTATGTGATCGGCCGAGCCCATTTTGTAGCTTAACTACCTCCCGCCCGCTCTATAGATAAATGACGGCGGGCGGGATCCCTCTTGTTCTGGGACAACGTCATATCACATCGCCCAAGTATAACTGCACTTGCGCGCCTACTGGGGGGGGGGGCGCAGTGTGGCGATGGCGGGCGCCCTGTGTCCCCGGGACATGGCACAACCCCCAATCTCAGTAAAGAGCCAATGAGGCAGCACTTTACCCATGTGATTGGCTGAGTCTAATCACCCCCGATCACATGGAAGTACGAAAAGTGCAGTTTATCGTCTCTCCTCACCTCACACTGACAGAGAGAGTGGAGAGGAGAGCTGATCAGCAGCATCTCCTCACAGGGGAGACCTGTACAGGTTATCAGGGCACTGATCATCAGTGCAGCCCCAACAGTGCCCATCAGTGATGCCAATCTGTGCCCATCAGAAATGCCAGTCAGTGCTGCCAATGAGTGCCCATCAGAGTCACCTATCAGTGCCCATCAGTGCTGCATATTAGTGCCCATCAGAGTCACCTATCAGTGCCCATCAGTGCCACATAACAGTGCCCATCAGTGCTGCCAATGAGTGCCCATCAGAGTCACCTATCAGTGCCCATCAGTGCTGCCAATGAGTGCCCATCAGAGTCACCTATCAGTGCCCATCAGTGCCACATAACAGTGCCCATCAGTGCTGCATATTAGTGCCCATCAGTGCCATATATCAGTGCCCATCAGTGCCACATATTAGTGCCACCTATCAGTGCTCATCAGTGCTGCATATTAGTGCCCATCAGTGCCATATATCAGTGCCCATCAGTGCCACATATTAGTGCCACCTATCAGTGCCCATCAGTGCTGCATATCAGTGCCACATATTAGTGCCACCTATCAGTGCTCATCAGTGCCCATCAGTGCTGCATATCAGTGCCATATATCAGTGCCACCTATCAGTGCTCATCAGTGCCCATAAATGCCACCTATCAGTGCCCATCAGTGCTACCTATCAGTGCCCATCAATGCCACCTATCAGTGCCCATCAATGCCACCTATCAGTGCCCATCAGTGCCACATATCAGTGCTACCTAATAGTGCTCATCAATGGCACCTATCAGTGCCACCTATCAGTGCCCATCAATGCCACCTATTAGTGCCCATCAGTGCCACCTATCAGTGCCCATCAGTGAACATAAGTGAAGGAGAAAAATGACTTATTTATGAAATTTTCTGAAAGAAACTAAGGGGGGGGAAAAATTGTTGAAATTGTCATTCACAGTGTGAGAGCTGAAGATTGTCCTGGGCAGGAAGGGGGTGAAAGACGATTAACAAGCAAAATCGAATTCCTTTTGAATGCCCCCCTTCCCCCTCCCCCCATCCACATCTGAGGAAGAACAGCGACCATTGAAATAAATGGGATTTGGGTTGTTGATCTCGGAGACATTGAGGTGTGGATGCAGCCTGGTGAGGAAGCTGCTCGGTGTGTCTATGAAGATCAGCGACCTCTGCGCCCCTCTGGATGTGCGTCTTCCCGCACTCCGCACGTTTTCTCATGATTACATCCCGATACAACATGCATGCGTTTTTAGGGGTTCAGGAGATCCGGGAGCGGGGCCTTCAAAGTCTATGTAGGAGTCGGACTTGTCTTCAGGCTCCATTCACACTTCAAGGACTCCAAAAGTGCGCCGACTCTGGAGTGCAACTTTGACGCAACTTTGGACGGGTGCAACTTGGATGGGACTTTGGCTTTGACCAGTGATAATGGAGAACTGCTGCACACGAGTCGCATTACTTTCAGGTACGACTTTCATGGAACTTCTGAGGGTTAACATTGAAGTCTATGGGGCCCTCAAGTAGAGTTGTCACCTCATCCCTTTAAACCCGAACACCTTTAAATTGCAGATAAGTCCCCGGATGAGTTTAATGACCACCTTAATCAGCCACAGAACCCGAGTAATTCATATGTGATCGAGTTTAAAGGGACGAGGTGACAACCCGACCCCTCAAGTTGCATGAAAGTCCTACCAGAGCAATGCATGAACTACTCTGAAGCCGCTGCAACTTTTAGTCACTCATATATGAAGGGTACTCATTAGAAAACACGGGGAAAGGCTTGTCATGTGACTTTTATGTCCAAAGTTGCATGACAAGTCGCACAAATGTGAATGGAGCCTCGGGATTCCCCTCCCCCCCACAGTGAGAACAGCTGCAGTGATTGCTGTGCCATTAAAACAAATCAGACCACCTGTGTGCGATAAAGAGAAACCTGAAAACATGACCTGTTGGAGGTATTTGAGGATTGGGGGGGAGGGGATAAGGCTGATCTACACTTCATGTTATTGAGCGTCCATACTGAAGGAACCACCCGACCTGCACCACTGCTCCTCCATCCTCCACTGACAGTCCCTGTGATCAGGAAGAGCCGCAAATCTGATTTGTAATCGTTTATTATCACACGGTGAGATCATTCTGTGTGTTCCAGGCTGGGGGGGTCATACGTTCGCATTGTGCGGTCATCTGTGTGTTCTGAATGTTAGACCCCTTTCACACTGGAGCGTTTTGCAGGCACTATAGTGTTAAAAATAGCGCCTGCAAACCGCCCCAAAACATCCGCTCCATTCACTTCGGTGTGAAATCCCCGAGGGTCTTCACACTGGAGCGGTGCTCTGGCCGGGCGTCAGAGAAAGTCTTGCCAGCAGCTTCTTTGGAGCGGTGAACTCGCGGCTCCTCCACCGCTGCTCTCCATTGAAATCAATGGGGCAGTGCTGCACTACCGCCGGCAAAAACGCTGCTCCGGTTTGCGGGCGGATTTAACCCCTTTTTGAACGCTGGGGGTTAAAACTGCCCCGGTAGCGGCCAAATAGCGCCGCTAAAACAATGGTAAAGCGGAGGTAAAAATAATAAATGGCGGGCAATGCGTGGTGTGTTGTGCTGCCAGTCATAGGAAGGAATCCGGTGCGATTGTCGCTGACGATGCTGCAGACGGGTTCTGTGCATTTCTATGCACCCGATGTATTGGGACTTCTTGCATGTCAATGCGAGTCCCGGGGGGGGGGGGGGGGGGGGGTCAATCTTTTTAGAGGTTGAGATCTACCTGGACAACATGGAGGAAATCAAAGACCACCCCCCCCCCCTTAGTGACCTCTGCTCCCTCCCCTATGAAAAAGTTAAGTTGTGTTCTGTCGAGTCACTGATACATCGTAGACGTGGCTGTAGCTGTCCATAGAAGAACTGCTTTTATTTAACTTTGTTGTTTCTTTTCTTGTATTATTACGTGTTGTGTGTGGGTTTTTATTTATTTATTTATTTTTTTTTACAGCTCTCCTTGCGAAAAAAAAAAAAAAAAAAAAAAGTACAGGGTGATCAGGAAATGCACAGTAAAGCTTTTGCTCTTCTTAGCTTTATACCGGCCATTCACACCTAGATTGTTGGATGAGAATATTCATACGATCTTTGTACAATCAATGAATAGACGAATGTCATTCAAAATTTTCACTTGCTTTTTAAAGGATATGTAAAGCTTCGGGTTTTAAGAATACAAACATGTTATACTTGCCTCCTATGTGCGGTTGGTTTTGCACAGAGTGGCCCCGATCCTCCTCTTCTGGGGTCTCTCAGCGGCACTCCCCCCTCCATACAGTAGTGCCCCATCCCCCACTGTAGCGTTGTCTGCGGCTCCCCCCCCCATAGCAGTATCCTGTGCCCCCCCAAAGCAATGTCCTCTGACCCCCTTCACATCACCCCACACACACAACTCCAACTGTAGTGTGCCCCACCCCCATAAAATCATTTTTCCTCTTCTTCTTTTTTTTTTTTTTTTTTTTTTTTTTCTTTCTTTTCCTCCAAATCCAAAGAGTTGAGCTTAATTGGTGGCTGCAAATTTTGATACAGAGATGACCGTAGCTGCCAGCATTATAACCACAGCAACCCGAGGACGTCCTACGGTGGGGAGGAAGGGGGGTGGTTGTGTGTGTGTGTGTGTGTGTGTATATATATATATATATATATATATATATATATATATATATATATATATATATATATATATATATGTGTGTGTACGTATAGCCCAATCACCAATTTGCCAAGAGGAATGAGCAGCTTTACAATCTGTGAAGATAAAGAGCCTCATCCACAAATACCACAAAAGACTTCAAGCTGTCATTGATAATAAAGAGGGGCAATACATGGTATTAAGAACTAGGGGTGTGTAAACTTTTGATCAGGGTCATTTGGATAGTTTCTGTTGTGATTATGGTA
The DNA here is from genome assembly GCA_037952835.1 of Lithobates septentrionalis. Lineage (NCBI taxonomy): Eukaryota > Metazoa > Chordata > Amphibia > Anura > Ranidae > Lithobates > Lithobates septentrionalis. The sequence goes on along the minus strand of JBBDGP010003344.1, from coordinate 355,855 downwards.
TAAAAAGAGTAAACACAGATGATTGATGATAAATGGATTCAGCCAAACCCTAATCATGAGTGACAGAAGGTGGTTTTTTTTTGTTTTTTTTATCATTCATATTCTCTGAAAAACGGCCAAGAAATCATAAATCCTGCCAGGGTATGTAAACTTATGAGCACAATTGTAGGTAAGTATAAATCTGCAACAAACAGCACCCCCCCGCCATACTTCTCTTTAAAACATCTTTAACCACTTCAATACCGGGCACCCCCCCCCCCCCTCTTCCTGGGGGGGGGGGAGGGTAATGGTTAATGATGCACAGTATATTTGCAGAATGAAAAAAATGTAGTTTGTTTTTATTTCGTTAACTAATTTTGTTTAGTTAAATTTGTTAGTCTTGTTTTCATTTATTTCTTTTAGAATTTTCCTGATTGGACCGAGTTTAATTCAATACGACTGAATTCTGAAAATTCTAATTGTTTTTATTTTTTCAATTCAAATGCAGCTTTTGAATATTTCATATCTAAGAATCGCAATATGTTTACATTTCATAAGTAATAAGTGGAACTACCACCAACCTGCGCAAATGGTAAACGGATCGCGTATAATTAAATGTGAATCGATAACAATGGGAGCAGCAGGTTGTAAGAAATGTAGAAGTAATAAATGAATTGCAAACGCGATCTCTCAAATATTATAAATGTATATTAAATAAACCAGTGACCACAAAACACAACAAATTTAAAATTTATATATCATACAAATTCTTCTTTCTTTCCTCTTTCTTCTTTCTTCTCCGTCTCTCTTACATTAAAGTGGTGTTCCGGCCGAAATTATACTATTTAAATAAAAATACCCCTATAATACACAAGCCTAATGTATTCTAGTAAAGTTAGTCTGTAAACTAAGGTCTGTTTTGATAGTTTATAGCAGTAGTTTGTTATTTTATAAACTTACAGCAGGCCGTGGCCATCTTAAGTGTGGGCATCTGAAGCCAGACTGTATTTCTTCCTGGATCTCATCCTTGCAGATCTCGCACAAGCCGTGTAATAGGTTTCAGGTCGGGTTTCCATAGCAACGGCAGTGTCAGAGGAAGTTGCCGCCCCTTCCCAGAAGGCATTGCAAACAGGAAATGATGCGATGGGCCGCGACCAGGGAGGAGGAAGTGAAAAATGAATACAGCAGATATACAGGAGGTGCTGAGAAAAAAAAAATTCAAAATATCCAATTTGTTTACAGTGCACAGTTTAGTGAGGGATGCTGAAGAGTTGTAAAAGTGGGTGGAACTCCACTTTAAGAAGCATTTGTATGATATATAATTTTAATTTGTTGTCTTGTGGTCACTGGTTTATGCAAACTTTTAGCTTTTTTTTTTTGCACCATTCACATTTTATTATATTTTTGAGAGAGCGCGGTTTTCCAATTAATTTTATTCTAATTTAATTCTTTTAATATGTTTACATTTTCAAATTCGAACCAAATTCACATTTTCATTATTTCAAAGAATCTTGTTTCGTTGTTTTCGGCGGATTTATTTACATTTGTTACTATTGTGATTTGGAATTCAGATACATCCGCATTTCCAAATTTCTATTCGGAATGAATTTTATTTGCACAGAACAATATGAAATGTATTGCCATTGGGATTCACATCTAGTGGAAAAGGTCTTACCTGTTCTATTTATTTATTTTTTTTTAAATTTTAGTGGAGAAGACTTTTTACTGATTTGGAGCTCCACATCCCGCCACCCCCCCCCCCCCGGAGTCGTCTTCCCCCTTTTTTCGGAGGACCGGTGAACCCATCCATGCCTGAGCCCAGCCTAGAGCCCCAGAATCAAGATGCGCCCCCTGTCCAGGCGCTGATCTCCCCATCCCTCCCCGCTCCTCCACACAACAATGGCGTCCTCCTAGAACAATACTTGGAGGTTCTGAGGCAGCTCCTTCACATGCAGAGCAGAATGCAGCGCACCCAAAACCGCATGAACCGGGAGCAGAGGCGTCACCACCTGGCGATGGAGAGGCAACTGAAAGCTGTGATCCGGCAAATCCGCTGCCACCATCTGTGGCAGGATCGTAGGCTGCTCTCTGTGATGCAGGCCTTCCAGTGCCAAAGTCTGTGGGTGGAGCGGGCAATAAGAGACTTGTACTCCACCATGGACCAGTTCATGGCCCTGATGGGGGTGAGACCGGCTTATGTGGGCCCCGGCCAAGGGCAGAACTCGGCTGAGCTAACCGGAAACCCCCAAGAGCCTGAGGGCAACGTGCCTGCAAGGAAAGATACTGGCACGGCTGCATAGGGCACAGCTGCATAGGACACGGCAAGGCCACGAGGGACCTCTGCCAGGGACACTAAGTGGACCTTAATAAAAAAAAAAAAAAATTCCCCCATCCCAGAAAGGGCTATTTATTTTTTGTCTTTTAGGTATACAAAGTTGTTCTATTCAGGGGATTGTTTGTATTGGAAAGGCATCCTCAGTAAAAGAGAATTTCAGTTCTAAAAGTTGTAAAATTGTTTTATTTGGACGCGGCCTATTCTGAAACTTCCTTTTTTTTTTTTTTTTACTAGAAAATTACCGTATATACTCGCGTATAAGTCGAGGCCCTAATTTACCACAAAAAAATGGGAAAAACTTATTGACCCAAGTATAAGACGAGGGTGAGAAATGCACAGCTACTGTAAGCAGGGCTGGACTGGGATAAAAATTTGGCCCTGGAATTCATCCAGACCAGCCCACTTTAATTGTGCAAACAAGCACAAAAATAGTATATAAACTATACGCAATTGTGCAAAAAACATAAGAGGCGTAACATAAGGAGTCCTCACTTACCTCTTTTATTATTTCACTTATTCTCCTCTGTATTTTTCTCATCTTTCTCACATCACTGCGTGAAGTTGAGGGCGAACCAAGAAAGCCATTACTTTGACAGGCTGTCACTGAAACCGGCCCACAGAGCCATCAGCCCACCGGGAAACTCCCTGTAGTCCCGATGGCCAGTACATGCCTGACTGTAAGTGGAAAAGAGGGTCAGCAATGCCCATTTGCAGCCTCACTGTGCCCATTTGCAGCCATAGGTCCCCCGAGCTTCAAACTCGGTAGTTGAGGGTTCCTAGATGCCCCCTAGCTGCAGCCAAAATTTAGGGTCTCTGAACCCAAAAGGTCCCGAAATGACATTGCTGCAGATGGACACAGTTGACCGACTTTGGGGCCCCATATCTTGGGGCCACTTAGAGCTAGGAACCCCAAATTTGGTCTGCAAACCCAGCGGAACTAGCACCAAAAGCTGGGGTTTCTAGCACCAAGTGGCCTTGAGAAACAGGGCCCCAAAAATCGGTTCAGAAAATGTCAAGCACTTTTCTGCAGCAGAGAATGACATTTTCTGAACCGCATCTTGGGGCCACTTGGTGCTAGGAACTCCAGCTTTGGATATGTTGTGGAGCCAGTTCCACTGGGTTTGCACACCAAATTTGGGGTTCCTAGCACCAAGTGGCCCTGAGATACAGGGCCCCAAAGTCGGTTTGGAAAATGAAATTTTTTGCTGCAGAAAAGTGCTTGACTCGAGTATAAGTCGAGGGGGGGCACTTTCAGCACAAAAAAAATGTGATGAAAAACTCGACTTATACTCGAGTATATACGGTACTTGGAACCTCCAAACAACCAAAAAAAAGTGTGTGTGGAGGCCCTAGACCAGTGGTGGTGAACCTTTTCACCCCAGATGTTTTGGAACTACATTTCCCATGATGCTCATGCACTCTGCAGTGTAGTTGAGCATCATGGGAAATGTAGTTCCAAAACATCTGGGGTGCCAAGTATTTATTGTAATATTTTTTTTTTTGGTCGCACTGTATTCGTGCAGTTGTTTTTCAAACGCAATGTACTTTTTTTTTTCTCCCATGATTACTTTTATTCCTAGTACAAGAAATGTAACATCCTTTGTAATAGAAATACGGGATGATGGGTCCTCTTTATGGAGCGATCTGGGGTCTAAAAGACCCCCACATTTCTCCTCTACTTTATTATTTTTTTTTTTTTTGACAACAAAAGATTAAGAAAAAATGATTTGTGTGGGTTTTTTTTTTTTTTTTTTTTTTTTTTTGGTTCCGCCCCAGATCAGAAGTGATGTCATGACATCGCTCCGGTCCTCCAAGATCATAGAGGCGATCAGAGATGCTCTGGTCTCTGTTCACCACTATGGACAGCCACGCGAACCGTCCCTTGGATCACTTCCCGGGCTCACCAGTAAAAAGAGAAAAAACAGTAAGCTGACGAATGGCGGGAGGGATGATTCCTCCCGCTGCTACTGAAAGCGATCCAGAGGCTAATCGGCTGCTTGAACCTCTTTCATGAGAAAGCTAAAAAAAAAATTGGTTATGGCTGATAGATTCATCCGTAACCCCGGTAAACCACAACGTATAAATATGTCTTGCGGTCGGCAAGTGTAATAAAACCTCTTCTTCTGCAAGTGTAGGCACCCTGCCCTAAGCTGGAGTGTCCCTAGTCTAAATGTAGTGTTTGCAGCTAGGTCATAGACTGCCTGAGCTTTGTTTGTTGGGCTTTCCCTAAGCCCAAGAGCATGGTTTGCATCTGGGGAGTGTTCTCCTGTAAATGGAGTGAGAAGCTACAATGTATTGGGTCATGAATATTTATCCGTCCCTGACCAATCACTGAGGGAGTTATATCAGAGCATATTTGGAGAAACCTTCTAGAAAGGTCATTTTTCTTCCCAGACTTTACCTGGAGAGGATGTGGTGGTGGAAGTTCCTTGCCTTCTCTGAGGCTTGCTTGCCTGGGAAGGGTGTTAGTCCAGAGAGATCAGTATTTGCTTCCCATGCCCTATGACTGGGAATAAATCCAGAGCCAAGAAAGGTTTGTTTATTAAACACCCATTTGGGTTTAGATCGAGGGGTCTCCAAACTTTCTAATGGGCCAGTTTACTGTCCTTTTTGGGGGGGGGGGGGGGGTGGAGTGTGGCCAGTGGGAGTAGAAAATATCCTGGCATCCAGTGGGAGTAAACCATGCCCTATCTTTGATCTCAGTGGGAGAAATGGTGCCCTATTGGTGTCGATGGAAGGAATTCTGCCCCACCAATGGTGTCAGGGGGAGGAATGGTGCCTCATTGTTGGTGTCAGTGGGAGGAATAGTGCCCCAAGGGTCAGAGAAAGGCAAGCAAAGGGCCGCAGTTTGGAGACCACTGGTTTAGAGCAGCGGTTTACAAACGCCATTCTCAAGCACCCCCCCAACAGGCCATGTTTTGGGAATTTCCCTTTGGATAAAACAGCTGTCATGAATACTAAGCCATTGCCATTGATTTAAAGCCCCTGGTCAAGCAGAAGGAACTCCTGAAAACATGACCTATTGGTAATACTTGAAGTTTTGAACCATTGGTCTAAAACTGTAGTCTCCAAACTGGATGTAAACCTTGGCTTACCTTTATCTGGCCGATGGGGCACCATTCCTCCCGCTGATGCCAGTGATGGGGCACCATTCCTCCCGCTGATGCCAGTGATGGGGCACCATTCCTCCCGCTGATGCCAGTGATGGGGCACCATTCCTCCCGCTGATGCCAGTGATGGGGCACCATTCCTTCCATTGTTTAACCCCACTGACGCTGGGAGCATTTTCTACTTCCATCGGCCACAGTTTGGACGCCAAAAAACTGGCTCTTTGCTGAGAAAGTTTGGAGACTACTACGCTACAGCATCCAAAAACGTCCGGAGAGAGAGGTCTAGAGCTTTGTTTCTCAACTCCAGTCCTCAAGGTGCACCTACAGGTCATGTTTTCAGGATTTACCTCAGATGAAACAGCTGTGGTAATTTTTAAGGCAGTAAAACTGATCACATCACCTGTGCAAAATAGTGGAAATCCTGAAAACATGACCTGTTGGTGCGCCTTGAGGACTGGAGTTGAGAAACACCGGTCTAGATCAAGGGTCTCAAACTGGCAGCCCTCTAGCTGTTGCGAAACTACAAGTCCCATCATGCCTGTGCTTGTGGGAGTCATGTTTCTAACTGTCAGCCTTGTAATGTCTGATGGGACTTGTAGTTTTGCAACAGCTGGAGGGCCACCAGTTTGAGACCCCCCTGGTCTAGAGAGTTCTAACCTGGCTGCATACCTAATGGTAGGCATCCATCTGGGCCTTGGAGGTTCACCTTAGCCTGTCGCAGAGGCATAATGGTATTAGAAGTTGGAAGCCCGTTGGGCCTGAATTTCTCAAGTCAACTCAACAGGGGGAATTTTGCTACTGTTTTGGGGTATCCTGTACCCCTAAGTCCCCCACCCCTGTACAACTGAGCTAATACATTTTCAAGAAAAATATTGAAGCTACTGAAGTCTGTCACCATCCCGGTTTGAGGTGCATCACCAAGGTAGGTCACCAGTGAGAAGGTAGAGAGCTGTTAGAATCCAGCAGCTCCTTCAGGGTCATTACTACACCAGGAAGAGGATTTAAGAATTTTTTTGGGGGGGGGGGGGGGTGGGGAGTAGTGATGAACAGTGACAATGTTTCTTTAAATCAGAGAAATCTGGATTGGCGTGGGTTTAGACGCAGACTGCAGGACCGGTTCCCAGCTGTGATTACCCCGACCACTGATCGTTATCCCATCTGAGAGCTGTCAGGAGATCTCGGCCAGTTCTGGTAAACAGAAGCCGCCTTCCATTCCAGAAACCGTTCCAAGTCACACATCACCAACCCGGAGGATTTCTTCATCAACGCAGGAAAACCAACAACCGAGAACAACCATCCGGACGTAACCGCGCCGAGTCGTGTTCTACGGGGGACTTTAGGGTCACACGGGTCAGTTTTTCAGGTGGACCTGATTGGAAAGGTCTAAGCATTCCTATGAACCGGCTACTTCAGGGTCCGATCAGGCCCACAAAAAATGTAGAAGGACCGCGTCCTCTTCCGTTCATGTGGACCACATCAGAGGCAGATGGAAAACAGAGTCCACTTCCTCCCGGCCATCCATAGAGAAGAGCGGGGTCTGTCCGTGTCCTCTCTACAGAAACTAAGCGGACACGGGCCTGTCATCCACCTCGCACCGCTCTGATCAGTAAAGGATCTCCTGCTGATCGGAACGCACACCGCCCCGCGTGAAAGGGTCCTAATGCTGCTCATTCCGCAACTTCCTCCAATCAGAGGCCTACGCTACTTACCTAATTCTTCCTAAAGGGGAACCCATCATTGGATATATTTCCATACTAAGTGCGGCATGCTGAGTACTCCTAACACCTCCAGGTATGTACATCTCCTCACCAGGAGATCACATCACTCCCCCCCCTGACAATACCTCCATCTCCTTTTCTCTCCAGAAGGGTGGCGCCATCTTTGTTCAGGCATCATTCAGGGTCACCATCTACTTCCTGGACTGAAGTACCATCTCAGAGATGACGCAATCAGGTGTGCAACTCTTAGCTGAGGAGTTCACAGATGTCTGACACACATAAGCCCCGCCCCCTGTAGCCTCTCACCTTGTGACTTCTTACAATGTTGCGATCTGATTGCTGGTGTTCAATTATAAGTGATATCTGCTTTTATTTTATATAAAAACATTCATTAAAATAGATGTTCTCTACCTTTGTTGTTTCTTGTTGGCTTCTCATTCTACACATGCAGACTCACTCCCTATGTATATATAGTTTTTATATATAAACATACACACACAGTATACGGTGTGTGTATATGTATATATGTGTGTGTGTGTGTGTATATAAATTATATATATACACACACACACACTATATTACCAAAAGTATTGGGACGCCTGCCTTTACACACATACATGAACTTTAATGACCTCCCAGTCTTAGTCCGTAGGGTTCAATATTGAGTTGGCTCCGCCCTTTGCCGCTATAACAGCTTCAACTTTTCTGGGAAGGCCGTCCACAAGGTTTAGGAGGGTGTCTATGGGAATGTTTGACCATTCTTCCAGAAGAGCATTTGCGAGGTCAGGCACTGATGTTGGACGAGAAGGTCTGGCTCGCAGTCTCCTCGCGAATTCATCCCAAAAGTGTTCTATGGGGTTGAGGTCAGGACTCTGTGCAGGCCAGTCAGGTTCCACCACCCCAAACTCTCCCCTAAAATCCATACCAGACCCATATCCGAGCGCCCCCCCCCCCACCCACTCCTGAACCATACCAGCAGTAGTGTATTTAGGTTTTGTGCTGCCCTAGGCCTGAATAAACTCGTGCACCCCCCTAATTTCAATATGACCCACCCCTTCCTGTCAAGGCCACACCCCTTGCTGTTTAACCACTTAAAGACCAGCCTCGTTTTGGATTACTAGAGAATACAATAGCGGTCATTGCAATACTTTTTTTTGCACCGTATTTGCGCAGCGGTCTTCTAAGCGCACTTTTTTTGGATAAAATTCACTTTTTTGAAAAAAAAAATAAGACAACAGTAAAGTTAGCCCAATTTTTTTTTTATATTGTGAAATATAATGTTACGCCAAGTAAATTGATACCCAACATGTCACGCTTCAAAATTGCGCCCGCTCGTGGAATAGCGTCAAACTTTTACCCTTAAAAATCTCCATAGACGACGTTTAAAAAATTCTACAGATTGCATGTTTTGCGTTACAGAGGAGGTCTAGGGCTAGAATTATTGCTCTTACTCTACCGGTCGCGGCAATACCTCACATGTGTGGTTTGACCACCGTTTTCATATGCGGGCGCTACTCACATATGCGTTCGCTCCTGCGTGCGAGCTCGTCGGGACAGGGCGCTTTAAAAAAATTTTTTTTTTTTTTTTATTATTTATTTTATTTTATTTTATTTATTTTTTCACTGTTTTTAAAAAAAAAAAAAAATTGGATCACTTTTATTCCTATTACAAGGAATGTAAACATCCCTTGTAATAGAAAAAAACATGACAGGTCCTCTTAAATATGAGATCTGGGGGTCAAAAAGTCCTCAGATCTCATATTTAGACTAAAATGCAAAAAAAAAAAAAAAAAAAGTCGTTTAAAAAAATGACACTAAAAAAATTTGTGCCTTTAAGAGAGTGGGCGGAGCCGTCGAATGACGTCGCTCCGGCCGTCACATGGTATGGAGACGGGTGGGGGCCATCTTGGCCTCACTCGTCTCCATACTGAGGAAGGGAAAGGACCCGATCGCCTCCGCCGCTACCGACGGCTCCGGTAAGCGGCGGAAGGCGCGGGAGAGCGGCGGGAGGGGGGGTGGCACCTCTCCCGCCGCCGATAACGGTGATCTCGCGGCGAACCCGCCGCAGAGACCACCGTTATCGTGTACAGAATCGCTCACTGTAAAGATGGATATCTCGGTTGTGGCAGCAGCTGCTGCCGTTACCGAGATATCCATCTTCAAAAAAATGACGTATATATACAGTGAGCGGGGCTTAAGTGGTTAAGACCCGCCCTGAAATTTTCGAATGGGGACACTAGTTCTGAGGGCCCGTGGGGGGGGGGGGGGGTAATGGATTCCCCTAATTTGCAAAGATTTCCTCATACTTCCTGTTTGGCTATGGGGCAGGAAGTGAAGGGAAATCTCTGCAATGGGACACAGGGATGGTAAAAAATAAACTGACGGGCTATAACCCTCCCCTTCTAACCATCCCCTCCTGACAGGGGCTATAACCCTCCCCTCCCAACCGTCACCTACTGACAGGGGCTATAACCCTCCTATAACCCTCCCTTACTCTTTCCAAAATGAATAAAAAAACCCTGTTGCCTATAGTTCTACTTTAAGCACAAATTTCTGATAATTTTATGGAGAGGGCTAAGAAGATATAACCCATGACAATGGTGCAGCAGAAAACATATAGAACATTGAGGAAGGTTTGAGGTCCAGGATGAGAGGACAGTCAAAATTAGAAGTGGCGCCCCCCCCCCCCCCAGTAGCGGAATGCCGGCCGCCCGCATACCAGAAGCAGTGCAGCTTTATGGGGGGGGGGGGCACTAGACTTATTTGCCTCTCAGACCAGTCCGCCCCATAAGACTGGCGCTACACTTAGCAGATCAAGCCGGCTGGGACTCTTTCTGTGCTGCCCCCTTGAAAAGTGCTGCCCTAGGCCTGAGCCTTGTCAGTCTAGAGGCCAGGAAACAGCGTTGCATATAAGGCCATGTACTCTCAACATGGGGGGGCCTGCCCCAAAGCACCTTGATGGGGACAAGGGCCTCTTCCTGAAAACCCTGGGCTGTGGTTGTCGGGGTCTGCGGGCGAGGAGTTTGTCAGAATCTGGAAGCCCCCTTTAACAAGGGGACCCCCAGATCCTGCCACCCCCCCTTTATGTGAATTGGTATCACTGTACCCCTACCCATTTACCAAAAAGTGTCAAAAAATAATAAAAACACAGAGACAATTTTTGACAAATCCTTTATTAAAAAATAAATCCATATCCTGTCCTAGCCTGCCCATTTACTACCCTAGCCTGTCCATATACTGCCTTAGCCTGTCCATATACTGCCCTAACCTGTCTATATACTGCCCTAACCTGTCTATATACTACCCTAGCCTGTCTATATACTGCCTTAGTCTGTCTATATACTACCCTAGCCTATCTATATACTACCTTAGCCTGTCTATATACTGCCCTAACCTGTCTATATATACTACCCTAGCCTGTCTATATACTACCCTAGCCTATCTATATACTACCTTAGCCTGTCTATATACTACCCTAGCCTATCTATATACTACCTTAGCCTGTCTATATACTACCCTAGCCTGTCTATATACTGCCTTAGCCTGTCTATATACTACCCTAGCCTGTCTATATACTACCTTAGCCTGTCTATATACTGCCCTAACCTGTCTATATATACTACCCTAGCCTGTCTATATACTACCCTAACCTGTCTATATACTACCCTAGCCTGTCTATATACTACCTTAGCCTGTCTATATACTACCCTAGCCTATCTATATACTACCTTAGCCTGTCTATATACTACCCTAGCCTGTCTATATACTGCCTTAGCCTGTCTATATACTACCCTAGCCTGTCTATATACTACCTTAGCCTGTCTATATACTGCCCTAACCTGTCTATATATACTACCCTAGCCTGTCTATATACTACCCTAACCTGTCTATATACTACCCTAGCCTGTCTATATACTACCTTAGCCTGTCTATATGCTGCCTTGGTCTGTCTATATACTACCCTAGCCCCTCTATATACTGCCCTAGCCTGTCTATATACTACCTTAGCCTGTCTATATGCTGCCTTGGTCTGTCTATATACTACCCTAGCCCCTCTATATACTATCCTAGCCTGTCTATATGCTGCCTTAGCCTGTCTATATACTACCCTAGCCCCTCTATATACTGCCCTAGCCTGTCTATATACTGCCTTAGCCTTTCTATATACTACCTTAGCCTGTCTATATACTGCCATAGCCTGTCTATATACTACCCTAACCTGTCTATATACTACCCTAGCCTGTCTATATACTACCCTAACCTGTCTATATACTACCCTAGCCTGTCTATATACTGCCCTAGCCTGTCTATATACTGCCTTAGCCTGTCTATATACTGCCATAGCCTGTCTATATACTACCCTAACCTGTCTATATACTACCCTAGCCTGTCTATATACTACCCTAACCTGTCTATATACTACCCTAGCCTGTCTATATACTACCCTAACCTGTCTATATACTACCCTAACCTGTCTATATACTACCCTAGCCTGTCTATATACTGCCTTAGCCCATCCCTTGGAATTGAACATAATGGTACGTTGTATAATTTTGAATACAGATAAGGTGCTGTTGCATTTAAATCTGACTTCCTGATAAATTACATTTTAATTTTAATTTTTTTAAAAATAATGGATCTGGGGGGGGGGGGGCCTTTTGGTGGCCGTCTTTTTTTTTTTTTGGGGGGGGGGCAGTATTTCATTCTTGGACTCAGGCACCCATTGTCTTGGGCCCCAACCCCGGGAAGCCCGCCTACAGATGACGACTCGTCGGTTGCTAAGGACGCGGGCGGCCGGCTTTCTCGGCCCGCTGCTTAACAACCAGCTATTTTCTTCACGAGGAATTCAAATCGAGTCGATCGTTTTTGTTTTCGCGTGTCCGATTCCGAATCCTAACCTTTCTGAAAAGCTGGAATTCGTTAGAAAGGCGAACAAACAAAACAAATTTTCAAATACAAATTCGGATGAATTTTGTGGTTATTCGGATGTACCCGAATCTCCGATATGAAATAATAAAGAATTCCTTTGAAATCCGTTACTGTTTCATTCGGAGATTTGGATACATCCGAATAACCACAAAAATCATCCAAATTTGTATTTGAAAACGAATTTCAGATATTTAATACAAATAAAAGAACATTATATTTTTGTAGTGAATGTTGCTGATTGTAATGAGGATTTTCACATCTGTATTCCCCATGGGGAGGAGATTTCCTTTGCTGGCTGTCATCTCATCCCTGTAATGGGGATGTTGGGTGGCTGTGTGACACGTGTGCTGACAGACCCAGAAAAAAAAAGAAATAAAAAAAAAAAAAAGAATTAAAAAAAGAAACAAAGTAAAACGGCGATGAGATAAATGAATATGTGGAGGACAGGCGGGATGATCCTCGGCGGGGTGAAGCGGGGCGATAAGGCGGATTCCAGAACCTCTGGATCCCATTTCCGAAGCATGAGCTGACCTTCCAGGAATTTGGCTACCGGAGGCTCCGGCACGCTGCGCTCGTTATATAAGAGGAACGTAACGCAGACCAGACCCAGTCCCTGAACACTGCCAGAGAGACTCACCAGCTGGGGGATCAGAGCGAGGAGAGGAAGACAAAGACGCAAACCTCCCGCACATCGCCATGAAGACGCTGATCGTCCTGACGCTGCTGGGGGTGGCCGCCGTCCTGACCCAACAAGGTTGGAGGATTTCAGGACCTCTCAGATTTTATATTAATCATTGTTCAGCCTCATTTCGCTGTGAATAGCTTTACGGTTACATTGTTGCGTCCCGCGCTTCCTGCTTTGTATCCCGGCGCAGTGATCGCACTTCACTGCTCCACATTCCTCATATCCGCTCGGGGCCGAGGCCGGCTTCACATACATGTGAATTGGAGGAGGGTTTCCCCCGCGTCCAATCAGCATGACAGGAGAGGGTGACCGGCTCGCAATAGGGCCGCTTCACACAGCTCCGGGGCGGCCGCGCTCCCGCGTTTTGGAAAAGGGGGTCCTGTGCGTCTCCAAATCCAAACCTGAATCTGTGAACGAGGACCCCCCGGACCCCCCCTCTGCTGGGAGCCGCAGAATATGTGAATGGAGCCTGAAACTCCGTACAGTCTCTGCTGTGATTGCTTTTTATCTCTGCAATCGTTCAGCATGGACTCTGACTGCGCTATCTGACATACAGACAACCACTAGTACTTTTATTCCTTAGAAGATCAGGGACAGCATTGCAGTCTGAATGTCTGATTATTTCTACCAGAGAGGAAGTCTTACAATCTGCCAGTTGTCACCGGAACAGGAGGTGAAGGGCAATGTCCCCGTGGGGGACACCTGTGCCGGTGAGAGTTGTCAGAGGTGAGATTTCTCTATTCTTTCAGGATAGTTCTATTATTTATTATTATTATTATACAGGATTTATATTATTATAATTAATAATAATAATATAAATCCTGTATGATAATAATATATAAATCCTATATAATAATAATAAATAACAATAATAATAATAGTCTATAAATCCTGTATTATAATTATAATATTAAAAATATATAAATCCTGTACAATAATAAATATATATAAATCCTGTATGGTAATAATATATAAATCCTTTATGATCATATATAAATCCTGTATAATAATGATAATAGTATATAACTCCTGTATTATAATAATAATATATAAATCCTGTATTATAATAATAATAATAATAATAATAATAATATACAGGATTGATATATTTATGTATAGGATTTATATATTTTTATTAGTATTATACAGGATTTATATATTATTATTATTATTATTATTCAATTTATTCTTATTAATAATACTATAAATCCTGTATGTAATATATAAATCCTGTATATTAATACTAAATAATAATAATAGTATATAAATCTTGTATAAGAATAATAAGAATAACAATATATAAATTCTGTATAATCATAATTATATATAAATCTTGTATAATAATAATAATATATAAATCCTTTATGATAATAATATAAATCCTGTATAATAATAATAATATTATACAGGATTTATATATTAATTATTATTATAATACAGGATTTATATACTATTATTAATAATAAATATATAAATCCTGTATAATATATAGATCCTGTATAATAATAATAATAATAATAATAATATTATACAGGATTTATATTATTATTATTATTATTATACGGGATTTATAAACTATTATTATTCTTATTATTATACAGAATTTATATATTATTATCATACAGGGTTTATATTATTATTATTATACAGAATTTATATACTGTTGTTGTTGTTATTATTATTATTATTATACTGGATTTATATATTATACAGGATTTATATAGTAGTTATATTTATTATTATTATTATTATACAGGATTTATTATTATTTTTATTATACAGGATTTATATATTTTTATGATTATTATTATTACTATTATTAATATACAGGATTTATATATTATTATTATACAGGATTTATATAAAATACAATTCAATACAGGAAGAATCTGAGGGTTCTGCTCACTAGAACTTACAATCAATCTAAAATTTCTATAGCAGGAAAGTAATGCATCTGATACCTTCAATTTGCCAGCTGAAGTTTGATTTTGACTTTGATGACCCCCCCCCCCCCCCCCCATCAACATGGTAATGATATTTTTAAATAAAACCTTTCCATTTTCTTTACCCCCCCCCCCCCCCCCCCCCATACTTACCAACTTTCTGAGATGGGAACGAGGGACAACTATTAACAAAATTATCTAGGCATAGGACACACCCCTTGGGTGTTATTTTTCTTACCACTGCTATTCCTTTATATTGGATTTTGAAATTTACTATGTAGCAATGTAGAGATTGGACAACCACCCAACCTCAGACACAAACTAATCAGCAGGAAACTCCACTCTGATTATGAAGTCACAAATAATGGTAGCAAACCCTGCAATAAAAAACGCTGCAAACTATGCAACCTTATAAATCTATCCAAAAGTGTTACACACACAAATGGGACCTTCAATATCATGGGATCCTCTAGCTGTACCTCAAGTAATGTTGTGTACCTCATCCAATGCAAAAGGTGCAGCAAAGGATCTTATGTTGGTGAAACAGGACAGAGGTTGCAAGCGAGGATGAATTTGCACAGACATACCATCAAAGAACATAAAGAAGACAGTTTATGCACACCTGTGGGACATCATTTCTCACAATCGGACCACACCATAGAATACCTCAATGTCTTAGTTCTTAAAGGGAATTTCAGAACTATCCAGGAAAGGAAAACGTTTGAACTAAGAATGATACTTCTTTTTGACACGAAGAATAATGGCCTGAATTTAGATATTGGTTTCCTTACACATTATGCTAAAGTTTTACGACCCCCTCTGTGACCAATAACCCCCCCCCCCCTCGCATTCCCCCCCTAGCTCTCCCTCTGTCTTATCTCACTAACTCTTCTGCTATCTTTATTACCATTAATTTGTATGTGTTTGGTTTTCTCTTTTTCTTTTTTCTTTTCTTCTTCTTTAACATTCTGCTTAAAAATTTGTGAATCAGTACTGCTTGGACCTTGAAGAAGGGGACATACCCCGAAAGCTTGTCCTGAAAAATTGTATGTTAGTGCAAATAAAAAAAGTATCACGGACAGTACTTAATTTTCTCTGTCACAATTGCACTAATACGGCTACAATCAAATCAAGTAGAGATTGGATGAAAGGTTTAGCTCTGGAAAATACTTTTTGAAAGATAAAAAGTGCATCAGACCAAAATGAGGGACAAATGAGGAGGAAAGAGGGACAGAGGGACATTGTTCCAAATCAGGGACAGTGTAGCCATGCATACTTTTTTTTTTTATTAGTTCCTGCTAGGAATGGGCCGAACACTCCCCCGGACCCGAAATGCAAACCCCATTGAGGTCTATGGGACCCGAACATAAAAAATCGGAAGTGTCCATTTTGAAGGCTTGTTATGCAAGTTATTGGGCATACAATGGTTATGGGGGTTTGGGTACTACCCTGGGGGGATGTATCAATGCAAATTTTATTTTTCTTAAAAAGATTGTTTTTTAAAGGGGCAGTGATTTTAATGATGCTTACAGTGCAGTACAATAAAAACTCCTTTAAATATAGTACCTAGGGGTCCAAATATAGTCTGCCGGTAGAGTGGCGCATCAGTACCATGTATAGAACCTGCTGCAGTAAAACTGACGAATATAAAGGAAAAAAATGACATTTAAATAGATTTTCCCAGGAAACAGCTTTCTTTATTTAGTAAACAACGGCTTGAGGAGCCTGTGGGATGGAACCTTTTATAGTGTGGGGTGGGACTAAGAGCACTGAGCCGTGATTGGACAAAGTCATCATCACTTTGTCCAGTCTGGGCTCTGACAGTGCTCTCTGCCCTAATTGGTAAAGCCTTGCACCTGACCAGCAGGGCATCACCCAATTAGGGCCCTAAAATGCACTGTGTAGCATGCAGTGCATTGTGGGGTGCTCGGCAGCCGAATTCTAGTCCCTGTGATGTCATCCCTGGGTCTATGTGCTTCTCTATGCAATGCAGGCAGATCATGGCTGGTGGGAGGGGCCGGCAGGGGGCAGTACATAGCTTCCTGCAAACATCACAGCACCCGGCCTCAGTACTCCCCTCTAGAGCTATCAGTCCTGATGCAAGCAGTGGGCGGGCTCTTGGGAGGAGTTATGCAAATCTCAAAATACCCTAATGAGTGGGCTGAAGAAAGTGGGAAGACCCGTAGGTTTATTTGACTGTTATTGTTATCTTAAGGTGTAAATGTAAAGAATCTGGTTCCCGGGCAGACAGCTTCTACACCCCAGAGGATCTCCACAGACCCCCACCCCAGAGGATCTCCACAGTCTCCTTGGCTGGTAGTGTAATAATAAGAGGGGTTGAAATTGAAGTGTCACACCACTGCTAAGAGGTGCAGATACCACTTTATTCCATTAAAGGTCAGGGTTACAATTCAAGAACTGGACGACGCGTTTCGGGGGTCTAAGTGCCTCCTTCATCAGGGCTTGACTGACAGCAAAGTGAACAGACCAGTAGTGAACTGGACCTACGATGGTATGTATTCCAGTGTGAGTTGAAAGCACAAGCCTAATCAGCCGCTTGTTGGGCAGCCTAACTGAAGTACTTAGACCCCCGAAACGCGTCGGATATTTCTTGAATTGTACCCCTGGCCTTTACTGGAACAAAGTTGTATCTGGACCTCTTAGCAGTGGTGTGGTGCTTAAATTTTACCCCTTCTTAATGGGTGGGTGTCAGTCTGGAGGAGTGGGCGTTCCTAGACAGGCTGTATTTGCATAGGTAACGCCCACATGGGATGCTGAGCCTCTGAATAAAAGAAATGAAGTCCAATGAGTGAAAGGGGCGGGGCCGGGGACAGCCAGGCTGGGGATGAAAGTGCTGGACGTCCTCCAGCCAGGAAATGGGGGCGGGGCTCTACCTGACTTGCTGCAGCTTCCAATGCACATTGTGAGAAGCTCACAGTGTGCGGTGAAATCAGAGTGTGAAAGAACTTTAGAGAATTCTGTGTTCATTATCCGTCTCTACAGAATAGAAAACTTCTTCTCTTTTTATGTTCCTTCAGGTCCCACCCCTGAGAAATCAAGAAAAGTAATGGATGCCAAAGGTGAACCAATCACATCCGTCCTTTATAATGACTGTTTTGTCCAGAAGTAAAAATCTGTATTTTTTGCTAGAAAATTATATATATATATATTTGCACAGCGGTTTTGCAAATGCAATTTTTTGGGGAAAAAATAAAATTTAATAAATTAAAAAAACAAATAAAAAAAAAACACAATAGTTACCCCAATTTTTTTTTTTTTTTTTGTATAATGTGAAAGATGATGTTACGCCAAGTAAAAAGTAAAGAGGCACTTTTTGTTTAAATCAGTATTTTTTGCTAGAAAAAATACTTAGAACCCCCAAAAATGATGAATATATAAAATATACACACATAAATGTGAAGATGTGGTCAGTAGGGCAGAGGTTGGTGTCAGTAGTTTTTTAGTTTTGCATTACTTTTTACAATTGTATTTAATTTTTTTAATTGTTTTTTTACATTTTTTTTAAGAGCTTTGGTGAAATATCAGTGGGGGGAATCTGTGCTGCACAGGGTGATTAGGGAGTGCCCAGGCACACCCGGCACACACCTATGCATGTACCACTGAAAGGGGTGCTTACAGTCATCGGTTTTTATTAATTTATGGAAAACCTTTATCCCAAAATCAGAACAACTGTAACTACTTATAAAGTGTGGAGTTTGGTTTCAATTTGTTAGTGTATCTAAGTCTGCTAGTCCATCTAACACTTCCCTCCCCCCAGACTGACAATGCTGCTGTCCAAAGGTGGGGGGAGTCTGTGCTCCTTCATTCCGGGGGGGGGGGGGGGGGGGGGGCTCTAATACAGGAGCTCTGTTACTGGCCAGATTACCTAGAATAGCCCACAAAAAGAAAAGTAATGCAGCCGCCACATCTACTGATTAGTATGATGTCATAAAGCAAAATATGTTATTCATGACAATCGGAGATCTCTGGACTCCTTTCTCTTCTTCCAGAGGTGAAGATCCCGAGGAGCTCAGCACACGCCCTCATCAAACGCCACAAGAGGGCCTACGACTATTATGAGAGGTAAGTGTCCACCATAGAGAGGACTCCTCTCCTTCCTGTATAACTCTCCTCTCCTGAAATACTCTGCACTGCTGGAGGACTCTGCTCCTTCCTCTATAACTCTCCTCTCCTGAAATACTCTGCACTGCTGGAGGACTCTGCTCCTTCCTCTATAACTCTCCTCTCCTGAAATACTCTACACTGCTGGAGGACTCTGCTCCTTCCTCTATAACTCTCCTCTCCTGAAATACTCTGCTCTGCTGGAGGACTCTGCTCCTTCCTCTATAACTCTCCTCTCCTGAAATACTCTGCTCTGCTGGAGGACTCTGCTCCTTCCTCTATAACTCTCCTCTCCTGAAATACTCTGCACTGCTTGAGGACTCTGCTCCTTCCTCTATAACTCTCCTCTCCTGAAATACTCTGCACTGCTGGAGGACTCTGCTCCTTCCTCTATAACTCTCCTCTCCTGAAATACTCTGCACTGCTGGAGGACTCTGCTCCTTCCTCTATAACTCTCCTCTCCTGAAATACTCTGCACTGCTGGAGGACTCTGCTCCTTCCTCTATAACTCTCCTCTCCTGAAATACTCTGCACTGCTGGAGGACTCTGCTCCTTCCTCTATAACTCTCCTCTCCTGAAATACTCTGCTCTGCTGGAGGACTCTGCTCCTTCCTCTATAACTCTCCTCTCCTGAAATACTCTGCTCTGCTGGAGGACTCTGCTCCTTCCTCTATAACTCTCCTCTCCTGAAATACTCTGCTCCTTTCTCTAACTCTCCTCTCCCGAAATACTCTGCACCGCTAGAGGACTCTGCTCCCACCTCTATAACTCTCCTCTCCTCTCCTTTGACATGCTTCTGAGGTCCTTCCCAGGTGCTTCATTTTGACCGTCTTCCAAAATTCAAGTTTCGAAAAGAATAGAATAAAATAGAAAAAAAAGTATATATTTAAATAGAAAAAAAAGAATAGATTTGAATAGAATAGAATACTAGTGATGTGCCAATCACCCCCCCCCGGTTCGGTTCGCACCAGAACTCCCGAGAAAAATCAAAAGTTCCCATTTTGAAGGCTTATATGCAGATAATTGGCCATAAAAAGGGTATGGAGGACTGGGTACTGCCCCATGTATCAATGCAAACATTTAAAAACAAAAAAAAACATTTTTAAAGGAGCAGTGATTTTAATGATGCGTAAAGTGAAACAATAAAAATTTGAAATACCTTTAAATGTAGTGCCTGGGGGGGGGGGGGGGGGGTCCCCTTAGCCTGCCTGTAAAGTGGTGCATCTGTACCATGTATAGAACCTGCTGCAGCAAAACTGACATTTATAAAGAAAAAACATGACATTTAAATTGGTTGCAAGTTATTGCCAGCAATACAAAAAAAAAAACGGTGTGCCCCCCCCCCTCCCCCAAATCAATACCAGACTCTTATCTGAGTACGCAGCCTCCTGAATCATATCAGGCCACATGCCATCAACATGGGATCCAAAAGCACCTTGTGTTGATGGGAACATGGGCCTCTTTCCAACAACTCAGGGCGGTTGTGGGGGTCTGCGGGTGGGAGGCTTATCGGAATCTGGAAGCCCCTTTTAACAAGATGGTCCCTCAGATCCTGACCCCCCCCTCATGTGAATGAGTATGGGGTACATTGTACAGGAGACAGGAGTTTTTGACAATTCCTTTATTAAAAATAAAAAATAGTGTCCCCTGATGTAGATCCATCGTCAATCACGCAGCACCCAAAAAAAAGCTCCACCCGCGACATTGTTTTTTAAAATTTTTAATAAAGGAATTGTCAAAACCTATGAGTGTTTTTATTTCTTTTTGTACATTTCGGGTACAATGTATCCGATACTCATTCACATTGGGGGGGGGGCTGGGATCTGGGGTCCTCCTTGTTAAAGGGGGCTTCCAGATTCTGAAAAGCCCCCACCCGCAGACCACCACAACCATCGGCCAGGGTTGTAGAAGAGAGGCCCTTGTCCCCATCAACATGTGGACAAGGTGCTTTGGTGTAGGGGGGAGGAGACCGATGGGGGGGGCTTTGCCCCCCTGCCCAAAGGCACCCCCCATGTTGAGTGCATGTGGCCTGGTATGGTTCAAGGGGGGCTGCTCGCCCCCCCCCCCTTTCCTGGCCTGCCAAGCTGCATGCCCGGATAAGGGTCTGGTATGGATTCGGGGGGGGGGGGACTCCACGTTGTTTGTTTTTTTTCCTCACAATTTTCTACTGCCGGCAATGTTTCACTTTTCATTCAGCTGTCAGCGGGGGAAGCCCGTGGACAGCAGATGACTCATCCGTTGTTAAGGACGCAGCGGCCGGCTTCCCGGGCCCCGCTCCTTAACAACCAGCTATTCACTCTGCCCTGATTGGGCAACACTTTTCAAACTTCAATAGAATAGAATAAATAACAAAGAATATAGCCGTCTTGCAACATTCTAATTTCAAAAAGAATACAATAGAACAAAAGAGAATAAAATATAAAATAATAGAAAAGAATAGAAAAAAATAGAAAAGATTTGAAAAGTATAGAATAAAATAGAGAGAATATAGCCGTCCTCCAAAATTTGAATTTCTAAAAGAATACAATAGAGTAACAGAGAATAGAATATAAAATAATAGAATAGATTTGAATAGAATAGAATAGAATAGAAAAAAATATATAAAAGAATTAAATAAAATAGAAAGAACAGAACCATCTTTTTGAATTTGGAAGAGAATAGAACCAGCTATTCTTCACAATGAATTTGGATCATATAAATATTTTTTATTTAAATACTTTGAATGCATTGTAAAAAAAATTTAATCTGGTTGAAAACGAATAAACAAAATGAAATTCGTGATCTAAAAAAAATCGATCTAAAAAAACAACACCGATGTTTTGTTGTGTACATGTGTGGTGGTTCCTGCCCTGATGCTCTTTGGTGCCCCCTCCTGTCCAGGTTCTATCCTCGTATAAAGCCCCCCATGGAGGTGAAGAAGGAGCAGTGTGAGAATTATTGGCCGTGTGATCAGCTCTCTGAATGGGTCGGCTTCCACCAGGCCTACCAGACCTACTTCGGACAGGTGTGAGGAGCGGCGAGATGAGGACAGCCCCACCCACTGCGCCAACAATGCGCCTTCTTCTTCTTCCAAGACTTCCAACCAAGGCAGACAATGTGGCTTTCCCATTATCAGCTTTTATTATTTCCTGCTCAGCCGACGCCCGACAACCGACTCCTGATACTCGACGCCCGGCTCCCGACGCCCGACAACTGACACCCGACTCCCGATACCCGACTCCCGATACCCAACTCCCGATACCCGACACCCGACTCCCGACACCCGACTCCCGACACCCGACTCCCTATACCCGACTCCCGATACCCGACACCCAACTCCCGACACCCAACTCCCGACACCCGACTCCCGATACCCGACACCCGATACCCGATACCCGACTCCCGATACCCGACTCACAACTCCCGATACCCAAATCCCGACACCCGACTCCCGATACCTGACACCCGATACCTGACCCACAACTCCCGACTCCCGATACCCAACTCCTGACTCCCGATACCCGACTCCCGACACCCGACTCCCGATACCCGACTCCCGACACCCGACTCCCGACACCCGATACCCGACTCCCGATACCCGAATCCCGACTCACGACACCCGACTCCCGACTCCCGATACCCAAATCCTGACTCCCGATACCCGACTCCCGATACCCGACACCCGATACCCGACACCCGATACCTGACTCACAACTCCCGACTCCCGACTCACAACTCCAGACACCTCCAAAGAATGAAATGTCTTCGCACAAAGAAAGAAAAATAAACAACGTTTTTGCTGCCTAATAATGTTCTTTTCATTAATCTGCTTATAATTCGCCTTCCACATCCCCATCAAAATGCTAATGACATTTATAAATAAAGCTTTTTCCATTTTCATTACCTACCTTCTTTTACAGCCAGTGATGTCATCGCTGGGCGGGTCTCTAGGCTTCTCTATCTGGGATGACTCTGGTGGGAGGAGTTAAGGTGCACCCCTGAGCAATCCATTGCGGTGTGTTAGTATATTAATGCACATCACGGCACGCGGTTCAAGAGCGTCACATTATTATATTATTATTATTATTATACAGGATTTATATAGCGCCAACAGTTTACGCAGAGCTTTACAATATAAAAGGGAGACAACACAGTTATAATACAATAAAATACAAGAGGATTAAGAGGGCCCTGCTCAGAAGAGCTTACAATCTAATAAAGGCCGCCGATTCACACCGCACACTAGACATGTGCTCTTAATTTTGTTGTTTTTTTTTTTTTTCTTTTTTGGGTCATTCGAAATGATCGCAAATTCGAAAATCCGAAAATTCGAAATAATAACTAAGTAACAAATAATAACGAACTATTAAATTAAATTATAGGTATCGGAATTTCCTTTTAAATTTGGCTGTTAGTGAACATAACGAATACGAATTTATTCAAAGTATGAATTATCAGAAATAACGAATCTAAACGAATGGAACGTATCGAATTAATAATAATAATAATAAAAACAAAAACGTTTTATTAATGTTTTTTATTATTATTAATTTGTTATGTTCCATTTGTTTAAATGCGGCATTCGTTTTTTCGGATAATTCATAACTTCGGATAAATTCGTATTTGTTACGTTCACTAACATCCAAATTTGAAAGGAAATTTCAATACCTATCATTTAATAGTTAGTTATTTCAGATTTTCGAATTTACGAATTTTCGAATTGTTGAATTTACTAATTTTCCAATTTACGAATTCTCAAATTTTTGAAGTTTCGAATTTACGAATTTACGAATTTATGAATTTATGAATTTTCAAATATTCAAATTTACGAATATTCGGAAAAATTTGTTAAGCCGGTTTTCATTTATTCTCATGTTTCCTGAATTAACTAATTTGTCTAAATGAATTTGGAACGAAGCGAATGTTGGCCGCACACCAGATGAAAAAATCTGCACGACCTGCGGTCTGATGCAACTCACGGTATGTGCGACGACTTGGTGCGCTGTAGTGCAGTTTGTTGGGCGACTCTACTGTGCAATGCGGAGCGTTACAACACACATATTTATTTAAAATAGCCAAATGTGCCTGTATGAGGTGTTGAGCCCCCCCCCCCCCCCCCCCTTCAACAGGGCCATATAAACCATGAGCATAATCAATATCTAATCTAAACAATATTAAAATAATATATAAAAATTCACCAACAAGTATTAATCCACAGAAATAAATATTATAAAACAAAAAGAGAATATAATAGTTATATTAATAATTGAAATAAATAAATAATAATAATAATAATTTAAATTAATTAACAATGGTAATATTAATTGTAAATAAAAAATGAATTATAATTTAAAGCCTATTTGGTCTATTTGATAGAGGGTTTGTTTTTCTAGTATCAACTATATATATCCTATTACCTAATAATAAAAAAAATTATAAGAATATTTATATAAGATTAGAAAAATCCCCAAACAAGGATAAACACATACACACTATATATATATATATATATACAGTGGGGACGAAAAGTATTCAGACCCCCTTACATTTTTCACTCTTTGTTATATTGCAGCCATTTGCTAAAATCATTTAAGTTCATTTTTTTCCTCATTAATGTACACACAGCACCCCATATTGTACACACAGCCCCCCATATTATACACACAGCACCCCATATTATACACACAGCACCCCAAATTGTACACACAGCACCCCATATTATACACACAGCACCCCATATTATACACACAGCACCCCATATTGTACACACAGCACCTCATATTGTACACACAGCACCCCATATTGTACACACAGCACCCCATATTGTACACACAGCACCTCATATTGTACACACAGCACCCCATATTGTACACACAGCCCCCCATATTGTACACACAGCCCCCCATATAATACACACAGCCCCCCATATTGTACACACAGCACCCCATATTGTACACACAGCCCCCCATATTATACACACAGCACCCCATATTGTACACACAGCACCCCATATTATACACACAGCACCCCAAATTGTACACACAGCACCCCATATTGTACACACAGCACCCCATATTGTACACAGCACCCCATATTGTACACACAGCACCCCATATTGTACACACAGCACCTCATATTGTACACACAGCCCCCCATATTGTACACACAGCCCCCCATATTGTACACACAGCACCCCATATTGACAGAAAAACACAGAATTGTTGACATTTTTGCAGATTTATTAAAAAAGAAAAACTGAAATATCACATGGTCCTAAGTATTCAGACCCTTTGCTGTGACACTCATATATATAACTCAGGTGCTGTCCATTTCTTCTGATCATCCTTGAGATGGTTCTACACCTTCATTTGAGTCCAGCTGTGTTTGATTATACTGATTGGACTTGATTAGGAAAGCCACACACCTGTCTATATAAGACCTTACAGCTCACAGTGCATGTCAGAGCAAATGAGAATCATGAGGTCAAAGGAACTGCCTGAAGAGCTCAGAGACAGAATTGTGACAAGGCACAGATCTGGACAAGGTTACAAAAAAATGTCTGCTGCACTTAAGGTTCCTAAGAGCACAGTGGCCTCCATAATCCTTAATGGAAGACGTTTGGGACGACCAGAACCCTTCCTAGAGATGGCCGTCCGGCCAAACTGAGCTATCGGGGGAGAAGAGCCTTGGTGAGAGAGAAGAACCCAAAGATCACTGTGGCTGAGCTCCAGAGATGCAGTCGGGAGATGGGAGAAAGTTGTAGAAAGTCACCCATCACTGCAGCCCTCCACCAGTCGGGGCTTTATGGCAGCGTGGCCCAACGGAAGCCTCACCTCAGTGCAAGACACATGAAATCCCGCATGGAGTTTGCTAAAAAACACTGGAAGGACTCCAAGATGGTGAGAAATAGGATTCTCTGGTCTGATGAGACCAAGATAGAACTTTTTAGCCTTAATTCTAAGCTGTATGTGTGGAGAAAACCAGGCACTGCTCATCACCTGTCCAATACAGACCCAACAGTGAAGCATGGTGGTGGCAGCATCATGCTGTGGGGGTGTTTTTCAGCTGCAGGGACAGGGCGACTGGTTGCAATCGAGGGAAAGATGAATGCGGCCAAGTACAGGGATGTCCTGGAGGAAAACCTTCTCCGGAGTGCTCAGGACCTCAGACTGGGCCGAAGGTTTACCTTCCAACAAGACAATGACCCTAAGCACACAGCTAAAATAACGAAGGAGTGGCTTCACAACAACTCTGTGACTGTTCTTGAATGGCCCAGCCAGAGCCCTGACTTACACCCAATTTAGCATCTCTGGAGAGACCTAAAAATGGCTGTCCACCAACGTTTACCATCCCCCCTGACAGAACTGGAGAGGATCTGCAAGGAGGAATGGCAGAGGATCCCCAAATCCAGGTGTGAAAAACTTGTTGCATCTTTACCAAAAAGACTCATCAAAAGGAGCTTCTATTAAATACTGAGCAAAGGGTCTGAATACTTAGGACCATGTGATATTTCAGTTTTTCTTTTTTAATAAATCTGCAAAAATGTCAACAATTCTGTGTTTTTCTGTCAATATGGGGTGCTGTGTGTACAATATGGGGTGCTGTGTGTATAATATGGGGTGCTGTGTGTACAATATGGGGTGCTGTGTGTACAATATGGGGAGCTGTGTGTACAATATGGGGTGCTGTGTGTACAATATGAGGTGCTGTGTGTACAATATGGGGTGCTGTGTGTACAATATGGGGTGCTGTGTGTACAATATGGGGTGATGTGTGTACAATATGGGGTGCTGTGTGTATAATATGGGGTGCTGTGTGTACAATATGGGGTGCTGTGTGTATAATATGGGGTGCTGTGTGTACAATATGGGGTGCTGTGTGTACAATATGAGGTGCTGTGTGTACAATATGAGGTGCTGTGTGTACAATATGGGGTGCTGTGTGTACAATATGGGGTGCTGTGTGTACAATATGGGGTGCTGTGTGTACAATATGGGGTGCTGCGTGTACAATATGGGGTGCTGCGTGTACAATATGGGGTGCTGTGTGTATAATATGGGGTGCTGTGTGTACAATATGGGGTGCTGCGTGTACAATATGGGGTGCTGCGTGTACAATATGGGGTGCTGTGTGTACAATATGGGGTGCTGTGTGTACAATATGGGGTGCTGCGTGTACAATATGGGGTGCTGCGTGTACAATATGGGGTGCTGTGTGTATAATATGGGGTGCTGTGTGTACAATATGGGGTGCTGCGTGTACAATATGGGGTGCTGTGTGTACAATATGGGGTGCTGTGTGTACAATATGGGGTGCTGCGTGTACAATATGGGGTGCTGTGTGTACAATATGGGGTGCTGTGTGTACAATATGGGGTGCTGTGTGTACAATATGGGGTGCTGTGTGTACAATATGAGGTGCTGTGTGTACAATATGGGGTGCTGCGTGTACAATATGGGGTGCTGTGTGTACAATAATGAGGAAAAAATGAACTTAAATGATTTTAGCAAATGGCTGCAATATAACAAAGAGTGAAAAATTGAAGGGGGTCTGAATACTTTCCGTCCCCACTGTGTATATATATATAGTTATTATAAAGAATTCATTATAAACAAAAAAATGCTAAATTCCAACTTATTTGGTCTAGTCAATAGGGGTCATTATTTCTAGTGTCATCCATATATATATATATAACATATTTCATTTCAAATTTGTCAGACTTCCCTCTCTATAGAGTGGTGGGGGAGGGGGATTATAGTACCAAAGTATCAGAAGACAAACAAAACAAATCAATAAATATGAATATATCAATAAATAGAATAATTGTATGGGAGCACTGGTGAGGGCACTGGTCTGGTGACAGGGACTCGCACAATCATCTGAACTCTTCCACTAGCTCTTATCAGCTAATGAAAGCACCCATATGGTACCTGTTAAGTTGGGTGTACAAAGATGGCCGGACTATTGTAGAACTCCAGTGTCCGCTCATGAGGAGCCATTTTTCTAGCGTCCATATGAAAGGCTACGCTTGACCGACAACAAGATGGCCGCCGCTGAACAACGTCAGAGTACTCGTTCTCTAGTGAGCGGCAGGATCTTCTGACACCGGAAGTGGATGTCTGATGACCCGGAGACGGAAGTGCGGTGTGAAGAGTGCAGTATTGATGGTGGAGAGAGCGGGGAAGACGAGGCAGAGGTAGCCGGAGAGGTGAGAGAGGGGGCTGGAGGACTACAACTCCCAGCAGACACTGTGTACAGTACACCGAGGGAATACTACAACTCCCAGCAGACACTGTATACAGTACACCGAGGGAATACTACAACTCCCAGCAGACACTGTATACAGTACACCGAGGGGGGACTACAACTCCCAGCAGACACTGTATACAGTACACCGAGGGGGGACTACAACTCCCAGCAGACACTGTATACAGTACACCGAGGGGGGACTACAACTCCCAGCAGACACTATACAGTACACCGAGGGGGGACTACAACTCCCAGCAGACACTGTAAACAGTGCTCTATGGAGGGACTACAACTCCCAGCAGACCCTATACCTTACACTGTTGGGGACTACAACTCCCAGCAGACTGTGCGTTTCCTTATATAAGGGGAACTACACATCCCAGCATGTTCCTCCTTGTATCTCCGTGTTGGGAGGACTATAATTCCCAGCAGGCATTGCTGCAGCTATGGGGGTCCTGTAGACCATGGCAGGGTGGGGGAGGGGGGGGGGTCTGGGTGTTCTGTTAATCTCCATTATATAACATACGTGGAGTGTCGTCCTCACTGGCTGGAGTGATAGATGGGGGCTGGGCACCTTGTGGTGTGGGGGGGGGGGGGGGGGCTGGGCTTGCAGGCCTTTTTTTCTCGCCCCACACCGCCCCCATGTGGAAGCACTCGGGATTTCACACTAGGGGGGAAGCAGGAGAGGCGCTTTACAGGCGCTATTTTTTTTCTGCTAAAACGCCTGAAAAGCTCCTCAGTGTGAAAGAGATCCAACAAGGGAGACAAGAAGTGATGCCTCCCGGCTTGACAACCGGTTTCCTACTGCGCATGCGCTTCCTGCATGATCTCGCTGTCTTCTGGGACCCGCGTGTGTCTCTCGGAGAGGAGGAGGGGCTGGAAATGTAGTGATTACCGCGATGGTTGTGTGATGACCGATATCCGCTCCTTGGGGTGCAACAAGAGGATCTTCCCCATGTGGGTGGAGCTTCCCTTTAATATTTACACTTTATTGGGCCCCTTTCACCCCATTGCAGGGACTGTCGGTGTATACGCGGGGTCTCTGGGGTCTCTGGACCTCACATCAAAGTCTGACCAAAGTAGTACAAGGATGGGACTACTAGGAATTTGGTGCGACTTGAGGTCACACAGATATGAATGGTTATCATGGGGGGGGGGGGCGGCTTGTCATGTGACTTTGAACTCCCAAATCACAGGACGCACGGGTGTGAAAGGGGCCTTACCAAAAGTATTGGGACGCCTGCCTTTACACGCACATGAACTTTAATGGCCTTCCAGTCTTAGTCCGGAGGGTTCAATATTGAGTTGGCTCCGCCCTTTACATCTATAACACCTTCAACTCTTCTGGCATACCGAGACATTTTGGACAATTTCATGCTCCCAACTTTGTGGGAGGAGTTTGGGGGACGGCCCCTTCCTGTTCCAACATGACTGTTACATCTGAACAAAAAAAGTGTTATAAAAGGCCGGGTCTGGAAGGGGTTAAAGCAAGGGGTAGACAACCTGGGGCCCTCCAGCTGTTGCAGAACTACAAGTCCCATCATGCCTCTGGGAGTCGTTGTAGCTGCCAGCCTTGCAATGCCTCATGGGAAATGTAGTTCCACAACAATAAAAACTAAAAAAGAAAAAAGATGTGGGACTTTGAATGAGGCACACGGGAGCAGAAGTCAAACTAGAATAAAGTTTCAATTTTTTAATATAAAGTAATACATGAATTCATAAGTTTACATTTGTAGGCACATAGCTCAATAAATATAATTTGTATTCAATCATAAAATACATTCCAACAAGGACTTCTATGTAAACATATGAGGATATAAATAAAAAATACATAACAATAGATATGTGGCACGCAGTGTCACTAGAAAAAAGTGGCAAAGATAAAATACAATAACAATGGAACGTCCATACATAGCTAGTAATGGTGTATAAATAACGGTAGTTGTAAGCTCTACGCCGTTTCGGGACCTTATAGCCACTCATCAGGAGCATAACCGTATTATTCACCTATAAATAGGGGAAATTAGCAATATTTAGAGTAGTTTAAAGGACGAGTGGGCAAATGTAAAACATAAAATTCCACATTCTTCCACAAAGACCATGAACTTACAATTGCGTCCGTGCAAAGGCGGCGCAGCCCTGAATGCAGAGCCCACCCGCAATGCCAGGGTCCGAAGCTGAGGGAGCGTGTCCAGGCAGCAGACCCGGCAACGAGAGACCCCCAGATTGGGTCAGAGTGTGACGGGGTGACCTCAGTGGAAGGAGGAAAACAAGGACCTGAAAAGCAAAAACACAAAGTGAATAGGTAAGAATAGTGTGAAAAAATAAAAGGAGAATATGAAGCAGTGAAAATAGGTTGGAGTAAAGAACGAATAAAAGAAAGAGAAGGAAAAAAGTGAAAAAATAAAAGAAAAAAGTTCAGAGAAAGAGATAATAGAATATGAGAGAAATAACCAAGATAGTACAGAAAAAGACCAGGGAAGGGGGATGGTAAAACAAAAGAGGAAAACTGAGTGAAAGAAAAGGGGGTGAAGAAAGACCATACCTGTGAAGAAAAGGACCTGAAAAACAGAAACACGAAGTGAATAGGTGAGAATAGTGTGAAAAAAAAAGAGTATAAAGCAGTGAGAATGGGTTGGAGTGAAGAGTGAAAGAAAGAGAAAGAGAAAAATGAAGAAGTAAAAGTTAGAAAAGGAGAGAATAGAATATGAGAGAAACAACCAAGATAGTTCAGGAAGAGACCAGGGAAGGGGAATAGTAGAACAAAAGAAGGAAAGTAAGTGAAAGAAAAGGGGGTGAAGAAAGACCATACCTGTAAAGGAGGGAGTAGGGGCATGATTGCCAAAAGCGTGTGGCTGCTTGATGGTGTACGGATAAGGCCTGAATTGGGGGACACCTCACTGGGAGAAGCCAAAGCAGGGAGTGCCGCCGCAGAGCACACCCCCAACGTCATGCAACCAGCAAACCAAAGGGGGACTGGGAGGCGCCGCAGACCCGCCAGCCAGGTGACAGAGCTGGCCGACCGCGAGCGCCAAACCAACCCCACCAAGCGCTGGAGATGGAAAACACAACAGCTGGAGGGCCCCGGGTTTCCTACCTTTGGGTTCAAGTCATACATATAATTCTCTCACCACCATAAATATTACATTATAATGAAGGAAGTTACATTTCTGAGTCTCCGGATGTTTTCTTCTCCCACATCGCCATCTTTAATCCCAGGAATATCGGAATTTCCACAGAAGCGCCCCTCCCCCTCCTCCTATCCCCAGCGAGGCACCACTACATTCCACACACAGAGATCCAACTGGAGGTTCCCATATTTGCAGCACTTTCTGTCCGGCCGTCTTCTGGGATGTATAGAATGTTGTCTGATGATAATTACTGTCACCTGAGCAAGAAATCGGGAAGTGACAGGAAATGAGGAATTTACTAACCAAAAAACCCATTGATCTGTGATTATGTAAAGGGGGGGGGAGGGGAAAGCTAATGAGAAAATATTTTAAACAAAGGTGAAAGTTCCTCTTTTTTTAACATTTCGTGATTTTCTTTTGATATTTCAGGTTATCCTTTTATTTTATTTCTCGGTGGGGAGGTAGAAGAACTCGGGAGCCATGGGGCGGAGATCCACGTCTTCCACCAAGAGTGGGAAGTTCATGAACCCCACCGATCAAGCCCGTGAGTATTCCACCGACCGCCATCACAGTCCAACACCGGGACATTCCCCATTAGAGTCCAACACCGGGACATTCCCCATTAGAGTCCAACACCGGGACATTCCCCATTAGAGTCCAACACCGGGACATTCCCCATTAGAGTCCAACACCGGGACATTCCCCATTAGAGTCCAACACCGGGACATTCCCCATTAGAGTCCAACACCGGGACATTCCCCATTAGAGTCCAACACCGGGACATTCCCCATTAGAGTCCAACACCGGGACATTCCCCATTAGAGTCCAACACCGGGACATTCCCCATTAGAGTCCAACACCGGGACATTCCCCATTAGAGTCCAACACCGGGACATTCCCCATTAGAGTCCTACAC
This sequence comes from Lithobates septentrionalis, assembly GCA_037952835.1. Taxonomy (NCBI): domain Eukaryota; kingdom Metazoa; phylum Chordata; class Amphibia; order Anura; family Ranidae; genus Lithobates; species Lithobates septentrionalis. Next base: position 323,759 of record JBBDGP010003344.1, on the reverse strand, counting down.
CGGGACAGTCCGCCATTACAGTCCAACACCGGGACATTCCCCATTAGAGTCCAACACTGGGACAGTCCGCCATCACAGTCCAACACCGGGACAGTCCGCCATTACAGTCCAACACCGGGACATTCCCCATTAGAGTCCAACACCGGGACAGTCCGCCATCACAGTCCAACACCAGGACAGTCCGCCATTACAGTCCAACACCGGGACAGTCCGCCATCACAGTCCAACACCAGGACAGTCCGCCACCAGAGTCCATCAGCAGGACAACACCGGGACATTCCCCCATCAGGGTCCAACACCGGGACATTCCCCCATCAGGGTCCAACACCGGGACATTCCCCCATCACAGTCCAACACCGGGACATTCCCCATCAGGGTCCAACGCCGGGACATTCCCCATCAGGGTCCAACGCCGGGACATTCCCCATCAGGGTCCAACGCCGGGACATTCCCCATCAGGGTCCGACGCCGGGACATTCCCCCATCGGGGTCCGACGCCGGGACATTCCCCCATCGGGGTCCGACGCCGGGACATTCCCCCATCGGGGTCCGACGCCGGGACATTCCCCCATCGGGGTCCGACGCCGGGACATTCCCCCATCGGGGTCCGACGCCGGGACATTCCCCCATCGGGGTCCGACGCCGGGACATTCCCCCATCGGGGTCCGACGCCGGGACATTCCCCCATCGGGGTCCGACGCCGGGACATTCCCCCATCGGGGTCCGACGCCGGGACATTCCCCCATCGGGGTCCGACGCCGGGACATTCCCCCATCGGGGTCCGACGCCGGGACATTCCCCCATCGGGGTCCGACGCCGGGACATTCCCCCATCGGGGTCCGACGCCGGGACAGTGTATCTTATAATTGCATTGGGCAGCAGAGATGCACCAATTAGCTCAATGCGCGTTCACACTCCACACATGTCGGGTTTTATACTTGCAGTGCTGGGGCCACACACCTGACATACGGCACACTCTGACATCCAGGCAGGAGGGGAAGGGTGGGGGAGGGGGGGGAGTCACACTTGGAGTTTTTTTGGCAGGCTTGGAGGAGGACGCACACCCTACAGATATGACAGAGAAGGGATTTTTTATTTACTGGGGAGACTTGAATAACTGAATTTTTCTTTTTATATATGTTTTGAGTTTTCACAATTCTACACAAATAAAGCCTCACCGAGTCCAAAAGGAAAAAACAAAAATGCCATCAATGAACTTGGCAGGTTAGATGGGAAGTTTTACTAGGAAGGTGAAGTCGGCCTTTAAAGTGGCAGATATAAAAGGATTGAAAATAACTTTGCAGAGACATAAAACCCGGGAATGTTTTTAGATTGGATGTAAATCTGATTTACAGAAGATGTAGGAGGGGGAGGGGGAGATTTCTGTGTGTCCTTTTATATGATTCTCCATCTGTACTGACTGCTGTGTTGTGTTCTGTGCAGGAAAGGAGGCCAGGAAGAGAGAGCTGAAGAAGGTGAGACCTCCGACCTCCCGTATACACTGCCCACCTCCCGTATACACTGCCCACCTCCCGTATACACTGCCCACCTCCCGTATACACTGCCCACCTCCCGTATACTCTACACTGCCCACCTCCCGTATACTCTACACTGCCCACCTCCCGTATACTCTACACTGCCCACCTCCCGTATACTCTACACTGCCCACCTCCCGTATACTCTACACTGCCCACCTCCCGTATACTCTACACTGCCCACCTCCCGTATACACTGCCCACCTCCCGTATACACTGCCCACCTCCCGTATACACTGCCCACCTCCCGTATACACTGCCCACCTCCCGTATACTCTACACTGCCCACCTCCCGTATACACTGCCCACCTCCCGTATACTCTACGCTGCCCACCTCCCGTATACACTGCCCACCTCCCGTATACACTGCCCACCTCCCGTATACTCTACACTGCCCACCTCCCGTATACTCTACACTGCCCACCTCCCGTATACACTGCCCACCTCCCGTATACACTGCCCACCTCCCGTATACTCTACGCTGCCCACCTCCCGTATACTCTACACTGCCCACCTCCCGTATACTCTACGCTGCCCACCTCCCGTATACTCTATGCTGCCCACCTCCCGTATACTCTACGCTGCCCACCTCCCGTATACTCTACGCTGCCCACCTCCCGTATACTCTACGCTGCCCACCTCCCGTATACTCTACGCTGCCCACCTCCCGTATACTCTACGCTGCCCACCTCCCGTATACTCTATGCTGCCCACCTCCCGTATACTCTACACTGCCCACCTCCCGTATACACTCTACGCTGCCCACCTCCCGTATACACTCTACGCTGCCCACCTCCCGTATACTCCTACACTGCCCACCTCCCGTATACACTGCCCACCTCCCGTATACTCTACGCTGCCCACCTCCCGTATACTCTACACTGCCCACCTCCCGTATACTCTACACTGCCCACCTCCCGTATACTCTACACTGCCCACCTCCCGTATACTCTACACTGCCCACCTCCCGTATACTCTACACTGCCCACCTCCCGTATACTCTACACTGCCCACCTCCCGTATACTCTGCCCACCTCCCGTATACTCTACACTGCCCACCTCCCGTATACCCTACACTGCCCACCTCCCGTATACTCCTACACTGCCCACCTCCCGTATACTCTGCCCACCTCCCGTATACTCTGCCCACCTCCCGTATACTCTACACTGCCCACCTCCCGTATACTCTACACTGCCCACCTCCCGTATACTCTACACTGCCCACCTCCCGTATACTCTGCCCACCTCCCGTATACTCTACACTGCCCACCTCCCGTATACTCTGCCCACCTCCCGTATACTCTGCCCACCTCCCGTATACTCTACACTGCCCACCTCCCGTATACTGGAACCCCCCCCTCACCTTGTATGGGGGATATTGGAGCCCCCTCCAGTATAGAGAACGTCCTTCTCTATACCCCCGGTTGTCCATTCTGGTGGAGATCGGCCTCTGGACTCCGGAGTTCTGCCTCACTGACCGGATCTCTATCAATGTTTTCCAGAACAAGAAGCAGAGGATGATGGTGAGGGCGGCCGTGCTGAAGATGAAAGATCCCAAACAGATCATCCGAGACATGGAGAAGCTGGACGAGATGGGTGAGAATATAGAAGCTTCCAGTAATGTAACCAATGAAGATCTCATTCATTTTATGTTTCTTCACTTCAATTACATAAACATTTCTTCATGAACTCCTCTTCCTGCAGCTCTACAGATGTACAGAACTGATCTTTGTACTCACAGCTGATTGGATGCAGGAACTGTTCATCTAAAAAATCCCCAAACAGAACCTGCTTCTAATCAGATGCTGACACTCTTCTGGTATTCTAGAAAAAAAAATCTATTTGGTACCTGCCACGTACCTGGGCCAGGTGTGGGGGAGGGGACAGGGACAGGTAGGGGAGGGAACATACTAGGGCCATGTGGGGGAGGGAACATGGTCAGGTGTGGGAGGTAACATACGTAGGCTAGGTGGGGGAGGGGACATGGTCAGGTGTGGGGGGTAACATACCTAGGCTAGGTGGGGGAGGGGACGGGGCCGGGTGTGGGAGGTAACATACCTGAGATAGGTGGGGGAGGGGACAGGGCTGGGTGTGGGAGGTAACATACCTGAGATAGGTGGGGGAGGGGACAGGGCTGGGTGTGGGAGGTAACATACCTGAAATAGGTGGGGGAGGGGACAGGGCCGGGTGGGGGAGGGAACATGGTTAGGGGTGGGAAGTAACATACCTGAGATAGGTGGGAAGGGGACATGGTCAGGTGTGGGAGATAACATACCTAGGCTTGGTGGGGGAGGGGACATGGTCAGGTGGGGGAGGGAACATAGGGGTGGGAGGTAACATACCTAGGCTAGGTGGGGGAGGGGACATACTAGGGCCATGTGGGGAAGGGCACATGGTCAGGTGTTGGGGGTAACATACCTAGGCTAGGTGGGGGAGGGGACATACTAGGGCCATGTGGGGAAGGGCACATGGTCAGGTGTTGGGGGTAACATACCTAGGCTAGGTGGGGGAGGGGACAGGGCCGGGGTGGGGGAGGGAAAATAGTCAGGTGTGGGAGGTAACATACCTAGGCTAGGTGGGGAAGGGGACAGGGCCGGGTGTGGGAGGTAACATGCCTAGGCTAGGTGGGGGAGGGGACAGGGCCGGGGGGGAGGGAACATGGTCAGGGGTGGGAGGTAACATACCTAGGCTAGGTGGGGGAGGGGACAGGGCCAGGTGGACGAGGGAACATGGTCAGGTGTGGGAGGTAACATGCCTAGGCTAGGTGGGGGAGGGGACAGGGCCGGGGGGGAGGGAACATGGTCAGGGGTGGGAGGTAACATGCCTAGGCTAGGTGGGGGAGGGGACAGGGCCGGGGGGGAGGGAACATGGTCAGGGGTGGGAGGTAACATACCTAGGCTAGGTGGGGGAGGGGACAGGGCCGGGTGGGCGAGGGAACATGGTCAGGTGTGGGAGGTAACATGCCTAGGCTAGGTGGGGGAGGGGACAGGGCCGGGGGGGAGGGAACATGGTCAGGGGTGGGAGGTAACATGCCTAGGCTAGGTGGGGAAGGGGACAGGGCCGGGGGGGGCGAACATGGTCAGGGGTGGGAGGTAACATGCCTAGGCTAGGTGGGGGAGGGGACAGGGCCGGGGGGGGGGCGAACATGGTCAGGGGTGGGAGGTAACATGCCTAGGCTAGGTGGGGGAGGGGACAGGGCCGGGTGGGGGAGGGAACATGGTCAGGGGTGGGAGGTAACATGCCTAGGCTAGGTGGGGGAGGGGACAGGGCCCGGGGGGAGGGAACATGGTCAGGTGTGGGAGGTAACATGCCTAGGCTAGGTGGGGGAGGGGACAGGGCCGGGGGGGAGGGAACATGGTCAGGTGTGGGAGGTAACATGCCTAGGCTAGGTGGGGGAGGGGACAGGGCCGGGGGGGAGCGAACATGGTCAGGGGTGGGAGGTAACATGCCTAGGCTAGGTGGGGGAGGGAACATGGTCAGGGGTGGGAGGTAACATGCCTAGGCTAGGTGGGGGAGGGGACAGGGCCGGGGGGGAGGGAACATGCCTAGGCTAGGTGGGGGAGGGGACAGGGCCGGGGGGGAGCGAACATGGTCAGGGGTGGGAGGTAACATGCCTAGGCTAGGTGGGGGAGGGGACAGGGCCGGGTGGGGGAGGGAACATGGTCAGGTGTGGGAGGTAACATGGCTAGGTGGGGGAGGGGACAGGGCCGGGTGGGGGAGGGAACATGGTCAGGTGTGGGAGGTAACATGCCTAGGCTAGGTGGGGGAGGGGACAGGGCCGGGTGGGGGAGGGAACATGGTCAGGTGTGGGAGGTAACATGCCTAGGCTAGGTGGGGGAGGGAACATGGTCAGGGGTGGGAGGTAACATACGTAGACTAGGTGGGGGAGGGGACAGGGCTGGGTGGGGGAGGGAACATGGTCAGGGGTGGGAGGTAACATACGTAGACTAGGTGGGGGAGGGGAGAGAAGCGAAGAAAAGCATGTAAACTGACACTGCACAATGATATAATACCTCCAGGACTTGCACTGTGCTGTGTGATTGGTGGAAGGACCGAGCAATCAGCCTATGACGCTACCTGTAGAAGGCTCAGCCCATCCCCCCAGCCTACTGACGGCACAGTTACATCCTTGCAGCCGTTTCTGTAAAAAAAATTGCATTGGAACTCCTTTGTTACTCTTGTGGTTTGTGGACTGAAATCCCCCGACTGGATCTTTCCGCAGAATTCAATCCCGTCCAGCAGCCGCAGCTGAATGAGAAAGTCCTTAAAGACAAGAGGAAGAAGCTGCGGGAGACCTTCGAGCGGATTCTACGTCTGTATGAGAAGGAGAACCCCGAGACCTACAAAGAGCTCCGCAAGATAGAGCTGGAGTACGAGCACAAGAGGTCCCAACTCAGCCAATACTTCGATGCCGTCAAGGTAACACCGCCCAATCCTCTACCTATATGTATATATAGGGGATGGTATATATTTATAGAGTACTTTTCATCTATATATATTATACATTCACATCAGACCCCGCCCACGAGGAGCTCACAATCTAATGTCACTGACTCACATCCATATACTGGACCCAATTTACACACTAGGAGTATCCTTCACAGAGTCTGTGATTTATGGCTGCATAGGTGATCCACTTGACTTCTGGAAGGTTTTACCCCCCTTTTATGACCAGGCCATTTTTTTTTTCTATTCAGCACTGCGCTATTTTAAATGGATTTTACGCGGTCATGTAACACCACGCAAATAAAATTTGTATCTTTTTATTTTTTTTAAAGACAAATAGATCTTTTTTGGTGGTATGTAAAGCGGAGGTCTGCCCAACACCCAGAGAAATGAAGTCAGCACCTACAAACACTGTACTGCTGACTCTTAATATAAGGACACCTCCCTGTCCAGGGATCCCGAGGTGTCGGCACCCGCAGCCGATCCTCACATGTTGGGTGCAGCCGCCGCCATTGTCGGTGAGGGTACCTGGTGAAGCCTTTTTGGCTTCACAGCCGGATTCCCAACCGCACTGCGCTTTCTAATTTGCCCGGCGGAGGAGGGAGGAGGGGGGGCAGAACTTCCAAAAGACGGCGCCCCGGCCCCCCGTCTCCTGGAAGTGGGGAAGGAGGACATGTCAAAAACAGGTCACCCCCTCCTGAAAGGTGCCAAACGTGGCACGGAGGAGACGAACAAGCGGAAGTTCCACTTTTGGGTGGAACTTCTCTTTAGGCCCCTTTCACACTGACGCGACTTAAAAGGCGTGCGATTTTACGGCCGTAATTTTTGCCGTGATTTCATCACGAATGTCTATCGACCTAAACTCACATGAAAGTAAAAACCAAAGTAGTACAACAGGGGGAGGCAACCCGGGGCCCTACATCTGTTGTGGAACTACATTTCCCATGAGGCTTTGCAAGGCTGGCAGTTACAATGACTCCCAGGAGGCATGATGGGACTTGTAGTTATGCAACAGCTGGAGGGTCCCCAGGTAGCCTCCCCCTAGTAGTACAGGGACTACTTTGAAGTCGCACAGATATGAATGGTTATTATTGGGAATCATGGAGAACAACTCGTCATGTGACTTTGCAGTCCCAAGTCACAGCACAAGTGTGAAAGGGGCCCAAATCGCCACTGGGGTTTCTATTTTTTATTATATAAACAAAAAAAAACATCAAAAATATTGCAAAAAAAAAAAAAAACATATTTTTTACTTCTACAAAACATATCCAATAATAAAAAAAAATAAATAAAATTTCTTTTTTTGGCCAAAACGTATTGTGCTACATGTCTTTGGTGAAAAAAAATCAGAGGGCCCTGCTCAATAGAGCTTACAATCTAAAAAAACAAAAACAAAATATATATATATATGATATAGATAGAAAGGAATATATATATATATATATAATTTTTTTTTTTTTTTACTAGTGATGAGGGTGATCAATGACTTTTATAATGGGACTGTCATAGTGTAGACGTCACCCATGGTCCGGTTATGTGCCTGATCTCCTCACTAATAGTGACCATCACCCCGTAATCACAGTCCCCACACTGAGCACCTATGACAGTGAAGGGGGAACCTTGGCACCCCAGATGTTTTGAAACTACATTTCCCATGATGCTCAACTACAATGCAGAGTGCATGAGCATCATGGGGAAAGATGCGGGGCACCCAGGTTCTCCATCACTGAGTCCGCCATGTTGGAAAGCGGCCCCCGCCCTGCCTGGCCGGTAATGTGATTTGTGTCGTGTGTTTGGTGCAGAACGCTCAGCATGTGGAGGTGGAGAGCATTCCCCTGCCGGACCTTCCTCACGCTCCTTCCAACATTCTCATCCAAGACATTCCTCTTCCCGGGACTCAGCCGCCCTCCATTCTGAAGAAGACCTCCGCTTATGGGTAAGATGAGATGTTTAATGTCCTATTGGGTCACAGGCTGCCCATCTCTACAGTACAAGCACCATCCCCCCACCCCCCCATGTTTTATCCCTTCATACAATGCATCCAGGATAGTATTCACAGCGCTTCACTTAAAGCGAATCTTCAGTCATTTTTTTTTCTACTTTCCATCTATTAAATCTTCTGCCCTTCTTGTTTTATCTTTGGATAGTAAAAGTTTTTTTTCTGCCAGTAAATCCCTTATACAGCCCACTTCCTGTTTCCTGTCTGGTCATTATCCTAGGATTATGACATCATACACAGCTCTCTCTCTCACTTATGTACTTATTTACATGGGAGGAGCCTGTGATACTTATGTACATGGGAGGAGCCTGTGATACTTATGTACATGGGAGGAGCCTGTGATACTTATGTACATGGGAGGAGCCTGTGATACTTATGTACATGGGAGGAGCCTGTGATACTCATGTACATGGGAGGAGTCTGTGATACTTATGTACATGAGAGGAGTCTGTGATACTTATGTACATGGGAGGAGCCTGTGATACTTATGTACATGGGAGGAGTCTGTGATACTTATGTACATGGGAGGAGTCTGTGATACTTATGTACATGGGAGGAGTCTGTGATACTTATGTACATGGGAGGAGTCTGTGATACTTATGTACATGGGAGGAGCCTGTGATACTTATGTACATGGGAGGAGTCTGTGATACTTATGTACATGGGAGGAGTCTGTGATACTTATGTACATGGGAGGAGTCTGTGATACTTATGTACATGGGAGGAGTCTGTGATACTTATGTACATGGGAGGAGCCTGTGATACTTATGTACATGAGAGGAGTCTGTGATACTTATGTACATGGGAGGAGCCTGTGATACTTATGTACATGGGAGGAGTCTGTGATACTTATGTACATGAGAGGAGTCTGTGATACTTATGTACATGGGAGGAGTCTGTGATACTTATGTACATGAGAGGAGTCTGTGATACTTATGTACATGGGAGGAGCCTGTGATACTTATGTACATGGGAGGAGCCTGTGATACTTATGTACATGGGAGGAGCCTGTGATACTTATGTACATGGGAGGAGCCTGTGATACTTATGTACATGGGAGGAGCCTGTGATACTTATGTACATGGGAGGAGCCTGTGATACTTATGTACATGGGAGGGGCCTGTGATACTTATGTACATGGGAGGGGTCTGTGATACTTATGTACATGGGAGGAGCCTGTGATACTTATGTACATGGGAGGAGCCTGTGATACTTATGTACATGGGAGGAGTCTGTGATACTTATGTACATGGGAGGAGTCTGTGATACTTATGTACATGGGAGGAGTCTGTGATACTTATGTACATGGGAGGAGTCTGTGATACTTATGTACATGGGAGGAGTCTGTGATACTTATGTACATGAGAGGAGTCTGTGATACTTATGTACATGGGAGGAGCCTGTGATACTTATGTACATGGTAGGAGTCTGTGATACTTATGTACATGGGAGGAGTCTGTGATACTTATGTACATGGGAGGAGTCTGTGATACTTATGTACATGAGAGGAGTCTGTGATACTTATGTACATGGAAGAAGCCAGTGGTGGGAGGAGTCTGTAATACTTGTGTACATGGGAGGAGTCTGGGATACTTATGTACTTGGGAGCAGCCTGTGGTGGGAGGAGTCTGTAATACTTGTGTACATGGGATTTATTTCCTTTATTTTTAATAAGTTTGCAAAGATTTCAAACAAACTTCTTTCACGTTGTCATTATGGGGGATTGTTTGTAGAATTTTGAGGAAATATGAAAATATCCGGTGATCTGCCAGAAATCCATTGCGCTCCTAATTTCCTGTAATGAGCTAAAAACTTTGTACCTGCTACACCGAAATCCCAAGCTGTTTTATCATCCCCCTCCCGCCTGAGTTCTCCTTAAACTGACCATTAAATAGGACCCCAACAATAACTGGCCATAAATCATATCATTTCACTATCTATGCTCATCAAGCTTTTTTGCCTCTTTTTTTCCCCCTCCCTTTCTGATTAGTTTTAGCTTGTAATGAAGCTCTAAGCCCGAGCATTAAATGAAAGAACATCCCTGGCATCCCTTTAGACATGCATGCTCCTCCCTGCTGGCTACTTGCTGGTGTAGACTTTTTTTCTGTACGATTTGCTGATCAGTTACTTGACTTATACGCTTATCAGATCCACTTCTGGAACAGATTGCATAGCTCATGTCTGCAACACCCAGTGGCCAGCAGGAAGTAACATGCACGTCTAAAGGAATGCCAGGATTGTGTTCTTTTATATAACGCTTAGGTAGAGCTCAGCTTCATTCCAAGGGAAAACCTAGAGCATGCACCACGATACAGTGCCTTGAAAAAGTATTCACACCCCTTTGAGATCACATTTTGTCACGTTACAACCAAAAACGTAAATGTATTTTATTGGGATTTTATGTGATAGACCAACACAAAGTGGCAAATAAATGTGAAGTGGAAGGAAAATGATACAAATAAATATGTGAAAAGTATGGGGGGCATTTGTATTCAGTCCTTTACTCTGATACCCCTAACTAAAATGTAGTGGAACCAATTGCCTTCATAAGTCACCTCATTAGTAAATAGAGACCACCTGTGTGTTATTTAATCTCAGTATAAATACAGCTGTTCTGTGAAGCTCTCAGAGGTTTGTTAGAGAACCTTAGTAAACAAACAGCATCATGAAGGCCAAGGAACACACCAGACAGGTCAGGAATAAAGTTGTGGAGAAGTATAAAGCAGGGTTAGGTTATAATAATATCTCCCAAGCTTTGATCATCTCACGGAGCTCTGTTCAATCCATCATCGGAAAATGGAAAGAGTATGGTACAACTGCAAACCTACCAAGACATGGCCGTCCACCTAAACTGACCGGCCGGGCAAGGAGAACATTCATCAGAGAAGAGCCAAGAGGTCCATGGTAACTCTGGAGGAGCTGCAGAGATCCACAGCTCAGGGGGGAGAATCTGTCCACAGGACAACTATTAGTCGTGTTCTCCACAAATCTGCCCTTTATGGAAGAGTGACAAGAAGAAAGACATTGGTGAAAGAAAGTCATAAGAAGTCCTGTTTGTAGTTTGTGAGAACCCATGTGGAGGACACAGCAAACATGTGGAAGAAGGTGATCTGGTCACATGAGACCAAAATTCAACTTTTTGGCCTAAAAGTAAAACGCTATGTGTGGGGAAAACTAACACTGCACATCACTCTGAACACACCATTCCCACTGTGAAACATGGTGGTGGCAGCATCATGTGGTGGGGATGCTTTTCTTCAGCAGGGACAGGGAAGCTGGTCAGAGTTGATGGGAAGATGGATGGAGACAAATACAGGACAATCTTAGAAGAAAACCTGTTAGAGTCTACAAAAGACTTGAGACTGGGGCGGAGGTTCACCTTCCAGCAGGACAACGACCCGAAACATCCAGCCAGAGTTACAATGGAATGGTTTAGATCAAAGCATATTCATGTGTTAGAATGGCCCAGTCACAGTCCAGACCTAAATCACATTGAGAATCTGTGGCAAGACTTGAAAATTGCTGATCACAGACGCTCTCCATCCAATCTGATAGAGCTTGAGATATTTTACAAAGAAATATGGGCAAAAATGTCCCTCTCTAGATGTGCAAAGCTGGTAGAGACATCCCCAAAAAAGACTTGCAGCTGGAGAGGGAGATGATGGGATAAACCAAGTACTTACTATCTAAAGATATAATAATGGAATAAACATTACAACAAGCAATTCGTTTTAGAGCCAACTGACACAAATAAAAGTTTGGGTTTAGTGTCAGTTTAGGGGGTCGGGTGTTCTTAGAAGTATCTTGACTTTTAAAAAACACAGAAGTGATAGGTCACCCCTTCCTTCACCCTGATTTTTATACCGTACCTGTATATATGTGTGAAATATTTAAGACAAACCTTTTATATTTCTTTCCCCAGACCTCAGGGGCGTGGCGTATCTGTCACCTATCCCCCAGGGCACGGTGTTCCTCGCTTACCGCCCGGCAAGAAACCTCCTGGGCCACCCCTAGGTCCTCCCCCACCCCAGGTTCTGCAGATGTACGGGAGGAAAGTGGGCTTTGCGATGGACAACATTATGAGGAAGAAGGATGACGACGTGAGATACAGCCCTGATAGAGGTGAGGGGGGGGGGGGGGGGAATCGCTTTATTATTAGACCATAAAACAGAGGTCTATGGGGGATCATATCTATGGATCTTCCACAACATTGGAGGTCTTTGCTGGATCATATCTTTGGATTTTCCACAACATTGGAGGTCTATGGAGGATCATATCTTTGGATTTTCCACAACATTGGAGGTCTATGGAGGATCATATCTTTGGATTTTCCACAACATCAGAGGTCTATGGGGGATCATATCTGTGGATCTTCCACAATATTGGAGGTCTATGGGGGATCATATCTATGGATCTTCCACAGCATTGGAGGTCTATGGGGGATCATATTTATGGATCTTCCACAACATCAGAGGTCTATGGGGGATCATATCTACAGATCTTCCACAACATTGGAGGTCTATGGGGGATCAGATCTATGGATCTTCCACAACATTGGAGGTCTATGGGGGATCATATCTACAGATCTTCCACAACATTGGAGGTCTATGGAGGATCATATCTACAGATCTTCCACAACATTGGAGGTCTATGGGGGATCATATCTACAGATCTTCCACAACATTGGAGGTCTATGGAGGATCATATCTACAGATCTTCCACAACATTGGAGGTCTATGGAGGATCATATCTATGGATCTTCCACAACATTGGAGGTCTATGGAGGATCATATCTATGGATCTTCCACAACATTGGAGGTCTATGGAGGATCATATCTATGGATCTTCCACAACATTGGAGGTCTATGGAGGATCATATCTATGGATCTTCCACAACATTGGAGGTCTATGGAGGATCATATCTATGGATCTTCCACAACATTGGAGGTCTATGGAGGATCATATCTATGGATCTTCCACAACATTGGAGGTCTATGGAGGATCATATCTATGGATCTTCCACAACATTGGAGGTCTATGGAGGATCATATCTATGGATCTTCCACAACATTGGAGGTCTATGGAGGATCATATCTATGGATCTTCCACAACATTGGAGGTCTATTGGGGATCATATCTACAGATCTTCCACTCTTCATACAGAAGCTTCTTCTGTTCATAAGAGACGATCTAACCGCTCGCCCTGCACAGTCTATAGTCATATCACGACCTGAGTGAGACCTTCGTCGTTCTGGGTGGATGTCCTATAACGTCCTCCCAGAACGATCTGTCACCAACACAGCCGATGACTGATTAGTGCACCGGTCCGCTGCTGGTACCATGTAATCGCTGTAACCGATCACAGCAGGTGAGGGTCGGGTCAGGGAAAGGGCTGGGACAGGGGAAGGGGTGGGGGTTGGGTCAGGGGATGGGGGTCCGGTCAGGGGAAAGGGTTGGGATGGGGGTCAGGTCCGGGGAAGGGCTGGGATGGGGGTCGGGTCAGGGGAAGGGCTGGGATGGGGGTCGGGTCAGGGGAAGGGCTGGGGGTCGAGTCAGGGGAAGGGCTGGGGGTTGAGTCAGGGGAAGGGCTGGGGGTCGAGTCAGGGGAAGGGCTGGGGGTCGAGTCAGGGGAAGGGCTGGGGGTCGAGTCAGGGGAAGGGCTGGGGGTCGAGTCAGGGGAAGGGCTGGGGGTCGAGTCAGGGGAAGGGCTGGGGGTCGAGTCAGGGGAAGGGCTGGGGGTCGATTCAGGGGAAGGGCTGGGGGTCGATTCAGGGGAAGGGCTGGGGGTCGATTCAGGGGAAGGGCTGGGGGTCGAGTCAGGGGAAGGGCTGGGGGTCGAGTCAGGGGAAGGGCTGGGGGTCGAGTCAGGGGAAGGGCTGGGGGTCGAGTCAGGGGAAGGGCTGGGGGTCGAGTCAGGGGAAGGGCTGGGGGTCGAGTCAGGGGAAGGGCTGGGGGTCGAGTCATGGGAAGGGCTGGGGGTCGGGTCATGGGAAGGGCTGGGGGATGGGGTCGGGTCAGGGGAGGGGCTGGGGTGGGCGTCGGGTCAGGGGAAGGGCTGGGATGGGGGTCGGGTCAGGGGAAGGGGTCGAGTCAGAGGAAGGGGTGGGGGTCGGGTCAGGGGAAGGGCTGGGAGTCGGGTCAGAGGAAGGGCTGGGATGGAGGTCAGGGGAAGAGCTGGGGTGGGGGTCAGGGGAAGGGCTAGGATGGGGGTCGGGTCAGGGGAAGGGCTAGGATGGGGGTCGGGTCAGGGGAAGGGCTAGGATGGGGGTCGGGTCAGGGGAAGGGTGGGGGTTGGGTCAAGGGAAGGGGTCAGGGGAAGGGCTGGGGTGGGGGTCAGGGAAGGGGTGGGGGGTCGGGTCAGGGGAAGGGCTGGGGTGGGGGTAAGGGGAAGGGCTGGGGGTCGGGTCAGGTCAGGGGAAGGGCTGGGATGGGGGTCGGGTCAGGGGAAGGGCTGGGATGGGGGTCAGGGGAAGGGCTGGGATGGGGGTCGGGTCAGGGGAGGGGCTGGGCTGGTGGTCGAGTCAGGGGAAGGGCGGGGGTGGGGGTCGGGTCATGGAAAGGGCTGAGGGTCGGGTCATGGGAACAGCTGGGCGTCGGGTCAGGGGATGGGGTCGGGTCAGGGGAGTGGCTGGGGTGGGCGTCGGGTCAGGGGAAGGGATGGGGGTCGGGTCAGGGGAAGGGGTCGGTTCAGAGGAAGGGGTGGGGGTCGGTTCAGAGGAAGGGCTGGGGGTCGGGTCAGGGGAAGGGCTGGGATGGAGGTCGGGTCAGGGGAAGGGCTGGGATGGAGGTCGGGTCAGGGGAAGGGCTGGGGGGTCGGGTCAGGGGAAGGGCTAGGATGGCGGTCAGGGGGAGGGCTAGGGTGGGGGTCAGGGGAAGGGCTGGGGTGGGGGTCGGGTCAGGGGAAGGACTGGGATGGGGGTCGGGTCAGGGGAAGGGCTGGGGTGGGGGCTGGGGAAGGGCTGGGATGGGGGTCGTGTCAGGGCAAGGGCTGGGGGTCGTGTCAGGGCAAGGGCTGGGGGTCGGGTCAGGGGAAGGGCTGGGATGGGGGTCGGGTCAGAGGAAGGGCTGGGATTAGGGTCGGGTCAGGGAAAGGGCTGGGATGGGGGTCGGGGCTGGGGAAGGGCTGGGATAAGGGTCAGGGGAAGGGCTGGGATTAGGGTTGGGTCAAGGGAAGGGTGGGGGTTGGGTCAAGGGAAGGGGTCGGGTCAGGGGAAGGGCTGGGGTGGGGGTCGGGTCAGGGGAAGGGCTGGGGTAAGGGGAGAAGGGCTGGGGGTCAGGTCAGGGGAAGGGCTGGGATGGGGGTCGGGTCAGGGGAAGGGCTGGGATGGGGGTCGGGTCAGGGGAAGGGCTGGGATGGGGGTCGGGTCAGGGGAAGGGCTGGGATGGGGGTTGGGTCAGAGGAAGGGCTGGGATGGGGGTTGGGTCAGAGGAAGGGCTGGGATTAGGGTCGGGTCAGGGAAAGGGCTGGGATGGGGGTCGGGTCAGGGAAAGGGCTGGGATGGGGCTCGGGTCAGGGAAAGGGATGGTGGTCGGGTCAGGGGAAGGGCTGGGGTGGGGGTCGGGTCAGAGGAAGGGCTGGGATGGGGGTCGGGTCAGGGAAAGGGCAGGGATGGGGGTCGGGTCAGGGAAAGGACTGGGATGGGGTTCGAGTCAGGGGAAGGGCTGGGGTGGGGGTCGGGGCTGGGGAAGGGCTGGGATGGGGGTCGGGTCAGGGAAAGGGCTGGGATGGGGGTCGGGTCAGGGAAAGGGATGGTGGTCGGGCCAGGGGAAGGGTGGGGGTCGGGTCAGAGGAAGGGCTGGGATGGGGGTCGGGTCAGGGAAAGGGCTGGGATGGGGGTCGGGTCAGGGAAAGGACTGGGATGGGGTTCGGGTCAGGGGAAGGGCTGGGGTGGGGGTCGGGGCTGGGGAAGGGCTGGGATGGGGGTCGTGTCAGGGCAAGGGCTGGGGTCGGGTCAGGGGAAGGGCTGGGATGGGGGTCGGGTCAGGGGAAGGGCTGGGATGGGGGTCGGGTCAGAGGAAGGGCTGGGATTAGGGTCGGGTCAGGGAAAGGGCTGGGATGGGGGTCGGGTCAGGGAAAGGGCTGGGATGGGGGTCGGGTCAGGGAAAGGGATGGTGGTCGGGTCAGGGGAAGGGCTGGGGTGGGGGTCGGGTCAGAGGAAGGGCTGGGATGGGGGTCGGGTCAGGGAAAGGGCTGGGATGGGGGTCGGGTCAGGGAAAGGGCTGGGATGGGGGTCGGGTCAGGGAAAGGGATGGTGGTCGGGTCAGGGGAAGGGCTGGGGTGGGGGTCGGGTCAGAGGAAGGGCTGGGATGGGGGTCGGGTCAGGGAAAGGGCTGGGATGGGGGTCGGGTCAGGGAAAGGACTGGGATGGGGTTCGGGGAAGGGCTGGGGTGGGGGTCGGGGTTGGGGAAGGGCTGGGGTGGGGGTCGGGGTTGGGGAAGGGCTGGGATGGGGGTCGGGGCTGGGGAAGGGCTGGGATGGGGGTCGGGTCAGGGAAAGGGCTGGGATGGGGGTCGGGTCAGGGGAAGGGCTGGGATGGGGGTCGGGTCAGGGAAAGGGCTGGGATGGGGGTCGGGTCAGAGGAAGGGCTGGGATGGGGGTCGGGTCAGGGAAAGGGCTGGGATGGGGGTCGGGTCAGGGAAAGGACTGGGATGGGGTTCGGGTCAGGGGAAGGGCTGGGGTGGGGGTCGGGGCTGGGGAAGGGCTGGGATGGGGGTCGTGTCAGGGCAAGGGCTGGGATGGGGGTCGTGTCAGGGCTGGGATGGGGGTCGGGTCAGGGGAAGGGCTGGGATGGGGGTCGGGTCAGAGGAAGGGCTGGGGTGGGGGTCGGGGCTGGGGAAGGGCTGGGATGAGGGTCAGGGGAAGGGCTGGGATTAGGGTTGGGTCAGGGAAAGAGCTGGGATGGGGGTCGGGTCAGGGGAAGGGCTGGGATTAGGGTTGGGTCAAGGGAAGGGTGGGGGTTGGGTCAAGGGAAGGGGTCGGGTCAGGGGAAGGGCTGGGGTGGGGGTCGGGTCAGGGGAAGGGCTGGGGTAAGGGGAAGGGCTGGGGGTCAGGTCAGGGGAAGGGCTGGGATGGGGGTCGGGTCAGGGGAAGGGCTGGGGTGGGGGTCGGGTCAGGGAAGGGGTGGGGGATAGGGGAAGGGCTGGGGTGGGGGTCGGGTCAGGGAAGGGGTGGGGGATAGGGGAAGGGCTGGGGTGGGGGTAAGGGGAAGGGCTGGGATGGGATGGGGGTCGGGTCAGGGAAAGGGATGGTGGTCGGGTCAGGGGAAGGGCTGGGGTGGGGGTCGGGTCAGAGGAAGGGCTGGGATGGGGGTCGGGTCAGGGAAAGGGCTGGGATGGGGGTCGGGTCAGGGAAAGGACTGGGATGGGGTTCGGGGAAGGGCTGGGGTGGGGGTCGGGGTTGGGGAAGGGCTGGGATGGGGGTCGGGGCTGGGGAAGGGCTGGGATGGGGGTCGGGTCAGGGAAAGGGCTGGGATGGGGGTCGGGTCAGGGAAAGGGATGGTGGTCGGGTCAGGGGAAGGGCTGGGATGGGGGTCGGGTCAGAGGAAGGGCTGGGATGGGGGTCGGGTCAGGGAAAGGGCTGGGATGGGGGTCGGGTCAGGGAAAGGACTGGGATGGGGTTCAGGTCAGGGGAAGGGCTGGGGTGGGGGTCGGGTCAGGGAAAGGGCTGGGATGGGGGTCGGGTCAGGGAAAGGACTGGGATGGGGTTCAGGTCAGGGGAAGGGCTGGGGTGGGGGTCGGGGCTGGGGAAGGGCTGGGATGGGGGTCGTGTCAGGGCAAGGGCTGGGGGTCGTGTCAGGGCAAGGGCTGGGGGTCGGGTCAGGGGAAGGGCTGGGATTAGGGTTGGGTCAGGGAAAGAGCTGGGATGGGGGTCGGGTCAGGGGAAGGGCTGGGATTAGGGTTGGGTCAAGGGAAGGGTGGGGGTTGGGTCAAGGGAAGGGAAGGGGTCGGGTCAGGGGAAGGGCTGGGGTGGGGGTCGGGTCAGGGGAAGGGCTGGGGTAAGGGGAAGGGCTGGGGGTCAGGTCAGGGGAAGGGCTGGGATGGGGGTCGGGTCAGGGGAAGGGCTGGGATGGGGGTCGGGTCAGGGGAAGGGCTGGGATGGGGGTCGGGTCAGGGGAAGGGCTGGGGTGGGGGTCAGGTCAGGGGAAGGGTGGGGGTCGGGTCAGGGAAGGGGTGGGGGATAGGGGAAGGGCTGGGGTGGGGGTAAGGGGAAGGGCTGGGGTAAGGGGAAGGGTTAGGGGTCAGGTCAGGGGAAGGGCTGGGATGGGGGTCAGGTCAGGGGAAGGGTGGGGGTCGGGTCAGGGAAGGGGTGGGGGATAGGGGAAGGGCTGGGGTGGGGGTAAGGGGAAGGGCTGGGGGTCGGGTCAGGGGAAGGGCTGGGATGGGGGTTGGGTCAGGGGAAGGGCTGGGGTGGGGGTCGGGGGAAGGGCTGGGGTGGGGGTCGGGTCAGGGAAAGGGGTGGGGTGGAGGTCGGGGCTGGGGAAGGGCTGGGATTTAGGGTCAGGGGTTCAGTCAGGGAAAAGGGGAAAAACCATACTTGCACTTTGTTGTAAAATGCCCTCATCTTGTGATCTCCTTGTCTGAGTATAGATCCATGTTTGCCCCGAGCGTATCTAAATCTTGTTATTCTCCATATTGTCCGTGTTCCTTGCAGGTGACCGAGGTCGCCACGACGGCTCCAGTTCCAGCGAGGACGAGGGCTACCCCAACGAGATGGAGCAGGATAAGGAGGAGGAGGAGGAGGGGAGCAGCGACGAGGACAGCGACAGCCTTCAGTCGGATGGGCGGGACAGCGATGAAGGGGAGTACGCACAGCGGGACGATAAGAAGAAAGCTGCTGGCGGTGATAAGAAAGGAGGTGAGAAGAGGACCTGTCTTCTTCTTCTATACAGATCTTTGGTGGTGTGTGTGGTCTCAGCTCTGCCTCCCTCTCCTCAGGACACAACGTACACTTCGCTGAGGCTTCAGAGAAAACCCAGAGGAAGATGAAGAAGCCGGTGAAGGACATCACACCCCTTCAGGCCATGATGCTACGGATGGCAGGTAGGTGACCCTCATCTTTAGCAGTATTTCCAGTTTTGAGAAGAACAGGAGAATTTTGATTGGTGGGGAAACCAAAAATTGTATTTAGACGATATCTGTAGGATTCCTTCCGGCACCATAAGGGGTGTCACTGTCCGCTCTCTGATTGGCTATGCATTGCGTTTTTGCATTGAAGTCAACAAGGGTGGGTTGTTTCTGCACTAATGTCAACAAGGGGGGGGGTCGGGGGGAACGGGGGGCGTTTTTGCAATGATGTTCATTATCGGCACTTTTTTTTTTTATTGGCAAGACACTGATAACCCTATTTTTGTCCGTCGATGTATCGGTGCATCCTTACTGCCACACATATATTATTTTATAATCAGCAGAGTTTCTCCTAGACTGCATTATGCAATACCTGAACATTCTCATGATGGGGGTCTGCAGGTCATGTGACTGGGGTCTCTCTCTTGCAGGTCAGGAGATGACGGAGGAGGACGATGAACACGAAGCTGAAGACTATTCATCTCCCTCGTCATCCGAGGACGAGTCTGAGCCGGAGAACGAGCCGCGGACTGAGGAGTCGAAAGGGGAGGGCACAGAATCCGGTTCCTCCTCTGCACAGGGGTCATCAGCACAGCCGCCCGTCACCGTCCCACCCCCACCCATGCAGATGCCGCCATCCATAATGTCAGGACCTCCTCCTCTTGGCCCACCACCTGTTCCACCACTACGGCCTCCTGGACCGCCTACAGGAATGCCGCCTGGACCGCCTCCAGGTAATACGTTGTGTCCGGTAATTGTAGGAACAGGTCATAGGTCTCTCTTCTTTTAAAGAGTACCTGTACTGCAATCAGTGGAATGTCCTACTGTGAAAGAGGGTAGGGAAGGTGCGAGGCAAGTGTCCTGGTTTTAAAGTGGTAAGCCATTTTGTGGCTTTTGATTTACTGAAGTTTCATGATTATACCTGTTTATCCAAATAGTGACTTCCTCTACTTTGTTAGTGGTGGCACTGATTTGCAGGCCCATCTATACTCTCCAACAATGCCAGCGCTTGTGCCCGTCCTCATGCCCGTCATTGTGCTCCACATCATAATACAAAACTTCTTGTGTCTACTGCTCACTCTGCCTTCCTCTTTCAAGCAGTAAAAGGACAGGCAGCAAAGAAATTAATTAGGTGGGTAGAGGTCCTTTTGGTTAGGTTGGTGTCCTGGTTGGGTAGGGGTCCTTCTGGTTGGGTAGGGGGGTCCTTCTGGTTGGGTAGGGGGGTCCTTCTGGTTGGGTAGGGGGGTCATTCTGGTTGGGTAGGGGGGTCATTCTGGTTGGGTAGGGTGTCCTCCTTCTGGTTTGGTTGGGGTCATTCTGGTTGGGTAGGAGGGTCATTCTGGTTGGAAATAAGGGTCATTTTGGTTGGGAAAGATTTATTCCATAGCTTAGCTCATCAGTTGCTCGAAAATAAAGCAGTAAAGGGACAGCCTGCCAAGAAATGAATTTGGTGGGTAGAGGTCCTTTTGGTTAGGTAGGGTGTCCTTTTGGTTGGGTAGGGTGTCCTTTTGGTTGGGTAGGGTGTCCTTTTGGTTGGGTAGGGTGTCCTGGTCGGTTAGGGGGTAGGGGTCATTCTGGTTGGGTAGGAATCATTCTAGTTGGGTAGGAGTCCTTTTGGTTGGGTAGGAGTCCTTTTGGTTGGGTAGGAGTCCTTTTGGTTGGGTAGGAGTCCTTTTGGTTGGGTAGGAGTCCTTTTGGTTGGGTAGGAGTCCTTTTGGTTGGGTAGGAGTCCTTTTGGTTGGGTAGGAGTCCTTTTGGTTGGGTAGGGGTCATTCTGGTTGGGTAGGGGTGCTTTTGGTTGGGTAGGGGGTCATTCTAGTTAGATAAGGGTCATTTGGTTGGGGAAGATTTATTCCATAGCTTAGCTCATCAGTTGCTAATAAAGCAGTGAAGGGACAGCCCACCAAGAAATTAATTTGATGGGTAGGGGGTCCTTCTGGTTGGGTAGGGGGTCCTTCTGGTTGGTTAGGGGTCAATCTGGTTCTATAGGGGTTGTGAATAATTTATTTCATAGCTTATCTTAGCAGTTGCTTGAAAGTAGAGTGATCAGACAGCCTGTCAAAAAATTCATTGGTTAGGTAGGGGGCATTCTAGGTTGAATTGGGGCCATTTTTCTTGGGTAGGGGTCATTTTGGTTGGGTAGGTGTTATAAAGCATTTAATTCATAGTTTAACTCGGCAGTTGCTCAAAAATAGAGTGAAAAGGGACAGCCTGTAAAAAAAAAATGAATTGGTTGGATAGGAGGTCATTCTGGTTGGGTGGGGGGGTCATCATGGTTGGAAAGGGCATCATTTCAATTGGGTGGGGGTCATTTTGTTTGGGTGGGGTTTATTCCATAGCAGGGGTCTGTCAGCAATTGCTGTAAAATAAAGAGTGAAGGGACAGGTGGTCAGGAAATTAAGTGCATTTTTTTCCCTCCTTTTTTTTTTTTTTTTCTCCTTTTTTTTTCTTTGTTGTTTTTTATAATTAGCTATGGTTATTAATGCCTAATCCCTAATGCACATTTGTAAATCCTAATGAATCATAATATTTTCCATGGTAATCAATGTTAGCCCTATGGGCTCTACTGTACATTCCCATGCTGTTTGTTTTTTTTTCTCTTGTAAATTTCTATAAATTTCTACGATGAAAATCTCAATAAAAATATATTAAGCCAAAAAAGAAATAAGGTGCATGAGCCATAAATGTTTTGCATATTTTCTAACCTTTTTATATGGAATAATCGGCTCTCGCGGCTGCTGCTCGTTCTTTAATCCTTCCACTAAACGCCGT
The DNA here is from genome assembly GCA_037952835.1 of Lithobates septentrionalis. Taxonomy (NCBI): domain Eukaryota; kingdom Metazoa; phylum Chordata; class Amphibia; order Anura; family Ranidae; genus Lithobates; species Lithobates septentrionalis. The sequence continues at coordinate 301,943 of JBBDGP010003344.1, read as the reverse complement.
ATTTGTGTTTTTTTTTTTTAGGAGCACCCCCATTCTTGAGACCACCGGGTCTTCGTGGTCCACCACCACGTCTATTACCACCAGGACCACCACCGGGCCGACCTCCTGGCCCTCCCCCAGGGCCACCTCCAGGCTTACCACCAGGTCCTCCTCCTCGCGGCCCCCCACCCCGCCTGCCCCCACCGGCACCTCCAGGTAACTCCTCCTCCTCCTCTACTGGTTTCTTTATTTTTTATAGAATGTGCTCAGATTACGTTGGTATGATATATAGTCGGGTTGCTCACTATCTGCTGTCGGCTCTATAAGGATGTAATGCTGCATCTAGCAATATATTTGCAGTAACTATTGGCAACCAGAATTAATCCGTCATGTTACAGCTGTGTGGATGCTGCGGACTGTTGCAAAAAAAGTGAAAAAAAGAAAAACTGCTTTGATATAATTTACAGCTGAACCGCAGGCAGATATAAAAGCCGCAAATGAACGCAGTTCTGTAATCATTAAAGCCATTAATAAATGTAATTAGTATTCATACAAGCCGTGTAAGTACCTGGATTTATCTGGTGTCAGCCTCTTGCAATCCCTGTACAGCAGAGCTCAGACTGGGAGATGCAGGGCAAAGACTGAAATGGAAATTGACGTGCCACACCACTGCTAAGAGTTCCAGAGACCACTTTATTCCAATGAAAGTTGGGACAATCCAAAGAGCAGCCAACATGTTTTAGGGGTCCAAAACGCCCCCTTCATTAGGGCTTGGTTGAAATCAATGTGAATCGACTAGGAACTAAATTACCCTTTTAATATTATGGTTGGCTAGGGGCTCTTCTGGTTGGCTAGGGGCTCTTCTGGTTGGCTAGGGGCTCTTCTGGTTGGCTAGGGGCCCTTCTGGTTGGCTAGGGGCCCTTCTGGTTGGCTAGGGGTTCTTCTGGTTGGCTAGGGGCCCTTCTGGTTGGCTAGGGGCCCTTCTGGCTGGCTAGGGGTTCTTCTGGTTGGCTAGGGGTTCTTCTGGTTGGCTAGGGGCCCTTCTGGTTGGCTAGGGGTTCTTCTGGTTGGCTAGGGGTTCTTCTGGTTGGCTAGGGGTTCTTCTGGTTGGCTAGGGCCCTTCAGGTTGGCTAGGGGCCCTTCTGGTTGGCTAGGGGCCCTTCTGGTTGGCTAGGGGTTCTTCTGGTTGGCTAGGGGTTCTTCTGGTTGGCTAGGGGTTCTTCTGGTTGGGTAGGGGTTCTTCTGGTTGGGTAGGGGTTCTTCTGGTTGGCTAGGGTTCTTCTGGTTGGCTAGGGGTTCTTCTGGTTGGCTAGGGGTTCTTCTGGTTGGCTAGGGGTTCTTATGGTTGGATAGGGGTTCCTTCCGGTTGGATAGTGATCCCTTCTGGTTGGATAGGGGTCCTTCTGGTGTGTTAGGGGTTCCTTACGGTTGGATAGGGGGTCCTTTTGGTTGGATAGTGATCCTTTCTGGTTGGCTAGGGATCCCTTCTGTTTGGATAGGGATCCCTTCTGTTTGGATAGGGGTCATTCTGGTTGGATAGGGGGTCCTTTTGGTTGGATAGGGGGTCCTTTTGGTTGGATAGGGGGTCCTTTTGGTTGGATAGGGGGTCCTTTTGGTTGGATAGGGATCCCTTCTGGTTTGGATAGGGGGTCCTTTTGGTTGTGTAGGGGGCTTTTGGTTGGGTAGGGGTTACAGCTGCACGATTTTGGCTAAAATGGGAATCACAATTTTTTTTTTTTTTTTTTTGCTTAGAATAAAGATGAAGATTCTCGTGGCGTAACATCAGCTTTCACATTATACAAAAAAAAAGGGCTAACTTTACTGTTTAATTTGCATTTTGAAAGACCGCTGCGCAAATACAGTGTGACATAAAATATTGCAACAACCGCCATTATATTATATATATATATATATATATATATATATAATGTTTGGGGGTTTCAAGTAATTTTCTAGCAAAAAAATACTGATTTTAACTTGTAAGCAACAAATGTCAGAAAAAGGTTTAGTCTTTAACCACCTCAATACAGGGCATTTTCGCCCCCTTCCTGCCCAGGCCATTTTTCAGATTTCAGCGCTGTCGCATTTTGAATGACAATTGCGCGGTCATACAACACTGTACCCAAATGAAATTGTTATCATTTTTTCCCCACAAATAGAGCTTTCTTTTAGTGGTATTTGATCACCTCTGCGTTTTTTTTTTTTTTTTGCGCTATAAACAAAAGAAGAGTGAGAAGTTTTAAAAAACACAATAATTTTTATCTTTTGCGATAATAAATATCCATTTTTTTTTCTTTAAAACAAATTTTTTCTCAGTTTAGGCCGATATGTATTCTTGTACATATTTTTGGTAAAAAAAAATCGCAATAAGCGTATATAGATTGGTTTGCGCAAAAGTTATAGCGTCTACAAAATAGGGGATAGATTTATAACATTTTTATCTTTTATTTTTTTTTTACTAGTAATGGCGGCGATCTGCGATTTTTATTGTGACTGCAATATTGCGGCGGACACATCGGACACTTTTGACACATATTTGGGACCATTCACATTTATACAGCGAACCGTGCTATAAAAATGCATTGATTACTGTATAAATGTGACAGGCAGGGAAGGGGTTAACACTAGGTGGTGATCAAGGGGTTAACTGTGTTGCTAGGGAGTGATTCTAACTGTACGGGGAGGGGACTCACTAGGGGAGGAGACCGATCGGTGTTCCTCTGTGCTGGGAACATACCATCGGTCTCCTCTCCTCTGACAGGACCGTGGATCTGTGTGTTTACACACACAGATCCACGGTCCTGCTGTGTTGCCGGTAATCGCGGGTGCCCGGCGGACATCGCGGCCGCCGGGTACACGCACCGGGTGCCTAGTGACATGGCGGGCGCGCGCGATCGCCGGCGGCGGCGCGCGCGCGCCCCCTGGTGGCCTAGGAATGCGAGGCCGTCATATGACGCCCGCCCGCAACGAGAGCTGCGCCGCCTGGCCGTCAATAGACAGCCGGCGGTCAGCAAGCGGTTAAATGCATAAACTGACCTCATTTAAAGACCAAAGTGTATTCATTTGATCCAAGAACGAAATGTTACAATGTTGATCTCCAATGTTGAGATAAACTTGGCAGGCTGCCTGGATTTCTTTTTTTTTTGTCAGCTGTCAGAAGTGAGCAGAGAACTCTGCGCTTGTTACATAGAATCGGGGAAATGATGTTTAAGATCGGGAGGGGAGTACAATCGCAATTTTGATTCTTTAACAATTAATCGTGCAGCTTTAGTAGGGCGCCATTCAGGTTGGGTAGGGATCCTTCTGGTTGGATAGTGGTTCCTTCTGGTTGGATAGTGGTTGGTTCTGGGGTCATTCTGGTTGGATAGTGATCCCTTCTGATTGCCATTCTGGTTGGTTCGGGGTTCCTTCTGGTTGGATAGGGATCCCTTCTGGTTGGGTAGGGTTTCTTCTTGTTGGATAGGGGTCATTCTTGTTGGATAGGGGTTCCTTCTCTTCTCGTTGGATAGGGGTTCCTTCTCTTCTCGTTGGATAGGGGTTCCTTCTCTTCTCGTTGGATAGGGGGGCCTTCTCTTCTCGTTGGATAGGGGGCCTTCTCTTCTCGTTGGATAGGGGGCCTTCTCTTCTCGTTGGATAGGGGGCCTTCTCTTCTCGTTGGATAGGGGGCCTTCTCTTCTCGTTGGATAGGGGGCCTTCTCTTCTCGTTGGATAGGGGGCCTTCTCTTCTTGTTGGATAGGGGGCCTTCTCTTCTCGTTGGATAGGGGGCCTTCTCTTCTTGTTGGATAGGGGGCCTTCTCTTCTTGTTGGATAGGGGGGCCTTCTCTTCTCGTTGGATAGGGGGCCTTCTCTTCTCGTTGGATAGGGGGCCTTCTCTTCTCGTTGGATAGGGGGCCTTCTCTTCTCTTGGGATAGGGGGCCTTCTCTTCTCTTGGGATAGGGGGCCTTCTCTTCTCTTGGGATAGGGGGCCTTCTCTTCTCGTTGGATAGGGGGCCTTCTCTTCTCTTGGGATAGGGGGCCTTCTCTTCTCGTTGGATAGGGGGCCTTCTCTTCTCGTTGGATAGGGGGCCTTCTCTTCTCGTTGGATAGGGGGCCTTCTCTTCTCTTGGGATATGGGGCCTTCTCTTCTCGTTGGATAGGGGGCCTTCTCTTCTCTTGGGATAGGGGGCCTTCTCTTCTCTTGGGATAGGGGGCCTTCTCTTCTCTTGGGATAGGGGGCCTTCTCTTCTCTTGGGATAGGGGGCCTTCTCTTCTCTTGGGATAGGGGGTCTTCTCTTTGGATAGGGGGCCTTCTCTTCTCTTTGGATAGGGGGCCTTCTCTTCTCTTTGGATAGGGGGCCTTCTCTTCTCTTTGGATAGGGGGCCTTCTCTTCTCTTTGGATAGGGGGCCTTCTCTTCTCTTTGGATAGGGGGCCTTCTCTTCTCTTTGGATAGGGGGCCGTCTCGTCTCGTTGGATAGGGGGCCTTCTCTTCTCTTTGGATAGGGGGCCTTCTCGTCTCGTTGGATATGGGGCCTTCTCGTCTCGTTGGATAGGGGGCCTTCTCTTCTCGTTGGATAGGGGGCCTTCTCGTTGAATTGGGTAGGGGTTGGGAACAATTTATTCCATAGCTTAATTTAACAGTTGCTTGAAAATAAAGGGACAGCCTGCCAAGAAATGGTTGTGGGGGGAGTGGTCACTCTGGTTGAAAGGGTGGTAATTATGGTTCGGTAGAGGTCCATCTAAATTTTTCTTCTATTTTGATTACAAGCACAGGCTTTGTCAGCAACTGGTTTGGTCTGTGCTTGTAACCATAGCTCCTCCCATTCAAGAGTCTTGTACAAAAGAAAACATCTCCAGCATCCATTTAGATGTGCATGCTCCTTGCTGACCAGTTTAGCTCTGCAATCTGCTCATCAGTACACTTCCAAGTACAATCTAGCAACTGATCTGAAAATTGCATGACTGATCAGGAACATGCATGTCTAAAGGGATGCTGAGGATGTGTTCTTTCTAGCTGTGATTGGGGGGGGGGGGCAAGTTTGCTGGGAATTGAGAGTAATCTGTTTCTACACAGAATAGGACTTGCTACAAGATAAGGTTATGACTTTATTAATGTCTTTGTCCTGTTACTTCTACAGGAATGCCCCCTCCTCCCCGGCCTATGATGCGCCCCCCCATGGTTCCTCCTCCTGGCACCGCTCCCCCCGGCATCTACCCACCAACCCCGCTGGCAAACCCGGGTGTGCTGAGTGCACCTCCCAGCTTGATACAGAGACCCAAATCGGACGAAAGCGGAGCCACCATTGAGAAGAAGGCCACCGCAACCATCAGCGCCAAACCCCAGATCACCAACCCCAAAGCTGAAGTTACGCGTTTCGTACCCACCGCCCTCCGCGTCCGCAGGGTGAACAAACCCACCACAGCCGGTGCTCAGTCCATGAAGAGACACGAGGAAGAAGTGGTAATGCGGCCGGTGGCCAAACCCGGACCCAAGATGGGGTCACACGCGGTGGTAAAAACCAAGGACGATATGTACGATGCGTTCATGAAAGAGATGGAGGGGCTTCTGTAACGCGGATCTGTTAGTTGTAGTAAAATGTACTTTTATGTGGAAGTTTACCCGGCGACACGATAAGCGGCGTCCGTTCCGAGGAGGCGAGACCCGCGGAGAGCGTCTGTCTGCAGGCCGGGGTCCCGATGTAAAGAGGATTCTTATATTTTGTCTTTTGACTACTGTGACTCCATGTTGTGTCCGGCCCGGGAATGCCATAAATCCATTTCATGTTTTCTTTTTTTAATGTTCTGCGAGTAATAAAGTTATGTGACTTTCATTATTTCCACCGGCGATCTTTTTTATTTTTTGTTTTTTTTCCCCCTTATGTGACCTGTAATTTAATTGCCTTTGATGCAGAGATAGGCAACCCTGGAGAGGTGCAAATCTACCAAACATGGAGATAGCCCAGCAAGGCCCCATTAAAATGCAAGATCGATTTAGAGTTCAGAGGTCAGTAGTAAGTATTGCAGAGGTCAGGAGTAAGTAACGCAGGGTTCGGGGGTCAGGAGTAACTAAGGCATGGTTCGGAGGTCCGGAGTTAGTAACGCATGGTTCGGAGGTCAGGAGTAAGTAACGCAGGGTTCGGGGGTCAGGAGTAAGTAACGCAGGGTTTGGGGGTCAGGAGTAAGTAACGCAGGGTCGGGGGTCAGGAGTAAGTAACGCAGGGTTCGGGGGTCAGGAGTAAGTAACGCAGGGTTCGGGGGTCAGGAGTAAGTAACGCAGGGTTCGGGGGTCAGGAGTAACGCAGGGTTCGGGGGTCAGGAGTAACGCAGGGTTCGGGGGTCAGGAGTAAGTAACGCAGGGTTCGGGGGTCAGGAGTAAGTAACGCAGGGTTCGGGGGTCAGGAGTAAGTAACGCAGGGTTCGGGGGTCAGGAGTGAGTAACGCAGGGTTCGGGGGTCAGGAGTAAGTAACGCAGGGTTCGGGGGTCAGGAGTAAGTAACGCAGGGTTCCGGGGTCAGGAGGGAGTAACGCAGGGTTCGGGGGTCAGGAGTAAGTAACGCAGGATTCGGGGGTCAGGAGTAAGTAACGCAGGGGGTCAGGAGTAAGTAACGCAGGGTTTGGGGGTCAGGAGTAAGTAACGCAGGGTTTGGGGGTCAGGAGTAAGTAACGCAGGGTTCGGGGGGCAGGAGTAAGTAACGCAGGGTTCGGGGGCAGGAGTAAGTAACGCAGGGTTCGGGGGTCAGGAGTAAGTAACGCAGGGTTCGAGGGTCAGGAGTAAGTAACGCAGGGTTCGGGGGTAAGGAGTAAGTAACACAGGGTTCAGAAGTCAGGACTAAGGCAGGGTTCGGGGGTCAGGAGGGAGTAATGCAGGGTTTGGGGGTCAGGAGTAAGTAACGCAGGGGGTCAGGAGTAAGTAACGCAGGGGGTCAGGAGTAAGTAACGCAGGGTTCGGGGGGCAGGAGTAAGTAACGCAGGGTTCGGGGGGCAGGAGTAAGTAACGCAGGGTTCGGGGGGCAGGAGTAAGTAACGCAGGGGTCAGGAGTAACGCAGGGTTCGAGGGTCAGGAGTAAGTAATGCAGGGTTCGGGGGTAAGGAGTAAGTAACGCAGGGGTCAGGAGTAACGCAGGGTTCGAGGGTCAGGAGTAAGTAACGCAGGGTTCGGGGGTAAGGAGTAGGTAACACAGGGTTCAGAAGTCAGGACTAAGGCAGGGTTCGGGGGTCAGGAGGGAGTAATGCAGGGTTTGGGGGTCAGGAGTAAGTAACGCAGGGGGTCAGGAGTAAGTAACGCAGGGGGTCAGGAGTAAGTAACGCAGGGTTTGGGGGTCAGGAGTAAGTAACGCAGGGTTTGGGGGTCAGGAGTAAGTAACGCAGGGTTCGGGGGGCAGGAGTAAGTAACGCAGGGTTCGGGGGGCAGGAGTAAGTAACGCAGGGGTCAGGAGTAACGCAGGGTTCGAGGGTCAGGAGTAAGTAACGCAGGGTTCGGGGGTAAGGAGTAAGTAACACAGGGTTCAGAAGTCGGGACTAAGGCAGGGTTCGGGGGTCAGGAGGGAGTAATGCAGGGTCCGGGAGTCAGGAGGGAGTAATGCAGGGTCCGGGGGTCAGGAGTAAGTAACGCAGGGTTCGGGGGTCAGGAGTAAGTAAGGCAGGGTTTGGGGGTCAGGAGTAAGTAACGCAGGGTTCGGGGGGCAGGAGTAAGTAACGCAGGGTTCGGGGGTCAGGAGTAAGTAACGCAGGGTTCGGGGGTCAGGAGTAAGTAACGCAGGGTTCCGGGGTCAGGAGGGAGTAACGCAGGGTTCGGGGGTCAGGAGTAAGTAACGCAGGATTCGGGGGTCAGGAGTAAGTAACGCAGGGTTCGGGGGTCAGGAGTAAGTAACGCAGGATTCGGGGGTCAGGAGTAAGTAACGCAGGGTTCGGGGGTCAGGAGTAAGTAACGCAGGGTTCGGGGGTCAGGAGTAAGTAACGCAGGGTTCGGGGGTCAGGAGTAAGTAACGCAGGGTTTGGGGGTCAGGAGTAAGTAACGCAGGGTTTGGGGGTCAGAAATAAGTAACGCAGGGTTCGGGGGGCAGGAGTAAGTAACGCAGGGTTCGGGGGTCAGGAGTAAGTAACGCAGGGGTCAGGAGTAACGCAGGGTTCGAGGGTCAGGAGTAAGTAACGCAGGGTTCGGGGGTAAGGAGTAAGTAACACAGGGTTCAGAAGTCAGGACTAAGGCAGGGTTCGGGGGTCAGGAGGGAGTAATGCAGGGTTTGGGGGTCAGGAGTAAGTAACGCAGGGGGTCAGGAGTAAGTAACGCAGGGTTTGGGGGTCAGGAGTAAGTAACGCAGGGTTTGGGGGTCAGGAGTAAGTAAGGCAGGGTTTGGGGGTCAGGAGTAAGTAACGCAGGGTTCGGGGGGCAGGAGTAAGTAACGCAGGGTTCGGGGGTCAGGAGTAAGTAACGCAGGGTTCGAGGTCAGGAGTAAGTAACGCAGGGTTCAGAAGTCAGGACTAAGGCAGGGTTCGGAGGTCAGGAGTAAGTAAGGCAGGGTTTGGGGGTAAGGAGTAACGCAGGGTTCGGAGGTCAGGAGTAAGTAGGGCAGGGTTTGGGGGTAAGTAATGCAGGGTTCGGGGGTCAGGAGTAAGTAACGTAGGGTTCAGAGGTCAGTAGTAATTAACACAGTTTAGAGGTCAGTAGTATTCGGGTTCAGAGGTCAGTAGTAGGGAAATGCAGAGTTCACAGGTCTGTGATAAGGCAGGGTTCAGAGGTCAGTAATAAGTCATTCAGGGGTCAGTAGTAACCTAGGATTTACAGGTCACTAGTGGGTAATTCAGAGTTCATTAGTATGTAATTCATAGTTTAGATGTTAATAGAAAGGAACATAGAGAATAAAGGTTAGTAGTATGTAACCCAGAATGTAGAGGTCACTAGTAAGAAGTGCAGAGTTCAGAGGTCAGTAGTAACAGTGCAGAGGTCGGTAGTTTGTAACTTGGAGAATTCAGAGGTCATTTAGTAACATGGGGTTCAGGCGCCAGTAATAATCATGTAGAATTCAGAGGTCAGTAGTAACACAGAGTTTAGTAGTATGTAACCAAAAAGGCAGAATTAGTGAAGCAGAGTTCAGGGATCTGTAGTAGCGCCAACTTAAGGGGTCAGCAATATGTAATGCAGAGGTCAGTGGTAAGTAACGCAGCATGCAGAGGTCAGTAGTGAGTAATGTTCAGCTCAGGTGTCAGTAATAAGTAGCGCAGGGGTCTGTAGTATGTCACTTGGAATTCAGAAGTCATAGAGTTCAGAGGTCATTAGTAAATACAGTCACAGGGTTCAGGCATCTGAAATACACTGTAAGCAATGCAAAGTTCAGATGTCAGTAGTACCACTGAATTCAGAGGCCAATAGTAAGTAACAGAGTTTAGAGGTCAGTAGTATTTATTGCAGAGTTCTGGTGTCTGTAGTAAGTAGAGTACAAAGGTCAGTAATAAGAAACGCAGGGTTCAGATGTCCTTAGTAACACATAGGTCATTAGTATGTAATGAAGATTGTAGATGTTTGTAGTATGTAATGCAGAGGTTAGTAGTATGTAATGTACAGTGCAGGGGTCAGACCTTCAATCCTACTGACCACCCGGTATGACCCTGGCTTTGGCTCCTGAGCACACTGTTATCTTCAATTCTACTGACCATCCATATGTGACTCCGGTTTGGCTCCTGATCTCAACGTCACCACTCCGGTTTTCCTGCTGGCCATATCCGGCATCACCTCTGTCTACTGCGGGTGTCGGGATCCTCCCAGATGCTGAGCCTGACCTGTTCTTCCACAGTGTCCCTTCTCAGACTCTCATCTTCCTGCCAGAGAGCCGACCCTCAGAAGCAGAGAACTGGTCTATGGACATCGGTGCCCCCTTGTACCCTGCACTCCCTGCCCCCACCTCCAGGGACCACGGCCACAAGGGAAGGTCCCCTCTTCACTTCAGCCTCAAACCAGGTATGGGACACATGGGCTGTCCTCTTCTGAAAATGCTAGTTGCTTGGGTCTAATGCTGGCCCTGGAACAAGTATACAGAGAGGAAAGTCTGACTTTTGAGTTCTAATCTCAGGTGAGTTAAAGCCAAAGCAGGGCTACTAAAGAGCAACTAAAGTAAAATATACACACACTATATTATCAAAAGTATTGGGACGCCTGCCTTTACAGACACATGACCTTTAACCACTTGAGCCCCGGACCATTATGCTGCCTAAGGACCAGAGGTCTTTTTACAATTTGGCACTGCGTCGCTTTAACTGCTAATTGCGCGGTCATGCAATGCTGTACCCAAACGAAATTTGCGTCCTTTTCTTCCCACAAATAGAGCTTTCTTTTGATGGTATTTGATCACCTCTGCGGTTTTTATTTTTTGCGCTATAAATGGAAAAAGACCGAAAATTTTGAAAAAAAATGATATTTTCTACTATTTGTTATAAAAAAAATCCAATAAACTCAATTTTAGTCATACATTTAGGCCAAAATGTATTCGGCCACATGTCTTTGGTAAAAAAAATGTCAGTAAGCGTATATTTATTGGTTTGCGCAAAAGTTATAGCGTCTACAAACTAGGGTACATTTTCTGTAATTTACACAGCTTTTAGTTTATGACTGCCTATGTCATTTCTTGAGGTGCTAAAATGGCAGGGCAGTACAAAACCCCCCCAAATGACCCCATTTTGGAAAGTAGACACCCCAAGGAAATTGCTGAGAGGCATGTTGAACCCATTGAATATTTATTTTTTTTGTCCCAAGTGATTGAATAATGACAAAAAAAAAAAAAAAAAAAAATTTACAAAAAGTTGTCACTAAATGATATATTGCTCACACAGGCCATGGGCATATGTGGAATTGCACCCCAAAATACATTCTGCTGCTTCTCCTGAATATGGGGATACCACATGTGTGGGACTTTTTGGGAGCCTAGCCGCGTACGGGGCCCCGAAATCCAATCACCGCCTTCAGGATTTCTAAGGGCGTAAATTTATGATTTCACTCTTTACTGCCTATCACAGTTTCGGAGGCCATGGAATGCCCAGGTGGCACAAAACCCCCCCAAATGACCCCATTTTGGAAAGTAGACACCCCAAGCTATTTCCAGAGAGGCATATTGAGTCCATGGAATATTTTATATTTTGACACAAGTTGCGGGAAAGTGACACATTTTTTTTTTTTTTTTTTGCACAAAGTTGTCACTAAATGATATATTGCTCACACAGGCCATGGGCATATGTGGAATTGCACCCCAAAATACATTTAGCTACTTCTCCTGAGTATGGGGATACCACATGTGTGGGACTTTTTGGGAGCCTAGCCGTGTACGGGACCCCGAAAACCAATCACCGCCTTCAGGATTTCTAAGGGTGAAAATTTTTGATTTCACTCTTCACTGCCTATCACAGTTTCGGAGGCCATGGAATGCCCAGGTGGCACAAAACCCCCCCAAATGACCCCATTTTGGAAAGTAGACACCCCAAGCTATTTGCTGAGAGGCATGGTGAGTATTTTGCAGCTCTCATTTGTTTTTGAAAATGAAGAAAGGCAAGAAAAAACTTTTTTTTTTTTCTTTTTTCAAAACTTTTTGACAAAAAGTGAGGTCTGCAAAATACTCACTATACCTCTCAGCAAATAGCTTGGGGTGTCTACTTTCCAAAATGGGGTCATTTGGGGGGGGTTTGTGCCACCTGGGCATTCCATGGCCTCCGAAACTGTGATAAGCAGTCAAGAGTGAAATCAAAAATTCACGCCCTTAGAAAGCCTGAAGGCGGTGCTTGGTTTTCGGGGTTCCGTACGCGGCTAGGCTCCCAAAAAGTCTCACACATGTGGTATCCCCGTACTCAGGAGAAGCAGCAGAATGTATTTTGGGGTATAATTTCACATATTTCCATGGCATGTTTGAGCAATATATCATTTAGTGACAATTTTGTGCAAAAAAAAAAAAAAAAATTGTCTCTTTCCCGCAACTTGTGTCGCAATATAAAATATTCCATGGACTCGACATGCCTCTCAGCAAATAGCTTGGGGTGTCTACTTTCCAAAATGGGGTCATTTGGGGGGGTTTTGAACTGTCCTGGCATTTTATGCACAACATTTAGAAGCTTATGTCACACATCACCCACTCTTCTAACCACTGGAAGACAAAGCCCTTTCTGACACTTATTGTTTACATGAAAAAGTTATTTTTTTTTGCAAGAAAATTACTTTGAACCCCCAAACATTATATATTTTTTTTAAAGCAAATGCCCTACAGATTAAAATGGTAGGTGTTTCATTTTTTTTTTTCACACAGTATTTGCGCAGCGATTTTTCAAACGCATTTTTTGGGGAATAAACACACTTTTTTAAATTTTAATGCACTAAAACACACTATATTGCCCAAATGTTTGATGAAATAAAAAAGATGATCTTAGGCCGAGTACATGGATACCAAACATGACATGCTTTACAATTGCGCACAAACGTGCAGTGGCAACAAAATAAATACATTTTTAAAAGCCTTTAAAAGCCTTTACAGGTTACCACTTTAGATTTACAGAGGAGGTCTACTGCAAAAATTACTGCCCTCGATCTAACCTTCGCGGTGATACCTCACATGCATGGTGCAATTGCTGTTTACGTTTGACGACAGACCGCCGCTTGCGTTCGCCTTAGTGCGAGAGCAGGGGGCGACAGGGGTGCTTTTTTTTTTTTTTTTTTTTTATTATTTTTTTGCTTTTTTATCTTATTTTTAAACTGTTTCTTCCATTTTTATTTTTTTTTAATCATTTTTATTGTTATCTCGGGGAATGTAAATATCCCCTATGATAGCAATAGGTAGTGACAGGTACTCTTTTTTGAAAAAATTGGGGTCTATTAGACCCTAGATCTCTCCTCTGCCCTCAAAGCATCTGACCACACCAAGATCGGTGTGATAAAATGCTTCCCCAATTTCCCAATGGCGCTGTTTACATCCGGCGAAATCTAAGTCATGAAATGCTCGTAGCTTCCGGTTTCTTAGGCCATAGAGATGTTTGGAGCCACTCTGGTCTCTGATCAGCTCTATGGTCAGCTGGCTGAATCACCGGCTGCATTCTCAGGTTCCCTGTTGAGACAGGAGAGCCAGAGAAAAACACGGAAGACGGTGGGGGGGGGGGGCATTCCCTCCCACGGCTTGTAAAAGCAGTCTAGAGGCTAATTAGCCGCTAGGATTGCTTTTACATGAAAGCCGACCGCTGGCTGAAAAGAATGATACCAAGATGATACCTAAACCTGCAGGCATCATTCTGGTATAACCACTCAAAGTCGTGAATGGCGTACCTGAAGACAAAAAAATGGTTAACAATAAAGCACAGTAAATGGTAAAGTATAAAAAATTGCATACCTGAAAAGCAAACATGATAAAACATAATAGCAATAAAACATTGCAGAATAGAATACAGTAAAAAAGAGCAGAACAATAGAGAGAATAGAGAGAGAGAGAACAATAAAACGACAACTATTTTTTTTTATTTTATATATATATTTTATTTATTTTTTTACACTTTTTTTGTGACTAACTTTTATAACTGTAACCGGTTCCAGGTTCAGGTCTCTCAAAATGTGATGGCATCTTGGGAGACCCTGTGAAAGTGTGCCTAGTCTGTGCAATGCTGTACCCTACGCTAATACTCAACTAGTGCATAGTAGCGTTCAAAACATTCACCAATGCAAAGACCAGGATTGTCAGGACAGGAGGGACAATAATAGCGGGTGTCACGCCTATATCCGCGCTTGCTGCAGACACAACATCTTTTTTGGGGGGGTTCGCTGGGTAGGGGTACTCGGGAGGACATAAAGAAAATGCCTCTCATGCAGCCGACTGCATTTGGTTGGGGATGTGAATGGGGGAAGTACGGGTGCTGCAGAAGCGGTGGGTTCCCAATTAGAATTGGCGAATGCAGCAGGAAGGGCACTATGGGCACGACGGGCCTGTGTTTGTCTTTTTGGTGGCAGCGGGACACTACTTGTGCTTGCCACCTCACCAGCTTGAACTGCACTTATGGGACTCGTCACGTCACCAAGTGTTACTGCAGTGCTGGTTTGACTACGACCGGGGTGTACTAGGCCGCTGGCGCTTGCCAGTTCACCAAAACGCTACCAAAAAAACTGTTAGCGATCGCAGGGATCAGGCCTGACTCTGCGAACGCTTCAGTTATGCATTTAGTGTTTTGTAAGTGACAGTGATCGATCGATACTCCATTTGGGTGGGCTGGGCTGGGTGGGGGGGCAAAACGCAGGTGCTAGCAGGTATCTGGGCTGATCCCGCTAACACTGCGTGTTTGGGAACCCTAAACTGCTGGGGACGCTAGTATAGATCTGATCGGATCAGATATTGATCCGTTCATATACTATACCACTAAGGGAGGTGTACGGTGCGTGCGTGGGTGTTAGCGCTACTGGCGCTAACCTGACGCTGCCTGGGGCTGGTGCTTGCCAGTTCACCAAAATACTACCAAAAAAACTGTTAGTGATCGCAGGGATCAGGCCTGACTCTGCGAACGCTTCAGTTATGCATTTAGTGTTTTGTAAGTGACAGTGATCGATCGATACTCCATTTGGGTGGGCTGGGCTGGGTGGGGGGGCAAAACGCAGGTGCTAGCAGGTATCTGGGCTGATCCCGCTAACACTGCGTTTTTGGGAACCCTAAACTGCTGGGGACGCTAGTATAGATCTGATCGGATCAGATATATATATATATAGTATGCTGCGTGCGTGGGTGTTCGCGGTACTGGCGCTAATCTGACGCTGCCTGGGGCGACGCATATCACCGCCGGGCGATCAGGGGGCTAAGCCTTTATTCGGTAATAAACGGCGGGTGCCCTGACACTATAAAAAATAAACAAACTAACCAGCGTCACCCGTAACGGTTATACGGTGATCAGTGGTGAAAGGGTTAACTAGGGGGCAATCAAGGGGTTAAAACATTTATTCGGTAGTATATGGGGGTCCCTGACGCTATAAAACGCTGACGGCGAACCTAAATATTTATGTCACTAACTAGCGTCACCAGTGACACTAATACAGCGATCAGAAAAATGATCGCTTAGTGACACTGGTGACGGGGGGTGATCAAGGGGTTAAAACTTTATTAGGGGGGGTTAGGGGGGTAGCCTAGACCTACAGGGGGGTAACAGTAACTGTCCCAACACTGTAACTGTCACAAACTGACACCTAGCAGTAATCAGAAAAAAAAAAAAAAAAAAACTGCTGGTGTCAGTTTGTGACAGGGGGGGGGGGTGATTGGGGGGGGATCGGGGGGGGTGATTGGGGGGGGATCGGGGGGCGATCGGGGGGGGGGATCGGGGTGTTTTGTGTGCCTGGCATGTTCTACTGTGTGTGTGTGTGTTGGTGCACTCACTCACATTGATGTCTTCTCTCCTCGGGCCGGAACGGAAATTACCGACCCGAGGGGAGATGACATCATTTCCTTTGCTGCTGTTTAGCATACAGCAGCAAAGGAATGATTCGATTGGCCGGCGGCGATCGCGAGGGGGGGGGGCCACGAACGGATGGTCTCCCCCTCACCACCGATCGCCGCTGGACAAACGACGACCGCCTCGGGCACCGGGGGGGGGGGTCCGATCGGACCCCCCACCCGCGGAAGGCAAATCACGTACCATGTACGTGATTTTGCCTGTCCGTGCCACTTTGCCGACGTACATCGGTGTGAGGCGGTCGTCAAGTGGTTAATGACATCCCAGTCTTAGTCCGGAGGGTTCAATATTGAGTTGGCTCCGCCCTTTACAGTTATAACAGCTTCAACTCTTCTGGGAAGGCCGTCCACAAGGTTTAGGAGGGTGTCTATGGGAATGTTTGACCATTCTTCCAGAAGAGCATTTGTGAGGTCAGACACTGATGTTGGATGAGAAGGCCTGGCTCACAGTCTCCGCTCTAATTCAACCCAAAGGTGTTCTATCGGGTTGAGGTCAGGACTCTGTGCAGGCCAGTCAAGTTCCTCCACCCCAAACTCGCTCACCCATGTCTTTATGGACCTTGCTTTGTGCACTGGTGGGCAGTCATGTTGGAAGAGGAAGGGGCCATCTCCAAACTGTTCCCACAAATTTGGGAGCATGAAATTGTTCAAAAGGTCTGATGCCTTAAGAGTTCTCTTCACTGGAACTAAGGGGCCAAGACCAACCCCTGAAAACACCCCCACACCATAATCCCCCCTCCCCCCATCATAATCCCCCTCCACACCATAATCCCCCCTCCACCAAATGGTTTGGACCAGTGCACAAAGCAAGGTCCATAAAGACATGAATGAGGTGGAGGACTTTGCCTGGCCTGCACAGAGTCCTAAACTCAACCCAATAGAACACCTTTGGAACTAATTAAAGTGGAGACTGCGAGCCAGACCTTCTCGTCCAACATCAGTGCCTGACCTCACAAATGGGCTTCTGGAAGAATGATCAAACATTCCCATAGACACTCCTAAACCTTGTGGACGGCCTTCCCAGAGGAGTTGAAGCCGTTATAGCTGCAAAGGGCGGAGCCAACTCAATATTGAACCCTCCGGACTAAGACTGGGATGTCATTAAAGGTCATGTGCGTGTAAGGACAGGCGTCCCAATACTTTTGATAATATAGTGTAAAAGCTTCAAGTTTCATCTCAATTGTTTCTTTAAAGTTCTGTGTGCATTTTATCCCCATAAATAACTTAGAATGGTCCCAGAGATCCCCATCTCCATTCACTTCCTACACTTCATTCTGCTCTCTCAATATCTCCCTTTGTAGCCACCCATTCAGATGAATTGAGAGCAGAGAATCAACATGATGATGAGTGATAAGCCTAAGTGAAAGAACGCATGCTTGGTATCCCTTTAGACAAGCATGTTCCTTCTTGCTGGTGCAGACTTTGTGAAAGAACACATCCTTGGTATCACGTTAGATGAGCATGTTTCTCCCTGCTGAACACCGAAGGGTGCAGACTTTATCTGAGCCCAAGTGAAAGAACACATCCTTGGTATCCTGTTAGATGAGCATGTTCCTCCCTGCTGAGCACTGAATGGTGCAGACTTGACCTGTGCTGATCAGTTGCTCCATTACATTTTATCAGACCTGCCTCTAGAACAGCAATCAAGCAACTGATGGGCAGACTGCACAGCTAAAGCCTACAGCAAAATGTACTAATGGAGATTAGGTGGTCCAGCACCAGTCAATTACCCCCAACCCCCCCCCCCCCCCCCCAAATATATGAAAACATATTAAATTTTATTTATACACAAATAATACTTTAGTATAAAAAGAACTGGGAAAAGGATTTTTTTTTTTTGTAGTGTTTAATACCAGAAGATAAAAGTTCCACACGAATAAAACATTTTGTGAAGGGCTTATCGAAACAGCCCAATTGGCTAATCATGTAGAACACTTTTTTTTTTTATCACTGAGGTTACAGCAATAACTGTAACATAATGACCACCTGCCTAATATTGGGTAGGTCCCCCTTCTGCAGCCAAAACAGCCCTGACCCGCCGAGGCATGGACTCCACTAGACCTCTGAAGGTATGCTGTGGTATCTGGCACCAGGCCGTCAGTAGCAGGTCCTTTAAGTCCTGTAGGTTGCGAGGTGGAGACTCCATAGATTGGACTTGTTTTTCCAGCACTTCCCACAGATGCTCGATTGGATTGAGATCTGGAGAATCAGGAGGCCAAGTCAACACCTCAAACTCGTCGTTGTGTTCCTCAAACCATTCCTGAACCATTTTTGCAGTGTGGTAGGATGCATTGGCCTGCTGAAAAAGGCCACTGCCATCAGGGAATACCGTTTCCATGAAGGGGTGTACTTGGTCAGCAACAATGTTTAGGTAGGTGGTACTTCCATCCACATGAATGGCAGGACCCAAAGTTTCCCAGCAGAACATTGCCCAAAGCATCACACTGCCTCCGCCGACTCCTGAAGCCATCTCTTCCCCAGGGACGGGACGCACACACGTCCGGTCATCCACATCATGTATAAAGAAACGCGATTCACCAGACCAGGCCACCTTCTTCCATTGCTCCATGGTCCAGTTCTCATACTCATGTGCCCATTGTAGGCGCCTTTGGCTGTAGGTCTGCATGGGCTCCCTGACCGATTTCCGTCTGCGCATCCCCAGACGCAACAAACTGCGATGCACTGTGTGTTCTGACACCTTTCTACGAGAACCAGCATTCACTCTTTCAGCAATTTCAGATACAGTAGCTCCTCTATTGGATTGGACTACATCGGCCAGCCTTTGCTCCTCACCTCCATCAATGAGCCTTGGGCACCCATGACCCTGGAGCTGGTTGACCGGTTCTCCCTCCTGTAAGCACATTTGGTAGATCCCAACCACTGCAGACTGGGAACATCCCACAAGAACGGCAGTTTCGGCGATGCCATGACCCAGTCGTCTGGCCATTACAATCTGACCCTTGTCAAAGTCACTCAGATCCTTACCCTCGCCCATTTTTTTCAACACATCCGTAATAACCTGAAATGATAAATACACAATGACAAACTCCAACCAAACATTATATCAAACATAAGTCGGTATAAACAGTCAGGTGGTGAATTTTACACCCAAAATGTAGGGCCCCCCACCAACGCGTTTCGTCTACAATGGACGTCTTCGTAAGTCTTTATGAACAGACAAGGGGTAAACGTCAGCATAATAATAGAAAAGGATTACAGAATACACATGTGCATATCTTCCCCCCAGCCCCCCCATCAATTAGCCACCCCCCTCCAACAATGAGCCTTCCCTCCCCACCTCCATCAATGAGTTTTCTCTCCCCACCTCTATAAATGAGCCTTCCCTTCCCCCACCTCCACCAAAGAGCCTTCCCTCCCCCACCTCCACCAATGAGCCTTCTCTCCCCGCTTCCATCAATAAGCCTTCCCTCCCCACCTCCATCAATGAGCCCTCCCTCCCCCACCTCCATCAATGAGCCTTCCCTCCCCGTCTCCACCAATGAGCCTTCCCCTCCCCACCTCCACCAATGAGCCTTCCCCTCCCCACCTCCACCAATGAGCCTTCCCTCCCCACATTCATCAATGAGCCTTCCCCCCCCCACCTCCATCAATGAGCCTTCCCTCCCCGCCTCCATCAATGAGCCTTCCCTCCCCACCTCCATCAATGAGCCCTCCCTCCCCCACCTCCATCAATGAGCCCTCCCTCCCCCACCTCCATCAATGAGCCCTCCCTCCCCCACCTCCATCAATGAGCCTTCCCTCATCACCTCCATCAATGAGCCCTCCCTCCCCCACCTCCATCAATGAGCCCTCCCTCCCCCACCTCCATCAATGAGCCTTCCCTCATCACCTCCATCAATGAGCCCTCCCTCCCCCACCTCCATCAATGAGCCTTCCCTCCCCACCTCCATCAATGAGCCTTCCCTCCCCACCTCCACCAATGAGCCTTCCCTCCCCACCTCCATCAATGAGTCTTCCCTCCCCACCTCCATCAATGAGCCTTCCCTCCCCACCTCCATCAATGAGCCTTCCCTCCCCGCCTCCATCAATGAGCCTTCCCTCCCCGCCTCCATCAATGAGCCTTCCCTCCCCACCTCCATCAATAAGCCTTCCCTCCCCACCTCCATCAATGAGCCTTCCCTCCCACCTCCATCAATGAGCCTTCCCTCCCACCTCCATCAATGAGCCTTCCCTCCCCCACCTCCATCAATGAGCCTTCCCTCCCACCTCCATCAATGAGCCTTCCCCCCCACCTCCATCAATGAGCCTTCCCTCCCCGCCTCCATCAATAAGCCTTCCCTCCCCACCTCCATCAATGAGCCCTCCCTCCCCCACCTCCATCAATGAGCCTTCCCTCCCCGCCTCCATCAATAAGCCTTCCCTCCCCACCTCCATCAATGAGCCCTCCCCCACCTCCATCAATGAGCCTTCCCTCCCCGCCTCCATCAATGAATCTTCCCTCCCCACCTCCATCAATGAGCCTTCCCTCCCCACCTCCATCAATGAGCCTTCCCTCCCCCACCTCCATCAATGAGCCTTCCCTCATCACCTCCATCAATGAGCCTTCCCTCCCCACCTCCATCAATGAGCCTTCCCTCCCCACCTCCATCAATGAGCCTTCCCTCCCCGCCTCCATCAATGAGCCTTCCCTCCCCACCTCCATCAATGAGTCTTCCCTCCACACCTCCATCAATGAGCCTTCCCTCCCCCACCTCCATCAATGAGCCTTCCCTCCCCACCTCCACCAATGAGCCTTCCCTCCCCACCTCCATCAATGAGCCCTCCCTCTTCCCACCTCCATCAATGAGCCCTCCCTCCCCCACCTCCATCAATGAATCTTCCCTCCCCACCTCCATCAATGAGTCTTCCCTCCCCCACCTCCATCAATGAATCTTCCCTCCCCCACCTCCATCAATGAATCTTCCCTCCCCCACCTCCATCAATGAATCTTCCCTCCCCACCTCCATCAATGAGCCTTCGCTCCCCCACCTCCATCAATGAGCCTTCCCTCCCCCACCTCCATCAATGAGCCTTCCCTCCCCCACCTCCATCAATGAATCTTCCCTCCCCACCTCCATCAATGAGCCTTCGCTCCCCCACCTCCATCAATGAGCCTTCCCTCCCCCACCTCCATCAATGAGCCTTCCCTCCCCCACCTCCATCAATGAATCTTCCCTCCCCACCTCTATCAATGAGTCTTCCCTCCCCCTCCTCCATCAATGAGTCTTCCCTCCCCCTCCTCCATCAATGAGTCTTCCCTCCCCCTCCTCCATCAATGAGTCTTCCCTCCCCCTCCTCCATCAATGAGCCTTCACTCCCCACCTCCATCAATGAGTCTTCCCTCCCCACCTCCATCAATGAGTCTTCCCTCCCCACCTCTATCAATGAGTCTTCCCTCCCCCTCCTCCATCAATGAGCCTTCCCTCCCCCTCCTCCATCAATGAGCCTTCCCTCCCCGCCTCCATCAATGAGCCTTCTCTCCCCACCTCCATCAATGAGCCTTCCCTCCCCACCTCCATCAATGAGCCCTCCCTCCCCCACCTCCATCAATGAGTCTTCCCTCCCCACCTCCATCAATGAGCCTTCACCCCCCACCTCCATCAATGAATCTTCCCTCCCCACCTCCATCAATGAATCTTCCCTCCCCACCTCCATCAATGAGCCTTCCCTCCCCACCTCCATCAATGAGCCTTCCCTCTCCACCTCCATCAATGAGCCTTCCCTCCCCCACCTCCATCACTGAGCCTTCACCCCCCACCTCCATCACTGAGCCTTCACCCCCCACCTCCATCAATGAGCCTTCCCTCCCCACCTCCATCAATGAACCTTCCCTCCCCCACCTCCATCAATGAGCCCTCCCCACTTCCATCAATGAGCCTTCCCTCCCCACCTCCATCAATGAGCCTTCCCTCCCCCACCTCCATCAATGAGCCTTCCCTCCCCACCCCCATCAATGAGCCTTCCCTCCCCCACCTCCATCAATGAGCCTTCCCTCCCCCACCCCCATCAATGAGCCTTCCCTCCCCCACCCCCATCAATGAGCCTTCCCTCCCCCACCTCCATCAATGAGCCTTCCCTCCCCACCCCCATCAATGAGCCTTCCCTCCCCACCTCCATCAATGAGCCTTCCCTCTCCACCTCCATCAATGAGCCTTCCCTCCCCACCTCCATCAATGAGCCTTCCCTCCCCACCTCCACCAATGAGCCTTCCCTCCCCACCTCCATCAATGAGTCTTACCTCCCCCACCTCCATCAATGAGCCAACTGATTGGCAATTGCTGGCCAGGCAGAATAAAAGACAGGAATGATGAGAGGAAAGGAATGATTTTGCCATGCTTTATGGCATATAGCATGGCAAAATCCTTTCTTTCCTCTCATCATTCCTGTAATTTAACATAAGTATATACTATATGCTGCAACGCCCATCTTGGTACACCCTGCACTTGGCCGTAGTAAGCCAGCAGCAGACATCTTGTTACACCCAGCCCAGCCCGGCCCAAACTATATTGGCTGGATGTAACAAGATGTCCGCTGCTAGCTTACACTGCGGCCGAGTGCAGGGTGTACCAAGATGGGCGCCGTGAGGTTTAACCTCCGACGGAGACACGGAACGTCACTTCCTTTACCGAATGTGACGGCTCCAGTCACCAATTTTAACGGAATATGCGGCCGCGCCCTGCACCACTGCCCGCTTACCCCTAGTTCTACGGCTGCCAGCCTGTTGACTCGCTCTCCGCCCGCTCACTTACAGTTTCCGCCCGCTGACTTCCGCCGCATTCCCAGGTATCGTATTAAGCATCGGGAGCATTTGTGCGAGTACAAGTACTGGTACTGGTATCAGGACAACCCTACATTGAAATGAACGGGCTGCTGTGCCCGAGCAAATGCGGGACGCACGGGCCGCCGCACTGGTGTGAACCGAGCCGAAGACCCCAATCACTTTATTTTTTTTTTTATACGCTCTTTCACGCATTTTTAAAAATATTTTCTTCTTGCATGTCTTTCGCGCAACAGCACAGAACGTCCTATTCATGTGAACGGGATGCCCTAAAGCAGGAGAAATGCACCAAAGAAGCTCCCAGCACATTTTTCGGGGCCGCATCTTCTACCGCGCGACTGTCACGCATCGCACTGCATGCAAAAATTAAAAAAAAACACATTTCCTGGCTGCATTTTGGGGGGCGCCATTAAAAGTTAGCGGCACTGCAAGCACGACGCCCTGTTTTTTTGGGGTTTTTTTGTGCATTGTCTGGATGTGGACGCACCCCGAAGGACCCAACAGCGTCTGCGGCTGCGCATTCCCCTAAAACACACGATAAACGTATGTCACACTTGCGGGGGGGCATTGTTAGGCAGCTAGAAAACACGTTTGTGGCAAGTTGGGGGCGGCACCATAAGAAATGCGCCAAAAGAAAAAGCGAATCTGTGGCGATACGCGAGGCGTGGACAAGGACTAAGTGTCTATGAGGGAATGAGAGCAGAGCAGAGGAAAAAATAAAAAATGGGACCTTCATACCTGCTACACTGACAGAGAGGAGCTCCAGAATAACAAAAATATCACTGGAGCTCTCCGTCCTCCCATCCAGGAGGATCCCACCGCTTCCGGCCCATCCCATCCCGGAAGTGACATCACCTCTGGGAATAGGGCACGAAACAGGCTCTACTTCCCTAATACCAACCCCCTAACATGGGAGGGGTGGGGGGAGAAGAAAGCAGGCTAATTCCCCGCCAACCCAGCGCCTTATCCACCGGGGCAGCCGCAGCAATCGCTAAATGCGTTCCACCGTGGAACGCAAGACGCATATCCCCCCGCCATCTTGCCCGGCGCACAGGGAGAAGAAGCGCGGCGCCCCGCGAAGATGTCATTACGCCGCCATGCAGGGCGGGTCGAACCCAACGTAAACATTGTACAGGGAAGCCCCGGGCCGTTGCCTAGCAACCGAAGCAAGGGGCAAAAAAAAAAAAAAAAAAAGGAGGAAAAATACAGATAAACAAATCGTAAATCAGATGTAATATAATAAATTCAAATAAAAATATGATGCCAGGTTCTCCCTATCCCCTTCAGGACCACAACAAGCCTTAACCACTCGCCCTCCGGAAGATTTACCCCCCTAATAGAGTTGTCACCTTTTCTTCAAGTCAAACCCGAACACTTTACCGCCACACAGCAATCTTTTTTTTTATAGTATAAACTATACAGATATTTTGAAATTTAAACAAAATTTCTAATTAAATTAAGGTAATCGCAAGAGTTCCCCTTTACATCAGAATCCACAGAGTTCCCCTTTTACATGATGTAAATTACATCTGAACTCACGGAATTCCCTTATGCCCCGTACACACGGTCGGACATTGATCGGACATTCTGACAACAAAATTCATGGATTTTTTCCGACGGATGTTGGCTCAAACTTGTCTTGCATACACACGGTCACACAAAGTTGTCGGAAAATCCGATCGTTCTGAACGTGGTGACGTAAAACACGTACGTCGGGACTATGAACGGGGCAGTAGCCAATAGCTTTCATCTCTTTATTTATTCTGAGCATGCGTGGCACTTTATCAGTCGGATTTGTGTACACACGATCGGAAATTCCAACAACGGATTTTGTTGTCGGAAAATTTTATAGCCTGCTCTCAAACTTTGTGTGTCGGAAAATCCGATGGAAAATGTGTGATGGAGCCCACACACGGTCGGAATTTCCGACAACAAGGTCCTATCACACATTTTCCATCGGAAAGTCCGACCGTGTGTACGGGGTGTTAGGTTCAACTTTTAAACAAGTTGCTTAAGTTTATATTGCTTTGCCAAATTATTGCTTCTATAAGAATAATGACACGGAGTCAGGTATGTCTGCAGTGCTGGGACAAGGTCATCTGGTGCCCCGGGCAAAGATGGCAAACTGCGCCCCCCCCCCCCCCCCCGGTTGTAAAGAAGGAGCGACTTATAGTGGGACCCAGTGACACTAAGGCTCAGTTCACACCTAGGCATTCCGGATTGCTGTGATTCTGCCTGCAATTTCCAAATTGACGCACAGACACAGACGATTTTGTGGCAATTGTCCCTCAACAAATTGCGACAAAATTGCGGGACGCTTGTTGCCCAAAAGAAGCTCTGGAATACCTAGGTCATGAATGTAGCTTTATACACTGATCAGTGCTAATAATATGCACCGACACTGTACTAATGACAACGGCTGAGAAGGGGTTAATATCTAGGGGCATCCAAGGGGTTAATTGTGTGCCCAACAATGTGTAATGTGTGTACTGATTTTTACCATTGACTGGCTTGTTTATTTTCCCTGCTTTGCAAGCGAACATTTCCTTTGTATAGAGCCCTGTGTTGATTGTCAACACAGGGCTCTGGGCTGTGACACAGCCAGTCAATAGGTCCCGGCCATGAATCACTGGTTGGGATCTGCTGACATACTCCCACTGTGTCAAATCACAGGGGAGTAGGCGGGCAGGGGCATGTACCCGAAACCCTAAGCCTAGATTCACACTATAGCAATGTGAGAACCAGTGCGATTCCAGCGCCGGTTCCCGCATCGCATCTCTCCCGCAGGCAGTTCACGCTGCCCTCTGAGAACCGCTGCGGGTGTCAATAGAATGTTAATGACACCCCCGGATCGGTTTGCAGATTGCGGTGCGAACTGTGGATTCGGACAGGAATCAGATCGAATGGGTGAGACGGGTTGGCAAGTGGTTAATTACCAATGGTATTTGTAATATGCAGCATGAAGGGGTTAATGTGTATTATCAATGCTGCATTAGTTACAAGTGGCAGTTAATTAACCCCTTTGTGTTGCATTAGTGGCATCACTGATAATTAACTGCTGCAGTATGCAGGGGTTAATTAACACTGACACTGGTGCCACTAATGCAGCCCAAAGGGGTTAAATAACTGCCACTTGTCACTAATGCAGCATTGATAATACACATTAACTACCCTTCATGCATATTAAAAAAATACCATTGGTAATATATCAACCGCCCCCCAAAAAAGGAGTTAACAAATTCATCTGCAGATGGCTTACTTACTATTGCTCGGTTCCTCCTCCTCTAGATCACACTCGCTCCTGTCGAGAAACGTCCCCTATCTGATAGTGTCCGCCCTGTACTGCGCATGCGCACAAAGGAGACGCCGAAAGTCTCCGAAGATGAACGGCTGTTCAGGGCGGACCTTTCTCGTCGGAACAGCGCTGCGCCTGCGCAGTACAGGGCGGACAGCCCAACACACTATCCCATAGGGGGGGGGGACTTTCTTGTCAGAACAACGGCAGTCGGGCGGAGATTGCTCTGTCTGACAGGGAAGTGAAGGGCTCGTCCTCGCTGTGCACTAGCGCATGGCACAGACCAGAGGCGTAACTAGAATCTTCAGGGCCCCGATGCAAGAAACCATGGAGGGCCCCCCTGACCCCCGGACAGGGCTCTTTTCTCAGAGCCCGATGGCGGAACACCAGGGTCCGGTCGCAAGTGGGTGGCTGCATGTAAAGGAATCGATTTCCCCCCCCCCCCCGCTTCTCCTCCTATCCCTCCCACAGGCATTCAGCGGCTGCAGGAGGAAAATTGAGAGATGGGTTCCTCTATGTCGGTGTTTCTCAATCTTTTTCCAGTCAGATCACCCTTGAAGTGGCTGCACTGCAACCACCCTGCAACTGTGTGCATTGCATGCAGTTGCAGCATAGTGATGATGCATTTAAGGGGTTAAAACAGGCGGTCAGGAGGCAACATATTGCCTCTTTACCGGCTGTCAAATGCCTCTGAAAAGCGATCTGAGCATGGATCACTTTTCAGAGGAACAGCATTTTTTTTGCTGGTACTATGGACAAGCAAAAAAAAAAAATCGGTTCTAATGGGACACATATAGGGGGTCAGGATTAAAAGCGCATACATAAAATGTGCATATATACATGTAAACACACATACATACACACACACATATAAAATACACACACACACACATTGTGTATATATATATATATATATATATATATATATATATATATATATATATATATAAATAATGTGTGTGTGTGTGTATATATATATATATATATATATATATATATATACACTACCGTTCAAAAGTTTGGGGTCACCCAAACAATTTTGTGTTTTCCATGAAAAGTCACACTTATTCACCACCATACGTTGTGAAATGAATAGAAAATAGAGTCAAGACATTGACAAGGTTAGAAATAATGATTTGTATTTGAAATAACATTGTTTTTACATCAAACTTTGCTTTCATCAAAGAATCCTCCTTTTGCAGCAATTACAGCATTGCACACCTTTGGCATTCTAGCTGTTAATTTATTGAGGTAAGCTGGAGAAATTGCACCCCACGCTTCTAGAAGCAGCTCCCACAAGTTGGATTGGTTGGATGGGCACTTCTGGCGTACCATACGGTCAAGCTGCTCCCACAACAGCTCAATGGGGTTCAGATCTGGTGACTGTGCTGGCCACTCCATTACCGATAGAATACCAGCTGCCTGCTTCTGCTGTAAATAGTTCTTGCACAATTTGGAGGTGTGTTTAGGGTCATTGTCCTGTTGTAGGATGAAATTGGCTCCAATCAAGCGCTGTCCACTGGGTATGGCATGGCGTTGCAAAATGGAGTGATAGCCTTCCTTATTCAGAATCCCTTTTACCCTGTACAAAGCCCCCACCTTACCAGCACCAAAGCAACCCCAGACCATCACATTACCTCCACCATGCTTAACAGATGGCGTCAGGCATTCTTCCAGCATCTTTTCATTTGTTCTGCGTCTCACAAACGTTCTTCTTTGTGATCCAAACACCTCAAACTTGGATTCATCCGTCCACAACACTTTTTTCCAGTCTTCCTCTGTCCAATGTCTGTGTTCTTTTGCCCATCTTACTCTTTTTCTTTTATTGGCCAGTCTCAGATATGGCTTTTTCTTTGCCACTCTGCCCTGAAGCCCAAAATCCCGCAGCCGCCTCTTCACTGTAGATGTTGACACTGGTGTTTTGCGGGTACTATTTAATGAAGATGCCAGTTGGGGACCTGTGAGGCGTCTGTTTCTCAAACTAGAGACTCTAATGTGCTTATCTTCTTGCTTAGTTGTGTAACGCGGCCTCCCACTTCTTTTTCTACTCTGGTTAGAGCCTGTTTGTGCTGTCCTCTGAAGGGAGTAGTACACACCGTTGTAGGAAATCTTCAATTTCTTTGCAATTTCTCGCATGGAATAGCCTTCATTTCTAAGAACAAGAATAGACTGTCGAGTTTCAGATGAAAGTTCTCTTTTTCTGGCCATTTTGAGCGTTTAATTGACCCCACAAATGTGATGCTCCAGAAACTCAATCTGCTCACAGGAAGGTCAGTTTTGTAGCTTCTGGAAGGAGCTAGACTGTTTTTAGATGTGTGAACATGATTGCACAAGGGTTTGCTAATCATCAATTAGCCTTCTGAGCCAATGAGCAAACACATTGTACCATTAGAACACTGGAGTGATAGTTGCTGGAAATGGGGCTCTATACACCTATGTAGATATTGCACCAAAAACTAGACATTTGCAGTTAGAATAGTCATTTACCACATTAGCAATGTATAGAGTATATTTGTTTAAAGTTAGGACTAGTTTAAAGTTAGCTTCATTTAAAAGTACAGTGCTTTTCCTTCAAAAATAAGGACATTTCAATGTGACCCCAAACTTTTGAACGGTAGTGTATATATATATATATATATATATATATATATATACACACACACACACACACACATATAAACCAGTGGCAGATGGTGCTCAACATTTTGGGGGGGTGCAAGCAAACTGAAAAATTCTTTAAAAAAAAAACGCATCAATTGCAGCCTCACTGTGCTCATCAAACGCACCCACTGTGCACATCAATTGCCACCACTGTGCCCATCAAACGCAGTCACTGTGCCTATCAAACACAGCCACTGTGCCCTTCATATGCAGCCACTGTGCCCATCAAACGCAGTCACTGTGCCTATCAAACGCAGCCCTTGTGCACATCAATTGCCACCATTGTGCCCTCAAACACAGTCACTGTGCCTATCAAACGCTGCCACTGTGCCCATCAATTACCACCACTGTGCCCTCAAACGCAGCCACTTTGCCCATCAAACGCAGCCACTGTGCCCATCAATTGCCGTCACTGTGCCCATCAATTGCCACCCCTGTGCCCTCAAACGCAGTCACTGTGCCCATCAAACGCAGCCACTGTGCCCATCAATTGCCACCCCTGTGCCCTCAAACGCAGTCACTGTGCCTATCAATTGCCACCACTGTGCCCATGAAACGCAGCCACTGTGCCCATGAAACGCAGCCACTGTGCCCATGAAACGCAGCCACTGTGCCCATGAAACGCAGCCACTGTGCCTATCAATTGCCACCACTGTGCCCTGAAACGCAGCCACTGTGCCATCAAATGCTGCCACTATGACCCCCCTGCCCGCTCGCAGTCTGCCCGGCACTTACCCTGTCTCGGTGGGGCAGCGGGTGACGGCAACGAGCGGGGTCCTGCATGCGGCTCCTCCCATCCTCTCCTCCTGATAGGCATCCAATAGCGGCGCCTGTCGTTTCAGCCAATCAGGTGACGGGTAACAGACCCGAGCACCTAATTGGTGGAGAGGCGGTTCAGTGTTAGGAAAGTGAATATTTATTCGCTTTTCTAACACACCTGGGTGGACTGTGAGCGCCATGCATGGCACTCGCAGTTCACCTATTTTGAAGCCTATTAGTGCTTTAAAAACACCCCCGCCGGTGTCATTTAGGTGCCCGGCGTCCAAAAAGGGGCCAGGCGTCTGAATAGGGGGGGCAGTGGCGGCCATAGATAGATTCATGCATAGCGTGAATCTATCTATTTGTGATGGAGGGGTGCCTGGAGAGAGGGGGCGGCACCCATGCGCCCCTATGGATGCACCGCCACTGATATAAACACATACACATACATACACACACATATACATAGATGCACACACATTCACACACATAGATGCACACACACATGCACACACACATACACACACACATACATACATGCACATACATATAAACACACATACAGTAGATAAAAAACGGCAGACCTTTACCTTAGCTCTTCCTGCCGGGTACTGCACTGTAGGGGGAGACAAAGAGCACAGCACTGTGCTTTCACTTTCATTGTAATGTCACCAGCTCCCTGCACAGTGCCGAATACAGTTCGGCTTGGAATCGGGGAGCTTGTCTGCGCTCCTCCTAACAAAGTACTGCATACAGGGGACCCTCAAGGGCCCCCTGCAGCAAGGGGCCCGGTCGCCATGGCAACCTCAGCGACCCCTATAATTCCGCCACTGGCACAGACATCATAGCAGCTCTGACTGGCTGTGCAGTATTCTGTGTGTACAGTCCAGCCACTTCACCTGCGCCCCCCTTCCTCTAGTAATTTGTCCCGCCCAGGGCATCCGCCCCTTCCGCCCCTGCCTTGTACCGGCCCTGTATGTCTGTATCACAGTTCTGAGCATAATGGACTGCTCCCTTTACTTCTTTTATAGGCAGTTCCAAAAGCAGTAATCTTATCGGCATTACCAAATGAGGTTAAGGTACAAAGAGTTTCTCATCAGCGAACATGTAATGATTATTCAGCAGTTCCAAATTCCATCTAGATACAGATTGATAGAACAATTGATACGTACATAGGTAAGAAAGGAGCACAAACAATTTAAATAGAACAATTGATACGTACACAGGTAAGAAAGGAGCACAAACAATTTAAATAGAACAATTGATACGTACACAGGTAAGAAAAAAACAGAAACAATTAAAGTGGAACTCTAAGTCATTATTTCAACCCTATCAATTTCCCCCTTTGACATCATCCTCTCCTTCCCCCTGGGTCCTCATGAATAAGTTCTAGTCAGTTTTTCCCCAGAGTCCTTTCCCTGACCGCGAGTTGTCAGAGGGGTAGAACCCATCCCCCTAGGTATTACCAACATCTTAAAATTCAAGAAGAGGAGTTTTATAGGAGTAGGGTGATGTCAATACACATTTATCAGTATACCCTGTCTATTCTCCTAATTTTCCTATTTATTTTCCTGTATACACATATATTCGTGATTGTAAGTGATATTAATATTAGAATAATAATTACCATTGGACTTAACAACCAGTGAAAGGTATTGGTTGCTGTAGAAGACATTCCACTAAATATATCCCACCAATGTGGTGCAGTATCCTGTTGTTTCTGTGAGGAAAGATGTACTAGTCTACCTTTGTCAATAATAATTTGCTACTTTAGGATCATCTATAGCCCATTCGAAAGTTGTTGTTTCCTCTACTTCAAGTACATTAATACCAGGAGTCCATGCATATATTTGTAAAACAACAATCTTCAACAAAAAATATGTAAGTAGATATTTCATCATGTTGTTTTCTCGGGTTGTTTCTTGCAATGTGATGCGTGTATCCAGGTAGGTTTTCCTTCCAGCTTTACTGAGGTGGCTGTGGTCAAGAGTACTTGGTAAGGACCTTCAAACCTGGGTTCCAATGTCTTTCTGGTGTGTTTCTTCACATATACATAATCCCCTGGTAGCAGAGTATGTGTACCTGTTATTGAATTAGGGTCTGGAAGAGAAGAATACACACTTTTGTGGATCTTAGTTAGACGTTGTTGTAATTGTATCACATATGCAGTCAAACTATCACATTGCAATTGCATACTCTGTGGAAAGTATAAACCTAATCTAGGTGCATTCCCAAAAAGTATCTCATATGGGGATAATCCTGTTTTTCCTGTTGGAGTGTACCTTATAGAGAACAAAGCCAAAGGCAGGCATTCTGGCCAAGGCTTGTTTAACTCTTGCATGGCTTTTTGTATTTTTAACTTTATTGTCCCATTTACTCTCTCCACTGATCCTGAACTCTGTGGGTGGTAAGGGGTGTGAAAACTTTGTTGAACCCCTAACATGGTCATCACATTCTGCATGATTTCTCCTGTAAAGTGTGTCCCCCTATCTGATTCTATGGTTTCAGGAAGACCAAACCTCGGTATTAACTCAGTGATCAGTTTCTTAGCTGTGGCTTTAGCTGTAGCCGATTTTACTGGATAACTTTCGGGCCAACCTGAGAATAAATCGATACACACGAGGACAAATTCAAAAGGGCCGCTCTTGGGCATTTGTATGTAGTCAATTTGCAGTCTCTGGAAGGGGTATTGGGCCCGGACCTCTTGTTTTCGTGGGGTTTTCACTTTCTGTCCTGGGTTATTCAGGAGACAGATTTGGCAGGCTGCACAGTAGTTTCTTGCAGTGCTACTGAATCCGGGGGCGAGCCATCCTTGGTTCACAATTCTATACATGGAATTGGAACTGACATGTGTGGGTAGGTGAACTGCCGCTGCCATTGCTGGGTACAGAGAGGCAGGTAGGCATATTTTGCCCCCTTCCCTCCATACATTGTCAAGGTCTGGTGCTGCTCCCCTTCTGACCCACTTATCTTTCTCGCTCTCCCCTGCTTGCTCCTGTAATTTACTCAGCTGCTGCCATGTTGGTTCTGGGATACTCACCTCTACCGCTGCTAAGGTCTCAGGGCTTCCTTCCCCTAGAGCTGCCTGTTTTGCAGTCAAATCTGCAAATGCATTTCCTTTTGCCTCAATTGTTTTTGCGCTCGTGTGTGCCGCTATCTTCATGATGGCCACTCGTTTAACCTTTTGAAGATTGTTCAGGACTCTCTTAATCCCTTCTCCATGTTTTACAGGTGTACCTGCTGCTGTCAGATAACCTCTAGCCCTCCATATGTGGCCATAATCGTGCGCTACACCATAAGCGTAGGCAGAGTCAGTGTAAATATTCCCTTCTCGTTCTTTTAAGTATTCTAGGGCTTGTTCTAAAGCTTTTAATTCTGCTTCCTGTGCTGACATGTGGGCTGGTAAGGCCTGTGCTTCAATTACCTGCGTATCAGTCACTACAGCATACCCTGTGTGATATTTACCCTTGTCATCAGCAAACCTACTACCATCTATATACAAGGTGTGCTCAGCATTTAAAATCGGTGTATCTGTAACATGAGGGAATCCCATTGTCTCCTGTTCCATGAGCTGAAAACAATCGTGCTGATCTACTTCTTTAAACAAAAGAGTGTCAGTGTCCTCATTTCTTTTCTCACTAGTACTATTAGTACTATCATTCCCCCTTGCCAAATCTGGTGACTGAAGAGGCAAAAAGGTGGCCAAATTTAAGGTTGTACAGCGCTGAAAAGTAACATTTGGAGGTAAGAGTAAAGTACACTGTAATCTTAATTGCCTAGCCATTGAAATGTGTTTGGGCTGTACCTGAGACAAGATTGCATGTATGTCATGTGTGGTATGCACTACGACTGGATTGTCTAGAACAATCTCTGATGACTTATCTATGATAATTGACACTGCAGCTACCGCCCGTACACAAGACGGTGAACCTCTAGATACTGGATCTAATGCTGCTGAAAAGTAAGCGACTGGTCTTTGTTTTACATGTGCCTGTGTCAGAACACCTGTAGCATGTCCAGTGATCTCAGCAATGTACAGATTAAATATCTTGGTGTAATCTGGTATACCAATAGCCGGGGCAGAAATCAACAACTTTTTCAAAGTGATAAACGATTCATAAGCTACTTCTGTAAGCATATACGGTACAATTTTCAAACAATCGTATAATGGCTGCATCAAAGCGCTAGCATGTGGTATCCACTGTCTACAATATGACACGATACCTAAAAACATACGCAATTGTTTGAAATTCCGTGGGGGTAACATTCCCTTTATCACTTGAACCCTCTCCTCAGTGAGATGTCTCGTACCCTGTGATATACAATGTCCCAAAAAGATAACTTTTTCCTGACACACTTGTAACTTTTTCTTATTAACCTTGCAACCTTTTTCTGCCAAAAATCACAACAAATTAAGGGTGGTGGCCAA
The DNA here is from genome assembly GCA_037952835.1 of Lithobates septentrionalis. Classification (NCBI taxonomy): domain Eukaryota; kingdom Metazoa; phylum Chordata; class Amphibia; order Anura; family Ranidae; genus Lithobates; species Lithobates septentrionalis. The sequence continues at coordinate 268,622 of JBBDGP010003344.1, read as the reverse complement.
CCAAGTTTCCTTGTCAGGGCAGCATAACAATAAATCATCCACATATTGTAACAATACACAGGAATCTGGTGGTACCCATTCTCCCAACACCGTTTGCAATGCTTGCGAATACAAGGTAGGTGAATGTGCCATACCCTGAGGTAGGCGTGTCCAGGTTAGTTGCCGATTTTTGATTGAAAATGCGGACCAAAGTGGGCATTCTTCAGCAACCGGGACGGAAAAGAAAGCATTCGCTAAATCTATAACCATAAAGTACATACTGGTTGATGGTATTTGTGACAGTAATGTATGTGGATTGGGTACTAAAGGTGTCATCGGGGATAGTATTTTGTTGACCGCTCTAAGGTCTTGGACCATTCTATACTTAACCGGACTACCGGCTACTAATTTCTTTTTAACCGGGTACAAGGGAGTGTTTGCCGGTGATTTTACCTCTTTTAGAACTCCACTTTTTAAGAAGGATTGGACCTGCATTTCTATGGCCGCCTCTTGAGGTGCACTAAGTGGATACTGCTTTTGTTGGGGAAGCACTGCTCCTGGAATCAGCTGTAGGGTAACCGGAGGTATGGGCAAAAGTCCAACATCAGCTGGATGTTTCTCCCATAGTTCTCCTGGAAGGGACGACAAAATCTGATCTAAGTCTGAAGGAGGTGGGCCGGACAATTCCGATTCCTCCTCTAGGTATTGTATCAGGTTACACATCTCCATGTGTTCTTGATTATCCCCTATAGCTAAGGTGACAGTGCCATCTGGGTGATAGGTAATGTTAGCTCCTATTTTCTGCAAAATATCAGCTCCTAACAAATTAGTGGGGGCTCCTCTGGATACCAGAAAGCGTGAAAGGAACATGTGGTTTCCTATTTTAACTTTCAGAGGTTTTGTAAGCGGGGCGTCGGCTAAAATGCCATCATATCCAGTTATTAGTAAAGTGTCAGGTGATTTTTGGCCAGGGAGTAGTTCAGAGTCAGAAAGTAACGAGCGTGAAGCTCCTGTATCGACTAAACAAGAGATTTTCTTATTACCAACCGTTATATTTGTCTTAAGCATTGTTGTTTTGGACTTTTCTAAAACCGGGGCGAGTCATGCTCGTGGACCATCTCCCTGCTGCCTGATATGACTATTTTTGTTGTCCCTGGGCTGGTTCCTTCTCTGATTAACTGGAGAATCAACACCTTCCTCTCCTTCATCCCTTATTCTTTTCTTACAGTTGCGTCTGATGTGACCAATCTTGTTACAGTAGTGACAGGTAAGGGGTTTGCGAAAGGAACCTCTACCTTGCTCTTGGGGACCCCCGAGTGCGTTGATAGCATGAGATTTCCTCCCTTTGGTTTCTGCTAAGTCCGCCTCTATGCCTTGCGCTTTTTGTAACAACGTCCCTCTATCTCTAGTTGCCCTCCACTCTGGTGTGCAGGCTTTCAGTCTCTCACTTATCTGTATAATTAATCCCTCCATAAATTGTCTATTGAAGGCTCGGATTGTGACTGGCAGGGCCAAGTCCAATCCCTCATCTGCCATCATACTTTCCATAGATAAGTAAAATTCCGATACAGTCTGTCCTGGCATTTGCTTCATGGGTGATATGGACCCCCTCTCCTGTTGTTTTGCCTGACAAAAAGCTTCTAATCTAGCAATAAAAGGGGCCCTTGAGTCTATATGTCTGACATGTCCTGTCTCTAAATTGCCATCCCCATCAACTTGTCCTGCAGGTCTGTGTGGACCTATTTCTGTCATAAACTGGTTAAACAGGGTCAGAGTCATTTTGTGTCTGCATAGATCCTCCCCATCCTGCCAGGTCGCTTCATGTGTATTCATTAACTGTGTCACAAATCTACAAAAAGCAGCTGGCTTTGCTACCGGGTCTGGGGCGCTCTGTATTAATGCCATAAGGGTGTCTGCCGACCATGGTGCCCAAGTCCTTATTTGCATTCTACGAGTGACAGTAGGTGGGGCATTTGGATGGGCTGCTTGTCCAAATTCTGGATTGTTTACCTGAACAATGCGTGTATCAGTGCGTACGGGAGCTACAGTTTCTGGATGAGGTTTTTGTGCCCCACAATGCACACATTCTACTGCCCATTCTGGGTTTTGTGCTCCACAATCCTGACAAACCCATCCTCTCCCCTCAAGTACCGGATATATCTTGTGTGGTTTGCGTTCTACGTCAGTGTATGGGGGTGGGATGGCTGAGCTGGGAGCCTCGACATTTTTTGTTCTTCTATCTTTCATATCCCAACCATCACAATCTGGATTATATTTCCACCCCTCTTCTTTCGCTCTATTTGAGACCTTAATTAAGCATTGAACCTGACGCATCCATTGCTTCTCTAACACCTCTCCTTGTCTGTCCCTTTTTATTTCACTCCATACATCCGGGTCTAAGCCCGCTGCTCCTTTCACCTTAAATTTACGAAGGACATCCTTTAAATCCTGTGCTTCGGTTTTCCCATAAATGTTCTTAATTATCTGTGGCACCGTATAGTGCGCCACAATTCCCTGACGGGGTTTTGTGTTCCTCTGGCCCATTCTAACAGTCCTGCCTAGGTAGCGTGTGGGACACTTAGTGTACAATATAATGCGGCTACAACATATACAAGAATGAATAATTACTTTATATGCTAGCCCAATAACAAACCAGCTAAGTTACACTAGTTCCTCGTTGCCTTCCTCCTAGGGTGCTAGAATACTAGAAGCCTCTTCTGGAATGAGATTTCTGAAACCGAATTACTTTATATGCTAGCCCAATAACAAATAATTACTTTATATGCTAGCCCAATAACAAACCAGAATGCGGCTACAACATATACAAAAATGCGGCTACAACATATACAAGCATTCCTTTAAGTGGCCAGGTATCCGACTAGATCTCCGGACTTTATGGAGACCTTATCCCCCCCCCGTATCTGGGAATCGCTCTCATACACTCTTATCCCTGCTTTATGGAGCAGACAGGGCTTATACTCTCAACCCGTCTATGGTTTATGAGTTAGATGTGAGGTTAAGCATAAGCGTCAGACCCCCAAGCTCACAAGCCCTCAAGTTCCCAATCATGTGAGGTAAGGCGCATTCCGTTGCTTAGTTCGGCAATCCCCTTCTAACTCATACCATCCTTGACAAGGCTCATTCACTTTCTCAACAAGACAGACAAGACAGACACAGACAACAAAACAAACAAATAATTCCAGCAATATAAACTAAAATATGCAGTAATTCTAGACTCACCACTACAGAGGCTGGTGTTTTAAAACCAGGAGAACCGTAACTGACAGAACGGATAGGCACAAATCAGGGGAGCACAGAATATAAGAAAAATAAAGCTTTTTCTTACCTGCGCAGGTTTTTTTTGATCTGTGGTTCCCGGAATGCCTGTCTTTTTGTTCCGTCAGCCGCGTTCGTCCACCTCTTGTAGTATCATCGGTGAGTCCCTCGTCCGGGCGCCAAAATGTTAGATTCAACTTTTAAACAAGTTGCTTAAGTTTATATTGCTTTGCCAAATTATTGCTTCTATAAGAATAATGACACGGAGTCAGGTATGTCTGTATCACAGTTCTGAGCATAATGGACTGCTCCCTTTACTTCTTTTATAGGCAGTTCCAAAAGCAGTAATCTTATCGGCATTACCAAATGAGGTTAAGGTACAAAGAGTTTCTCATCAGCGAACATGTAATGATTATTCAGCAGTTCCAAATTCCATCTAGATACAGATTGATAGAACAATTGATACGTACATAGGTAAGAAAGGAGCACAAACAATTTAAATAGAACAATTGATACGTACACAGGTAAGAAAGGAGCACAAACAATTTAAATAGAACAATTGATACGTACACAGGTAAGAAAGGAGCACAAACAATTTAAATAGAACAATTGATACGTACACAGGTAAGAAAAAAACAGAAACAATTAAAGTGGAACTCTAAGTCATTATTTCAACCCTATCAGGGGCATTACACTGTAAGGGGGGACTCTGCAGACTCTGATGTAAGGGAGAACTCTGGAGACTCTGACACAAGGGTTGCTCTGATTTAAGGGGGAACACTGAGAACTCTGTTGTATGAAGAAGACTCTGATGTAAGGGGGAACACTACGGCCTCTGGTGTAAAGGGGAACTCTGATGTAAGGGGTGCTCTGAGAACCCTGAATTACCTTAGTGTACTTAGAGGCAGGAGATAGAAGGGGGTGACTTCAGTCACAGACAGGGATGGATGGTGAGCTCACTCACCCCTTGGCAGTCAGCATCTCTCATCCGGATGTATCTGAGGCTGCTGGACTTCAAATTTCTGGCCCCCACTTTCCTTTTCTGAAGGCACAGCGCTGGGGATTGAAGAGTTGGGCGCATTCACAGAGGGGTGGGGGCAGGAGGAAGAGGAGCAGATCGAGCCCTCTCTCTTCTCCCGTCTGTGTGGGGGGGGGGAGGGTGATTGTTAGTGTTGGCTTTTGGGCAGTGTGAAGGAGGGTAACAGACACTCTCAGCTTACACAGCTGCAGTCAGCAACCCTGCTGGGAAGCCATAGTCTGAATAATCTGAAACCCGGACGCATGATTCCAAACCCGAACTGTCCGGGTGAATCCTGGACAGGTGGCGACCCTACCCCTTAATGACCAGGCCACGTTTTGTGATACGGCACTGCGTTCGTTTAAAGTGGTTGTAAACTGGTTTGTTTGACTTTTCCCTATAGGTGAGCCTAGAATAATGTACTCAGTTTTGTGAGATATTGTATCTTGTATGTTCCATCCACGCTTGCTGTTCCACATCAAAGAACAAGAGGAATCGTCCAGCAGTCACCTCTGGGCGGTACTCCTCCGGCCCTGAAGCAAGATGTCCAGTGGGATGTGTCAATATAAAGATAGACGCCAATAGTGTAAAATCCTTAAAAATCGTCTTGATTTAAGTAACGCATAGCATGCCATTACATGGGTACAATCTTCCTCGGTCCAAAGACGAGAACTTTGGTTCAATCCAAATGGGATGACAGGAGATAAACCTTCTACCCGACCGGTTTCCTTACATTAGAACTCACGCCCCAGAAGAAGATCTATTGTAACGAAACCGGTCAGGTAAAAGGTTTATCTCCTGTCATCGCGTTCGCATCGCATGTGCCTATCCCAGGGGCATCTGTCTGAGGGTCTATCCAGAAGCAGGAGAGCAGCGCAGGGTTGGGATTGCGGCTTGAAGTCCAACCAGAAGTGACGGTTCTGCCGGCCGGAGAACCTGTCGTGGTCGGAGGTAGAGGGGAAGCTGTCGCCAGTAAAGGAGCATCCACCTTATTACCGGGGACCACAGAGAGTAACTAAAGCAAGTACCGGAGCGGTGTTCTCACTAACCGGGGACGGTGAAGAATCGGGAAACTTCAGTGGGAATCAAGTCAGGAACCCAACCAGCGGAGGAGAATCTTGAGGAAGATACCACCGTGAAGATTGGAGGAGCTCAAGGGATTCAGTGCCAGTTATATCAGAGGGTCTAGTGAGAGAGACCGGGAGCTCAGTGGGCTGAAGAACTACAAGGAGTGAAAGTGAAGGAACTGTTGAGCTTTGTGTTTGGAACTGTTAAAGGTTGTTGCCGTAGGAGACAGCATTCCTGCACATGCAGATGTGACGTCTTGCTGGAGGCCTTTCCCTGCACGGCTGTCCTCCTATTGAAGTCTCGGAGTCTGCCAGTTAATATTGCAACTACCTAAGGGTGTCCTGGCCCTAATCCTCTCTCCCCCCCAAAAAAAAGGTTTGTTAAGAGAAAAAAACTTTCTTTTGCATCCAAGAAGTGACTGGCGTCCAATAACTTAAACTACTCTGCACCCACCACATACAGAAGGATGTTAGCTATCCCTGGAGGTTCTCATCGGATCAAAGGAGGCCTGGGACCTTGCTGCACAAGTTTCATACGTTTACACAAGCGCAGTTTACTTTCGTTTTCACAAAAATATATATAATGTTTGGGGGTTCTGAGTAATTTTCTAGCAAAAAATATGGATTTTAACTTGTAAGTAACAAGTGTCAGAAATAGGCTTAGGCACGGAATACCACCATTTTTGTGTGAAAACTGATAATCTGTAAAGGCTTTTAAAGGGTCTTATATGAAACAGAGAACCTAATTGTCCCGAGAAGCGGGTAAAAACCAGAGAAGCGCATTGACGGAGGGGGACACCTGTTTTTGTCTTTGTATTTTTTCTCCTTGTTATATACTATTACTATCACTTTACCTAACATCAGTGATAATAAAGATGTTCTATAGGTTTTGTAGTAATTGGCTGGTGCTGATATGATAGACTAGATCATCTCCATTACTTTTTGTCTCCACAAGTTCTAGAGGTGGTCAGGACAGCCATGTCAGGAGATGGGTAGATCCTCTAAGGCAGGGGTGTGCAACCCGGGGCCCTCCAGCTGTTGTGGAACTACATTTCCCACGATGCATTGTAAGGCTGGCATGATGGGACTTGTAGTTATGCAACAGCTGGGGGGGCCCCAGGTTGCCTCCCCCTGATCTAACGGATGTTTTTAGGAAATTATTTGTTTTTGCCGGTTCCCTCTCTGGAATATGTACGGGAAGGGTTTTCACTTTTGCAATCAGCAGGAAGGTCATGTATTGCTTTCCCCATCCCGCTGGCTGTTATGAATTGGCGAGAATACCAAAAAAAAAAATATTAAACATGTAATATTTAACCCTTTCAATACCGGCACTTTCACCCTCTTCCTGCCCAGGCCGATTTTCAGCTTTCAGTGCTGTTGCACTTTAAATGACAATTGCGCAGTCATGCAACACTGTACTCATATGACATTTTTACACTTTTTTCCCCACAAATAGAGCTTTCTTTTGGTGGTATTTAATCACCATTGGATTTTTTATTTTTTGTGCTACAAATTAAAAAAGACCGAAAAGTTTGAAAAAAACCAAACGTTTTTCTTTGTTTCTGTTATAAAATTTTGTAAATAAGTACATTTCCTCCTTCACTGATGGGCACTGATGAGGTGGCACAGATGAGGTGGCACTTATATGCAGCACTGATGGGCACTGATACAGTATGTGGCACTGATAGGCGGCACTGATGGGTGGCAATGATGGGCACAGATGAGGTGGCACTAATATGCAGCACTGATAGGCACTAATAGGCCGCACTGATGGACACTTATATGCAGCACTGATGGGCATCAATAGGCCGCACTGATATGCAGCACTGATGGGCAGTGATAGGTCGGCACTGATATGTGGCACTGATGGGCGTCAATGATGGGCGGCAATGATGGGCACTGATGGGTGGCACTGATGGGCAGCACTGATGAGGAGGCACTGATTGGCATTACATGTGGGTACAGGTTGACATTACTGGTGGGGCATTGATGGGCATCACTGGTGGGCACCTCTGATGGGTCTGCACTGATAATCAACGTGCTGATTATCAGCACAGACCCCCCCTGTCAAGAGAGCCGCTGATCGGCTCTGTTCTCCCCGCGCCTTGTCACGCAAATGAAGGAAGGCCGATAAACGGCACTTCCTGGTTACCCTGTGATTGGACACAGCTGATCACCTGACAAAGAAGCAATGTCATAGGCTCTTTACCTAGATCGGAGATGCGGTGTGTCGGAGCGGCACACAGCACCATCGATCGCCACGCTGCGTGCCATCGGCACGCACGAGCGGCTTATTCTCCTGGACGTCATATGACTGCCAATCAGGATAACTGATCCCCGCTGCAGCCGTCATTCTGCTATAGGCCGGGCGGGATGTGATTAAACAGCACTAATACAGCATTTTGGGTAAGTGATGAGTTCACTTATTAAATAATATATTATTGATAAAATGAATGTGATATTACTACTCCTTTAAAGCAGCGCCCCTTCATATTTATATGCAATTGACCTGTCCATCCAAGTGCAGAAAAGACTTTGGGTATTGGTTCTTAGGCCTGAGCACTGCACCATGGCAATAGGTCACATGCCCCCCCCCCCCACCTGGAAATGGCGATGTCACATGATCAATGGGGATGTCAAATCCCAACACTCCAAAAAATATGCCATTCATTTTGAGCCAACAACCATGAAGGAGAGTGGGCAAAATAGTAGGATCTCTGAACTTCCTCAGCCAGGATTCCTCCAGAGGTTAGTAGGGTTTCCATGAGAGGAGAGCAATGGTAAATACATCTTCTTCTTACACTAACCACCAATGTAAGGGGTCACTTCTACCCTGAACACCAATGCAAGGGATCACAACAGTTTTCACTGTCTGTTTTTTTTTTCTGGGTATTGTTATTATTTCTTTTATTTTATGATTATAAAGTGAATCCCATTTTCTATTGTAGCCAGGAGCTGGATATATATATATATATATATATATATATATATATATATATATATATATATTCCATCCCCTGAGCCACATTCCTGAGAGACAGTCATCATTATCATCATCATCATCTTTTTTTCCAGGGTGGTGAGCGGGCAATAGCCCAACCATATAGACACTGTATATAGACACCATTGTCCCCTGTATCATCTATCATCCTTAGTGCCAAGGATCTAGGTCAAACATCATAGACACTATATACAGACATCTTTACCTTCTATCACTCCACTTCTACTTGTAGTTCTTATTTAGAGAGCAACATCTTTAACCACTACCCGCCCCCCGGCCTATAGCAAAATGACGGCCGGGCGGTGGTTCCGTTATCCTGACTGGACATCTTATGACGTCTTTCAGGATAACGAGCCAGTCTGACAACACCGATCTCGGTAAAGAGCCTTTGACGTAGGCTCTTTACCATGTGATCAGCTGATCACGGTGTAAACAGAAAGAGCCGTGAATCGGCTTTTTCTCTGTTGCATCTGACAGATGCGACTAGAGCAGAGACGATCGGCTGCTCTCCTGAAAGGGGGATCTGCGCTGATTGATTTTCAGTGCAGCCCCCCGGAGGATGCCCACATAGGACCACCAGGGATGCCACCAAGACCACCAGGGATGCCCACCACTGATGACCACCAGGTATGCCACACATGGCCACCAGGGATGCCAATCTGTGCCCACAAATGATGCCAATCTGTGCCCATGATTAATGCCTGCCACTGCCTCCTTATCAGTGATGCCATCAGTGCCACCCATCAGTGTCCATCAGTGCCACCCATCAGCGTCTATCATTGCCACCTATCAGTGCCCATCTGTGCCCATCAGTGCCACCTATCAGTGCCCATCAGTGCCACCCATAAGTACCCATCAGTACAGCCTTTTAGTGCCCATCAGTGTTGCCCATAAGTGCCACTCATGAATGGCCATCAGTGCCGCCTATCAATGTCCATAAGTGCTGCATATCAGTGCCACCTATCAGTTCCCATCAGTGCTGCATATTAGTGTCCATCAGTGCCACCCCATCAGTGCATGTCAGTGCAGCCTCATCAGTGCCCATCAGTGAAGGAGAAAACTTACTTATTTACAACATTTTATAACAGAGACGAAGAAAAACTTTTTTTTTCCAAAATTTTCTGTCTTTTTTTATTTGTTTAGCAAACAATAAAAACCCCAGAGGTGATCAAATACCACCAAAAGAAAGCTCTATTTGTGGGAACAAAATGATCAAATTTTTGTTTGGACACAGCGTTGCATGACCGCGCAATTGTCATTTAAAAAGTGACAGCGCTGAAAGCTGAAAATTGGCCTGGGCAGGAAGGGAGGGAAGTGCCCGGCATTGAAGTGGTTAAGTCAGTGATCACTGTGATTTCAGCTGCAGTTTGTTCAACACAGGAGGACCTTCTTCTTTGTTCATTACAGTGAATTGATTAAGGTTGCTTTGCTCTGCCATTCAGAAATTAGTTGCATGCAATTGTTTTCAAGAGCTAGCTGAAGATCACCCGGATTGCCTCACAGTGATTCTGAACTACTTCCTACCTCCCTCCCCACTTCAGGGATTTGTTTCTACCGAGTTCACAGAGCTACAACTCACCAAGAACTCTCTGAAAGAGCAGGCTGAATTTCAATACAGTTTGTGACTCTAAGGTTTCTAATATTGTATTTAATATGCTGCATCTATGTGTTGAGGAACAGAAAAGAAGGGTTCTGACACCAATAACAGCCATTCCTCTGCTCTCCTGTAACCTGTTCACATAGGCATAGTATGTGCCTTTGCTGTGTACAGAGATTATAGTCCTCACTGTTGAATGTTTGCAAAACAACAAAAAAGTGTGGCGCTGAACAATGTCATATACAACTGTAAACAAGTCAATAGACAGTAAGAAGGATCAATTATATCTGCTTAGAGCATGTAGTCCTCATGTGAACATTAAAGATACATAGTCTGTATGGCAATATATTAAACAGAATATTGAAGAATTATATAGATATCTCGACTAAAAATCCGCTCACTACCACCAAGAGTTGAGGAGGCTTACCAGATGAGGTGGACCCAATGGGGCATACGCCGGATTGGGTCGAACAAGGCTTAGGTGGTGAGTGGCTGTGTATACTCCGAGAAGGATGCGGTCTCGCGGGTTTGTTGTATTCATCCAAATTACACCAGGAAATTGGGAGGTGTACGTAATCTCCCAGATGTGGGAGGTCATGTAGATCTTAAGGAAGTGATGGGGTGTTCCGTAAGCAAACCCCTCAAGGCAACATTCCGTGGACCAGAAATTGATGTGGAAGGATAGGGAAAGAAAAGAAGGGCCACATAGTGTAAATCCAAAAAACAAAAAGTATTTATTTGAAATAAAATAGATGTACACTCACATGTAAATCCAAAGTTTAAAACAGCGCTGTATGAGAAAAAGTGGCGACAATGGGGTCCTGCCCGACGCGTTTCGTCCTCAAAGACGTCATCTGGGGGGTTTCCCCCACTGTAGCCACCCCAATATATATAGGAAATATGCCCTTCCTCATGAGAAACAGCTCCACGTATGAAAAATGATCACTTCCGGTTTCGGCCAAAATGGCCGACCGGCGTGCGTTCCAAGCGTGCGTGCCACGCCTCTCTTCCAAAGTATATACTGCACCGGAAGTGTAAGAACGATGTACGGCAAAAATGCCAATCAAAATAAAAGGTCCATGAATGGATGATGTGTATTGAGCCAATACCGAACTAAGTGGTGTGCCTGCAGTGAAAAATAGGGTACAGTGATGTGCCCACGAATGTGTGAAGTGCGCACAGTACTGCGCATGTGCGATGGGTGTAAGTGCTGCGCTCAATACTGCGCATGCGCCATGCGTGTAAGGAGAAGGGTGACGCAGTAGCTCCGATGTGTGGGCATGACAGCTATGGATAGTGACGCTGCAAGATGGACCAATGAGGTGAAAGAATGGCCCCGAGGCACTTATAGTGTGATTACATAATGTGGAGATATGACGCACGTGCGTTAAAATGCCGGTGAATACGACTTGGTCTGAAAAGTCACCATACATTAGAAAGGTGACAAAAACCAAGTTGGAAACCTTAAATTTGTGTTGAAAAGGGGGGGTGTGAGTGAAATATAGGAACGTGTTGCACTCATGGAAAAAATAATTTATAAATCGCTGGCACAAAAACTGAATCAGCATTGGGTGTTACCACCTAAAAAAGTGAATCATGATCCATGATGTGAAAAAAGGAAGGATATATGAATTTAAAGTGATGGGTCTAACAACCACTTTCATGGAAATATGATAGAAATAAATAAAAAAATGAATGAAATGGAGCGGGCTCCCATGGAGAGGTACACAGGATAATAAATCCATATCTATGAACACAAAATATATGCAAAACACTAAAAGGATTTCACACAGGGAATGGGCAAAAGGCCCTTCCTGTGTATAATGGGTGCACCCTAGTGTGTAGTATTGATATGCATATAAAATAAGACGAAGGACAATAAGTCCACATATACAAACACAAAAAATAAAAAATGGAATAAAAATGGAATAAAAATGCAGATCTAAAAATATATCGCACAGGAGTTTACAAAAAACAATCCCTGTGTGTAAGGAATGCATCCTGGAGTGCAATCCTAATGTATATATATGGTACCCAATAAGATAAGTTGGTGTATGAAGGCTCAAATGGGCCTAAAGTAAAAACAAAAAAGTGGAACAAAAACAGAAAGGAGAGAATATTTGGGGGTGTCAGGCTCTATTAATGAAGGCATTAACATCCAGCTCCACGTTAATACCAGAAGGCGAAAGTGTACGGAGCTCATAAATCCAGAAAGTCTCCAGCTGTGAAACACCCCTGGTCATGGCCCCGCCCCTCCACGGGGGAACATATCGGTCTATCACTATAAATTGTGTCCCAGCAATTACCCGATTATGATGTAGCTTGTAGTGTCGGGGGACCGTATGCTTAGTATCTCCGCTTTTGATCAAGGCGATATGCTCCGCTACTCGTATGGCAAAAGAACAAATGGTGCGGCCAACATATTGTTTTCCACAATGGCATGTGATTAGGTAAACGATGTAGCTGGTGGTGCAAGTACAAAAGTGTTTGATGGAATAACGTTTCTGTGTGACTGATGACATAAATGATACGGTTTTCCTCCCTATGCCAGTGTTGTGTTGGCATACTATACACCTCCTACATGAGTAGAAACCCTCCATTTCGTTAAAAAGTGGTTGGCATATGGGGGGGTTAATGATGTTAGGGGCGATTTTACTTTGTAAAGTGGGGGCACCCTTGAAAATGATTCTTGCCCTGTCAGGCAAAACAGTGCTTAAAACCCGGTCATTCTTAAGGATATCCCAATGTTTAGACACAATGGCTTTCACGTGTTTATATTGGTTGGAAAAACCCGTCAAAAGTGACCACTTGAAGATCTCGTTCTGTTCTTTTTTGGGTTTTTCAACCAGGAGTGACTCTCTATTCGTCTCAAGGGCATGTTGGAATTCACGATCTATAAGATTGGGGTCGTAATTCTTATCCAACAATTTTGACTTGAGAAGAGCAGATTGTGTACTAAAGGCCTCCGTGTTAGAGCAATTTCTCCGTAACCGGAGAAATTGACTCCTTGGAACTGAATCAAGCCAGGGCCGATGATGGCAACTATCCGGGGGTATGAAACCATTTCGGTCCGTGGTCTTGAAATGAGTCTGAAAATGAAAACGGCCGTTGCAGATCTCAATATCCAAATCCAAAAAGTTGATTTTTTGTTGCTGGCTGTGTAGGTAAGGGAAATGCCCCGATCATTGGTGTTAAGATGTTCAAAAAATGAATCCAACGATTCGGCGCTGCCCCTCCATAGGAGGAGGATGTCATCAATATATCGTGCCCACAAAGTAAGGGAAGGATCCCTATTAGTGTAGACGACATCCTCGCCAATTTATTCATGGCTAAATGGGAGGAGGATGTCGTCTACACTAATAGGGATCCTTCCCTTACTTTGTGGGCACGATATATTGACGACATCCTCCTCCTATGGAGGGGCAGCGCCGAATCGTTGGATTCATTTTTTGAACATCTTAACACCAATGATCGGGGCATTTCCCTTACCTACACAGCCAGCAACAAAAAATCAACTTTTTGGATTTGGATATTGAGATCTGCAACGGCCGTTTTCATTTTCAGACTCATTTCAAGACCACGGACCGAAATGGTTTCATACCCCCGGATAGTTGCCATCATCGGCCCTGGCTTGATTCAGTTCCAAGGAGTCAATTTCTCCGGTTACGGAGAAATTGCTCTAACACGGAGGCCTTTAGTACACAATCTGCTCTTCTCAAGTCAAAATTGTTGGATAAGAATTACGACCCCAATCTTATAGATCGTGAATTCCAACGTGCCCTTGAGACGAATAGAGAGTCACTCCTGGTTGAAAAACCCAAAAAAGAACAGAACAAGATCTTCAAGTGGTCACTTTTGACGGGTTTTTCCAACCAATATAAACACGTGAAAGCCATTGTGTCTAAACATTGGGATATCCTTAAGAATGACCGGGTTTTAAGCACTGTTTTGCCTGACAGGGCAAGAATCATTTTCAAGGGTGCCCCCACTTTACAAAGTAAAATCGCCCCTAACATCATTAACCCCCCCATACGCCAACCACTTTTTAACGAAATGGAGGGTTTCTACTCATGTAGGAGGTGTATAGTATGCCAACACAACACTGGCATAGGGAGGAAAACCGTATCATTTATGGCATCAGCCACACAGAAACGTTATTCCATCAAACGCTTTTGTACTTGCACCACCAGCTACATCGTTTACCTAATCACATGCCATTGTGGAAAACAATATGTTGGCCGCACCATTCGTTCTTTTGCCATACGAGTAGCGGAGCATATCGCCTTGATCAAAAGCGGAGATACTAAGCATACGGTCCCCCGACACTACAAGCTACATCATAATCGGGTAATTGCTGGGACACAATTTATAGTGATAGACCGATATGTTCCCCCGTGGAGGGGCGGGGCCATGACCAGGGGTGTTTCACAGCTGGAGACTTTCTGGATTTATGAGCTCCGTACACTTTCGCCTTCTGGTATTAACGTGGAGCTGGATGTTAATGCCTTCATTAATAGAGCCTGACACCCCCAAATATTCTCTCCTTTCTGTTTTTGTTCCACTTTTTTGTTTTTACTTTAGGCCCATTTGAGCCTTCATACACCAACTTATCTTATTGGGTACCATATATATACATTAGGATTGCACTCCAGGATGCATTCCTTACACACAGGGATTGTTTTTTGTAAACTCCTGTGCGATATATTTTTAGATCTGCATTTTTATTCCATTTTTATTCCATTTTTTATTTTTTGTGTTTGTATATGTGGACTTATTGTCCTTCGTCTTATTTTATATGCATATCAATACTACACACTAGGGTGCACCCATTATACACAGGAAGGGCCTTTTGCCCATTCCCTGTGTGAAATCCTTTTAGTGTTTTGCATATATTTTGTGTTCATAGATATGGATTTATTATCCTGTGTACCTCTCCATGGGAGCCCGCTCCATTTCATTCATTTTTTTATTTATTTCTATCATATTTCCATGAAAGTGGTTGTTAGACCCATCACTTTAAATTCATATATCCTTCCTTTTTTCACATCATGGATCATGATTCACTTTTTTAGGTGGTAACACCCAATGCTGATTCAGTTTTTGTGCCAGCGATTTATAAATTATTTTTTCCATGAGTGCAACACGTTCCTATATTTCACTCACACCCCCCCTTTTCAACACAAATTTAAGGTTTCCAACTTGGTTTTTGTCACCTTTCTAATGTATGGTGACTTTTCAGACCAAGTCGTATTCACCGGCATTTTAACGCACGTACGTCATATCTCCACATTATGTAATCACACTATAAGTGCCTCGGGGCCATTCTTTCACCTCATTGGTCCATCTTGCAGCGTCACTATCCATAGCTGTCACGCCCACACATCGGAGCTACTGCGTCACCCTTCTCCTTACACGCATGGCGCATGCGCAGTATTGAGCGCAGCACTTACACCCATCGCACATGCGCAGTACTGTGCGCACTTCACACATTCGTGGGCACATCACTGTACCCTATTTTTCACTGCAGGCACACCACTTAGTTCGGTATTGGCTCAATACACATCATCCATTCATGGACCTTTTATTTTGATTGGCATTTTTGCCGTACATCGTTCTTACACTTCCGGTGCAGTATATACTATGGAAGAGAGGCGTGGCACGCATGCTTGGAACGCACGCCAGTCGGCCATTTTGGCCGAAACCGGAAGTGATCATTTTTCATACGTGGAGCTGTTTCTCATGAGGAAGGGCATATTTCCTATATATATTGGGGTGGTTACAGTGGGGGAAACCCCCCAGATGACGTCTTTGAGGACGAAACGCGCCGGGCAGGACCCCATTGTCGCCACTTTTTCTCATACAGCGCTGTTTTAAACTTTGGATTTACATGTGAGTGTACATCTATTTTATTTCAAATAAATACTTTTTGTTTTTTGGATTTACACTATGTGGCCCTTCTTTTCTTTCCCTATCCTTCCACATCAATTTCTGGTCCACGGAATGTTGCCTTGAGGGGTTTGCTTACGGAACACCCTATCACTTCCTTAAGATCTACATGACCTCCCACATCCGGGAGATTACGTACACCTCCCAATTTCCTGGTATAATTTGGATGAATACAACAAACCCACGAGACCGCATCCTTCTCGGAGTATACACAGCCACTCACCACCTAAGCCTTGTCCGACCCAATCCGGCGTATGCCCCATTGGGTCCACCTCATCTGGTAAGCCTCCTCAACTCTTGGTGGTAGTGAGTGGATTTTTAGTCGAGATATCTATATAATTCTTCAATATTCTGTTTAATATATTGCCATACAGACTATGTATCTTTAATGTTCACATGAGGACTACATGCTCTAAGCAGATATAATTGATCCTTCTTACTGTCTATTGACTTGTTTACAGTTGTATATGACATTGTTCAGCGCCACACTTTTTTGTTGTTTTGCTAATTTACACTTTGTTGGTCGTGTTGGCTGCTTCTGTGTCCCTCTTTTTAGGGTAGCGCAGAATTATTCTATATATTTAACTGTTGAATGTTTGTACTGATATGTGATTGCCATTTAGTTACTGATAATGCTTCTATAAGAAATATCATTCTAAGCTGTAAACTTGTATTGATTATTTTTCCTAATTATTTTCTCTTCATTAAGTAAATAAGTTAATCGGTTTAATCAATTCTAGTGTATCTATTTTATTGTTATCATCACTACAAGAGAAAATGTATGAACCCAGGGTGTCAGAGGTGGCGGAGGATTTGCAGGGTCAGGGCAACCAGAGGGGTACTGATTTAACAAGCGACCCTCAGCGCTACATTTGGGGGCTCATCCGGGATACCCCTCAAGCAAGTCATGTGACCAGTCCAGAGAGAAGGAGAAGGTGTACTCAGTCACTGCCACCAGTTAGGCGTGGGGAACAAGGAAGTCAACTGGAACTGGCCACCGTGGTGAAAGTGCCCAGAATTGGATGGGCGGAAAGAGAGGTGAGAAAATTTATGAACTCAGGATGTCAGAGGTGGCGGAGGATTTGCAGGGTCAGGGCAACCAGAGGGGTACTGATTTAATAAGCGACCCTCACGAGGGCAGCGCTACACTATTATTTTTTTAAAAGTCTTTATAATGTGCTAATCACACTAATGTACCATGAGCTGTAGATCCAATATTTTTAGTGGGGGGGGGGTCCCCAAAACCTGAGGGTTCCTCCATAGTAACAAAAGTTTGAGAAATGCTAAACTTTTGAGTAGTTACAAATGTTAAAAAAAAAATGAATTCTATAAGCCAAAGTGATTGAGATCTTATTTTATTACGGGACATTTTAGGAGTTACAATCTCTCAGATAGTACAAAGTATCAGACAGCCTCCACAACTTGCACATTTCCTTTCTTAGAAAACATAAGCTCGCTCCAGTCGAAGACGTTCCCCTTTGTTTTCTCCTTTCCCCGGAACATTGACTTCAGGGTCTTGAGCGACAGAACTTTATTCCACATGTTCAGGTCTTTGATTTTTCCCACAAAGCTTTGCGATCTTTCGAAGTTGCTCCCAAGCTCGTCTTGGTCTTGGCCGAGCATGGCGATGCCTCCCGATCGCACCTGGTGCCCCCTACGATAAACCCCATTGGTGTATCTTCTCCCGTTCACCCACAGCTCGGTGCGCCCGTGCTTCGACTCCCACGTCAGGCAGATGTGCTGCCACTCTTTGCTCCTGTCCAGTCTTGGGAACATGTGGCCCTCTCCGCTCATGTAGAACCCCAGCTTCCCGGACTTTTCCTGCCATAGGTTAAGTTCATCGTAGTACAGAGTGCGGTAAGAGAATAAGATGGTTTCTCTGTTTTTTGAAACATTCAAAGACACTTTCATGCAGAGGGAGAAGGCGTTTAATTTCAGCGGCAGAGCAGGGGACAAGTCGACGTAACTGTTGTCACTTTCTTCGGGGAACAGGAAGTATTTTCCTGTAAGATCTGAAAAAGGAAGGTAAGTATTGGGATAATATTAGTCAAAATGATGCAGAAAAAAAAATTACACTAAGCGGTCTATTGAAAAAAGTATTACTATGGTCTTATTTGCGTCCTCTCTGGACCTATCCTCTGCAGTACTCAAATTCAGCCACAAGATGTCCTCAGTTTTCAGGAGCACCGAGGACATCTTGTGGCTGAATTAAATTACTACATCAGACAGTGTTGGAGAGGCGGCCAATAAAGCCATACCACTGATTTTTCAATGTACATTGGTTGTTGTGTACATCAAGACACATCAGGAGCGCCAAACATCCAAGAAAGGTATGTTTATTTATAAAATTGATTCATAGCTGAATAGAGTCAATGCGTTTCAGGGGCCAAACACACTCCCCTTTCACCAGGACTTAAGAGTTCTGATTGTGCTGAAATGGATTCAGGTGAGCAGAGACCAAATAATTGTGCACTGTGATTTACTGCTTGGAAAGTGTCAGGAGGGTAGGTTAGGCCTGTGTTGGTGAATGCAGCAAAGGACTAACCCCCAACCCTTGTCTACAGTGGATATAAAAAGTCTACACACCCCGGGTGGTAAAATGTCAAATTTCTGTCATGTAAAAAAATGAGACAAAGATAAATCATTTCAGAACGTTTTCCACCTGTAATGAGACCTATAAACTGTACAACTCAGTTGAACCACAAAGTGAAATCTTTTAGGTGAAGGGAAGTAAAAATAAAAAACTAAAATAATGAGGTTGCATAAGTGTGCACACCCTTACACTAATACTTTGTTGAAGCACCTTCTAATTTTATTACAGCACTTATTATTTTTGGGTATGGGTCTATCAGCATGACACATCTTGGCTTGGCAATATTTGCCCGCTCTTCTTTGCAAAAACATTCCAAATCTGTCAGATTGCGAGGACATCTCCTGTGCACAGCCCTCTTCACATCATCCCACAGATTTTCAATGGGATTCAGGTCTGGGCCCTGGCTGGGCCATCCCAAAACTTTAGTCTTCTTCTGGTGAAGCCATTCCTTTGTTGATTTGGATGGATGCTTTGGGTCGTTGTCATGATGAAAGATGAAGTTCCTCTTCATGTTCAGCTTTCTAGCAGAAGCCTGAAGGTTTTGTGCCAATATTGACAGGTATTTGGAACTGTTCATAAGTCCCTCTACCTCGACTAAGGCCCCTGTTCCAACGAAAGAAAAACAGCCCCAAAGCATGATACTGCCACCACCATGCTTCACGGTGGGTATGGTGTTCTTTTGGTGATGTGCAATGTTGTTTTTGCGCCAAACATATCTTTTGAAATTATGGACAAAAAGTTTAACCTTGGTTTCATCAGAACATAACACATTTTCCAACATGCTTTTGGAAGACTTCAGATGTGTTTTTTTGCAAAATTTAGCCAGGCTTGGATGTTTTTCTTCGTAAGAAAAGGCTTCCATCTTGCCAATCTACCCCATAGCCCAGACATATGAAGAAAATGGGAGATTGTTGTCACCACACGGCCAGTACTTGCCAGATATTCCTGCAGCTCCTTTAATGTTGCTGTAGGCCTCTTGGCAGCCTCCCTGACCAGTTTTCTTCTCGTCTTTTCATCAATTTTGGAGGGACGTCCAGTTCTTGGTAATGTCACTGTTGTGCCATATTTTCTACACTTGATGATGACTGTCTTCACTGTGTTCCATGGTATATCTAATGCCTTGGAAATTCTTTTGCACCCTTCTCCTGACTGATAGGTTTTAACAATGATATCCCTCTGATGATTTGGAAGCTCTCTGAGGACCGTGGCTTTTGCTGTAGGATTCGACTAAGAAAATGTCAGGAAAGACCTACTAGAACAGCTGAACTTTTTTTGGGGTTAATCAGAGGCACTTTAAATGATGGCCGGTGTGTACTGACTCCTATTTAACATGAGTTTGAATGTGATTGCCTAATTCTGAACACATCTACATCCCCAGTTATAAGAGGGTGTGCACACTTATGCACCCACATTATTACATTTATTAAATTTTTACTTCCCCCTTCTTAAAAGATTTCAGTTTGTTTTTCAATTGAGTTGTACATTTTATAGGTCACATTAAAGGTGGAAAAAGTTCTGAAATGATTTATCTTTGTCTAATTTTTTTACATCACAGAAACCTGACATTTTACCACCCGGGGTGTGTAGACTTTTTATATCCACTGTATATCACTAACAGCCCAATGCTGGGAGCATATCCAAAGGGGAAGAAGACCCCGTTCTCCATGTAGACTGAAGTGCCCCACCTAAACATAGTCCTCCAGATACAGATTTATTCCAAGGTAGGATTAACCTCTTCTGGACTGCCCCATGCAGATATGCAGGAAGTAAAAAATATTGTTTGTTTTTTTTCAAAATTGTCGCTCTTGGTTTGTTTATAGCGCAAAAAATACAAACTGCAGAGGTGATCAAATACCACCAAAAGAAATCTCTATTTGTGGGGAAAAAAGGACATCGATTTTATTTGGGTACAGCGTCGCACGACCGCGCAACTGTCAGTTAAAGTAACTCAGTGCCGTATCGCAAAAAATGGCCTGGTCTTGAAGGGGGTTAAAACCTTCTGGGGCTGAAGAGGTTAAAACTTTATCACCTTAGTCCACACGTTTCCGGGGGTCACCCCCTTCATCAGGGTCTGAAATGAAAGGTAGTAATGACTGGACTGATGCAAAGTATAAATGTTTTGGGACCAAGCTGTTTAAAAGAATGGTTCGTCCCCCCAGCTGCTGACAGACTTTTCTTCTCAACAGATTGGCCAAAAAGTTGCATATTTTGCATCAGTCCGGTATATATTACGTTTCATTTCAAGTCCTGATGAAGAGGGTGTTCTCTGTCTGCCCAAAACGCATTGTATTTGTGATAATTTACCCTGAAATAGATCTATAACTGAACGACTAAATATTGGGGTGGTGCCTCAATCTCACATTCCTTTAGTTATAAACAGGGCTGCTGATAAGGGGGGGCACCACTGGTCCTCCTGTAGAGGACCCAGGCCCCATCAGTTTATCAGGGGGGCCCAGGCAACAGGAGGAATCAGATCATGGACAGGAGGGGGGTGACCGGTGCAGTAGAGGAGGGGTGGTGGAGGAATTACAGGAAACGATCCCCTGTATGGCTCTCTCCCTGCAGCAGCTTCATCTCTTCTCCCTCCCACCAGCTTTCAGCTGCTGCAGGGGGTAACTAAAGGGGATATTAGACTTGTAAGAGAGGATTGGAGGATTGAAGAACAAGGTTAGGACTCAGGGACTGGAATAGGGACCTCATCCAAAGGTCAAAGGTCAGCAGGCGTGTCCCCAGAGGTCGAAGGTCAAGAGGCGTGGCTGACTCACCCCCACCAAAGTGTTCCGCCCACCCCAACTAAGTCGGGGAAGGAACAAGTCGGGGAATGAACAAGTTGGGAAAAGCGCTTATCTAGTAAATGCCCCCCCACCACCACACTGATCACTCCTCCTGTACATAATCTCTTTCCCTCTACTGCTGGACCTCCCCTTTTTGCCCCTCCAGCAGCGCAGACGGTTTCTTCTCCTCTCCCTCCCACGGGCTGCTGCAGGGTACGGGGGATCACTTCAGGATGGAGAGAAGGTCAGGCAGGTTGTACGAGGGGCCCTGTGATTTCTAACAGCAGCCCTGGTTACAAACCAAGGAGACAACGCAAGTCCTTTGGCGTGGAGAAGCTGCTAACCTCTAAGAATTTGGACATCCTATTCAAACACCCCTTTACCCCCCATAACAGAACAAACATGGGGGCAGATGATACAGAACTTTATTTTAAGCATACTTGATTATGGTAAGGGTGCACTCTGCATATGCCTTAGCCGCAGTGCTGAATAATGACCAGCAGATGGCAGAGGTTCAAGGCTGATCATGGGACCAGCCTGAAGTCCTCCAAGAAAAGCATAATAAAGTATAACATATATTAGTGTGGATCCCAGAGTTGGGCTTTAACCCCATTCATGCCGACAGTACGCTTATATATGCAGCCTCACCGCACTGGGCTTTATCCTGTGGGGCCACATCTATGAGTATCTGTCTTTGTGCTTGGAGTGCGCCGCACAGAGACCAGGCTCTCACCGGGATCCTCGGGTCCCGTAATAATGATTGGGACCCCGGAAATTCCGTTCCGAGTCACATGATCGCTGTGATAGCCTCGGATTGGCTATCACAATGACCCAGGGCCGTCTTTAATATTGATTGGACCCTGGGCAAACACTTTCTTGGGCCCTCCCAAGTCCACTTATCAATTATTTGTGGGCAGTTCCGGCTCAAGGGGCAGCTGTTTTGGGCCCCACAAAAATGAGTGGGACCGGGGGCAGGGAAGAGACATGGAGGCCACTGGAGGAGATGCAGGGGACAAAGCCGTCGCCCCGGAGGGAAGCGCTGCCTATTAGGTAAGTACGGGGCTCATCGAACGACCGACCGGGGGTTGTGCTGGTGACCTGACCCGAATGACCCACGAGGGGGGGGGGGTTATGCATGCGGCGGACCTGACCGACCCATGGTGGGGACCCTTATGTGGTATCACAGCGATCGTCGAGAGCAGGAGAATTTATTTTGGGTTGTTCTGTGGTGGTAGGTTATGGTAGTAACAAGAAATATACAGCAAAATTTAAAAAAAATAATATATATAATTTTTCCATTTTGGGCCAGCTTTCCTTTGATAAAAAAAAATCAGGAGATATCCAATATTATTTACCACCAAATCAAAGCCCAATTTGTCCTGAAAAAAAGATCATATAATCCACTTGGATGCACAGAGTAGCTGTGATGATATGTACAGTCTTACTACAGCATGTCAACGTTGCAAAATTGTGCTTAGGCATTAACATTTGTTTTACTCTCAGGCGGGAAGGGGATAAAGTAACTGGAAATAAAACAAAACATACCAGACGTTATCGATTTATCAGACTCTTCACTGCCTGGAAGAAATATATAAAAGAAAAAAAAAATAAAGGTAAGGGATTAATGAGCAGGTAGACAAATACGGGACAATTTCACATTTTTCAAAATATAACTTAAAACTTGTGCGGTTCCTATGAGTAAATATAAAATTCTATTTTACTCAGAGGGTCCATCAATAGCAATAAGTTACTTTTGCTGTATCTCAGTGGCGGCCCGTCTATTAGGAGAGCAGGGGCGCCGCCCCCCCCCATTTATGCATCCGGCCCCCCTAATCTACATGCAGGGACGCCGGACGCATAGATTCCAATGGTGGATTTTTTTTTTACAGCAGGTGATTAGATCCTGAGGCTCTAATAGGCTTCAAAATAGGGTGGGCTCGGGGCACAAAGACAGAGAAGGGAGACAAGGAGGCCGGGACACGGAGGGGGGAAGCCGCCACAAGGTAAGAGAGCTGGACGATGGGGGGTGTGTATGGTGCGCAGTGGTGGGCTGGAGCAATGGGGGGGCATGTATGGTGCGCGGTAGTGGGCGGGAGCAATGGTGGGGGGGTATGTATGGTGCGCGGTAGTGGGCGGGAGCAACGGGGGGTATGTATGGTGTGCGGTAGTGGGCGGGAGCAACGGGGGGTATGTATGGTGTGCGGTAGTGGGCGGGAGCAACGGGGGGGGTATGTATGGTGCGTGGTAGTGGGCAGGAGCAACGGGGGGTATGTATGGTGCGCGGTAGTGGGCGGGAGCAACGGTGGGGGGGTATGTATGGTGTGCGGTAGTGGGTGGGAGCAACGGGGGGTATGTATGGTGTGCGGTAGTGGGCGGGAGCAACGGGGGGGGGGTATGTATGGTGCGTGGTAGTGGGCGGGAGCAACGGGGGGTATGTATGGTGCGCGGTAGTGGGCAGGAGCAACGGTGGGGGGGCATGTATGGTGCGCGGTAGTGGGCGGGAGCAACGGGGGGGGGTATGTATGGTGCGTGGTAGTGGGCGGGAGCAACGGGGGGTATGTATGGTGCGCGGTAGTGGGCAGGAGCAACGGTGGGGGGGCATGTATGGTGCGCGGTAGTGGGCGGGAGCAACGGTGGGGGGGTATGTATGGTGCGCGGTAGTGGGTGGGAGCAACGGGGGGTATGTATGGTGTGCGGTAGTGGGCGGGAGCAACGGTGGGGGGTATGTATGGTGCGCGGTAGTGGGCGGGAGCAACGGGGGGGTATGTATGGTGCGTGGTAGTGGGCGGGAGCAACGGGGGGTATGTATGGTGCGTGGTGGTGGGCGGGAGCAACAGGGGGTATGTATGGTGCGTGGTGGTGGGCGGGAGTAACTGGGGGGGTGCATCCATGATGGTCAGTCTGCCACCCCCCCCGACCTATGGAGCACCAGCCGCCTCTGCTGTATCTAATAAACTACAACTTAGAACAGAACAAGAATTGGTAAAACTACTTACCTGCAGCTGCTGTGGGCTGAGGACCCGAGACAACTAAACAAAACAGAAGACATTTTTTTGAGCACCTCAAAAAAACTGAAGAACACTTCAGGGAACATTCTACTATCTTGTATGCACCCAAATATTGTAGCAACTATTGTAAATATATTGTTACTGTTAAAATGCTTCAAGAATCATTGTGGGAGGGGGAGGGTGATATACTGTATTTAATGGGGAACCCAATCCAAACTCCAGACCTCCAAGAAAGCCCTCATTCTTATTGGGGTCTGCCCTCTCACAGATATGCAAAGTTTGTGTTACGGAATTCGGTGGAGCATCACCCAAGAAACAGGAATGGGAAATGCTATAGCACTTTAATTGAACCGTACTTGATTAGGGTATGTGTGTGCACTGCAGTGCTGTGTAATGACCAGCAGATGGCGAGGTTGATGTCTGATCTTTACAGATTTATGTATGGAAAAGGATGAGAAAGGAAAGCTGTAGGAATTAGTCCTGATATAAATTTTTATTCTTCACACAAAAGGATCTAATAAAAATTGACATCCCATGCGTCAGGGGTTATAGTATATTTAAACAGGTTTTTTTTTTTGGTTTTTTTTAGCAGTTGCTTTTCAACATTGGTGTTCATTGTTTTCTAAATGACTGAAACACTATAGATAAAAAGACATTTCAATCGGCTAAGTTCATCTGCCTGAAAAAAATGCGTTGGTGTCAACTTTTGATAGATTCTTTTTTAGGGAAAATAAAAACACATATTTGGACCAATCTCTATGGCTTGGTGCTCTCATCATTTTTCTCCACACAAGTTGACTTTCTCAGACACCCCACTGTGGTCACACAGGGTAATAGAGAGCTGCCATATTGTAACAATTGTTCCATACAGTTAGAACTACCAGCAAGTTTTGAGTCCAGTTCTCCACCACCCCAATTCATTTACAGATATATGTCCTCCACCCTGACCATATACAGATATTTGTCCTCCACCCTGACCATGGATAGATATACTGTCGGGGCCGGTGCTACCACTAGGGAAACTAGGCAGCCGCCTAGGGTGCACTGCTCCCTAGGGCGCCCGGCCACTGGTGTTCCTACTCTATTCTCTCTGCAGCAAGCAACTAAGTCTCAGCATCGGCAGGCAGCCACCGCTTTGTTCGCACATAGTGTCAGAGGCGCAGCGAAGGACCGTGTCTGTGTCCCGAATGAATGGAAGCAAGCAAACATTGATGGGCACTGGTAGGCTGCATTTGATGGGCACTGGTAAGCTTGCATTTGATGGGCGCTGGTGAGGCTGCATTTGATGGGCGCCGGTGAGGCTACATTGATGGACGCTGGTGAGGCTGCATTTGATGCGCGCTGGTGAGGCTACATTGATGGGCGCTGGTGAGGCTGCATTTGATGGGTGCTGGTGAGGCTGCATTCGATAGGCTCTGGTGAGGCTGCATGTGATGGGTGCTGGTGAGGCTGCATTCGATGGGCGCTGGTGAGGCTACATTTGATGGGTGCTGGTGGGGCCGCATTTGATGGGTGCTGGTGAGGCTGCATTCGATGGGCGCTGGTAAGGCTACATTGATGGGCGCTGGTGAGGCTGCATTCGATGGGCGCTGGTGAGGCTACATTTGATGGGTGCTGGTGGGGCCGCATTTGATGGGCGCTGGTGGGGCCGCATTTGATGGGCGCTGGTGAGGCTACATTTGATGGGTGCTGGTGGGGCCGCATTTGATGGGTGCTGGTGGGCTGCATTTGATGGGCACCTCATTAAAATGGTGGAGTATACATGGGCAGAGCAAAGGGGGTGGAGTCAGAGGTGGAGCAAAGGGGGGGGGGGCAAAATGAGGTTTCGCCTAGGGTGTCAAAAATCCTTGCACCAGCCCTGTTCTCCATCCTGACCATGGACAGATCAATGTCCTTCATCCTGACCATGTACAGATAGATGTCCTCTACCCTGACCATGGACAGATATACTGTATGTCCTCCATCCTGACCATCATCCTCACCAATCTAAAACCTCCTTTGGTTTTTTTTGGGGGGGGTCCCTATCAGTTCCAAACAGAAGTTCCATACCTTTTTGTAAAGTATGAATAGAATTATTCCAACCCCCCCCCCCCAATCCCTCAAAAAACAATGAAATAGCTGACTTTTAAAAGACAAGGGCACTTATTAAATATCTGAAACAAAACACCTTTTGGGAATGACAAAATTCATCTTTTCATACCTTCTTGAGCAACAGGTTCACCAAAGACTTGGACTTCACAGAGGGTTAAGTATTGTGTTTGGTTGGGCAAATGAATTGAAACGTACTGGCCCTCCATTCCTCTGCAGTTAAAGGACATGGTCTCTCCATAATTCATCTTGAATACAGTTTCGCATCTGCAAGACAGAATAAAGCGATCCTGTTATGATGGGAGCTGCAGTTCCGGACTTGCTTTACAAGCTACAAATTGGGTTGTCGTCTTCCTTCTCTGGAGCCCATATCTGCCCACTTCAGGTTGATGGTTTCTGTGGCTGTTCCATGATGTTACCTATTACACAAACCTACCTGGGGTTGCCGATTCCACCATTTTCTTTAGAATTTCCAATATGGATCTCCGCACCATTAATTCTCTCTCTACAGCAGTCCTCCCGATTGGTGATGGCCACAGACTGGATGCGATGGGTGGATTTTAAATCCACTTTCCACCAAGAGTTCTTCTCAGACTCAGTGTGTGTGCACTGACGGCGCATGTAATTACTCTGCAGGGATCCATCAATGGCTCTACTCGGGGTATCTTTGGAGGTGTAATAGGATGATTGGGAGGGAAGGCCTTGTGGAGCCACATTCTTGACTTGTGCATAGAAAAAGAAAACAGTATTAGAATATACTTCTCATGATCTCTCTCCTCTCCTTTTCTCCTCCAACTCTCTCCCCATTTCCCCCCTTTGCTCTCTTCTCTCTCTCTCCCTCATTGATTCTCTTCTCTATCTCTCTTCCTCACTATTCGTCTCTCTCCTTTACTCTCTTCTCCCTCCTTTACTCCCTTCTCCCTCCTTTACTCTCTTCTCTCTCTTCTCTCTGTCCTTTACTCTCTTCTCCCTCCTTTACTCTCTTCTCCCTCCTTTACTCTCTTCTCTCTCTTCTCTCTGTCCTTTACTCTCTTCTCCCTCCTTTCCTCTCTTCTCTCTCTCCTTTACTCTCTTCTCCCTCCTTTACTCTCTTCTCTCTCTTCTCTCTCTCCTTTACTCTCTCTCTCCTTTGCTGATTCTCCTCTCCCTTCTCTCTCTCCCCTTTACTCTCTTCTTTCTCTCTCTCTCTCATTGATTCTCTTCTCTATCTCTCTTCCTCTCTCTCCTTCTCCCTCCTTTACTCTCTTCTCCCTCCTTTACTCTCTTCTGTCTATCTCTCTCTTTCTCTATTCTCTCTCTCTCCTTTACTCCCTCTCCTTTGCTCACTCTCCTCTCTCTTCTCTCTCTCCCCTTTACTCTCTTCTCTCTCTTTCATCCTCGCTCTCTCCTTTACCCCATCTCGTCTCTCTCCTTCACTCTCTCTTCCCTCTCTCCTTTACTTCCTGTCTTTGTCTCTTTTTCTCCTTTACTCCCTCTCTCTGTTTTTCTTCTTTACTCTCCTTCTCTTCTCTCTCTCCTTTACTCAATTCTCTCGCCCCCTCTCTATTTTTTCTCTCTCTTCCTCTCTCTCTCCTTTACTCTCTCTCTCTTCCCTCTCTCCTCTCTCTCTCCCTCCCTCCTCTCGCTCTCCTTTACCCTCTCTCTTTTACTCTCTGTGTCTCTCTCTGTGTCTCTCCCCCTCCCTCCCTCCTTTGCTCTCTCACTTCTCTCCTTTACTCCCTCTTTCTCTCTCCTTCACTCTCAATCTTCTCTCTCTCTTCTTGTCTCTCTCCCCTTTACTCCCCCCTCTCTCTCTTCTCTCTCTCTTCTCTTTCTCTCTCTTTCTCTTATCTCTCTTCTCTCTCTCTCTCTTTCTCTCTCACATTCTCTCTCTCCCCTTTACACTTTCCCTTTCTTTCCCTTTCTCGCTCTCTCTTCTGCTCTCTCTCATTCTCTCTCTCTCTCTTTCTTTCCTTTACTTTTTTTTCTCTCTCTCTCTCTCCTTTTACTTTCTTCCTTCTCTCTCCTTTACTCTCCTCTCTCTCTTCTCTCTCTTCTCACTCTCTCTCTCTTCTCTCTCTCTCCCTCTCCTTAATCTCTGCTTTCTCTTATCTCTCTGTCTCTCCTTTACTCTCTTCTTTCTTTCTCTTTACTCTGTCTTCTCTTTCTCCTTTATACTCTTCTCTCCCTCTCTACCTCTCTCTCTCCTTTACCCTCTCTCTTCTTTCTCTCCTTTACTTTCTGTCTTTGTCTTTTTTTCTCCCTTACTCTCTCACTCTCTGTTTTTTCTTTCTTCTTTGCTCTATTTCTCTTCTGTCTCTTTCTCTCCTTTACTCAATTCTCTCTCCCTCTCTCTCTTTTTTACTCTTCTCTCGCTCTATCTCTCCCTTCTTTATTCTCTTTATTCTCTCTCTATTTTACTTTTGTATCTCTTTCTCTCTCCCTCCTTTACTCTCTTCTCTCTCTCAATTCGATTTAATTCAAATACACTTTATTGGCAGGGCCAAATACATGTTAGCATTACCAAAGTAATTGAGAATTAAGTTTGGATGGATGGGGGGGGGGGGTTATCACAGGTTTGGAGGGGTTATGGGTAACATCAGTAGCGGCCCATCCATTAGGGGTGCTGCCCCCTCTATTCACGCCACCCCCCTATATGTATAATAGATAGTATAATGCATAGCATAAATCTATCCGCGGCCACCCCCTATTCATGTGTCCGGCCCCTTTCAGGGCGCCGGGTGCATGAATTACAGTGGTGGGGGTGTTTTTTTGAAGCACCTGAGTAGAGCCAGAGGCTCTAATAGGCTTCAAAATAGGGTGGGATCAAGGAGCAGAGCTTTGCGCCATGAGTCCACCCAGGTGTGTTACAACAGCGAATGAAAATTTGCTGTTGAAACACTGATCCCCAATCCAGTCAATCAGAAGCGGGTGTGAGACCTGTTTTTCAATTGGCTGAAAAGAGAAGACTCCTGATTGGCCACAGAGGAGGAGGGAGGAAACGGAAGCCGCCGCTGCCGTGATGACCTGTGGAGAGCAGGAGAAAGAGAGGTCGCCGCTGAGCAGGGGATGTCGCTCGTGAAGCAACGGGGTAATAGGGGGGTTTATCGGCACACTGTTTGCCGCCCCACCCTCTGAGACGCACTGTCTCTCTCCTTTACTCACTCTGCATTCACCCCCCCCTCCCCCACACACACACACGTTCTCTTCTCTAACTTTCTGCTCCTCCTCTCTCTTCTATACTCCTCTCTCTCTCCCGGTGGTCTCAATGCTTCTTAGGCTGGCCATACATTATACAATTTTCCTTTAGATTTACCGAAACTGTAGAATATGAGGTCACACCTAAACACTTTCAATTTGCAGGCAGTCAGGCAGGCCCTTGCACCACATAGTTGAAGGTTAATCCAAAGGAAATTGAGTAAGAAAATTGTATAATGTGTGGCCGGCTTATACTAAAGGCCTCTTTTGTGGCTAATTCCAATGTATTGGATGATTTTTACCTCCATGATGCTGTTTCTGTAGCTCAAGATCTCCATTCCAACCTTCACCTGAAAATAAAGACATAAATGAAGATTAGTGTTTGGTCTTTTACTATATACTGTAGGTACCTCCAGCAGAATTGTCTATTTCCACCTCTTTAATATGGCAGAAAGCTGTGCTGGATACAGTAGAATCCGGTATAGAAGTCCTATAGCAATGGAAAGAAATGTGGAAACAGAGGAGCTTCAAAGTCTACTAATGGATTTGGTCACCAGTGGAAGGATACAAATAATGACAGTGTGACCTCCTACAGAATACAATGTTGCCCGTAGTCAGAGATTGTTACATCTGGCTGGGTAAGGATTGGTCAGGACTGAATGGTAATTTCTGGAGGTTTGGAATTTTCCCAGCTGGGGGGGCGGACCTGTTGGTCAATATCTGCTATGGCCAATCCCCACTTGACAATGTCAGATGAAGGGTGGGATCAGAGGCCATACATTTTGAGGGCTTGCTCCTTCAAATTTGGACTTCTATGTTGCCAGGTTGGTCGGTAGGTTTGCTGGAGTTCATTTGAAAATGGAGTTTCAAGGAGTTTCTATTTCAGAGTGACAAAGAAACTTGCTCAGATCTGCATCTAATTAACAGAGTGAATGCGAGAGCTTCCCATATAGAAAAGTGACGCAGATTTCCCCCAGGTGTGACCTATTCTAGGAATGTGAGCTAAACAGATCCCATCCCTCTCTCTGCTCATGCAATGATCACACTACACGAGCAGAGCCTGCAGAATTAAGAACCCTCCCAGTGTGGAAGAGGGTAGACGTGCACTGCCGAAAAATGTGTTCGTTTTCGTTTCATTCGTTTTTCGGGTCGTTCGTTATGATCAAAATTCGTTATTTTGAATACATTTCTCATTATATATATAAAATTTTAATTCATTATGTTCCATTCATTTAGATGTGATATTCGAAAATTAAAAAATTTTAAAAATTCGGAAAATCGAAAATTTCAAAAATGCGAAAACTCTAATATCCGAAATAATAGCTTACTAACTAATAATAACTAACTATTAAATTATAGGTATTGGCTTTTCTTTTCAAACTTAGCTGTTTATGAATGTAACGAATACGAATTTATCCAAAGTTACAAATGATCCGAAATAACGAATGCCGCATCTAAATGAATGGAACGTAACAAATTAATAATAATAATAAATAATGATAATAATAATAAAAAGTTGTTATTATTATTATTTTTATTATTATTTATTATTACTAATTTGTTACATTCGATTCGTTTAGATGCTGCATTTGTTTTTTCGGATAATTAGTAACTTTGGATAAATTTGTATTCGCTACGTTCATATACAACAAAATTTGAAAGGAAATTTCAATACCTATCATTTAATAGTTAGTAATAGTTATCATTAGTTAGTTAGTTATTCTGGATTTTCTTATTTTCGGATTTTCGTTCTTTTGAATTTTTGGATTTTCAAATTTTCCAATTTTTGAATTTTCGAGTTTACGAATTTAGGAATTTTTGAATTTTCGAGTTTAGGAATTTACAAATTTTCCAATTTACGAATTTTCGCATTCACAAATTTTTGAATTTTTGAATTTATGAATTTTAGTTTTCGGAAAAATACGTTAAACGTGTTTTCGTTAATTCGAATATTTCCGAATTAACGAATTTGGCGAAAAAACGGATTCAGACTGAAATGAATTGCACATGTCTAGAAGAGAGACAGGCAAAGAGATCTGAGGATGCAGCTCCAGCTCTCATGTTCTCTATGGTGCCTGTCACTGACACGGCAGAACAGGGAACTGCTCACTCCTAATTAACAAAGGGGATTGCACCAGGTTTGCTAATCAGCAGCAGCATCTACCCTGCTATGGGAAAATGGTGGTCCCAGAACTTCTGTCTCTGGATCTGTGGGTTGTAGCTTGTTTACATGATTGGCGAACATCCATATAAATGTAAATTTGGTGCCACCGGCCTCCTACTCATTCCCTGAAGATGTTCCATTGTCGACGAAACGCGTTTGGTGGGGCTAGCAGCCTGTGACATCATCCCACCTGCCGGTGTTCAGCAGCGAGGGGTTATGTTCTGTTTACCTTGTAAGTATATTTTATATGCAATAAATTAGTATTAGCGATATCTATGGTTCCTTGTTCTTTTCTACCATGGCTGAGGAGAGTTGTGTAACCTTATAAATTGTGACGTGACTGGAGTGAAAACTTTGGAGAGGGGCAGCGGACTCCGGAGTGAACTTTTTTATGGGCCTATGCGCTTTTAATCTCTAGTCTTTAGGGATCATTAGAATGCGGTAAGGAGTTCACACTTTTGGCTATCTGGTGGTCCGGGAGCACTGCATGTAGAAATAAACACATCAACTTCAGGGACAACATGTTCATTTGCTGCCTGATATATCCCATCCATTTTCAGGTCAGGTGCCTTCATAACAAGATAATCAATATTATTCACTTTACCTGTCTGTGGTCATAGTGTTACGGCTTATCAGAGTATACGCAAGTAATATCAAATGTAATTGCTTGTAGCACTCTCCTAGTTAGGTGCTAGGTTAGGTTTGGTTTCTGTAATCAGTGGAGCTGCTTGTGGTTGCTCTGGTCTGCTCTGAGTTTCACAGCCTGTGGGTTTGGTTGCTTTCCCCTGCCTTCTGGATCGTTCTTGAAAGTAGTGGCTGGGACAGTACAATCTGAAATCTGAATATTTATGTGGTCCCAGCCAATCCCTGGGGGAGGGTGCCCAATAGGTGGCTGGGAGAGTGTATGAATAGTTTGAGGCCTGGAGCGAGCAGAGGGTTTCCTGTCCAGAAGGAGAGGATCCCAACCTGGGGGGGGGGGCTGTTGCCCTTCTGGGTAGTCCAGCTGTGCTTCTCCATTTGCTGATATAGGTCCCAGTTGTGCTAGCTGGGGGGCTATTCTACTAAACTTTGCTGGAGCTGACTGAGGAACTTTTTTTGGGCGGGGGATCTGGTCTGAAGAGTTCATGGGAGAAATGTCTGGAAGATATTGGAAGGAGCCATCCAACTATCCAGAGACATTTGTGGGTACAGACTGGTGTCAGCCTGTACTAAAAGCAGACTTTGCTCTTGGTGTCCCTGTCTAGCCCAGCTTATCATTTGCTGCTGCAACGACTGTGCTAGATATCTCTGAGAGGAAGCTAAAAGTCCTCAAGTTAATACTTAACGCTACTGGAGTATCCCACAGTTACCCTGTACCCCATCCAAGTTCAAGTGAGCCAGAAGAGTGCTAGAGACTGTGTGCCTGGCTGCTAGTGCACTTAACAATGTAATTACTTGTAGCACTCTCCTAGTTAGATGCTAGGTTAGGAAAATTTGGTTCTTTAGCTCTCCTGTAATCACTGGAGCTGCTTGTGGTTGCTTTGGTCTGCTCTGAGTTTCACAGGCTGTGGCTTTGACTGCTTCCCCCTGCCTTCTGGATGGTTCTGGAAAGTGGTGGGCTGGGAGAGTCAAATCTACAGCATGATTATTTAAGTGGTCCCAGCCAATCCCTAGGGGGGGAGGGTGCCCAGTAGGTGCATGTGAGAGTGTATAAATAGCTTGAGGCCTGGAGCAGAGGGTTCTTGTCCAGAAGGAGAGGATCCCAGTCTAGGGGGGCTGCTGCCCTTCTGGGTAGTCCAGCTGTGCTTCTTCATTTGCTCATCAAGGTCCCAGCTGTGCTAGCTGGGGGAGTTATTCTACTGAACTTTGCTAGAGCTGACTGAGGAACTTTCTTTTTTGCGGATCTGGTCTGAAGAGTTCATGGGAGAAATGTCTGGGAGATATTGGAAGGAGACATCCAACTATCCAGAGACATTTGTGAGTACAGACTGGTGTCTGATAGCTGCTGCTATCGGAGTTAGCCTGTACGAAAAGCAGACATTGCTCTTGGTGTCCTTGTCTAGCCCAGCCCAGCTGCTGCAAGGACTGTGCTAGGAATCTTTGAGAGGAAGATACATAGAAGTCCTCAAGTCAATACTTAATGCTACTGGAGTATCCCACAGTTACCCTGTACCCCAAGTTCCAGTGAGCCAGAAGAGTGGTAGAGATTGTGTTCCTGGCTGCTAGTGCCCTTATTGGGGAGAGGACCCTGGAACCAAATCAGAGGGCCCTTTAGCAGGTGAGCACCACATACTAAATAAACAGGCCCATGATGTAAAGGTAAAAATGACTCTGCTCCACAGGGTTTGTAGAGGAGTGAGAGCAGAACTGGTTAAACAATACAGTAGAACTTACTGGGGGTATCAATGGAGAGGCCGAACACCTGAACTTCACATAATTCGAGACGTTTGTCCTTATCCGGAATGACGACAGTGACGTAACGCCCCTCCATCCCATCACACTTAAAAGAGAACGTTGCTCCAGGGCCCATGGAAGACACCGTCCCACACCTGTTTGATAAGGAGAACAATGGTGGTTATTTCAATGTTTATATGGACATTTATGTCTTTATTACGCTGTTTTGATGTATCACTCAAAAAAGACTATCACTTTGTAATGTACAGTGGATGTTGTTTGAGCTGACATTTTTTTTTTTTTTTCATCTGTAGACTTGCGCTGCCATCCAAAACCCTTGTAATGCACATCAACTAATTGAAAAACAGACTTTTTTGGCCAACGCGATTCAACGCCCAGTACAGATATGAATTGGCACCAATAAAACAATGACAAATGCCTCAATGTGCGTTATAAATCATGACATAAAAGGGGCCTTGAAGCACGACTTCCCCTTCTGCGATATGACATCCCCAAGCTCTCTCCCTGGCACCAAACTCTTCACCTGGGTTTGGGAATTTTGGCTGCCCTGAGATGACGTACCTCATTCCTCCCAAGAGATGTTGATATTATACACTGAGCTGTGTACATTGTAAAGAACAGCACCAAAAGTCAGGTTACAATCCTTTACTGCAGAAGATTCTTAGGAGCATATTTAAAAAAAACAATATTTGCATAGATGTTCATCCATCCAAACTACAAGTAGTGTATATTCATTCTGTAACATCGAATGTTCTCATGCTATATTGTCTACAAATTGAATGTGTGAATGGGGAAAATCTCACATTATGGCCACTAGATGGTGATGACTATCATAGGTCATATTATGCATGCTCCTCACTGCCATCTAGTGGCCATAATAAATATATCCTGAGAACATTCACCTTTACCCCATTGGCACAGAACAAATTTACACTTTTTTATAAACAAATATTGAATTTTTCTTACAAAAACACTCCTTAGAGTCCTTTCACACTAACAGCGTGGCCGTGGTAAAGCACTGCTAGTTTTAGCTGCTCTTTACTGTCGTTTTAGAGGTGCTTTTCGGCTGCTAGTGGGGAGCTTTTAAGCCCTGCTAACAGCCGAATGGAGGGTTAAAAGCATCTGCAAAGCGCCGCTGCTGCGGCGCTTTGCAGGCGCTTTGGCAGCACTGCCCATTGATTTCAGTTCCTTGCCCTTGAGGAGAGGATCCCAGCCTGGGGGCTGCTGCCCTTCTGGGCAATCCAGCTGTGCTTTTTCATTTGCTCATATAGGTCCCAGTGGTGCAATCTGGGGGGGGCTATTCTGTTGAACCTTGCTGAAGCTGACTTATTCAGCGTACACACGAGCTGACTTTTCGACCGGACTGGTCCGATGGACCGAATCCAGCGGACCATCCGACCGTGTGTGGGCTCCATCGGACCTGCAGCGGACTTTTTCGGTCGAAAATCTGACAGACTTTAGATTTGGAACATGTTTCAAATCTTTCTGACGGACTCGAGTCCAGTCGAAAAATCGGCTCGTCTGTATGTTAGTCCGATGGACGAAAACCCACGCTAGGGCAGCTATTGGCTACTGGCTATCAACTTCCTTATTTTAGTCCGGTCGTACGTCATCACGTATGAATCTGTCGGACTTTGGTGTGATCGTGTTTAGGCAAGTCCGTTTGTTCAAAAGTCCATCGGAAATCCGTCAAAAGTCCGTCGAAAGTCCGTCGGAAAGACCGTCGGACCAGTCCGCCTGTGTGTACACGGCATTAGGGATTCTCTTTTTTGGGATCTGGTCTGAAGAGTTTATGGAAGAAATGTCTGGAAGACGTTGGAAGGAGGCATCCAACTATCCACAGACATTTATGAGATTCCAGTGACTGTGTGCTACTGCTGTTCCTCTTGTATCAGAGTCAGCTTGTACTAAAAGTGGGCATTGCTCTTGGTGTCCCTGGCTTTGCTGCTGCAAATACTGTGCTAAGAATTTTTGAGAGGAGGAATAGGAGTCCCTTCAAGTTACTACTTAACTTTACTGGAGTATCCCATGGTTGCCCTACACCCCATCAAGGCTCAGGTGTTCAAAAGGATACCCCTAGACTAATTATTGAGCTAGACAAATGACTGAGACTGTGCACCTGGTTGCTAGTGCACCTATTGGGGAGGGGACCCTGGGACCAAATCAGCGGGCCCTTTTGGGGGTGAGCACCACAATTTGCGACAGCCACCATCTTATTCTTCAGGGCTTCTGCTTTCAAATAATATACATTTGGGGGGAGGGGTTCTATGTAATTTTCTTGCAAAAAAATGCAGATTTTAACATGTCAGAATCGGCCCAGGTGAAAAGTGGTTAAAGTTTTCGTTACATTGCGTTACGTTGTGCTGCCTTGGTGATAAAAGGGTCATGCGTGTTTTTTTAATGCGTTATGGTGTGTTGGCAGCACTTGGTGCGAACGACCTGTAGTGTCTCATGAACACCCTTCACTTTCATAGCTAAAATAAGTAGTGATTGAATGTGAGACGTACACTGGGTTCTTCTTCCAGCCCACAGCTGAGTTTCCTACGTGGATCTCGGCTCCTTCAAGACTTTCGGGGTCGGAGTTCTTCTTGCTGGTCAATGCGATGAAGAAGACTTTGTGGGTGGATTTCAGGTCCAGAGTCAACCAGGGATCTCTTTCCTCTGTGGTCCGAGTACAGGTGGATAGGAGGCCATCGGTGGCTTTGCTGGAGTCACCTCTATCTGTGCTGGACTGGGAGGTCTCCCCGCTAGGGGCTACATTGGGTGCTGAAAAAGATACAAAATATCTATTATTCTTATTCATATTGGTGAAATTATTATTATCATCCGAAACTTTAAACTTATGATGGAAAATTCCAGTCTAGGAATACAAACCGAGACAACTGATCTCTTAAAGTTTATCTAAAACCAAAACCTTTTGTTAGAACCAGTCAAGTTTAATTCCTAATAGTTCACCAAATAGCGAGGAGCACCGGACTACCCCGTACATATTAAAAGATACATTGAAGTCAACTTGGACTTCAGTAGGTGTGTTCAATAGGGGGAAAGTAAAAAGAAAGAACATTATTTATTGTAAATTACATTTTTTTAAAATATAATTGTATTAAAGATCCACTTTAAAGTGTTTCTACGGCATAAACATTTTTTTACCTTAACCACTTGCCGACCAGCCGTCGCCATCATACGGCGGCAGGTTGGCACGTTCCCACAAATTGTCATAGCTGTACAGCGGCTCCCTTAAGAGCCATAGCAGGCGCGCATGTTGGACGGTGGGGGACACGATGCGCATGGCCGGCAGGCGCGATGTCCGCCAGCCACCCGCGATCGCGAGCACGAGAACCAGAATGGGGGATTCGTGTATGTAAACACATAAATCCCTGTTCTGAAAGGAGAGGAGAAACAGATCTGTTCCTACTAAGTAGGCAGGGAAGGGATTAACACTAGGGGGGCGATCAAGGGGTTAAATGAGTTCCTTAGGGAGTGTTTCTAACTGTGGGGGGGCGAAACTGACTAGAGGAGGAGCCAGATTGCTGTTCCTAAGTAGGAACAGCGATCTGCCTCCTCCTCTATTCAGTCCCCCCCCCACAGTTAGAAACACTCCACTCTAGGGAACTCATTTAACCCCTTGATCTCCCCCTAGTGTTGACCCCTTCCCTGCCAGTGACATTTATACAGTAATGAGTGCATTTTTATAGCATCGATGTATCGCTGTATGAATGTCAGTGGTCCCAAAAATGTGTCAAAAGGGGCCGATTTGTCCGCCGCAATTTAGCAGTCCCGATAAAAATCGAAAATCGCCGCCATAACTAGTAAAAAAGAATTAAAAAAATAAAATTGCCATAAAAATGCCATAAATCTATTCCCTATTTTGTAGACGCTACACCTTTTGGGCAAATCAATCAATAAACGCTTATTGCAATTTTTTTTACCAAAAATATGTAGAAGAATACATATCGGCCTAAACTGATGAAGAAATTTGTTCTTTTACATTTTCTTTTTTTGGATATTTATTATAGCAAAAAGTAAAAAATATTGTTTTTTTTTTTTCAAAATTGTTGCTCTTTTTTTGTTTTTAGCGCAAAAAATAAAAACCGCAGAGGTGATCAAATACCACCAAAAGAAAGCTCTATTTGCGGGGAAAAAAAGGACATCAATTTTGTTTTTGTACAACGTCGCAAGACCGCGCAATTGTCAGTTAAAGCGACGCAGTGCCGTATCGCAAAAAAATGGCCTGGTCATTAAGGGGGCAAATCTTCCGGGGCTGAAGTGGTTACAATCATTTCACAATAAAACACCTTTAGAACCACGTTAAGTATTATTTGATCGATTAACCATTGTACAGCTGCTGAGGGACTACTAGTCTCAGGAATTGCCGCTGGGGCTTGTAGTCTCCCATCAGATGCGGAAGAGATTTTATTCAATCCTTACCAGCACTGGAATGCTTCAGAATATTCTTTAACTCCTTGGCACCTGTAATAAAGAAATCAGATACAAAAAATATTGGAGGATGTTGGGGCGACATTTAATGAACTGAATGAAAGCTGAATCCGATCTTTATATCATTCACTGCAACCAGATTCAGATTTAAAGTTGAAGTTTAATCTGCTTATATTTTGTCTTCCCTCGTTCCCATGTTGCCCTCATCAAGCTGGCCGCCCACATCTCCTCTGGATGGTATCGGAGCGGCGGCTGCTTGTCCTGAGGGCTCCCCTGTCAGATGACATAGTGCTTGACTGTTGATTGGGGGGATTATTCTCTAAGCATTCTGTTCCCTCTGCTTCTCACTATTACCAGTTATGGGAAGTCTATGGGATTGACTCCCTTGGTTATCATTTGGATGCATTGTGAATATCAATATTCCTCTATATCTCATCTCATAGATGTTATTGGCTGTATAGCTAGAATTTTGTACCAGCACACATTTCCAGAGGGGTTGTTTTTGGCTCCTGAACAGCTGCCCTGCCTTACCTGTTTGTAACTAAATGCCGAAATTATGGCTATACATTGCCTTAAGCTCCTGAAGAAGCGATCGGCACGCAACACGTGGAGCGAGTCAAGATACATTACATAGTTACATAGTAGGTGAGGTTGAATAAAGACACAAACCTCTTTTCTTCTAATTTTAATGAGTGGCCACGTGTCTTGTTAAACTCCCTTCGGAAAAAAACTTTTCTCCCTATTGTGGGGTCACCAGTCCAGTATTTGTATATTGAAATCATATCCCCTCTCAAGCGTCTCTTCTCCAGAGAGAATAAGTTCAGTACTCGCAACCTTTCCTCATAACTAATATCCTCCAGACCCTTTATTAGCTTCGTTGCCCTTCTTTGTACTCGCTCCATTTCCAGTACATCCTTCCTGAGGACTGGTGCCCAGAACTGGACAGCATACTCTAGGTGCGGTCGGACCAGAGTCTTGTAAAGTCACATTACGCCACGTCTCTACAACACATCAAGCACTCTGGAAATAACTTTACCATATAGAATGATTTCTTTTTCTGTGTAGTGCATTATTCTGATGTATGAGTGGTGATTACCTTATTATACAAGCAGTATACATAGCGTGAATTTCAAGCCCAATTATGTGTCTATTTTTATAATATGTATTAAAGTTATTTTCATTTTAACATTGTGTACTAGTGTGCCTATAAAGTCCAAGTTCTATGATCTATCATCAATTTCTTATTCCTGACATGACACTGGAGCAAGAGGCACTAGTGGGGGGTACCTAAATACCCTCCCAGCAGCCAGCATCCGGTGGAAATGTATTTCTAGGATCTGCTAGTTGCTGGGAGACACCTGCTGGTGGATGCTCAAACTACATAATTTGGCTCTGGGAAGCACAGCAGCACCAGCAGGTGATCTATGTACCGACAGTACCCTAATGTCTTCTTTTACTGCTCCTTGTATTCTGAGAAACATGTTTTATTAATAATAAAAAAAAAAAGAACAAGAAACTTGGAAGAGGATGGACACAGAACATACACCTAGATGGGATGGGTCCAATTACAAACACATTGCTGATTGCTAGTATAATTCTGAATACAAATGGTGCACTTACTCTCCTGTTCTGCACTCTCGGAGGAGTCCCTGTAGACTGGAATGACTAAAAGAACAAATTTATTATAATATTAGGATGGAAAAGATATTTGTAGATAAACTATTACATATTTGATACTTTTCCTACCTTCATAATTATCTGGGAGGTCTTTGCCATAAACTTTCACTTCGCACAGCGTCAGATAGCCGGCTCTTCCCGGTATGGTAACCGTGACGTACTGGCCAACCATCCCGCACACGTACTCTTGCTCCTTTCCCAGTGCCAAAGATGTAATTTTCGCACACCTGAGTGAAAGAGTTGTGAGTTTGCTGCACATTATTGATTTCCAGTTTTTTTGTTATTCTTTATAGTAGATAAAAAAGTCCAAACAACAGTATTTTATCTTCTTGCATAGGGTAGAGACCTTGTCATGATACACAGGTGAACTTCCCAGAGTTAACTTCATACAATTTCCATACTTCCTGCTATAATGAAGTTATAGTCATAAAAATAGTGATTACACTGATGTATGATAAGATGGCAGTCAGGTAGACACCAAACATACCTTTACTACAAAGAGAAGAAGGCTAAAAAAAGACATTAGATGACCTAAGCAAAATATGCACAAGATTCATATCATATTCGTTCCAGAAAAAAAACAGCAAAGGGAGCGCTGTCCAAATGAGTTTTAGTGGACACAACCATGTTCAAACCAATAAACCATTGCTGTTTTTTTCTTGTCCCTCATTTGGTCTTATGAGTTGGGGGGCAGTGGCCGGGGTTTTACCCTTCCCTTTTCACAGGCCACTTTTGGATACACCTATGCGCCTGTTTTTTTTAATTGTTTTTTAGATCACATTAGGTGTCTATGAAATTGTAATTTCATTCTGTTCAGTAATATGTTGGTTGTCAGATTTCAAAACCTTGACAGATGTAAATGTACTGTAGATGCATTTAGAAACATTGGCATTTAGGTTCTGTCTGCTGAACATATAAAACGCTTTAAGACCCCTTAAGCACACATCTCAGACCCTTTGATTGATTATATTAATTCTGTAAATGCTCTCTTCAGAGACCAGAAAAGATGGATATTTTGCAGCTCAGCGACTTTTCCTTACCATCAAAACTACAGTATGAAGAAATTCTAAGGGTCATTTATGAGAGCCGATACATACATCACATTGTACTCGCTCTGCAGTGGACTGGACTTTTCTGCAAATTGTTTTGCACCGTTTTTATTTTCTACTTTCAATAAAGTAGAACTATAGACAAAACTTTTTTTTTTTCATTTTGGATAGAGTAAGGGAGGGCTATAACCCCTGTAAGGTTTATTTTTTGCCATTGTGAAGATTTCCCCTCACTTCCTGTCCCATGCCAATTTAAGGGAAACTTTTGGGGACCCAAGGTCACCAGAACTAATGTCCACATTGGAAGATTTAGCATCTATTACTTTTTTGGGGACAACCCAAAATATGGTATTTTTTTTTAACTTTCACTTTCAATTATAATGGTAAACAGGACAAAGAGGATGGATCTCCATAACGGGGGCACAGACAGCAATAAAAACTGTTAGGGGTTCTAATCCATCTCCCCTCTATCCAAAACTGGAAAAAATGATTAGCCTTTAGTTATACTTTAAAACAATATTTTAAAATCATGAGGCTGAATCTCGAGATGGTTTAACCTAAAATTAAAGAACGTATTGCCTCTTTGGAGAAGCTACCATATTGTAGACTCTGTTACATTCCTGTCTGGGTGTGGGAGCAAGTGATGCTGTGAATGATGGGTGTTTCCATTAAAAATTATGTTGGCAGCTACCATTTTGTGTGTGTAAAGGGTTAACTGTGGAGTTAACTCGCCACAGTGATGATCATTCTCAGTCTGCTCGTGCTTAGATTGTTGTCCCATGTACTGTAAAATCTTTGTGCAGATTGAGCTACATAATGAATACATACTGTAACTGCAATTTATATCTGCCTGCCAGTTCAGTTTTTAGTGGACAGTCTCACAAGTAAGTCTTTATATAACCAGTCCCCAACTCAAATCACATGATATTTTCTCAAAAGAAATTAGGAAAGATGTTGGGAAATTCTATCATGGCTCACAACAAAATGAAGTTAGAATGCCTCACCTTGGGTTTCGTGTGCCGCCTCTCTGAGGAGATGTTCCAATTCTGAGCTCTGCCCCCTCTATCCGTTCTTTACAGCAGTCACCTCTGTTTAAGATTTTTACTTTTGTGACATTGTAGACTTTCGTTAGGTCCACCCTCCACCAGGGCTCTATGTCCAGGTCAGTGTGGGAGCAATGTTTTGACATGTAATTGGTATTCGTAGAGCCGTCAATGGCATTTTCTGGAGCTCCCAATTTATCATAGGTGCTGGACTGGGAACTGATTCCTCGAAAAGCAAGATTCTCACCTTAAAAGAACCAAATATTATTTATGCAACTTTATAAACTGTATAGACTAAAGTTTGTGGACACATGAACATTCATGCCTAAATAATTTGGTTAAACATCCCATTGCAAAACCATTGAAATACCCCTTTGTGGCCATAACATCTTCCACTCTTTTAGGAAGACTTTCCAAAATATTTTGAAGTGGGTCTTTGCAAATTTGTGAGGTCAAGTACTGATGTAAGGATTGCCCAATTAATCCCCAATGGGTTCTACTGGGTTGGGATACAGGCCACTCATGTTCCTCCAGACCAAACTGGTCAAATTTTGTCTTTATGGAGCTGGCTTTGTACACAGGGGCACAGACATTCTGAAGCAGGGAAGGGCCTTCCCTAAACTGCTATCACAATTGTCTAAAATGTCTTTATATGTCAAAGCATTAACCTCACACTTCACTGGAAACATATGAACTCATAGTTGTAAATGAATATTGAAACGGCAACAACATTGAGGGTATGGGCTATGAAACACACCCATCACAGTTCCCACGTGTATTATAAATAATGCCCTACAAATGAAAACAGGAATTACAATCTACTTTCCATGATTATTTAATTTCACTTAAACATCTGTAAGCTGTTAAATTTGCAGTTTTAAAGCTTTATCCAGCTTACCTTCATCTTCTGTAGTCTTGGGTATATAGTAGGTGTGATGGTCAGGTGTCCACAAACTTTTAGTCATATATTGTAACAATTTATTGAATAGCATTAGCTCAAAGTTCAGTTCACACACAACTCATATTACAGTTTCAGATAAATATTGAAAAGGTAACATCGAGAATGTGGACTATGGAATAAACCCATTGCAGTTCCTATGTGTAATTAAAACAATGGCCTACAAATCAAGACAAGATCTACAA
Source organism: Lithobates septentrionalis (assembly GCA_037952835.1). Lineage (NCBI taxonomy): Eukaryota > Metazoa > Chordata > Amphibia > Anura > Ranidae > Lithobates > Lithobates septentrionalis. Next base: position 225,191 of record JBBDGP010003344.1, on the reverse strand, counting down.
TCTACTTTCCATAATTCTTTCATTTCACTTAAACATCTAAAATATGTTAAATTTGTAGCTTTAACGCTTTATCCAGCTTACCTTCATCTTCTGTACTCTGTTTGGCTTGAAATGCTGAAAATCAGAAAAAAATCTTTTTTATAAGCCTAATGCAATTTGCAATGTTTTATTGCAAAATTTTCTCTTCTTTTCCAAGCCTGCTCCTGTCCTTTAATTTAGTTTCCTAATTCCTTCAAAATCAGAAACCTGTGTCTCCTCTTACACAGCAGGTCAACTTATGCTTTAAAGGCCAAGTTTATGTACTGTAATGAGGATACCACTCAGATACCAAACATGACTAGAACACAAGGTTCAAAAAATGGGTTTAGCTCAGCAACACCATTTAAGAAGGCCAATAACTCTCCCAACATCAGATTGAACTTAATATCATCACAATACCAATTCTGTATTGTACGGATGACCAGGGTGACTTTACTTAAAACAGAGTTCCACTCAAAAGTATAACTTCCACTTATCCGTCTCCTCCCCCCTCCGGTGCCACATTTGGCACCTTTCAGGGGGGAGGGGGGAATGGACACCTGTTTTTGACAGGTACCGTTCCCCGCTTTCATGAGAAAGTGGGGAACGGTACCTCCTTCCTCCGCCGCCGGACCCATTAGAAAGCACAGCATACTTCGCGCATGCGCAGTTGGGAACTGGCTGTGAAGCCGAAAGGCTTCACTGCCGGGTTCCCTTACCAGGAATGCCGGCGGATGCACCCCACCGATCTGAAAATCAACTGCCCACCCTTTGCAGCTATAACAGCTTCAACTCTTCTGGGAAGGCTGTCCACAAGGTTTAGGTGTGTGTCTATGGGAATGTTTGACCATTCTTCCAGAAATACATTTGTAAGGCCATGCACTAACCTCTACCTGATAGAACACCTTTGGTATTAATTAGAGCACAGACTGCGAGCCAGGCTTTCTTAGCAACATCAGTGCCTTACCTAACAAATGTGCTTCTGGAAGAATGCTCAAACATTCCCATAGACACACTTCTAAACCTTGTGGACGGCCTTCCCAGAAGAGTTGAAGCTATTATAGCTGGGACTGGGATGCCATTAAAGTTCATGTGCTTGTAAAGGCAGGCGTCCCAATACTTTTGGTAATAAAGTGTAGCTTTGGGCATATAGTAGGCGTGATGGTCAGGTGTCCACAAATGTTTGGTCACTAATTGTAACAATAGACAACAATACCGAAATTCTGAAGCAGGAAAGGATCTTCTCCAAACTGTTACCACAATTGTCTAAAATGTCTTTGTATGCCATAGCATTAATTATACCTTTCACTGTAAACATCTGAACTAAGTTATTTTGAGGGGTGTCTACAAACCTTTGGAGATGCAGTAGGTGAGATGGTCAGATGTCCACAAATATTATAACAATATATTGAATGGCATTAGCTCAAAGTTAAAGTCACAATTTTTATTGCAGTTGTAGATGAATATTGAAAAGGTAACAACATTGAGGACGTGGACTATGAAATACACCCATTGCCGTTCCCATGTGTATTATAAACAATGCCCTACAAATGAAGACAGGAACTACAATCTACTTTCCATAATTCTTTAATTTCACTTAAACATCTGTAAGTTGTTACATTTGCTATTTTAAAGCTTTAACTGGTTAACCATAGTCTTTTGTAGTCTTGGGTATATAGTAGGTGTGATGGTCAGGTGTCCACAAACTGTTGGCCATATATTGTAACAATTGATTGAATGGCATAAGCTCAAAGTTCAGTTCACACACAGCTTATATTCACAGTTGTAGAATACTGAAAAAGTAGCATTGAGGATGTGGACTATGGAAGACACCCATCGCAGTTCCCATGTGTATTTAAAAAAAGATCCACAAATGAAGATGGAAACTACAATATACTCTCCATAATTCTTTAATTTCACATAAACACCTGTAAGCTGTTAATTTGTAGCCTTAAAAACTTTATCTGGCTTACCTTCATCTCCTGTAGTCTCACTGGCTCCAAATACTGAAAAGACAATGAAGGTAGAGTTTATGTGTAGCCAATTTTTTTTAAGTTTTGGATGCAGCCTGATTGTTTATTATTTGTGTTCCGTGTCCTTTTGGGAATTTTCCTTTCACTTCCTGTCCCAGAGATGCAACAGGAAGTGAGAGGAAATATCTACAGATTGAGGAAAACCCCCACTTAGACAGTTGTAATTGAAACCGGTGTCCCCTTTGGAAAATGTCCCCTCTATTCCTCTATTCTACTGACAACTCTAAAATGACATTCTGCCTTGAGGACAATGGTCATCAGAACAAACATAAAGAGTCAATTTTTGCAGCAGGGACTGTGTTAGCTAAAAAATGTTACAAGTATGTGAAGCAGTGCAAAAAATCAAGCGCTAATCTGCATACTTAGCTCAATACCTCTCATTCCACATATGCTCCCAGAACAATCCCACCCCTAAAAAATCCCCCTTCCTAGCACAAATCCTCTACCCCTCAAATCTCCCTTCCCAGCACAAATTTCCATCCCTCAATCCCCTATTCTAGCACATATTCACCCCCAAGTCCCTCCCTAGCACAAATCCCCTTCCAAAAACAAAGTTCCCCCAGCACAAATCTGTCCCCACCACCAACATATTACCTTTTCTAGCACAAACCCCCAAACCCCCATCCTAGCACAAATCCTCTTCCCCCACCCCCCTTCTCAACACAATTTTTATCTCCTGCCACCCCCCCCTCCGAATTTCTCCTCCCAACACAAATCCCCTCCCCCAATCTCCTTGTGGTGCCCCTAAACCTCACATGATACCACAGCGCCCAGGGCAGCCGCCCTTCCTGCCCACTCCTTGTCCTTGTGGTGCACCTGAACCTCACATACCACAGTGCCCAGGGCAGCCGCCCTTCCTGCCCACCCCTTGTCCCGGCCCTGGTGTAATGATAGTGAGGACTGATGAGTCCCAAACTGGAGAGAATTGGAGATGTGGTACTGAACACAACGCCATCCTTATTTGAACATTTAGATTAAAATCTTCTCTCTGTGTTAAGCAGCCAAGGAAGATGGTACATCTGATGGTAAACCTGACAAATCCAGTTGGCAGGAATGCAGAGATACCATAAGCTTCAACTAGACAAGCTCTTCAACGGGTTCATGAGGAAGCCCTGTCATAAATGGAGTGCAGTTTAAAAACCCTTCAACTCTGGAAGATTTACCCCCCTTCACGGGACTCTGTACCGAAATAACATTTATGACTTTTTTCCCCCACAAATAGAGCTTTCTTTTGGTGGTATTTAAAAAACCTCTGCGCTTTTTATTTTTTGCGCTATAAAAGACTGTCAATTTTGAAGAAAAAAACAATATTTTTAACTTTCTGCTATAAAACACATCCAATAAAAAATAGAAGAAAACTAATTTCTTTATAAATCCAGGCCAATATGTATTCTGCTACATATTTTTGGTAAAAACGTATATTGATTGGTTTGAGGAAAAGTTATAGCATCTACAAACTATGGAATATTTTTTTATTCATTTTTATTTATTTATTTATTTTTTTACTAATTATGGTGGCGATCAGCGACTTATAGTGGGATTGCGATATTGCGGTGAAAAATTGGACACTGACACTTGTGACCCTAATACAGTGATCAATATGCACAGTTACTGTACTAATGGCACTGGCTGGGAAGGGGTTAACATCAGGGGCGATCACAGGGCTAACTATGTGCCTAGCCAGTGTTTTTGTACAGTGTGGGAGGTGCTTTTAGTAGGGGAAAGCGTGGATCCTAGTCTCTGCTTTGCAGAGACACATGATCCACCCCTTCCCTGTCATAACGGCGACAGGAATGTCTTGTTTACATAGGCAGCAGTGGCAGCCGGTCCATTAGAGGCGCCTGGGCGCCGCCCCCTCTATCCACGGCCGTCACCCCCTATGTGAAGAGATAGATTTATTCATAGCAGGAGCTTTATCCACAGCCGCGGCAGCCACCCCCTGTTCATGCGTCCGGCCCCTTTCAAGCGCATGAATTACAGTGGCGGGGGTGTTTTTTTGAAGCACGTGATTAGAGCCGGAGGCTCTAATAGGCTTCAGAATAGGGTGGGCTCATGACGCAGAGCATCGCGCCAGGAGCCTACACAGGTTGTGGTACTGTTTGCCGCCCCCCCCCCAAAAAAAATTCCCACCGACTGTCACTGATAGGCAGACCGCCGTTCTGTGTCTCTGAAGGAGGATTGGCGGTGCTGTCAGACATCTTGTCCACGGTACCCAAAGATCAGCTCCCTCTGTGTATATTCACAGCAGGAGTGAGCCGCCGGCGGTGCACATTTGAGTCCGCTACACAGAAGAGTCGGAACAGGACAATTAAAGTAACGGGAGCACAGACAGTAATAAAAACTGACAGGGGGGTTCTAATCCCTCTTCACTCCATCCAAAACTAAAAAATAAAAGTTTTACCTTTAGTTATACTTTAAGTTTTATACAGAATAAGTTCCACAATTCTTACAGTAATTGAAGTGGAGCTCCACCCAAAAGGGGAAGCTCTGCTTATTTGCACCGTTCCCCCCTCCACTACAACATGGTTAGGTACCTGCTCCCACTTCCGGCTCGGTGGGCGCGGCGATCTAAATAGTGTGTGTTTCTGCTAAAACATGGTGGCAGCTACAATGTGTGTGTGTAAAGGGTGCACTGTAAAGTAGACCTCCCCCTGTGACGATCACTCTTGGCCTGCTGGCACTTAAAGTGGTTCTAAAGGCTTCGTATATTCTATGCATGAAGGTAAAAAACCTTCTGTGTGCAGCAGCCCCCCTAATACTCACCTGAGCCCCATCACGATCCATTAATGTGCACGGGAAGCCTCGGCTGTCCGAGGACTCTCCCTCCTCATTAGCCAAGACAGCAGCGGGAGCCATTGGGATAAAAGAGGGGGTGGGGCCAAGCCGCGGCTCTGCGTCTGAATGGACACATAGAACAGCGGCATGGGAGCAAGCCTGCTCGGGTACCTCCACAGCAAGCTGTTTGGAAGGGGTAGGAAGGAGGGGCCAGGAGCTACAAAGGGGGACCCAAGAAGAGGAGGATTGGGGCCGCTCTGTGCAAAACTGTTACACGGAGCAGGTAAGTAAAACATGTTTGTTATTTTAAAACAAAAGTGTATATGTCACAAAGGGTTCTATCCCTTCTACCCCTCAACCAAATAAAAAAAAAAAATACTCACTGTCATCAGAGTAGTCAAAGTCATCATCATCATCAGTGAACTGACCCCAGAGATCGTCAACTGCAAGAAAAACACGGCAAGTTAGTAGCAGGTTCCTTTGAACCAGTTTGCTTTATTTTGAAATTGTGCAACTTACCAAATCATTGCCATGCCTCTTTTTCTTTCATACTAAAGGGGTAGGTCACCCTAGGGGGTAGGTGCAGTGCAGAATTACACATTATGCCAAATGCACTAGAGGCATGCAAAGCATATGGCTTACCGCTCAAGCTCCTTTGTCCAAATCCAGTGTGCTCCACTGTGGGTGCCGGCTAAGCCCGTCCCGGCTCTATGTATTCAACAGGGAAAAAGTCAGTCCCGATCGCCGCACACCAAACAAACCGGGCCATTATACAGGTATTAGCAGCCTCAGCCTAGCTCTGCCCAAGCCCCACCCCCGATACGCTTTGCCCCAAACACAGGGCTTAGTTATGGGGGCTGTGAGCGGGGTGAAACGCGTCAGTAGTATGGCTTAGATGGAGCCAGACTGAGGCTGCTAATACCTGTATAATGATGTGCGGCGATCAAGACTCTCTTTTTCCCTGTTGAATGCACTGGAGGTATGTTGCAGAACAAGTGCCCCTTCTACCTTATGTTACCGTGCAGACAAAAAACAAAAGTGAGACTCCAGACAAACTTTTTAAAAACATTTTGCATAGGTCCTCTGCATTGCTGTTGGTATTGGTATTTCCCTCACTTTCTACCCTGGAGATACTACAGTCACCTCCTTTCACCACTCCATCCTAAACTACGGTTTGCCCGGAGATTCCCTTTAATACCCCATGGGTGATGAATTGTTCAATGTGCAGAAATAGGATTTTATAGAAAGAAGTCTTACATGTCCATTTCGATGCTTCTGAGATACCCGCGAGAGCTGTAAATAGATACATATATTAACTAAGATCACATATTGAAACAATGAATATACACCAATCAGCCATAACTTTATCACCACTGACAGGCTAAGTGGATAACATTGAGTACCTGGTTACAATGGCATCTGAAAGTGGGTGGGATACCTTAAGCAGAAAGTGAACATGTTGAATATATACGTAAGTGATATAACTAAAGGTTTGGTGGGCAAGGTATGTCGTTTTGCTGATGACACAAAGGTGTGTGATGGGGTTGATATCCCTGGAGGGGTCTGTAACATGGAACATGATTTGGCATTGCTGGAAGATTGGTCAAAGCAGTGGAGACTGCAGTTCAATGTTTCTAAATGTAAAGTAATGCAAATAGGGGAAAATAATCCCCTGAGAGAATACAACATTGGTGGGTACAGTGTTAGCCAGCACTACAGAGGAAAAAGATTTAGGGGTACTTATTTCAGATGATTGAAAAATGAGCAGTGTGACCAGGCAATGGGAAAAGTGAATAGAATTCTAGGATGCATCTCTAGAGGGGTCACCGGCAGGAGAAGGGAGATCCTGATTCCTCTATATAGATCTTTATATCTCTAGAGGGGTCACCGGCAGGAGAAGGGAGATCCTGATCCCTCTATATAGATCTTTATATCACTAGAGGGGTCACCAGCAGGAGAAGGGAGATCCTGATCCCTCTATATAGATCTTTATATCACTAGAGGGGTCACCGGCAGGAGGAAGGAGGTCCTGATTCCTCTATATAGATCTTTATATCACTAGAGGGGTCACCGGCAGGAGGAAGGAGGTCCTGATTTCTCTATATAGATCTCTATATCACTAGAGGGGTCACCAGCAGGAGGAAGGAGGTCCCGATTCCTCTATATAGATCTTTATATCACTAGAGGGGTCACCAGCAGGAGAAGGGAGATCCTGATCCCTCTATATAGATCTTTATATCTCTAGAGGGGTCACCGGCAGGAGGAAGGAGGTCCTGATTCCTCTATATAGATCTTTATATCTCTAGAGGGGTCACCGGCAGGAGGAAGGAGGTCCTGATTCCTCTATATAGATCTTTATATCACTAGAGGGGTCACCGGCAGGAGGAAGGAGGTCCTGATTCCTCTATATAGATCTTTATATCACTAGAGGGGTCACCGGCAGGAGGAAGGAGGTCCTGATTCCTCTATATAGATCTTTATATCACTAGAGGGGTCACCGGCAGGAGGAAGGAGGTCCTGATTCCTCTATATAGATCTTTATATCACTAGAGGGCTCACCAGCAGGAGGAAGGAGGTCCTGATTCCTCTATATAGATCTTTATATCACTAGAGGGGTCACCAGCAGGAGAAGGGAGATCCTGATCCCTCTATATAGATCTTTATATTACTAGGGGGGTCACCGGCAGGAGGAAGGAGGTCCTGATTCCTCTATATAGATCTTTATATCACTAGAGGGGTCACCAGCAGGAGGAAGGAGGTCCTGATTCCTCTCTATATAGATCTTTATATCACTAGAGGGGTCACCAGCAGGAGAAGGGAGATCCTGATCCCTCTATATAGATCTTTATATCACTAGAGGGGTCACCGGCAGGAGGAAGGAGGTCCTGATTCCTCTATATATATCTTTATATCACTAGAGGGGTCACCGGCAGGAGGAAGGAGGTCCTGATTCCTCTATATAGATCTTTATATCACTAGAGGGGTCACCAGCAGGAGAAGGGAGATCCTGATCCCTCTATATAGATCTTTATATCTCTAGAGGGGTCACCGGCAGGAGGAAGGAGGTCCTGATTCCTCTATATAGATCTTTATATCACTAGAGGGGTCACCAGCAGGAGGAAGGAGGTCCTGATTCCTCTATATAGATCTTTATATTACTAGGGGGGTCACCGGCAGGAGGAAGGAGGTCCTGATTCCTCTATATAGATCTTTATATCACTAGAGGGGTCACCGGCAGGAGGAAGGAGGTCCTGATTCCTCTATATAGATCTTTATATCACTAGAGGGGTCACCGGCAGGAGGAAGGAGGTCCTGATTCCTCTATATAGACCTTTATATCACTAGAGGGGTCACCAGCAGGAGAAGGGAGATCCTGATCCCTCTATATAGATCTTTATATCTATAGAGGGGTCACCGGCAGGAGGAAGGAGGTCCTGATTCCTCTATATAGATCTTTATATCACTAGAGGGGTCACCAGCAGGAGGAAGGAGGTCCTGATTCCTCTATATAGATCTTTATATCACTAGGGGGGTCACCGGCAGGAGGAAGGAGGTCCTGATTCCTCTATATAGATCTTTATATCACTAGAGGGGTCACCAGCAGGAGGAAGGAGGTCCTGATTCCTCTCTATATAGATCTTTATATCACTAGAGGGGTCACCAGCAGGAGGAAGGAGGTCCTGATTCCTCTATATAGATCTTTATATCACTAGAGGGGTCACCGGCAGGAGGAAGGAGGTCCTGATTCCTCTATATAGACCTTTATATCACTAGAGGGGTCACCAGCAGGAGGAAGGAGGTCCTGATTCCTCTATATAGATCTTTATATCTCTAGAGGGGTCACCGGCAGGAGGAAGGAGGTCCTGATTCCTCTATATAGATCTTTATATCTCTAGAGGGGTCACCAGCAGGAGAAGGGAGATCCTGATCCCTCTATATAGATCTTTATATCACTAGAGGGGTCACCGGCAGGAGGAAGGAGGTCCTGATTCCTCTATATAGATCTTTATATCACTAGAGGGGTCACCAGCAGGAGGAAGGAGGTCCTGATTCCTCCATATAGATCTTTATATCACTAGAGGGGTCACCAGCAGGTGGAAGGAGATCCTGATTCCTCCATATAGATCTTTATATCACTAGAGGGGTCACCGGCAGAAGGAAGGAGGTCCTGATCCCTCTATATAGATCTTTATATCACTAGAGGGGTCACCAGCAGGAGGAAGGAGGTCCTGATTCCTCTATATAGATCTTTATATCACTAGAGGGGTCACCAGCAGGAGGAAGGAGGTCCTGATTCCTCTCTATATAGATCTTTATATCACTAGAGGGGTCACCAGCAGGAGGAAGGAGGTCCTGATTCCTCTATATAGATCTTTATATCACTAGAGGGGTCACCGGCAGGAGGAAGGAGGTCCTGATTCCTCTATATAGATCTTTATATCACTAGAGGGGTCACCAGCCGGAGGAAGGAGATCCTGATTCCTCCATATAGATCTTTATATCACTAGAGGGGTCACCAGCAGGTGGAAGGAGATCCTGATTCCTCCATATAGATCTTTATATCACTAGAGGGGTCACCGGCAGAAGGAAGGAGGTCCTGATCCCTCTATATAGATCTTTATATCACTAGAGGGGTCACCAGCAGGAGGAAGGAGGTCCTGATTCCTCTATATAGATCTTTATATCACTAGAGGGGTCACCAGCAGGAGGAAGGAGGTCCTGATTCCTCTATATAGATCTTTATATCACTAGAGGGACCACCAGCAGAGGGAAGGAGGTCCTGATTCCCCTGTATAGATCTTTAGTGCCTGCACGGGTCAGGGCTGTTTTGGGGGAAAAAGGGGGACCTACTCAATATTAGGTGGGTGGTCATAAAGTTATTGCTGATGACTGTAAATAGTCACACAATCTTGTTTTTCCTAGTATTGGAAAAGATAAGAATTTAAAGGACAAGATTTACATGCATAAATACATAAATGAACTTACTGTCTTCTATCACAAAGGTGTAATCTAGGAATATAAAAAAAATAAATGAAATAAGTTATTAATAAAGTATAACAAAGACTTTAATACTCAGTTCTTTAATGCTTCCTCCGGACTGTATTAGAATGATGATATCATCTCATCCTCAGCGATGTCACTGAATGGATCTCAAGGATGGGGTTTTAATGATTAAAGGTCCAGATCCCTCTATACAGGTATCTTTATATCACTATATAGATCTTTATATCAGTAGAGGGGTCACCGGCAGGGGGAAGGAGGTCCTGATTCCTCTATATAGATCTTTATATCACTAGAGGGGTCACCAGCAGGAGGAAGGAGGTCCTGATTCCTCTATATAGATCTTTATATCACTAGAGGGGTCACCAGCAGGAGAAAGGAGATCCTGATTCCTCTATATAGGTCTTTATATCACTAGAGGGAAGGTAAGCGACAGGAAGGAGGTCCTAATTCCTCTATATAGAGCTTTATATCACTAGAGGGAAGGTAAGCGAGAGGAAGGAGATCCTGATTCCTCTATATAGATCTTTATACCACTAGCTGAATCACCAGCGGGAAGAAGGAGGTCCTGATTCCTCTATATAGATTTTCAGTGCATGGACGGGTCAGGTCTGTTTTGGCGGCAAAAGGGGACCTACTCAATATTAGGTGGGTGGTCATTGATCGGTGTGAATAGGACAAGATTTAAATGAACAAATACATAAATGAACTTACCGTCTTGTATCACAGGGGTGTAATCTAGGAATATAAAAAAATAAATGCAATAAGTTATTAATAAAGTATAACAAAGACTTTAATACTCAGTTCTTTAATGCTTCCTCCGGACTGCATTAGAATGATGATATCATCTCATCCTCAGCGATGTCACTAAATGGATATCAGGGATGGGTTTTTAATGATAAAAGGTGGAGCTTTTCTGAAAAGTAAGACCTGTTTCTGTACTTTATGACTAGGGATTAGAGTTGCCACCTCATCCCTTTAAACCTGAACACATATGAATTACACAGGTTCTGAGGCTAATTTCATGCAGATAAGGCACCAAGTGAGTTTAATTATCACCTTAATCAGCCACAGAACCTGTGTAATTAATATGTGTTTGGTTTTCACTGGTGCGACAAACGCTCCGACATTGGGAGCTCATGTTGCATGACGTGTGAAAATTAATGTTTCCCTATGGGAGCCATCTTAACTGGTCCGACACAAGTCGGTCCGACTTTGAAAATGCTCCCTGTACTACTTTGGTCTGACTTTGAGCCTACTTCAGCCCATTGGCTATCATTGAAGTTGGACCAAAGTCGGATCGCCGTCTTCCAGGATCCGACTTTGGCATGCGACTTGTGCTCTGATGATCTTGAGGGGGAACTCGGCGCCAAATTTTAAATAAAAAACTGGCATGGGTTCCCCCTCCAAGAGCATACCAGGCCCTTCGGTCTGATATGGATCTTAAGGGGAACCCCCTACGCTGGAAAAATGGCGTGTTGGGGTCCCCCCAAAATCCATACCAGACCCTTATCCAAGCACGAAGCCTGGCCGGTCAGGAAAAGGGGTGGGGACGAGCGAACGAGCGAGCGCCCCCCCTACCAGGCCTCATGCCCTCAACATAGGGGGGTGCTTTGGAGCAGGGGGGCGCCCTGCGGCCCCCCTCCCCAAAGCACCTTGTCCCCATGTTGATGACAAGGGCCTCTTCCCGACAACCCTGGCCGTTAGTTGTCAGGGTCTGCGGGCGGGGGGCCCCCAGATCCTGGCCCCCACCCTATGTGGATGAGTATGGTGTACATCGTACCCCCACTCATTCACCTGGGGAAGAAAGTGTCAATTAAAAAAAAAAAACACACTAGACAGGTTTTAAAATAATTTATTAAGCAGCTCCGGGGGGGTCTTCTTCCGACTTCTGCTCTTTTGCCCGCTCTTTTGCTAGCGTTGGCCTGGTCTTCTCTGTCGTCTTCTTCCCTCCGGTCTTCTTCCGATGTTGACACGACGCTCTCTCCCGCTGTAATGCCGTGTGCTCGGTGCGCAACGACTTATACACCGACATCACCCGATGACCACGCCTCATGCCTATATAAGTCGTTGCGCCCTGCACACACGCCATTACAGTGGGAGAGAGCATCGTGTCAACATCAGAAGAAGACCGGGGGGAAGAAGACAACGAAGAAGTCCGGGCCTATGCTAGCAAAAGAGCAGAAGATAGCGGAGGAGCCCGGCAGAAGACACTGGAGAGTGGGAGAAGAACCGGAGACCGGGAGAAGAGGCCGGAGAGCGCAGAGAAGTCGGAAGAGGACCACCGAAGTCGGAAGAAGACCCCCGGAGCTGCTACTTTAAAAACCCCTCTAGTGTGTTTTTTTTATTGACACTTTTTTCCCCAGGTGAATGGGTAGGGGTATGATGTAACCCATACTCATCCACATAGGGTGGGGGGGGGATCTGGGGGCCCCTTTATTAAAGAGGGCTCCCGGATTCCGATAAGCCCCCCGCCCACAGACCCAGACAACCAACGGCCAGGGTTGTCGGGAAGAGGCCCTTGTCCTCATCAACATGGGGACAAGGTGCTTTGGGGTGGGGGGGCCGCAGGGTGCCCCTCTGCCCCAAAGCACCCACCCCCACATGTTGAGGGCATGCGGCCTGGTACAGTTCAGGAGGGGGGACGCTCGCTCGTCTCCACCCCTTTTCCTGACTGGCCGGGCTGCGTGCTCGAATAAGGGTCTGGTATGGATCTTGGGGGGACCCCCACATCGTTTTTTTGGTGTAGGGGGTTCCCCTTAAAATCCATATCAGACCGAAGGGCCTGGTATGCCCCTGGAGGGGGAACCCATGCTGTTTTTTAATTTAAAATTTGGCGTGGAGTTCCCCCTCAAGATTCATACCAAACACAGTGCCTGATATTGGCGGGGATCCAAGTTGGATCCCTGTTCATTGAAAGTCGGATGTATGTCGGCTTCAAGTCGCAGGGCAAAGTCGGAACCAAAGTAGGACGGCTGTCGTGTCGCACCAGTGTGAACCCGGCCTAAAGGGATGAGGTGGCAACCCTACTAGGGATGAGCTTTCAGTTTGGATCGAACTTTGCCAGTTTGGCCGACCTTCTGAACCCTCAACTTTTTTGCTCATTTGGTGGGAGACGAATGTTATACTGCCTATATATATATATCTATCTATATATATATAGATAGATAGATATATATTAACAGTTTTTCTTCCGTTACTATATATGACCTGTCAATGGTTAAGGAAGCATCAGGTGCCGACACCCGCCACATCCCTACCAACCAGTAACATCATCCAGCCCCATTAATTTACTGGCTGTGAATCCTTGGCCATGTAAACAAAGGGGCAAGGATAGTGCTGACATCACTGACCAAATTTAGCCACATGGACATATTTGGGAAATTACATCACCTAGGAGACCCCCCCTCCCATTTGTTTGCTTTTGGGGCAGGGACCAAGAGATGTAATTCAGCTTCCAGTGAGTGATGGCAGCGGATTGCGCTGGCAGGATTTTTTTCTTCAAGGGGGTCGGCGGACGTCACTTTTTTTAATAAATGACTTACTCATTCTTATAGGGGAGGGGTCCCATTATTGTTAAAGATTACAGATTCCAATATTAAGATTTTAATAATACAATAATATATAATTAATAAGCGTTCAGATTCCAATAAGCCCCCCCACCTGGAGAACCCCCGCAACCATCCGGCCAGGGTTGTTGGGAAGAGGCCCTTGTCCTCGTCAACATGGGGATAATGTACTTTGCCAAGGAGGTCTCGAAAGCTTTCTCTGTTAAGGGTTAGGATTGCAAATTTATCCTGAGCATAAGCCCTCTCATCGCCTAACTTCAAAATGGATTACCATCAGTACCTAATGCTTACTTTGTGAGACTGAACTAAAAACTTTAAGTACCATTTCTTCTATGATGGAATAGCTTTAACAGCTTCCACATATTAAAGGCTATGTTGACTTAGGATAGATTTGAAAGTTTGAGAACCGCCTCTCCTTTACGCATTTCATCCTTATTGGCTTATTTGGAGCAATACAACTAAACCCATAAGGGTGAAACGCATCAAGTAAGGTGGTACTTAATGGGGACTCACAGCATACCTACTTAAAAAAATACAATTCCACACTAGGTAGTCATTGGTATGCAGTTTTTTGTTTCTTGTATGGAAGACACGCGGAGTGGGGATGGGTTCCTATGGCTGGCACCCTAGTTCACCAGCAGTTGAAGGGAATTTTGGAGTCTAGAGTAGTGTGGTTGTTTTGCAACTTTACTTTTTGAAAGTTTGTGTTTATACTATGCTTTCTATGAAAAAATAATTAAAATAATTACCGGAGATCTCACTCGGTAGTCCAAAAACTTGGACCTCACAGAGAGTTAATGACTTATTTTTTCCAGGTATGAAGATGGTCACATATTGTCCAACCATGCCATCACACTCAAAGGCCAGGGTCTCACCGCTTGCCATTGTTGGAATTATTCCACATCTGGAAATTGATAAGCAAAGAGAAAGAGGAGGCAGCATTAAAATACATCAGGGTGAAGTTACACAAAAGTTTCCAGTTCTCAGGTTTTAGACTTATCAATAATGGGAATATGTTCATTCTTGAGGCGTTTTTGTATACAGCTGGGGCAAACCCTCAAAATGGAACAAGAAGAACTTGAGGGAATTATCTTTCCCATCTATCCTGAGAATGCCTTGGGACTGTTTGGGAAGAGCTGGAGTATATGACCATTCCTTGACTGACACTCGAGAAACTGCACTCAAAGCTAAAGCTCTTAGCTAAAGCTAAAAAAAAGGGATAATAGCTGACCATGAGATAATATATCTGGAAGGGATTTTCTATGTAAAATGTTTTATTGTTGTTTTCTGAGCTCTAACTACTGTATATTTGCCTGTCCGTGCATTCTAAACTGAGACTGATTTTGTGGGGGGTGGTGGCACCTGAAAGGCAAGGGATTATGCTGCTGGACAGGGTTTCCCGCAATTTTCAGGGGAACTCCGCCCACTTCTGTTCACATAAATAAAGGGCTCCTTGAGCCCCGGGGAGTTTGGAATGTCAAGATGTAGCCATCACTCAGCGTCCCTCACAGGAGCCCAGTCAGGGTTCCTGAAGGGCCAGGATCTGTTTTGGATTTACAGACTTTCCCTACCAGATTATGGACTTTTTTTGGATTATTGCTGCCAGTTATGTTTTTAATTCCAATAATGGAGTTTTCCCTTACAGAGGACTTTCAATCGATTTTACTACCTTAGCAAGGGGCACTTAGAGAACTTTGTCTGAAATGTATGGGGAGATGTCTTAGAGAACTGTTCCTTTGTTATCTTCAATTACCTCAGTAAAATAATTTCAATGTTTAGTTTAACTGGCAGGTCAAGTCATTAAAGGGGTGCAAGGCAAGCATAGCATAGCAAAGAACAGGGCTTACAGAAGGGGACAAGAGACATTAGAGAAGATACAGTAGAAAGGTCTAACAAGCAGAGAAGCTGTCCTAAGGAGGCTGTATTGCCATTGCTAATAACTACCGTACTTGTGTCAAATGCTTTGTAGCCAACCAGCCAGGAAGCAGGTGACATGGCAATGGTGACGGAGACTCTGGTAGTGAAGGGGTTTCATGCTTGGCCCCTTCTCTGGTGACCAGTTCCCCACATACTAGTACCATCCTTGCAGCACAGGGTACCTATGGGCCTAGGTAAAAACAGAGGAGCGCACTGGCCTAGTGCATTATCCAACATAAAATTGATTGAAGATGAAATAAAATGTAACTACTCACAAGTGTAGGTAGTAAAATCGCTCATAAAGCCACTACAAGTGACTACAATCTCCCAGATTTGCCAAAGCCTCTAGCCCAAGGAGGACCTCAACAGGGTCCCTGTCGGCTGACGCGTGTCGAAGGATGTCCTTCTTCATCCGAGCCGCTCATAAGTGTAGATATTAAAATCGTTCATCAAGCCACTGCAAGTGGCTACAATCTCCCAGCTTTGACACAGCTTCTAGCCCAAGGAGGACCTCACCAGGGTTCCTGTCGGCTGACGCATTTCAAAGGATGTCCTTCTTCATTAGAGCCACTCCTTGGGCTAGAGGCTTTGGCAAAACTGGGAGATTGTAGCCACTTGTAGTGGCTTGATCTTGATAAGCGATTTTACTACCTACACTTGTGAGTAGTTACATTTTATTTCATCCTCAATACATTTTATGTTGTATAATGCACTAGGCCAGTGTGCCCTCTGTTTTTATCTATTTCCCACAGTGTTCCGAGGACAACCCCACACCACCCAACATTTTGAGATGGGAATGAGGGACACCTACTAACAAACGTATGTAGGCATAGGACACGCCCCCTGCCACACCCCCTTAAGGGAGAATTAACCAAAAAAAAAGCTTAATTAAATCCACAAGGGCTTTTTTTTTTACCATTACTATTCCTTTATATTGGCTTTTAAAATGTACAAATGCAGAAATGTATAATTTGGATGAAAGGTTTAGCACTGGAAAACACTTTTTGAAAGATAAAAAGTGGATTTTATATACAACTATATGGATCAGACCAAAATGAGGGACAAATGAGGAGGACAGAGGGACAGAGGGACATTGCTCCAAATCAGGGACAGTCCCTCCAAATCAGGGACAGTTAGGAGCTATGCAACCCCAATACTAGAGGGCAGCAAGTATGAGTAGTAATATCAACCTGTGACCACAGAATTCTCTTCTGAACTTGGACTATCACAGCAATGCGCAGGAGAACATCGATGTTGTTACCTAAGAAACTAGCCTGGGTGTCAAAAGTGTGCTTTCTGTTTCCAATAGCAACATAGAGGTTGCGGTCACTGGGAGTGAGGTGATGGGACTGTTGGGTTGGTGCTACGGTACCGACTAAGAAATGCTGAACACCTAGAGGGAGGTGAAGTCTTACAGAAGTTGTGTTCGTAGTGCATATCCATCAAGAATGTAGAAGTTTGGCCACGGACTACAGAGAGTTAACAGAGCTCTCACGGGGGAGTCTTGATTTTAATTTAGAGTGTTGCCTTAATGCTGAATCCACGTGACTGCAACATATGCCCGCCACTATCAAGAGCTTGCTCCGGGTCCCCACAACTGGGCACATTAAGTCCCCCCCCCCCCCACACACACATTTATGGATGCTTTGAACAAATTTGAACCTTTCACGTCACTTTTGCACTTTGAGGTGTACCTGTGCTCAGGAATCACCATCTAAATCAGCAGCAACTGACTCCACAAAATTCGTATCAGAGCCCATTGTACTGGGGCAGGCTTAAAGGATAACTGTACTCTTAGCCTATTGGGCCACAAAGAGCTAATTAAAAATAATCTCTCACTATCCACAAGGGTTTTTGTTTGGGTACGTCGGACATCCTCATATAGCCTGACAACTGTCCCTCAAATAACTGTCACCCTGTGATATGCCCCCCTGGAGAGGACTAAAGTGGTTCTACAGGCTCAAGATGTTTTAACCTAATGCAATTTGTGCATTAAAGTGTAAACTTCGGGCATTTTTTCAACTTTCCATCTATTAAATCTTCTGCCCTTGTTGTTGTTTTAACTTTGGATTGTAAAATTATTTTTTTTCTACCAGTAAATTCCTAATGCCACGTACACATGGCCGGACTTGCCAACGGACTAAACTCCGTCGGCATTTCCGACGGAAAGATTTAGAACATGTTCTATATCTGAGTCCGTCAGAAATGCCGGCAGAAAAAGTCCGATGGGGCATACACACGGTCGGAATGTCTGACCGAAAGCTCCCATCGGACTTTTTCTGTCGGGAAGTTCGGCCGTGTGTACGCGGCATTATACAGCCCACTTCCTGTTTCTTGTCTGGTCATTAGCCTAGGCTTATGGCATCATGCACAGCTCTCTCTCTGTGTTTGCCAGGAAGGGAGGGGGGATGAGTCATAAGAGGGTCAATGAGAGCTGCAGAGCTGGAGGTGTGCCTCTGTGTAAATCCAGGAAGTGAACAGGCAGCAGCTTCAGCTGCCCACAGTTAAAATGGTTGCAGCCAGACTCAGTGGAGGGAGATTTCTGCAGCATATTTGGCAAGTACAGAATCACAGTATATATAAAATAATATGCAAAGTGGTTTGAGGGAAGCTTCAGAATGGCAAAGACGTTCTTATTACAAATAATGTGAGCAGACTGCAGTTCCTCTTTAAGGTAAAAAAAAACCTTCTAGGTGCAGCCCCCCTTATACTTACCTGAGCTCCATCTCGATCCAACAATGTGCATGAGAGCAGCAGCTCTCCCGGGTCTATCTCTCCTCATTGACTCATACAGCAGTTGGAGCCATTGGCTCCTGCTTCTTTCAATCACAGCCAAGCCGAGGCACGCTGTGTGTGTGTGAATGGACAAACAGAGAGTGGCTCAGGAGCAAGCCTGCTCGAGTGCCCCCCCCCATAGCAAGAGGATTGCTATTAGGGGCACTTAGCATGGGGGAGGGGCAGGGTGGAGGACCCAAAAAAGAAGAGTATTGGTGCTGCTCTGTGCAAAACCATTAGAGAGCAGGTAAGTATAACATGTTTGTTATTTTTTTTTTCAGTTCTTTCCTTTAGAATCACTGTAAGAGTGACCATAGGAACACTCATTATGGAGACATGGTCCATCAGGTCTCAGGATTTATTAGGAATCCGGTAAAGAGCAATGACGTGCAGCCAATGGCTGGGAGAGAGTGCATGTAGACAGGAGAGAGGGCATGTAGACGGGAGAGAGTGCATGTAGATGGGAGAGAGTGCATGTAGACGGGAGAGAGTGCATGTAGACAGGAGAGGGTGCATGTGGACAGGAGAGAGTGCATGTAGACAGGAGAGAGTGCATGTAGACAGGAGAGAGTGCATGTAGACAGGAGAGAGTGCATGTAGACGGGAGAGAGTGCATGTAGACAGGAGAGAGTGCATGTAGACAGGAGAGAGTGCATGTAGACGGGAGAGAGTGCATGTAGACAGGAGAGAGTGCATGTAGACGGGAGAGAGTGCATGTAGACAGGAGAGAGTGCATGTAGACAGTAGAGAGTGCATGTGGACAGGAGAGAGTGCATGTAGACAGGAGAGAGTGCATGTGGACAGGAGAGAGTGCATGTAGGCAGGAGAGAGTGCATGTACACAGGAGAGGGTGCATGTAGACAGGAGAGAGTGCATGTAGACGGGAGAGAGTGCATGTAGACGGGAGAGAGAGTGCATGTAGACACGAGAGAGTGCATGTAGACAGGAGAGAGTGCATGTAGACAGGAGAGAGTGCATGTAGACGGGAGAGAGTGCATGTAGACAGGAGAGAGTGCATGTGGACAGGAGAGAGTGCATGTAGACAGGAGAGAGTGCATGTAGACGGGAGAGAGTGCATGTAGACAAGAGAGAGTGCATGTAGACAGGAGAGAGTGCATGTGGACAGGAGAGAGTGCATGTAGACAGGAGAGAGAGCATGTAGACAGGAGAGAGTGCATGTAGACAGGAGAGAGTGCATGTAGACGGGAGAGAGTGCATGTAGACGGGAGAGAGTGCATGTAGACAGGAGAGAGTGCATGTAGACGGGAGAGAGTGCATGTAGACGGGAGAGAGTGCATGTAGACGGGAGAGAGTGCATGTAGACAGGAGAGAGTGCATGTAGACAGGAGAGAGTGCATGTGGACAGGAGAGAGTGCATGTAGACAGGAGAGAGTGCATGTAGACGGGAGAGAGTGCATGTAGACGGGAGAGAGTGCATGTAGACAGGAGAGAGTGCATGTGGACAGGAGAGAGTGCATGTAGACAGGAGAGAGTGCATGTAGACAGGAGAGAGTGCATGTAGACGGGAGAGAGTGCATGTAGACAGGAGAGAGTGCATGTAGACAGTAGAGAGTGCATGTGGACCGGAGAGAGTGCATGTAGACAGGAGAGAGTGCATGTGGACAGGAGAGAGTGCATGTAGGCAGGAGAGAGTGCATGTACACAGGAGAGGGTGCATGTAGACAGGAGAGAGTGCATGTAGACCGGAGAGAGTGCATGTAGACGGGAGAGAGTGCATGTAGACGGGAGAGAGAGTGCATATAGACAGGAGAGAGTGCATGTAGACAGGAGAGAGTGCATGTAGACAGGAGAGAGTGCATGTGGACAGGAGAGAGTGCATGTAGACAGGAGAGAGTGCATGTAGACAGGAGAGAGTGCATGTAGACGGGAGAGAGTGCATGTAGACAGGAGAGAGTGCATGTAGACAGGAGAGAGTGCATGTAGACAGGAGAGAGTGCATGTAGACGGGAGAGAGTGCATGTAGACGGGAGAGAGAGTGCATATAGACAGGAGAGAGTGCATGTAGACAGGAGAGAGTGCATGTAGACAGGAGAGAGTGCATGTGGACAGGAGAGAGTGCATGTAGACAGGAGAGAGTGCATGTAGACAGGAGAGAGTGCATGTAGACGGGAGAGAGTGCATGTAGACGGGAGAGAGTGCATGTAGACAGGGAGTGGGTTTAGGAGGCTGAAGGAGGTCAGCAGCACTGAGATGCAACAAAGGATGAGAAAAAGTAAAAACATTAAAAAACTTTGGATGTGTTTATGATACACAGTGAGCTAAAGGTTGTCCGGGGGAAGGGTATCTACATCTACTCCGATAAATTCATTTGTAATTGAGAATAATCATTTGTAATTGAGAATAATTTTGTTTTCAACACTTCACCAAAGACAAACATACTTTGGATATTTGTAAACGCCTACTCGGTCAAACAGAAGAAGACCTTTGGACTTTTTGTTTGGTACAAAGTCTGCAGTGATCTAACCAAGGACGGTTTACATACTATAAGGTAAATAAACAAAAAATGTCTCACATGGGGTTGCTGGTTCCTCCATCTTCAGCTGAGTTTCCAATCCTTATCTGGGCCCCGTTGATCCTCTCTGGGCAGCAGTCTCCTCGATTGGTCACCGCGACAGTGAAGACCTTAAACTTTCCCTTGAGATCGGCCATCCACCAGGGGTTGTCCTGCTCCGCGGTGCCGCTGCACTGGACGTAAAGGTAGTTGCTGTCTAGAGAACCGTCGATGGAGTTTTTGGCTTCTCCATACATATTATAGAGGCTGGATTGCTGAGCGACACCCTTGACAGCCACGTTTGGAGCTGCAAAATTTCAAACTTACTGTGAAGATCAAATCACATTTTTCTGAATAATACAAGTCAGTGGCAGCTGGTGCTCTTTTTTTTTTGGGGGGGGGCGGCACCCCCCTCCCTGGTAGGTCGGTCGCACCCACCCTCCGTTGCTCGATTGCTAGCCCACCAACCCCGCATTTTCCCCATCTAGGTTGCAGGCAGCGTTTCCTCCTCCTCGGCTTCACCCTGCGTCTCCTCTTCCTCAGCTTCACGGCGGCTTCCCCTGCATCTCCTCCTCCTCCTCGGTGGCAAATACGGTCGCTTCTCCTCTAGGCCACTCGGATCTCAGGATCTGCTTCCTGATTGGCCGGGAGGCGAATCAGGAAGACAATAACAAATATTAATTAGCTATTGTCACACAGCTGGGTGGGCTCAGGGCTCTGCGCCCAGACCCCACTCTTTTTTGAAGCCATCTAGAGCTCCAAACCCTTTGGAATCAATGCATCTGGTGCCCAACATGTAGATTACTGGATGCATGGATGGGGTGGCACCCCTTCGCCACGTATGGACCGGCCACCACTGATAAAAATGATTAACATGAGATATCAACAGGTAGAAACACAAGCCAAACAATTCACCTTACCTCCATTTGGAGTCTTTAGGACTTCTGGGATCGTCACTTTATCTAGAGTAATGGCGGAAAGAGAATTTTGAATAGTTCATTTCCATTTTTATTAACCTTTTTTATTATTTTTCTTTTTTTTTGTGTGAGAAATCCTGCGCCTTACCCCCACTGCCTGCTGGAAAACCAAAGACCTGGACTTCACACAAGACGAGATGTTCAGCTCGTCCCGGGATGGTGATGGTCACATATTGGCCGGTCATTCCTTGGCAAGAGAAGGAGAGAGTCTCCCCAGATTCAATGGATGAGATGACGCCACAACTGAAATGACAAGAGGACATTTTCTTAACCACTTGACCCCCTTCATGACCAGGCCATTTTTTGTCATTCGGCACTGCGCTACTTTAACTGCCGATTGCTCTGTCATACAACACTCTACCCAAATTAAATTTATATATATATATTTAATCATCACTGCTTTTTTTATTTTTTATTTTGCTATATAAATAAAAATTTGAGAAAACATTTTGAAAATTTTTAAAAAAAATCTTACTTTTTGTTACATTTTTTTGCAAACAAATGATCTTTCTTCATAGTTTTTGGCCAAAATGTATTCTGCTACA
Source organism: Lithobates septentrionalis (assembly GCA_037952835.1). Taxonomy (NCBI): domain Eukaryota; kingdom Metazoa; phylum Chordata; class Amphibia; order Anura; family Ranidae; genus Lithobates; species Lithobates septentrionalis. The sequence goes on along the minus strand of JBBDGP010003344.1, from coordinate 203,069 downwards.
TTTCTTTGGTAAAAATAACCCAAATCAGTGTATATTATTCAGGCTGGGCTAACACTGTTGTGTGGAGCTGCTCACAGCGGGGCTCCGGTGCGTCCCTGTTCGCTCATCCATGTCTTTATGGACCTTGCTTTGTGCACTGGTGCGCAGTCATGTTGGAACAGGAAGAGGCCTTCCCCAAACTGTTCCCACAAAGTTGGGAGCATGAAATTGTTCAAAATGTCTTGGTATGCTGACGCCTTAAGTGTTCCCTTCACTGGAACTAAGGGGCCAAGCCCAACCCCTGAAAAACAAACCCACACCATAATCCCCCCTCCACCAAATGATTTGGACCAGCGCACAAAGCAAGGTCCATAAAGACATGGATGAGCGAGTTTGGGTTGGAGGAATTTGACTGGCCTGCACAGAGTCCTGACCTCAACCCGATAGAACACCTTTGGGATAAATTAGAGCGGAGACTGCGAGCCAGGCCTTCTCGTCCAACATCAGTACCTGACCTCACAAATGTGCTTCTGGAAGAATGGTCAAACATTACCATAGACACTCCTAAACCTTGTGGATGGCCTTCCCAGTAGAGGTGAAGATGTTATAGCTGCAAAGGGTGGGCCAACTCAATATTGAACCCTACAGACTAAGACTGGGATGTCATTAAAGTTCATTAAAGTTCAATATTTAATATAGTGTACAGCTATGAGGATACAGAACACCAGTGCCTAGGCACAGGAATAACTGGAAGAATTGAAGACACAAGATGCATCTTTCATGGTAATGCTTAGCAAATTCTAGATGTCCCCCATAAGATAGCACATCTTCTCATATCTGAGTTCTGGTCCACTTTAAGCAAATACAGCACAATGTACAATTTATAATCACCTATTCTGAGCGCAGTGTTTCTTCTGTTTTATACAATTTATAAAGAGAAACAACTGAAAATATAACAAATATACACAAAGGTAACCAATCATTTGTTCAGCAGAATGGACTCCTACAAAGTCCTTTGTATTTCGTACTCTTCACTCTTTACTTTATTGCCCAAACATGGAATGTTCACCTGGGGTTTGATGTTCCTCCTTTGCTCGGATCATTTCCAATTCGGATCTCTGCCCCAAAAATCCGTTCCCTGCAACATTCCAGGATACGGTTGGTGATGGCCACAGACACGATCTTGTGAGGCTGTTTAAGGTCCACCATCCACCAGGGTCCCTCGTCCTGCTTTGTATAGGAGCACTGAGCCCTCAGGTAATTCCTGGCCAATGAACCGTCGTTGGAGTTCTGCGCGCTTCCATAATAAGACATGGTGCTGGATTGGGTGGGAATGCCACGAAGAGCCACATTCGGAGCTGTGATACATAATAACAATGTGTGAGGTTTTATTATATACACAGTAACACTGTAATCATACTGTTATATCTATCATATCTATAAAGGTCCACTGTGTACATTGTAACTGTTTGTAGTCATTTCTTGGGTTCATTATTACTGATGGTATTTATTGGAATCGATCTGATCCGATCGTGTGATTGAAGCTCACCAACCATAGAGAAGAGGTGGGACAATACAGAGGAGTGACCTCTATAGATGGGACATTATATCCCCCCCCATTCCAGGAGTAGTGAGAGCTCCAATGTCCTATCACAGATCAATAGAATCATCACAACAAGATCATTTCTTCTACTCAGATTGTCCAACAATGAAACATAATAATAATAATAATAATAATAATAATAATAATAATAATAATAATATTAAAATGAAACAAATACAATTCTCTTACCTGGTTGAACAAATCTCTCACTAGGGGGGCTTACCGCATCTAGAAAAAAATAACACAATAGTATTATAGATCTATCTATCTATCTATCTATCTATCTATCTATCTATCTATCTATCTATCTATCTATCTATCTATCTATCTATCTATCTATCTATCTATCTATCTATCTATCTATCTATCTATCTATCTATCTATCTATCTATCTATCTATCTTTCTATCTATCTATCTATCTATCTATCTATCTATCTATCTATCTATCTATCTATCTATCTGTCTATCTATCTATCGTCTATCTATCTATCTATCTATATTTGGTCAATAAATCTATCTATCTATATTTGGTCTATCTATCTATCTATCTATCTATCTATCTATCTATCTATCTATCTATCTATCTATCTATCTATCTATCTATCTATCTATCTATCTATCTATCTATCTATCTATCTATCTATCTATCTATCTCTCTATCATAGGCAGTGACTGACCTATATTTGCCCCATACAGAGCAGTCAGAAGAAGAAGTCTCCAGATGGTGGAGGAGGCCATGGTGCGGAGCTCTTCCTGAAGCTTCTGGTGATTTGTATCTTTAGCTCTCTCCAGTTTTATGTGTTTTGTAAAACAAACATTCCGCCCTCAGAAAAGGGCAAAGTAGCAATCCGTCTGTTGAAATTCAGTTTGCACTCATTGTGTCCAAAATCTTTTTTTAAGGCCATTTCTGCCACTACGGACCCTTCATTATCTCCGGCATCACTGAGGACACGGAGACAAACCTGCAGAACAGGTTCTCTGTCTTTCTGGAACATTGCATTCTGTTTATACAGATTTATAGTTTCCTTCTTCACAGAGATGGGAGTGTATTTACAGCCAAAACTGTTTTTTAACTTTAGGATAAAGCAGGGAAGGGTTAAATCCCAGGTCTTTTTTCTCCTGTGTCTTTTTTGGAAGATTTCTCCTCACTTCTTCTTCTGGAGACTCAACAGGAAGTGAGAGGAAATCTCTACAAGCTGAAAGGGAATCCCCACTTAGACGGTTGTTACCAGATCACCTGTCCCCGTTGGAAAATGTCACCTCTTTTCCTGTTTCAGTGGCCTATTTGGCTAAGCGTAGTATTTGTTCTTTTGGGGTCCAGTAAGGGGTGCTCCACCATAATTCTGGCCTTTTGGTAGGAATGGCTGCCTGGCTGTATAGTATCTCTGCTGGTACAATGGTGCTGTTTGGTATTACTTCCTTGTAGAGTTCTGAGGGGCTCAGTGCCTCCCAATTTCTATGGTGCTACCTGTGGGATGGGAAGGCAGAGAACCCCCAGGAGTTGGTCAACCCAGTCTGGCTCTCAGTATCACTATGGGCCTGGGAAACCCACTGTGAGAACCGGCACATGGTCACGGCACCTCTCTTTTTTTCTGCGATGCGCCTCTTGGGCTGGGCCTTTTGGCATTTATTGTTATAGAGCGGCAAAGCCTAGCCAATCCACACTCACCAATACATATTTATTTTTCTTTACGTTTGTGCCACTTTGCACTCATGTACGCATAGCTCCCAACTGTCCCTGATTTCGAGGGACTGTCCCTGATTTGGAACAATGTCCCTCTGTCCCTTATTCCTCCTCATTTGTCCCTCATTTTGGTCTGATCTATATAGTTGTATATATAAAATGCACTTTTTATGTATCAAAAAGTGTTTCCCGGCACTAAACCTTTCATCTGATTTCTAAATTGCTGCATTTGTAAATTCCAAGAGCCAATATAAAGGAATAGTAGTGGGAAAAAAAGCACTTGTGGGTTTAACTAATCTTGTTTTTTTGTACAATTCTCCTTTAAGGGGGCGTGGCAAGGGGTGTGTCCTATGCCTGCATACTTTTTCTGATAGGTGTCCCTCATTCCCATCTCAAAAAGTTGGGAGGTATGATGTACGTGTTTCTTTCTTTACTAGGATGGGGGGTATGGGTCCTCAGGCCTACTCTGAAGTCTAGGTAGAGGATACGTGGCCATTCGGTTCCTTTCTCTCCTGAACCAAGGGGCCTATCTGGAGGAGAGCCCCTCATTTAGTACTCGATTGTCAGCTTCAGATGACCGCGAGGAGAGAGGTCCGCCAAGCCTTTTGGCTTCATAGTAAAATGTTGAGAATAGGGATAACCTCAAGCTTAAGTCCAAACACAAGTTCTAACCAAACCTTTGCTGTTCAGTGGTTTGTCCAAATGCTGAATTTTTTGCTCATTTGGGGGAGTCGCACTTGATATACAGTAGCAGTGGTATTCTACAATGGTTCCTAATGGCTCTCAATGGTGGTTAAGGAAGTGGCGGGGGTGGCACCCGCTGCCTCCTTATCTACCAGTGATATCACCTGACCCCATTCATTTACTGGCCAGGGATCCCTGGCCATGTGAACAAAGGGGTAAGGCTAGAACTGATATCACTGATCAAATATGGCCACATGGGAGACCCCACCCCCTATGTTTACATTCAGTGGCAGGGTTGGGAGATGTCATTTGGTGCAAGTAGGTGACAGGAGTGGATTGTGTGAGCATTTTTCTTTCAGTGGGTTGGAAGGCATTGTTCATTGTAATTAACGCGTATCTGCATCTCTGGACGACAAGATTGACAATAAATTTACATAGTGGGATTTTTTTTTGGAGGTGGGGGGTGTTATTATCCAACTCCAGACTATGACGGGAGGGCCCGTGGAACCCAGAATCCCTTGGAAAGGTTGGGAAACCCTTGTTTAAGCTCCCCATGCACCTCCTATGTCTAAGTCACCCTGTATTCATTAGGGGGACAGGGTGACGGAGAAAATATGGCTCGGATTACTTAGCCACTTCAGCCCCGGAACATTTTACCCCCTTCCTGACCAGAGCACTTTTTACAATTCGGCACTGCGTCGCTTTAACTGCTAATTGCGCGGTCATGCAATGCTGTACCCAAATGAAATTTGCGTCCTTTTCTTCCCACAAATAGAGCTTTCTTTTGATGGTATTTGATCACCTCTGCCGTTTTTATTTTTTGCGCTATAAACGGAAAAAGACCGAAAATTTTGAAAAAAAATGATATTTTCTACTTTTTGTTATAAAAAAAATCCAATAAACTAAATTTTAGTCATACATTTAGGCCAAAATGTATTCGGCCACATGTCTTTGGTAAAAAAAATGTCAATAAGCGTATATTTATTGGTTTGCGCAAAAGTTATAGCGTCTACAAACTAGGGTACATTTTCTGTAATTTACACAGCTTTTAGTTTATGACTGCCTATGTCATTTCTTGAGGTGCTAAAATGGCAGGGCAGTACAAAACCCCCCCAAATGACCCCATTTTGGAAAGTAGACACCCCAAGGAAATTGCTGAGAGGCATGTTGAACCCATTGAATATTTATTTTTTTTGTCCCAAGTGATTGAATAATGACAAAAAAAAAAAAATTTACAAAAAGTTGTCACTAAATGATATATTGCTCACACAGGCCATGGGCATATGTGGAATTGCACCCCAAAATACATTTAGCTGCTTCTCCTGAGTATGGGGATACCACATGTGTGGGACTTTTTGGGAGCCTAGCCGCGTACGGGGCCCCGAAAACCAAGCACCGCCTTCAGGATTTCTAAGGGCATAAATTTTTGATTTCACGCCTCACTACCTATCACAGTTTTGAAGGCCATAAAATGCCCAGGTGGCACAAAACCCCCCCAAATGACCCCATTTTGGAAAGTAGACACCCCAAGCTATTTGCTGAGAGGCATGGTGAGTATTTTGCAGCTCTCATTTGTTTTTGAAAATGAAGAAAGACCAGAAAAAAAAATTTTTTTTTTCTTTTTTCAATTTTCAAAACTTTGTGACAAAAAGTGAGGTCTGCAAAATACTCACTATACCTCTCAGCAAATAGCTTGGGGTGTCTACTTTCCAAAATGGGGTCATTTTGGGGGGTTTTGTGCCACCTGGGCATTCCATGGCCTCCGAAACTGTGATAGGCAGTGAAGAGTGAAATCAAAAATTTACGCCCTTAGAAAGCCTGAAGGCGGTGCTTGGTTTTCGGGGTCCCGTGCGCAGCTAGGCTCCCAAAAAGTCCCACACATGTGGTATCCCTGTACTCAAGAGAAGCCGCAGAATGTATTTTGGGGTGTAATTTCACATATCCCCATGGCATGTTTGAGCAATATATCATTTAGTGACAACTTTGTGCAAAAAAAAAAAAAAAAAATTTGTCTCTTTCCCGCAACTTGTGTCGCAATATAAAATATTCCATGGACTCGACATGCCTCTCAGGAAATAGCTTGGGGTGTCTACTTTCCAAAATGGGGTCATTTGGGGGGGTTTTGAACTGTCCTGGCATTTTATGCACAACATTTAGAAGCTTATGTCACACATCACCCACTCTTCTAACCACTTGAAGACAAAGCCCTTTCTGACACTTTTTGATTACGTGAAAAAATTTTTTTTTTTTGCAAGAAAATTACTTTGAACCCCCAAACATTATATATTTTTTTAAAGCAAATGCCCTACAGATTAAAATGGTGAGTGTTTCATTTTTTTTTTCACACAGTATTTGCGCAGCGATTTTTCAAACGCATTTTTTGTGGAAAAAACACACTTTTTTAAATTTTAATGCACTAAAACACACTATATTGCCCAAATGTTTGATGGAATAAAAAAGATGATCTTAAGCCGAGTACATGGATGCCAAACATGACATGCTTTAAAATTGCGCACAAACGTGCAGTGGCAACAAAATTAATACATTTTTAAAAGCCTTTAAAAGCCTTTACAGGTTACCACTTTAGATTTACAGAGGAGGTCTACTGCTAAAAATACTGCCCTCGATCTGACCTTCGCGGTGATACCTCACATGCATGGTGCAATTGCTGTTTACATTTGACGCCAGACCGACGCTTGCGTTCGCCTTAGCGCGAGAGCAGGGGGGACAGGGGTGCTTTTTTTTTTTTTTTTCTTTATTATTTTTTTGCTTTTTTATCTTATTTTTAAACTGTTCCTTTCATTTTTTTTTTTTTTAAATCATTTTTATTGTTATCTCAGGGAATGTAAATATCCCCTATGATAGCAATAGGTAGTGACAGGTACTCTTTTTTAAAAAAATTGGGGTCTATTAGACCCTAGATCTCTCCTCTGCCCTCAAAGCATCTGACCACACCAAGATCGGTGTGATAAAATGCTTCCCCAATTTCCCAATGGCGCTGTTTACATCCGGCGAAATCTAAGTCATAAAATGCTCGTAGCTTCCAGTTTCTTAGGCCATAGAGATGTTTGGAGCCACTCTGGTCTCTGATCAGCTCTATGGTCAGCTGGCTGAATCACCGGCTGCATTCTCAGGTTCCCTGTTGAGACAGGAAGAGCCAGAGAAAAACACGGAAGACGGTGGGGGGGGGGGCATTCCCTCCCACTGCTTGTAAAAGCAGTCTAGAGGCTAATTAGCCGCTAGGATTGCTTTTACATGAAAGCCGACCGCTGGCTGAAAAGAATGATACCAAGATGATACCTAAACCTGCAGGCATCATTCTGGTATAACCACTCAAAGTCGTGAATGGTGTACCTGAAGACCAAAAAATGGTTAACAATAAAGCACAGTAAACGGTAAAGTATAAAAAATTGCATACCTAAAAAGCAAACATGATAAAACATAATAACAATAAAACATTGCAGAATAGAATACAGTAAAAAAGAGCAGAACAATAGAGAGAGAATAGAGAGAGAGAATAAAACAACAACTATTTTTTTTTATTTTTGTTTGTGTTTTTTTTGCAAACTTGTAACTTTTATAACTGTAACCGGTTCCAGGTTCGGGTCTCTCAAAATGCGATGGCATCTTGGGAGACCCCGTGAAAGTGTGCCTAGTCTGTGCAATGCTGTACCCTACGCTAATACTCAACTAGTGAATGGTAGCGTTCAAAACATTCACCAATGCAAAGACCAGGATTGTCAGGACAGGAGGGACAATAATAGCGGGTGTCACGCCTATATCCGCGTTTGCTGCAGACACAACATCTTTTTGGGGGGGTTCGTTGGGTAGGGGTACTCGGGAGGACATAAAAATGCCTCTCATGCAGCCGACTGCATTTGGTTGGGGATGTGAATGGGGGAAGTACGGGCGCTGCAGAAGCGGTGGGTTCCCAATTAGGATTGGCGAATGCAGCAGGAAGGGCACTATGGGCACGACGGGCCTGTGTTTGTCTTTTTGGTGGCAGCGGGACACTACTTGTGCTTGCCACCTCACCAGCTTGAGCTGCACTTATGGGACTCGCCACGTCACCAAGTGTTACTGCAGTGCTGGTTTGACTACGACCGGGGTGTACTAGGCCGCTGGCGCTTGCCAGTTCACCAAAACGCTACCAAAAAAACTGTTAGCGATCGCAGGGATCAGGCCTGACTCTGCGAACGCTGCAGTTATGCGTTTAGTGTTCTGTAAGTGACAGTGATCGATCGATACTGCACTTGGGTGGGCTGGGCTGGGCCGGGAGGAGGGGCAAAACGCAGGTGCTAGCAGGTATCTGGGCTGATCCCGCTAACACTGCATTTTTGGGAACCCTAAACTGCTGGGGACGCCAGTATAGATCTGATCGGATCAGGTCTTGATCCGTTCAGATACTATACCACTAAGGGAGGTGTACGGTGCGTGCGTGGGTGTTAGCGGTACTGGCGCTAACCTGACGCTGCCTGGGGCTGGTGCTTACCAGTTCACCAAAACGCTACCAAAAAAACTGTTAGCGATCGCAGGGATCAGGCCTGACTCTGTGAACGCTGCAGTTATGCGTTTAGTGTTTTGTAAGTGACAGTGATCGATCGATACTGCACTTGGGTGGGCTGGGCTGGGCCGGGCGGAGGGGAAAAACGCAGGTGCTAGCAGGTATCTGGGCTGATCCCGCTAACACTGCGTTTTTGTGAACCCTAAACTGCTGGGGACGCTAGTATAGATCTGATCGGATCAGATATTGATCCGTTCAGATACTATACCACTAAGGGAGGCGTATGCTGCGTGCGTGGGTGTTCGCGGTACTGGCGCTAATCTGACGCTGCCTGGGGCGACGCATATCACCGCCGGGCGATCAGGGGGCTAAACCTTTATTCGGTAATAAACGGCGGGTGTCCTGACACTATAAAAAATAAACGAACTAACCAGCGTCATCCGTAACAGTTATACGGTGATCAGTGGTGAAAGGGTTAACTAGGGGGCAATCAAGGGGTTAAAACATTTATTCGGTAGTATATGGGGGTCCCTGACGCTATAAAACACTGACGGCGAACCTAAATATTTACCTCCCTAACTAGCGGAACCAGTGACACTAATACAGCGATCAGAAAAATGATCGCTTAGTGACACTGGTGACGGGGGTGATCAAGGGGTTAAAACTTTATTAGGGGGGGTTAGGGGGGTACCCTAGACCTACAGGGGGCTAACCCTAATTGTCCTAACACTGTAACTGTCACAAACTGACACTATGCAGTAATCAGAAAAAAAAAAAAAAAAAAACCTGCTTGGTGTCAGTTCGTGACAGGGGGGGGGGTGATTGGGGGGGGATCGGGGGGCGATCGGGGGGGGGATCGGGGTGTTTAGTGTGCCTGGCATGTTCTACTGTGTGTGTGTGTGTTGTGCACTTACTTACATGTCGTCTCTCCTCGGGCCGGAACGGAAACTCCCGAGCCGAGGAGAGATGACATCACATCCTCTGCCTCTGTGTACTATACAAAGGCAGAGGATGTTTCTCATTGGCTGGGAGCGATCGCGAGGGGGGGGCCACGATCGGATGGCCTCCCCCTCGTCTCTCACTTCTCCCAGCCAAACGCCGACCGCCGCTGGCACCGGGGGGGTCCGATCGGACCCCCCGCCCGCGGGAAGGCAATCACGTACCAGGTACGTGATTTTGCCTGCCCGTGCCATTCTGCTCACGTATATAGGCGTGAGGCGGTCGGCAAGTGGTTAAAATGGGACAGTAATATTTATCCACAATATCTCCCAGGAAATATATATAGACTATTCTTGGTTGGTTTGTTTGATCCTGAACTCAACATGTTAATTGAAAGAGCTGATCACATTGGCCTCTGTACGATGTAGGAGAGGGGCTCCTACCGGAGCTCCTGATATAGTGAGAAGGTGTCCTGTGTTTATACTTATGATAATGTATAATGTACTGTGTGAAGCGCGGTGACAACAAGTCTGACCTGTAGTGAAATCCTGATTAATCACAACAATAGCCAGATGGGCACGGAGTCACATAGGCTGCTTTAAGGGATTAGTTAATTAGCTCATGTTAATTTATGTTTCTGGTTACAGGTGTTTTGTTAGAGTAATATGAGCAGGAGGGGGGAATACACTCTTCAAGTGTATATAAGACTGTAATCTTGTTCTAATAAACAGTTCATGGTGAGCAACCAAACGAGTATTGCCTTGGTTGTGGTTGTCAGCGGTTGAAATATCTGATATCTATATTCAGACTGGAAGGAATCGGTATATGAGGGAAGCACTCAAGCGGAGTGTGGGACCTTCTGTTTCACATGTAACAATCAGCATTTTTTGTTAGAAAATGACTTAAGACCCCCAAACATTATATATATATTTTAACTGCTTCAGATCCGGGCCATTGCCAAATGACGGCAACAGCGCGGATCTAAATTGCCGGGACTACGTCCATTGACGTCGTCCCGTGCACGAGCGGCCTGCGCGCCCCCTGCAGGGCGCGCGCGGCGCGCTCGGTGATCAGCGAGTCTATGAGACTCGCCTGATCACAGATCAGAGTAAGGGGTTGGTCCCAACCCCTTACCACATGATCAGCTGTCAGCCAATGACAGCTGATCATGTGATGTAAACAGAGCCGGTAATCGGCTATTTTTCCTCCTCGCGCTGACAGCGTGAGGAGGAAAAAAAAACCCGATCACCGGCGGCCGTGATCGGGACATCAGTCCCGATCACGGCGATCTTATAGCAAAAAGCAATAGGCAGCAGTGCTGCCTACCAGTGCCCACCATATTAACCCATCAGTGCCCACAGTGCCATCAATCAGCGCCACCCATCAGTGCCCACAGTGCCACCCATCAGTGCCCACAGTGCCACCCATCAGTGCCCACAGTGCCACCCATCAGCACCCACATCAGTGCCACCCATCAGCACCCACATTAGTGCCACCCATCAGCACCCACATCAGTGCAACCTATCAGTGCCCATCAGTGTCACCTACCAGTGCCCATAAGTGCCCATCAGTGCCACCCATCACTGCCCATCAGTGCCACCCATCAGTGCCCCCCATCAGTGCCCCCCATCAGTGCCCCCCCATCAGTGCCCCCCCATCAGTGCCACCTATCTGTGCCACCTATCTGTGCCACCTATCTGTGCCACCTATCTGTGCCACCTATCCGTGCCGCCCATCAGTGCCGCCTTATCTGTGCCCATCAGTACCGCCTTAACTGTCCCCATCAGTGCCGCCTTAACTGTGCCTATCAGTGCCGCCTTAACTGTGCCTATCAGTGCCGCCTTAACTGTGCCTATCAGTGCCGCCTTATCTGTGCCTATCCGTGCCCATCAGTGCAGCCTATCAGTGCCCACCAGTGCCGCCTCATCAGTGCATATCAATGAAGGAGAAAAATTACCTGTTTGCAAAATTTTATAACAAACTATTAAACATGATTTTTTTTTTTTTCAAAATTTTCCATCTTTTTTTGTTTGTTTAGCAAAAAATAAAAACCCCAGCTGTGATTAAATACCACCAAAAGAAAGCTCTATTTGTGGGAAAAAAATGATAAAAATTTCATTTGGGTACAGTGTTGTATGACCGCGCAATTGTCATTCAAAGTGCGACAGCGCTGGAAGCTCAAAATTGGTCTGGGCAGGAGGGGGGTTTAAGTGCCCAGTAAGCAAGTGGTTAAAGCAGAGGATAAATTGGTGGATTTTGCCATTTTTCACACGGTATTTGCGCAGCGTTTTTTCAAATGCATTTTTATTTAAATGCAAAAAAAAATATTACATAACCTGATTTTTTTTTTTTTTTTTATAAAAAATGATGTTACGCCGAGGAAATAGATACCAAACATGTCACGCTTTAAAATTGTGCACGCCCGTGCAACCGCGACAAACTATGTAAATTTTAATATCCATAGGTGACGCTTTAAAAGCCTTTAACAGATGACGACTTTAGATTTACAGAGGAGATCTGGTGCTAGAATTACGGCTCTTGATCTGATGTTCATGGTGATACCTCACATGTGTGGGACAATTGTTGTTTGTATGCGTGCGGGACCGACGTGTGCGTTCACCTTTGCACACAAACACAGGAGGACGGGGGGCACTTTAATTTTTTTTATTATAATTTTATTTTATTGTTGCCCTTAGGTCATTAATAAAATATCTGCTTCCTGCTAAACATAATATTTATTTATTTATTTATTTTGTTTTGGTAGATGTTCCCCAGGGCAATGCCCATCCCCCCCCAGTGCCATTTGTTTGACAATCCCTTGCCTTGCCTAGACCAGCGATCTCCGAATTGTGGCCCGCAGGCCAGGTGTGGTCCTTTGCTTGCCCTTGGGGCACTATTCCTCCCAATGATACAAGGCGTTATTTCACCTACTAACACCAATATTTAGGCACCATTCTTTCCACTGACACCAACAGTGGCACATAATTCCTCCCACTTCCATTGACACCAAAAATGGGGCATAATTTCTCCCATTGACACCAATGATGGGGTACAGTTTTCCCCACTGATACCAACGATGAGGCAATAGTCCTCCAGTATATCACCAATGATGGGGAACTATTGCTCCTACAGACACCATCAATAGGGCTCTATTCCTTCAACTAATATCAATGATGGGGTACTATTCCTCCCATTGACACCAATGATGGAACAACAGCCCTCTAATTTATAATCAATGATGGAACATTATTCCTCCCATTGACACCCTCTAATTTATAATCAATGATGGAACATTATTCCTCCCATTGACATCAATGATGGGGCAATAGTTCTCCAACTTATCACCAATGATGGGCAACTAATCCTCCCATTGACACCAATGATGGGGTACTATTCCTCCGACAGACACCATTGATAGGGCGCTATTCCTTCAACTAATATCAGTGATGGGATACTACTCCTCCCATTGACACCAGTGATGGGGCAATAGTCCTCTAATTTATCATCAATGATGGGGCATTATTCCTCCCATTAACAAAAACAATTATGGGGCAATAGTCCTCCAATTTATCACTAGGGATCAGGTGGTATTCCTCCTTTTATCACCAATGATGGGGCTCTATTCTTCCCATTGATACCAATGATGTGGCAATATTCCTCCCACAGACACCAATGATGGGGCAATAATCCTCCAGTTTATCACCAATGATGGGGCACTATTCCTCCCACAGACACCATTGATAGGACACTATTCCTTCAACTTATTTTAATGATGGGGTACTATTCCTCCCCCTACTGACTACTGCTATGCAATTTTCTTACCTGAAGTATTGTTGCTCCCACTGATTTTGGGGTATTTTATACTACCACTAGCCACAGTCTGACCCCCCCCCCCCTCCTAAGTCTGAAGGACAATAAACTGTCCCTTTGTTTAAAGTTTGGAGACCCCTGGCCTAGACAATGGCTATGACTATTTGGCTTACATTGACTTCAATCTAGTGCATGAATAATGTGTTACATAAACAGTTCTGGGTATGTCTGCCCTTTCTCTGGTTATTTAGTACAAAACAGATGTAGTCCCAAAGTATTTTTTGTTTCTGAATTGTTTGCTGTAAGTCGGGGGTAGGCAGGTGGATTGTGAGCACGGCTCTGCCTCCCCCAACCTCTGCCGCACTCCTGTTAGCTGCAGAGTGGAGAGCGGGAGGCAAATGCTGAATGGAGGGTGGGGGGCTGGAGCTGTTCAGTGATTGGTTGCTAAGCGGTCTTAGCAACCAATCACCAGCTTGCTATTATGAACGTCGTCAGCTCTCACCTTTCACCCAGCACTATGCTACCTACTGATCTCTGCCCAGTTGAACACACACTGGCAGATACGTTTTACCTACACAGCGTTGTGTGTATGGGGGGAGGGAGATTACACTGTTGGAGGAGAACAGAGCACACTATGGGGGGCTTGATTTGAAGGGGATCAGATGACATTGTTTTTGGGGGGTACAGACACTACTGGGGGGAGGAAGGGGGGCAGAGGTCACTACAGTGGAGGGTGATGTGATAGGGGCAGAGGAAACAGTATTTGGTGGTATAGGACACTACTGTGGGGAGCAGAGGACACTACGGGGGGATGATGTGAAGGGGACAGAGGACACTGCATGGGGGGGTTACAGAACACTAGTGTGGGCGGAGGAGGGAAGAGGACACTAATATGAGGGGGTGATGTGAAGGGGCAGAGGACACAGCTCGGGGTATAGAACACAACTATGGGGGTAGAGGGGCAGAGGACACTACAGTGGGGGGATGATGTGAAGGGGCAGAGGACACTGTGTTGTGGGGGGTACAAAAACCTACCGTGGGGGGAGCAGAGGACACTGCAGTCGAGGGGGTGATGTGAAGGGGCAGAGGACACAGCTCGGGGGGTACAGAACAAAACAATGGGGGTAGGGGGGCAGAGGACACTACAGTGGGGGGGTGATGTGAAGGGGCAGAGGACGCTGTGTTGTGGGGGGTACAGAACCCTACCATGGGGGGCAGAGGACACTACAGTATGGGGGGTGATGTGAAGGGGGCAGAGGACACTGCGTTGGGGAGTACAGAATACTACTGTGGTCGGAGGGGGGCAGAGGACACAGCATTGGGGGTACAGAACACTACTATGGGGGGCAGAGTACACTACAGTGGGGGGGGGCACTTGATGTGTAGGGGGCAGAGGGCAAAGCATTGGGTAGTAAAGAACACTGCTATAGGATGAGGGGGGCAGGGGACACTATAGTGGGGGGGATGATTTGAAGGGGCAAATGACAGCATTGGGAGGTACAGAATACTATGGGGGGAGGGGGGCAGAGGACACTACAGTGGGGGGGGTGATTTTAAGGGGGCAGAGGATACTGCGTTGGGTGGGTACAGAACACTACTGTGGGGGGGAGGGGGGCAGAGGACACTACAGTGGGGGGGGGGGTGATTTTAAGGGGGCAGAGGATACTGAGTTGGGTGGGTACAGAACACTACTGCGGGGGGAGGGGGGCAGAGGACACTACAGTGGGGGGGGGGGGTGATTTTAAGGGGGCAGAGGATACTGAGTTGGGTGGGTACAGAACACTACTGCGGGGGGAGGGGGGCAGAGGACACTACAGTGATGCTGTCTTTTTATTGGTAGTTTTTTTAAAGCGTTGCTTAGTAGACACCCCCCCCTCCCCCGCTGTTGTAGAGCTCAACTTCTGAAAGGTTGCCTCCCCCTGCTGTAAGTCATATTAGGAGAGAGAGGGAGATATAATGAGAAAAGATCGAGATAGACAGAGAGAGAAATGATTTCTCAGAATGGTGAAATCCCAATATGTACATCACGCACACCTCATGTGCTAAAAGATGTTATTTATCTCCAAAAATAATTTTTATTTGCCCGTTCAACGTTCAAGGGGACAAGGGGAGTCCAAGCAAACAAATCTCTTTTACAAAGTTGACTTTGGCAAAGTCACAGCTTTTTGGAAAAGAACTGAAGAAGATGGCAGAAACTGATCTTGACCAATCAGAAGTATTTTGTAGCAACTTTTTTATTAGATGCATTTTTGCCAAGAACATCTTATCAGCTGCACCAAAACCAACAACCTCTCTGATGAGGACAGAGGCAGCGGAAAAAGCATTTGTGTGTAGTAGAGTGGGGAAGGGTTGGAACATCTGGAACATTTTATTGTTCTCTCTATGATCCTGTCCCGGTGACACCTGGGCCTTCTCATTTTGTACATTGGTGTCATTAAGACAGGAAACGAGCGAACATCTAAAAAAAAAAAAAACTTTCGCAGTGAATATTCGCTATTGTCACACTGATTCTCCTCCCGGGGAATCAGGAAGCGGGTCCTGAGACCAGATTGGCCGAGAGGAGAAGCGACCGTATTGGCCAGCATCGGGGAGGATGTACGGGGAGATCGGGGAGATGGCCGTCCTCATCACAGCGATCTCTCTGCTCTGCATCGCCGCCAACACAGCCAGTTGACAACAAGCCAGAGCCCAACCGTGAGTGTGGGAAACCCAACATCATCTCTTTCTTTTATCCACACGCAACGCATTACCACACATGTATACAATCTGATCATTACCGTTAGTGATTAGCAAATCCCAAGGGTTTAACCCTCTCCATGTGAAACAAAAGTATAAGTGACATTGTAAATCCATAAACCAAACTATTTACAAAAACAGACCCATATGTCATAAAAAGAATAATCTCAATTTCAAGCGTTATCCAGAAATCAACGACATCTACTGCCATCAAAAATTTACACTTATCAATCATTAGTCAATCCGATCCGTAACAATATAGTTTCAAATTTCTTAACCCATTTAGACCGGTAATTGATTGGCCAATTCATTCCATTGGATCTACGGGAATTCATTCCATTGGATCTAGAGAACATATAAAATATATATATCACACATCAGATCATTGAACTGCCCTGCATCTACAGTCTATAGCAGTGGTTCTCAACTCCAGTCCTCAGGACCCACCAACAGGCCAGATTTTATGTATTACCTTGGGGAGTTGCAGACTAGAATACTGCAATCACTGAGCAGCAAGTGATATCACCTGTGATGTATTTCAGCTATCTTGCAAACCTGGCCTGTTGGTGGGTCCTGAGGACTGGAGTTGAGAACCACTGGTCTATAGGAATAGATATAGATCATAGTCTCTCATACCCTTGGGATTTGCTAATCACTAACGGTAACGATCAGATTGTATACATGTGTGGTAATGTGTTGGGTGTGGATAAAAGAAAGAGATGATGTCGGGTTTCCCACACACAGCCAGAGAATACAAGGTTGAGGGATCATCCTCAGCATTCAGACTTTATAAAGAATGCAATAAGAAATGTAAGGGTGCAATTAGGATGGCTAAGATAGAACATGAAAGACACATAGCGGAGGAGAGCAAAAAAAGTCCTAAGAAATTCTTTAAGTATGTAAACAGTAAAAAAGGGAGGACAGACCATATTGGCCCCATAAAGAATGAGGAAGGACATCTGGTTACAAAGGATGGGGAGATGGCAAAGGTATTGAATTTCTTCTTCTCCTCAGTCTTCACGAGTGAATCGGGGGGCTTCAGTAACCAAAACTGCAGTGTTTATCCTCATGACACAACACAGGAAGCACCTCCATGGTTAACGGAGGACAGAATTGAAATTAGACTTGAGAAACTTAACATTAATCAATCACCGGGACCAGATGGCTTGCATCCGAGGGAACTCAGTCAAGTGATTGCCAGACCGTTGTTCATAATTTTTACTGATAGTCTACTGACTGGAATGGTACCAGCTGATTGGAGAAAAGCCAATGTAGCACCAATATTTAAAAAGGGCCCAAAATACATCCCTGGGAATTACAGACCAGTTAGCCTAACATCAATAGTATGTAAACTCTTGGAGGGGATGATAAGGGACTATATACAAGATTTTAGTAATAAGAACGGTATCATTAGCAGTAATCAGCATGGATTCATAAAGAATCGTTCTTGCCAAACCAATCTATTAACCTTCTATGAGGAGGTGAGTTGCCATCTAGATAAAGGAAGGCCCGTAGACGTGGTGTATCTGGATTTTGCAAAAGCATTTGACACAGTTCCCCATAAACGTTTACTGTACAAGATAAGGTCCGTTGGCATGGACCATAGGGTGAGTACATGGATTGAAAACTGGCTACAAGGGCGAGTTCAGAGTGTGGTGATAAATGGGGAGTACTCAGAATGGTTAGGGGTGGGTAGTGGGGTTCCCCAGGGTTCTGTGCTGGGACCAATCCTATTTAATTTGTTCATAAACGACCTGGAGGATGGGATAAACAGTTCAATCTCTGTATTTGCAGACAATACTAAGCTAAGCAGGGCAATAACTTCTCCGCAGGATGTGGAAACCTTGCAAAAAGACCTGAACAAATTAATGGGGTGGGCGACTACATGGCAAATGAGGTTCAATGTAGAAAAATGTAAAATAATGCATTTGGGTGGGAAAAATATGAATGCAATCTATAGACTGGGGGGAGAACCTCTGGGGGAATCTAGGATGGAAAAGGACCTGGGGGTCCTAGTAGATGATCGGCTCAGCAATGACATGCAATGCCAAGCTGCTGCTAATAAAGCAAACAGTATATTGGCATTAAAAGGGGGATCAACTCCAGAGATAAAACAATATTTCTCCCACTCTACAAGACTCTGGTCCGGCCGCACCTGGAGTATGCTGTCCAGTTCTGGGCACCAGTCCTCAGGAGGGACGTACTGGAAATGGAGCGAGTACAAAGAAGGGCAACAAAGCTAATAAAGGGTCTGGAGGATCTTAGTTATGAGGAAAGGTTGTGAGCACTGAACTTATTCTCTCTGGAGAAGAGACGCTTGAGAGGGGATATGATTTCAATTTACAAATACCGTACTGGTGACCCCACAATAAGGATAAAACTTTTTCGCAGAAGAGAGTTTAACAAGACTCCTGTCCACTCATTAAAATTAGAAGAAAAGAGGTTTAACCTTAAACTACGTAGAGGGTTCTTTACTGTAAGAGCGGCAAGGATGTGGAATTCCCTTCCACAGGCGGTGGTCTCAGCGAGGAGCATTGATAGCTTCAAGAAACTATTAAATAATCACCTGAATGACCGCAACATACAGGGATATATAATGTAATACTGACACATAATCACACACATAGGTTGGACTTGATGGACTTGTGTCTTTTTTCAACCTCACCTACTATGTAACTATGTAAGCCTGATGAAGAGCGATTTATGCTCGATACTGTACAGTTGCTTGCACGTCTGCACTTTCAAGTTTTGTATGTTTCTTGGAATATTCAAGTAAAAAGAAAAATTAGCATTAGGCATCGGTCCTATTGTTTCTTCATTTTTGATTTATGGTGGAGGATTGGGAGTCCACCCTGACGGTGCTGTGATCAAACCAAAGGACTAAGAAAAGAAGGTAACCCACCTGAATTTTGAATATCATTACACTCCCAGTGAGTAAGTTATCTTCATATGATGGAAATAAATGGATCTACTTTTTCCTACACCTAGGAAGAGACCACACAGATTATGTCTCAAATTTCAGGATCCAGAAATTTTCTCACGGGAAATACTCCGGTTTATAACTCTCATACATGGGAGAAGTTACGAAGAAAACATACCTCTTTGGAATTACATGGACTTACATTGGCAGAATATCATCGAGTACAATGCATTCCCAGAGGTTTACGGGTGAGATTGGCCCCCACTTTGTTCAATGATAACGATGAGTTTAAAAACACGTTTATGTAGATTCTCAACAAATGCTCTTTTGATCTAATGACTTTGACGATTTCATTCATACATAAAGAACTTGCCTTATTATCTGAGCAACTTACCAAAATTGAACAGGATCTACGTACTGCAATGACCCCTGAAGATTTCATCAAATGTAAGGATTTAGCTGATGAGAACATAAATAAATATCGATTGGATCTAGAAACCAGAAAGCGGAATAAATTCGATCGGGACATTGAGGATTATGAAAGGAACCAGGTGTACAGATGGCCACGTCTTTACAACCGACGCGGTCGTATGGAGTATGGAAGTCACAGGAGAGATGTGTCCGATAACTCCTCAGCCAACACCGACACTGATTCTTCATCTAATTTTTTACAATCAGATCGGAGAGGGATGACCACCACCCGGATGCAGACCAGATCTCGCTACAACAGAGACGAGATGGGAGGTCAAGCCAGACACCGCAATACACGAGGCAACCGTGGTCGATCAAGGGAGATCTAGTACACAACATCTCCAGACGGGTCTTGTCACCAGAGGAGGTAGGACTTTTTAACCGTGGTTTATCATTTTGCCCTAAAAGTCATCTAGATCCTTTCCAATTAGATCAGGACTTGTACCGCTTGTTCCGCAATATTAGATGGAAGGTCCATTTTCTCCATAAGCCTTTTACTCAGGATGAAACAGTTGAGGGGAGGTTAAACTGTAAATCACTTGCGTTAATAGCAAAATCTAAATCGGTTCCCCCCACCACTTATGTACTGGTTGAAATGTTTGTGCAGGAAGCAGTGGCGGCCCATCCATAGGGGGCGCATGGACGCCTCCCCCTCTCCAGGCAGTCCCAAAAAAAAACAAATGTCAAAAAAAATAAATAAATAAAATGTCAAAAAAAATAAAATAAAAATTTTAATACCCTTTAAAAAAAAATAAAAACAATAAAAGGTCCTTTAGTGCACTGTGTGCGGACGCCGGACACAGTGCGACGCCGGACACATTGCACTAAGGGGAAGCGCTGCGTCTATGCAATCACGAGATTGCAGACGTGGAGCTGCATTTGTGGGCATTGAGCCCGCCTTGCGGCGCTTTCCGAAGCGCCGATTAGCTTCCGCCCGGCGATCGTAGTATATGTTACTACGGCCGGGCGGTTTGATTGACATCTCAGTTTGATGTCACTTCCTGTTCTCATTCTCCCATTGCGCCCGGGAGAAAGGAAACAGGAAGTATGAAGAAGACACCGCTGGAGAGGACAACGGCAAGGTAAATAGTACACTACTGCTGTACTCCCGTGGAGAACAGGGGGGGGGGGGCTGCACAGGCTGCATTGGGGGACACAGGCAATGCTGCATTGGGGGACATAGGCAAGGCTGCATTGGGGGACACAGGCAAGGCTGCATTGGGGGACACAGGCAAGGCTGCATTGGGGGACACAGGCAAGGCTGCATTGTGGGACACAGGCAATGCTGCATTGGGGGACACAGGCAAGGCTGCATTGGGGGACACAGGCAATGCTGCATTGGGGGACACAGGCAAGGCTGCATTGTGGGACACAGGCAATGCTGCATTGGGGGACACAGGCAAGGCTGCATTGGGGGACACAGGCTGCATTGTGGGACACAGGCAAGGCTGCATTGGGGGACACAGGCAAGGCTGCATTGGGGGACACAGGCTGCATTGGGGGACACAGGCAATGCTGCATTGGGGGACAAATGCAAGGTTGCATTGTGGGACACAGGCAATGCTGCATTGGAGGACACAGGCAAGGCTGCATTGTGGGACACAGGCAATGCTGCATTGGGGGACACAGGCAATGCTGCATTGGGGGACACAGGCAATGCTGCATTGGGGGACACAGACAAGGCTGCATTGTGGGACACAGGTGTAATGGAAATTTGTAAGTTCTGTATATAATTGTATTGTATTTTGTATGTATTGGACACTGATCTCACTGTGCACACAGCACTAATAATGTTTTCAGTAAATGTTTACATTCTTCGAGTCCTGATTAGAATAAGCCTGCCTATGTAACGCCCCTTGTTACCATAAACGTACAATTGTAATATTAATGTGATACCTACGTAATCATGTGCATAAAACCTTCAATTGCGTCATAATAAAGCAGAACAGTTATTTGGAAAGATGCTGAGCGTATCTTTTGTGTCTGTTCCCTACTGCAGTAGTTATTATTAATTTGGAACCACTAATCAATATGAGGATAGGAGTTGCCTATCATCAATTTAACCGAGTCAGCATGGCGAGCTTTGCCTTAGGAGGGGTTTCCAGGTGACCCTGATTATCCGAAACGAGGAGCTTGAGACGATCTGGGAATTTCTGATAATCAGCCGGCTGAGGTAAGCCTTTTGCTTACATTTGAGTTATCAGACTTCCTTGATCGGTAAGGCATTTTCGGGACAAAGGGTACCTATTTTACTCCCCTTAATCAAACTGTATTGATTGGTGGTTATATGTTATGTTGTCCCTGTCTATTGTCTATCAGAGTGTTATAGATAAGAAAGGGAAGAATAGTGCTGTTCACAGGTATATGTAGTAAATCTGCTAGATAAAGTAGTTTAGAGGCAAGAGGGTATAGGCATACGTAGAGAAGAGAGAAGACTGGCCAGTCATTATGGGCATTGAATTAAGTAAGGGAATGAAGGGTAAGAGACCCTCAAAAATGCCCAGCGCAAGAGGAGCGCTATATATGAACCAAAGGTGCGGTTCCGCCTATACTGAGCCTCTAGATTACTGGTTAAAGTGTACAGGGATCCACAATGGGTTTCTGGGTTACCAAGGTCCACAGGGACTAAGAATCATGCAGAGTAAACAGCTAGAGAAACAGTTATCTATGTGAGCAGGATGGATGAAGGGTGACATTAACACTAGACAGAAAGGGACATTTTCATGTTAAGTTGTGGGATGAATTTGGGGTCAGGCACTATAACTATTAGAGTCAGAAACAGATAAATGAGAGTTAAAACAGAATACTTTATATGTTGTCAGAGAGGGAAGATGGGATGAGCACTCTGGCTGCCCGTCTGATCATAGAAGCTAGATATAAAAGATATCTGAACAAAATAAGGAAAGCAGAATTTAGGCAGGGAAATATTAATGAGAGTTACAAGAAAGTGAGAGAATGATATGCATGTGTTGTGTACAAATGGGAAAAATGTAAGCGGTTTTAGAGAGATATTGGTGTATGTGTGTGCGAATGCTGGGACCTTTAGTTCTATTGCTTGTGTGTGTCATGTACGCAGATGTGACCCCCTCCTTTGTGCTCTCCTGAAAGAAATGTGGCTGGGATGAGAGGTCAGTGATAAGCTGGAAGGACACCATGCCAATTTCTGTTTTTTTAGACAAAACATTTATAACAAAATGTGCCGGGTTAACGAATCTAATGATAAACAATGTGATCACAATTATTTTGCATCTGTTTTCCAAACATGGTAAAATGAAGGTTACATTTAACTGTGTATTACACAAATTGAATATCCTTTGATAGTGGAAACAGTGCACTTAAAAAAGGGAAAAATAAGTAAAATTAAGTAATGAGTATTCATTTCTAATATAAGTTTAACAATTTTATTAATAATATAGATATATTGAAACTGGTTTAGACAACCTTTGGTTGGAAATGAAATCCAGGTTATTGGGGAAATTTGTAATGAATGAGATTAGTTTTGATTAAGATAATAATTTTGTAATTTTACATTGATAGAATAAGCCCTTATTGAGAGAAAAAAAGATTAAGATGAGTTTGTTATTTGGAATAAAGCTGCCAAAATATTTAACAAAGCCAAGATGGATGGGATACATAAGAAGTTTTTCTACAAAAATGAAATTTTAAGGTTTTTGATAATAACTTGATGTGCGGTCCATGATGTGAGAATAATAATAAATAAAATTTAAATATACCAGACCCATCACATCAAGTCCACACACTCTGTTAGGATAGATGCTACCTACAGCCAGTTGTTTTATAGTTTTTGATGCTTTCTGGTCCATCATACAGATTGTTGATCCTTTTGTTTTTATTTATTTAAATTTTTGAAATCCAAAGCAGAATATGTGGATTGTGAAATGATGTGCCCCTTTTCCTTGTAAGTACAGTGGTATAAGCAGAAGAATATTTTGGATTTATGGGCATCTCTCCATGACCGCAGGTTATTGTTATCATTTATTATAATATTGCCAGGAAAAAGTTGTCTTTTGAAACATGAAACTGGAGTTCTTACACAAACAGCGTGATAGAACACAAGCCATTGTAATATATTTATAGAAGCTGGACCCAGTAATGAAGGGTTCACCCCGATATATCAGAGCTGCAGCTTTTATGAAAAGGTGCTATTAGACAAAGTTAGATATTGTTTTGGTCAAACATTTCATTTTTAATGGTCCGACATTCTGTGCAGCAAATATACAGCTAACTAAATGTTTGTCTAATGACAGGTTTAAAATATGAGTTTGTTTATGTACACATCTAACAATGAAAAATGTGTACATTTGAATCCAGCCATCTTATTGCCTCTATTGGAGGAGGCTGGAGACAAAGGAAGACACATGTGTTAAATTGATGACATAGGAATCAGCTGCTGTGAGCCCAGTGCAGGACACACTCCCTGAAGACCCAGATATTACATTTTTTGTAGATTTGAGTATGCAGTTTATCACCCAGAAGGATACTCTGTATTCAAAGTCATTGGATCTTTTTTTTCCCCAGCTCAAGAAACAGAGCTCCATGTTTTAGCAAAACCTGTGAGCTATAAAAAGAGTGTATATTTATATAGATAGTCAGAGATTACAAAAAGATATATCCAGATGCCCAAGTCAGGATCTTACGAGATGCATTTTGTCTGTATGGACATGTTTTTTAGATGTCCAGTGGTAAATGCTACTGCAAAGGCCACAGTAAAAAGTGTTATCAGAGGCTCTGAGGCTGCAAGGGGAGGTATATGCCGTTCTCCCCCTCCGTACACATCCACCTCATCTGTCAGCTTGACTGGGACTGTTTGAACCTGGATCTCTCTATCTGACCTACAAGGGTTGCTAACTTTGGAGTGCCACCTAGTGGTGATATTTGAGCATTGCTCTCCTTTTTGCTTTGTTTATACGGCTATATTAGCCTTGAACATTCACTCCTTGATTCAACCTAAAGCTTTCAGCTAATTTACTCTACACTTTGGCCCCTCTGTGGACCAAAATGGTTCTGGGAGGTCCTAGGCGGGTGAGACGCATCTAATCTATCGGTGAACTTGAGCCACGAAACTCTATATATACCTACAATCTAGTTGTCTACTATTCGTCTTCAAATTTAATTGGGCTTGTATGCCACACTTGTACCAAAAAACTCCTGATGAAGCTCATGAGTTGAGCGAAACATGTTGAGATTGGTATTCTAAAGTGGTTTATTTAAATATCCAA
Organism: Lithobates septentrionalis; assembly: GCA_037952835.1. Lineage (NCBI taxonomy): Eukaryota > Metazoa > Chordata > Amphibia > Anura > Ranidae > Lithobates > Lithobates septentrionalis. The sequence continues at coordinate 178,498 of JBBDGP010003344.1, read as the reverse complement.
TTCTTTAAATGACTGACATAGATTGAAAGAAATTGTGCTTGTTTTTAGATGTTTTCCTGTGACATTGTTAACCATTAAAGATTTTGAATTAAAAGATTAATTTTAGACAGTTTGGTATTTTGCATACAGTATTATTATTTCCTTCCTGGATCTATTCTACTGCATTGATCCAATCAAATTTTGAAAAGCACCTTAAAAGTCCCAGGGGTATCTTTACCCCAACCCCCTTCTTTCTTTTTCCTATCTAATAGGGATGCGGTGCTAAGGGTTAACTGTCTCTACCCTCTAACCATATGCCTTGTTATCAGAAGTAGTTTGTAAATACAGAGTGCAGAAAGTACAGAGAGTAACAGAGGAAATCATTTTTTATAGGAGAGTCCTTACTAGAAGTTTTGAGGTTTTATTTTTACACCCCCTACTGCCTACAATGTATCGGACAAAGTAGAGTTAGAAACTAGAAAACTTTTGCCTGAATGTTTTCTTATATTTTATGAAGCCCCTAAGGGGGATGTTGGGCTCTCTCCCTATGGGATTTGGTTTGGGAGTGTGTTACTCACTTGCTTATATTTTGTCTCAGCAGCTGAAGTCCTTCATTCGGATCTCACAGAGAATGTTGCTGATCTTTTAAGGTTTTTTGACAAACTCATTTATGTGTTTTCTCCCCAATTCCAGATCCTAAAAGTTTGGAAGGATCTAAAACTAAAGCCAGGTGACTTTTGGATTGTTAAGAGACATTTATATATAAGGAAATGTTTGGAGACTCAATACAACATCTATTTCATGTACAGTTTTTGCAAAACTTGAAGGAGAAGTCACCTGGATCCACACCAGACACTGCAAAAATGACTTAAAGAAATCTCTGTGTTTGATTTGTTTCCCTCTTGTGATCACAGTCTAGAGTACTTTTTGATTCAATTACTTTAATTGTAAGGGATATATATATATATATTTGAAAAGTAGTTTAGCCATGTTGAAGTCATATTTGTCTTTTGTACGTCTTCCATTTTATGTAGAATTGTCTGTGTTTACATATGCTGATAAGTCAGCATGCCAACAATTCAGCTAGAAGGCCATTCTGGCCACAGGAGTGTACAGCCAGTACTCTGTAAATATGTCTTATCAATCATTTGTTTTTCACAATGAAAAGTCATTTGGTAATGAAAAAAGTTGCTCAGCTATTATTTTCTCCACAATGGAGTTTTTTTTGCCTCTTTGGCCAGGACTACCTTCACCTAAGTGTGTGGAGGTTCCAGGTTAAAAGGTGATAGCAGGTATGGTTAGTGATCAAAATATTGATCAAAAGAGGGGAGACTGTAATGGAAATGTGTATGTTCTGTATATAAGTGTATTGTATTTTGTATGTATTGCACACTGCCCTCACTGTGCACACAGCACTAATAATGTTTTCAGTAAATGTTTACATTCTTTTGAGTCCTGATTAGAAGTAGCCTGCCTATGTAACGCCCCTTGTTACCATAAACGTACAATTGTAATATTAATGTGATACCTACGTAATCATGTGCATAAAAACCTTCAATTGCATCATAATAAAGCAGAACAGTTATTTGGAAAGATGCTGAGCGTATCTTTTGTGTCTGTTCCCTACTGCAGTAGTTATTATTAATTTGGAACCACCAATCAATATGAGGATAGGAGTTGCCTATCATCAATTTAACCGAGTCACAGGCAAGGCTGCATTTGGTGGACACAGGCTGCATTTGGTGAGACACAGGCTGCATTTGGGGGACACAGGCTGGCTGTATTTTGTGGGACACAGGCTGCATTTGGTGGGACACAGGCTACATTTGGTGAGACACAGGCTGCATTTGGTGAGACACAGGCTGCATTTGGTGAGACACAGGCTGCATTTGGTGAGACACAGGCTGCATTTGGTGAGACACAGGCTGCATTTGGTGAGACACAGGCTGCATTTGGGGGACACAGGCTGGCTGTATTTTGTGGTACACAGGCTGCATTTGGTGGGACACAGGCTACATTTGGTGGGACACAGGCTGCATTTTATGGGACACAGGCTGCATGTAAGGACGGACTCCGCTGGGGACACCTGATGGCATCTGGTGGCAGGCGACGTGGCTAGTGACACACTCAGGGCTCCCACTGATTCTGCATTATGGTGAGTTGAATGATTTCATTTTATATTACAATGTAATAATAGAATTAATGCGCTTCAATTATCCTGACACCATAACAACCATGGTGCCGGGATAATTGAAGTGCTAACACCAGGTGTTTGGAATATCTTTATCTGCTGATTGTTAAACTTTCTAGAATACACATATTTCTATTGTTGTGTAGGATCTGGGCCTGCTGTCCCTCCATCCCTCTCTCCCTCCATCCCTCATTCATCTCAGATGCTAACCACACCACCTTAGAGCCACGCCCACTATTTTGCTGAAACCACTACCATTTTCACCAAGTGGGAGGGGTCAAAAAGGAAGGGCGGGGTCTGGCCCCCCCCATCCTAAAACTTCACCAGCCGCCACCTTTCAGGAAGTTACCCGAGATGTGAAAATTTGGTACATCAAGCTGATTACAAAGATCAGATACCTAATAATCTATCTCCCCAAGAAAGATCAGCCCTGCGTGAGTTAACCAAACGTAATGACATTATTTGCAAACCGGCAGATAAAGGGGGTTCGGTTGTGATAATGGATCCCCAGGCATATGAGAATGAAATTAAGCGTCAATTGGATGATCAAACTGTGTACAAACAAATACATTCAGATCCCACATGGAGCATTAAAAAGATTCTAGAGAGCATTTTGAAACCAGCAGTCAAAGAGGGGCTAATCTCACAGTATCTATTTGAATTTTTTTCTTACCATCACACACACGGATCCCTGTTCTATATGTACAGTGGCTTGCGAAAGTATTCGGCCCCCTTGAACTTTTCAACCTTTTGCCACATTTCAGGCTTCAAACATAAAGATATAAAATTTTAATTTTTTGTGAAGAATCACCAACAAGTGGGACACAATTGTGAAGTGGAACGAAATCTATTGGATATTTTAAACTTTTTTAGCAATTAAAAAACTGAAAAGTGGTGCGTGCAAAATTATTCGGCCCCTTTACTTTCAGTGCAGAAAACTCACTCCAGAAGTTCAGCGAGGATCTCTGAATGATCCAATGTTGTCCTAAATGACTGATGGTGATAAATAGAATCCACCTGTGTGTAATCAAGTCTCTGTATAAATGCACCCGCTCTGTGATAGTCTCAGGGTTCTGTTGAATGCGCAGAGAGCATCATGAAGACCAAGGAACACACCAGGCAGGTCCGTAATACTGTTGTGGAGAAGTTTAAAGCCGGATTTGGATACAAAAAGATTTTCCAAGCTTTAAACATCCCAAGGAGCACTGTGCAAGCGATTTTGAAATGGAAGGAGTATCAGACCACTGCAAATCTACCAAGACCTGGCTGTCCCTCTAAACTTTCAGCTCAGACAAGGAGAAGACTGATCAGAGATGCAGCCAAGAGGCCCATGATCACTCTGGATGAACTGCAGAGAACTACAGCTGAGGTGGGAGAGTCTGTCCATAGGACAACAATCAGTCGTACACTGCACAAATCTGCCCTTTATGGAAGAGTGGCAAGAAGAAAGCCATTTCTCAAAGATATCCATAAAAAGTCTCGTCTAAAGTTTGCCACAAGCCACCTGGGAGACACACCAAACATGTGGAAGAAGGTGCTCTGGTCCGATGAAACCAAAATCGAACTTTTTAGCCACAATGCAAAACGATATGTTTGGCGTAAAAGCAACACAGCTCATCACACTCAACACACCATCCCCACTGTCAAACATGGTGGTGGCAGCATCATGGTTTGGGCCTGCTTTTCTTCAGCAGGGACAGGGAAGATGGTTAAAATTGAGGGGAAGATGGATGCAGCCAAATACAGGACCATTCTGGATGAAAACCTGTTGGAGTCTGCAAAAGACCTGAAACTGGGACGGAGATTTATCTTCCAACAAGACAATGATCCCAAACATACAGCAAAATATACAAAGGAATGGTTCACAAATAAACGTATCCAGGTGTTAGAATGGCCAAGTCAAAGTCCAGACCTGAATCCAATCGAGAATCTGTGGAAAGAGCTGAAAACTGCTGTTCACAAACGCTCTCCATCCAACCTCACTGAGCTCGAGCTGTTTTGCAAGGAAGAATGGGCAAGAATTTCAGTCTCTCGATGTGCAAAACTGATAGAGACATACCCCAAGCGACTTGCAGCTGTAATCGCAGCAAAAGGTGGCTCTACAAAGTATTAACACAAGGGGGCCGAATAATTTTGCACGCCCCACTTTTCATTTTTTTATTAGTTAAAAAAGTTTCAAAAATCCAAAAGATTTCGTTCCACTTCACAATTGTGTCCCACTTGTTGGTGATTCTTCACAAAAAATAAAAATTGTATATCTTTATGTTTGAAGCCTGAAATGTGGCAAAAGGTTGAAAAGTTCAAGGGGGCCGAATACTTTTGCAAGCCACTGTATTACCGAAGATCCACAAAGACAGTCATTCCCCACCAGGACGCCCGATCGTGTCAGGGAGAGAGTCAATTTTTGTTCCCACAGCTAAACTACTGGATAAAGTACTGTCACCCCTTGTGAAAAACACCCGATCTTACATTAATGACTTTCTATCGAAAATCAGGGGGCTACCACAGATTCATGATGATTTGATCCTTGTAACTTGGGATGTAACAAGCTTATATACATCGATTCCACATAAGGCAGGCATTGAAGCGGCGATCAGTCTAATCAGAGATTGTCATGGATATTCGGAAGCCCAGATTTCTCTTTTTGAAAAATTGTTTAATGTCATCCTATACAATAACTATTTTCTTTTTAAGGATCAATACTTTGTACAGCTGACTGGAGTTGCGATGGGCTCCAATGTTGCCCCGCCATACGCATGTTCATTCATGAATGATTTTGAACGAAGATACATTTTTAACAACGAAAATTTCCAGAGGAATTGCGCCACTTGGTGGCGCTATATAGATGACATTTTTTCGGTATGGCGGGGCAACATTTAATCTCTGAAAGCCTTTGATGAAATGATTAATGGTTTTCCCCCTGATATCCAATTTAAAATGCAGGTGGGAGAAGATTCGGTTCCATTTTTGGACATATGAGTTTATATCGAACAGGGACGGATTGAGACCGATCTATACACTAAACCCACGAATAGGAATCAACTCCTGAGATTTGATAGCTATCATCCCCCCCCCATGTATTTGGTTCCATCATCAGAAGTCAGCTCCTTAGGGTCACACGGATCGTTAGCAATGCAACGGTCAGGCTCGGTTCACACTAGGGGTGGCACGACTTGCAGGTCGCCTCACCGAGGCGACCTGCATACGACATCCACGGCGACTTGCAAAACGAATTCTGTATAGAAGTCTATGCAAGTCGCCTCAAGTTGCCCCAAAAGAAGTACAGGAACCTTTTTCTAAGTCGGAGCGACTTGCGTCGCTCCTATTAGAACGGTTCCATTGTACAGAACGGGAGGCGACTTGTCAGGCGACTAGGTCGCCTGACAAGTTGCCCCTGTGTGAACCGGCACTTAGGGGCAATAGACTAGAAGAAATGTGCTGTAAGTTTAGAGAGCGGGGCTACCCGGATGGTTTGATCACACATGAATTAAATAAGATCCTAAAGCCAGCTAAGACAGGTAATTACAAAAAATGTAGATCAACCAAATCTAGGATACCATTTATTTTCCAATTCCACAGCTATAGCGATAAGATCTTTAATCTAGTGAGGAAACATTGGCCAATCTTGAGGCGATCATATCCGCAGATAGAGGAATTTCAACAAATTCCCATGAAAGCATATCAGCGGAATAAAACTTTGCGTGATTCCCTTGTGCGATCTGAATTCAGATCCAACACCCATGAAATGAAAACCACATTTCTGGGCAGGAAAAGAAATGGATGTTTTCCATTTCTTAATTGCATTCAATGAAATCTCATGCTCAAGGGTAATCACTTTATCCATCCTACAACTAAAAGTAAAAAAATGCTTAATGGCTTTTATACATGTCAGACATCCTACCCTGTTTCCCCGAAAATAAGACCTAGCATGATAGTCGGTGATGGCTGCAATATAAGCCCTACCCCCCAAATAAGCCCTATTTAAAGTCCTTGTAGGTCTTCTTTTCAGGGTAGGGCTTAGTTTCGGGGAAACAGGGTAGGGCTTATTTGGGGGGTAGGGCTTATATTGCAGCCATCACTGACAATCACGCTAGGTCTTATTTTCGGGCAAACAGGGTATGTGGTATACATCCTTTTGTGCCCTTTGCATACTTATCTATGTGGGGGAAACAACCCAAAAAATTAAGGATCGTATAGCGCTACATCGTAGTACGATCCGACACCCACAGTCAGGTCTCCCTGTGTCACGTCATTTTTCCGAAATGGGACACGGGGATACCGATTTACGGTTTATGGTTCTGGAGGAAATATCTCGTGACAAAAGAGGGGGAGACAGGATTTTGAAATTGAGGAAGCGTGAGGTTTGGTGGATTAATAGATTACAGTCTCTACACCCGGGTGGTATGAATAGAGACTATGATCTATATCTATTCCTATAGACTGTAGATGCAGAGCAGTTCAATGATCTGATATGTGATATATATATATATTTTATATCTTCTCTAGATTCAATGGAATGAATTCCCGTTTGAGAAATTGGCCAATCAATTACCGGTCTAAATGGGTTAAGAAATTTGAAACTATATTGTAACGGATCGGATTGACTAATGATTGATGTGTGTAAATTTTTGATGGCAGTAGATGTCGTTGATTTCTGGATAACGCTTGAAATTGAGATGATACTTTTCATGACATATGGGTCTGTTTTTTGTAAATAGTTTGGTTTATGGATTTACAATGTCACTTATACTTTTGTTTCACATGGAGAGGGTTAAACCCTTGGGATTTGCTAATCACTAACGGTAATGATCAGATTGTATACATGTGTGGTAATGCGTTGGGTGTGGATAAAAGAAAGAGATGATGTCGGGTTTCCCACACACAGCCAGAGAAGCCTGATGAAGAGCGATTTATGCTCGATACTGTACAGTTGCTTGCACGTCTGCACTTTCAAGTTTTGTATGTTTCTTGGAATAATCAAGTAAAAAAAAAAATTTGCATCAAGCATCGGTCCTATTGTTTCTTCATTTTTGATTTATGGTGGAGGATTGGGAGTCCACCCTGACGGTGCTGTGATCAAACCAAAGGACTAAGAAAAGAAGGTAACCCACCTGAATTTTGAATATATATATACAGTGGCTTGCGAAAGTATTCGGCCCCCTTGAACTTTTCAACCTTTTGCCACATTTCAGGCTTCAAACATAAAGATATAAAATTTTTATTTTTTGTGAAGAATCACCAACAAGTGGGACACAATTGTGAAGTGGAACGAAATCTATTGGATATTTTAAACTTTTTTAGCAATTAAAAAACTGAAAAGTGGTGCGTGCAAAATTATTCGGCCCCTTTACTTTCAGTGCAGAAAACTCACTCCAGAAGTTCAGCGAGGATCTCTGAATGATCCAATGTTGTCCTAAATGACTGATGGTGATAAATAGAATCCACCTGTGTGTAATCAAGTCTCTGTATAAATGCACCTGCTCTGTGATAGTCTCAGGGTTCTGTTGAAAGCGCAGAGAGCATCATGAAGACCAAGGAACACAACAGGCAGGTCCGTAATACTGTTGTGGAGAAGTTTAAAGCCGGATTTGGATAAAAAAAGATTTCCCAAGCTTTAAACATCCCAAGGAGCACTGTGCAAGCGATCATTTTGAAATGGAAGGAGTATCAGACCACTGCAAATCTACCAAGACCTGGCTGTCCCTCTAAACTTTCAGCTCAGACAAGGAGAAGACTGATCAGAGATGCAGCCAAGGGGCCCATGATCACTCTGGATGAACTGCAGAGAACTACAGCTGAGGTGGGAGAGTCTGTCCATAGGACAACAATCAATCGTACACTGCACAAATCTGGCCTTTATGGAAGAGTGGCAAGAAGAAAGCCATTTCTCAAAGATATCCATAAAAAGTCTTGTCTAAAGTTTGCCACAAGCCACCTGGGAGACACACCAAACATGTGGAAGAAGGTGCTCTGGTCCGATGAAACCAAAATCGAAATTTTTGGCCACAATGCAAAACGATATGTTTGGCGTAAAAGCAACACAGCTCATCACACTCAACACACCATCCCCACCGTGAAACATGGTGGTGGCAGCATCATGGTTTGGGCCTGCTTTTCTTCAGCAGGGACAGGGAAGATGGGTAAAATTGAGGGGAAGATGGATGCAGCCAAATACAGGACCATTCTGGATGAAAACCTGTTGGAGTCTGCAAAAGACCTGAAATTGGGACGGAGATTTATCTACCAACAAGACAATGATCCCAAACATACAGCAAAATCTACAAAGGAATGGTTCACAAATAAACGTATCCAGGTGTTAGAATGGCCAAGTCAAAGTCCAGACCTGAATCCAATCGAGAATCTGTGGAAAGAGCTGAAAACTGCTGTTCACAAACGCTCTCCATCCAACCTCACTGAGCTCGAGCTGTTTTGCAAGGAAGAATGGGCAAGAATTTCAGTCTCTCGATGTGCAAAACTGATAGAGACATACCCCAAGCGTCTTGCAGCTGTAATCGCAGCAAAAGGTGGCTCTACAAAGTATTAACGCAAGGGGGCCGAATAATTTTGCACGCCCCACTTTTCATTTTTTTATTAGTTAAAAAAGTTTCAAAAATCCAAAAGATTTCGTTCCACTTCACAATTGTGTCCCACTTGTTGGTGATTCTTCACAAAAAATAAAAACTTTATATCTTTATGTTTGAAGCCTGAAATGTGGCAAAAGGTTGAAAAGTTCAAGGGGGCCGAATACTTTCGCAAGGCACTGTATATATATATACATATATATATATATATATATATATATATTTTTAGCAGAGAATCTAGAGAATAAAATGGCGATCGGCGCAATATTTTATGTCACACTGTATCTGGGCAGCGGTCTTTCAAACGCAATTTTTTTTAGGAAAAAAGACACTTTCATGAATTAAAAAAAAAAACTAAACAGTAAACTTAGCCCAATTTTTTTGTATAATGTTAAAGATTATTTTGCGCCGAGTAAATAGATACCAAACATGTCACGCTTTGCAATTGCGCACACTCGTGGAATGGTGACAAACTACAGTACTTAAAAATCTCCATAGGCGGCGCTTTAAAAGGTTAGCGTTACAGAAGAGGTCTAGTCAGGGCTGGTGCAAGGATTTTTGACACCCTAGGCAAAACCTAATTTTGCCGCCCCAGTGGCTCCACCCCTAACTCCACTCCCTTTGCCCTGCCCAGGTATACCCCAGCTTTTTAATGAAGCGCACAGCAAATGTAGCCTCACCATAAAAAAAAGGAGCATCCAGATCCCTCCCCCTGCAAGTCAGATTTTGGGCATCCCCTGCAACAAAAAAGTCATTCTTGGTGAGATACTCCCAGAGGGAAATCTCGTTTAAAGGGATGCAGACCCCACCACTTTCCTCATTAGAGTCCTGCAAATGCAGCAGCTGATTGATAATTATAAAATCACTCCCACACACTTTCACTTTGCACATGGACACTGAGAAACAAGCAGCTATTTCTTCAGAATGACAAAAGATAGAAATAACTGATACAAAGTTTGTTACAATCCTTACAATGTACAGTGTACCCAGAGGAGGAGGGGGTATTTCTTAACAAATGTAAGTTACTTTTTAAATATCAATTTCAAAATGTCAAAAATGTCCATATGGTTACGTTCTTCTTAGGAATCTGCAACAAAAATAAGACCAGTACAATGTCTCTAAATGTATCACTTTATTTTATTTACATTTATAATCAGACATTTGACTGTATTTAGTATCAGTATGATTCGGATTCATATGCAACAATCACAAAAGAATCAGCTTACAAAACACAGCATAATATTACTTCCCTCACCAACTGTGTGAATGAACAAACTGAAATGCTTAATACAAAAGACGACTCAGATTGTCCATATCCTGACATGTTGGTGATGAACGTGGAACGTGGAAGTCAAGCTCCATGTATTATGACGGACAGCCAGGACATTAACCTTGGACTTGCACGGACATATTTGCTCTTACTTTACAACGACATTTCCATACAAAGTGTACTTAATAGATTTCCAGTTAATGATGTTCCCCAAAGACTTTGACTTTCCTTCATAGACCTCTTTGATGGCTTGAGGAGGTAAAACATAATTCCAGAGTTGGACATCTGAAATTTCACCCACAAGACTTTGTTTCGCATCAAAACCGGATCCAAATTTGTCCTGATCTTGGCCCAGGATCACCCTTCCACCTGGAAGAACCTGATGACCTTTCCGGTAAGTTTTACTTGCAGAGCGCTTGCCATCAAACCAAAAGGCCGTCAAGCCTGATGAAGACTCCCAAGTCACGCAGATATGTGTTCCAAAGGTGCTGAGGCCGGGTAAAGAGAATTTTGCTGCAAGTTCACTGCTGCCGAGATACAGGGAAAGCTGACCGTCTACTTCTCTCCAAACGTTTAACTCATCTCGGTCATTGTGATAGGAGAATAAGATGATCTCCCGACGGTCGGACAACTCAGTGGAGACACGGAGACAAAGGGTGAATTGAGTTAAGTCTATTGGTACACTTGGGTGTAAGATTGCGTAATCCTGAACACCTTCTTCCAGAAATACCAGTGATTTTCCACTAAGACCTAAAAAAAAATATACAAATTATAAGACAGCTCAACAAAATGTGGTGCCTATGGTGAACATGACATACAAAGGTTTAATTCTTAGATGTAGAGCACATCAAGGAGGACCTGGTTGACCGCTAAAGGAATGCACCTAGGAGCACACCAAAAAGGCAGTCATCAAGAAGGTGTGGCTTTGTGCCTTGTTTTAAATTAAACCTATACTGGGAGAAATGCAAAGAAGGTCATCACAGATCTCCTGAAAATTCAAGTTGTCTGTTTGGCTTTGGTACTATGACATCACCAATGTCAGAGGGAGGAGTCAGAAATGCAATGCTGTCTCAGTGAAAAATTGAACTGCTCAGCAGATGGGCTCTGCTCTCTGTATGCATCTCCTTGTTTCATTTTCAATCGTAACAGGAGAATACTTTTAACCCCTTTGCACTGACCGTGAACATATATGGGGCCTCGCAAAAGTGGGCTTTTTTCCGTGGGGCCGCATATATGCGTATTTCCCTTTGTGCTGGGAGCATTGTATCTTTTTCTTCTTGCAGGACAGGAAATGTAAACAAACCAAAGCATGTAATAATAAAAAAATTAAATAAAAAAAATAAATAAAGAAAGGGTTAGCGTTAAGGTCAAGGTCCGGGTCAAAGGTCACAGTGTGCATTAGACATGTGCACTGCCCAAAAACTTGTTTGTTTTGGCTTAATTCGTTTGTGTTTTTTTTTGTTTTTCGGTCATTCGTTATGATCGCAATTCGTAAATTAGTAAATTTGTAAATTCAAAAATTCGGAAATCAGTAAATTCGAAAATTCGGAAATTCGAAACTCCAAAAATAAGAAAGAAAATCCGAAATTCAAAAGAATAACTAAGTATTAAATTATAGGTATTGGAATTTCCTTTCAAATTTGGCTGTTAGTGAACGTAACCAATACGAATTTATCCGAAGTTACGAATTATCAAAAATAACGAATGTTGCATCTAAACAAATGGAACGGAACAAATTAATAATAAATAATAATAATACGTTTTTATTATTATTATTTATTATTATTAATTCGTTTAGATACGGCATTCCTTATTTCGGATAATTCGTAACTTCGGATAAATTCGTATTCGTTACGTTCATTAACAGACAAATTTTGAAAGGAAATTCCAATACCTATAATTTATTGGTTAGTAACAGTTAAGTCATTATTAGTTAGTTATTATTTCACGTTTTCGAATTTTTGGGTTTTCAGATTTTCAAATTTCGAATTTAAAAGCTTACAAATTTAGGAGTTTTCGAATCTAATTTACAAATATTCGGAAAAAAAAGTTAAAGACGGGTTTTCGGTAAAACGGATATTTTCGAATTCGCAAATTTGTTGAAATTCGTTAAAAAACCAATTCGGAACGAAACTAATTGTACATGTCTAGTCTGCATAACAACAACTAGCATACATAGCATACACAAATGTGGTATCACTGCAATGGTCAGAAACAGGAGAATTTATTTTGAGTTGTTCTTAGGTAGTAAATTATGATAATAGCAAGAAATATACAGCTAAATTAAAAAAAATGATTTTTCTTACTATTGTGGCCCAATTTCCTTTGATTGTGATGATGTGTACGGTTTTACGGACACATGTCAAAGTTACAAAATTGTGCAAAGGCATTTCGATTTGTTTTACCCTTAGGCGTGAAGGGGTTAAAATTTGAAATAATTTCACATTTATATTCACATACAGGGAACACAGGTGACAAGCAGTTGACTAAAATAAGTCCTGAATGCCGTGAATTACCTTCTCTCGTCACAACCGTCTCAATTATACCTGACGGGGGACTTTCTGAAAGCGAAAAAATAAATAAATACAATAAGCATTTCTAACTATATAAACAAAATGGTTACACTTTTTCAGCAATCTATTTACTTTTCAGGGAGTGCTCAAATGTTGTCCAATTGATTTCTCTTCTTTTGCCAATTATGTGACCCGAGACAAAGGCTGCCCTGGTTAAAATATAATTAGAAAAGTCTAAAGCCCCGTACACACGATCGGACTTTCCGACAACAAAACCGTGGAATTTTGTTTGAAGGGTGTTGGCTCCAACTTGTCTTGCATACACACGGTCACACAAATGTTGGCCAATAATTACGAACGTAGTGACGTACTAGACGTACGTGATATCTCCATTATGAACGCTAGTCTTACAGGACCGAGCGCTTCCGGCTCATCCTCGATTCCGAGCATGCGTGTTTGTACTTTGGACTTTTGTCCGACGGACTTGTGTACACACGCTCGGGAAATCCGACAACACACATTTGTTGGTGGAAAATTTGAGAGCATGCTAGCCAATGTTTGTTGGTGGAAAGTCCAACAACAAATGTCCGATGGAGCATACACACGGTCGGAGTTACCGCCAACAAGCTCACATCCAACATTTCCCCTCGGAAAATCCGATCGTGTGTACGCAGCATAAGGCTATGTTAACACTGATAGTCCTTCAACTTCCGATCCTGCCCTGTTACTTCATGTCCGACTTCCATGAAAAATTCAATGAAAGGGATCCGACTATACCAACACTTCTGAGTCTGGTATTAATCTTGAGGGGAGAACCCCACTCCAAGATAAAAAAAATGGTGTGCACCCCCCTTAGGTCTGGTGTGGATTTTCAGGTGAAACTCCACGGCAGAAAAGAAACCGATGTGGGGTCCCCCCCCCAAAATCCATACAAGACCCTAATCCAAGTATGCAGCCTGGCAAGTTAGTAAAGGGGGGAGGTGGCATGAGTGCTTTTTTAAAATATTACACTGTAATGTTGACCTCTTCATCACAGAGTACAATGTGTCTCCTTTTCACAATGTGGCCTAGTAAAAGTGCTTAAATACTGTGTATGGAGTCATTACGATATTTTTCTGGTTTATTTCTGAAATAATACACTCTATAATTGATTTCCTGATTTCAAGCTGCCTAATGTCTACTGGTAAATCTGCAGCCTAGTAAAAACGAAATAGGAAGTAGAGAGATTGATTCAATAAGATACATGGAGTACTGCTACTTTAACCACTGGCCCTCCGGAAGATATACCCCCCAGGCCAGGAAAGGGGGGGACTAGCGAGTGTCCCCTCCCCCTTCCTGAACTATACCAGGCCACATACCCTCAACATGGGGAGGTGCTTTGGGGCAGGGGTCTCCCTCACCCCAATGCCCCTTGTCCCCATGTTGATCATCATTAACCACTTCAGCCCCGGGAGAATTTACCCCTTAATGACCAGGCCATTTTTTGCGATACGGCACTGCGTCACTTTAACTGACAATTGCGCGGTTGTGCGACGTTGTACCCCAACAGAATTTATGTCCTTTTTTTCCCTCAAATAGAGCTTTCTTTTGGTGGTATTTTATTACCTCTGCGGGGTTTTTTTGCTATAAACAAAAAAAAAACAACAACGTTGAAAAAAAAATACAATATTTTTTACTTTCTGCTATAAAACAGATCCAATAAGAAATTGAAATAAACAAATTTATTCATAAATTTAAATATGTATTCTACTACATATATTTGATAAAAAAATCCCAATAAACGTATATTGATTGGTATAGCGTCTACAAATGATGGGATATTTTTATTTATGTTTTAATAGTAATGGCGGTGATCAGCGACTCATAGCGGGGCTGTGATAATGCGGCGGACATTCTGACACAAACTCCACCCCCCGTCAGTACAGAGATCTGCCTCGTTTGCATAGGCAGATCGCAGTTCTGTCTCTCTGCCCAACGATCAGCGGGTACCGACAGACATTGACTATCCGGCACCTGCCAATCGGCTTCGGCTGTGTGTAATGACAGTGGAGACCGGCCGCTGGTGCCGCAAGTCCGCGCCCCTACCTGTAGCAGTAAAACTGCTATAGGATGGTCGGCAAATGGTTAATACCATTATTTATTGTATAATGTGAGAACTCACACCAAAAGGTAGAGTTTTAAGGACTCAGCCATTCACTTTCTTCTTCTTTTTAAGGGCTCTCCTTGCGCAATTTGATTAAAACAAGTTCAGAAAAAACACCACAACATGAGTTTCGCTCGCAGGGGTGTTCAGCATTTGTCTTCCATCCAAAACAAACATTCAGCCCTTCTGGCTTGCACTTACAGCACTGCCGCTTTGGCCGTACACTCCAGGCCCTTGTCTGTTTTCTATAGACTGTTTGCTTACCAACGTTTGGACCTACACTTAGCAGCCCCTTGGCTGCTCTGACTCCCACCTCTCTCTTAAGTGGCGCTCTCCTGACTCCTGGGCCAGACCTCCTGTCTGCCGGGGTGGAGCCCAGAACTATGGTCAGATCACTACTAAAAGACCTGCACACACCTGTGCAATCAGTGTGCTGGCTGCTCACAAAGCCAGAATTGGAAAGTCCATCACACCCGGATCACTTTGAAATCTCCAGACTTCATGTTCCAAAACTGAGGTTACCGAAACACTGAGGAAACGGAAAAGCCTGCCTCATTGAGAATTCTGGGTCATTACCTCTTCCTAGACCCTGGCAGGGCAACGCTCTGCCACAATAGGAAGAATAATTCTGTTTAGGAAAGAATGCTAATACAAGGCAGAACGTTAATGCCGTAAGAAGCTGTAGACATCTTACCTTTGGAGGGTAGACCAAACACTTGGACTTCGCAGAGTGAAAGCTTCTCTTCCCGGTCCGGTATGATTACTGTCACATATTTCCCCTTCATTCCTTTACAGTTGAACATGGCGGTCTCCCCAGGGCCCAACGAATAGATGATTGCACACCTGTCCAAATGTAAAGAATCAAATTCTCAGTACTTTTAATTTTTGAGTCTGCTTTTTTATAGAACAATTGCAGCCAAATGTGGGCTGAGAGACCTGTTAGTTTATTATACGGCTAAATATTTGTGGACCCCAACCATCATATGTACAGTATATGAGCTTGTTGGACATCCTATTCTAATACTATGGGCATTAACAGAGAGTTGGCCCCCCTTTGTGGTAATAACCCCCCCCCCCCACACTGTGTTCTGGGAAGTCATTCTAGAAGATTTTGGAGTGTGTCTGTGGACATTTATGTTCATACGGCTAAAGGAACATTTGTGAGGTTGGGTTCTGATGTTGGATGAAAAGATCTGTCTCACAAATTGGCCTTCAAAATCATCCCAGAAGTTTTTGAGTTAGGTTGAGGTCATGGCTCAGTGCAGGCTCAAAAGATGTAAAAATTAGCTTTTGTTTATTAACATAGCAGTTTGGAAAGCATTTTGATTATTTATTTCATACCAACCTGGGATTGTTCCCCCATTCTCTGGAGTCTCCTATCCTGATCTCAGCCTCGTTGATCCGCTTCCAACAACAATCCTCCCTGTTGGTTACAGCCACAGAGAAGACCACATGGACTTCCTTCAGATCTACTGTCCACCAAGGACGTAATTCCCATATAGTTTGGCTGCACTGAATCTTGGAATAGTCGCTAGAAAGAGACCCATCAATGGAGTTCCTAGAATCCCCAAAATTGTTGTAGAGGCTGGACTGGGATGACGCTCCTTTTAAGGCCACATTAGGTGCTAAAAAAGTAAAAAAAAATATATTATAGTTATAAATGAAGTTATAAATGTTCCTGGCGGGACCTTAACCCCCAATGGTATGTCTATGGGTCTCAAATTTATACTCTCTTCTAGGATAAAGAAAAGTGACTTGTTCTGCTGAAGGGTGGCACTGAGTAGAAGCTTCTGCCCTTTACATGTGGTCCATATGGTATACAGAAGATATCCATTAGCACTTGTTACCTTTATTGTATTTAAAATAATTAGAATTTAGTCCTAATGTGGCCAACAGTGGAGATAAGGCTTGGTTTGAAATAAATAGGCAACGATATTGCTCAACATAACGCCAAGTAAGAGATATTATGACCACAGAAAGTGACTAGAGCCTCAGTTCCTCTTAGAATTCAGAAAGTGTTAAGACTCCTGAAGTCTGAAACCAGCTGTTAATATACTTTAAAGCAGAGGTCTCTAAACTTTTTAAACAAAGGGCCAGTTTACTGACCTTCAGGCTTTGGGAGGGTCAGTGACCCACTATGTCAAGTTGGAGCAGAAAAAGCCTCAGGCTTGGTGGTCAGTGGGAGAAAAAAGCTACGTAGCACCTGTGGTCAGTAGAAGGAGGAATAGTGCCCCATCATTGGTATTAGTGGGAGGAATAGTGTCCCATCATTGGTATTAGTGGGAGGAATAGTGTCCCATCATTGATGTCAGTGGGAGGAATAGTGCCTCATCATTGGTGTCAGTAGGAGGAATAGTGCCCAATCATTGGTATCAGTGGGAGGAATAGTGTCCCATCATTGGTGTCAGTGGGAGGAATAGTGTCCCATCATTGGTGTCAGTGGGAGGAATAGTGCCCCACCCATCATTGGAGCACAGGTGTGTCAGGAGGAGGCTGTCTCTCTGGAGCTGCTGCAGATCCGTGTGAGAGGGGACTGGTGAGGAAATCTATCCCAGCTCTCCTGGCCCCTTTCTGGGGAAGCCATGGAGGCCAGCAGGGCCTCTCCTGCTGGAAGCTCCCAGCCATCTCCTGGGCCATCAGGTGACATGCCTTCCTCTGTACAAACCATGGCTTGTGATCTTTCTGCCCCTGGTAAGGATGAAGGCTCAGAGGCAATTCAGGAGCGAGTGGTGGCCGGGATTAAAGCCCTGAATAGAGAAAGAGACAAGCTCTATAAACTGAGAGCGGAGCTGAAGCGCCTGAGAAGGCAGCGTGAGGGCTTGCATAGCCAGAAACGAGGGTCCATGGATCCGGAGATCCAACTGGCCAAGGTCCGGGTTGAACATCAGGAGACCATTGTGTCCATCATGGAAGGAAGAGATGGGCCATTTAAGGAAAAGTTTTACAATGAAAAAAGGTTTGCGAGGATGACAAAGATGGAGGTGGAGGAGGAGACCCCCAGTCCTGACCCCCTGCCCCCTCAGGTAGAGGTAAGCAGCCCCATGCCTTCCCAGGACTCAGGAGGCATGCTCAGGGCCATCCAGGTAATGGAGTCTCCTGTGCGGGGGGATCAGCTGGCGTTTGGTGATGAGGACATAACTGATAATGTGCCTGATAATGTCAAGCCCCAAGCAGGGGATGAATCTGTTTTTGTGTCATCTAACACCATGAGCAATGTAGAAAGTGTGCCCAGTGACACTCAAGTTTCTAATGCTATGTGTAGCAATGTTTTACCTTCTAATGCTGCAGCGCAGCAAGAGCTGCATTTAAAAAATGACATTTCTGAAAAGGAACTACCGGTGTCAGCAGAGCCTATTAACTCTCCTTTGGCTGAGTCTAAAGATGTTTGCCCCACAGCTACTGGAGACTCTACAGTGCAGCATCAGGACACAGCTGGTATTGCAGCAACTGTGACTATTCCTGATGGGAAATTGAACGTGTGTGTGACTGATAGCAATTGTACAAGTGTGATGGACAATCGTCCCAGCTCAGTCCAAGCAAATAATAATAATGTACAGACTACTGTGACTTCAGTGTGGGGCCTTGGCCCTGATAAACCCACGTTTGCTCAGGTGGTACGCTCTGCTCCTGGTGGCTCCGCCCCCAAGCGGGGTTTCCCCCTGCAGCCTACCACTTTGGGCACCCCGGGATCTAGTCTT
The DNA here is from genome assembly GCA_037952835.1 of Lithobates septentrionalis. Taxonomy (NCBI): domain Eukaryota; kingdom Metazoa; phylum Chordata; class Amphibia; order Anura; family Ranidae; genus Lithobates; species Lithobates septentrionalis. The sequence continues at coordinate 160,123 of JBBDGP010003344.1, read as the reverse complement.
GGGTCTCTGGCTTCTGCTGGGGGTCCGAGAAGAAATGTGGTAATTCTCAAATGGGAAGGTGGTGCGATCCCTCCAGCACGGCGTGCAGTGGTGGATTTGATTTTGGAGATGGGTTTTGGGGCAAATGACCTGTATGCTCTAATACATGTTGCTGGGACACGGGATTATACCATTAGTTTCACCAGGCCAGAGGGTCTTGACCTGTTCTGGGAGCGATATGAGGCTCGGTGCAGGTCAAGACCTGAATGGGAAGGTCTGGCCCCAGTTGCGGTTTCGCAAAGGTCAACGGTGAAAAAGATAACCATCATACTCACCAATGAGAGTGTTCCTGCTCGGGACCTAGAGGTCTGGTTAAGGAACTATGGTGAGGTTTTGACTAAGCCTAGCAAAATCCTTGATGAACGTAACGTCTGGACTGGGGGTTGGTCGGTTACAGTCAGGTTGGCCAGGGATGGGAATGTTGTCCGTCACCTGCCCTCCTCAGCTTTTATAGGGAGGGATAGGATGACTATTTTCTACCCTGGTCAGCCAAAGCTGTGTCACCGCTGTGGAGAAAAGGGGCATTTGAGCTCTTCCTGTTCAGCCTTGATATGTTCAGTGTGTCGGGGTCAGGGTCATATGGCCAAGGACTGCACCGAGATGATCAGGTGCAACCTGTGCCTGCGCCTTGGCCACCCCTACAGCAGATGTCCTGAAGCCTGGCACAATATGGAGAAGGAGGTACTAGATGACTTGTCAAGGCTGGACAGGATGGAGGGTGAGGCCCCTGGTGTACCATCCTCCTCTGCGGTGACTGACTCCCCTGGTCCTGCTCAGGATCCCTCTCCAGTTCCTGTGGCCACCCCTCCTGTGTCTGTAAGTATTCCTTCTGTATCTGTCTCTGTGTCCCCCCAGCCTACTGTATCCCCTCCTCTTGTGTCAGAACCTTCCAAGTCTGTGCCCCCCGAGTCAGTTACCCCCCAGGAGTCTACCCCTCCTAAGTCAGATTCAAAGGGAGTAACCCCCCCACCAGGAGTGGTAGTGGGTATTAAAAAGGTCGCTTCTGCCTCTCTAAAGGAGTCTTCTGTAAAGACTTCAAAGAAAAAAACAGGAGATAAGGGCATCTCTGAAGCTGACCTGCAGTACCTGGAGGAGAGAAGGAAGGTTGGGAAGCGGAAGAAGCAGGTGGTGAGGACGGAACAGGCTCCAGTGCCTGTCTCCAACCGTTATAGGTCCTCTAAGTGGGAGATTTCCTCATCTGGAGCTTCTTCGGAGCGAAGTTCTGATTCTGAGATGGAGTTTGAGGCGGCCTCAAGAAAGAGAGAGGCTTCTGGTGATGAGCAGCAGAGGGGAGCTAAGAAGCAATCCACCCAATAACCCAAATGGCGGTTCCCCCTCCGTTAAAAGTGGTGACAATAAATGTCGCCAGCATTAAGTCAGTAAGAGCTCGTTCTATGGCCTTCTTTTTGTTCAGCCAATTAGATGCTGAAATTTTATTTTTGCAAGAGACTAGGCTCACCTCCTTGGCAGATATTCATATGGCCAAGAGAGAGTGGAGGTATGGTCCATCTTACTGGTCTCTTGCGGCCGAGCCTTACGGCGGTGTGGCGGTGTTGTTTAAAACCGGCATGGTAACTATCCGGCGGGTTATTGAGGTGGAGATTGGGAGATGTATGGTCTTAGACGTCCTTGTGGGAGGGCAGGACCTGCGCCTAATTAATGTCTATGGGCCGCACACAAAGTGGGACAGGAAATGCCTTTTTACAAGGATCAAGCCATTTCTTTTTACATCCCGGCAAGTGGTCTTTGGAGGTGACTTTAATACAGTAACTAGGCCCAAGGACAGGAAGGACTTCAAGGACAGGCTGGGATATGATAGCGTTTTTTTAAATAGTATGGTTAGGGATGCTGGTCTTGTGGATGTGCACGTTAAGCACCTCCCGGATGACACTGGGTTCACCTTTCATCGAGGTAATAGTCAGAGTAGAATAGATAGGTTTTTTTTGAAGGAGACCTCTGCTTTCTCACCCCCAGTGGTGCAGGCAGTAGAGTTCTCTGATCACTGTATGCTATCTGTGGTCCTGAATGCTTCAGACGCCCCTCAGAGGGGTAAGGGCATCTGGAGATTGAATTCGACTCTACTCAAGGAAGAACATGTTAGACAATCCTTTGAGGAATTCTTTCAGGCACAGGTGACCATCCTGGACTTTTGTAGCAGCAAGGCTGAGTGGTGGGAGCTGACCAAAAAGAGGATCGCTGGATTCTTCAGGGGCCTAGCCAATAGAAAACAGTTTAATAAATACATGACCTACCAACGTTTACGGAGGAAGCTGGATATTCTTGTCTCGAGAGGAGGAGATCCTGGGGCAATCTCCGAAGTGAAACTCCTTCTCAGGAAGTGTCAATATGACCGGCATGCCTCTTTGGTTCTGGAGAGGGACTATGGGAAGTACCACTCGCCTGACCCTTACCAGAACTGCAAACAAGGTGTAGCTGTTAAAACGGTCGTTGGCCTTAAAGACAGTACAGGTTCCTTGACAAAGTCCAGGTCAGGGATTCTGGAGGTCGTGAGGTCCTTTTATGCTGACCTTCTTGGGAGGAAAGAGCTTGACCGTGACAAGATGGAAGGCTTTTTGGACTCTACTCCAGGTCTAAATGATGAAGATGTCCCATTGATGAATTTGACAGAGGAGATCACAGTTGAAGAGGTGATGAGGGCAATTGAACAACTTGCCATCAAAAAGTCACCTGGACCGGATGGCTTGACGGCTGAGTTTTACAAAGCCTTTAAGTCTATTCTGGCCCCACATTTGGTAGAGGTTTTTAACAGTTGCCTTGCTGGGGGGGTACTTCCCCCTTCCATGAGGCACTCGGCTGTGATTCTTCTTTCAAAGGGTAAAGATCCTTCGATGATTGAGAATTGGCGCCCCATCAGCCTTCTTAATGTCGATAGAAAGATACTGGCAAAGATATTTTTCTGGCGCCTATCGTCAGTAGCAGAGTCTTTGCTTTCTCGCCATCAGCACTGTTCGGTCCAGGGTAGGTGCACCTTCACAGCGGTTTTAGCTGTCCGGGAGGCCTTGGAGCGGTGCAGGGCTGCAGGCTGGGGAAAGTATTTGCTGACATTAGATCAGGCAAAGGCTTTTGATCGTGTCAACCATGAGTACCTGTGGTTGCTCCTTAGTAAGTACGGTCTGCCGGGTGGTTTTGTCGATTGGTTAAAAGTCTTGTATAAGGGGGCAGAAAGCTTTCCTCTTGTTAATGGTTGGGTTGGGCAGTCCTTTGAGGTTGGCTCCGGGGTGCGTCAGGGTTGTCCCCTGAGTCCCCTGCTCTATGTGTTTGCAATCGACCCTTTCATCAGGAGGCTAGAGAGCGGCATGTTGTGTGGGGTACCAGTGGGTCTCCCGGGTGAGCCGCCTTTGAGGGTTGTTGCCTATGCGGACGATGTGTCAGTGATTGTCACCGGGGCGGATGAAGCAGAGGAGGTGGTCTCTCTGACATCACGGTATTCTGAAGCATCAGGCTCCAAGATCAATCAGGAAAAGAGTGAAGTCTTCTGGATGGGAAAGGAAGGTGAGGGTTTTGATCTCCCGGACACCTTTCCAGTGCCCCAGGAAAGAATTAAGATTCTAGGCATTGAATTTGGACCTGGCGATTATGGCCTCAAAAACTGGGAAGGCAGACTGGAAATTGCCAATACTAAGGTGGTCAGCTGGAAGAAATGGAAGTTATCTATGAGGGAAAGGGTTGATCTGATTAAGACTTACCTGATTCCGATCTTTTTGTATGTCAGCTTTGTCTGCATCTTGCCAGTGTCTCTCTATGCTAGGGTCAGTAGTGTGTTCTTCCAGATGTTGTGGGGGAACAGACTGAACCCCATCAAGAGGAATGTCACCTATCTATCCAGGAGGGAGGGTGGCTTAGGTATGGTCAACCCAGTTCTTTTCTTTTCACTGCTTTTTCTCAAGTTTAATATTGGTAATATGCTTGCAGTGGAACCTCCTGGATGGGCAGGCATTTTTAGATCTTGGTTTAGGCCTTTTCTGCGACTTTGGGAAGAAGGTGGCCAAGTGAAGAATCTCAGGGGTCATCGTGGTCAGCTACCAGCCTATGTCGCTCCGTGCCTGAAGTTATTACGGCAGTGGCGATTGTCGGCTGAAGATCTCAGATCGGTTCCGAGGAAAGTCCTTATGAGTCGAGTCTTGAGCGAAGTCTTTCATGACCCACTGGCCTTAAGGGATTGCCCAGGCCCAGTTTTGAGGGCAGGGTTAAGACTTATTAATTTGGACAGAGTACCTCCTAAATTCAGGGATCTGGCCTGGATGTGCTTCCATGGGAGGCTCTATGTTAGGGGCAATTTGAAATTCCGCAGTGGGGTGGATCGTAGCTGTCCTCGGGAGGAGTGTGCAGGTGAGGAGGAGACTATGGACCATTTTCTGCTTCATTGCCCTTTTAATATAGAGGTGTACAAACAGGTGGGGCGGGCCCTCGGTGTCCCTTTCCTCTCCAGGCTGGGTTATGCTGAGTGGGTGTATGGAGCATTCAATACTGGTGGGGTTTTTTGTTTAGATACACTTTTCCTAGTTAGCCTAGTAGTCCGTTATTTCACTTGGAACGCACGGTGTCAGGTCTGCATTCAGCGTAAAATCCTTCCTGTTCAGGTGGTGGTGTATGACATTCTGCATGAGGTGGAGAAGATTCGGGTGCTTGAGAGAGACAAGCGGAGTCAGGGGGCTTGGTTGAAGGCGTGGAGGGGTTTCAAGCCTCCCTGACTGCCAGGAGTCTCTTTCCCGGGTGTGGCTGTCTGTCTCTTATCACCCTAGATTATTATTTTTTGGATTAATTTTTGATAAATGGCTGCGTACATAGGTGATGGGTTGTGCCTCTTAGGCCCTCTCTGCTGCTTTATGTAAATAGTTTTGGTAACGGATTATGTATATATTGTATATATTCTGAACATGGATGTGTATTCCTTGGATTTCTGTTGAAGTTTTGTACTATGGTTTTGTTTTTTACTTTTGTATAAAATTGGTTGCTTGATTCTTTTAATAAAAGATCAATAGTGTCCCATCATTGGTGTCAGTGGGAGGAATAGTGCCCCATCATTGGTGTCGGTGGAAGGAATAGTGCCCCATCATTGGTGTCGGTGGAAAGAATAGGGACCCACTGTTGTCAATAAGAGGAATTTTTCGCCATTGTTGGTGTCGGTGGAAAGAATGGTGCCTTATCATTGGTGTCAGTAGGAGAAAATAATACCTTGAATTAATGAGAGGAATAGTGCCCCAGGGGCTGCATAAAGGCAAGCAAAGGGCTTCATTCTGCCCTTGGGCCACAGTTTGGAGACCACTGATGTAAAGGAATGTTACCTCCATTCGGAACTTCTGGTAGGTTTGCATCCATACTGATTACTTTTCCTGGAAAATAAAAGTGACGGGAAATAAGTTTCATATATAATGTAGTTCTAGTCTTCACTGCCATAAAAGTAGAACACTTTAATTTGTGTTTGGTAAAAGCTACATGCCGTGAGAACTGAAAAAATAGCTTCAGTGTAATATATATATTATTGTTTTGGTATTGCATGCTAATTTCTATTTTTCTCTACATTGGTGTTTCAATTTAGTGAAAGGTGCATCTATGTAATAATAAAAAAAAGAAAAAAAAAAAGAAGGGGGCATGTCCCTCGAAACACGTCAGCATGTATATTGACATTCTTTTGAAACATAAGAATTTCAGTTTCTTGGTTTATGTACAACTCTGTTACTACTTTTACCTTTGTGAGTATGTACTCATTTTATCCTTCTGTAGCACTACCCCCCCATAGGAGTTGCAGATGTCAAGGTTCCCCACTGCTATACAGCCAGTCACATAGCATTTCCTTCTTGCATACAGACACAGAAAGCAATCCTGTAGCTTGTTTTTATTGTTTTTATTAAGGAGATAATAACTTGGATGGGCTTGGTGATTATAGGATCCCTAACTTGAAAACCGACAAACAAAACCAGGGACAACTTCCTCCCTATATACAGCTTCCACTTTTTCCTCCTGCACAAATTTGATCCTTTGCACAACTCCGCCGGGTTCACTCCTTTGGAACTAACAGTCTCTTTGGTTAGTTACAGGCAGGAACTCTCAGTCCCTTGGCAAAGTAGCACATTTGGAGTGAACTGCTTCCTGCAACACCATCTGCTTTCCTGTAGACACTGATCCCAGTTCCACTTCCTGTAGAAATGCTAGCCCACCTGGCTGCTTCTTCTTCCCAGTCTACCCGACTGACACACACTGACACACACTGGAGACTTCCCAGGGCAAGTTTGGATGAAGACTTAAGCACACTGTGGTCTTCAAAAGAGACTTGCTACAGCTGGCAGTCTCTTCCCTTGTCTTGTCTGTCCCTGCACCGTGCTGATCTGCTCACTCTGTCTCTGTTTGCTCTCTTCGCTGCCTCCCCGGAATGCTTTCATCCAACTGCCTCCTGTGGTAGGATCCTTCAAGGCCAGCCTCCTGAGCAAGGTAAAACCCCTCCCCTGCAGGGGTCCCTCAAGGGCCACCAGCAGACTCCCTCAGCACTGCCTCTCCATCTTCCACCTGACTTCCTGGCTGGCATGGCTCATTTGTATTTAAGGGCTCCTTAGTACCCTGCCAGGCTCATTTCCTGGAAATTGGCTAAGGGTCCCTAAATATGCAAGTAAATTCTCCTAGCTTCCACCCACTAACATCTAGAATATTCTCCAACATTCTAGAACCAGGGGGAGGCACCAGAGAGCTGCCAGGATGAGTCATCCACCCCTAACCTCTAATAACCCTGACCTAGATTCCATGACTCAGGTTTATCTCTGGGCCAGAGTAAATTTGCCTGTACTATCAGTATTAGCACACTAGAGGGTGCTACAATACAATAAAACAATGTTGATAATGCACTAGATGCCCTCTTTGTTTTATTTTGTTTGTACATTGTAAATGCCAAATTAATGAGAAATGGCTTCAGCTAGGTCCTCAACACATAGAAGAACCCCCTCAACACATTTTGTCCATGTGGGGCCAATGTGACCTCTACGCAGGGGCGGACTGACCATTGAGCCACTCGGGCACTGCCCAAGGGCCCTGGGCCACTAGGGGGCCCCATCAGGGTTGTCAGCCTCAGTAAAACCAGGGACAGTATGTATAAATCTGTGTTTTTTTTACATCTGTCTGTGTATACTGTGTGTACATGTATGTGTATACTGTGTGATTGTATACTGTGTGTGTGTATACTGTGTGGCCCCATAATCTCTGATTGCCTGGAGGCCCCATAATCTCCTATTGCCCGGGGGCCCCATGAGTTATCAGTCCACCCCTGCCTCTACGATTGAGCCAAACATGAGCAAAATGCATTAGGGGAGGTTCATCTATGGGGAGGACCTAGCTGAGGTAATTTCTCATTTATTTTACATTTACAATGTGCTGAGTCTGTGTGCGGTCGGTTGCCATTTTTCTGTAGCTTTAGTAGTTTGACTGACAAATACCAAATCTTACCATTAGATGTTTCAGGCAATCCAAAGACCTGAACTTCACACAGGATGAGGTGTTCGGTCCGCCCCGGGATTGTCACCGTCACATAACGGCCAACCATTCCTTTACAGGAGAAGAAGACTGACTCTCCGGATTCCATTGAAGTAATCACCCCACACCTGATGAAGACCAGGGAAAGAAATAAAGTAACACAATTTATACAAAAAATATTTATAAATGCTACACTGTGACAGACCTAGCTGGGAGAGAGACTTTTGGAGGGGACTGAATGCTAGCCTCTTGCCGATCGATCGTGGGCCCTGGCATTTGGGGGAACGGTGCTCTTTGTGAGCTGTATGCCTGGGGACCCTTGTGGTGGTATTACTATGGATTCGGGTCCTGGTCCCCCAAGGACACACAGACTCTGGGGACCCTGGATTTGCCATATTAGAAATAGTGGCTGATTCATAATGCTGGGACAAATACTGTTAGGAGATGCTGATGTCAATTCCAGCCACCTGTCTGTCTGTTGCCTGCTAGAATATGTATTGTAAATAAGTCTAGTATGGGATCTAAGAGTCATTATATCCCCATTGTTGTTTGTGTTAATTAACTCTGCTATTGTGTGAAGAAGAGTTCTGTGTTGATTTGTGATAATGTTGATTGGGTTTTCTGAGCTACAAGACGACCAGTCTGGCCTAAAGGTCATGTCTGAGTCATCTAGGCTGTCTAAAGGGATTAGTTAATTAGCCCATGTTAATTAGGTTTCTGGTCACAGGTGTATGTTCAGAGTAATATGAGCAGAAGGTATGCACCTCCTCTTTTACTGTATAAAAGAGCCTGTATTCCTTTCAATAAAAGAGATTCCTGGTTGAACTTACATACATCCTGCCTGGTGTTTGTTCTGAGCTACACAACTGGATTAGAACGGCACATAGCTGTAGTTCTAGTCCCGGAGCATCGGATGACCAAACTATCAGATGTTGCGATCTGCAATCTGATTCTATAGCCGCAGAGAAGTGTCGGGAGAGTGGATCCGAGCGAGCAGGGGCTCGTTACATACACAAACCTTTAATGTTATTAAAATAGAAACATAGATACATGGTGGTCTATCCAGGCTTTTTACATTTTTTTCTTGCTTTGGGGGGTTGTATAGATCAGCCTTTTTGATTATTTTTAACATGAAAGAACCCTTGAAATAAATTTCTGGTTCCAGGGAAATCCTTCTAATAAATAATATATCTTTGGTTCACAATACATTGGAGTAATGTTCACTGGGGAAAATCCTTCTTACACTTTTGGCTATTGGGGAGAACTCCATCTTTATGGATAACTATTGTTGTCAGTGGTTACCTATCTGAGAGGCAGAAATTGCTATCTGCTCAAGAAATAAAAAGTAAGACATTTCTAATTCTTTTGTCTTTTGAAAAACTGTTGCTTTCCAAGTAAACCTGACCTTGGATTTAACACTCCTCCATTTTCTTCAGAGCTCCCAATACGAATTTCTGCTCCAATAATTCTGTCTTTGCAACATTCCAGCACCCGATTGGTGATGACTACAGAGAAGATCTGGTAGGGTGACTCCAGGTCCACCATCCACCAAGGTGACAGCTCTCTTTGGGTAATTGAACATTGCCCCATGATGTGATTATTGGCCAGGGAACCGTCATTGGCATTACCAGCTTCTCCAGAAGAAGAAAATGTGCTGGATTGGGAGGCAGTGCCATTCAGGGCTACATTTCGAACTGGAGAAACAAAGTTGAGATATTGATTTGTAAAAGTTAACATGAATAACCAAAACTTTCGACAAAGATCATACAAGAACCAAAGACACAAATGTATCACCTGCAAACAGTAACTGGGATAAAACATTTAGTCTATTTGAAGGTTCCCAATATTTATTTTCAAGGATCATACATTATTATATTTAGCCTGCTATTCACTCAAAGTATCTCACTTGCATATCCCAAAAAAGCTTCAAAATCTATGTCAATACTCCTCTGACATCTCCCAGAGTCTGCGTTGACAACCCCCCCCCCCCCCCGCCATTGTTTGAGAAAGGTAAAATTGTTAACAGTTGAGGGAAGACTTTTATACATAGTATACAGAGCTAGATATTGGATAGGAGAGGGATTTTAAAGGTGCTACATCAATTAGCCAGTAGAGTTGGGTGAACATTTCGGGGCGAGCAAAAGTTCAGCCTGACTAATTTTCTTGTTCAGCGAACACCCAAATTTGCAGGGCGCTGCACAGTGCATTCTAAGCCCTGATTGGGCAAAGCTTTGCCCAATAATGACACAGTGAATAGCTTGTTGTTAAGGAATGGGGCTGGGAAGCGACCCGCTGCTTCCTTAACAGTGGATGAGTCATCAGCTGTCAATGGGCTTCCCCGCTGACAGCTGAATGAAAAAAAAAAAAACATTGCTGGCAATTGAAAAAGGTGAAAAAAAAACACGCCAAAATAAAAAAAAAACACAGCTTGGGGTTCCCAAAAAAATCCATACCAGACCCTTATCTGAGCATACAGCCTGGCAGGCCAGTAAAAGGAGGGGGGGGGGTTGAGCGAGTGCCCCCTTCCCCCTCCTGAACCATACCAGGCCACATGCCCTCCACATGGGGGGGTGTAAGAGTCCAGGGCTTACTACGCATGCACCAATGGCGCGTTGCCGCAAGAGTTAATCCGTGCCAATTAAGCATGCGCCAAAGACTCCTTAGTGCGCTAATCCGTACCTGCGCAGAAGACTTGATGGAAAAAGGCAGGAAAATGCCCAGTACGTGCACATGAAGTGACTTCAACCTGATGGAAAAAGGCGGGAAATGCCCAGGAGGCACACAGGAAGTGACATTAACCTGATGGAAAAAGGCAGGAAAACGCCCAGGAGGCACACAGGAAGTGACCTCAAACTTCCCTATATAAGCCCAGCCCAGACACTGCCAAATTGCTGGATTATCTTCAGTCCCGCCTTGTTCCTGTGCTAGTGTGTGATCTGTCTGAACTTGTTGTGACCTGGAAACCTATTTGACTACTTTTGATTGCTGCTTGCCATTGACCTCGAATTTGTACGTTGACCATTCTACTTCTTTGCCCCTTTATTACTCAGCTGCCAGATTGGAACCAACCTCGGTTTGGATCTCGATCATTCTTCTTCTGATTAACCCTTTGATACTTCGCTGCCCAACTGGACTTGACCTCGGCCCGGATCTCGGACTAAGGCTTGCATAGTGCTCCACACCACTGGCACCCGTGCCACTCGGTGTCCTCCAAGTCTCTGTCTCCATGTCCAGAGGCTTCAAGGACCCGAGGTGCAAGGGAGGCCTCCCCACTACTTCGGTCTCACATCAGGTACATGGCCCTCATGACAGGGCGTGCTTTGGGGCCGGGGGTCTCTGCTCCCTCACAACAATGCACCTTGTCCCCATGTTGATCATCATTAAAATCACTGCTGCTTTAAAAACCATTGTTTTTTAATAAAAAAATTTGTATTGCTACATGTCCCCCAGGGAAGTACTTTAGCCTCCATACCCTTTTTATGGCCAAACACTTGCATATAAGCCTTCAAAATAGGGACTTTGATTTTTCATGTTCGGGTCCCATAGACTTTAATGGAGTTTGCGGCTCGGGGCCAAACTTTCTCCCTGTTCGGGATCTCTGGTGCAAACTAAACAGTGGGGTGTTCGGCCCATCTCTTTTAGCCAGACATATCAGTGAAAATTCAGTAACATTTATTACAAATCCATAATGAGTTTTACAAAACTGTATTTGATAACATCCCCTGTAATTATTATGATGGCATTAACAAGGTCATCTATGCATTCTCTTCTACATGTTTCGCCACATGGCCTCTTCAAGCAGAATGCATACAGGATATTACCTTCCTGAAAAAGCCATGCGTCAAAACATGTAGAAGAGAATGCATAGACCTTTATTAACCACTTATCGCCATCGCCATCATTGTACGTCAGTACTTTGACACTAAATACAGTTGTTATGGCAGCAGATAGTTGCTATAACCCCGGTATTTTCAACAACAGCGAGTGGCTGACTTGCAGATAAAAGTGGTCTCTGCGGCGGACTCGCCACAAGATCACTTTTATCGGGGGGGGGGGGGGGGCGGGAGAGGGGCCCTCCCACCATGTTACGGTCATCTCCGCCACTTTCCGGAGCCGTCGGTAGCGGCGGAGACGATCGCGTCCCTCCCCCTGACAGGCCTGGAGCCGACTGAGGAAAAGATGGCCCCCGCTCAGCTCCATAACATTAAATGGCGGAAGTGACGTCAAACGTAACTTCCGCCCAATGGTCTTAAAGGGAACTTTTTTTTAAAATTACATTTCATTTTTTTTTTTTATTGCATTTTAGTGTAAATGTTAGATCTGAGGACTTTTTGACCCCAGATCTCACATTTAAGAGGTCCTGTCATGCTTTTTTTCTATTACAAGGGATGTTTACATTCCTTTTAATAGGAAAAAAAAGTGATCCAAAAATTTAAAAGGACAGTGCAAAAAAAATAAAAAGTAAAATAAATAAGAAAAAAAATAAAAATACTTTTAAAGTGCCCCCCCCGTCCCGCTGAGGTCGTGCGCATAACCGAACGCATACGTAAGTCGCGGAAACAGATAAGAAATGAGTACAGCGCTGCTCCAATGATGTTAAGGAAATAGTTACACAGTAAGCGGCTAACACACCTCTAAGACAAAGAAGTAAAAAATCAACAAGTATATATATAGTGTAGCGCTATGTGTATAAATAGATAAGGACAAAAAGTTAGATTCGAGCCATCTTGCAATGGCCAGAAAACAAACAAAAAATTATTTTGATGAAAAGTGACTCAATGGAAAAAAAAAAAAGTGCACTATTACAAAATCACATATAAAGCATAATAGCAATACACCAGTAAAAAGTGAAAACAAGATCAAAATATAAATCAACCATAAATAAAGTCCATATAAGTTAAAATGTGTTCTTGATGAAAATCAAAAACCGCCACCAACAGTCTCTGAGGATTAGCTGATGAGGACAACAACAGGGTGTCACTGGTGGGTGAAACGGAGAAACACCAAATCCAATGTGACATCTAAGTGTGTGTCAAAAACCACCACCATAACATCTGAGGAGGCTTACCAGAAGCAGGGGACTTGAAAAGACATACGTCTTACAAGTCACAAAAAGCTTGTTTAGCCACCGAGGCTGGCAGGATAAAAACATCGGATATCCAAAACTTCAATTAAAGGGGAGGGAGGATCTGTCGACAGCTTCAACCGTCCAGACGTGTCAGCAGGCCAACCGGATGTGTGATTGAAACCATGAGAGAAGGAAGACTCACATGGCGTGATATCGTTTTAAAAAGCATGCATTTATTAAAACAGTAAAAAAGAAACACTCACATGATATAAGATCGTAAACAGCTTAAATGGTATCAAACGCGGTGATCATAGGAGGTCCACCCGACATGTTTCGGCTAACCAGCCTTCATCTGGGGTGTGGACCCCCCTATTCCACCGCTATTTAAACTAGAAATGACCCCCACTGGGAGTGTCACAACCCAGGAAGTGACCAAATGATGTCACTTCCGGTTCTCAAATAAATGTATATAAACTTTATGTAATATGTTTTAAAACAATGATAAGCGGTATATATATGGCTAATCTAAAGCATCGGGGTCAGAAATGAGTATAAACTTAAAAAGATGCTGATGTTGTGGCCGGCCGATCCGGAAGTATTCGGAATGGAGATCCAAGCCTCCTTCTCGGCACGGCCAGATTACATAGGACGGAGCGCCGTCTCGCTCCGCCCCCTCTATTCAGCCGAGTGTTGAGGACATGCGCAGTAGCGGAAATCACAGAAAGGAAGTCCGCCACCGCACCACGCCTCGTTTTGGACAATGGATCCTATGGGTTGGGGCACTATAACACCCCGCCCCCTGGTATCCCCTTACTAACTATTGTAGAGAGTGTGGCCACACCCAGAGTCCGCCCACATCACTGCTCACATTATCAAAGCCAAGCCAAGCCTCTCATTCACAGCGGCGTGTGAACTTCCTGTATGGAGAGCCGTGATTGGACAGAGAAGGCCGGAAATAAATCCCAGCGCTCTGGCGATGAATGACAGTGTCAGCAAAGGTGGTGAAAACAGGAAATTATAAAACCTATGCCATGGGTCAAAAAATATTTAGCAGAAGTCCAAAAATGTTATTAGAATGTTAAGTGAAGGCAAACCTTAACAGGGGCTGAATAATATGATATTGACACTACCAATGAAGGACATCTCACATAGCTTATACATTCCAACGCATATGAAGAGACCAACAATAAAAACCTGTACAAAGGGTAACATTTGCCATATAGGAACTGAATCCACAAATTAGTAGAAGGTTGATATTAAAAAACCCACAATGACAAGTAACTGTAGATAGTGTTAAGGATATTGGTTCCCAATGATACAAGGTTTAATATAAAATAAATGGAGACAAATAAAATAAAATAAAAATATTTTTTTAAAAAAAAGGGAGTCACAAATATAATAACTATGCCTGATTGATAAATGAATTGATGTCCCACTCCACGTTAATACCTTGCGGGAAGTGGGAACCCAATTCATAAATCCAGTAGGTCTCCAACCTGGAGAGCCCCCTAAGTGTTGACCCCCCCGCCAGGGGGCCACATATTTATCGATGATAAGAAACTGTGTGCCCTCAGGGTTTCGATCATGGAACTCCCTGTAATGACGGGGCACAGTGTGTTTAGTACTACCTGCCTTAATAAGATTAATGTGCTCAGAAACTCGCGTAGTAAAGGACCTAATCGTCCGTCCCACATACTGTTTGCCACAGGGGCAAGTCAAGAGGTAGACTACCCCCGTCGTGGCACATGTGCAAAACTGTTTTATTTTGTGGGTACGACTGTTTACCCTAGAGGAAAAAGTGTAACTAGTGCGTCTACCGCTGGTATTATACTGACAAACTAAGCATTTTTTACAAGGGTGGAACCCAATCAGGTTATGAAAAAAGGAAGGTTTAGTTGGAGGATTGACCACATTGGGTGCCAACTTATTACGGAGGGATGGAGCTCCTCTAAAAACTAGCTTAGGAGTGTCGGGCAGTCTAGGGCCCAAAATCTTGTCAGTTTTCAAAACATCCCAATGATGTTCAAAAATCCTTCTAATATGTTTATGTTGGATGGAGAAGGATGTCATGAAAGACCATTTAAAGTCCTCATTGACTTGCTTGGGTTTATCCTCTAAAAGTAATTGACGGTCCACTGAACCAGCGTCATCAATTTCCCTATCCAGGTCCAAAAGTTTGTACCCCTTTTCTAAAAATCTACTCTTCAAAGACGCTGCTTGGGTCCTGAAAGTATTGGGGTCACTACAGTTCCTCCGTAATCGCAGGAACTGACTCTTGGGGACTGATCTGATCCAAGGGGCATGATGACAGCTATCGGTAGGTATATAACCATTCCGATCGGTGGACTTAAAGTGTGTACTAAACACAAATTGGCCTTCCCTTCTGTCTATGACCAAGTCCAAAAAATGGACGGAAGTTGCGCTTGCCTTAAAGGACAAAACAATATTCCTATTGTTGGCATTAAGGTTCGTAAAGAAGGTGGCCAAATCATCTTGGCTCCCAGTCCATAGGAGGAGGATGTCGTCTATGTACCGCGCCCACAACAAAAGGTGTGGGCATTGCATGGCATAGACGACATCCTCCTCCCACTTGGCCATAAATAAATTGGCCAGGCTGGGAGCGAACTTCGCTCCCATCGTGACACCCCTGTGTTGACGGTAGAATCTCCCATCGAACCAGAAATAATTATGTTGAGTTGCAAACTCAATTAGCTCGATGATATAGTCCACCTGGGGTGAAGCGAGGGAAGCGTCTCTATCGAGAAAACACTTGACTGCATCGATACCTCTACTTTGCGGAATGCAAGTGTAGAGAGAGGCAACGTCCGCAGTTGCCATAATTAAGTCACCGGAATGGGAAACCCTGGAAAGTAAATTGATCACGTCCTTAGTGTCCTTTAGATAGGATGGCATTTTAACAACTGATGGTTGAAGGAAGTAATCAATGTACTTCCCAATTTTTGAGGTAACAGAGTCGATGCCACTAATTATTGGTCGACCGGGAGGATGCAGGGGGTCCTTATGTACTTTAGGCAGGTAGTACATAACAGGTATACGTGGGGCCAATGGGACTAAAAATGATCTCTCCTTCTTATTTAGAATATAGGAATCATACCCTTTAGAGACCAGACCTTGTAACTCTTTTTTATATTTAAGTGTAGGATTGCTGGGAAGTTCAACGTATGTTTCCTGATCGCCAAGAATACGATGCATTTCTTGGACGTAATCCGATTTGTTCAATAAAACTATGCCACCGCCCTTGTCGGCGGGGCGGATGACTAAATTTTTGTTGTCACATAAAGTGATAAGGCCTGCTGAAGGCAAAGGATTATAGAATTTACGTTTCAAGGGGACATTATTAAGGTCCTTCAACACAAGTTCCTTGAACAAGTTGATAGCTGGTGGAAGCTGTGTTGGAGGACTAAAGAGAGAGGGATTGGATAAGCCCGAATGAACTGTACCAGACGTTGCCGCTCTGGCCATATTCCTGGAAGGATTAGAAATAATATATCTCTGGACATGGATCTTCCTAATGAACTTTTGAATGTCGATAAAAGTATCGAACTTGTTCAATTTATGTGGAGGGGCGAACTTAAGACCTTTATTTAAGATGATTTTCTCTTCATTGGTGAGGATAGTATCACTGAGGTTAAAAACCCCTTGACATGTTAGGTCCTTTGCCTCTTTTCGTTTCTGAACCCTCCTCCCTCCTCTGGACCCTCTCTTGTTTCTGGACCCCTTTTTTTGTTTAGGTGGTCCTCGTGAAAACCCCGAGAGGTCCGTGGTCCAGAATAGGGTGGTTTGTAGGGAGATGGACCATATCCGGCATTGGGAAATGGATAGATGTTTTCATTATGATGTTCCTGCAAAGGGGAATACCTGTTGTATGTAGACACAGGGGGGTGCCTATAATGAGGTGGATGTTGGTATGGGGAGTAATGGGGATACTCATAACTACGACCCGGAGAGCCCCTGTGATAGGGGCTGTCCTGCTCATAGTATCGACGTTCCCCATGACCATGGTAATCACCCCTGTTTCCACCTCTGCCCCTACTCCTAGAGTAGTGACCTCTGCCTCTTGATTGCTTTCTAGGGGAATGCGTGCTAGGATGTCGGCTCCTACGTGAGGAGGGGCCCCGCATCATGAGCCTGATCCCTATTAGCAGGAAGTTTTGGGCGGACAGAGGGCTCCCTGGGGGGAACTACTATATTACCACTCGAGGAGTTAGTTTCCATTGCAACCTCTGGGGTGGGTGTTGTGATTGATTTCTGCCAGCCAAACACTTTACCCGCCTTATAATCGCCAGTATCTCGGGAATACTTTTTATGTTTTTTAGTTCTTTGTTCTTTGTCTTCCTTTACAAGATGAGCTTGCAAATTGGATGACAAAGTGTTGTATTCCACTGAATTTTTAAACGAAAGTAATTTATCTTTAAGCTCCTTGATTTCTCGATCCAAGTTAGAAAGCCGGGTACGCTTCCTCGAGATGAGAAAATCAAGGAACTTAATACCAGCGTCATTAAAATACTTGAACCATACGTAAGTCGCGCCCACATATGAAAACGGTGTTCAAATCACACATGTGATGTATCGCCGTGGTCATTAGAGCGAGAGCAATAATTTTAATACTAGACCTTCTCTGAAACTCTAAACATGTAACCTGTAGAAATTTTTAAACGTCGTCTATCGAGATTTTTAAGGGTCAAAGTTTGTCGCCATTCCATGAGCGGCGCAGTTTTGAAGCATGACATGTTGGGTATCAATTTACTCAACGTAACATTATCTTTCACAATATAAAAAAAAAATGGGCTAACTTTACTGTTGTCTTATTTTTTAAGTCAAAAAATTTATTTTTTCCCAAAAAATTGCGCTTGTAAGACCAAATACGGTGTGACAAAGTATTTCAACGACCACAATTTTATTCTCTAGGGTGTCTGAAAAAATATCTATAATGATTGGGGGTCCTAGCAAAAAAAAACTGATTTTAACTTGTAAACAAGTGTCAAAATGAGGCTCGGTCCTTAAAGCGGGAGTCCCGCGAAAAATTTTTTTTTAGATGTCAGCAGCTGCAAATACTGCAGCTGCTGATTTTTAAAATAAGGTCACTCACCTTTCCCAGGGTCCAACGATGTCGGCACCCGGGACCGAACCGTCCCTCGTTCCTCGTTCCTCGGGTGCTGCCGCCGCCATTCTCAGTGAGGGAATCAGGAAGTGAAGCGTTGCGGCTTCACTTCCCGATTCCCTACTGCGCATGCACCAGTCGTGCTGCGCTTTCTCAATGGTCCCTGCTATCTCCTGGGACCTGTGTCTTTCCCAGGAGACAGCGGAGGAGTGCGGGAGGGTGTCGTGACTCCCGCAGGAGTCTATTCCCGGAAGTGGGTGCAGATACCTGTCTTAGACAGGTATTTGCACCCCCCTGACAGGTGTCAACCTGTATCCGATGAGCGGAAGTTCCACTTTTGGGTGGAACTCCGCTTTAAGTGGTTAATGCCATCATAATATAGATTTCTATATGGATTTGTTATAAATGTTATTGAATTTTTAACTGTTAAATCTGGCTAAATCAATTAGCCAGATTTAACAGTTAAAAATTTAAAATCTGTCTCCTATCCAATATCTACTTTTGTATTACTTTAGAGGATGTGGTGCTGTTAAAACATTTTTCCTTTCATCCGCACATAAATCTTGAACATTTTATACATAGTAGCCAACTTTACCAATCTAGAAGATACCATACCTCGTGCTCATGCTCATGTGTCAGCACACAGATGGATGATGACAAGTAACTAGCATGCACTTACATGTTGGTGCATCCATGTGCACCAGTGCGCATGTCCATGCATGACCAGTCCTGGGAATGGTGCCAAGCTGCCTTGATGTGTGCCAATCGCTGGATGTTCTTCAGCTACCCGTGACCTGTGTTTCTGTGTTTTTGCTGTTGTTATCTGACCTCTAGTTGCTGACCCGGCCTACTCCTGAGCTTGTATATACAAAGTAAGGTGCAGCGCTCAAATAATAAACTAAAAAATTATAACAACAATAAGAACAGTTCTGTAGTAATAATAAAATGTCCAATATTGATAATAGGTGAGTCTCCTCCACACGTGACAGCACGCCAAAGTATGGTGACTGATAGGTAGTGCCCAACACCGGTATACAGAGTGGCCTCTCACCTGATTACCAGGTTAATCATGCATTCCCAGAATGGGTCAATCAAAACGAAATCCTAGTCAAGATGATGTTCCCTCAGGACAATACTGGAACTGTCAGTCACGATGGCTCTCAGGCTAGGCTGTAGGCAAGGGTGGCTCTCCCATGATATAAAATGAAAAAGGACAGGGATAGTGCTCTCTGTATACTCAAATTTATTAAGAGGGTAATAAAAACAAACTTACAAAATTGGCACTTCACAAGTGCAGGACGAACACAGCATCGAAATGCAACATCGAAATGTCCGTGCAGCGACACAGCATCGAAACACAGCATCGAAACTTCCGTGCAGAGACACAGGATGGAGCATGCGCGGTAGCAGCGGGTGACGTCACGTCGTTACGTTCTGGACGCGTTTGCGTCCCAGTGGGCGGGGACTTCTTCAGCAGATGACGTGACGACGAGACTACGTGGGTACCCGCGCTATAAAGAGGTGAGTTGCCATAACGACAGTGAACGCTTCACATTAGGGAGAGACCGGAAATGTCCCCTGGTAATGTAAACAGGAACAACCGGAACCCGCTCCATATGAACTGAGCGTTATGTGTCACCATGCAAATTCATTAAGTTTAACCAAATGATAATAAAACGAGGCAATCAAATGAGCACCTCATATGATAAAAAACATGCGAAAACATGTGTGAAACCTCATAAAAAATCTCATTTAAAAAATTTAAAATTGTTTATTCAAATATATGAAAAAAGAATATACATATATATGTATATAGACAAAAATGTCAGAACGAAAAAATTCCGTCACACCGCTGTTGCCGACTGCTCCAAAAATATATTACAAAATATAAAATCTATCGATCAGAAATAAAGCAATTAGTATCGAACTCTACGTTTAACCCTTCGGGGCACATTACTTTCGTCTCATATATCCAATAGGATTCTCTTTTACTAAGTTGTCTAATAAAATTGCCCCCTCGCCAATGTTTATTAACCCTCTCAATACCCCAAAACTTAAGACCCTTCGGGTTCTGTTCATGAAAGGCCTTAAAATGTCTAGAAACGTTATGGGTCTTAACGCCTTTTTTAATGTTGTTGACATGTTCTGCCAGTCTGACGTGTAAAGGTCTTGAAGTTCTGCCCACATACTGGAGTCCACAACTGCACTCCAGCATGTAGACAACACCAACCGTATCGCATGTGATCAATTGTTTGATCTCATACTCTTGGTTGGTAGCTGAAGCCAAAAATTTTTTTCTTTTTTTGATGTTTCCTTTGGCATGTTTACAAGGTACGCACCGACCACAGGCGTAAAAACCCCCCAAAAAAGAGAAAAGCCTATCTGACGTAGGAATAGGCGGGTTTAATACTCCAGGAGCCAAACGGTCCCTTAATGTGGGGGCTCTTTTATAAATAAATTGGGGCCTGTCAGGGAGCACGGGGCCTAGAATCCTATCTTGTTTAAGTATTGCCCAGTTTTTCTGAATAATTCTCTCAAACTTACGATATTGGACATTATAGTCCAACACCATTTTGAAATTGTGTTGGTCTTTAGTAGGAGCCTTAGTAGACCCAGCTATAAGTTCTTTTCTATCTAATGATATCACTCTAGAGATCTCTTCATCAAGGGTGGATCTATTATAACCCTTTTGCTCAAACCTAGAAGAGAGGACCTGAGATTGATCTATAAAGTCATCAAGAGTGGTACAATTCCGGCGTAACCTAATGTATTGTCCCCTGGGGATGTTACACAGCCAAGAGCTGTGATGACAACTCCCCAGGGGAATATACGAGTTACGATCTGTTGGTTTGAAATAATTAGTGAGAATAAACTGGTCATGTTTAATGCTAATGGACAAATCTAAAAACACAACTTTTTCTGAACTAATGGTCCATGTTAGAGAAATATTCTTTGTGTTGTTATTGAGTGATTTAATGAAATCGTTCAATCTTGATCTATCTCCATTCCAAACAAGGATAAGATCATCTATAAATCTTCTATAACACACTAACTCAGGGGGGCGATGGAGGAATACTGCCTCATTTTCCCAGTGGGACATAAAAATATTAGCCACGCTGGGTGCGAAGCGAGCCCCCATAGCTACACCCCTGGTCTGTAAATAAAATTCTCTGTTGTACCAGAAGTAGTTTCTTGTAAGACAAAAATCTAAACAACTTAAAAGAAACTCCTGATGTCCACCTGATAGAGAAGATGTAGCCAGGGCCCATTCCACCGAAGCCATAGCATCCTGATGGCCAATAATGGTGTAAAGGGAACTTACATCTGCTGTGACTAAGAAGGTGGAGGGGGAACATTTCAAGGTGTCTAGAATTTGGATGATGTGTTTTGTGTCCTTCAAAAAGGCCGGAGTTTGCATAACTAAAGGTTGTAAAAAGAAATCAATGTATTGTCCCAATCGTGCAGAAACAGAATCGATCCCATTGACAATGGGTCTCCCTGGTGGTCTAACAGCATCCTTATGTACTTTCGGTAAAAAATAAATAACAGGTGTTCTGCAAAATAAAGGATCTAAATACAGAGCTTCCTTTTTGTTAAGGATCTTACGGTCCTTACCATCTTCAATTATGTTATGCAATTCATCCTTAAATGAAAGCATAGGATCCCTATTCAAAACTTGATAGGTATCCTGATCCGATAGCAAACGAGTCATTTCATTCTGATAATATTCTTTACTAAGAATGACTAACCCGCCACCCTTATCTGCAGGACGAATAACGATATCCTTGCGGTCCGTCAAAGATTTAATACCCCGCTTGATAGACTGTGGGTCAGACACTCTTTTCACCTGTAATTTATCTAGGTCACTAGAAACCATATTTTTAAAAACCTCCAAATGTTTGTTATCGGAAATCTGAGGATACTCCTGAGCTTGCTTTGTGGATTCTGGACTTTGACCCTGGCTTGCCCCTGACCACACTCTGCTGTCTTCTGGGTAACAACCTTGGCCTGCTACCTGACTATGCTTCCCCTGCTCTTCGTGTATGACTCTGGCTTGGCTACTAACATCCTTGCTGCGCATCTGTGCTGACCCTGGCTCGCCATCTGACCATGTTCTTGATCCCATTGAGTACCTGCGTCTACCTCTGACTGTGTGTCCTCACAGTCTCTCTACCAAGCTTCCAAGGTCCAGTTCCCGAGTGCCTTCCTGTGGGTCGCCATCCTTGGTCCTCCTCTGGTGCGCCTGAACTGCTGCTGACTGCAGTCCTGAAACAACCGCTACCTGCTACCTTGTTTACGGCATCCATGATTCTTTGTGTCCTGTGTCCCTGATCCCGTATTCAGGGGTACTCGGACCAGAGCCACAAGGGGGAGCCTTCTTGTCACTTCGGCCTCCAACCCAAGTACGTGACACCATGACTCCCAGCAAAAAAAACCTTTTCGTTTTCCTCATATATACTATTTATATAAAGCTTTTTAATCCTTTTTAAATAAATAATAATTCATTTTAATAATTAGCATTAAGAAGGCATCTTTATCTGCTCATATAGAGTTGGAGATATTTCTGTCTCTAAAGCCAATAAATGGAGAGCCCTGGCTAACACATAAAGTAAGCTAGAGTCTAAGACACAATCCCTACTTTACATACACATTTCTTCTCTTCGCTCTTCAACTTGCTCAGCAAACACTTGAACTTCACAAAAATTCAAATTTTCTTTTTTTTTGGGTATAACAATAGTGACAAAACGTCCTTCCATCCCATTACAGTCATAGATGAAGGTCTGTCCATTGGGGATGGAGACAATTTTAGCACACCTGGAAAAGAAAAGAACATTGTACAGTGCATCATGAGGGATTAGCATCAGTAGTAAGGGGTACAGAAAAAAAAAATGCTAATATAATACATGTACTACAATAATTGACTTTCTGATCTCAAACACTTATGAGAGCATCTCAGAATGGGGAAAGAAATTGTAATTTTTTTAATTTTTAAGCGTAGATTTCTGCTTTACAAACACAAGGTTTTTTAGTCCCAGATGAATGGACTTCTACATGGCACCAGAAATGTGTATACCACTAATTTTCTTTTTGGATCCATTCATTAATTGAAGAATTTAATTTTGGATATATTCGTTAATTGATCCGATTCATTTTTGGAATTTGCGTTGTATCTTTAGTTTCGTTCGGAATAGTTGGTTGTTAAGGAGCAGGCAGCCGCAGGGTCCTTAACAACCATGACTTATCTGCAGCTGTGGCGGCTGGTGCTGGAGGATATTTGGGAGGGGGGATGGCTGCGGGTGGGCCCCTCCAGGTCTGCTCTTACCTTATGGGCGGAGCCCTCAATTGTTTTTTGGTCCCCTGGCGCCGTTTCTTTTTTTTTGACTCGGTCTTCTTTCCGGGCTCTAGGTCTTTGGCCTCCTGTCCTGATTGGCCAGGGCAGGAAGCAGGAAGCCGAGTGTTGATTCGCTGGTATCGCAGGGTCGGGGGGGTTTGGGGCGCAGGGCACAGAGGACATCATGAAAATTGGGGCCTCGGGCTCTGGTCACGTGCTTGTGAGGGGGTGACGGACCTGGTAGAGACCTGTTGGTCCAGCGCCCCACACAGTGCATGGCCACACACATTCGGTTTGATTGTGCAGGCTAGGGAGGCGATTGTGACGGCTGGGGGGGGGGGGGGTTGGCACCCCTGCGCTCCTTGTGGACCGGCCGCCACCGATTTGCAGTTAGTGTGATTTCCCCGCTGACAGCAGAATGTAAACAAACAAGCATTAAAAAATAAAGAAAAAAAAACTGCGTGGAGGTCCCCCCTCCATCAATACCAGGCCCTTTGCGTCAGGCATAGATTTTAAGAGGACATAAATGAAAGACTCATGTAGCTAGGTGTGTAATTGCCATCATCCCTTAATTATAAGAAATTGTTAGACCTTTAAATTGGGATTTTTAAGGCAATTTAAAGAAAAAATTGATAGCTAATTTATTAAAAAAGTTTATTTAACAATATCAATTGATTAAAGACTTATAGAAAATATTCAACATATATACAAATACCACAATAATTAAAAACATTGCATGATATAGTATGAATTGATGGTCCTGAAGTGGTATTTCCCAACTACTAGCTGTTCTGCCATCGGTATGTAATGCAGATGGTAATAGGTAGAGGGGATATCCGAAATAATTAAGCATACGCAAAATCTTCTTCAGGGATTTATACCACTTCTGAAATATAAAATACTTTAATTTTAGAATCCATACATATGAATTCCATATATAACACATATATACAGTATATTGAAATTACAATGCATGAACACTTACATTCTATATATATATCATTGGTAGAGGCATTCCTTCAACCAAAACATAAATTATCTGCATATCTTGCCCTTCACATTGTACAGGACCGCCGGATACTATCCAAAAGGTATGGCACCAAAGAAAAGGAATTAGAGGTATTCAGACTGCAAAGATAAAACAAAAAAGAGGTGATAAATCCACTGGGTGATATACATATCAACCCAGTTGAATACTTGATCCATGCAGATAGCCATTAACCAGATGGAAAACAAGCAGCCCAAAATATTTGCACATGAAATGGGAAAAAATACTTTCTGAAAAGAACCTCCCAAAACATGCTGTCCAAGTGCAGAACAATCCTCATAGACGTCTGACCTCCTGCCGCCTACAGAGAGCGCGGCTCCGCTGACATACATCCACCAGAACTGTGTGGAAGAAAGGAATGGCGCCAGCTGCCATCCTCGGCATCTCCCTATATTGCGCATGCGCGCCGTACTGACGCCACGTGTGACGCACCGTACTGGCGTCATGCGTTGCCACATCATATCCGGTCTGTTTTGCCTGAATTGAAACCATCCAGAAAGGGTCTGAAGCTCTCAGCCTCATTGAGACCTGGAGGGGTTGTGGCATTAAGATCCTATCCGCATGGATCAAGTATTCAACTGGGTTGATATGTATATCACCCAGTGGATTCAACACCTCTTTTTTTTTGTTTTATTTTTGCACTCTGAATACCTCTAATTCCTTTGGTGTCATACCTTTTGGATAGTATCCAGCGGTCCTGTACAATGTGAAGGATAATTTATGTTTCCCTCTTTGGTTGAAGGAATGCCCCTACCAATGATATATATATAGAATGTAAGTGTTCGTGCAGTGTAATTTCAATGTACTGGATATATGTGTTATATATGGAATTCATATGTATGGATTCTAAAATGAAAATATTTTATATTTCAGAAGTGATATAAATCCCTGAAGAAGATTTTCGTATGCTTAATTATTTCGGATATCCCCTCTACCGATTACCATCTGCATTACATACCGATGACAGAACAGCTAGTTCATCAATTGATACCATATCATGCAATGTTTTTAATTATTGTGGTATTTGTATATATGTTGAATATTTTCTATAATTCTTCGATCAATTGATATTGTTAAATAATCTGTTTTATTAAATTAAAAATACATTTTCTTCAAATTGCCTTAAAAATCTAAATTTAGAGTTCTAACAATTTCTTAGATTTTAAGAGGAACCTCGCACCAAAATAATAAAAAAAATGGTGTGGCCCCCCCCCCCCCCCCAAAATCCATACAAGGCCCTTATGTGTGCATGCAGCCTGGGAGGCCAGGAAACAGGGGGGGGAGGGGGGATCCTGAGGACCACAACCTGTTACTAACAGGCAGCAAAACCCATCTCCACCATGAGGAGCTCTGGTGAATACCATTTAGTGTTTAGACCCGCACCTCAAGTGTGCCCCCATCAGGGGTGACCTGCTTGTGTACTTATCCTGCTGGCAGGGCTTCTTTTGGAAATCATGGCGCCCCCCTAGCCCCGACTACACCCTACTCAACCTCTAGGGTGCAGCAAAATTGACTTCAACCGCCTACACCGCGAAAATGAAAATGAAAGTCCCTCCTCTGCTCCCACCTCCTGGGTCTCTATGTTGGCTTGATGGGGCTCAGAGAAATTTAATTTAAGCCCTGGAAAGCAAGTAGGAGCGGAGGTTTGGTCTAGTAAAATCCATTTATAGATTTACATAAAAATGAACAATAAAGCTGCCCCGGGCCCCCCCTGCTTAACTGATGAGGCCCTGGGGCCAATACAACAGGACTAGTTGTACTGCCTTATCAGTGGCCCTGCCTGCTGGTCAGTGGGGGTCTCTCTACCGCTATAGCTACTGGTTTCCGAGTCTGACCCTTGACCATGACAGAACCATAAACAGCCTAATGCAATGTCACGCTCATTACAGGTATAGGGAATGAACTTAGTAGACAGTATTAAAATGCTACAAATGCCAATGCCTCCATCTTACCTGAGGTTCTTTACACCACCTTGCTCTTCAGAGTCTCCGATAAGGATCTCAGCTCCATTCAAGCGGCTTCCACAGCAATCTCCGCGGTTGGTGATGGCAACAGAAAAGACTCGCATTTTGCTTAGTAGGTCCACACGCCACCAAGGACCAAAATCAATATGTGTGTGGATGCAGCTTCTATCATAATAACTTGCAGATTTGTCCCCATCCACGGCTAGTTTAGCACATCGGGTGTGATCATAGTAGCTGGACTGGGAGCAGAGGCCACGTGGAGCAACATTGACAGCTGGAATTAAAGTTTGGAAACCAATTACTAATATTTCAGGTCCTTCATCAGCTTTGTCCATGCACTTGGCCTTTATTAAGGTGGTTAGGGCTGGGGTTGGGGTTGGGGGGTTAGGGGTAGGGTTAGGGTTAGGGCTGGGGTTTGGGTTGGGGTTGGGGTTGGTGGCTAGGGTTAGGGCTGGGGTTAGGGGTAGGGGTAAAGTTAGGGGTTAGGGTTAGGGCCTTTATTATAATTTTATCATTTCTTCTGTACTAAACCATCAAATTGTTTTGCTACTGTTAGAAGACGATTTCTAATTAATACTAAGGCACTTACCCAAAGGCATACCAAACCACTAGAGCTGAACGCCCAACGTGCATCGAAAAAGTGTGCAAGGTCTTAGGCTTGGTTCACACTGCTGCGACTTGAAAGTCGCGTGACTTTGCCAGGCGGCTTCAGTGCAACTTCAGTGTGACTTGAGTGCAACTTGAAGAAACTTCAGGGAATCCCCAGGTAATCTGCTTGTAATGTCGGATCCAAATCACATCAACATAGACGAGGATTCGACTTGGAGGCGACTTCCATTAAAGGCTATGGGCACAAGTCGGAGAGAAGTCGTCTTGCGGTAGTACGGGAACCTTTTCTAAAGTCGGAGCGGCTTCAGTAGCGCTAATTAAGACCGCTCCCGTTGACTAAAATTGGACTTGGGGTAGACATGTGCAGAACGAAAAAAAAATAGTTTTGTTTCGTTATTTACATAAATTCGTTTTGTTAAATTTGTTTAATCCATTTAATTTGTTTTCTGAATTAATTTTGTTTATTTTTATGTGAATCAATTCAAATGATCCGAATTTGATTTAAAATCTATTCGAATAGTTTTAAATTCAAATTAGAAAAGTTTTTGAATTAGAATAGTTCGCGAATTCGAAAAGGTTTCTAATTTGAATAGTTTTTGATTTGTTTTCCAATTTCCAAAGAGAATAAAATAGAACAGAAAATGAAGGATTAGAATAGAAAAGATATAGTAGAATTGAAAAGAATACAACAGAAAATAAAAGAATATAATAGAGTGAAACAGAATTCAATAGAATAGAAAATAAAAGAACAGAATAGGCTAGAATAGAACAGAATTAAAAAAAAAACAATAGAATAGAAAGAATATATTTCCCAAAATTCAAATAGAATCAATTCAAATTTGAATAGAATAGAAAAGAATAGATTAGACTAGAACAGAAAATAACAGAATAGTATAGAAAAAAAACTGAATAAAATAGAATATAAAGAATATAACCATCTTCCTATTCTAATCTATTATTTTCTATTCTATTCAAATTCAAATTGATTCTATTTGAATTTCGGGAAATGGTTATATTCTTTCGATTCTATTGTTTTTTGAATTCTTTTCTTTTTCTATTTGTCTGTTCTATTCTTTTCTATTCTATTATTTTATTTTCTATTGTATTCTTTTCTTTTCTATTCTATTCTTTTCTATTCAAATTTGAATTTATTCCATTCGAATTAGAGTAGTTTGCCAATTCGAAAAGTTTTCTAATCCAAATAGTTTTTGATTTGTTTTCCAATTTCCAAAGAGAATAAAATAGAATAGAAAAAAATAGAATAGAGTAGAAAAGAATATAACAGAAAACAAAAGAATATAATAGAGTGAAACAAAATTAAATAGAATAGAAAAGAAAATAACACAATAGACTAGAATACAACAGAACAGAAATAAAACAATAGAATAGAAAGAATATAACTATTTCCCAAAATTCAAATAGAATCAATTTGAATTTGAATAGAATAGAAAAGAATAGATTAGAACAGAACAGAAAATAACAGAATAGTATAGAAAAAACAGAATAAATTAGAATAGAAAGAATATAACTATCTTCCTATTTTAATCTATTATTTCCTATTATATTCAAATTCAAATTGATTCTATTTGAATTTTGGGAAATGGTTATATTCTTTCTATTCAGTTTTTTTTAATTATTTTCTTTTTCTATTTGTCTGTTCTATTTTTTTCTATTCTTTTCTTTTCTATTCTATTTTTTTCTATTCAAATTTGAATTTATTCCATTCGAAATGCAAATGTTGGAAGATGGATACATTCTTTCTATTCTATTCTATTGTTTTTTTAATTCTATTTTTTACTATTATATTACAATCTACTCTATTATTTTTTTTCTATTCTATTCTTTTCTTATGTATGTGAATTCAAATTTATTCTATTTGAAATTCGATTTTCAGAAGATGGTTATGTTCTTTCTATTTTATTCTATTCTTTTTTTTATTATCCTATTCTATCCGTTGTGGCTACTCCAATAAGCGTGCGACAGGCTGTGAGAGCTATGAGAGTCAGAGTGCCGAGGAGCCGAAGTTGTGAGTGAGACAAGCCTGAAACTGAAGCCTGTGATAGTGACAGGCAGTGGGCTGGAGCTGTGTAAGGCTCGGTTTCCATGAGTATGTCTTGTCATGTGACTTGGGACTGCAAAATCACATGACAAGTCGTACCTCCCATGATTTCCAATGGGTACCGTTCATATCTGTGCGACTTCAAGTCGCAGTGACTTCAAAGTAGTCCCTGCACTACTTTGGTCCCACTTTGATGCAACTTGAAGTCCATAGACCTCAAGAATACACAGGCATTGCTTCGATTCGCATCAAAATCTCAGGAAACAATCCCAGAAAAATGGCGGCAAAATCAAGTGACTTTCAGGTGGCAATAGTGGAAACCTAGCCTTAAGCCTACTCCTTTGATCTAGTGGAGTGCCGACGACTGTGTTCAGCCTGTCTCCTAATATCATCAAGCGGTAAACGGTATGTAGTGTGCCTGGAGCCCGGATTGTCTGGAGAGGTCGCAGAGGTCGGAGAAGGAGAAACAAGGGGCGTGGTAGAACCAGCTGGAGTGTGTAAATATGTCATGAACCATCTTCAGAGGATAAGGAAACATTACACAGAGTGGGAGGTTTGTAGTGACCACCTATAGGAGGTAGGAATCATTGATCATTGCTGCTGATTGCTGGGAGATCGAGTCTAAAGCCTCGTACACACGATCCGATTGTTGGCCAACAAAGCGTCAGACTTTTGTCTGAATGGTGTGTGCCAGGAACTTGTCTTACATACAAACTGCACACATTTATCGGCCAACAAACATGTATGTAGTGACGTACTACGTGGAATTTCAGCTCTTGAGCGCCACCCTTTGGGAACCTTCTGCTAATGTCATCTTTGGTGAGCATTGACTCGAGCATGCGTGTTTGTACTTGGGACTTTTGTGTGAAGGACTTGTCTACTGATGATACGAAAATCTGACAACAGACCGTTGTCCACCAAAAATTTACTAGCCTGCCATCCAACATTTGTTGGCCAAAAGTTGGACAACAATTGTCTGAAGGAGCGTCATATCGGTCAGATTTTAGGTAAACAGTCTGTCATCACACAATCCTTGCCCACAATTGGATCGTGTGTGGCTTAATGTAAAGGTTCACGTTTGTTTTTTTAAATAACAAACATGTCATACTTAACTCCACTGTGCAGGTCGTTTTGCTTAGAGTGGCCCCAATCCTCATCTTCTGGGGTCCCTTGGCGGCTGTCTCAGCTCCTCCCCACATCTGATAACCCCCCTAGGAGAAGCGCTCTCCCAAGGGGGTTACCTTGCGGGCACGCCATAGCCGCCGAAAGTATAACTCAGCCCCGCCCCCCCGACACCCGCGTCATTGGATTTGATTGACAGCAGCGGGAGCAAATGGCTGTGCTGCTATCAATCTATCCAATCAAGAGCCGAGAACCCCGGGCAGTTCCAGGGTCAAGTTCCCAGGTTCAGGTAAGTAAAACGGGGGGGGGGGTTGGGGGGGGCGGTCACTGCCATGTGATGCATTAAGCTGACAAGGTTTACATGAAGGTTTACAACTCCTTTAAAGTGGAGTTCCGCCCACTTTTACAACTCTTCAGCATCCCTCACTGTAAACGAATTGGATATTTTTATATTTTTTTTCTCAGCACCTACTGTATATCTGCTGTATTCATTTTGCACTTTTCTCCTCCCTGGCCGTGGCCCATCGCATCATTTCCTGTTTGCAATGCCTTCTGGGAAGGGGCGGCAACTGCCTCTGGCACTGCCGTTGCTATGGAAACCTGACCTGAAACCTATTACACTGCTTGTTCTTCACTGAGCATGTGCGAGATCTGCAAGGATGAGATGCGGAAGAAATACAGTTTGGCTTCAGATGCCCACACTTAAGATGGCCACGGCCTGCTGTAAGTTTATAAAATAACAAACTACTGCTATAAACTAATAAAACAGACCTTAGTTTACAGACTAACTTCACTAGAATACATTAAGCTTGTGTATTATAGGGGTATTTTTATTTAAAAAGTATAATTTCGGCCAGAACACCATTTTAAGTCCACTTTTTCTATACGCTGTACACATATGACTGCACCCCCTATTATGAGACCAATAGTATAGTTACGTTTGCCGATGGCACTACTGTAGTCAGTTGTATCACTGGAGACGATGAGGAGCAATACAGGATAGGATAGGATAGGATAGGATAGTGGAAGGGTGTACGGCGGATAACCTGATCCTAAACACGGGGAAAACAAAGGAACTGATTGTAGATTTCAGAAGGAACAGGCCTGAACCAGCACCGCTTTTTATTAAAGGCGTGTGCGTGGAGTGTTTTTGGGAACATGCATTTCTGAAAACTTATCGTGGACAATCAACGTTAAAGCCATTATTAAGATATTGCAACAGCGTTTATATTTTTTGCGACTCCTTAGGAAGAATGGCTTGGGAAGGCACTAGAGACCTTCTATGGCTCTGCCATTGAGAGTACATTAATGTATTGTATTCTAGTTTGCTATCCTAGTTATACGCAGGCAGATAAAAATGCTCCAAAGAGAGTGGATGGAACTGCGCAGAAAATTGTAGGTTGGGAACTTGTTTCTCTAGAAGGAATATATGAGACTCGTTGCCTTTGTAGAGCAGGAAAAATAGTGAGAGACTCATCCCGGGTGTCATTTCTTTGAATTATTACCATCTGGGAGATGTTTTAGGGTGATTAAAACAAGTGGGAGAGCTGCTGAGCGACTGTCTGGAGTGGACCGGCTGAAAATCATCACAGTGTACATTCATACAAGGCGAGTTTGACCCTTATAACTGGTCCATCAGATTCGGGAAGAGGCCATCTGGCTCCAGTTTTGCAGAGTGTGAAAGGCGGCATCATTAGCTTTTTCCCCTTGTTAGTTTTTTCACCTTGTTACTTTGTTTCAGTTTGGACATTTTTTGACACATTAATGTAAATAATTTTGTGAACACTTCCTTTTATTTATGTTCCTTTCACCTGGGATGTTTATACGCCATCACCTAATAATTTCTTAGTGATTCAGTTATTTTTTATATATTCATCGTACCATAATATAATATTGTGTTCATATAGTTTGCGCATCTCTTTTGTGTTTATAAATCTAGATTAAAACAAGGACAAATCGATTTAAAGAGCTTCTTTCCCAGGGCTATTAAAGCCATCAATACAGGAATGAAATAAAAGAGGTCACAAAGTCTTATTTTATTGTCTTGTTTAGTTTTTTTTAATATGAGGACACTTTATACTTTTATAACACTTTTATATATAGATTTTTTTTGTACAATTAAATCCTGTGTGGTAAATGCATGGTTGATAATTGTGATGTATGAATAACGTGTGGAGTAGAAATGTAATTTCCTTGTGAATTTGTTTTTTACAATGACAATAAATCTTATCTTATCTTCGTTTCCATTATATTCTATTCTTTTATATTCTATTCTATTTTGTTCTGTTTTGCTCTATTATATTCTATTATTTTTTTGTTATTTTTTTAAATTCTATTTTGTTTTCTATTCTATTCCTTTATTTTCTATTCTATTTTATTATCTTTTGGAAATTGGAAAACAAAACGAAAAGTATCCGAATTTCATCCAAAAAAAATTTCCTGTTATTTCAGATTCCTTTAAATTCGGTACTATTGTAATTCGGAAATTCGGATACATTCAAATTTCCGAAAAACAAAAAATTAGTCTGAATTTCAATTCGGAACAAAACGAACTGCATATGTCTAACTTGGGGTTGGATCCCAAGTCGCGGCAGCGTGAACCGAGCCTAACAGTTTCTTTTTTTTTTTTTTTTTTTTTAGAAAGCAGCCACAGCCTGAGTATAAAAGCCTGTGTTCTGTGTGGAAGCAGTGGTCTGTCTGCAGAGGTCCAATGTTACTAGTGTGTCTTGATTAGTTAGGGTGTGTTTTGAAGCAAAAGATCAGCCAATGGTGACCGGTCCTTTATGTGTACAATGCAAGCCATTACCTCCATGACTTGGCTGCTGGGACTCGTCGTCTCCAACCGAACCTGAGCCGTCATCTAAGAAGTTGAAACACAATGAGATATTGAGATAAACTTAAAGGACAGGTCTTCACTGCTTAGATTACTTCAACTAAAGCTAAATGAACAATAATAATCAGCAACAAATGACAACATATTGCCTAATGGCACACTAATAATACGTTTTATGTTGCAGAAACTTTCCCATAGAAGTGGGGGAAGACGGGCGTTTCAGGAGACAGTCATAATAATAGAAAACTAATTTCCAGGCTTAACATTTAATCTGTAAATATTTAAAGTTTATGATATATATATATATACAAATCTGGGCATGTAAGTATATCAGAAACACTTTGTTGTCTACTTAAACGGGAAGTTAGAAGCCCAGTGGATTTCTGGAACACATCTGAATAGGCATAGACCTGGCAGATGTGCCAAACTTCAATATGGCCGCCCAAGAATGTTTGACTAATGTTCGTGTGTGATGGGGCACTCAGCGTGCGCTAGTAGCTGGAGCCCAATGGCCTTTATAAGGACTGCCTTCTTGCTCAGAAGTTGCTAGTTTTTTCATCTGCTTCCTCTAGCCTGCTGCTCAGACCCGCCTCTAAGGGTCATCTAGCCTACCGTCATCCTGGTCCGGCTCTGCATTCAGAAGGAGTCCCTTCAAGATTGTTGGCAAACCGTGCTTCTTTGGGCACAGCACCTACTGCCACCACCTTCAGGGGTGCTCTGCACTCAGCCATAGGGGGAGCCCTCTCATCACGTCGGCCTCTGACCAGGTACGTGACACATAATAAATAACTTGCGATACTTGACTCTTGACTGTATTTGGGGTGACCCAAAGTTACCTGATGCTCCAGCTTCTTGAACAAACACCTGGATTTCACACAGGGCAAGAGACGCCGTCTTGTCTGGGATAACTATGGTGATGAATTTTCCCTCCAGCAAGTTACATGTAAATAAGTTGGTTTCACCAACTCCAATGGAGGAGACCACACTGCAGCTGGATAGGGGAGATAATTGAAATTATCTATACTATATATGCAATCGCAATAAGCATATATTGATTATATGATTATATGCTATTATATTAAAGTTATATCGTCTTCAAAATAGAGGATAGATTTATGGCATTTTTTTTTTTACTAGTAATGGCAGTGATCAGCGATTTTTAGCAGGACTGCGGCATTGCGGCAGACAGATCGGACACTTTTGACACATTTTTGGGACCACTGACATTTATACATCGATGAATGTAATAAAAATGCACTGATTACTGTATAAATGACACTGGCAGGGAAGGGGTTAACACTAGGGGGCAAATAAGGGGTTAAATGTGTTCCCTGGGAGGCATTTCTAACTGTGTGGGGGAGGGGACTGACTGGAGGAGGAGAGAGATCGCTGTTCCTAATCACTAGGAACAGCAGATCTCTCTCTCCTCCCCTGTCAGACAGGGATCTGTCAGTTTACATTGACAGATCGCCGTTCTGGCTCCCTGTGGAGCGATCATGGGTGGCCAGAGGACATCACTCGGACATAGCGCCCTAGGTGTGCCCGTGCGCCCCCTATTGCTCTTAAATCGGCCAACGTACAGGAGAGCCAACCTGCCGCAGTATAATGATGGCGGCTGGGCCTTTAGCGGTTAAGGAAGCCCTAACACTTCATTTATTCTGGTCAATGAATGTAATAAACCAAGCAAAAAAAAAAAAAAACAGGTTCTTACATGCTGCTATTCCTCCAGTCCGAGTCATTGTGTCCGACACGAATCTCGGCCCCGCTGAGATCAGAACCACCTCTATTGGTCAGTGCCACGGAGTGAATTTTATAGGTTTTACGCAGGTCTGCCCTCCACCATGGCTCATACTCCTCTTTGGTTATGGCTCACTTGGTTGGATCTTGTGGTGGCTTCACCTCAGTGTTGTTCTTTGTACTGGACAGAGATATCTTGGACAGTATCATTTCTTTTGCAAAAACTGAAAAATAATCAGAAGATCGATTATTGTAGGGAGACGTCGGATTGTCTCAGGAGATCAGGAAGGAATTGTTTATTTTCTTGGGCATTTTGGACCATTCTTTATAAGAGTTTCTACCTTCTTCTTGGTCACCTGCAGGTTTAGGATGGATCCCCTTTACCAGGACAACTAGGATCAGCAAAGATGCTCATGAACCCTCTGCCCATATTTTTACCTCACTTCTTGTGGAAATTGGGCTGCAGAAGAGACCAGAGCTGGTATCAACATTATCAATGATATCTCTTCTCAGCTTATTAGAAGTGCCCTCAGACCGACTTTTATTAACCACTTCAGCCCCCGGAAGGATTTACCCCCCCTTCCTGACCAGATCACTTTTTTTGATTCGGCACTGCGTCGCTTTGACTGACAATTACGCGGGCGTGCGACGTTGCACCCAAGCAAAATTGACGTCCTTTTTTTCCTACAAATAGAGCTTTCTTTTGGTGGTATTTGATCACCTCTGCGGTTTTTATTTTTTGCGCTATAAACAAAAAAATAGCGACAATTTTGAAAAGAAAAAGCAATATTTTTTACTTTTTGATATAATAAATATCCCCAAAAAATATATAAAAAACACATTTTTTCCTCAGTTTAGGCCGATATGTATTCTTCTACATACAAAAAAAAAATCGCAATAAGCGTATATTGATTGGTTTGCATAAAAGTTATCTCGTCTACAAAATAGAGAAAAGTTTTATGGCATTTTTATTATCAATTTGTTTTACTAGTAATGGCGGCGATCTGTGATTTTTATTGTGACTGCGACATTATGGCGGACACATCAGACACTTTTGACACTATTCTGGGACCATTGTCATTTATACAGCGATCAGTGCTATAAAAATGCATTGATTACTGTATAAATGACACTGGCAGGGAAGGGGTTAAACACTAGGGGGCAATCAAGAGGTTAAGTGTGTCCTAGGGAGTGATTCTAACTGTGGAGGGGGATGGGCTACCTAGGACATGACAGCGATCACCGCTCCCGATGACAGGGAGCGGTGATCTCTGTCATGTCACTAGGCAGAACGGGGAAATGCCTTGTTTACATAGGCACCTCCCTGTTCTGCTGCTCCGTGACATTATTGCGGGCAACTGGCAGACATCGAGTCCACGGGACACGGAGTCATGGTCACGGAGAATGCAGCAGTGCCGCTTCTTAAAGGGGACGTACCTGTATGCCCTTTTGCCCACCCAAACCATTCTGCCGATGTATGTCGTCGTGCAGCACTTGGGAAGCGGTTAAGGGGGGCGTGGTAGGGGGTGTGTCCTATGCCTACATACTTTTGCTAATAAGTGTCCCTCGTTTCCATCTCAAAAAGTTGGGAGGTGTGGTTTTGCACAGAGCAGCCCAGATCATCCTCTTCTGAGGTCCCCCCACCAGCACTCCTGGGCCTTCCCTCCTGTCGAGTGCCCCCATAGCACAAACAATATATGACATGTTTTTGTAAAGTATGATGTTACGCCGAGTAAATAGATACCCAACATGTCCCACTTTAAAACTGCGCACACTCGTGGAATGGCGACAAACTACGATACTTAAAAATCTCCATAGGCGACCCTTTACATTTTTTTTACAGGTTACCAGTTTAGAGTTACAGAGGAGGTCTAGTGCTAGAATTATTGCTCTAGTGATGATACCTCAAGTCTTGTGCAAACACCGACTTGCGTAGGCTTTTGTTTCTGCGTGCGAGCATGGAAGTATGGGGGCACATTAAATGTGTGGGGGTTTTTTTCACTTTTATGCCCCGTACACACGGTCGGACATTGTTCAGACATTCCGACAACAAAATCCTTGGATTTTTTCCGATGGATGTTGGCTCAAACTTGTCTTGCATACACACGGTCACACAAAGTTGTCGGAAAATCCGATCATTCTGAACGCGGTGATGTAAAACACGTACGTCGGGACTATAAATGGGGCAGTAGCCAATAGCTTTCATCTCTTTATTTATTCTGAGCATGCGTGGCACTTTGTGCGTCGGATTTGTGTACACACGATCGGAAATTACGACAACGGATTTTGTTGTCGGAAAATTTTATAGCCTGCTCTCCAACATTGTGTGTCGGAAAATCTGATGGAAAATGTGTGATGGAGCCCACACACGGTCGGAATTTCCGACAACAAGGTCCTATCACACATTTTCCGTCGGAAAATCCGACCGTGTGTACAGGGCATTAGTCTTATTACAAGGAATGTAAGCCTCTCATGTAATAGAAATAAGAGATGGCAGGTCCTCTTTATGGAGATCTCATGTAATAGAAATAAGAGATGACAGGTCCTCTTTATGGAGATCTCATGTAATATAAATAAGAGATGACAGGTCCTCTTTATGGAGAGATCTCATGTAATAGAAATAAGAGATGACAGGTCCTCTTTATGGAGATCTCATGTAATAGAAATAAGAGATGACAGGTCCTCTTTATGGAGATCTCATGTAATAGAAATAAGAGATGACAGGTCCTCTTTATAGAGAGATCTCATGTAATAGTAATAAGAGATGACAGGTCCTCTTTATGGAGATCTCATGTGATAGAAATAAGAGGTGACAGGTCCTCTTTATGGAGGGATCTCATGTAATAGAAATAAGAGATGACAGGTCCTCTTTATGGAGAGATCTGGGGTCTATAAAGCTTGCTATGGGGGGCACCCAAGCAGGCTCACTCCCGAGTCGCTGCTCTATGTGTCCATTCACACACACAGAGCGCGGCTCTGCCCCACTCTCTCTTCATTGGCTCACTGCCTGTGATCGGCAGTAGAGGAAGCCAATGCTGCTGTCTCTGGCAGTGAGGAGGAAGAGACCCGGGAGAGCTGCTGCTCTCATGCACATTGCTGGATCAGGATGGGGCTCAGGTAAGTATACGGGGGGCTTCTGCAAACAGAAGGGTTTTTTTTTACCTTTGTGCATAGAATGCGCAGGTCATTACAACCACTTTAAATTATATGTAAATGTTTCTGTCTACTGAAGCCATTCGGTAATTAATAGATTTGTAGCTGTAGATACAGGTTTCTAATTGATTTATTTTTGCATTTTGGTTGAAGTCAATGGATATACGCTATATTACCAAAAGTATTGGGACTTGCCTTTACACACACATGAACTTTAATGACATCCCAGTCTTAGCCCGTAGGATTCAATATTGAGTTGGCTCCGCCCTTTGCAGCTATAACAGGTTCACCTCTTCTGGGAAGGCCGTCCACAAGGTTTAGGAGGGTGTCTATGGGAAGGTTTGACCATTCCTCCAGAAGAGCATTTGTAAGGTCAGGCACTGATGTTGGACGAGAAGGCCTGGCTCACAGTCTCCGCTCTAATTCATCCCAAAGGTCTTCTATCGGGTTGAGGTCAAGACTCTGTGCAGGCCATTCAATTTCCTTACAAATGTGCTTCAAGGGCCTCTTACCCACAACCTGTTACCCAAAAGGATTCTTTTACAGTAAGGGCCCCCAAGATATCCTGGCCCCCCTCAGGGGAATGAATACAAGGGTACGTAAGCACCCATTGTTATTCATTATAAAAAAAGTGAAAAGTAAATAAAACGGTTCCATCACCACGGCAAAGTCTCTTAATAAAAAAAAATTAAACAGCATTCCCTGATGTAAATAAATCATCAATCGTCCAGAAATGTAGATCCATTGTCAAACTTGATGATCAGCCGCTCGAAGATGTTTCCCTGCGACAACGACCCATCGGCTGATGATGATTCTGCCCCGCCACACTGACGCTAAATGATAGAATACCTGGAGCTGCTGGAATGTACGCAACATTACCGGGAATTCTGGGTGACGTCACTAACCCAATTATAGCAGCCGGGCATTCAGGTGGATGAACTGGCCAAATACGAAGGTTCTACCCCAACCCAAAGCCCATCCATCATTTTTTGCTCTCGGTTTTAGTTACACTTTGAGAACCAAGCAGGCACATGACTCGCAGGTAACAATTACCCAGAAGGCCTTTCTCCTAGAAAGTCTTATTTGCAGGACTGGAACCAGAAACTTACCCGTTTCTATGTTTGGCTTAGATACTTTAGATACTTTGTTTCCATCTTCATCTTTTGGTTTCACTGAGGAAATGTAACAATAAAAGATACATTTTGTAATATGCTTTATTCAGAGCTGTATATTTATATACCGTATATATGTCAGCCAGCAGTTCAAAAATGTTCCTGATGATCATATGTATCCCTTTCAACACCACAATAAAACACTAATGAAAATGTGTAATAGCGCCTACACACCAGGACAACCACTTTTTTCATATTACCAGAGGTTATCTGATGCAGGAATCCCCTGAAATGTCATTAGGAGGCACATGGAGAGACTTCTGGAGGATGTCGCTGTCCCACCGTGGCAATTACTGCTTCCTCCTCCAGAGCTCTCCCTATGTCTTCCATGAGGAACTCACTGCCAACTGATACATTGTAACAAAAGCTTTCTACACACCTACTGGTTGCCACTGTGACCAGGGCTTGTGTCCGTGGCATCGATGACATCAGTTTGAGACACTTCTGTGATCATTCAAAATTCATAGACAGGTGCACTTGACCTTTGGTTGACCTCCTTCTGACCTGTGGCTGATCTCCTTCTGACCTGTGGTTGACTTCCTTCTGACCTGTGGTGGACCTCTTTCTGACCTGTGGTGGACCCCCTTCTGACCTGTGGTTGACCCCCTTCTGACATGTGGTTGACCTTCTTCTAACCAGCGGTTTACCCCCTTCTGACCTGTGGTTGGCCCCCTTCTGACCTGTGGTTGACCCCCTTCCGACTTGTGGTTGACCCCCTTCTGACTTGTGGTTGACCCCCTTCTGACATGTGGTTGACCCCCTTCTGACCTGTGGTTGAGCCCCTTCTGACCTGTGGTTGAGCCTCTTCTGACCTGTGGTTGAGCCCCTTCTGACCTGTGGTTGAGCCCCTTCTGACCTGTGGTTGACCTCCTTCTGACTTGTGGTTGA
The DNA here is from genome assembly GCA_037952835.1 of Lithobates septentrionalis. NCBI lineage: Eukaryota > Metazoa > Chordata > Amphibia > Anura > Ranidae > Lithobates > Lithobates septentrionalis. The sequence goes on along the minus strand of JBBDGP010003344.1, from coordinate 120,498 downwards.
CCTCCTTCTGATCTGTGGTTGAGCCCCTTCTGACCTATGGTTAACCCCCTTCTGACCTGTGGTTGAGCCCCTTCTGACCTGTGGTTGAGCCCCTTCTGACCTGTGGTTGACCTCCTTCTGACATGTGGTTGACCTCCTTCTGACCTGTGGCTGATCTACTTCTGACCTGTGGCTGACCCTCTTCTGACCTGTGGTTGACCACCTTCTGACCTGTGGTTGACCACCTTCTGATCTGTGGTTGACCTCCTTCTGACCTGTGGTTGACCTCCTTCTGACCTGTGGTTGACCTCCTTCTGACCTGTGGTTAACCTGCTCCAAGTGGGTATGCGCAGTCCTGAAGACTTGTATTATTTGTGGGTGTATATAATGAGGTTTATTTACTGGAGACAGATAGACTGTGCACTTTGCAAGTGCAGTTGCTCCAGAGCTTAGTAAATGAATGGGGGGGGGGGGGGGCTCTCTGAGTTCCATCATCCAATCATGTGCAAGAAAAAAATCTGTCTTTTAAATTTCCTTGCACGTATTCTTTACAAACTGAAACTTAAAAAGTATAGCTAAAGGCAAAACTTTTTTTTAGCTTTGGATAGGGTGGAGAAGGATTAGACCCCTTGTCAGTTTTTATTGCTATCTGTGCCTCCATTAGGGGGATCCACCCTCTCTATCTCACCTGTTTACCATTATCATTGAGAGTGAAAGTAAAAGAAAATCCAAAATTTTGGGTCCCCAGAAATGTAATAGAGGGGAAATCTTCCAAAGGGAACACTAGTTTTGGTGACCCGGGGGTCCCCAAGGAATTCCCATTATTTGCAGGAATTTCCTCTCACTTCCTGTTTGGCTATGGGACGGGAAGTGAAGGGAAATCTCTTCAATGGCACATAGATGGCGAAAAACAAAATCTTACCCTACCCAAAATGAAAACAAAAAAAAGTTTTGCCTATAGTTTTACTTTAACTAATTTAATAAGATCTGAAGCAACTGCACTTGCAAAGTGCATCAACCCCAATATCTGATGGAGCCCTATAGCAAGACCACGAAATGCACCCCATCCCCCAACTCTCTAATCTTTATCTTGATAGCATTTCCTCCAACGACAACGAATTGTTTATCCGTGCAATTACTGTATATACAGACATACGTTCACCTTTTATGTGCCATCCTCACTTGTATGAATTACTGTTTAGCAAGGCAGGGCCCCCCTGTGCTTCAGGGCCCCATAGCAGTAGCAATAGTTACGCACTTAATTTTATTTACCCAATTTACCCATTTATACCCACCCTGCAGATATTACTGCAGATAATACACAATGTTCTCTCAGTCCAACATCTGTTTCATAAGGAGTAGTTACTGACCTTCTCTGTCCTCTGATTGGCTCTCGGTGGGTTTGGCAAACACCTGAACTTCACAGATATGCAGCCACTCCTGACGGTTTGGGATAACAATGGACACATAGCGCCCCTCCATTCCTTCACAGTCAAAGTAGAAGGTGTCTCCAGGATCAAGGAGGGATGGAATCTGAGCACATCTGAAGACAAACACGACATTTCATCGTATCTTTTACCAGAATTCTCCACAATCCGTTCAGCTCTCACACCTGTATAACTCTTATGCACCAGGGCAATTTTTACATTTCTGGTACAGGCTTGTTTATTTTACAATAACTTTGTCATTAATTGGGGGGGGGGTCTATTTTTTTTTAAATTTGATTGAAGAATATCACAAGCATTTTTGCTGGCTGGAGTAAATTTACTCGTATTTTCTGTAATAGATTAACTTCATCTTCATCTAGTGGCCAAAACGCAGTACATTTTCTCACTTTTGGCCACTAGATGGAGCTGACGATCTGGGAATTAATTTTATTAGGCTATTTCTGCACTTGCAGTGGGGAGGGTGGACCCACTGGTGGCAATAATAATCCCCTCTGTCATGTTCAGCGGGCAGTACCGCCTGCCATACATGACCTATTTCGACAGCCTGCATTGTGGCACAGTGGTGCAGGTTTTTAAGGGGTTAAAACAGGCAATGAGTAGACCACACAGTCTGTCAAATGTCCTCTTTAACACAATCCACTACAGACTGTTCTTCAGAGGGCAATGATCCCTTATAAAAAAATTATGGGGACATTTCATTCAGCCTGCATCAAAGGTTGCGACATTAGTCCAAATAATTTTTATAAATATTATGACAAACCCCCTTAATATAACAAAGTAATACCTAGATATGGATTTTGCTCTGAGACACACAAGGCTTTCATTTAGTAATATTGTCTTGCAAAAACTATTTCATTTTTTATGAAACAAAAAACCAAAGGTCTTGCTTTCTATTTTAATCATTGTTAAAAATGTTAATGCAGAGAAAAAGTATAAATGTAACGCTATCATTGGTCCTGTATACAATGGAGGACGTGGGATGGAGGAGATTAGACTGGAGGAAGAGGAGGACGTGGGATGGAGGAGATTAGACTGGAGGAAGAGGAGGACATGGGATGGAGGAGATGGGACTGGAGGAGGAGAACATGGGATACAGGAGATGGGACTGGAGGAGGAAGAGGACATGGGATGGAGGAGATGGGACTGGAGGAGGAAGAGGACATGGGATGCAGGAGATGGGACTGGAGGTGGAAGTGGACATGGCATGGAGGAGATGGGACTGGAGGAGGAAGAGGATATGGGATGCAGGAGATAGGACTGGAGGTGAAAGAGGACATGGCATGTAGGAGGATGGTAGAGGAGGCATGGGATGGGGTAGATGAGACTGGAAGAGGACATGAGATGTGGGGGTGGGAGTGGAGGAGGAGGACATGGGATGGAAAAGGTGGAGGACATGGGATGGGACTCAGTGGAATTGTAAGTGGAGGAATTCGGTGGGATGCCCAGTGGGCAGGCCCTGGGGAATGTTCGTGGTCAGGCCTGGGGGGGGGGGGGGCTAGGCCTAAAGCTGTGAAAAGGGCCCCAAAATTTCTGATGACTGCCCTGTCTGTAGCAGCTGAGAGATTCATAAGTCATTCAAGTAGTTGGATTACTACACAAACAGATCTGCTAGCAGATGACCCAGGCTCACCCAAGGTGCAGGGTCTTCTAGCTGGTCTTCACCAGAGCTCCTGATAGTGAAGATGAGTTTCACTGAGTGCTAATGTCAGGTGGCTGCCCTCAGGATTGCCCCAGCAGGAAGAGAGCAAGCGAGAGTCAGGTAGCGGGTAAAGCAGATAAGGAACAAGCAGAAGCGTAGTTGATGAACAAGGCAAGGGTCAGTAATGTGTAATAGCTGGATGGGATCGTAGTCATGAACAAGGTCAATAACGAGTAATAGCGCTGAGAAGTACATCTGCAGGTATGCAAAGGAGCAAGATATCAGCTGGAGAGAGGGCAATAATCTGGCAAACAGGAAGTGCAAAGGCATGGCTTTAATAGGAAGTTCATGGGAGTAGCAAAGAGTTCAAGGTTCATCAGAAACTAGTCCAGAATCTTAGGAGGCCCATCAAGAAGAGCTACAGCCAGACACTGCAGAAGTCCCAGGTTCAGATCTAGAGCCTAACAGCAGAGCTTGTCGTCAACCATGGTAGCAGTTCACCCACATGGCTGTCTCTTTTACGCATGATTTTATTATCTATTTATTACAACTATTATTTTCCTTTATTTCCCAGATTTAGAAAGCCCAGCAAATGTAGCTCTTCTTTATGGTGGACACAGGCACACCAGCCCCTGTTTTCTTTAAATTCCTAGTAAATACACTTACCTGGGATTGGCTCGATCTTTGGAGACCCCTATGCGGATCTCGGCCCCAAGGAACCTCTGCTTGCAGCAATCACTTCGAATGGTTAGGACGATGGATAAAACATTCATTCTGGATTTTAAATCCACCGTCCACCAAGGTTCCCATTTCTCACTGGTGTGGGTACAGCTGCCACCGTAGTAATCGCTATTGAGATTTTCATCAATGGCCCACCTGGCTTCTTTGCCAAACTTGTAATCGCCGTATGATGGCTGAGATGCTAATCCTTGTGGAGCCATATTTGTAGCTGGAAGAGACCAATTTGGCTGTTGTATTTACATAAAACATATCTAATATCACCACATTTATTACAATAAAATGTCTTTATTCACAGCATGCTCTTTAAAAAGGATTGCTTATAACAGTGATCATCATTCTTATAAGAAATCATAGTGTGTAAAAAAAAAAATCCTGATCACTTCCCCAGAGTAGTACAGTATCGCCATGGTAACACTGTACTGCTCTTTTCCCAGTATGTAAAAAAAAAAAAAAAATCATAAAAAAAAAAAACAAAAGCAATTTTTTTTTACATACTGTCAGCAGTCATTGCCCCTGATCACCACCACAGCAGTCATATGGTGACGCTATACTGCTCTGGTGACAATATGTGAAAAGAGAAAAAGAGATATTATGTAACTTCCTTTCTTTATTCTCCAAAAAATTGTGACAAAAAAATTATGACTTCAAAAAAACTCTCCATGCCTCTTATTAAATACCTTGGACTGTCTACTTTCCAAAAAGGAGTTATTTGGGGGGATTTGTACTGTCCTGGCATTTTAGGGCCTCGTGAAATGAGAATGGCCATTAGTACAGTGCCTTGAAAAAGTATTCATACCTTGAAATGTTCCACATGTTGTCATGTTACAACCAAAAACGTAAATGTATTTTATTGGGATTTTATGTGATAGACCAACACAAAGTGGCACATAATTGTCAAGTGGAAGGAAAATGATAAATGGTTTTCAATATTTTTTACAAATAAATATGTGAAAAGTGTGTGTGTGTGGGGGGGGGGGGGCATTTGTATTCAGCACACTTTACTCTGATACCCCTAAGTAAAATCTAGTGGAACCAATTGCCTTCAGAAGTCACCTTACTAATAAATAGAGTTCACCTGTGTGTAATGTAATCTCAGTATAAATACAGCTGTTCTGTGAAGCCCTCAGAGGTTTGTTAGAGAACCTTAGTGAACAAACAGCATCATGAAGGCCAAGGAACACACCAGACAGGTCAGGGATAAAGTTGTGGAGAAGTATAAAGCAGGGTTAGATTAGAAAAAAAATCTCCCAAGCTTTGAACATCTCACGGAGCTCTGTTCAATCCATCATCGGAAAATGGAAAGAGTATGGCACAACTGCAAACCTAAACTGACCGGCCGGGCAAGGAGAGCATTAATCAGAGAAGCAGCCAAGAGGTCCATGGTAACTCTGGAGGAGCTGCAGAGATCCACAGCTCAGGTGGGAGAATCTGTCCACAGGACAACTATTAGTCGTGTTCTCCACAAATGTGCCCTTTATGGAAGAGTGGCAAGAAGAAAGACATTGGTGAAAGAAAGTCATAAGAAGTCCTGTTTGTAGTTTGTGAGAAGCCATGTGGAGGACACAGCAAACATGTGGAAGAAGGTGCTCTGGTCATATGAGACCAAAATTTAACTTTTTGGCTTAAAAGCAAAACTATGTGTGGCGGAAAACTAACACCACACATCACCCTGAACACACCATCCCCACCGTGAAACATGGTGGTGGCAGCATCACGTTGTGGGGATGATTTTCTTCAGCAGGGACAGGGAAGCTGGTCAGAGTTGATGGGAAGATGGATGGAGACAAATACAGGACAATATTAGAAGAAACACTGTTAGAGTCTGCAAAAGACTTGAGCAGGTCAATGACCCAAAACATCCAGCCAGAGTTACAATGGAATGGTTTAGATAAAAGCATATTCTTGTGTTAGAATGGCCCAGTCACAGTCCAGACCTAAATCCCATTGAGAATCTGTGGCAAGACTTGAAAATTGCTGTTCACAGACGCTCTCCATCCAATCTGACAGAGCTTGAGATATTTTGCAAAGAAGAATGGGCAAAAATGTCCCTCTCTAGATGTGCAAAGCTGGTAGAGACATCCCCAAAAAGACTTGTAGCTGTAATTGCAGTTAAAGGGGGTTCTACAAAATATTGACGCCATACAAATGCCCCCCCCCCACACTTTTCACATATTTATTTGTATCATTTATCATTTTCCTTCCACTTCACAATTATGTGCCACTTTGTGTTGGTCTATCACATAAAATCCCAATAAAATACATTTGTAGTCAGAGTCTTCAAGTTTGAAATGCGATTCTCCTAATAACCAAGGTCTGAGGTGTGCCTTGGCCTGACTGGTCAGTATGCCTGAAAAGAGGGCATACCCTGAATGTAAGAATGAGAAAAAAGGTACTGTGAGTATGAAAGAAGGCTGGGGGAAATGGGTGGGTGGGAACCCAGAAAGCCTGACAACACCGGCCCTGACAGAGGAGGAGGCCGACCAAAGGGTGCGCCCAGTGGCAAAATGACATCTGTACCGCACAACTAGCCCTAACAATGGGCAGGACTGATTGAAGTGAGTGCAAGCATGGTTGATATCGGTATGGATGCCAATACAGCCCAACCTGAGAACACAAACTAGAGAAATGACAGACAACCAGACATGAGAACAACAACGCCCCTCTGTGCCTACCAGAAGTATGAGAACATGACCAGAAATGTGACAACCACAGCGCGTAAATGAACCGGATCACACCCCCCCCTCGTGTAAGTAATAAGTGAGCCCGAGTAACCTGCAGCGCAGAGACAGGTAATTAAACGGAAAACTCAGGGCTGGTGTACCCACAGACCGTGGTGGGTGATCGTACAGGTGTGGTGAATGAACGTGCATCGTATGACGTATGGCATACGGGCGAGAAGATTGTGGCCAACAATGATTATCAAACGAAACCTCAGCCCGTATCGATCTGTAGACGTGACAGATCATGACATGTGTGCCCTAGCTAACTAACCCAGGTACAAACATGAACAAAGACATGATGAGACATGACAACCAACGAAGATGGAAAAAAAAACAAAAAAAAACAGCTACCGGAGTATGTGCCATGACTGAACAACAACGCCCCTCTGAGAAACGCTGAGGTTGAACGTCGAGGCAGAAACGCTATGGCAGAAATCCTGGGGCAGAAACGCAAGCACAGCAAGGCTAGACAGAAAACACTTATGACAGAAATGCTGAAACTGAACGCTATGACAGAAATGCTGAGGCAGAAACGTAATGACAGAAATTCTGAGGCAGAAACATAATGATAGAAATGCTGAGGCAGAAACGTAATGACAGAAATGCTGGGGCAGAATGCTGTGACAGAAATGCTGGGGCAGAACGCTGTGACAGAAATGCTGGGGCAGAACGCTGTGACAGAAATGCTGGGGCAGAACGCTGTGACAGAAATGCTGGGGCAGAACGCTGTGACAGAGATGCTGGGGCAGAACGCTGTGACAGAAACGCTGAGGCAGAATGCTGTGACAGAAACGCTGAGACAGAAATGCAATGACAGAAATCCTGAGGGAGAAACGCTGAGGCAGAAATGCCATGACAGAAATCCTGGGGTAGAAACCCTACGACAGAAATGCTGAGACAGAAACATTGAAGCAGAAATACCATGACAGAATCCTGGGGCAGAAAAGCTATGACCGAACACTGAGACTGAAATGCTGAGGCAGAATGCAATGACAGGAATCCTGGGGCAGAAACGCTATGACAGAATGCTGAGACTGAAACGCTGAAGCAGAATACAATGAGAGAAATCCTGGAGCAGAAACGTTGAGGCAGAAGCGCCATGACAGAAATCCTGGGGAAGAAACGCTGAGGCAGAAATCCAATGACAGAAATCCTGGGGCAGAAACGCTGAGGCAGAAATTCCATGACAGAAATGCTGTGACAGAAATGCTAAGACTGAAACCCTGAGGCAGAAATGCCATGACAGAAATCCTGGGGTAGAAACGCTATGACAGAAAATCTGAGACAATAACGCAGAGGCAGAATGCAATGACAGGAATCCTGGGGCAGAAACGCTATGACAGAATGCTGAGACTGAAACGCTGAGGCAGAATGCAATGACAGAAATCCTGGGGCAGAAACGCTGAGGCAGAAATGCCATGACAGAAATCCTGGGGCAGAAACGCTATGACAGAACGCTGAGACTGAAACGCTGAGGCAGAATTCAATGACAGGAATCCTGGGGCAGAAACGCTGAGACAGAAATGCCATGACAAAATGCTGAGACTGAAACGCTGAGGCAGAAATGCAGTGACAGAAATCCTGAGGCAGAAATGCAGTGACAGAAATCCTGAGGCAGAATGCAATGACAGAAATCCTGGGGCAGAAATGCCATGACAGAACGCTGAGACTGAAATGCTGAGGCAGAAATGCAGTGACAGAAATCCTAGGGCAGAAACGCTATGACAGAGATGCTGGGGCAAAACGCTATGACAGAGATGCTGGGGCAAAACGCTATGACAGACATTCTGGGGCAGAACGCTATGACAGATATGCTGGGGCAGAACGCTATGACAGAAAAACACTGACTGAACGCCTGAACAGAAAACCCTATGACAGAAAAATGCTGTGATAGAAACGCTGAGACTGAACCCCTGGACAGAAACGCTAAGATAGAAATACTGACAGAAACACCCGCATCCACCCCCCTCCTGACCTAAGGAAAGCTCAGACCTGGACTGCAAAGACAGAAGTATGTCTACTGGAAGAAATTGTGGTGAAGGGTCATGCATACTATGCCGTGGTAGGAAGAGGTAGTAAACGCAGATCTGTGGCTGGTGACACTTGCAGCCACCAGCTTAACACCACATGCAGCCAAACTTCTGTGCTACACCTAAAGAAAATCTCTGCTGATATGCATGGAAGACTAGCCTGCCAAGGGAGTACTAAGTGGCAAGATGGGGACACCTGACAGTGGGGGACAGCTGAGAGTGCCATGGATCCATGGCGTCTGGCTACACCAGACCCAAAGACAGGAATGCCCCCTCCCCCGCCAGTACCTAACAGGACTAAGTAGTGAGTCAGGAAGCGTGCAAAGGTCCGCCCCCACGAGAGTACCGAGAGGTGAGCGCCCCCCCCCAGCCAGGGTGAGAACCGGGATGCGTGCAGGCGTCACCTCCATGATGCACGGCGTGGTTTCCCGGGAAAGTGAACTGGCGGGTGAAAGATGGATGGACGCCCCTCCCCCCACTCCCCTGCCAGCATGAGCGCCGGGAGAAGTGGGCAGGCGCCCCCCCCGCTGCTGGAAGGAATGCAGGGATGAAAGGGAGAAGCAGCCAGCGGCCCCCCCGACCATGCAGGATAGAGCCCAGCGAAATGAGGTGGATGGATGAACAGCCGACACCCCCCCGGGCATGAGAACCGTGGGAAGCGGGCGGCACCCTGATGCTAGATGAAGCCCTAGGGAAAGTGGATGGGTGGAGGATGGACGGACGGACGCCCCTCCCAACTCCCCCCCGCATGAGCGCCGGGAGAAGCAGGCGGGCGGGCGCCACGATGCTGGAAGAAACATGGGGCTGAAAGGGGGGACGGGCGGAGCGGCCCCCACAATGTTGGTGTCAATCCAGGAATGAAAGGGGGGGACGGACGGGCGGGAGGTTCCCTGATGGTGCCCGGGAGAGGAACCGACACCATTGCTGTGACCGCCACTCTGTAAGGAGGCCGGAAGTGACGTGCATCAACCCAGAAAGCCTGACAACACTGGTGTCTTGCCGAGAAAGTTCCCTCGGCAGATAAGTTCCCCCCTGTACTGCGCAGGCGCAGCGCCTGCGCAGTACGAACTACTGTTAGCCGCCGGAGATAGCCGGAGCTCAAACTCTTCAATCAGTTGTACACGGCGCCTGCGCCCTAGGTCCAGGTTCCTTCCCCACCATCCAAGTGGACCTAGAGGGGGAATCAAAAAGAGCCGAGCGAAGCGAGGCCATGCCCGAAGCGTGGCGAGCGAAGCGAGCCCGTGAAGGGTCCTCTTACAGGCGCCGTGTACAGCTGATTTTCAGCTATTCCGCTTCGGCTATTTCAGCCGGATCCTACTGCGCAGGCGCAGCGCCTGCGCAGTAGAGGGGTTCCTTATCCGCCGAGCGGAACTTTCTCGGCAGAACACCGGCCCTGACAGAGGAGGAGCCTTAAATAGCCCTCTCAGGCTCCTCCCACAAATACAGGCTAGCCTCCGCCAGCCTTACACTTACGTTTTTGGTTGTAACATGACAAAATGTGAAAAACTTCAAGGGGTATGAATACTTTTTCAAGGCACTGTACATCAGGATTGATCAATTTTCAGATATATATTCCATAGTTTGTGGATACATTTCACACAGGCTAAATAACATGCACTGATTTTGATATTTTTACCAAAGAAATGTAGCAGAAGACATGTTGACCAAAATTCATGAAGAAGAATTATTTATTTGCAAAATTTTATAACAGAACTAAAGAAAAAATATTTTTTTTTTCATTATTATTTTTTATTTGTAAAAAATAAAAAACCTCATGATTGGGGATTAAATACCACCAAAAGAAAACTCTATCTGTCTAAAAAAAAAAATTATACAAATTTTCCAAATGAAAATTGGCCTGGGCAAGAAGGTGGTGAAAGTGTCCGGTATTGAAGTGGTTAATAATATTTTTTAATGATTCTTACCACCGTGGTTTTTCTCCCTCGGTTCAACATCTTCATCCCAGGAACAATAGGAAACTGTAAAGAATGCACAAATTTAATTATAAAGTCTCCTTCTGACTGCCCTCCTAATAATGTAATGTACTGAAATGAAACACTTTAGCACTAGAAAATCTGCTTTCAGAAAAAAATATAATGTTCGGGGGGGGTTGGTTGAAGTTATTTTACAGCAACAAGCTGCTGTAAAATAACTTCAACCTCCCCCCCCCCTGAACATTATATATTTTTCTGAAAGCAGATTTTATTTACCACAATTATTTTTGTATTTAAATTAATTGTTTATTTAACTTTTTTTTAATTATTTCTTTTTATTTTTAAATATTAACATTATATATTTTTCTGAAAGCAGAGGACCTGTAGAATAAAAAGATAGTTGTTGCAATTTTATTTTACATCACACGATGTTTGCGCAACTGTTTAATAATTTTTCGGGGAAAAAAATGTTTTATATGTAGCACGACCACTCAATATAATAACCAATTTTTTGGTAAAATATAAAACTGGAGGTTGTGTCGAGTAAATAGATACAGTGAGGGAAAAAAGTATTTGCTCCCCTGCTGATTTTGTACGTTTGCCCGCTGATAAAGAAATGATCAGTAATATAATATAATATAATTTTAATGGTAGGTTTATTTTAACAGTGAGAGACAGAATATCCAAAACCCATTTTTAAAAAGTTATACATTTATTTGCATTTTAATGAGTGAAATAAGTATTTGATCCCCTATCAATAATAAAACAATGGACCCCCTAATGGTGGACTTTTAAGGCACTTTGAGCAAATATTACAAAATATTAATACCAACTTAATTTATTAAATTTCAACATTAAAAACAGCAGTAATATAACAAATACTATACAGAATGCATAACAGACATTTTTACCTGTATGTACACAGTTTCAGAAGTATTCTTGCACCCAACGCGTTTCAGAGTAAATATACCTCCTTTCTCAGGGGTGGGTGTAAGTTAGAGACATTTTTATTATTATTGTGGTGTGTAACTGACTTGGCATTCCATATAATTGAAAATTAAAAACAACAGCAGGGACACGGTCTGTCAACCATAGAAATTCTTGGTTCCAAGGGGAAGCAGTGGTTTTCAATTGTTAGAAATTTGTTTGGCATCCGTATTGGGAAAAAATTGAGATGAAAAAATTCATTCAAAAATATCTTTGGTGAGGGAGGGGGGTTAGATCCTCCCTTGGCCTTCCAACAAAAAGAGGAAGGGAGGCCAGTAGGGGGCGTAAGGATATAGTATTTCTGAGAATACACTGAGGCCGAAAGGCAAATCCTGAGAGTTATTAAGCGACCCGGCTACTGATGTTGCTAGTGTATAGGGAGTAACTGAATGTTCCAAAGATAAGCAAACTTCTCACAGCACAGACCAGTGTCATACAGCAGAGTGTGATAGAATATCCCCTATCAATCAGCAAGATTTCGGGCTCCCAGGTGTCTTCTATACAGGTAATGAGCTGAGATTAGGAGCACTCTCTTAAAGGGAGTGCTCCTAATCTCAGCTTGTTACCTGTATAAAAGACACCTGTCCTAAGAAGCAAATCAGATTCCAATCTCCCCACCATGGCCAAGACCAAAGAGCTGTCCACGAATGTCAGGGACAAGATTGTAGACCTACACAAGGCTGGAATGGGCTATAAGATCGTCGCCAAGCAGCTTGGTGAGAGGGTGACAACAGTTTGTGCAGCTATTCACAAATGGAAGAAACACAAAATAACTCTTAATCTCCCTCTTTCTGGGGCTCCATGGAAGGTCTCACCTCATGGAGTTTCAATGATCATGATAACGGTGCAGAATCAGCCCAGAACTACACGGGAGAATCTTGTCAATGATCTCAAGGCAGCTGGGACCATAGCCACCAAGAAAACAATTGGTTTACGCCTCAATACACTACACCTTGAAGGACTGAAATCCTGCAGCGCCCGCAAGGTCCCCCTGCTCAAGAAAGCACATGTACAGACCCATCTGAAGTTTACTAATGAACATCTAAATGATTCAGAGGAGAACGGGGTGAAAGTGCTGTGGTCAGATGAGACCAAAATCGAGCTTGTTGGCATCAACTCAACTCACCATGTTTGGAGGAGGAGGAATGCTGCCTATGACCCCGAGAACACCATCCATAAAACATGGTGGTGGAAACATTATGCTTTGGGAGTATTTTTCTTCTAAGGGGACAGGACAACTTCATCGCATCTAAGGGACAATGGACGGGGCCATGTACCATCAAATCTTGGGTGAGAACCTCCTTCCATCAGCCACAATACTGAAAATGGGTCGCGGATGGATATTCCAGCATGACAATGACCCACAACACATGGCCAAGGCAACAAAGGAATGGCTCAAGCAGAAGTACATTAAGGTCCTGGAGTAGCCTAGCCAGTTTGCAGATCTTAATCCCATAGAAAATACCATATTTTTCGCTCCATAAGACACACTTTTCCCCCTCCCAAAAAATGGGGAGAAATGTCTGTGCGTCTTATGGAGCGAATATTGACCAGGCTTCCCCGCCCGTTGCCCCTGCCACCGCCGTGTTACAATACCATGCCGCCGTTTGGCTCCTCTGTGCCAGAAGAGAGGAGGAAATAGACATTCAGTGTTCCAATAGCTGTATTACGGCACGCATGGAAGTCGGAACATGGTCTGGCTGACGTGTCTTGCCTGACGTTCAAGGCATGGGATCATTCCCCCCTGTGAAGACCGTACCTGTTGGTGAAGCCCAGGTGAATTGGTGATTGGTGAGTAGGGATGAGCCGAACACCCCCCTGTTCGGTTCGCACCAGAACATGCGAACAGGAAAAAAGTTAGCTCGAACACGTGAACACCGTTAAAGTCTATGGGACACGAACACGAATAATCAAAATTGCTAATTTTAAAGGCTTATATGCAAGTTATTGTCATAAAAAGTGTTTGGGGACCCGGGTCCTGCCCCAGGGGACATGGATCAATGCAAAAAAAAGTTTTAAAAACGGCCGTTTTTTCAGGAGCAGTGATTTTAATAATGCTTAAAGTCAAACAATAAAAGTGTAATACCCCTTTAAATTTCGTACCTGGGGGTATGAAGAAGAAGATGAAGAGAAGAGCGGGAGCCTGCCCCCATGCCATGGGTGCGGAGCGGCCCGAGAAGAAGAAGATAGAAGACACCACGGAGGAGATGCTGGACGAGAATGCCGGAGGAAGAACCAGAAGAGCCAGAAGAACCAGAAGAAGATGAAGGAAGATAGAAGAAGCATTTAAATAAAGGAATTGTCAAAAACTGTCTCTTGTCATTTTTAACATTTTTGACAGTTTTTTAGTGAAATGGTAGGGGTAAGTACCCCCTTACCATTTCACACAGGGGGGGGGGGGCGGGATCTGGGGGTCCCCTTGTTAAAGGGGGCTTCCAGATTCCGATAAGCCCCCCGCCCACAGACCCCCACAACCACCGGCCAGGGTTGTGGGGATGAGGCCCTTGCCCTCATCAACATGGGGACAAGGTGTTTTGGGGGGCTACCCCAAAGCACCCTCCCAATGTTGAGGGCATGTGGCCTGGTACGGTTCAGGAGGGGGGGGCCGCACTCTCGTCCCCCCTCTTTTCCTGCGGCCTGCCAGGTTGCGTGCTCAGATAAGGGTCTGGTATGGATTTTTGGGGGGACCCCACGCCGGTTTTTTTTTTTGGCGCGGGGTTCCCCTTAAAATCCATACCAGACCTGAAGGGTCTGGTATGGAATTTAAGGGGAACCCCACGTAATTTTTTTAAAAATTTTGGCCGGGGTTCCCCTTAATATCCATACTAGACCTGAAGGGCCTGGTATGGAATTTAGGAGGACTCCCACGTCATTTTTTTAAAATTTTGGTTCGGGGTTCCCCTTTGGGGAATTCCCATGCCGTTTTTATCAATGAACTTCTATGTGTATTGTCGGCAATGCAATAGCCGCGGGTAGTTTTAAATGGCTTTTTTTCCTTTGAAATGTCATTTTGCTGTCAGACTGTTCTAAACACGGGAAAAATGCGCCCCTTTACAGGCATACTATAGACACCTCCCAGGTACGAAATTTAAAGGGATATTACACTTTTATTGTTTGACTTTAAGCATTATTAAAATCACTGCTCCTGAAAAAACGGCCGTTTTTAAAACTTTTTTTGCATTGATCCATGTCCCCTGGGGCAGGACCCAGGTCCCCAAACACTTTTTATGACAATAACTTGCATATAAGCCTTTAAAATTAGCACTTTTGATTTCTCCCATAGACTTTTAAAGGGTGTTCTGCGGCATTCGAATTTGCCGCGAACACCCCAAATTGTTCGCTGTTCGGCGAACTTGCGAACAGCCAATGTTCGAGTCGAAAATTAGTTCGACTCGAACTCGAAGCTCATTCCTATTGGTGAGACACATGAGAACTATCATCCCCTGCTGGGGAAATACCTTCATTGTGCTTTCCGTGTTACCTTACTAAATATGCCCCATTGCACCCAGCTGCGGCTACTGCGGGATTGAGTCCATCATAGCGCTCAGTGCGGTGTTTCATGTGCTGGGATCGGGACTTCTCCCCACAGTCTCTGCTTCATATGGCAATACCATATTGGAGGCTATGTTAACATAGCGGAATGGCGGCAAACTTCGGTACTTAAAAATCTCCATAGGCAACGCTTTTAATAATTTTTGCAGGTTACCAGTTTAGAGTTACAGAGGAGGTCTAGTGCTAGAATTATTGCTCTCACCAGGGGTGGACTGACAACTCATGGGGCCCCCGGCCAATAGGAGATTATGGGGCCCCCGGGCAATAGGAGAAGATTATGGGGCCCCCAGGCATTAGGAGATTTTGGGGTCCCCGGGCATTAGGAGATTATGGGGCCCCCAGGCAATAGGAGATTATGGGGCCCCCAGGCAATAGGAGATTATGGGGCCCCCAGGCAATAGATTATGGGGCCACACAGTACACACACACACACACATACAGTATACACACACAGACACACAATATACACACACAGTATACACACACAGAATACACATACACACACTGAAAAGGTACTGGAGAGGCGGGGCAGCTATAATCTTGGGATTTAAAAAAAAAACAGATTTTTACATACTGTCCCTGGTTTCATTGAGGCTGGCAACCCTGATGGGGCCCCTTAGTGGCATGGGGCCCTCGGGCAGTGCCCGAGTGCCCAAATGGTCAGTCTGCCCCTGGCTCTCACTCTAACACTCACGGTGATACCTTGCATGTGTTGTTTAAACAGCGTTTACATATGCGGGCGCGACGTACGTATGTGTTCGATTCTGCGCGTGAACACGCGGGCGCTTTGAATTTTTTTTTTGTTTTTTTATTTTATTTTTTATAATATACACTGATATGGGTTATTTTCACCAAAGAAATGTTGCAGAATACATTTTGGCCAAAATTTATGAAGAAAGAGACAAATTTTTAACAGAAAGAAAGAAAAACACATCTTTTTTTCAAAAGTTTTGGTCTTTTTTAGCTTTTTACATAGTTACATAGTAGGTGAGGTTGAAAAAAGACAAGTCCATCAAGTCCAACCTATGCGAGATTATGTGTCAGTAGTTTCTTTAGCAATAAAAAAAAAAAAAACCCAGCTGAAAGCTGAAAATTGGCCTGGGCAGGAAGCGGGTGAAAGTGCCCGGTAATGAATTGGTTAAATGCTTACCAGGTTTGTCCACCTTGGCTCCAAACACCTGCACCTCGCACAGGGAAAGAGATGTGTTCTTGTCCGGGATAACGATGGTCACAAATTTCCCTCCCATTCCTTCGCATTTAAACAATTGTGTCTTTCCAAGTCCAATAGATGACACTGTGCCGCAGCTGTGTGGAGGACACAAGATATTTAAAAGTTAGAATAATATGTATCATACTATACACCTAATAAATGTTACATAAATAAATAATTATATATAATAAAACAAAAAATACATGTTAGAATAAGATATACACTATAATACATAAATATTTATAAATATAAATACATATAAGCAGTGGCGGCCGTCCATTAGGGGCGCACGGGCGCTGCCCCCCATCCATGCATACGGCCCCTCTGATCTACATAGAGGGCCATGGATTCCAATTGGGGGGGTTTAATCACGTGATTAGAGCCAGAGGCTCTAATAGGCTTCAAAAAAGGGTGGGCTCGGGGCTCTGCGCTCCAAGCCCACCCAGTTGTGTGATAATAGCCAATAAACATTCACTATTCTCACACTGATTTCTCCTCCCAGCCAATCAGGAAGCGGGCCGTGAGACCCCTTTCCCGGTTGGCCTGAAAGAAGAAGCGATCTTATTAGCCAAGAGGGTGGCGGAGGAGGGAGGGGACGCACGGCCGGGGGGGAGAAGCAGGGGAAGACCGACGGACCCACCAGCCGCCACTCCAGGGGCGGCTCACCATCCAGTATACGGCTCAGCCATCCAGCACTCCCCGGCTCGGACAGGGGAGGGAGGAGGAGGGGAGATCGGAGTCTGGGAAGGATAGAGTTAAGAAGGCCGTCCGTCTCCCACCAAGGGGGGAGGAGGGGTGGCGCGTTGGTTCCCCCCCCCCCCCCGAATTATCGAGCACCAGATGCCACTGCATATAAGTATACATAAATATTAATAAATAATATAATAAATAAAAGTTAGAATAATATGTATCATTCTATACACCTAATAAATTAATAATTCCAGAGAGGAAAGATCTCCTGATGATACTGGTTCTGTGTGATATAAAGTTCTGTACAGGTATAAAGAAAAAAACATCTTACATGGGATTCCTCCTCCAGTCGGTGTCATGATATCCTACACGAATCTCGGCTCCGTCCAGATCAGACGCACAGCAGTCCCCTCTGTTGGTGATAGCGACGGCGGAGACGATGTAGTTGGATTCCAGTGAGACGGTCCACCACGGTTCATATTGGACCTCGGTCACCGCGCAGCCTGTCTCGGGTGCTTTGTTGTCTAAGTTATTATCAATGGCATTTCTGGGCGAGCTGACTCCATAAGTGCTGGACTGAGAGGCTTTCTGCAAAGCAATTTTTGGCACCGGGACTGGAAAAAAAATTATATTGAAAAAAAGATAGAATAATTGCAGTTGCTTTATAAAAAAAAAAATCACAGCTGATTTAAAAAAAAAAAACAGTTGTTTTGAAAAAATGTCAGTTGCTATTTTAAAAAAATGTCAGTTGCTTAAAAAATGTCAGTTGCTTTAAAAAAAATGTCAGTTGCTTTAAAATAATGGCAGTTTCATTAAAAACAATGACAGTTGCTTTAAAAAAATGACAGTTGCTTTTAGACAACTATCAAAAAATTATATAATAATACATTTTTTAATTCTAATTACATTTTTCAGCCATTGTTGATAAAATTCACAACTGCCAAAACATTGTAAAAGTAGAAAGAAAACCCCCAAACTAAGAACATTGTGGTGATAAAATTAACACAATTAAAAACTCAGGATAACGCTATGCAAAAGTGAAAACTGTAAAAAAAAATATTGTGGATCCCTTTCGCTCTGTTAAATATACAAATGAAAGTGCTTTATTATATCTCTTTGATAAGTTGAAAAAAAACCTGTATATCCTGCCAGAAATCGAGTGAGCTTCTAACATGCAAGGGTCGTGCTCCAGGGTGGAGAATGCCTCTGCTGCCTATGATTGGCTGTCAGCTTTGAAGGCTTCCTGGCACCCCCCTTAATCATTTTATCCCTGAAGAAAATGCCTCTGTGGCCCACCCACGCTATGCCACCTGGAGGTACTAGGCGTGCCACTTTTATTTGTTAGGCTGAGTGGCAAGAGAACTGATGCAGGGTGAGACTAAGCATGAGTGATGGGGGGGGGGGGGGGGTGACTGGGGCAATTTAGTCAAATCGTATTAAAGGCTCTTTAAGAAGCTCATTTTCAGGCTGAGACTATTGTGGAAATAATAAACATTTTAGACTTATGGTAATAATGATAATAATAATAATAATAATAATAATAATAATAACAATAATAATAATAATAATAATTATTATTATTATTTTGCAGAATTAAGTCTAACCTCTTACCATACACAGCTTGCAAATCCTACCTGCATTCAGATTTTTTGCCTTCTTTTCAGGTATTTATAAAATTATTTTATAACTATTAATTATTATCACAACAACACTAAAAATAGCAATAATTAAAAATATAATAATAATAATAGTAAAAAAGTATACAAAGTTAATATAAAAATATAAATGTTATTACACAAAAAATAATCTTATTAGAGCTATATGAAAACTGCTGGTAAGTGGAAATCCCCTGAAGAAGCCAATGTTGGCGAAACATGTTGGGATAGGACTTCAAGCATTGATCACTTCCTATATATGAATACCAGTGCCCAAGAGTACTAACTGTATTATGCTTTAACATTAGTTTTTATCCTATATCTTATTGAACCCCTTTATTTTTTGTGTTTGTGTAATAAAATTTATATTTTTATATAAACTTTGTATATAGTTTTGGTATAGGCACCGCTATAATCCCAATCATCCCACCAATGTTTATTTCGAATTACCAGGGTGAGGTGCTGGATACCATAGTGTCACCCAATTTACCTTTTAAATAATAATGATAGTAATAATAATAATCATCATCTTAATGCTTAATACTACAGACTATCAGCATTTTATTTATTTTTTACTGTAAAATGTAAGAATTATTTTGCACAAATAAGTTCTTACCATACACAGCTTTCAAATCCTACCTGCATTCAGATGTTTTGCCTCCTTTTCAGGTTTGAGAAGATCCCGTTCCTCTGTTAAAATAATTACAAGTAGTTATAAAATGATTTTATAACTTTGATTTATTTTAGAATTACCCATTAAAACAAGAAAGTACATTATTTTACTGTTATATTTTAATCTTGAATAAATATTTTATTTATTTAATATTCCTTTAATTTCAGTAGAAAGGTCAAAAGCTAAAAGGTTTGCAAAAAAAAAAAAAAAAAGAAGTTAATCGGAGATGTTCCGAAGTTCTGAAGTGCCAAGAATGGAGAAATCTAAAGACGATTTCTCAGCGTGTAATAACATACATACGTTTAGTAATAAACGGTTACAGCGCTGATAGACGTGATAATACAATAAAGTGCTATGTGCTGAAAATATAAGTTGGATATTAACTGTGTTTCAAATGCAACTACTGGTCACCATAGTGTATATGATATGTGAGAAAACAACCAGTATTACCTAATTGCAAAAAAACAACCTAAGAGTATGCTGACAGAGACCAATAAATGGTTAAAAGTAAAATACAAGTGAACTCTAGTCACAATGCAAAAGTGCAAATATGGAAAATAGTCCCAAAATAAATAAATATCTAGCACCAGCTGGGCATGGAAGACTCAGACAAACAGCTTAATGATGGCCCAACGGCTCCTCAATCACAAATGTCAGTCCGTATCTATGATCCAGCAACAGATGCTTCTAAGATGGATAGATAGATGTAATGGCTGATACTTCAAACAATGGAGCCATGGATCTTGTAATCGGTCACCCAAAATAGAAAGAGGAAAAAATATATAGTGAAGTACTGCGGGATGTAAGAGCCAATCGCGCTACAAACCGCTACTCACGCTTTCCCTGGTGGCAGTCAGGCATGTCAGGCATATCAGATGCTTCCGCGATCGCCGCTTGGTAGCGTGCGTTCCACGGAGCCAGGAAGATGAAAAAAGCGTCACTTGGTTGTGTGAAGGCCGGATGTGACGTCGACGCGTTTCGCGTTTCCTGTTGCAATCTAAACAACTTTATTACTGTAATAAAGTTGTTTAGATTGCAACAGGATATGATGATTCAGGAAGAGTGGTGATGAGTGCGTCCCACTAGCCTTGATTGGCTGTCACTGCTTTTTTCACCCTATATATCGGATGGCCGTGGTTGGATGTGTAGTCCTTTGATGACGCCCTGGGGGAGGGGCGAAACGCGTCGACGTCACATCCGGCCTTCACACAACCAAGTGACGCTTTTTTCATCTTCCTGGCTCCGTGGAACGCACGCTACCAAGCGGCGATCGCGGAAGCATCTGATATGCCTGACATGCCTGACTGCCACCAGGGAAAGCGTGAGTAGCGGTTTGTAGCGCGATTGGCTCTTACATCCCGCAGTACTTCACTATATATTTTTTCCTCTTTCTATTTTGGGTGACCGATTACAAGATCCATGGCTCCATTGTTTGAAGTATCAGCCATTACATCTATCTATCCATCTTAGAAGCATCTGTTGCTGGATCATAGATACGGACTGACATTTGTGATTGAGGAGCCGTTGGGCCATCATTAAGCTGTTTGTCTGAGTCTTCCATGCCCAGCTGGTGCTAGATATTTATTTATTTTGGGACTATTTTCCATATTTGCACTTTTGCATTGTGACTAGA
Organism: Lithobates septentrionalis; assembly: GCA_037952835.1. Classification (NCBI taxonomy): domain Eukaryota; kingdom Metazoa; phylum Chordata; class Amphibia; order Anura; family Ranidae; genus Lithobates; species Lithobates septentrionalis. The sequence continues at coordinate 99,607 of JBBDGP010003344.1, read as the reverse complement.
GTTCACTTGTATTTTACTTTTAACCATTTATTGGTCTCTGTCAGCATACTCTTAGGTTGTTTTTTTGCAATTAGGTAATACTGGTTGTTTTCTCACATATCATATACACTATGGTGACCAGTAGTTGCATTTGAAACACAGTTAATATCCAACTTATATTTTCAGCACATAGCACTTTATTGTATTATCACGTCTATCAGCGCTGTAACCGTTTATTATTATACTTCAAGTTCACACACTTTCTTACAGCAGCGATAGCTTCTAGTCTAATTCCTTTGTTGCGAGCGCTGTTTTTTTCATTTATTATACATACGTTTAGGTTGCTCGGACTTTGGAGGTTGGGTGGGAACTTCCGTACCTGGAACTGCAAAAATATTTGTAAGTTTCTGAAAAATGATAATTCATTAGAAATTCTTGTCCTTGATTTCTGGATAGGGATGAGCTTCGTGTTCGAGTCGAACCCATGTTCGACTCGAACATCGTCTGTTCGCCGGTTCGCCGAATTGCGAACGATATGGGCCGTTAGCGCCAAATTCGTGTGGCGCGTCATGGCCCATAATTCACTGCGGCATCGCAGTGCATTGCTGGCTGATGATTGGCCAAGCATGCACTATGACCCGCATGCTTGGCCAATCACAGTGCCGTTTGAACAGAGAGCCGTAATTGGCCAAAGCCAAGGAGGCTTTGGCCAATTATGGCTCAGGGGATTTAGTACACGCCCCACACTATATAAGGCCGCCTGCACGGCGGCCCTGTGTAGTGTGTGTTCCGGCGTTGAAAGAGATAGACAGAGAGACAGTGTCATTTGATTTGAGTTAGATAGATTAGGCAGAACAGTCAGTCAGTTAGCTGCACTTACTGTGTATTGTGTATATATATGCATCCCAGGTGTTGTATATATATATATATATATATACACTGTATTCAGTTTAGCTAGATCCGTTCCTGTTATCTTCCTACTGACAGGCAGGCTTGTCTTGTTACAGTATTTACAGCTACCTGAAGAAAATTACTGGTGTTCTTTTGATCCTATTAGTACCACAGTCAGGCAGCTAGACTATTTACAATTAGTGTGGTGCGTCCTGCTCACAGTGTTCAGCTAAACCTACAAGTTAGTGTAGTGAGGCCTCTGCACAGTGTTCATCTAAAGCTACAAGTTAGTGGGGTGCGTCCTGCTCACAGTGTTCAGCTAGATCCGTTCCTGTTATCTTCATACTGACAGGCAGGCTTGTCTTGTTACAGTATTTACAGCTACCTGAATAAAATTGCTGGTGTTCTTTTGATCCTATTAGTACCACAGTCAGGCAGCTAGACTATTTACAGTTAGTGGGGTGCGTCCTGCTCACAGTGTTCAGCTAAACCTACAAGTTAGTGGGGTGCGTCCTGCTCACAGTGTTCAGCTAAAACTACAAGTTAGTGTGGTACGTCCACCTCACAGTGTTCAGCTAATCCTACAAGTTAGTGGGGTGCGTCCTGCTCACAGTGTTCAGCTAAAACTACAAGTTAGTGTGGTGCGTCCACCTCACAGTGTTCAGCTAAACCTACAGGTTAGTGCGGTGCGTCCTGCTCACAGTGTGTTCAGCTAAACCTACAAGTTATTTTTTTGCGAGCTCTGCACAGTGTTCACCTAAAGCTACCTGTAGAAGGTTGGTGGTGTTTTCCTGATCCTATCACTACCGCAGGCAGCTAAAAAAGCTACAAGTTAGTTTTTTGCGAGCTCTGCACAGTGTTCAGCTAAAGCTACCTATATAAGGTTGGTGGTGTTCTCATACTACAGGCAGGCAGTTGATTTTGCTAGCTGCAGTATCAGTACATATATATATATATATATATATATATATATATATATATATATATATATATATATATCCCAGCTTAGTGCAGCTACAGGCCATTAGTATGTCTGGAAGGCCAGCCAAGAAGGAGAGGCAGACAGTCACAAGCCAATAAGAGAGGGCAAGCAGGCTCTGTGTCTAGTGCTGGTCGTGGAGACGGTGCATCCTCATCAGCACGTGGCCGTGGGTCAAGCTAGGCCTTTTTTTCGGCAGCTGGCCGTGTTGAGCCGCAACATGCGGAAGACTTGGTCGAGTGGATGACCAAGCCGTCCTCATCCTCCTCATCCTCTCTCACCCATGCCCAGGGTACATTGTCTGGCAAAGCAGTGGCCTCTTCCCTCGGCTCAATGTCATCAGTGACTCCTTCCCTAGCCCCACCATGTCCTCCTGAGGAGTCCCTCGAACTGTTTGACCACAGTGTTGGGTACATGCTCCAGGAGGATGCCCAGCGTTGGGAAGGCTCTGATGATGATACTGAGCTCGATGAAGGCAGTAACATGAGCACGGACAGAGGGGGTGCCCAAGAAGGACAGCAATCTGGCAGTCATGCTCCCCCTGCTGCAGCATACTGCCAGGTTTGCTCCAGTGATGAGGAGGGAGGGGATGATGAGGTCACTGACTCAACGTGGGTGCCTGATAGGAGAGAGGAAGAGGAGGAGGAGGCGGCACATCACCAACGAGGCAGGATGCCCTCCAGGGGCCAGCCTAAGGGCAGCACATTGACTGCATCACACCCCAAAGCTCCACATGTGCAGGGCGCTGCAGTCTCTGCGCGTTATTCAAAAAGTTCTTTGGTGTGGGCCTTTTTTGAGACGAGTGCATCAGATCGCACCGTTGCTATTTGCAACATATGTCTCAAGCGTATCTCGCGTGGCCAAAACATCTCCCGCTTGGGTACCACATGCTTGACCAGACATATGTTCGTTGGCAAGCGTATCTAAAAGACCCACACCAAAGAACAAAGAGGACCTCTACTTGCTCCTCATCAGCTGAGATCTCCAACCCCACTATACCTTCAGTCCTCTCTAAGACCTGCACTGAGAGGAATGAAGGTGTAGAATTAGGTGTGTCACAGCCAAATACTTGTGGGCAATCTGCTTTTGGTACACCGACGTCAGATTGTACCAGGAAAATTTCCCTGCCCCAGCTGCTGCACCGCCGAAAGAAGTTTGCTCCCAGCCATCCACATGCGCAGCAGTTGAATGCTAGCTTGGCAAAATTGCTAGCACTTCAACTGATGTATTTTCAGTTGGTAGAATCTGCCCCCTTCCGTGAGTTTGTGGAATGTGCAGTTCCTCAGTGGCAGGTACCCAAACGGCACTTTTTCTCACGGAAGGCGATTCCGTCTCTCTACCGGCATGTGGAAGGCAATGTCCATGCCTTCGCTGGACAGGGCGGTCAGCGGTAAGGTGCATATTACCGCTGACTCATGGTCCAGCAGGCATGGACAGGGACGTTACCTAAGTTTCACGGAGCATTGGGTGACTCTGCTGGCAGCTGGGAAGGATGCAGGACAAGGTGCAGTAGTGTTGGAGGTTGTTCCACCACCACGCCTCCAAAATGCTAATGATTGTGACACACCTCTCTCCTCCACCCCCTCCTCTTCTTCTTCCTCCATGGCCTCTTCCTGTGCTTTGTCCTCGGAACCAGCGGTGCTCCGTAGCCGTTCAAGGGGCTACGCAAGTACGCAGGCCAAAAGATGCCATGCGGTGCTTGAGCTGGTGTGCTTGGGGGACAGGAGTCACACTGGGGCAGAGGTTCTGTCAGCTCTGCAGGGGCAGGTTCAGAGGTGGTTGACACCACGCCAACTTAAGGCAGGAATGGTGGTTTGCGACAATGGCACCAACCTCCTCTCTGCCCTCCGACAGGGACAAATGACCCATGTGCCCTGTTTGGCTCACGTCCTTAACTTGGTGGTGCAGCGGTTCTTGCGCAGGTACCCGGGCTTACAGGATGTCCTGAGGCAGGCCAGGAAAGTCTGTGTGCATTTCCGCCGGTCATATAATGCCAGTGCTCGGCTGACGGACCTCCAAAAGGAGTTTAACCTGCCCAAGAACCGCCTAATCTGTGACATGCCCACCAGGTGGAACTCAACGTTGGCCATGCTGCAGCGGCTGCACACGCAGCAGAGGGCCATCAATGAGTACCTGTGCGACTATGGCACCAGGACAGGGTCAGGGGAGCTTGGTTTTTTTCCCCCACGCCAGTGGGCCATGATCAGGGATGCATGCACTGTCCTGTCACCATTTGAGGAGGCCACAAGGATGGTGAGCAGTGACAGTGCATGCATCAGTGACACTGTCCCCCTTGTCCACCTGTTGGAGCACACACTGCGTGGAATAATGGACAGGGCACTTGAGGCAGAACAGAGGCAGGAAGAGGAGGACTTCCTTAGCTCTCAAGGCCCCCTTTATCCAGACAGTGTTCCTGCGTGCCCGCCGATCACACAGGAAGAGGACGAGGAGGAGGAGGAAGATTGTGTCAGTATGGAGGTGGAGCCTGGCACTCAGCATCAGCAGCAGTCTTTAAGGGATCAGTCCCAAGAAACACATGGACTTGTACGTGGCTGGGAGGAGGTGGTTGCGGACCATGTCGTCCTTAGTGACCCAGAGGACTCCGGACCGAATGCCTCAGCAAACCTACGCTGCATAACCTCCCTGATCCTACAAAGCCTGCGTAAGGATCCTCGTATTCGTGGTATCAGGGAGAAGGACCAATACTGGCTGGCAACCCTCCTTGATCCACATTACAAGGGTAAGGTTGCGGACCTTATCTTGCCATCGCAGAGGGAGCAGAGGATGAAACATCTTCGGGAGGCCTTGCAGAAAGGTCTGTGCAACGCGTTCCCAGAGACTGGGAGGTTACAAACTCCTGTTTCTGGACAACGTGTTGCTGAGGCTTCAGTCAGTCAAAGAAGGAGCGGGGGAGAAGGTGGCCGTCAGACAATTTTTTGGTCCGCTGCCCCAAGGTATGATCGGTTCCAGCAACCATCGCCAGCGTCTGTTTTACATGGTGCAGGAATACCTAGGGGCAAGATCTGACTTGGACACCTTTCCCACCGAAAATCCTCTGGGTTACTGGGTCTTGAGGATGGATCACTGGCCAGAGCTTGCACAGTATGCAATTGAGCTACTGGCCTGTCCTGCATCCAGCGTTCTTTCGGAACGCACATTCAGTGCTGCTGGAGACTTTGTAACCGATCACAGGGTGCGTCTGTGCACCGACTCGGTCGATCGACTGACCTTCATAAAAATGAATCAGTCTTGGATGACCACCAGCTACCAAGAACCTGATGCTGATGTAACCAAATAATTTTTTTTGAAATCTCAGATCCCTTCAAAGACTGCCTATACTGATGCTGAGTGACTATCCCTGAGTAATTATGCTCTTCCTCCTCAATCATCACGCTGATAGCTTGTAAGAACATTTTTGGTTCTGGGCACCACCACCAGTGCCTAAGGCACAATTTTTCAGCCCCTGTTTAACAGGGGCGTGTAATTACAATTTTTGATGCAATACTTTGCAGCAGGGCTCGTTTCTGCGTTACAACTAGAGTGTCTGTGAGGGGTTGCAGTGTTGTGGCACCAGCACCAGTGCCTAAGGCCCAATTTTTCAGCCCTTGTTTAACAGGGGCGTGTAATTACAATTTTTGATGCAATACTTTGCAGCAGGGCTCATTTCAGCATTCCAACTAGAGTATCTGTGAGAGGTTGCAGTGTTGTGGCACCAGCACCAGTGCCTAAGGCCCAATTTTTCTGCCCCTGTTTAACAGGGGCGTGTAATTACAATTTTTGTTGCAATACTTTGCAGCAGGGCTCATTCCTGCGTTACAACTAGAGTGTCTGTGAGGGGTTGCAGTGTTGTGGCACCAGCACCAGTGCCTAAGGCCTTATTTTTCAGCCCCTGTTCAACAGGGGCATGTAATTATAATTCTTGATCTAATATTTCACAGCAGGGCCCATTTCTGCACCCACCAAGAGCGAGTGAGGACTTACAGTGTTGTGGCACCAGCACCACCACCGCCACCAATAAAGGCCCAATTTTTCTGCCCTTGTTCAACAGGGGCATGTAATTACAATTCTTGATCTAATATTTCACAGCAGGGCCCATTTCTGCACCCACCAAGAGCGAGTGAAGACTTACAGTGTTGTGGCACCAGCACCACCACCACCACCACCAAAGGCCCAATTTTTCTGCCCCTGTTCCACAGGGGCATTTAATTACAATTCTTGATCTAATATTTCACAGCAGGGCCCATTTCTGCACCCACCAAGAGCGAGTGAGGACTTACAGTGTTGTGGCACCAGCACCACCACCACCACCAAAGGCCCAATTTTTCTGCCCCTGTTCAACAGGGGCATGTAATTACAATTCTTGATCTAATATTTCACAGCAGGGCCCTGTGAGGGCTTACAGTGTTGTGACCACAACAACACCTAAGGCCCAAATTTCTGCTGAGTATATAGGGCAGGCCCCTACTTTCAAACATCTAACTTACAAACGACTCCTACTTGCAAACGGAAGGAGACAACAGGAAGTGAGATGAAATCTACCCCTAGGAAGGGAAATTCTCTCCTGTAAGAGTTAATATTGGAAAAACGTGTCTCCTCTCCACTGATGCTTTATCACCAATCCTTGTTTCACAAAAAAACCCAAATTTTCAAAAAACATTTGTCATTGGGACAGAAAGTGAGGTGAAATCTTCTGAAGAGGTGCACAGACAGCAAAACAAATGTTACAGGGGTAATAACCCTTCCCTATGTTTTCCAAAAAGCTTAAAAATAGATTCTTTGGCTGGAGCTACACTTTAAAAATGTACCAGTCCAAAATTACAAACAGATTCTACCTAACAACAAACCTACAGTCCCTGTCTTGTTTGCACCGCCTGTATACTGCTGTTCAGAATATATAGGGCATGGGGGCCCCACACCTTTCCTTTTTTTAATTTGGGTGCAGGGTTCCCCTTAATATCCAAACAAGACCCAAAGGGCCTGGTAATGGACATGCCATTTGTCTCACTGATTTTCATCCATATTGCCAGGACCCGACATTACATTAAAGCCGCAAGCAGTTTTAAATGAGATTTTTTCCTTTAAAAATGACATTTGGTGCAGGGACTGTTCTAAACACGGGAAACACGCGCCACTTTACAGGCATACTATAGACACCCCCCAGGTACGATATTTAAAGGAATATTTCACTTTTTTTTTTTTTTACTTTAAGCATCATTAAAATCACTGCTTCCGAAAAAACGGCCGTTTTTAAAAGTTTTTCTTGCATTGATACATGTCCCCTGGGGTAGGACCCGGGTCCCCAAACCCTTTTTAGGACAATACCATGCAAATTAGCCTTTAAAATGAGCACTTTTGATTTCTAACGTTCGAGTCCCATAGACGTCAATGGGGTTCTAACGTTCGTGCAAATTTTCGGTCCGTTCGCAGGTTCTGGTGCGAACCGAACCGGGGGGTGTTCGGCTCATCCCTATTTGTGGATATTTACCGCTTTCTGGCTCATCAGATGGCAGAGCAAAGACCTGAACCTCGCAGAGGGTGAGGAACTCTCTACGACGTGGGATGAAAACAGACACGTAACGCCCCTCCATGCCACGGCAGTTGACGGCGAGAGTTCCTCCTTGGTCCACGCTGGTAAGGATAGCACACCTGGAACATAGAGGAAGAGCAATCATTAATCAATTATTGTATTTTATACAGTACATTTCATTTCTACATTAAATTACTATTACCCTATTGCATATACAGTATACTTGCTAGTTCTAAAAAAAACCAATTAATACAAATAGCTCACAACATTTCAAAATGCCTTCCAAAAACATTTTCCTGCCTGCTACCTTACAACTCTCAGGAGACCACAAAACTCAACATTGATACCCGGCAGAAATATGTGTAAATGTGAAAATGTAATTACAGACAATAGTACATGTAGTTCACCATAATTACACCCGGCTGTATCCTCACCTCGTGTTTTTTCTTACGTCATCTTTAGAGAATCCTATGCGAATTTCGACTCCGTTGAGTCTGTAGCCGCAACATTCTTTTCGGTTGGTGATGGCGATGGAGAAGATTCTCATCCTGGAGTTCAGATCGAGATTCCACCAAGGCTCAAGGTCATACTGTGTGTGACTGCAGTGCGGGTGATTATTTACCAGTGAGCCGTCATTGGCCCCTTTGGCTTGGACCTCATGATCGCTGGATTGGGTGGCTGTTCCTTTTGGGGCCACATTGGGAGCTGGAAAATGTATCACAAGCAGTCTCAGAGGTCTTTGATTCTTACAACAGAGTCACAGGTAACACATAAAGAGTAACATCTTCCCGCTTTGCATTTTTTCATTTTTTTATACCCCCCCACCCGTTAGGTAGCATGGTCCTTGATTCACATAGTCATCTACCCAGCAGATCCAGTGTTGTCACATTGTGATCTGCTGCTCAGATGTCACAGCCCGGGTCCTGTGCTGCTATTAAGTCCCATGTGTGATACGATTTTGCTGTGGCAGGTTCTCTTTAATGAGACATCGGGTGGGGTTTTTAGACCCCTGATGTCTTACCTGCCCTCTATTGAAGCTATTGGAGTATAGATCACAGCCAGACAAACTGACAGCAAAAACCAGAAGTGACATTTTACAGAGTTCTTAAAGTGGAGCTCCACCCAAAAGGGGAAGCTCCACTTGTCTGCCTCCACCCCCCCTCCGCTCCCACATTTGACACCTTTTGGGGGTAAGGGGAGAGTGGGTACCTGGTTTTGACCATGCCGAACTGAGCCAGAAGTTCAGCCCCCCTCCTTCCCCCATAGCCTTCTGGGACATGCGCAGTAGAAGACCGGCTGTGAAGCTGCAAGGCTTCATTGCCAGTTTCCCTTAGTAAAAATGGCGGTGCCAGCTCCCTATAGCTGATTGAATTATCAGCTCAGGTGAGGACACTGCTGGATGTCTGAGAGGTAAGTGCCCTAATATTAAAAGTCCTTACATTTTTTTCTGAAGGAGCCTGGAGCTCCGCTTTGAAAGGTAGAGGATATAAGCAAACAAACATTCACTGGTCATCCTCCCCTCTACCTGGCAGCACCCCTGAATCTTAGTTCTGGATCTGCCAATGGGAGTGCAAAGCTAAGAAAACATGGCAGGGGTGTATGCGGGAGAGGCGCTTAATGTTACAGGGGTGCATGGAAGCAATTGGGTGGCCTGACAGCCACCCAATCACTTCATCTGTTGGCCAACAGTAATATACCATACATCAGTGACAAAAAAGGGTTAGGAGTCAAGCAAAACCTCTGCTGCTCTGTAAAAATGACATGGACACGCTTTAATAATTACAGTATAATATGACATACTATCCTCACACATAATCTTTAACATTGAGCTTTTTTTTAGCAAATTAGCATGATGCCAATCTAACACGGGCATTCAGTCACATGACATCTCAGAGCTGCCAAGGAACATTGCTGGAAGATTTCCCTCTGGCAGACATTGTGATTCAAGGTCTGAAGTGGGAGCAGGTGGCTATACAATGCCAAGCATGTGCCTATGACTGTGGGCTCTTTAATGGAAATCCAGACCGGGTTAAAGGTATTGCCAAAAGGAATGTTTATTTCAGCACTATGGGAAGAATGAATGAATGAGTAAATTGTATAGCGCTACATATGCAAACTAAATCGCCTCAGGGCGCTTTGCCACCAGTGTCCATCTGGGTCTTCAGAAGAGATGGGTCTTGGGCTTCTTCCTGAAGGCCAGATGTTTTTTTTCTGAGCGGATGTCCGCGGGTAGAGCGTTCCATAGCTCTACCCGCGGACATGGGCTCCAACAAAGGATGCACTGATCTGAACTGATGAACTGATCTCTGTACACCACCATGATGCAACGCTCAACTTCTATACACACTTACCTCCATGGTGCTGACTCTGCCACATCTGACTTATAGTCCAACTTTCATCAACTAGAACAATTGAAGAACAAAGTTTACATTTTCCATTGGATTCCACCAGATTCTACATCAGAGAGAAATGTATACTAAATGCTGAAATGCCAATCTATCACACATGAAGAGATAAGGAGCAATTCCAAACTGGAACCTGACTTGTAAACCTCAAATTAACCAAGACCAGACATTCAACCTTACTGGTAGCCCTAATGCTGTAAACCAGGGGGTTGGTAAGCTGCCGATCATGATCTACCAGTTGTCTGTGGGCAGCCGGTAGGTAGATTATGAATATGGCTATGCTTCCCCCCAGCCTCCGCCGCTCTCATATGCACTACAGAGCAGAGAGCAGGAGACAGCATGGTGCTGGGTGGAGGGTGGGTATGGGAGCTGCCTTTTGACTTAACCATCAGGTGATTGGTTGCTAGGACACCGGATGGTCCTAGCAACCAATCACCAGCTTGTTATTAAAAGCCCTCCATGCAGGACTATGCTATCTCCCGCTCTGCGCTTTGCTTTACATATGCTGTCAGGTAGGAGAGTGGTACCTACACAGTGCTGTGTGTGTGTGTGGGGGGGGGATGATGCGAAAGGAACAGAGGGCACCGCAGTGGGGACTGTGATGTGAAAGAAACAGAGAACACTGCTTTGGGGGATGGGGAGGCAGAGGGCACTGCTTTCAGGGGTCAAAAGACAGGTTGTGGGGGGAAGAGGACACTGCTATGGGGAGCAGAGGACACTACAGTGTGGGGGGGGGTGATATGAAAGGGAGAGGGTGCAGAGGACACTGTTTTTGGGGTGTACAGAAGACTACTGGGGGGCAAAAGACACTACAGTGGGGAGGGTTAAGTGAATGGGACAGAGGACACTTCTTTTGCGGTAGTACAGGACTCTACTGTGGGGGGAGCTAGGCAGAAGGCACTGCTATGGCTAGGGTGTTGAGGACACTATTGTGGGGGGGAGCATATGATATTGTTATGGGGGCAGAGGACACACTGGAAGGGTGATGTGAAGGAGGCAGAAGACACTGCAATGGGGGGGGGGGGGTGCAGATGACACTACTGTGGAGGGGGATGTGAAGGGGGTAGAGGATACTACTGTGGGCAGGGGGGGAGTGATGTGACGTTCCTCCCCCAGGATTTTGTTTTCTCCATGTTATGCATGTAGATCTCAACTTTTGAAAGGTTGCCTACCCCTGTTCTAAACTGTAACCTAACCCGAAAACCTTGAAGGAATTTAGACCAGACCTTTAACTTCAACCTTTACTAGCAAGCCTGATGCTCCAAACTGTAACCTAACTGGTTTTAATCTCATATTAACCTATACCAGACCTTTGACCTCAACTGTACTGGTACCAGTAGAGCTCTAAACTGTAACCTAATATTTAAACTTCAATTGAACTTAGACCAGACCCTTAACTTCATCCTGACCAGTAACTCTAACACTGTAAACTGGAACCTAACTTCTAAATCTCAAAATAGCCTAGACCAGATACTTAAACCCAACCAACCATTCTGGTGACCCTAGTGCTCTAAACTGGAACATAATATATATATATATGTAAACAGTAAAAAAGCGAGGACAGACTATATTGGCCCCATAAAGAATGAGGAAGGACATCTGGTTACAAAGGATGGGGAGATGGCGAAGGTATTGAATTTATTCTTCTACTCAGTATTCACGAGGGAATCGGGGGGCTTCAGTAACCAAAACTGCAGTGTTCATCCTCATGACACAACACAGGAAGCACCTCCATGGTTAACAGGGGACAGAATTAAAATTAAACTTGGGAAACTTAACGTTAATAAATCACCACAAGGGTACTTAGGGAACTTAGTCAAGTAATTGCAAGACCATTGTTCCTAATTTTTACTGATGGTCTACTGACTGGAATGGTACCAGTTGATTGGAGAAAAGCCAATGTAGCACCAATGTTTAAAAAGGGCCCAAAATATCTCCCTGGGAATTACAGACCAGTTAGCCTAACATCAATAGTATGTAAACCCTTTGAGGGGATGATAAGGGACTATATACAAGATTTTAGTAATGAGAACAGTATCATTAGCAGTAATCAGCATGGATTCATAAAGAATCATTCTTGCCAAACCAATCTATTAACCTTCTATGAGGAGGTGAGTTGCCATCTAGATAAAGGAAGGCCCGTAGACGTGGTGTATCTTTATTTTGCAAAAGCATTTGACACAGTTCCCCATAAACGTTTACTGTACAAAATAAGGTCCGTTGGCACGGACCATGGGGTGAGTACATGGATTGAAAACTGGCTACAAGGGCGAGTTCAGAGGGTGGTGATAAATGGGGAGTACTCGGAATGGTCAGGGGTGGGTAGTGGGGTCCCCCAGGGTTCTGTGCTGGGACCAATCCTATTTAATTTGTTCATAAACAACCTGGAGGATGGGATAAACATCATGGTGATCAAAGGAAGTTTGCTTGAAAGCTAACTTTCTGCCAGAAGATGTCAATGTGTCCTTCTCTCTTCCCATAGATGAGAGATATTGATACTTTGTAAATGTTACAATGTTTAAAAAAATACAAAATAAACAAATAGTTTCCTCAGCATTCCAAGTTTTCTTTAGATTTTCAACTAGGCAGGTGGATTTAGATTAACCTTGATTAAACCGTTTTAAGTTATTTGCTTTTTTTGTTTTTTTTTTGTTAAACGGCTTAATCAAGGTTAATCTAAATCCACCTGCCTAGTTGAAAACCTAAAGAAAACTGGGAATTTCGAGGAAACTATTTGTTCATTTTGTATTTTTTTTTCCCGGTTGATAGAATGGTGATCCCAAATGCTTTTTTTTTAAAAATCTTTAATGTATATAGTAAATTAATATTTTAGGTTCTAACCATAATGCATATTATAGTTGAAAAATATTTTAGTATTTTAATATTTAATATTTTAGATACTAGATTAAATGTCTGTTTATTAGCAATTTTATTGTTTAATTCATTTATATTCATTTTTTTTAATAACAAACAATAATGCATTTTCTCCTATTTTAATACATTTGTCAGCTTATAATAAAATAAGACATTATATAAATAGTTTACTAATCTACAGAATATCACCAAGAACTAAATACAATTTTGTGCTGAGAAGTATTTGGAAATCTCTCCTTACCTGACTGATTTTTGGGCCGTCCAAACACCTGGACTTCACACAAGGTCAGAGATACGTTCTTCCCCCGTATTGCAATGGTGACAAACTGGCCCTCCATTCCATGGCAGGTAAAGGAGTAGGTTTCTCCGAGACCGATTGAGGACACAGTGCCACAGCTGAAAGAGATATCAGGCTTATCTATAGCAAAAACCTTCTATTTTTTTGGAAAGAGTAAGGAAGGATTAGAACCCCCTTCTGGTTTATATTGATGTGTCTCCCTGTTGAGTAGAATCACTCTCCCTCCCCAACGAGACACAAAAAATAAACTGACAGGTATTCTAACCCCTTCCCTGCTCTGTTCAGAGCGGATATATAACCTTTCCTTTCTCTTGATGTCCCCTGAGACCATGAACGGAGCCTGAGGGGTCGCATAGGTCACAATAACGACCCCACTCATGCTCCAGGGGGCCTGTGCAGCCACTTTGTCACAATAAGTTTTACCCCGGGGGGGGGTCTGCAACCTGTCGATTGTGATCTACCTTCCTTGACAACCCCCAGAATCTGGACAGCAACAGTGGCGGCATTTACAGGAACCGATCCCCTTTCCTCCTGCAGCAGCTGAAAGCCAGCTTCTCCACCTCTCCTTCCCGCTGGTATTCAGCTGAGGAGGAAAAAGGGATCGGTTCCAGTAAATGACACCCCCACCACTCCTACTGTCCAGGTTCCCTGTCCTTTTGCTGTCTGGGCCCCCTATGTGCTCCCCTGGTCTCCCCCACCCCCAACACCGAGCCTCTCCACAGCGCTCCTGTCTTCCTCTCCTGCTGGCTGATGCGGCGGATGTATCCGAATGAACACAGTGAGTGATCAGTACTGATAACTCACTGTGTTCATTTATAACTGAAGCATAGTAAACTTGCTTCAGTTTGTGAATGAGCAGGAAGCTCTATACAGACACAGAGCTATTCCTGTTCATTCATTCTGTGCAGCTGAAGCTGCAGACCGTGTCCTCAATCTCCCTTCTTTGTCTCAACTGTTGAGACCCCTGATATTTCACCTAAGGGATCTCTGAGTTTCTGGCATCTCTGAGTTTCCAGTTTCATCTCCACATGGTGATGGGGCAAGCCATTTTCCCCAGCAGCACACTCTTTGCTCAGCACACCGCCCAGCCCAGTACAGCCCCTCCCTCCCTGTGGCAGAATCTAAAAGTCAGATGGACTCTGAGCTTTTTCTTTTGTACACATGCACCTTCATTTTAAGAGGGAAGTTTCAGGAAAAAAACATATTTTTTAAATAAACAACTTTGAAGCAAATTAAGGGTCAGTGCCCATAAATGCAACCTGATCAATGTCTATCTGCAGCCTGATCAATGCCCATTTGCAGCCTGATCAATGCCCATCTGCACCCTGATCAATTTCCATCTGCAACCTGATCAATGTCCATCTGCAGCCTGATCAGTGTCCATCTTCAGCCTGATCAATGCCCATCTGCACCCTGATCAGTTTTCATCTGCAACCTGATCAATGTCCATCTGCAGCCTGATCAATGTCCATCTTCAGCCTGATCAATGCCCATCTGCAGCCTGATCAATGCCCATCTGCACCCTGATCAATGTCCATCTGCAGCTTGATCAATGTCCATCCGCAGCCTGATCAATGTCCATCCGCAGCCTCAATGCAGCCTGATCAATGTCCATTTGCAGCCCATCTCCCATTAATGCAGCCTGACTATTGCGGTTTTTCAGCCTCAATGCCAATCTGCAGCCTCACCCTCTCTCATCAAAGCAGCCTGAACCGTGCAGGAAATCACCGAGCCGTCATCTCCTGTTTACTTGGCTCTCACACACACACAGTCCCGCCTCCGCCACCGGCATTGGACCAGTTCCTGTGATAGACAGAACACTGGTCCAATGCCAGTGGCGGAGGCGGGACTGTGTGTGTAATGTGAGAGCCGTGTGAGAGCCGTGTGAAAGCCGAGTGAGAGCCACGTGAGAGCCGAGTGAGAGCCACGTGAGAGCCGAGTGAGAGCCGCATGAGAGCTGAGTGAGAGCCCTGTGAGAGCCGCGTGAGGGCCGAGTGAGAGCCCTGTGAGAGCCGCGTGAGGGCCGAGTGAGAGCCGAGTGAGGGCCGTTTGAGAGCCGAGTGAGAGCCGAGTGAGAGCCGTGTGAGAGCCGTGTGAGAGCCGAGTGAGGGCCGAGTGAGAGCCAAGTGAGGGCCGAGTGAGGGCCGAGTGAGAGCCGAGTGAGGGCCGAGTGAGGGCCGAGTGAGAGCCAAGTGAGGGCCGAGTGAGGGCCGAGTGAGGGCCGAGTGAGGGCCGAGTGAGAGCCGTGTGAGAGCCAAGTGAGAGCTGAGTGAGAGCCGAGTGAGGGCCGAGTGAGAGCCGTGTGAGAGCCGTGTGAGAGCCGTGTGAGACCTGAGTGAGAGCCGCGTGAGAGCCGCGTGAGAGCCGAGTGAGAGAGTAAGCAGGAGGTGACAGCTCAGTGAATTCCGGCGGCGCTCGTCCCCCTCCTTTCCATTCGAAGTACACTAACCGCGTATAACACGCACCTGCAATTTGCCCCCTATTTTCAGGGGGAAAAAGTGCGTGTTATACGCCGATAAATATTTTTGTTTAGCGCAACACTTTTGCTAAACATTCATTATTTATGTGATCATATCTCACGTCAGTGGTACTGCTATACACAAGTTTAATACATTTACACAAGCGCAGTTTACTTTCGCTTTCACATTTTAGGTCATATAAATGATTAATTTACAAGATATAAAATATCAGTACAAAATACATTCAAACAAAATATAGTGTAGCGCAACCAAAAAAACAATAATCAATAATCTATAAATCAAGTCCACATAGTATCAAAATTCCTCCGTTGTGCAACTTTCAGTGACAGTTCATTAATATCCAGTGACTTCAGTGACTACCACCTCTAGCTGGAATGCCTGCTCACCTCCGAAAGTTGACCCCACTGCAGAGTCACTCACGCCTGGTATACCTCTCCGGATACCTCGGGGGAAACGACTCCTCCTCCTGGTGTTCCTGGACAAGTCAGACCTCCTCCCGGGTTCTTACTATGTAGACCCCAATGCAGAATCACTCACACCTGATAAAATATCTTTCAGGATACCTCTCCTCATCCCAATGTACCTAAACAGCTCAGACCTCCTCCTGGGATCTCATTCAGTCATGTGTGGCCATAAAAAGACAAAGACAAACCATAGTGCTCACTGCTAGTACCATTTATTTAAAACTTAATGTAGGAATTAAAAATACTCACATAAAAATGTGAAAAACATACATATCATCAATTATGAAGTAAGCTGAGAAAAGATGTCCTGAATGGCGGCACCTCACACCTGCAGCCTTTGTCTTTATATGGTTACACATGACTGAATGAGATTCCAGGAGGAGGTCTGAGCTGTCTAGGTACATTGGGATGAGGAGTTGTGTTCCCGAGATATCCTGAGAGATATTACACTAGGCGTGTGTGACTCTGCAGTGGGGTCTACATAGTAAGAACCTTTGAAGAGGTCTGACTTGTCCAGGAACATCAGGAAGAGGAGTTGTTTTCCCCAAGGTGTCCTGAGAGATATTATTCCAGGCGTGTGTGACTCTGCAGTGGGGCAGCGGTGTCAGCAAGAGGGGGGTGACCATGGCTGAAGCCCCAAGTGGGTCGCCAAAAAGCCCTGGGTCTCGAGTGAGCAAGGTTCTATTAACACCCCCAAGCACCGACGGGTGGGGACCGATCTGATGCTGAGCGCCGCCGAGTGACGTTGATTGTGGCCGAGTCACATAGCAGGTCCCACCTTCTGGAGCCTGCAGCGCCTATGATGGACACAGCACTGGTCCAATGGTGGGACCGCGGGATGTGTGATGTCCATCATAGGCGCTGCAGGCTCCAGAAGGCGGGAATTACAAACCAGCCGCCGCACCACTGTGAGATCCCTGCTTGGTGCTCAGCTCTCCTCTCCCTGCCTGCTGTGATGATGGGCGCGCACTGCACACCATGGCTGAACTGCTGCTGCAGGACACATGAAGTCTCCTTGTCAGGTAGGTCAGTGTGTGTCACTACCCTCAGTGTATGTAGGTCAGTATATGAATGTTAGAGTAGGTCAGGTTGGTCAGTGTAGGTCAGTGTGTGTCACTACCCTCAGTGTATGTAGGTCAGTATATGTATGTCAGTGTAGGTCAGGTAGGTCAGTGTAGGTCAGTGTGTGTCAGGTAGGTCAGTGTAGGTCAGTGTAGGTCAGGTAGGTCAGTGCGTGTCAGGTAGGTCAGTGCATGTCAGTGTATGTATGTCAGGTAGGGCAGTGTGTGTCAGGTAGGTCAGTGCGTGTCAGGCAGGTAGGTCAGTGCGTGTCAGGCAGGTAGGTCAGTGCGTGTCAGGCAGGTAGGTCAGTGTGTCAGGCAGGTGAGTTTAGTGGTCAGCATTGATGGGCACTGGTAAGCCAGGCAGCAACCAGCAAGTGAGCTCAACCCCCTGCCACACAACCACACCGCCCAGCCAAAAAACCTTGTGCCACTACCGCAGACCTACCAAGACATGGCCGTCCACCTAAACTGACAGGCCGGTCAAGAAGAGCATTCATCAGAGAAGCAGCCAAGAGGCCCATGGTAACTCTGGAGGAGCTGCAGAGAATTCTTGCTCTCGCTATAATGTTCGCACAGGAGGATGGGGCGCTTTAAAAACATTGTATTTTTTTTTACACTGTCTCTTTATTTTTTTCATCACTTTTATTCCTAGAAATGTAAAAATCCCTTGTGATAACAATAAAGCACAACAGATCCTGTTTATGGAGACATCTGGGGTCTATAAGACCCCAGATCTCTCCTCTACCCTTGAAAGCATGAGATAAAAAAACCAAAAAAACTTAGATTTCATGCTTTCCAGAGAAAAGAATGGCTGTGTGTACATCTGGAAGTGACTAAATGCTCATAATTTCTGGTCTCTTAGACCATAGAGATGTATAGGGACCTTTCGGCACATTCACTAAAATTACTAGATAGGGTTTCTTGCTGTCTTGCTGTATGGATTGCACTGTGATTAATTTATTAATCAATATATGATGTAAGTGCTAGTTATCTCTAGTTATCTCTAGCTATCTTTAGCCTAGATAAACATGTTACAAATTCGTAACCAATCATGAAAGCCCCCCCCCAACGTAAAGCTGCAGTCAGATATAGGCTGGTCAGAGAAGGTGAAATGGTTTGTGAAGACAAAGAGAACAATAGATTTCACAACACTTGCAGAGGTCCCTCTATTTTGTAGCCAAGGTTATACCACAGACATAGTTATATCATCAACGTACCTGGGGTTCTCCCTCCAGTCTACGATGTTTCCTATTCGGATTTCAGCTCCGCTCAGGTCCTCAGCACAGCAGTCTCTCTTGTTCGTAATGGCCACAGAGAAGATAACATGGTTTGATTTTAGATCCAGATTCCACCAGGGCCCATATTCCACTTCAGTTGAAGCACATTTAGAAGAGAGCTGGCCATCGGTTGCATATCTGGAAGCTGCTCTCTGTTTAGTGCTGGACTGAGATGTTTTTCCTTTGGGAGCCACATTGTACGCTAAAAATAATATATCATGTGTTATCTTCATGATGTAATAACTTAGAAATGAGGTGCATTCAAAAAGAATCAAGATATAACTAGCCTTGAAATGTCACCATTTGCTGATCGTTTCTGAAATTCAGATCTCTGCAGTGCACACCTGGTCTAAGCAAGAAAGCATTATTGTAGACTGCTGGACATTCAAAGTCTGCCCAATTAACAGGTTACAGTGTCTTCTGGTGTCCTAATTTCAGCTCTATGTGACTTATGCCTTGTACACACGATCGGAAATTCCGACAACAAAATCCATGGATTTTTTCCGGCGGATGTTGGCTCAAACTTGTCTTGCATACACACGGTCGCACAAAGTTGGTCGGAAATTCCGAACGTCAAGAACGCGGTGACATACAACACGTATGACGATCCAAGAAAAATGAAGTTCAATAGCCAGTGCGGCTCTTCTGCTTGATTCTGAGCACGTGTGGAACTTTGTGCGTCGGAATTGTGTACACACGATCGGAATTTCCGACAACGGATTTCGTTGTCAGAAAATTTGAGATCCAGATCTCAAATTTTGTGTGACGGAAATTTTTATGGAAAATGTGTGATGGAGCCTACACATGGTCGGAATGTCTGACAACAAGGTCCCATTTAACATTTTCCATCGGATAATCCGACCGTGTGTATGGGGCATAAGGCTACCAGACTTAGTGTGACCCTAATAAGAGAAGTCATACCGTGCTTGTGGGAAGAATCAAAAGACCGCTGTACATGACTTTGACGGACCACCTGGCACCCAGCCTGGGTGCTTCCACCAAGATACAGCTTCCTCCACTCACAAGAAACCGGGTATTATAGCTGAATATTGCACCCAAAAACTAGACGGCACTAGCTTAGGTGCAAACTGGAACTGACTTTTATTGTAAATTCACACAGACTATATACCACACAAAACATGATAAGAGCTTGATCACATTATCCTAAACAATGCGGTCTGTAAACAGTAATGTCAGTATATCTAAATCTAAAGAACAGCTAACATGAACATAAGCAGTAAGCTAATTAACAACTAGTCACCTAGACAAGACTAGGTCAGTGCCCACCCAGACAATTCGGCACCAGTATTCAAGAAGACCCAGGGCTTTCCAAATTTCATTAGCAAGCTTTCTTTTCACATCCATCTTCTCATTGAGTTTCAAGTTGGCAGAGATCATCATGGCTTCCTTGACTGTTTTTTTTTTTTTTTTTTGCTGTCCCATTGAATAAGTCTAAAGATTGCTTTTGTTGCCCTGACTCTTCATTGAGAGCCACATATTTAGAATAAACATGTATTTACATAGATAGTCAGGTTGAAAAAAGAAGCAAGTACGTCTAGTTCAACCAGTCATGTAATGAGATTATTATGAGAGGCAGGAAGGGGACTATAGACAATGGAGAAAAAAGTAAAACATTGGTTTTATTCTTACATGAGGGCCAGTACATTAAAAGTTACCTGCAGTGGAATGTTTTTTGATGTCTTCTACTTCAGACTCCCAGAGACCTGGAATAGATTGAAGGTAAAGACATGGATGAGCGAATTTGGGGTGGAGGAACTTGACAGGCCAGCACTGACCTCAACCCGATAGAACACCTTTGGGATGAATTCGTGCGGAGACTGCGAGCCAGGCCTTCTCATCCAACATCAGTGCCTGACCTCACAAATGCGCTTCTGGAAGAATGGTCAAACATTCCCATAGACACACTCCTAAACCTTGTGGACAGCCTTCAAAGAAGAGTTGAAGCTGTTATCAGGGCCGGTGCTACCACTAGGCAACCGCCTAGGGCGCACGGCCACCAAGGGTGCCCGGCCACTGGTTATTCTACTCCTGTACATGTGTCAAGCAGCGCCACCCCCTCCCCTACCCCCCCACACGGCTCTCCACTCTGACATCATGTAGTCACATCAGCTACACACTTCTCCCGAGTCCCGCCTCTCCTGTGCGCTCCGTCCTATCCACCTCCAGCATGTCTGCCCTGAACAGCTACACACTTTTCCAAGTCCTGCCTCTCCTGTGCGCTCTGTCTGTGAAGAGGAGGAGGGCGGGAAGATTAAAAACAAGCAGCCAAAAGCCACACCGAAAAACTGCTGAATGAACCAGTGAGCCCCTGGAGACCATTCCAAGTGAGTGAGCTCTTTCACTGACCAGACTGCTCCCTTCTCTCTCTCTCACTGTCCCCCCTCTCTCTCCCTGATGCCCTCTCTCTCTCCATGACCCCCTCTCTCTTTCCCTGGCCCCCTCTCTCTCCCTGATCCCCCCTCTCTCTCCCTGATGCCCTCTCTCTCCCTGACCCTCTCTCTCTCCCTGACCCCCCTTTCTCTCCCTGATCCCCCCTCTCTCTCCCTGATCCCCTCTCTCTCTCCCTGATCCTCCCTCTCTCTCTCCCTGATCCCCTCTCTCTCTCCCTGACCCCCTCTCTCTCCCTGACCCCCTCTCTCTCTCTGACCCCCCTCTCTCTCCCTGATCCCCCTCTCTCTCCCTGACCCCCTCTTTCTCCCTGATCCCCTCTCTCTCCCTGACCCCCCTCTCTCTCCCTGACCCCCTCTCTCTCCCTGACCCCCCTCTCTCCCTGACCCCCCCTCTCCCTGACCCCCTCTCTCTCCCTGATCCCCCCTCTCTCTCCCTGATCCTCTCTCTCCCTCCCTGACCCCCCCTCTCTCTCCCTGATCCCCTCTCTCTCTCCCTGACCCCCTCTCTCTCCCTGACCCCCTCTCTCTCCCTGACCCCCCCTCTCTCTCCCTGATCCCCTCTCTCTCTCCCTGACCCCTCTCTCTCCCTGACCCCCTCTCTCTCTCCCTGATCCCCCTCTCATTCCCTGACCCCACCTCTCTGATCCCCCCTCTCTCTCCCTGATCCCCCTCTCTCTCCCTGACCCCCTCTCTCTCCCTGATCCCCTCTCTCTCCCTGCCCCCTCTCTCTCCCTTATCCCCCCTCTCTCGCCCTGATCCCCCCTCTCTCGCCCTAATCCCCACTCTCTCTCCCTGATCCCCTCTCTCTCTCCCTGATCCCCTCTCACTCTCCCTGATCCCCTCTCTCTCCCTGATCCCCCCTCTCTCCCTGATCCCCCCTCTCACTCCCTGACCCCCCTCTCTCTCCGACCCCCCCTCTCTCTCCCTGATCCCCCCTCTCTCTCCCTGACCCCCCCTCTCTCCCTGACCCCCTCTCTCTCCCTGACCCCCCTCTCTCTCCCTGACCCCCTATCTCTCCCTGACCCCCTCTCTCTCCCTGACCCCCTCTCTCTCTCCCTGATCCCCCCTCTTTCTCCCCGATCCCCACTCTCTCTCCCTGATCCCCCTCTCCCTGACCCTCCTCTCTCCCTTATCCCCCCTCTCTCCCTGATCCCCCTCTCTCTCCCTGATCCCCCTCTCTCTCCCTGATCCCTCCTCTCTCTCCCTGATCCCCCCTCTCTCTCCCTGATCCCCCCTCTCTCTCCCTGATCCCCCCTCTCTCTCGCTGATCCCCCTCTCTCTCGCTGATCCCCCTCTCTCCCTGACCCCTCTCTCTCCCTGATCCCCCCTCTCTCTCCCTGATCCCCCCTCTCACTCCCTGACCCCCCTCTCTCTCCGACCCCCCTCTCTCTCCCTGATCCCCCTCTCTCTCTCCCTGACCCCCTCTCTCTCCCTGACCCCCCCTCTCTCCCTGACCCCCTCTCTCTCCCTGACCCCCCTCTCTCTCCCTGACCCCCTATCTCTCCCTGACCCCCTCTCTCTCTCCCTGATCCCCCCTCTCTCTCCCTGATCCCTCCTCTCTCTCCCTGATCCCCCCTCTCTCTCCCTGATCCCCCCTCTCTCCCTGATCCCCCTCTCTCTCCCTGATCCCCCCTCTCTCTCCCTGATCCCTCCTCTCTCTCCCTGATCCCCCCTCTCTCTCCCTGATCCCCCCTCTCTCTCCCTGACCCCTCTCTCTCCCTGATCCCCCCTCTCTCTCGCTGATCCCCCTCTCTCCCTGACCCCTCTCTCTCCCTGATCCCTCCTCTCTCTCCCTGATCCCTCCTCTCTCTCTCCCTGATCCCCCCTCTCTCTTCCTGATCCCCCCTCTCTCTCCCTGATCCCCCTCTCTCTCCCTGATCCCCCTCTCTCGCTCCCTGATCCCCCTCTCCCCCTGATCCCCCTCTCTCTCCCTGATCCCCTCTCTCTCCCTGATCCCTCTCTCTCTCTCCCTGATCCCCCCTCTCTCTCCCTGATCCCTCCTCTCTCTCTCCCTGATCCCCCTCTCTCACCCTGATCCCCCTCTCTCTCCCTGATCCCCCTCTCTCTCTCCCTGATCCTCCTCTCTCTCTCCCTGACTCCTCTCTCTCCCTGATCCCCCCTCTCTCTCTCTGATCCCCCTCTCTCCCTGACCCCTCTCTCTCCCTGATCCCTCCTCTCTCTCCTTGACCCCTCTCTCTCCCTTATCCCCCTCTCTCTCCCTGATCCCTCCTCTCTCTCTCTCCCTAATCCCCCTCTCTCTTCCTGATCCCCCCTCTCTCTTCCTGATCCCCCTCTCTCTCCCTGATCCCCCCTCTCTCTCCCTGATCCCCCTCTCTCTCTCCCTGGTCCCCCTCTCTCTCTCCCTGGTCCCCCTCTCTCCCTGATCCCCCCTCTCTCTCCCTGATCCCCCTCTCTCTCCCTGATCCCCTCTCTCTCTCCCTGATCCCCCCTCTCTCTCCCAGATCCCTCCTCTCTCTCCCTGATCCCCCTCTCTTCCTGACCCCACTCTCTCTTCCTGATCCCCCCTCTCTTTACCTGATCCCCCTCTCTCTCCCTGATCCCCCCTCTCTCTCCCTGATCCCCTCTCTCTCTCCCTGATCCCCCCTCTCTCTCCCAGATCCCTCCTCTCTCTCCCTGATCCCCCTCTCTCTCCCTGATCCCCTCTCTCTCTCCCTGATCCCCCCTCTCTCTCCCAGATCCCTCCTCTCTCTCCCTGATCCCCCTCTCTTCCTGATCCCACTCTCTCTTCCTGATCCCCCCTCTCTTTCCCTGATCCCCCTCCCTCTCTCCCTGATCCCCTCCCCTCTCTCCCTGATCCCCTTCCCTCTCTCCCTGATCCCCTTCCCTCTCTCCCTGATCCCCCCTCTCTCTCTCTGATCCCCCCTCTCTCTCCCTGATCCCCCCTCTCTCTCCCTGATCCCCCCTCTCTCTCCCTGATCCCCCCTCTCTCTCCCTGATCCCCTCTGTCTCCCTGATCCCCTCTCTCTCTCCCTGATCCCCCTCTCTCTCCCTGATCCCCCCTCTCTCACCCTGACCCCCCCCCTCTCTCTGATCCCCCTCTCTCTCCCTGATCCCCCTCTCTCTCCCTGATCCCCCCCCTCTCTCTCCCTGATCCCCCTCTCTCTCTCCCTGATCCCCCTCTCTCTACCTGACCCCCCTCTCTCTCCCTGATCCCCCCTCTCTCTCCCTGCCCCCCTCTCTCTCTCCCTGATCCCCCTCTCTTTCCCTGACCCCCCTCTCTCTCCCTGATCCCCTCTCTCTCCCTGATCCCCTCTCTCTCCCTGATCCCCCCTCTCTCTCCCTGATCCCCCTCCCTCTCTCCCTGATTCCCTTCCCTCTCTCCCTGATCCCCTCTCTCTCTCTCTGACCCCCCTCTCTCTCCCTGATCCCCCCTCTCTCTCCCTGATCCCCCCTCTCTCTCCCTGATCCCCTCTGTCTCCCTGATCCCCTCTCTCTCTCCCTGATCCCCCTCTCTCTCCCTGATCCCCCCCTCTCTCCCCCTGATCCCCCCTCTCTCTCCCCCTGATCCCCCCTCTCTCTGATCCCCCTCTCTCTCCCTGATCCCCCTCTCTCTCCCTGATCCCCCCTCTCTCTCCCTGATCCCCCTCTCTCTCTCCCTGATCCCCCTCTCTCTACCTGACCCCCCTCTCTCTCCCTGATCCCCCCTCTCTCTCCCTGCCCCCCCTCTCTCTCTCTCCCTGATCCCCCTCTCTTTCCCTGACCCCCCTCTCTCTCCCTGATCCCCCTCTCTTTCCCTGACCCCCCTCTCTCTCCCTGATCCCCCCTCTCTCCCTACTTGCCAGCACTGGAAGTAGCTTAACTCCAGTCTGTTTATCTCCTGTTTTAATTTCTCCCTTACCATCATCTGCCTATACATTGATGTATAACAGAATTACTTGAATAACTTTATCCTCTTAAAGTGGTATTAAAGCAAAGTAAAATATTTATTATACTGCAGTTTACCAATTCTTAGATGGGTGGCTGCATTAGTTTTTTTTTGTTTCAATTTTTCTCCTTTATATTCACTTAGTGATCCTGCTAGTAAGTCTGTTGTTTTTCAAAAGAACGTGCTGTCTTGCAGATGTAGCAGTTAGAGGTTTGAATCAAACCATTTAACACTGGCAAAGGTGGTGGAGTCAGGGGCGGACCCATAGGGGGTGGCAAAAGGAGGTTTCGCCTAGGGTGTCAAAAATCCTTGCACCAGCCCTGGCTCTTATAGCTGCAAAGGGCGGAGCCAACTCAATATTGAACCCTACAGAC
Organism: Lithobates septentrionalis; assembly: GCA_037952835.1. Taxonomy (NCBI): domain Eukaryota; kingdom Metazoa; phylum Chordata; class Amphibia; order Anura; family Ranidae; genus Lithobates; species Lithobates septentrionalis. The sequence continues at coordinate 74,698 of JBBDGP010003344.1, read as the reverse complement.
TAAGACTAAGATGTCATTAAAGGTCATGTGTGTGTAAAGGCAGGCGTCCCAATACTTTTGGTGATATAGTGTATAAATCAGAGGCTCTGGATGGACAGTTGGATAAATAGTTCTATATTTAGGATGTATCCGGTCTATAAACCAGAGGCTCTGAATGGACAGTTGGATAGATGGGTTTTATATTTAGCACTAAATTAAATATAGGGTAGAATAATAGAAACATTTTCTAACACTCACTTTCAATATCAGGGCTTGTTTCCACTTGAGTAGGAGGGTCTACAACAAATAAGAGCAACAGTATTAATGTCAATGATGATGTCAGTTAGTCAGTTCCCCTCCCCCAGCATCAGTTAGTGTCAGCTTACAGATCACAGTCCCACTATAAGTCGCAGATCACCGCCATTAGTTGAATAAAAAATAAATAAAAATTCCAGTATATATACAGTGGGGACGGAAAGTATTCAGACCCCCTTAAATTTTTCACTCTTTGTTATATTGCAGCCATTTGCTAAAATCATTTAAGTTCATTTTTCCTCATTAATGTACACACAGCACCCCATATTGTACACACAGCACCCCATATTGTACACACAGCCCCCCATATTGTACACACAGCACCCCATATTGTACACACAGCACCCCATATTGTACACACAGCACCCCATATTGACAGAAAAGCACAGAATTGTTGACATTTTTTCAGATTTATTAAAAAAGAAAAACTGAAATATCACATGGTTCTAAGTGTTCAGACCATTTGCTGTGACACTCATATATTTAACTCAGGTGCTGTCCATTTCTTCTGATCATCCTTGAGATGGTTCTACACCATAGGCTTGCGCACAGGGTGTGCCAGGTGTGCCTGGGCACACCCTAATCGCCTTGTGTGGTGCATATTCCCCCCTGTTTAGACCACTGATATTTCATCCCAAAAAAATTGTTACAAAATAAAATAATTTTTAAAGAATAAAAATAAAACTACTGACACTGTCCACTGCCCTACTGACACCATCAATACATATACACATGCATATGTATTTGCGCTTTGGGGTGCATACCCTAATGCAAGAGGCTGCGCACACCTATGTTCTACACCTTCATTTGAGTCCAGCTGTGTTTGATTATACTGATTGGACTTGATTAGGAAAGCCACACACCTGTCTATATAAGACCTTACAGCTCACAGTGCATGTCAGAGCAAATGAGAATCATGAGGTCAAAGGAACTGCCTGAAGAGCTCAGAGACAGAATTGTGGCAAGGCACAGATATGGCCAAGGTTACAAAAACATTTCTGCTGCACTTAAGGTTCCTAAGAGCACAGTGGCCTCCATAATCCTTAAATGGAAGATGTTTGGGATGACCAGAACCCTTCCTAGAGCTGGCCGTCCGGCCAAACTGAGCTATCGGGGGAGAAGAGCCTTGGTGAGAGAGGTAAAGAAGAACCCAAAGATCACTGTGGCTGAGCTCCAGAGATGCAGTCGGGAGATGGGAGAAAGTTGTAAAAAGTCAACCATCACTGCAGCCCTCCACCAGTCAGGACTTTATGGCAGAGTGGCCCAACGGAAGCCTCTCCTCATTGCAAGACACATGAAAGCCTGCATGGACTGAAGGACTCCAAGATGGTGAGAAATAAGATTCTCTGGTCTGATGAGACCAAGATAGAACTTTTTGGCCTTAATTCTAAGAGGTATGTGTGGAGAAAACCAGGCACTGCTCATCACCTGTCCAATACAGTCCCAACAGTGAAGCATGGTGGTGGCAGCATCATGCTGTGGGGGTGTTTTTCAGCTGCAGGGACAGGACGACTGGTTGCAATCGAGGGAAAGATGAATGCGGCCAAGTACAGGGATATCCTGGACGAAAACCTTCTCCAGAGTGCTCAGGACCTCAGACTGGGCCGATGGTTTACCTTCCAACAAGACAATGACTCTAAGCACACAGCTAAAATAACGAAGGAGTGGCTTCACAACAACTCTGTGACGGTTCTTGAATGGCCCAGCCAAAGCCCTGACTTAAACCCAACTGAGCATCTCTGGAGAGACCTAAAAATGGCCGTCCACCAACGTTTACCATCCAACCTGACAGAACTGGAGAGGATCTGCAAGGAGGAATGGCAGAGGATCCCCAAATCCAGGTGTGAAAAACTTGTTGCATCTTTCCCAAAAAGACTCATGGCTGTATTAGATCAAAAGGGGCTTCTACTAAATACTGAGCAAAGGGTCTGAATACTTAGAACCATGTGATATTTCAGTTTTTCTTTTTTAATAAATCTGCAAAAATTTAAACAATTCTGTGTTTTTCTGTCAATATGGGGTGCTGTGTGTACAATATGGGGTGCTGTGTGTACAATATGGGGTGCTGTGTGTACAATATGGGGTGCTGTCTGTACATTAATGAGGAAAAAAATGAACTTGAAAATGAAAATGATTTTAGAAAATGGCTGCAATATAACAAAGAGTGAAAAATTTAAGGGGGTCTGAATACTTTCTGTTCCCACTGTATATTATAGATTGAAGATGCTATAACTTTCACTTAAACCAATCAATATATACTTATTGGGATTTCGTTTTTTTACCAAAGACATGTAGCAGAAAACATCTTGCCCTTAATTTTTTTTTTTTTAAATGGGATATGTTTTATTGCAGAAAGTAAAAAATGTTTTTTTGTTCAAAACTTTTAGTCTTTTTTTTGTTTTGTTTATATAACAAAAAATCATAGTGATGATCAAATACCAGTAAATGAAAGCTCTATTTGTAAAAAAAAAAAATAATACAAATTTCATTTGGATACAGTGTTGCATAACCGCGCAATTACCATATAAAGTAGCGTAGTGCTGAATAGCAAAACATGTCCTGGTCATGAAGGGAGTAGAACTTTCCGGAGCTGAAGTGGTTAAACTAAATTGATCGAAAACAATTCTACTTATAACAGATGGAATTAAACAGCAATATAAATAATTCATAGGCTTACTTCCAATTTTAGGACCCGGATCCAACCAATACTGAGGTGCTGCAAAATATATAAACGAATAAGCAAGACAAAGTTAAAAAGTTTCATGTTACCATTTGGGTAGAATTTATGTGATAAACTATTAAAACCCATTCTGCTAGGGAAAGGACAACACAAGGAAAAGCTGCCAAGGGGAGGGATAACTACTGTTGGCCGAACGGTTCGGCTTGAGCATGAGTTTGGGTCGAACATTTTCCTGTTTGAAAGTTCACCGAACACCCGAATTTGCAGTGTATTCGCCGGGTGTCTTGGCCCGCCAAACACACTGCAATGCACTGCGTGCTGCACAGTGCAATCTGCACCCCGATTGCCCAAGGGGGCTTCCAGATTCCAATAATCCCCTTGCCTGCAGACACCCACAACCACAGCCCAGGGTTGTCAGGAAGAGACCCTTGTCCTTATCAACATGTTGGGGGCATGTGGCCTGGAATGGTTCAGGAGGGGGAGCGTTCACTCATCCCCCAATTTTCTGACCTGCTGGGCTGCATTCTCGGATAAGGGTCTGGTATGGACTTTGGGGGGGGGGGGGGGGGCATGCCATTTTTTATTTTAATGTGGGGTTCCCCTTACAATCTGGGGGGGGGCATTGTATTTTTTTCTTTAATTTCTTAATAGCCGGGTGCCGGTGTTCTGTCGAGAAGTGCCCCCCACCGAATAGTGCCCACGCATGCGCAGGACGGAGCCGCACTTCAGCTGATTTGCCGATCAGTTGGAGTGACGTGACCAGGGCGCAATCGCACATTGTAGGAGGCATCTCTTGATGGGAGATACCATTTCACAGCCACAATTGAAACCTATACAAACAGCGGGGGGGGGGGGGACAGTAGTTCTTACATTGTGCCTTGCTGTTGAGGGGGGGCTTTACAGTGTGCTGATGGTCCAGTTTTGTCTGTGTTGCAGGGCGGGTTTGCTGTGTTGAATGGCCAGTTTTTCCTGTGTGAAAGGCCGGGTTGCAACACAGACAAAACCAGCCCTTCAACACAGCCACTAGCCGCCCTCCAGCAGCAGCGATGAACAATGAGAAAACTACGGTCTCCCCCGCTGTTTGTATAGGTTTAAATTGTGCCTGTGAAATGGTATCTCCCATCGAGAGATACCTCCTATGACGTGCGCATGCGCCCTGGTTACGACAGCCCAGCTGATCGGCAAATCAGCTGTTGTGCTGTTCCGTACGGCGCATGCGCAATACATACCGGGCACTTCTCGATAGCGGGCACTTCTCGACAGAACACCTGCAATTGCAACTGTGAGTCAATTTAAATGTGATTTGACTTTTTTTTTCTTTAGAAATGCCAGTTTTGCTGCAGCAGGTTCTATACATGCTACAGATGCGCCACTTTACAGGCAGACTAAGGGGACCCCCCCCCAGGCACTATATTTAAAGGCGTTTTTAATTTTAATTGTTGCACTTCAAGCATCATTAAAATCACTGCTCCTGAAAAAGAAAGATTGTTATTTAAAAAAAAAATTGCATTGATACATTTCCCCCAGGGCAGTACCCAAACTCCCAAACCCCTTTTAGGGCCAATTACTTGCATATAAGCCTTCAAAATGGGCACTTTTGATTTCTCCTGTTCTGCTCCCATAGGCTTCAATGGGGGTTGCCATTCGGGTTAGAACATTTCCCCTGTTCGGGAGTTCTGCTGCGAACCCAACAGGGGGGTCGTTCGGCCCATCTCTATTAGAGAGGCGGGGTTACTATGTAGCCGTATGTGGCACTGCCAACATGATGAGCGCATACATCAATACACCAAGCAGTAAATAGAAAACCTGCTCCTGGCTCTCCAACACGGAGGCCAAAAAAAATGATCTATGAAAACATGACAGAGATACAAGACACAACTCACTTCTTAGCTGCGGTGTAAAATCCTGGAAATATTCGTCATACTCATACCTAGACAGCGACAAAAACAATATATTAATCTGATCTGAAAAAAGAACTAAAGCTAAACTTTTTTTTTATTTTGGAAAGAGTAATGGCCGGTTATAACCCCTGTCATCTGTGTCCCATTGGGGAGATTTCCCTTCACTTCCTGTCCCATAGCTAAAACAGGAAGTGAGAGGAAGTCCCTCCAAGGTAAGGGCATCTTTGGTTGTCACTGGATCTAGTGTCCCCATTGGTTCTGTTATCCTGACTGGACGTAATATGACGTCCAGCAGGATAACATGCCGCAGCGCGCCCCCGGGGACGCGCATCGCGGCGATTGGTGGAGCGGTGTGTCAGTCTGACACACCGCTCCACCGATCTTGGTAAAGAAGAGCCTCCGGCGGAGGCTCTTTACCACGTGATCATCCGTGTCCAATCACGGCTGATCACGCTGTCAATAGGAAGAGCCGTTGATCGGCTCTTCCTCACTCGCGTCTGACAGACACGAGTAGAGGAGAGCCGATCAGCGGCTCTCCTGGCAGAGAGCGCAATCAGCGCAGCCCCCCCGCAGATCACCACACTGGACCACCAGGGATCGCCACTAGGACCACCAGGGAAGGGGCAACATGTGGATGGCCAGGTATGTACCCCATGGCCATCCACATGTTCCCAGTGTGCCAAATCTGTGCCAATCAGTGCCCACAAATGGGCACTGATTGGCACCATTATGTTGCAGTGATGCCCAGCAATGCCACCCTTAGGGGCATCACTGCAAACAAGCAGTGCCGTCAGTGCCACCCATCAGTGTCCATTCATGCCACCTGTCAGTGCCCATCCGTGCCCATCTATCAGTGCCCATCCGTGCCCATCTGTGCCAACTATCAGTGCTACCCATAAGCAACCATCAATGCCACCTACAAGTGCCCATCAATGCCACCTATAAGTGCCCATCAGTGCCGCCTATAAGTGCCCATCCGTGCCACCTATGAGTGCCCATCCGTGCCGCATACCAGTGCCACCTATCAGTGCCCATCAGTGCCACCTATCAGTGCCCATCAGTGCCGCCTATCAGTGCCCATCATCAGTGCCCGTCAGTGCCACCTCATCAGTGCCACCTCATTGGTGCCACCTCATCAGTGCCCATCAGTGCCGCCGTATCAGTGCCCGTCAGTGCAGCCATATCAGTGCCCGTCATTGAAGAAGAAAACATACTTATTTACAAAAAGTTTTAACAGAAACAAAGAAAAACTTGTTTTTTTCAAAATTTTCAGTCTTTTTTTAATTGTTGCGCAAAAAATAAAAACTGCAGAGGTGATCAAATACCACCAAAAGAAATCTCTATTTGTGGGAACACAATGATAAAAAATTAGTTTGAGTACAGTGTAGCATGACCGCGCAATTGTCATTCAAATTGCGACAGCGCTGAAAGCTGAGAATTGGCCTGTGCGGGAAGGTGTCTAAGTGCCTGGTATTGAAGTGGTTAATCTACATGCGGGGCGCCAGACGCATGGATTTCAATAGGGTTTTTTTTTAAGCACTTGATTAGAGCCAGAGGCTCCAATAGGTTTAAAAAAAAGGTGGGCTTGAGCCCACCCAGTTTTGTGACAATAGCGAATGAATATTTGTGATAGTCACACCTATTCTCCCCCCGGCTAATCAGGAGGCGGGTTGTGAGATCCGTTTCCTGATTGGCCGAAAGGAGTAGCGATCTTATTGGCCAAGAGGGCGGAGGAGGAGGGAGGAGACGCATGGCCTGGGGAGAAGCAAGGGAAGACCGACGGACCAACCAGCCGCCACTCCAGGGAAGCTTGTGAGACCCGTTTCCTGATTGGCCGAAAGGAGAAGCGATCCTTTTGGCCTAGGAGGAGGAGGGAGGAGACACACAGTCGCCGTGAGGAGATGCAGGAAAAGCCGCCGCCCATCACCCGGAGGGAAGTGCTGCCCGTGCCCCATAGATGGGGTAAGTGCGGGGCCCACCGACCGACCAGGGGGGATTGTGATTGACCCAGCCGACCTACGGGGGGGGGGGGGGGGTTTGTGGATGACAGGACTTAGCCACCACTGAGTTGTATATAAAATGCACTTTTTTATCTTCCAAAAATGTTTCCCAGAGCTAAACCTTTCATCCAATTTCTAAAGTGCTGCATTTGTAAACTCCAAAATCCTATATAAAGGAATAGTGGTGGTAAGAAAAGCAGTTTTGGGTTTAACTAATCTTTTTTTAAATTATATTTTTTAGTATAATTCTCCATTAAGGGGGCGTGTCAGGGGTGTGTCCTACATACTTTTGCTAATAGGTGTCCTTTGTTCCCATCTCATAAGCTTGGGGGATATGTAGTAGGAGTCAGTGGCGGAATTACCAGGGTCGCAACAGTCTCAGTTGCGACTGGGCCCAGCATTCCGCCACTGTGGGGGGGGCCCAGCGGGGTTGATCTTCACACACGACTCTAAGCGGAGATTGTGTGTCATAGATTAATAGCACAGAGAGACACCGGCGGCATTAATGTTCTATTTGTCGGTCCTCTCTGGCAGAGATGACAGAGGACACACAGCTGATCTCACGGCTCCCCCTTCTCCCCCCTCCCCTCTCCTGTGTGCTCCGCGGGAAACGTGAGCTCTTTAGCTTCACACTTGAGTGCCCGCGGAACACACAGGAGAGGGGAGGGGGGAGAAGGGGGAGCCGTCAGATCAGCTGTGTGTCCTCTCTCATCTGTGCCAGAGAGGACCGACAAATAGAACATTAATGCCGCCGGTGTCTCTCTGTGCTATTAATCTATGACACACGATCTCCGCTCAGAGCTGTGCTGTCCTGAGAAGGCAGACAGCACTGATAGAAGGCACTGATGAGCACTGATAGAAGGCACTGATGGGCACTGATGAGCACTGATAGAAGGCACTGATGAGCACTGATAGAAAGCACTGATGGACACTGATAAAAGGCACTGATGGGCACTGATAGGAGGCATTTATGGGCACTGATAAGAGGCACTGATGAGCACTTATAGGAGGCACTGATGAGCACTGATAGGCCACATTGATGAGCACTGATAGGCCACATTGATGAGCACTGATAGGCAGCACTGATAGGAGGCACTAATGTGCACTGATAGGCTGCACTGATAGGTGGCATTGATGGGCACTGATAGGTGGTACTGATGGGCACTGAGGAACACTGATAGGCAGAACTCAGGCAGTATTGATGGGCTTTGATGGACAGAATTGAGGAGTACTGATAGGTGGCACTGATGGACGCAGTTAGGTGGCATTAAGGCAGAGGTGCTGATAGGCAGAATTGATGGGCACTAATAGGCAGCAATAATGAGCACTGATAGGTAACACTTGTAGGTGGAAGTGATGGGCACTGATAGGCGGCACTGATGGGCACTGATGATTGGGGCACTGATTATGAGTGTAAACAATTTACTGACATTCTTGACAGTTAATGGCAGTCCTTTCCTAACACAAACACAGCGTGTGAGGAAAGGGCTGTGGATAACCAGTCTGTTTACATGTAATCAGCTGATCACATGGTAAAGGGACGATGTGATTGCGCTGGATGCATGTCCCAGGGGTCATGTGGGAAGCATGGTTTTGAGAGGATGTCCATAGACACCCTCCCAAAATTGGAAACTGGGGCTCGGATGGAAGGGGGGCCCATCATGGTTTCTTGCACCGGGGCCCTGAAGGTTCTAGTTACGCCTCTGGTAGGAGTCTCCAAACTTTCTCAACAAAGAAACAGTTTACTGCCCTTACTGTGGTCAATGGAGGTAGAAAATGCCCCCCGGCGTCAGTGGGAGTAAACAATATACCATTATTCATCTCTATCTTTCAAGAAGTGTTCCTGGTGCTGAATCTTTCATCCAATTTTTAAATTGCTGCATTTGTAAATTCTAAAAGCCAGTATGAAGGAATAGTAATGGTTAAAAAAAACGTAAAATTGAATATGAAATACTTACAGCAATTTTCCTTTCCTGTTGATCTCCATGCAAGCCTACCACTGGGTATGCTCTGCCCACACCCCCTCCTGCAGGACATAACTCATAAATTTGACTCCCTCCCTCGGGCCGGCGTTCCTTAACTTTATTTCCGCACCTGGGTGGGAGTCAGTGCTGACCGAGCTCGTCAGGAAATGAAAATTGCGGTAAGTATTTGATATTCAATTTTCCGTTTTCCTGACAGCTCCATGTCCGCCTACCACTGGGAACTAACTAGCTACCCAGGGTGGGATAATGTGAAAACAAAAAATAAGGTTAAGTATGGCCTCCGGCTAACGAGATAACCGTTTTGCCAAAATGAACAGTTGTCAAAAATGACGGATCTATGCGATAATGAGAAATAAAGGTTTGAATGGATGACCATGTTGCCGCCTTGCATATTGACTTCATTGAGTCTCTCCAGTCGCCTGTAGAGACTCAATGAAGTCAATATGCAAGGCGGCAACGTGGTCATCCATTCAAACCTTTATTTCTCATTATCGCATAGGTGACTGTTGAGACTCAACGAAAGTCAATATGCAAGTTTATATTGATTCTACAGGCAACTAGAGAGACTCAATGAAAATCAATATGCAAGAAGCGTCTCAACCAGGAGGTGGAGTGAGCCATTATCCCTTCTCAAAGGGCCAACCTCCTATCCATATATGAGAGGGAGATCACTTTCACAATCCAAGAAGCCATCACTCTGCTCGAAGCTCTGGCCCCCTTGTGTGAACCACAAACAGGCAATCTGATGATTATTAAAATATTAAAGGATGATGTTACACTGAGTAAATAGATACCAAACATGTCACGCTTTCAAATCCCACACGTCCATGCAATGCCGTCAAGCGATGTAAATTTTACTATCAATAGGCGATGCTTTAAAAGACTTTACAGGTTAAGAATTTATATCTACAGAGGAGGTCTGGTGCTAGAATTACTGCCCACGATCTGCATGCATGGGGCGATCACTGTTTGCATGCAAACGGTCCGGCGCGCGCATTTGACTTTGCATGCTAGTGGGGGGGTTGAGTGTTATTTAGGGGCACTTTAATTTTTTTTAAATTATTAATTTATTTTACAGGTACTCATGAGGGGGATTTTAAACTAGGTGGTGGAGGGCGGAGGGTTCTAAGGAAGTGATAGCCAGCAGTGAGCAAAGAACAGAGGGTAATAGTTGGGCCAGTAGTGATAATATAGCCGTGACGTCTAATCCAGGGCTGAATAAGTGGTCAAATCAAAAACAAAGCCCGAGAAAACTTAAAGGGGTTGTAAACCCTGGTGCATCCTATGCATTAAGGTGAAAAAACACCTGGCAGTCACCGGCCCCTCCAGCCCCCCTGTTTTACTTACCTGAGCCCCTTCATCTCCTCGGCGGGGACGCGCTGTCCCTCTCTCCACGGGGTCCCGGCTCTTGATTGGATAGATTGATAGCAGCGCAGCCATTGGCTCCCGCTGCTGTCAATCAAATCCAATGACGCGGGCACCGGGGGGCGGGGCCAAGTCCGGCATTCGTGTCTATGGAAGCAAATTATGGACTCGGGAGAGCGCCCGCAAGGTGACCCCCAAGGGAGAGCGCTTCTCCTAGGGGGTTATCTGATGTGGGGGGAGCAACGAGAGCCATCGGAGGAACCCAAAAGAGGATGTTGGGGGCCACTCTGTGCAAAACGAGCTGCACAGTGGAGGTAAGTATGATGTGTTTGTTATTTAAGAAAAATAAAAAACGATCCTTTACAATCACTTTACGGAGAAATGAATATGCACTCATACAACACTGAGAGGCGTATACACAAATGCCAGGAGCCTAGCTAACAAAATGGACTAACTGGAGCCACTATTACACAAGGAGGACGTAGACTTTTTAGGAATAACAGAAAGTTGGTTTGACAGCTCACATGACTGGTTGGCAAATATTCAGGGGCGTTGCTAGGTCTGCAAAAGATCTGGGGCTAGAGCCCGTAGCAGTGGTCACCAACCTTTTTGCAGGCGGGGGGGGGGGGGTTTGGTAAGCAATGTTTCACGGGCAATTTTTTGGGGAAATGGCTGGTGTTGGTGCTTCAATCATCATGGCACCATGGTTGAAATGGTGTCAGGGTGATTGAAGCACATTATTTATATTGTTATATTGTAATATATCATGAAGTGGTTCAACAGCGCAGTCCAGTTCTGGGAGGGCGTCTATTGACATCCTCCCAAAACCGTGCTCACTGCGGTGCACACCCAGCTCACTCTATGACACAGCTGATCACAGATTGGGGTAAAGAGCCAATCACAGCAGCTCTTTACCACGTGATGTGATCAGCTGTGTCCAATCACAACTGATCGTGATGTAAACACACTTGCCGGTTATCGGCATTCCTTTCCTCACACTGTCACAGTGCGAGGAGAGGAGAGAGCTGGTGTCTTGCCGAGAAAGTTCCCCCAGCAGATAAGGACCCCCCTCTACTGCGCAGGCGCAGCGCTTGCGCAGTACGAAGGACTAGCAGCCACCGAAAATAGTCGAAGCTGAAAAACTTCAATCAGTTGTACACGGCGCCTGCGCCCTGGGTCCAGGTTGAAGCCCCACCATCCAAGTGGACCTAGAGGGAGAATAAAAAAGTGCAGAGCGAAGCAAGGCCGTGCCTGAAGCGTGGCGAGGGGCCCTCTTACAGGCGCCGTGTACAGCTGATTCAAGGTGCCGTGTACAGCTGATACAAGGGTATTCCTTGTATCGAAGGACAAGGAAGGTAGAAGAAGGGGAGGGGTGTGTCTATAAATAAAAAAACTATGTAAGAGTGGTAGAGAGGAGTGATGTAAATGGGATGGGGGGGGAGGTGGAGTCCCTGTGGATAGAACTCCAAAGAGAAGAAGTGGTAAAATAATAGTGGGGGTATGTTACAGGCTTCCCAACCTGAAGGAGGAGGAGGAAGAGCTGGACCTCCTATCACAGTTATAAATGGCAGCGAGGAAACGAAATGTCATCATAATGGGGGACTTTAATGATCCCGATATCGACTGGGCAGAGGGGACAGCTCACTCATTAAAGGCTTGTCATTTAATGAATGTCTTGCAGGACAACTTCATGTCTCAATTGGCAGATTCTCCAACTAGAAAGAATCCATTGCTAGATTTATTGATTAGGAACGATCCAAGTCTGATCTCAGATGTGGCAGTACAGGACAAATTGGGATCTAGCATTCCCTGGATAATCATATTTAGCGTAAATCATAGGAAAAGGAGGCAAGAGGGTAGCACAAGAACTTTAAAAGAGCCAACTTTTCTGATCTGCACTCAATACTATAAGACATCAATTGGGACCTAATCCTAGAAACATTGAACACCAAGGAAAAATGGGAATATTTTTGGAACATATTAAACAAAGGTATCACACAGTGCATTCCAATGGAAAATAAATATAGAAGAGCGAAGATTAAACCCGGGTGGCTAAACTGTAACGTAAAAAATCTTGTTATAGAGAAAGAAAATGCCTTTAAAAAATATAAATCGGAGCGGGCATTATCAGCATTCCAATACCACAAGGAATGCAATAAGAAGTATAATGTCCTATACTCTTGATAGGATTTTCCGACAACAAATGTTGGATGTGAGCTTGTTGTCAGAAAGTCCGACCGTGTGTATGCTCCATAGAACATTTGTTGTTGGAATTTCCGCCAACAAATGTTTGAGAGCAGGTTCTCAAATTTTCCGACAACAAAACTTGTTGTCGGAAATTCCAATCGTGTGTACACAATTCCAACGCACAAAATACCACGTATGCTCGGAATCAAGCAGAAGAGCCGCACTGGTTATTGAACTTCATTTTTCTCGGCTCGTCGTACGTCTTGTACGTCAACGCGTTCTTGACGTTCGGAATATCCGACAACATTTGTGTGCCCGTGTGTATGCAAGACAAGTTTGAGCCAATATCCTTCAGAAAAAATCCACGGTTTTGTTGAAAATCCTATCGTGTGTACATGGCATAAGGATGAAATCAGGGCGACTAAGTAAGACTTTGAGAGACACATAGCAGAGGAGAGTAAAATAAAAATCCCAAGGAATTTTTTAGATATATTAACAGTAAAAAAGCGAGATCAGAGCACATAGACCCACATAAAAGACGAGGAAGGGAGGATGGTTACAAATGACACAAAGAAGGCAACTGTACTAAATACCTTCTTCTCCTCAGTTTTTACGCAGGAAAAGGAGGGGTGTATTGACCACGACAGTATTGCTAGTAACTAGGGTTGCACCGATGCCAGCTTTTTAAGACCGAGTACAAGTACCAATACATTTCCTCAAGTACTCGCCGATACAGATTACCGATACCTATTTTTACATTTTTTTAATTTACATTTTTATAACTTAAACTTTTCTTTGGTGGAGGGGTGGGGAGGGGTTATTGTTTAGGGTGGAGAGGTGGGAGGGGGGTTATTGTTTAGGGTGGAGAGGTGAGTAGGGGGGTTATTGTTTAGGGTGGAGAGGAGGGGAGGGGGTTATTGTTTAGGGTGGAGAGGGGGTTATTGTTTAGGGTGGAGAGGGGGTTATTGTTTAGGGTGGGGAGGGAGGTTATTGTTTAGGGTGGAGAGGGGCATTATTGTTTTGGGTGGAGAGGGGATTATTGTTTAGGGTAGAGAGGTGGGGAGGGGCGTTATTGTTTAGGGTGGAGAGGTGGGGTTATTGTTTAGGGCAGAAAGGGGGAGGGGGTTATTGTTTAGGGTGGAGAGGTGGGGAGGGGGTTATTGTTTAGGGTGGAGAGGTGGGTTATTGTTTAGGGTGGGGAGGGGCATTATTGTTTTGGGTGGAGGGGGGTATTGTTTAGGGTGGAGGGGCAAGGAGGGGGGCTATTGTTTTGGGAGGAGGGGGGTATTTGGGAATCCACATACTGCCAATCACTACACTACAACAGCCAGCAGACCTGCCCTCCCCCTCAAAGAAGTCCTGCAGCAGTAAAGCCTGGCTCAGTGCAAGACACACTACTCACCAGGCAGGGAGATCTGTCACCCCGCAGCCGTCTGCAGAGGAGCCCGAGGAGGAGAAGCACATCGCTGGAGGACACAAAAAACTGAGCTAAGGGGGAGGGGTGAAGCCGGGGCGGGAGGGGGCAGATCCACTGCGGGGAAGGGAAATCCCCACTGATAGCTGAAACATCATTGGTTGTTGAGGACACAGCGGCCCCGCTCCTTAACAACTAATGACTGCCTGCATTCTTTTGTATACATTTCATCTGTCAGCGGGGGAGTTGCGCTGACAGATGAAAGAGCCAAACCTGAAGGTATCGGTTTCAGGTATCGGCGCATTTGCACGAGTACCGACACTAGTGCAAATGCTTAGTACTGGCACCAATACCGATACCAGTATCGGTATTGGTGCAACCCTACTAGTAATACATCACATGATATACCCTCATGGCTAACAGAGGCCAGAGTGAAGGAAAGACTAGATAACCTTAACACAAATAACTCACCAGGACCAGATGGCTTACACCCGAGAGTCTTCAAAGAACTCAGTCGAGTTATAGCTAGACCATTGTTCATAATCTTTGCGGACAGCATACTGAGAGGAATTGTACCAGCTGATTGGAGGAAAGCCCATGTGATACCAATATTCAAAAAAGGGCAGAGACAAATCCCTGGAAACTACAGGTCAGTCAGCCTAACATCAATAGTAGGTAAATTACTGGAGGGAATGATAAGGGACTATGGGTGGTACAGTGGTGTAGTGGATAGCACTCTCGCCTAGCAGTAAGAAGGGTCACTGGTTCAAATCCCAACCACAACACCACCTGCCTGGAGTTTGCATGTTCTCACTGTGCCTGTGTGGGTTTCCTCCCACACTCCAAAGACATGCTGGTAGGTTAATTTGATCCTGTCTAAATTGTCCCTAGTATGTATGAATGTGAGTAGGGATGAGCTTCGTGTTCGAGTCGAACCCATGTTCGACTCGAACATCGGCTGTTCGACCGTCCGTCGAATTGCGAACGATATGGGCCGTTCGCGCCAAATTCGTGTGGCGCGTCACGGCCCATAATTCACTGCGGCATCGCAGTGCATTGCTGGCTGATGATTGGCCAAGCATGCACTATGACCCGCATGCTTGGCCAATCACAGCGCCGTCAGTAGAGAGAGCTGTAATTGGCCAAAGCCAGGGTGGCTTTGGCCAATTATGGCTCAGGGGATTTAGTACACACCCCACACTATATAAGGCCGCCTGCACGGCGGCCCTGTGTAGTGTGTGTTCCGGTGTGCTGAGAGATAGAGAGAGAGAGAGACAGTGTCATTTGATTTGAGTTAGATAGATTAGGCAGAACAGTCAGTCAGTTAGCTGCACTTACAGTGTATTGTGTATATATATGCATCCCAGGTGTTGCATATATATATATACACTGTATTCAGTTTAGCTAGATCCGTTCCTGTTATCTTCTATCTAGACTATTTAGTGCAGTGTGTCCTGCTCACAGTGTTCAGCTAGATCCGTTCCTGCTATTTACATTCAGTGCAGTGCGTCCTGCTCACAGTGTTCAGCTAGATCCGTTCCTGCTATTTACATTCAGTGCAGTGCGTCCTGCTCACAGTGTTCAGCTAGATCCGTTCCTGCTATTTACATTCAGTGCAGTGCGTCCTGCTCACAGTGTTCAGCTAGATCCGTTCCTGCTATTTACATTCAGTGCAGTGCGTCCTGCTCACAGTGTTCAGCTAGATCCGTTCCTGCTATTTACATTCAGTGCAGTGCGTCCTGCTCACAGTGTTCAGCTAGATCCGTTCCTGCTATTTACATTCAGTGCAGTGCGTCCTGCTCACAGTGTTCAGCTAGATCCGTTCCTGCTATTTACATTCAGTGCAGTGCGTCCTGCTCACAGTGTTCAGCTAGATCCGTTCCTGCTATTTACATTCAGTGCAGTGCGTCCTGCTCACAGTGTTCAGCTAGATCCGTTCCTGCTATTTACATTCAGTGCAGTGCGTCCTGCTCACAGTGTTCAGCTAGATCCGTTCCTGCTATTTACATTCAGTGCAGTGCGTCCTGCTCACAGTGTTCAGCTAGATCCGTTCCTGCTATTTACATTCAGTGCAGTGCGTCCTGCTCACAGTGTTCAGCTAGATCCGTTCCTGCTATTTACATTCAGTGCAGTGCGTCCTGCTCACAGTGTTCAGCTAGATCCGTTCCTGCTATTTACATTCAGTGCAGTGCGTCCTGCTCACAGTGTTCAGCTAGATCCGTTCCTGCTATTTACATTCAGTGCAGTGCGTCCTGCTCACAGTGTTCAGCTAGATCCGTTCCTGCTATTTACATTCAGTGCAGTGCGTCCTGCTCACAGTGTTCAGCTAGATCCGTTCCTGCTATTTACATTCAGTGCAGTGCGTCCTGCTCACAGTGTTCAGCTAGATCCGTTCCTGCTATTTACATTCAGTGCAGTGCGTCCTGCTCACAGTGTTCAGCTAGATCCGTTCCTGCTATATACATTTAGTGCAGTACGTCCTGCTCACAGTGTTCAGCTAGATCCGTTCCTGCTATTTACATTCAGTGCAGTGCGTCCTGCTCACAGTGTTCAGCTAGATCCGTTCCTGGTATTTACATTTAGTGCAGTGCGTCCTGCTCACAGTGTTCAGCTAGATCCGTTCCTGCTATTTACATTCAGTGCAGTGCGTCCTGCTCACAGTGTTCAGCTAGATCCGTTCCTGCTATTTACATTCAGTGCAGTGCGTCCTGCTCACAGTGTTCAGCTAGATCCGTTCCTGTTATCTTCCTACTGACAGGCAGGCTTGTCTGGTTACAGTATATAAAGCTACCTGAAGAAAATTACAGGTGTTCTTTTTGATCCTATTAGTACCACGGTCAGGCAGCTAGACTATTTACATTTAGTACAGTGTGTCCTGCTCACAGTGTTCAGCTAGATCCGTTCCTGTTATCTTCCTACTGACAGGCAGGCTTGTCTGGTTACAGTATATAAAGCTACCTTAAGAAAATTACAGGTGTTCTTTTTGATCCTATTAGTACCACGGTCAGGCAGCTAGACTATTTACATTTAGTACAGTGCGTCCTGCTCACAGTGTTCAGCTAGATCCGTTCCTGCTATATACATTTAGTGCAGTACGTCCTGCTCACAGTGTTCAGCTAGATCCGTTCCTGTTATCTTCCTACTGACAGGCAGGCTTGTCTGGTTACAGTATATAAAGCTACCTGAAGAAAATTACAGGTGTTCTATCCCAGCTTAGTGCAGCTACAGGCCATTAGTATGTCTGGAAGGCCAAGAAGGAGAGGCAGACAGTCACAAGCCAATAAGAGAGGGCAAGCAGGCTCTGTGTCTAGTGCTGGTCGTGGAGACGGTGCATCCTCATCAGCACGTGGCCATGGGACACGCTTGGCCTTTTTTTCGGCAGCTGGCCGTGTTGAGCCGCAACATGCGGAAGACTTGGTCGAGTGGATGACCAAGCCGTCCTCATCCTCCTCATCCTCTCTCACCCATGCCCAGGGTGCTTTGTCTGGCAAAGCAGCGGCCTCTTCCCTCAGCTCAATGTCATCAGTGACTCCTTCCCTAGCTCCACCATGTCCTCATGAGGATTCCCTCGAACTGTTTGACCACAGTGTTGGGTACATGCTCCAGGAGGATGCCCAGCGTTTGGAAGGCTCTGATGATGATACTGAGCTCGATGAAGGCAGTAACATGAGCACGGACAGAGGGGGTGCCCAAGAAGGACAGCAATCTGGCAGTCATGCTCCCCCTGCTGCAGCATACTGCCAGGTTTGCTCCAGTGATGAGGAGGGAGGGGATGATGAGGTCACTGACTCAACGTGGGTGCCTGATAGGAGAGAGGAGGAGGAGGAGGAGGAGGCGGCACATCACCAACGAGGCAGGATGCCCTCCAGGGGCCAGCCTAAAGGCAGCACATTGACTGCATCACACCCCAAAGCTCCACATGTGCAGGGCGCTGCAGTCTCTGCGCGTTATTCAAAAAGTTCTTTGGTGTGGGCCTTTTTTGAGACGAGTGCATCAGATCGCACCGCTGCTATTTGCAACATATGTCTCAAGCGTATCTCGCGTGGCCAAAACATCTCCCGCTTGGGTACCACATGCTTGACCAGACATATGTTGACCTGCCATGCAGTTCGTTGGCAAGCGTATCTGAAAGACCCACACCAAAGAACAAAGAGGATCTCTCCTTGCTCCTCATCAGCTGAGATTTCCAACCCCACTAGACCTTCAGTCCTCTCTGAGACCTGCAGTGAGAGGAATGAAGGTGTAGAATTAGGTGTGTCACAGCCAAGTACTTGTGGGCAATCTGCTTTTGGTACACCGACGTCAGATTGTACCAGGCAAATTTCCCTGCCCCAGCTGCTGCACCGCCGAAAGAAGTTTGCTCCCAGCCATCCACATGCCCAGCGGTTGAATGCTAGCTTGGCAAAATTGCTAGCACTTCAACTGCTGCCTTTTCAGTTGGTAGACTCTGCCCCCTTCCGTGAGTTTGTGGAATGTGCGGTTCCTCAGTGGCAGGTACCCAAACGCCACTTTTTCTCACGGAAGGCGATTCCGGCTCTCTACCGGCATGTGGAAGGCAATGTCCATGCCTCGCTGGACAGGGCGGTCAGCGGTAAGGTGCATATTACCGCTGACTCATGGTCCAGCAGGCATGGACAGGGACGTTACTTAAGTTTCACGGCGCATTGGGTGACTCTGCTGGCAGCTGGGAAGGATGCAGGACAAGGTGCAGTAGTGTTGGAGGTTGTTCCGCCACCACGCCTCCAAAATGCTGATTGTGACACACCTCTCTCCTCCACCCCCTCCTCTTCTTCTTCCTCCATGGCCTCTTCCTCGGAACCAGCGGTGCTCCGTAGGCGTTCAAGGGGCTACGCAAGTACGCAGGCCAAAAGATGCCATGCGGTGCTTGAGCTGGTGTGCTTGGGGGACAGGAGCCACACTGGGGCAGAGGTTCTGTCAGCTCTGCAGGGGCAGGTTCAGAGGTGGTTGACGCCACGCCAACTTAAGGCAGGAATGGTGGTTTGCGACAATGGCACCAACCTCCTCTCTGCCCTCCGACAGGGACAACTGACCCATGTGCCCTGTTTGGCTCACGTCCTTAACTTGGTGGTGCAGCGGTTCTTGGGCAGGTACCCGGGCTTACAGGATGTCCTGAGGCAGGCCAGGAAAGTCTGTGTGCATTTCCGCCGGTCATATAATGCCAGTGCTCGGCTGACGGACCTCCAAAAGGAGTTTAACCTGCCCAAGAACCGCCTAATCTGTGACATGCCCACCAGGTGGAACTCGACGTTGGCCATGCTGCAGCGGCTGCACACGCAGCAGAGAGCCATCAATGAGTACCTGTGCGACTATGGCACCAGGACAGGGTCAGGGGACCTTGGTTTTTTTTCCCCACGCCAGTGGGCCATGATCAGGGATGCATGCACTGTCCTGTCACCATTCGAGGAGGCCACGAGGATGGTGAGCACTGACAGTGCATGCATCAGTGACACTGTCCCCCTTGTCCACCTGTTGGAGCACACGCTGCGTGGAATAATGGACAGGGCACTTGAGGCAGAACAGAGGCAGGAAGAGGAGGACTTCCTTAGCTCTCAAGGCCCCCTTTATCCAGACAGTGTTCCTGCGTGCCCGCCGATCACACAGGAAGAGGACGAGGAGGAGGAGGAGGAGGAGGAGGAAGATTGTGTCAGTATGGAGGTGGAGCCTGGCACTCAGCATCAGCAGTCTTTAAGGGATCAGTCCCAAGGAACACATGGACTTGTACGTGGCTGGGAGGAGGTGGCTGCGGACGTTGTTGTCCTTAGTGACCCAGAGGACTCCGGACCGAATGCCTCAGCAAACCTACGCTGCATGGCCTCCCTGATCCTGCAAAGCCTGCGTAAGGATCCTCGTATTCGTGGTATCAAGGAGAAGGACCAATACTGGCTGGCAACCCTCCTTGATCCACGTTACAAGGGTAAGGTTGCGGACCTTATCTTGCCATCGCAGAGGGAGCAGAGGATGAAACATCTTCGGGAGGCCTTGCAGAAAGGTCTGTGCAACGCGTTCCCAGAGACTGGGAGGTTACAAACTCCTGTTTCTGGACAACGTGTTGCTGAGGCTTCGGTCAGTCAAAGAAGGAGCGGTGGAGAAGGTGGCCGTCTGACCGATGCGTTCAGACAATTTTTTGGTCCGCAGCCCCAAGGTATGATCGGTTCCAGCAACCATCGCCAGCGTCTGTTTTACATGGTGCAGGAATACCTAGGGGCAAGATCAGACTTGGACACCTTTCCCACCGAAAATCCTCTGGGTTACTGGGTCTTGAGGATGGATCACTGGCCAGAGCTTGCACAGTATGCAATTGAGCTACTGGCCTGTCCTGCATCCAGCGTTCTTTCGGAACGTACATTCAGTGCTGCTGGAGGCGTGGTAACCGATCACAGGGTGCGTCTGTCCACTGACTCGGTCGATCGGCTGACCTTCATAAAAATGAATCAGTCTTGGATCACCACCAGCTACCAAGCACCTGATGCTGATGTAACTGAATAATTTTTTTCAGATCCCTTCAAAGACTGCCTATGCTGATGCTGAGTGATTATCCCTGAGTAATTATCCTCTTCCTCCTCAATCATCACGCTGATAGCTTGTAAGAACATTTTTGGTTCTGGGCGCCACCACCAGTGCCTAAGGCACAATTTTTCAGCCCCTGTATAACAGGGGCGTGTAATTACAATTTTTGATGTAATACTTTGCAGCACGGCTCGTTCCTGCATTCCAACTAGAGTGTCTGTGAGGGGTTGCAGTGTTGTGGCACCAGCACCAGTGCCTAAGGCCCAATTTTTCTGCCCCTGTCTAACAGGGGCGTGTAATTACAATTTTTGATGCAATACTTTGCAGCAGTGCTCGTTCCTGCGTTCCAACTAGAGTGTCTGTGAGGGGTTGCAGTGTTGTGGCACCAGCACCAGTGCCTAAGGCCCAATTTTTCTGCCCCTGTCTAACAGGGGCGTGTAATTACAATTTTTGATGCAATACTTTGCAGCAGTGCTCGTTCCTGCGTTCCAACTAGAGTGTCTGTGAGGGGTTGCAGTGTTGTGGCACCAGCACCAGTGCCTAAGGCCCAATTTTTCTGCCCCTGTCTAACAGGGGCGTGTAATTACAATTTTTGATGCAATACTTTGCAGCAGTGCTCGTTCCTGCGTTCCAACTAGAGTGTCTGTGAGGGGTTGCAGTGTTGTGGCACCAGCACCAGTGCCTAAGGCCCAATTTTTCTGCCCCTGTCTAACAGGGGCGTGTAATTACAATTTTTGATGCAATACTTTGCAGCAGTGCTCGTTCCTGCGTTCCAACTAGAGTGTCTGTGAGGGGTTGCAGTGTTGTGGCACCAGCACCAGTGCCTAAGGCCTAATTTTTCAGCTCCTGTTCAACAGGGGCATGTAATTACAATTCTTGATCTAATATTTCACAGCAGGGCCCTGTGAGGGCTTACAGTGTTTTGGCCACAGCAACACCTAAGGCCCAAATTTCTGCTGAGTATATAGGGCAGGACCCTACTTTCAAACATCTAACTTACAAACGACTCCTACTTGCAAACGGAAGGAGACAACAGGAAGTGAGATGAAATCTACCCATAGGAAGGGAAATTCTCTCATGTAAGAGTTAATATGGGAAAACAATTTCTCCTTTCCACTGATGCTTTCCAATCCTTGTTCCACAAAAAAACCCAAATTTTCAAAAAACATTTTTCATTGGGACAAAAAAGTGAGGTGAAATCTTCTGAAGAGGAGGAAAGACGCAAAACAAATGTCACAGGGGTGATAACCCTTCCCTATGTTTTCCAAAAAGCTTAGAAAAGATTTTTTGGCTGGAGCTAAACACATTAAAAATGTTCAAAATTACAAAGAGATTCTACTTAACAACAAACCTACAGTCCCTGTCTTGTTTGCACCGCCTGTATACTGCTGTTCAGAGTATATAGGGACCTTTCCTTATTTTAATTTGGGTGCGGGGTTCCCCTTAATATCCATACAAGACCCAAAGGGCCTGGTAATGGACTGGGGGGTACCCATGCCGTTTGTCTCACTGATTTTCATCCATATTGCCAGGACCCGACATGACATTAAACCCGCAAGCAGTTTTAAATGAGATTTTTTCCTTTAAAAATGACATTTGGTGCAGGGACTGTTCTAAACATGGGAAACACGCGTCACTTTACAGGCATACTATAGACACCCCCCAGGTACGATATTTAAAGGAATATTTCACTTTTTTTTTTTTACTTTAAGCATCATTAAAATCACTGCTCCCGAAAAAACGGCCGTTTTTAAAAGTTTTTTTTGCATTGATACATGTCCCCTGGGGTAGGACCCGGGTCCCCAAACCCTTTTTAGGACAATACCATGCAAATTAGCCTTTAAAATGAGCACTTTTGATTTCGAACGTTCGAGTCCCATAGACGTCAATGGGGTTCTAACGTTCGTGCGAACTTGCGGTCCGTTCGCGGGTTCTGGTGCGAACCGAACCGGGGGGTGTTCGGCTCATCCCTAAATGTGAGTTAGGGACCTTAGATTGTAAGCTCCTTGAGGGTAGGGACTGATGTGAATGTACAATGTATATGTAAAGCGCTGCGTAAATTGATGGCGCTATATAAGTACCATAAATAAATAAAAATAAAATATCCAAGAATTTGCTATAAATGGTAATGGTGTTTGTGCTGTGAGGGGAAGGGAGAAAAAGAGAGAGGGGTGTAGATCAAAAATACTAGTGAAATATTAAAATATTAGTAGTAAATAACACATGGAATAAATGTGCATCCAATAGGAAATGGTCACTAGTGCAGTAAAAATATGTAAACCAGACAAAAGTGAATAAATATAAACAAATATATATTGTTCGCTCTGGACTTTATTTTATTTAGATTTATATATTATATATTCTTTCACCAGCCCTTGGACTTTCACCATTTTTATGTTTATATTTATTCACTTTTGTCTGGTTTACATATTTTTACTGCACTAGTCACCATTTCCTATTGGATGCACATTTATTCCATGTGTTATTTACTACTAATATTTTATTATTTCACTAGTATTTTTCGTCAAGGGGGGTTGTGACCAATCCACACTGTTTTGCAGGAGAGCACCAACATGCCTCCATCCCAAATATATGCAAAGAAATGGGGGGACAGAAGTGGGACTTTGTATGAGGCATGTGGGTGAGTATGTTGGGCTGGATGGTGAAAATTAAGGTAAGAATAAATAAAAATATATATAATCTCCACAGATAATGATAAAAGATAATCATGGTGTAAAAGTTTATTGGCATAGGTATTTGGACCAGATACAATCAAAAAGAGGAGAACACATTAGGGACCATAGTAAAAACATGTTAGCAGCGATATATGGACAAGCAGGGTTCATGAATTGGTTGTACAGTTACAGGAACACATATACATTGTACAGTCAGTGAATGCATCAATAGATCTAAACTCAATGCGTTTCTTGGCTTTAAACCAATCGTCAGGAGCCCGATGCGATTAAACTATATCAAAAACAATAGAATGTCTATTAATGTGTGAATAAAGATTTGTAGAGAAGATATACTGAAAATGTAGTTTTCTGTGTACTCACAAGTATATGCAATGATTGGTTGATGATGATTAGGGATGAGCCGAACACCCCCCGGTTCGGTTCGCACCAGAACCCGCGAACGGACCGCAAGTTCGCACGAACGTTAGAACCCCATTGACGTCTATGGGACTCGAACGTTCGAAATCAAAAGTGCTCATTTTAAAGGCTAATTTGCATGGTATTGTCCTAAAAAGGGTGTGGGGACCCGGGTCCTACCCCAGGGGACATGTATCAATGCAAAAAAAACTTTTAAAAACGGCCGTTTTTTCGGGAGCAGTGATTTTAATGATGCTTAAAGTAAAAAAAAAAAAGTGAAATATTCCTTTAAATATCGTACCTGGGGGGTGTCTATAGTATGCCTGTAAAGTGACGCGTGTTTCCCATGTTTAGAACAGTCCCTGCACCAAATGTCATTTTTAAAGGAAAAAATCTCATTTAAAACTGCTTGCGGGTTTAATGTCATGTCGGGTCCTGGCAATATGGATGAAAATCAGTGAGACAAACGGCATGGGTACCCCCCAGTCCATTACCAGGCCCTTTGGGTCTTGTATGGATATTAAGGGGAACCCCGCACCCAAATTAAAATAAGGAAAGGTCCCTATATACTCTGAACAGCAGTATACAGGCGGTGCAAACAAGACAGGGACTGTAGGTTTGTTGTTAAGTAGAATCTGTTTGTAATTTTGAACATTTTTAACGTGTTTAGCTCCAGCCAAAAAATCTTTTCTAAGCTTTTTGGAAAACATAGGGAAGGGTTATCACCCCTGTGACATTTGTTTTGCGTCTTTCCTCCTCTTCAGAAGATTTCACCTCACTTTTTTGTCCCAATGAAAAATGTTTTTTGAAAATTTGGGTTTTTTTGTGGAACAAGGATTGGAAAGCATCAGTGGAAAGGAGAAATTGTTTTCCCATATTAACTCTTACATGAGAGAATTTCCCTTCCTAGGGGTAGATTTCATCTCACTTCCTGTTGTCTCCTTCCGTTTGCAAGTAGGAGTCGTTTGTAAGTTAGATGTTTGAAAGTAGGGTCCTGCCCTATATACTCAGCAGAAATTTGGGCCTTAGGTGTTGCTGTGGCCAAAACACTGTAAGCCCTCACAGGGCCCTGCTGTGAAATATTAGATCAAGAATTGTAATTACATGCCCCTGTTGAACAGGAGCTGAAAAATTAGGCCTTAGGCACTGGTGCTGGTGCCACAACACTGCAACCCCTCACAGACACTCTAGTTGGAACGCAGGAACGAGCCCTGCTGCAAAGTATTGCATCAAAAATTGTAATTACACGCCCCTGTTAGACAGGGGCAGAAAAATTGGGCCTTAGGCACTGGTGCTGGTGCCACAACACTGCAACCCCTCACAGACACTCTAGTTGGAACGCAGGAACGAGCCCTGCTGCAAAGTATTGCATCAAAAATTGTAATTACACGCCCCTGTTAGACAGGGGCAGAAAAATTGGGCCTTAGGCACTGGTGCTGGTGCCACAACACTGCAACCCCTCACAGACACTCTAGTTGGAACGCAGGAACGAACCCTGCTGCAAAGTATTGCATCAAAAATTGTAATTACACGCCCCTGTTAGACAGGGGCAGAAAAATTGGGCCTTAGGCACTGGTGCTGGTGCCACAACACTGCAACCCCTCACAGACACTCTAGTTGGAACGCAGGAACGAGCCCTGCTGCAAAGTATTGCATCAAAAATTGTAATTACACGCCCCTGTTAGACAGGGGCAGAAAAATTGGGCCTTAGGCACTGGTGCTGGTGCCACAACACTGCAACCCCTCACAGACACTCTAGTTGGAATGCAGGAACGAGCCCTGCTGCAAAGTATTACATCAAAAATTGTAATTACACGCCCCTGTTATACAGGGGCTGAAAAATTGTGCCTTAGGCACTGGTGGTGGCGCCCAGAACCAAAAATGTTCTTACAAGCTATCAGCGTGATGATTGAGGAGGAAGAGGATAATTACTCAGGGATAGTCACTCAGCATCAGCATAGGCAGTCTTTGAAGGGATCTGAAAAAAATTATTCAGTTACATCAGCATCAGGTGCTTGGTAGCTGGTGGTGATCCAAGACTGATTCATTTTTATGAAGGTCAGCCGATCGACCGAGTCAGTGGACAGACGCACCCTGTGATCGGTTACCACGCCTCCAGCAGCACTGAATGTGCGTTCCGAAAGAACGCTGGATGCAGGACAGGCCAGTAGCTCAATTGCATACTGTGCAAGCTCTGGCCAGTGATCCATCCTCAAGACCCAGTAACCCAGAGGATTTTCGGTGGGAAAGGTGTCCAAGTCTGATCTTGCCCCTAGGTATTCCTGCACCATGTAAAACAGACGCTGGCGATGGTTGCTGGAACCGATCATACCTTGGGGCTGCGGACCAAAAAATTGTCTGAACGCATCGGTCAGACGGCCACCTTCTCCACCGCTCCTTCTTTGACTGACCGAAGCCTCAGCAACACGTTGTCCAGAAACAGGAGTTTGTAACCTCCCAGTCTCTGGGAACGCGTTGCACAGACCTTTCTGCAAGGCCTCCCGAAGATGTTTCATCCTCTGCTCCCTCTGCGATGGCAAGATAAGGTCCGCAACCTTACCCTTGTAACGTGGATCAAGGAGGGTTGCCAGCCAGTATTGGTCCTTCTCCTTGATACCACGAATACGAGGATCCTTACGCAGGCTTTGCAGGATCAGGGAGGCCATGCAGCGTAGGTTTGCTGAGGCATTCGGTCCGGAGTCCTCTGGGTCACTAAGGACAACAACGTCCGCAGCCACCTCCTCCCAGCCACGTACAAGTCCATGTGTTCCTTGGGACTGATCCCTTAAAGACTGCTGATGCTGAGTGCCAGGCTCCACCTCCATACTGACACAATCTTCCTCCTCCTCCTCCTCCTCCTCCTCGTCCTCTTCCTGTGTGATCGGCGGGCACGCAGGAACACTGTCTGGATAAAGGGGGCCTTGAGAGCTAAGGAAGTCCTCCTCTTCCTGCCTCTGTTCTGCCTCAAGTGCCCTGTCCATTATTCCACGCAGCGTGTGCTCCAACAGGTGGACAAGGGGGACAGTGTCACTGATGCATGCACTGTCAGTGCTCACCATCCTCGTGGCCTCCTCGAATGGTGACAGGACAGTGCATGCATCCCTGATCATGGCCCACTGGCGTGGGGAAAAAAAACCAAGGTCCCCTGACCCTGTCCTGGTGCCATAGTCGCACAGGTACTCATTTATGGCCC
The DNA here is from genome assembly GCA_037952835.1 of Lithobates septentrionalis. NCBI lineage: Eukaryota > Metazoa > Chordata > Amphibia > Anura > Ranidae > Lithobates > Lithobates septentrionalis. Next base: position 48,059 of record JBBDGP010003344.1, on the reverse strand, counting down.
TCTGCTGCGTGTGCAGCCGCTGCAGCATGGCCAATGTCGAGTTCCACCTGGTGGGCATGTCACAGATTAGGCGGTTCTTGGGCAGGTTAAACTCCTTTTGGAGGTCCGTCAGCCGAGCACTGGCATTATATGACCGGCGGAAATGCACACAGACTTTCCTGGCCTGCCTCAGGACATCCTGTAAGCCCGGGTACCTGCCCAAGAACCGCTGCACCACCAAGTTAAGGACGTGAGCCAAACAGGGCACATGGGTCAGTTGTCCCTGTCGGAGGGCAGAGAGGAGGTTGGTGCCATTGTCGCAAACCACCATTCCTGCCTTAAGTTGGCGTGGCGTCAACCACCTCTGAACCTGCCCCTGCAGAGCTGACAGAACCTCTGCCCCAGTGTGGCTCCTGTCCCCCAAGCACACCAGCTCAAGCACCGCATGGCATCTTTTGGCCTGCGTACTTGCGTAGCCCCTTGAACGCCTACGGAGCACCGCTGGTTCCGAGGAAGAGGCCATGGAGGAAGAAGAAGAGGAGGGGGTGGAGGAGAGAGGTGTGTCACAATCAGCATTTTGGAGGCGTGGTGGCGGAACAACCTCCAACACTACTGCACCTTGTCCTGCATCCTTCCCAGCTGCCAGCAGAGTCACCCAATGCGCCGTGAAACTTAAGTAACGTCCCTGTCCATGCCTGCTGGACCATGAGTCAGCGGTAATATGCACCTTACCGCTGACCGCCCTGTCCAGCGAGGCATGGACATTGCCTTCCACATGCCGGTAGAGAGCTGGAATCGCCTTCCGTGAGAAAAAGTGGCGTTTGGGTACCTGCCACTGAGGAACCGCACATTCCACAAACTCACGGAAGGGGGCAGAGTCTACCAACTGAAAAGGCAGCAGTTGAAGTGCTAGCAATTTTGCCAAGCTAGCATTCAACCGCTGGGCATGTGGATGGCTGGGAGCAAACTTCTTTCGGCGGTGCAGCAGCTGGGGCAGGGAAATTTGCCTGGTACAATCTGGCGTCGGTGTACCAAAAGCAGATTGCCCACAAGTACTTGGCTGTGACACACCTAATTCTACACCTTCATTCCTCTCACTGCAGGTCTCAGAGAGGACTGAAGGTCTAGTGGGGTTGGAAATCTCAGCTGATGAGGAGCAAGGAGATATCCTCTTTGTTCTTTGGTGTGGGTCTTTTAGATATGCTTGCCAACGAACTGCATGGCAGGTCAACATATGTCTGGTCAAGCATGTGGTACCCAAGCGGGAGATGTTTTGGCCACGCGAGATACGCTTGAGACATATGTTGCAAATAGCAGCGGTGCGATCTGATGCACTCGTCTCAAAAAAGGCACACACCAAAGAACTTTTTGAATAACGCGCAGAGACTGCAGCGCCCTGCACATGTGGAGCTTTGGGGTGTGATGCAGTCAATGTGCTGCCCTTAGGCTGGCCCCTGGAGGGCATCCTGCCTCGTTGGTGATGTGCCGCCTCCTCCTCCTCCTCCTCCTCTCTCCTATCAGGCACCCACGTTGAGTCAGTGACCTCATCATCCCCTCCCTCCTCATCACTGGAGCAAACCTGGCAGTATGCTGCAGCAGGGGGAGCATGACTGCCATATTGCTGTCCTTCTTGGGCACCCCCTCTGTCCGTGCTCATGTTACTGCCTTCATCGAGCTCAGTATCATCATCAGAGCCTTCCAAACGCTGGGCATCCTCCTGGAGCATGTACCCAACACTGTGGTCAAACAGTTCGAGGGAATCCTCATGAGGACATGGTGGAGCTAGGGAAGGAGTCACTGATGACATTGAGCTGAGGGAAGAGGCCACTGCTTTGCCAGACAAAGCACCCTGGGCATGGGTGAGAGAGGATGAGGAGGATGAGGACGGCTTGGTCATCCACTCGACCAAGTTTTCTGCATGTTGCGGCTCAACACGGCCAGCTGCCGAAAAAAAGGCCAAGCGTGTCCCATGGCCACGTGCTGATGAGGATGCACCGTCTCCACGACCAGCACTAGACACAGAGCCTGCTTGCCCTCTCTTATTGGCTTGTGACTGTCTGCCTCTCCTTCTTGGCCTTCCAGACATACTAATGGCCTGTAGCTGCACTAAGCTGGGATAGAACACCTGTAATTTTCTTCAGGTAGCTTTATATACTGTAACCAGACAAGCCTGCCTGTCAGTAGGAAGATAACAGGAACGGATCTAGCTGAACACTGTGAGCAGGACGCACTGCACTAAATGTAAATAGCAGGAACGGATCTAGCTGAACACTGTGAGCAGGACGCACTGACTGCACTAAATGTAAATAGCAGGAACGGATCTAGCTGAACACTGTGAGCAGGACGCACTGACTGCACTAAATGTAAATAGCAGGAACGGATCTAGCTGAACACTGTGAGCAGGACGCACTGCACTAAATGTAAATAGCAGGAACGGATCTAGCTGAACACTGTGAGCAGGACGCACTGCACTAAATGTAAATAGCAGGAACGGATCTAGCTGAACACTGTGAGCAGGACGCACTGCACTAAATGTAAATAGCAGGAACGGATCTAGCTGAACACTGTGAGCAGGACGCACTGCACTAAATGTAAATAGCAGGAACGGATCTAGCTGAACACTGTGAGCAGGACGCACTGCACTAAATGTAAATAGCAGGAACGGATCTAGCTGAACACTGTGAGCAGGACGCACTGACTGCACTAAATGTAAATAGCAGGAACGGATCTAGCTGAACACTGTGAGCAGGACGCACTGCACTAAATGTAAATAGCAGGAACGGATCTAGCTGAACACTGTGAGCAGGACGCACTGCACTAAATGTAAATAGCAGGAACGGATCTAGCTGAACACTGTGAGCAGGACGCACTGACTGCACTAAATGTAAATAGCAGGAACGGATCTAGCTGAACACTGTGAGCAGGACGCACTGCACTAAATGTAAATAGCAGGAACAGATCTAGCTGAACACTGTGAGCAGGACGCACTGCACTAAATGTAAATAGCAGGAACGGATCTAGCTGAACACTGTGAGCAGGACGCACTGCACTAAATGTAAATAGCAGGAACGGATCTAGCTGAACACTGTGAGCAGGACGCACTGACTGCACTAAATGTAAATAGCAGGAACGGATCTAGCTGAACACTGTGAGCAGGACGCACTGACTGCACTAAATGTAAATAGCAGGAACGGATCTAGCTGAACACTGTGAGCAGGACGCACTGCACTAAATGTAAATAGCAGGAACAGATCTAGCTGAACACTGTGAGCAGGACGCACTGACTGCACTAAATGTAAATAGCAGGAACAGATCTAGCTGAACACTGTGAGCAGGACGCACTGCACTAAATGTAAATAGCAGGAACGGATCTAGCTGAACACTGTGAGCAGGACGCACTGCACTAAATGTAAAGAGCAGGAACAGATCTAGCTGAACACTGTGAGCAGGACGCACTGCACTAAATGTAAATAGCAGGAACGGATCTAGCTGAACACTGTGAGCAGGACGCACTGCACTAAATGTAAATAGCAGGAACAGATCTAGCCTAATCTAGCTCTCAAATCAAATGACACTGTCTGTCTCTCTCTCTATCAGCACACCGGAACACACTACACAGGGCCGCCGTGCAGGCGGCCTTATATAGTGTGGGGCGTGTACTAAATCCCCTGAGCCATAATTGGCCAAAGCCACCCTGGCTTTGGCCAATTACAGCTCTCTCTACTGACGGCGCTGTGATTGGCCAAGCATGCGGGTCATAGTGCATGCTTGGCCAATCATCAGCCAGCAATGCACTGCGATGCCGCAGTGAATTATGGGCCATGACGCGCCACACGAATTTGGCGCGAACGGCCCATAACGTTCGCAATTCGACGGACGGTCGAACAGCCGATGTTCGAGTCGAACATGGGTTCGACTCGAACACGAAGCTCATCCCTAATGATGATCTATGTGTTACAATGTGGTGTTAGTCTGGGTCCATAGAGTCTCCCCCGGGGTTGAGGCAGAGAGCACACCCCAATATCGTCGGCCACGGTGGCCGAAGTGACACAAGCACCCACAAAAACCGGCAGGCAGGGACGTCTGGCGAGGACAAGGAGTGTAGATGAGCTGGGGAAAGAAGGTGAAAATAAGAAAGGTGTGTGAACTGATGGATCAGTGGTGGTGAGAATGAGATGGGTGGAAGCGGCATAGCATAGCCGTGGGTGTGTGGAAGAGAACTGAAACACAACAGGTGTGAGAGTGATTGAAGAGATAGAAAGCGTGTACAAAAAGACATGATTGCTGAGGTAGGTGAGGCAGAGTGACAGAGTGTGAGGAAAATACCTGAGTGATAAGTGCCCAGCCGAGCCAGATGTCTGTGATGCATTTTTTACCTTTACAACCCCTTTAATTTGTGTAGACAGCGCGGGAGTTTTTTCTATATACAAGAATTTGCTGATGAAAACAGTATCATCATTAGTAGTAATCAGCATGGGTTTACGAAGAGTGGTTCTTGCCAGACCAATCTGTTAACATTCTACGAGGAAGTGAGCTGCCATCTAGATAGGGGGAGGCCTGTGGATGTGGTGTGTCTGGATTTTGCAAAAGCATTCGATACAGTTCCCCATAAAAGCTTAACCACTTGACGACCGCCTCACGCCGATGTACGTCGGCAAGGTGGCACGTACATGTACGTGATTTGCCTTCCGCGAGTGGGGGGTCTGATCGGACCCCCCCCCCGGTGCCCGAGGCGGTCGTCTTTTGTCCAGCGGCGATCAGAGGTGAGGGGGAGACCATCCGTTCGTGGCCCCCCCCTCGCGATCGCCGCCAGCCAATCGAATCATTCCTTTGCTGCTGTATGCTAAACAGCAGCAAAGGAAATGATGTCATCTCTCCTCGGCTCGGTAATTTCCGTTCCGGCCCGAGGAGAGACGACATGTGAGTGACTGCACCAACACACACACACACAGTAGAACATGCCAGGCATACAAAACACCCCGATCCCCCCCCGATCGCCCCCCGATCGCCCCCCGATCCCCCCCGATCACCCCCCCCCTGTCACAAACTGACACCAAACAGTTTTTTTTTTTCTGATTACTGCATTAGTGTCAGTTTGTGACAGTTACAGTGTTGGGACAGTTACTGTTAGCCCCCTTTAGGTCTAGGATACCCCCCTAACCCCCCCTAATAAAGTTTTAACCCCTTGATCACCCCCTGTCACCAGTGTCACTAAGCGATCATTTTTCTGATCGCTGTATTAGTGTCGCTGGTGACGCTAGTTAGGGAGGTAAATATTGAGGTTCGCCGTCAGCGTTTTATAGCGTCAGGGACCCCCATATACTACCGAATAAATGTTTTAACCCCTTGATGGCCCCCTAGTTAACCCTTTCACCACTGATCACCGTATAACCGTTACGGGTGACGCTGGTTAGTTCGTTTATTTTTTATAGTGTCAGGGCACCCGCCGTTTATTACCGAATAAAGGTTTAGCCCCCTGATCGCCCGGCGGTGATATGCGTCGCCCCAGGCAGCGTCAGATTAGCGCCAGTACCGCTAACACCCACGCACGCAGCATACACCTCCCTTAGTGGTATAGTATCTGTACGGATCAATATCTGATCCGATCAGATCTATACTAGCGTCCCCAGCAGTTTAGGGTTCCCAAACACGCAGTGTTAGCGGGATCAGCCCAGATACCTGCTAGCACCTGCGTTTTGCCCCTCCGCCCGGCCCAGCCCAGCCCACCCAAGTGCAGTATCGATCGATCACTGTCACTTACAAAACACTAAACGCATAACTGCAGCGTTCGCAGAGTCAGGCCTGATGCCAGCGATCGCTAACAGTTTTTTTGGTAGCATTTTGGTGAACTGGCAAGCGCCAGCGGCGTAGTACACCCCGGTCGTAGTCAAACCAGCACTGCAGTAACACTTGGTGACGTGGCGAGTCCCATAAGTGCAGTTCAAGCTGGTGAGGTGGCAAGCACAAGTAGTGTCCCGCTGCCACCAAGAAGACAAACACAGGCCCGTCGTGCCCATAATGCCCTTCCTGCTGCATTCGCCAATCCTAATTGGGAACCCACCACTTCTGCAGCGCCCGTACTTCCCCCATTCACATCCCCAACCAAATGCAGTCGGCTGCATGAGAGGCATTTTCTTTATATCCTCCCGAGTACCCCCACCCAACGAACCCCCCCAAAAAAGATGTTGTGTCTGCAGCAAGCGCGGATATAGGCGTGACACCCGCTATTATTGTCCCTCCTGTCCTGACAATCCTGGTCTTTGCATTGGTGAATGTTTTGAACGCTACTATGCACTAGTTGAGTATTAGCGTAGGGTACAGCATCGCACAGACTAGGCAAACTTTCACAGGGTCTCCCAAGATGCCATCGCATTTTGAGAGACCCGAACCTGGAACCGGTTACAGTTATAAAAGTTAGTTACAAAAAAAGTGTAAAAAAAAAATAAAAATATATATAAAATAAAAAAAAATAGTTGTCGTTTTATTGTTCTCTCTCTCTCTATTCTCTCTATTGTTCTGCTCTTATTTACTGTATTCTATTCTGCAATGTTTTATTGTTATTATGTTTTATCATGTTTGCTTTTCAGGTATGCAATTTTTTATACCTTACCGTTTACTGTGCTTTATTGTTAACCATTTTTTTGTCTTCAGGTACGCCATTCACAACTTTGAGTGGTTATACCAGAATGATGCCTGCAGGTTTAGGTATCATCTTGGTATCATTCTTTTCAGCCAGCGGTCGGCTTTCATATAAAAGCAATCCTAGCAGCTAATTAGCCTCTAGACTGCTTTTACAAGCCGTGGGAGGGAATGCCCCCCCCCCCACCGTCTTCCGTGTTTTTCTCTGGCTCTCCTGTCTCAACAGGGAACCTGAAAATGCAGCCGGTGATTCAGCCAGCTGACCATAGAGCTGATCAGAGACCAGAGTGGCTCCAAACATCTCTATGGCCTAAGAAACCAGAAGCTACGAGCATTTTATGACTTAGATTTCGCCGGATGTAAATAGCGCCATTGGGAAATTGGGGAAGCATTTTATCACACCGATCTTGGTGTGGTCAGATGCTTTGAGGGCAGAGGAGAGATCTAGGGTCTAATAGACCCCAATTTTTTCAAAAAAGAGTACCTGTCACTACCTATTGCTATCATAGGGGATATTTACATTCTCCGAGATAACAATAAAAATGATTAGAAAAAAAAAAAAATTAAAGGAGCAGTTTAAAAATAAGATAAAAAAGCAAAAAAATAATAAAGAAAAAAAAAGCACCCCTGTCGCCCCCTGCTCTCGCGCTAAGGCGAACGCAAGCGGCGGTCTGTCGTCAAACGTAAACAGCAATTGCACCATGCATGTGAGGTATCACCGCGAAGGTTAGATCGAGGGCAGTAATTTTTGCAGTAGACCTCCTCTGTAAATCTAAAGTGGTAACCTGTAAAGGCTTTTAAAGGCTTTTAAAAATGTATTTAATTTGTTGCCACTGCACGTTTGTGCGCAATTGTAAAGCATGTCATGTTTGGTATCCATGTACTCGGCCTAAGATCATCTTTTTTATTTCATCAAACATTTGGGCAATATAGTGTGTTTTAGTGCATTAAAATTTAAAAAAGTGAGTTTTTTCCCCAAAAAATGCGTTTGAAAAATCGCTGCGCAAATACTGTGTGAAAAAAAAAATGAAACACCCACCATTTTAATCTGTAGGGCATTTGCTTTAAAAAAATATATAATGTTTGGGGGTTCAAAGTAATTTTCTTGCAAAAAAAAAATAACTTTTTCATGTAAACAATAAGTGTCAGAAAGGGCTTTGTCTTCAAGTGGTTAGAAGAGTGGGTGATGTGTGACATAAGCTTCTAAATGTTGTGCATAAAATGCCAGGACAGTTCAAAACCCCCCCAAATGACCCCATTTTGGAAAGTAGACACCCCAAGCTATTTGCTGAGAGGCATGTCGAGTCCATGGAATATTTTATATTGCGACACAAGTTGTGGGAAAGAGACAATTTTTTTTTTTTTGCACAAAATTGTCACTAAATGATATATTGCTCAAACATGCCATGGGAATATGTGAAATTACACCCCAAAATACATTCTGCTGCTTCTCCTGAGTACGGGGATACCACATGTGTGAGACTTTTTGGGAGCCTAGCCGCGTACGGAACCCCGAAAACCAAGCACCGCCTTCAGGCTTTCTAAGGGCGTGAATTTTTGATTTCACTCTTGACTGCCTATCACAGTTTCGGAGGCCATGGAATGCCCAGGTGGCACAAAACCCCCCCAAATGACCCAATTTTGGAAAGTAGACACCCAAAGCTATTTGCTGAGAGGTATAGTGAGTATTTTGCAGACCTCAATTTTTGTCACAAAGTTTTGAAAATTGAAAAAAGAAAAAAAAAAAGTTTTTTCTTGTCTTTCTTCATTTTCAAAAACAAATGAGAGCTGCAAAATACTCACCATGCCTCTCAGCAAATAGCTTGGGGTGTCTACTTTCCAAAATGGGGTCATTTTGGGTGGTTTTGTGCCACCTGGGCATTCCATGGCCTCCGAAACTGTGATAGGCAGTGAAGAGTGAAATCAAAAATTTCCACCCTTAGAAATCCTGAAGGCGGTGATTGGTTTTCGGGGTCCCGTGCATGGCTAGGCTCCCAAAAAGTCCCACACATGTGGTATCCCCGTACTCAGGAGAAGTAGCTAAATGTATTTTGGGGTGCAATTCCACATATGCCCATGGCCTGTGTGAGCAATATATCATTTAGTGACAACTTTGTGCAAAAAAATAAAAAATAAAAAAAAATGTGTCACTTTCCCGCAACTTGTGTCAAAATATAAAATATTCCATGGACTCAATATGCCTCTCAGCAAATAGCTTGGGGTGTCTACTTTCCACAATGGGGTCATTTGGGGGGTTTTGTGCTACCTGGGCATTCCATGGCCTCCGAAACTGTGATAGGCAGTGAAGAGTGAAATCATAAATTTACACCCTTAGAAATCCTGAAGGCGGTGATTGGTTTTCGGGGCCCCGTACGCAGCTAGGCTCCCAAAAAGTCCCACACATGTGGTATTCCTATACTCAGGAGAAGCAGCAGAATGTATTTTGGGGTGCAATTCCACATAGGCCCATGGCCTGTGTGAGCAATATATCATTTAGTGACAACTTTTTGTAAATTTTTTTTTTTTTTTTTTGTCATTATTCAATCACTTGGGACAAAAAAAAAAAATATTCAATGGGTTCAACATGCCTCTCAGCAATTTCCTTGGGGTGTCTACTTTCCAAAATGGGGTCATTTGGGGGGGTTTTGTACTGCCCTGCCATTTTAGCACCTCAAGAAATGACATAGGCAGTCATAAACTAAAAGCTGTGTAAATTACAGAAAATGTACCCTAATTTGTAGACGCTATAACTATTGCGCAAACCAATAAATATACGCTTATTGACATTTTTTTTACCAAAGACATGTGGCCGAATACATTTTGGCCTAAATGTATGACTAAAATTGAGTTTATTGGATTTTTTTTATAACAAAAAGTAGAAAATATCATTTTTTTTCAAAATTTTCGGTCTTTTTCCGTTTATAGCGCAAAAAATAAAAACCGCAGAGGTGATCAAATACCATCAAAAGAAAGCTCTATTTGTGGGAAGAAAAGGACGCAAATTTCGTTTGGGTACAGCATTGCATGACCGCGCAATTAGCAGTTAAAGCGACGCAGTGCCAAATTGGAAAAAGACCTCTGGTCTTTAGGCAGCATAATGGTCCGGGGCTCAAGTGGTTAATCTACAAGCTGAGGTCTGCAGGCGTGGACCATAAGGTTTGTTCTTTGATAGAAAACTGATTACTGGGGCACGTCCAAAGGGTGGTGATACATGTACTCAGACTGGTCTGGAGTGGTAAGTGGGTTATCACAAGGTTCTGTCTTGGGACCAATTACGTTTAATTTATTCATAAATGACACAGAGGAAGGGACACATAGCTCAATCTCAGTGTTTGCGGACAATACAAAAATAAGCAGGGCAATAACTTGTTCAGTTCATCATAATCATAACTCTATGGATAACAATGGCTGCATATTAGACCTGTGGATCTGCTTTCTTGATGGAAACCGAACCCGAGTCTGGAATCTGTGTTCCCTACATAACAGAAATATCAGAAAGGAATGATAATGATTTAAACTTCTTCTCAACTTTGCTTTGCTATGTAGCAAATGATTAGCAAAAAAGATTTGTAATCTGCTACTGCTTGTAAAACATGGCAGGCTGGAATAAGTTATCCCGATTTCCTCGTGTGTACTCTGTATCCTGTACATTGTTTCTGCATGCCGTGTCCAGCACCCCCCCTCCCCAAAGCTACGCATCATAAAAAATATATATGATAGGGACATCCAATGTAAAGGAGGACTCTGTTGGGAACATTTCACCTGAAACCTCCCATACCTCTGTACTCACCTAATACCTCCCATACCTCTGTGCTCACCTGACACCTCTCTTACCTCTGTACTCACCTGACACCTCCCATACCTCTGTACTCACCTGACACCTCCCATACTTCTGTACTCACCTGATACCTCTCATACCTCTGTACTCACCTGATACCTCCCATACCTCTGTACTCACCTGACACCTCCCATACTTCTGTACTCACCTGATACCCCTCATACCTCTGTACTCACCTAACAGCTCCCATACCTCTGTACTCTCCTGACACCTCCCATACCTCTGTACTCACCTGACACCTCCCATATCTCTGTACTCACCTGACACCCCCCATACCTCTGTACTCAGCTGACACCTCCCATACCTCTGTACTCACCTGACACCTCCCATATCTCTGTATTCACCTGACACCTCCCATACCTCTGTACTCATCTGACACCTCTCATACCTCTGTACTCACCTGACACCTCCCATATCTCTGTACTCACCTGACACCTCCCATACCTCTGTACTCACCTGATACCTTCCATACCTCTGTACTCACCTGACACCTCCCATATCTCTGTACTCACCTGACACCCCCCATACCTCTGTACTCAGCTGACACCTCCCATACCTCTGTACTCACCTGACACCCCCCATACCTCTCTACTCACCTGACAACCCCCATTTCCTCTGTACTCACCTGACACCTCCCATCCATTTGTACTCGCCAGAAACATCCCCCATACCTCTGCACTCACCTGACACCTCCCCTACCTCTGTACTCACCTGATACCTCCCATACCTCTTACCAATGCAATGGTATGTGCAGTCTACCCATTGTTTTAAGTGTGTCCCCATTGAATCCTATTAGACCATTTAGGCTTGCTCCCATTGAATTCTATAAGTTCATACATTATCTGAAAGCTCACCAAAGATGCATCATGCAAAACTTTAGTGCGCTTTAACCACTTAAGGACCAAGCCTCTTTTTGAGATGTGTTGTTTACAAGTTAAAACAGGTTTTTTTGCTAAAAAATTACTTAGAACCCCCAAACATTATACATTTTTTTTCTAACACCCTAGAGAATAAAATGGTGCTCGTTGCAATACTTTCTATCACATCTTATTTGCGCAGCGGTCTTACAAGCGCACTTTTTTTGGAAAGAATACACTTTTTTTCTATTAAAATATAAGACAATGGTAATGTTAGCCCAATTTTTTTTTATATTGCTTAAGATAATGTTACGCCGAGTAAATTGATAACCAACATGTCACGCTTCAAAATTGCGCCCGCTCGTGGAATGGCGACAAACATTTATTCTTAAAAATCTCCATAGGTGACATTAAAAAAATTCTATAAGTTGCATGTTTTGAGTTATAGAGGAGGTCTAGGGCTAGAATTATTGCTCTCGCTCTGCTGATCGCGGCGATACCTGACATGTGTGGTTTAAACACTGTTTTCTATGTGCTTATGCGTTCGCTTCTGCACGCGAGCTCGGCGGGACGGGGCGCGTTTAAAAATGTATTTTTTTTTCTTATTTATTTTACCTTTTATTTTTTATATTTACACTGTTCTTTAAAATAAAAAATCCTGTCACTTTTATTCCTATTACAAGGAATGTAATAGAAAAAAAGCATGGCAGGACCTCTTAAATATGAGATCCGGGGGTAAAAAAGACCTCACAACTCATATATACACTAAAATGCAGTAAAAAAAGGAGATTTTTTTTTTGTCACTTTTAAAAAAAAAAAGTCCCTTTAAGAGCTATGGGTGGTATGGAGATGAATGGGGGCCATCTTCCCCTCACTCGTCTCCATACCAAGGAAGGAGCAACATCCGATCGCCTCCACCGCTGCGGACGGCTCCAGTAAGCGGCGGGGGGGGGGGGGGGGGCACGGAGCTCCACAGGAGGGGGGGGCACTGGAGCGTGGCAGGAGGGGGGAGGCCCCTCTCCCCCGCCACCGGTAGAAATGATCTCGCGGCAAATCCGCCACAGAGACCACTCTTACCGGAAAGCGGACCACCGGCCGAAGAAGGGGATACCGGGGATATGGCAGCTAGCTGCTGCCATAAAAACGATATTCCTCTTCAAAGTTGGGACGTATATCGGCGTGCGGCGGTCCGTAAGTGGTTCATGAAACACACTGTCTAAAAGAATTCAATGGGGAAGAACCTAAAACTGAGGCTACACGGCACATATAATGGTGCTGCAGCCAAACCACAGTGCACCGATATGAAGCCGCTCATACAATTTCTGTGGGTCAGAAAGACTTTCAAACATAGCTTCTATGTGTGCAGATATTATTCACTATATACAATGTACACAACTAAATGTAAATGTTCTAGATAAATATACAGAGCTTCCATTACCAGTCCAAAGGCCACGAACCTGAAAATAAGAAAACACATTTTAGGTTTTACTGTGATAGACTTTCAATCTATCTATCTATCTTCTAGTATTTATCTACCTCTATAAGAATGTAATAAGTAAAGTGTACTCACTGCCTTCAGCACATAGTAGTAAGGAGTTTGCTGCGGCAAGAAGTGCCGGAATCCAGAGGAGCCCCATAGTGAGGGATCTGGGTGATATCCCGGGATTTTTGATCCTGATAGACGCTACAGCTTCCTCTTATAACCTCAATAGATTGCAACATATTATGTGTGGGAGATTTTCCCGTATGAAGCCTGATATGTGTGCCAAAAAAGTCAAGTTATATGTAAATGTTTTACAAATTCAATTTCCAGAGAAACGCTGTTTAAAGTTCAATCCACCCCAAAACAGGTTTTGGACTTTCTTTTTTTTTTGTACAGCAAATAAACAATAAATTGAACAAATAAAGAGCAGTTCCAAATTGAGCATAAATAATTATCAGGGAGAAGCTCATAGGTGTGTGCAGCCTATTGCATTAGGGTGTGCACCTCAAAGCTCCAACACACATGCATGTGACATATTTACCGGCCTCTTCCCAGCTCTCCTTCCTAAAGCAATGGGGGGAGGGGCGAGCAAGGGAGCTCACAGGGGGGCCCAGGCAGCAGAAAGAACAGGGACGGGGGGGGGGGGGGGGTGACATATATTGGTATGGTATTGGTATTTTCCTCCTGTGGCAGCTGAATGTTGGTGAGAGGGAGAGGAGGAGAAGCCTACTTTCAACTGCTGCAGGAGGGAAATATAGATTGATTCCACTAAATTTCACCTCCTCTGCAGGTTCTTGGGGTCAGCAAGGAAGGATTGCAGTTTACCTGTCACCTGCTCATGATCACTGGGGAGATCACCATTGATCGGTTGCCAACCCCAGGATTAGGGAGTCCCAGGCACACCTGGCACATCCCTTGCGCACACCTATAGAGAAGCTAATAAAAAGTGAAACTTTTCTATGTGTATATAGTCCTGATACTGTATATAGCATGGCATATAGTACTGTATATAGCACCGATGCTGTATATAGTATGTCATATAGTACTGTATATAGCACTAATACTGTATATAGCACAGGATATAGTACTGTATATAGCCCTGACACTGTATATAGTCCTGATACTGTATATAGCTCGGGATATAGTACTGTATATAGCACTGATACTGTATATAGTCCTAATACTGTATATAGCACAGGATATAGTACTGTATATAGCACTGATATTGTATATAGTCCTGATACTGTATATAGCACAGGATATAGTACTGTATATAGCACTGATACTGTATATAGCATGGGATATAATACTGTATATAGCACTGATACTGTATATAGTTCTGATACTGTATATAGCACGGCATATAGTACTGTATATAGCTCTGATACTGTATATAGCACAGGATATAGTACTGTATATAGCCCTGGTACTGTATATAGTCCTGATACTGTATATAGCACAGGATATAGTACGGTATATAGCACTGATATTGTATATAGTCCTGATACTGTATATAGCACAGGATATAGTACTGTATATAGCACTGATACTGTATATAGCACAGGATATAGTACTGTATATAGCCCTGGTACTGTATATAGCCCTGATACTGTATATAGTACGGGATATAGTACTGTATATAGCACTGATACTGTATATAGTCCTGATACTGTATATAGCACAGGATATAGTACTGTATATAGCACTGATACTGTATATAGCACAGGATATAGTACTGTATATAGCACTGATACTGTATATAGCACAGGACATAGTACTGTATATAGCCCTGGTACTGTATATAGTCCTGATACTGTATATAGTACGGGATATATAGTACTGTATATTGCACTGATACTGTATATAGTCCTGATACTGTATATAGCACGGGATATAGTACTGTATATAGCCCTGATACTGTATATAGCACAGGATATAGTACTGTATATAGCACTTATACTGTATATAGCACAGGATATAGTACTGTATATAGCCCTGGTACTGTATCATAGGTGTGCGCAGCCTATTGCATTAGGGTGTGCACCCCAAAGCTCCAACACATATGCGTTTGACATATTTACCGGCCTTTTCCCCACTCTCCATCCTGAAACAATGGGAGGAAGGGGGAGAAAGGGAGCACATGGGGGACCTGGGCAACAGAAGGAAGAGAAACAGGGAAAAGAGGGGTGGCATATATTAGTACCAATCCCCTATATTTTCCTCCTGTGGCAGCTGAATGTTGACAATAGGGAGAGGAGGAGATGCCTACTTTCAGCTGCTGCAGGAGGAAAAAACAGATCGGTTCCACAAAATTCCACCCCTGCCGCCTCTCCTGTCCAGGTTCTAAGGATCGGCAAGAAAGGATTGCGGTTTACCTGTCACCTGCCCACCATTGATAGGTTGCCAACCCCAGGATTTGGGTGTGCCCAGGCACACCTGGCACACCCCTTGCGCACGCCTATGTACTGTATATAGTCCTGATACTGTATATAGTACGGGATATAGTACTGTATATAGCCCTAATACTGTATATAGCACATCCCTATTTCTTACAAATATCAACACTGGATCGGTACAGGCAGTGGGCAGAGGCCACACTGCACTAGTGTGGAAGTGATCAGGAACACCATAACTGGTGCAGTAGTAGGCAGGTATACCGGGACTGGTGTGGCAGTGATCATGGACATTTTAACCAGCGCTGGGACAAGGGGTGGGTGGGAGGGGTGGCTGCACTGGGTGCAATGGTTTACTGTAGGGAAGGGGGTGCCTTCCTTCTGTTACAAGGCTGACAAGAGAATTGATAGCCACAGTGATTTTGACAAGCAAATGACTGCTGGGAGAAGGATCCCCTAAGCTTGCACATCCTGAATGGGGTGGGTGGGGCGCAGTTTGGCATATTTGCCCTGGGAGCTGGATGAGTTTTTCCCAGCACTGACTGTAACTGGTGTTGTGGTAATCACAGACACCGTAACTGGTGTGGCAAGGATCACGGAAAATACGACTGGTGTGGTGGTGATCACAGACCCTGTAACTGGTGGTTTACATTTACATTTTTTTTTACATACTGTTACCCTAGCAGTATAGTGCCACCATAGTGACATTGTACTACTCTGGGGGGCATCCCCCCCTCTCTTGGACACCCTGATTTTTTTCGATGATTTGGACCCGCGTAGCTGTTTTTTCCCCATTGTGGCCCCTGTTAAAGTGCTTGGCCACATTGGTGGATAGGTTCTTCTCCACACTGTAAATGTGTTCTTGAAATCGATCCCGGAGGCGTCTTGTGGTTCTTCCCACATACTGTGCTTCACATATAGCACATATAATCAGATATACCACATGGCTAGTGTTACAATTGAAGAAAGAGTGGATGTCATAAATGTTTTGAGTGGCGGCAGAGCGGAATTTAGCACCCCCATAGATGTGCTGGAAACAGGAGCATCTCGTTGCCCCACATCTATCATTCCCCTTGCAGTATAGCCATGTAAACGACTGGGAAGATTTATTTTGGAAAACAACTGGGGGGCAGGGAACGACCCAAAGTAGGGGCTCTGTGGGGGACAATATTGACACCCTCCCTCATGATCTCGGAACATATATCATCTGAGAGCAGAGCAGGTAAATGTCTATTAAAGGTTTGTTTATTCGCATTAAATTCACTACTAAAGGGGGTGGAGAGAGTTAATTGGTTGCATTTATTTCTTCTCTGGTGAACAACTTTATTCAGTAGCTCAGATCGATCTCTCCATCTGGCTATAGCCAAAGCTCTGACGAGCATCCACCTAGGGTATCCCCGCTGTAAAAATCTCCCATATAGGGAGCGCGCTACCCACTCAAACTGCTGGTCATCACTGCAAATACGCCTGACTCGCAGGAACTGACCGACAAGGGATACCCTCGATTGTGTGTTTTGGATGGCTTGACTGGGCAAGTAAAAGAGAATTACCCGAAAGGGGTTTCCAATATAGGGTGGTAGATAGGGATGAGCTTCGTGTTCGAGTCGAACCCATGTTCGACTCGAACATCGGCTGTTCGGTCCTTCGCCGAATTGCGAACGATATGGGCCGTTCGCGCCAAATTCGTGTGGCGCGTCGCGGCCCATAATTCACTGCGGCATCGCAGTGCATTGCTGGCTGATGATTGGCCAAGCATGCACTATGACCCGCATGCTTGGCCAATCACAGCGCCGCCTGAACAGAGAGCCGTAATTGGCCAAAGCCAAGGAGGCTTTGGCCAATTATGGCTCAGGGGATTTAGTACACGCCCCACACTATATAAGGCCGCCTGCACGGCGGCCCTGTGTAGTGTGTGTTCCGGCGTTCATTGAGAGAGAGAGAGAGACAGACAGTGACATTTGATTTGAGTTAGATAGATTAGGCAGAACAGTCAGTCAGTTAGCTGCACTTACAGTGTATTGTGTATATATATGCATCCCAGGTGTTGCATATATATATATATATATATATATATATATATATATATATATATATATATATATACACTGTATTCAGTTTAGCTAGATCTGTTCCTGTTATCTTCCTACTGACAGGCAGGCTTGTCTTGTTACAGTATTTACAGCTACCTGAAGAAAATTACTGGTGTTCTTTTGATCCTATTAGTACCACAGTCAGGCAGCTAGACTATTTACAGTTAGTGCAGTGCGTCCTGCTCACAGTGTTCAGCTAAAACTACAAGTTAGTGGGGTGCGTCCTGCTCACAGTGTTCAGCTAAACCTACAAGTTAGTGGGGTGCGTCCACCTCACAGTGTTCAGCTAAACCTACAAGTTAGTGGGGTGCGTCCTGCTCACAGTGTTCAGCTAGATCCGTTCCTGTTATCTTCTTACTGACAGGCAGGCTTGTCTTGTTACAGTATATATAGCTACCTGAAGAAAATTACTGGTGTTCTTTTGATCCTATTAGTACCACAGTCAGGCAGCTAGACTATTTACAGTTAGTGCAGTGCGTCCTGCTCACAGTGTTCAGCTAGATCCGTTCCTGTTATCTTCTTACTGACAGGCAGGCTTGTCTTGTTACAGTATATAAAGCTACCTGAAGAAAATTGCTGGTGTTCTTTTGATCCTATTAGTACCACAGTCAGGCAGCTAGACTATTTACAGTTAGTGCAGTGCGTCCTGCTCACAGTGTTCAGCTAAAACTACAAGTTAGTGGGGTGCGTCCTGCTCACAGTGTTCAGCTAAACCTACAAGTTAGTGGGGTGCGTCCACCTCACAGTGTTCAGCTAAACCTACAAGTTAGTGGGGTGCGTCCTGCTCACAGTGTTCAGCTAGATCCGTTCCTGTTATCTTCTTACTGACAGGCAGGCTTGTCTTGTTACAGTATATATAGCTACCTGAAGAAAATTACTGGTGTTCTTTTGATCCTATTAGTACCACAGTCAGGCAGCTAGACTATTTACAGTTAGTGCAGTGCGTCCTGCTCACAGTGTTCAGCTAGATCCGTTCCTGTTATCTTCTTACTGACAGGCAGGCTTGTCTTGTTACAGTATATAAAGCTACCTGAAGAAAATTGCTGGTGTTCTTTTGATCCTATTAGTACCACAGTCAGGCAGCTAGACTATTTACAGTTAGTGCAGTGCATCCTGCTCACAGTGTTCTGCTAAACCTACAAGTTAGTGCAGTGCGTCCTGCTCACAGTGTTCAGCTAAACCTACAAGTTAGTGGGGTGCGTCCTGCTCACAGTGTTTAGCTAAACCTACAAGTTAGTGGGGTGCGTCCTGCTCACAGTGTTCAGCTAAACCTACAAGCTAGTGGGGTGCATCCTGCTCACAGTGTTCAGCTAGATCCGTTCCTGTTATCTTCTTACTGACAGGCAGGCTTGTCTTGTTACAGTATATACAGCTACCTGAAGAAAATTACTGGTGTTCTTTTGATCCTATTAGTACCACAGTCAGGCAGCTAGACTATTTACAGTTAGTGCAGTGCGTCCTGCTCACAGTGTTCTGCTAAACCTACAAGTTAGTGGGGTGCGTCCTGCTCACAGTGTTCAGCTAAACCTACAAGTTAGTGGGGTGCGTCCTGCTCACAGTGTTCAGCTAAACCTGTGAGATATATATATATATATATATATATATATATATATATATATATATATATATCCCAGCTTAGTGCAGCTACAGGCCATTAGTATGTCTGGAAGGCCAAGAAGGAGAGGCAGACAGTCACAAGCCAATAAGAGAGGGCAAGCAGGCTCTGTGTCTAGTGCTGGTCGTGGAGACGGTGCATCCTCATCAGCACATGGCTGTGGGACACGCTTGGCCTTTTTTCGGCAGCTGGCCGTGTTGAGCCGCAACATGCGGAAGACTTGGTCGAGTGGATGACCAAGCCGTTCTCATCCTCCTCATCCTCTCTCACCCATGCCCAGGGTACTTTGTCTGGCAAAGCAGCGGCCTCTTCCCTCGGCTCAATGTCATCAGTGACTCCTTCCCTAGCCCCACCATGTCCTCCTGAGGAGTCCCTCGAACTGTTTGACCACAGTGTTGGATACATGCTCCAGGAGGATGCCCAGCGTTTTTGAAGGCTCTGATGATGATACTGAGCTCGATGAAGGCAGTAACATGAGCACGGACAGAGGGGGTGCCCAAGAAGGACAGCAATCTGGCAGGCATGCTCCCCCTGCTGCAGCATACTGCCAGGTTTGCTCCAGTGATGAGGAGGGAGGGGATGATGAGGTCACTGACTCAACGTGGGTGCCTGATAGGAGAGATGAGGAGGAGGAGGAGGAGGCGGCACATCACCAACGAGGCAGGATGCCCTCCAGGGGCCAGCCTAAGGGCAGCACATTGACTGCATCACACCCCAAAGCTCCACATGTGCTGGGCGCTGCAGTCCCTGCGCGTTATTCAAAAAGTTCTTTGGTGTGGGCCTTTTTTGAGACGAGTGCATCAGATCGCACCGCTGCTATTTGCAACATATGTCTCAAGCGTATCTCGCGTGGCCAAAACATCTCCCGCTTGGGTACCACATGCTTGACCAGACATATGTTGACCTGCCATGCAGTTCGTTGGCAAGCGTATCTAAAAGACCCACACCTAAGAACAAAGAGGACCTCTCCTTGCTCCTCATCAGCTGAGATTTCCAACCCCACTAGACCTTCAGTCCTCTCTGAGACCTGCACTGAGAGGAATGAAGGTGTAGAATTAGGTGTGTCACAGCCAAGTACTTGTGGGCAATCTGCTTTTGGTACACCGACGTAAGATTGTACCAGGCAAATTTCCCTGCCCCAGCTGCTGCACCGCCGAAAGAAGTTTGCTCCCAGCCATCCACATGCCCAGCGGTTGAATGCTAGCTTGGCAAAATTGCTAGCACTTCAACTGCTGCCTTTTCAGTTGGTAGACTCTGCCCCCTTCCGTGAGTTTGTGGAATGTGCGGTTCCTCAGTGGCAGGTACCCAAACGCCACTTTTTCTCACGGAAGGCGATTCCGACTCTCTACCGCCATGTGGAAGGCAATGTCCATGCCTCGCTGGACAGGGCGGTCAGCGGTAAGGTGCATATTACCGCTGACTCATGGTCCAGCAGGCATGGACAGGGACGTTACCTAAGTTTCACGGCGCATTGGGTGACTCTGCTGGCAGCTGGGAAGGATGCAGGACAAGGTGCAGTAGTGTTGGAGGTTGTTCCGCCACCACGCCTCCAAAATGCTAATGATTGTGACACACCTCTCTCCTCCACCCCCTCCTCTTCTTCTTCCTCCATGGCCTCTTCCTGTGCTTTGTCCTCGGAACGTAGCTCCGTAGCCGTTCAAGGGGCTACGCAAGTACGCAGGCCAAAAGATGCCATGCGGTGCTTGTGCTGGTGTGCTTGGGGGACAGGAGCCACACTGGGGCAGAGGTTCTGTCAGCTCTGCAGGGGCAGGTTCAGAGGTGGTTGACGCCACGCCAACTTAAGGCAGGAATGGTGGTTTGCGACAATGGCACCAACCTCCTCTCTGCCCTCCGACAGGGACAAATGACCCATGTGCCCTGTTTGGCTCACGTCCTTAACTTGGTGGTGCAGCGGTTCTTGGGCAGGTACCCGGGCTTACAGGATGTCCTGAGGCAGGCCAGGAAAGTCTGTGTGCATTTCCGCCGGTCATATAATGCCAGTGCTCGGCTGACGGACCTCCAAAAGGAGTTTAACCTGCCCAAGAACCGCCTAATCTGTGACATGCCCACCAGGTGGAACTCAACATTGGCCATGCTGCAGCGGCTGCACATGCAGCAGAGGGCCATCAATGAGTACCTGTGCGACTATGGCACCAGGACAGGGTCAGGGGAGCTTGTTCTTTTTCCCCACGCCAGTGGGCCATGATCAGGGATGCATGCACTGTCCTGTCACCATTTGAGGAGGCCACGAGGATGGTGAGCAGTGACAGTGCATGCATCAGTGACACTGTCCCCCTTGTCCACCTGTTGGAGCACACGCTGCGTGGAATAATGGACAGGGCACTTGAGGCAGAACAGAGGCAGGAAGAGGAGGACTTCCTTAGCTCTCAAGGCCCCCTTTATCCAGACAGTGTTCCTGCGTGCCCGCCGATCACACAGGAAGAGGACGAGGAGGAGGAGGAGGAGGAAGATTGTGTCAGTATGGAGGTGGAGCCTGGCACTCAGCATCAGCAGCAGTCTTTAAGGGATCAGTCCCAAGAAACACATGGACTTGTACGTGGCTGGTAGGAGGTGGCTGCGGACCATGTCATCCTTAGTGACCCAGAGGACTCCGGACCGAATGCCTCAGCAAACCTACGCTGCATGGCCTCCCTGATCCTGCAAAGCCTGCGTAAGAATCCTTGTATTTGTGGTATCAAGGAGAAGGACCAATACTGGCTGGCAACCCTCCTTGATCCACGTTACAAGGGTAAGGTTGCGGACCTTATCTTGCCATCGCAGAGGGAGCAGAGGATGAAACATCTTCGGGAGGCCTTGCAGAAAGGTCTGTGCAACGCGTTCCCAGAGACTGGGAGGTTACAAACTCCTGTTTCTGAAAATTGGTCTGGATAGGAGGGGGGTTTAAGTGCCCTGTAAGCAAGTGGGTAAAAATATACCCATCAGCGTTCCCCTTAAAATAAAATTTGTCCATCAGAGTGCCCCTTAACATAAAAAAGTTGCCCATCAGCGTGACCTTTAACAAAATAAAATATGCCCAACCATTAGTGATTACTAGTTGGCCCACATACCTTGAATGAAGGAGGGGCGGATTGCGGAAGCTGCACGAGCCTAAGCCGGGACCCGGGAACCACGAGTAGCAGGGGGGCGGGGTGCGCACGGGACATCACGCCCCTACTCGCGGCCAGTGAGTGCGAGCTGAGTGGAGCTCGTCTTCGTCTGCGGTGAGGAGCAGGGGGCGGCGTCACTGGTTGCTGGGGAAACCCGCGGTCCCAGCAAACTAGTGACGGTGTCGGCGAAGCCAGCGGCATGACCTTGCCCCCTTTTCTCCTCCATTATTTGGATTTTTAGTTAAATGACTCGAGTATAAGTCGAAGTGGCTTTTTTCAGCCCAAAAAATGGGCTGAAAAATTCGACTTATACTCGAGTATATACGGTAACTGTGAGGGGTTACCGTGTTCTGGTACCACCAACATCTAAGGCCCAATTTTTCAGCAGAGTATATAGTGCAGTCCGTATAATGCAGTGGTTCTCAACCCTCTAGTGCCGTGACCCCTTGATAACATTTTCCAAGTTGTGGGGACCCCTAACAATAAAATTATTTTCGTAGCGTGGATTGTCAGCACCCAGGGCAAGACAAGTAATTTGTGCCCCTAACAAACAGACATTTAGCACTCCCTTAGTCCCTTCCACTTGTACAGTATTAAAACCCCTTATGGTACATTTTAGGATGTACTACTCTCTCTTTGTTCTCCTTTCTTTCCC
Organism: Lithobates septentrionalis; assembly: GCA_037952835.1. NCBI lineage: Eukaryota > Metazoa > Chordata > Amphibia > Anura > Ranidae > Lithobates > Lithobates septentrionalis. The sequence goes on along the minus strand of JBBDGP010003344.1, from coordinate 25,403 downwards.
TTTTATCTCTCTCTATCCTAATTGCTTGTTTTTTTCCCCAATCTCTCTCTAGCCCTTTTTTTCTTATTTTTTCTCTCTCTTTTTTTTGTTCCTCCCCCCTCTTTTCCTCTCCCTTCCATGTTTTCTCTATTTTTATTCCTTCTCTTACGCCTTGGGGGGTGGGGGGATTGGGATGAGTGGCAGTGCTGGGGGGAGTTCTGTTTAGCCAACTTAGGTGCTCTTGATCAAGGTCATCTGCTGATCTGAGAACTGTAGTGTGGATTTTTAATGGCAGCTCCAGGGGCGGACTGATAACTCATGGGGCCCCCGGGCAATAGGAGAATATGGGGCCCCCAGGCAATCAGAGATTATGGGGACACACAGTATACACACACACAGTATACAATCACACAGTATACACATACATGTACACACAATATACACAGACAGATGTAAAAAAAACAGATTTATACATACTGTCCCTGGTTTTACTGAGGCTGGCAACCCTGATGGGGCCCCCTAGGGGCTCAGGGCCCTCGGGCAGTGCCCGAGTCGCTCAATGATCAGTCCGCCCCTGGGCAGCTCTAATCACAGGTAGTGTTACTCACTGTGTCTCCGGCTTCACTGTGTCTCCAGCTCTGTGGTGTCTCCACAGCAGTGACACCTATGCCGAAATCAGGAGATAGGGTCTCCTCCAGCCCCTCCCACTTTACATTTCTCACCAGTCAGCTGACCTCTTGTCTCTGCCCCCCACACATGCCGTGAACTGAATGAGCAGCTGGGAGGAGGCTGAGTGGGCAGCCGTGGGCTCCAGGAACAGCCCAGCAGGGCGGCCGCGAAAAGGCTGGGAAAGTGGTGCGGGATTCAGGAACAGCCCAGGATTTGGTGACCCCTGGCAAATCGTCATTTGACCCCCGAGGGGGTCCCGACCCCCAGGTTGAGAACCACTGGTATAATGTATATATACTGCAGTTCAGAGTATATAGTGCAATCAGTGTAGTATATATAATACAGTGTAGGGTATATAGTGCAGTGTACAATATATAATATAGTGTATATAATATATAATATAGGGGAGACCTATGACAGAATTAGGAAAAAATATGGCATGGGTTTTGGGAGGGACCCCCACGCCATTTATAAAAAAAATTGGTATGGAGTTCCCCTTAATATCCATACCAGACCTAAAGGGCCCAGTATGGACTGGGGCAGGGGGGGACCCACGCTGTTTTTTTTAAATGATTTTTTATGTATATTGCCGGGATCCGGCAATACATTACAGCCGCAAGCAATTTTAAATAAATTTTTTTCCTTTAAAAATGTAATTTTGCTGCAGTACTGTTCTAAATATGGAAAAAATGTGCTACTTTACAGGCAGACTAATGCCGCGTACACACGAGCTGACTTTACGGCGGACTTTGCCCGGCGGATTTTTCGACGTACTTTACGACGGACTTTCTGAATGAATGGACTTGCCTACACACAATCCACCAAAGTCCGTCGAATTCGTACGTGATGACGTACGACCGGACTAAAACAAGGAAGTTCATAGCCAGTAGCCAATAGCTGCCCTAGCGTGGCTTTTTAGTCCGTCGAACTAGCATACAGACGGCGGACTTTTCGACCGGACTCGATTTCAACGGATAAATTTTAAACAAGTTTCAAATCTAAGTCCGTCCAACTTTTGAGAAAACAAAGTCCGCTGGAGCCCACACACGATCGAATTGTCCGACGAAATCCAGTCCGCCGGGCAAAGTCCACCGTAAAGTCCGCTCGTGTGTACGCGGCATAAGGGGACCCCCAGGCACGATATTTATAGGAATATTTCATTTTTATTGTTTCACTTTAAGCAAATCACTGCTGAAAAAACGGCCATTTTAGAAACTTTTTTGCATTGATCCATGTCCCCCGGGGCAGGAACCGGGTCCCCAAACACTTTTTATGTCAATAACTTGCATATAAGCCTTTAAAACCAGCACTTTTAATTTTGCACGTTTGAGTCCCATAACAGTGTTCACACAAATTTTTTGTCTGTTATTAAGTTCCAGTGCAAACCGAATGGAGGGGTGTTCAGCTCATAAGAAATATCTTATTAAGTGACACCTTTGTATAAAACAAATACATTTTCATTTTCTTTCCTGCATTTTCCAAAGATGTGTGACAAAGAATTACATTTTAAAAAGACTCAATATGCCTTTCAGAAAATACCTTGGAGTGTTTGCTTTCCAAAATGGTGTAAATTTGTGGGTGTTTCCATAGTTCTGGTGCTCCAGGGCCTCCAAAAATGTGATAGTCAGGAAATTAGGTGCGCAATTTATGCCCCTAGAATGCCTGAAGGTGCTCTTTGGATTTTGGACTCTATGCACCTAGGTTGTGAAAAAGTCTCACACATGAGGTATCCCTATACTCAGGAGGCATAGTAGAATGTGTTTTGGGGTGCACTTCTAAATAAGCATATACTGTGTGTGAGAAATAACTTGGTAAGAGGAACGGCGGTGCATGCTGAATAATCTGACGGATCTCCGGGCATCTTTTAAATTCAGATATATATATATATATATATATGCCGATGAAGCTGGTGCCGGTCTGGGCACTTTAACATGTAAGCACATGGATTGTGGGATGAGTTTTTAACGGGATCATTTTAAATAAAACTGTGCTGCACGATCACTCCGTTATTTTTGGTGATTGGTGTTCATCCATTGATGGGAGAATACGTTTATTGGAGGAAGAAACGCTGATTGTCTTAAAGAGAGAGTGAAGTTTACATCTGGTCTTTTTGTCAAAAAAAATGTTGATAGGGACAAGGGCCTAATCCCCACAACCCTTGCCCGCCCAGTGGTTGTGGGGGGCTTATCGAAATTAACAAGGGGGCCCCTAGATCCCACCCCCCCATGTGAATGGGTATCGGGTACATTGTACCCCTATTAATTCACCAAAAAAAGTGTAAAAAACACAAAAGACAGTTTTTGACAATTCTTTGGGCACATGACGTCAGAAGGGGCAGGGTCATTTGGTTACATCACTGGGTGACCCCGCCCTTGCCTATATAACAGCTGTCACCATGAAAAGACAGCAGTTGGCGGGGCGCCTGACATCTAGGCGGAGCTTTTTTGTTTTTTCAATTTTTCTGGTCCATTGGGCGCCGTGATTACAGATGGATGGACTTCGCGGGACACTTTTTTTTTAAATAAAAGCAATTGTCAGATACTGTCTTGTGTTTTTTACTTTTTGACACTTTTTTTGGTGAATGGGTAGGGGTACAATGTCCCCCCTACCCATTTACATAGGGGAGGCGGGATCTGAGGGCCCCCATTGTTAAAGGGGGCTTCCAGATTCCGATAAGCCCCCACCCGCAGACCCCCACAACTACTGGGCAAGGGTTGTCGGGATGAGGCCTTTGTCCCCAACAACATGGGGATAAGGTGCTTTGGGAAGGGACCCTAAAGCATCCTCCCAATGTTGAGGGCATGTGACCTGGTATGGTTTGGGGGGGCCTATCAGGAAGGGGGGGACGAGCAAGCGCCACCCCCCATCCTGACCTGCCAGGTTGCATGCTCGGATAAAGTTCTGGTATGGATTTTGGGGGGACCCCACTCCATTTAAAAAAAAAATTAACGCGGGGTTCCTCTTAAACTCCATACCAGGCCATTTAAAAAAAATAATTGGGTTCCCCTTAACCACTTCAATACACTATGTTATATATACTACATTGCCTGCATTGACTGAATATGGAGTCTACACTGAATATCTAGTCTACACTAAATGCAGAGTATATATATATATATATATATATATATATATATATATATATATATATATACACACACTAGACTGTATATATACAATTGTGCTCATATGTTTACATACCCTGGCAGAATTTATTATTTCTTGCCCATTTTTCAGAGAATATGAATGATAACACAAAAACTTTTCTTTCACTCGTGGTTAGTGTTTGGCTGAAGCCATTTATTATCAATCAACTGTGCTTACTCTTTTTATATCATAATGGCAACAGAAACTACCCAAATGACCCTGATCAAAAGTTTACATACCCTGTGATTTTGGCCTGATAACATGCACACAAGTTGACACAAAGGGGTTTGAATGGCTATCAAAGGTAACCATCCTCACCTATGATCTGTTTGATTCTAATTAGTGTGTGTGTATAAAATGAGTTTCTGGAACTCCTGACAGACCCTTGCATCTTTCATCCAGTGCTGCACTGACATTTCTGGATTCAGTCATGGGGCAAAAGAATTGTCAAAGGATCTGTGGGAAAAGGTAGGTGAACTGTATAAAACAGGAAAGGTCATAAAAAAAATATCCAAGGAATTGAGAATGCCAATCAGCAGTGTTCAAACTCTAATCAAGAAGTGGAAAATGAGGGGTTCTGTTGAAACCAAACCACGGTCAGGTAGACCAACTAAAATTTCAGCCACAACTGCCAGGAAAATTGTTCGGGATGCAAAGAAAAACCCACAAATAACTTCAGGTGAAATACAGGACTCTCTAAAAAAATGTGGTGTGGCTGTTTCAAGATGTACAATAAGGAGGCACTTGAAGAAAAATGGGCTGCATGGTCGACTCGCCAGAAGAAAGCCATTAATACGCAAATGCCACAAAGTATTCCGCTTACAATACGCCAAACAGCACAGAGACAAACTTCAAACCTTCTGCCACAAAGTCATTTGGAGTGATGAGACCAAAATTTAGCTTTTTGGCCACAACCATAAACAGTACATTTGGAGAGGATCACACAAGGCCTATGATGAAAGGTACAGAGGTGGATTGCCGATGTTTTGGGGATGTGTGAGCTACAAACGCACAGGAAATTTGGTAAAAATTGATGGCAAGATGAATGCAGTATGTTATCAAAAATACTGGAGGAACATTTGCATTGATCAGCCAGGAAGCTGCGCATGGGACGTACTTGGACATTCCAACATGACAATGATCCAAAACACAAGGCCAAGTCGACCTGTGATTGGCTACAGCAGAATAAAGTGAAGGTTCTGGAGGGGCCATCTCAGTCTCCTGACCTCAAAATCATTGAGCCACTCTGGGGAGATCTCAAATGTGCCATTCATGCTAGACAGCCCAATAATTTACAGGAACTGGAGGCATTTTTACCAAGAGGAATGGGCAGCTTTACAATCTGAGAAGATAAAGAGCCTCATCCACAAATACCACAAAAGACTTCAAGCTGTCATTGATGTTAAAGGGTGCAATACACGATATTAAGAACTGGGGTATGTAAACTTTTGATCAGGGTCGTTTTTGGGTAGTTTCTGTTGCCATTATGATTTAAAAAGAGTAAACGCAGTTTATTGATAATAAATGGCTTCAGCCAAACACTAACCATGAGTGACAGAAAAGTTTTTGTGTTATTTATATTCTCTGAAAAATGGCCAAGAAATCATAAATTCTGCCAGGGTAAGTAAATGTATAAAAAACAACTGTATATTAAATACTCTGCCTGCACGCCACTAACTAACCTGCCTGCCTAATCTAGCTCAATCTATCTTCGTCCACACACTATACACGGCCGCTATGTAAGCAGCCTTATATAGTGTTGGGCGTGGACCTAGTCTCCCTGAGCCATGATTGGCCAAAGACACCCTGCCTTTGGGCAATTATGGCTCTTGCTGCAGAACGCGCTGTGATTGGCCAAAGCCTGCAGGCCAGGTGCATGCTTTGGCCAATCATCAGACGTCAATGCACTGCGATCTTGCAGTGCATTATGGGGCGTTCAGCGGTGCTCAAATTTCCTGCGAATGTCCCATATGTTCGGTTCAATTGCGAGCAAACGAACACCCGATGTTCAAGTCGAACGAACCGCAGGCCTATTCCTAACATGGACACAGAGAAACAAGCAGCTATTTCTTCAGAATAACAAAAGGAAGGAATCTGCAACAAAGTTTGTTACAATCCTTACAATGTACAGGGATCACCCAGAGGGGAGAGTTTTTTTTTTCTCAACATAAGTGGAGTTACTCTTTAACCCTAACCCTATTGGTAACCCTTTTTTTCAAACAACTCTTTCTGTTACCATGTCAGTGCATGCAAAACAAAGAAACTGGTTCACCTTATTACCCCCTCCCCCTTTCAGCAGCAAGTATTTACTTATCCTTTTCTCCCTCTCCATGCAGTTTGGCTATTGGATACCATGAGAGGTAATCCTGTGGAGTAACATGATGTGAATAACGTGTTGAATGCTACAAACACTTCATTTTCTGGTTAAAAATAAGACCAATACAATGTCTCAAAATGTATCACTTTATTTTATATACATGTATATCAGACTTATGGCTGTAATTAATATCAGTATGATTCAGTTTGATACAATGACCAAAAAAAGAATCCGTTTACAAAACAAAGCATAATACAACTTCCATTACCAATTGTGTGAATGAACAAACTGAAATGCTTAACACAAAAGACGATTCCGATTGTTCATATCCTGATATGTCGGTGATGAACGTGGAACGGGGAAGTTCAAGCTCCATGTATTATGACGGACAGCCAGGACATTAACCCTGAACTTTCATGGATACATTTGTTTCTACTTTACAATGACATTTCCATACAAAGTGTACTTAATAGTTTTCCAGTTTATTATGTTCCCCAAAGACTTTGACTTTCCTTCATAGACCTCATTGATGGCTTCAGGAGGTAAAACATAATTCCACAGTTGGACATCTGAAATTTCACCCACAAAATTTTGTTTGGCATCAAAACCGGATACAAATTTGTCCTGATCTTGGCCCAGGATCACCCTTCCACCTGGAAGAACCTGATGACCTTTCCGGTAAGTTTTACTTGCAGAGCGCTTGCCACCAAACCAAAAGGCCGTCATGCCTGATGAAGACTCCCAAGTCACACAGATATGTGTCCCAAAGGTGCTGAGGCCGGGTAAAGAGAATTTTGCTGCAAGTTCACTGCTGCCGAGATACAGGGAAAGCGGACTGTCTACTGACCATAATTGTCTTTTAATCGCTTGCCAACCATCATTTTACTGCGGCAGGTCGGCATGATCCCGTGAACCATCGTAGCTATACGTCGGCTCAGGGGAGCGGGATAGCAGGCGCGCGCGTGCCGCCGGAGGCGCACACACGCGGCTGCTGCACTGCAGGGGTGCCGATGCTTGTGGCTGATGGTCACGATTAGGGATGAGCTTCGTGTTCGAGTCGAACCCATGTTCGACTCGAACATCGGCTGTTCGGTCGTTCGCCGAATTGCGAACGATATGGGCCGTTCGCGCCAAATTCGTGTGGCGCGTCACGGCCCATAATTCACTGCGGCATCGCAGTGCATTGCTGGCTGATGATTGGCCAAGCATGCACTATGACCCGCATGCTTGGCCAATCACAGCGCCGTCAGTAGAGAGAGCTGTAATTGGCCAAAGCCAGGGTGGCTTTGGCCAATTATGGCTCAGGGGATTTAGTACACGCCCCACACTATATAAGGCCGCCTGCACGGCGGCCCTGTGTAGTGTGTGTTCCGGCGTTCATAGATAGAGAGAGAGACAGACAGTGTCATTTGATTTGAGTTAGATAGATTAGGCAGAACAGTCAGTCAGTTAGCTGCACTTACAGTGTATTGTGTATATATATGCATCCCAGGTGTTGCATATATATATATACACTGTATTCAGTTTAGCTAGATCCGTTCCTGTTATCTTCTATCTAGACTATTTACATTTAGTGCAGTGCGTCCTGCTCACAGTGTTCAGCTAGATCCGTTCCTGCTATTTACATTTAGTGCAGTGCGTCCTGCTCACAGTGTTCAGCTAGATCCGTTCCTGCTATTTACATTTAGTGCAGTGCGTCCTGCTCACAGTGTTCAGCTAGATCCGTTCCTGCTATTTACATTTAGTGCAGTGCGTCCTGCTCACAGTGTTCAGCTAGATCCGTTCCTGCTATTTACATTTAGTGCAGTGCGTCCTGCTCACAGTGTTCAGCTAGATCCGTTCCTGTTATTTACATTTAGTGCAGTGCGTCCTGCTCACAGTGTTCAGCTAGATCCGTTCCTGCTATTTACATTTAGTGCAGTGCGTCCTGCTCACAGTGTTCAGCTAGATCCGTTCCTGTTATTTACATTTAGTGCAGTGCGTCCTGCTCACAGTGTTCAGCTAGATCCGTTCCTGCTATTTACATTTAGTGCAGTGCGTCCTGCTCACAGTGTTCAGCTAGATCCGTTCCTGCTATTTACATTTAGTGCAGTGCGTCCTGCTCAAAGTGTTCATCTAGATCCGTTCCTGTTATTGATATTTAGTGCAGTGCGTCCTGCTCACAGTGTTCAGCTAGATCCGTTCCTGCTATTTACATTTAGTGCAGTGCGTCCTGCTCACAGTGTTCAGCTAGATCCGTTCCTGTTATCTTCCTACTGACAGGCAGGCTTGTCTGGTTACAGTATATAAAGCTACCTGAAGAAAATTACAGGTGTTCTATCCCAGCTTAGTGCAGCTACAGGCCATTAGTATGTCTGGAAGGCCAAGAAGGAGAGGCAGACAGTCACAAGCCAATAAGAGAGGGCAAGCAGGCTCTGTGTCTAGTGCTGGTCGTGGAGACGGTGCATCCTCATCAGCACGTGGCCATGGGACACGCTTGGCCTTTTTTTCGGCAGCTGGCCATGTTGAGCCGCAACATGTGGAAGACTTGGTCGAGTGGATGACCAAGCCGTCCTCATCCTCCTCATCCTCTCTCACCCATGCCCAGGACGCTTTGTCTGGCAAAGCAGCGGCCTCTTCCCTCAGCTCAATGTCATCAGTGACTCCTTCCCTAGCTCCACCATGTACTCCTGAGGATTCCCTCGAACTGTTTGACCACAGTGTTGGGTACATGCTCCAGGAGGATGCCCAGCGTTTGGAAGGCTCTGATGATGATACTGAGCTCGATGAAGGCAGTAACATGAGCACGGACAGAGGGGGTGCCCAAGAAGGACAGCAATCTGGCAGTCATGCTCCCCCTGCTGCAGCATACTGCCAGGTTTGCTACAGTGATGAGGAGGGAGGGGATGATGAGGTCACTGACTCAACGTGGGTGCCTGATAGGAGAGAGGAGGAGGAGGAGGAGGAGGAGGAGGCAGCACATCACCAACGAGGCAGGATGCCCTCCAGGGGCCAGCCTAAGGGCAGCACATTGACTGCATCACACCCCAAAGCTCCACATGTGCAGGGCGCTGCAGTCTCTGCGCGTTATTCAAAAAGTTCTTTGGTGTGGGCCTTTTTTGAGACGAGTGCATCAGATCGCACCGCTGCTATTTGCAACATATGTCTCAAGCATATCTCGCGTGGCCAAAACATCTCCCGCTTGGGTACCACATGCTTGACCAGACATATGTTGACCTGCCATGCAGTTCGTTGGCAAGCGTATCTAAAAGACCCACACCAAAGAACAAAGAGGATCTCTCCTTGCTCCTCATCAGCTGAGATTTCCAACCCCACTAGACCTTCAGTCCTCTCTGAGACCTGCAGCGAGAGGAATGAAGGTGTAGAATTAGGTGTGTCACAGCCAAGTACTTGTGGGCAATCTGCTTTTGGTACACCGACGTCAGATTGTACCAGGCAAATTTCCCTGCCCCAGCTGCTGCACCGCCGAAAGAAGTTTGCTCCCAGCCATCCACATGCCCAGCGGTTGAATGCTAGCTTGGCAAAATTGCTAGCACTTCAACTGCTGCCTTTTCAGTTGGTAGACTCTGCCCCCTTCCGTGAGTTTGTGGAATGTGCGGTTCCTCAGTGGCAGGTACCCAAACGCCACTTTTTCTCACGGAAGGCGATTCCGGCTCTCTACCGGCATGTGGAAGGCAATGTCCATGCCTCGCTGGACAGGGCGGTCAGCGGTAAGGTGCATATTACCGCTGACTCATGGTCCTGCAGGCATGGACAGGGACGTTACCTAAGTTTCACGGCGCATTGGGTGACTCTGCTGGCAGCTGGGAAGGATGCAGGACAAGGTGCAGTAGTGTTGGAGGTTGTTCCGCCACCACGCCTCCAAAATGCTGATTGTGACACACCTCTCTCCTCCACCCCCTCCTCTTCTTCTTCCTCCATGGCCTCTTCCTCGGAACCAGCGGTGCTCCGTAGGCGTTCAAGGGGCTACGCAAGTACGCAGGCCAAAAGATGCCATGCGGTGCTTGAGCTGGTGTGCTTGGGGGACAGGAGCCACACTGGGGCAGAGGTTCTGTCAGCTCTGCAGGGGCAGGTTCAGAGGTGGTTGACGCCACGCCAACTTAAGGCAGGAATGGTGGTTTGCGACAATGGCACCAACCTCCTCTCTGCCCTCCGACAGGGACAAATGACCCATGTGCCCTGTTTGGCTCACGTCCTTAACTTGGTGGTGCAGCGGTTCTTGGGCAGGTACCCGGGCTTACAGGATGTCCTGAGGCAGGCCAGGAAAGTCTGTGTGCATTTCCGCCGGTCATATAATGCCAGTGCTCGGCTGACGGACCTCCAAAAGGAGTTTAACCTGCCCAAGAACCGCCTAATCTGTGACATGCCCACCAGGTGGAACTCAACGTTGGCCATGCTGCAGCGGCTGCACACGCAGCAGAGGGCCATCAATGAGTACCTGTGCGACTATGGCACCAGGACAGGGTCAGGGGAGCCAGTGGGCCATGATCAGGGATGCATGCACTGTCCTGTCACCATTCGAGGAGGCCACGAGGATGGTGAGCACTGACAGTGCATGCATCAGTGACACTGTCCCCCTTGTCCACCTGTTGGAGCACACGCTGCGTGGAATAATGGACAGGGCACTTGAGGCAGAACAGAGGCAGGAAGAGGAGGACTTCCTTAGCTCTCAAGGCCCCCTTTATCCAGACAGTGTTCCTGCGTGCCCGCCGATCACACAGGAAGAGGACGAGGAGGAGGAGGAGGAGGAAGATTGTGTCAGTATGGAGGTGGAGCCTGGCACTCAGCATCAGCAGCAGTCTTTAAGGGATCAGTCCCAAGGAACACATGTACGTGGCTGGGAGGAGGTGGCTGCGGACGTTGTTGTCCTTAGTGACCCAGAGGACTCCGGACCGAATGCCTCAGCAAACCTACGCTGCATGGCCTCCCTGATCCTGCAAAGCCTGCGTAAGGATCCTCGTATTCGTGGTATCAAGGAGAAGGACCAATACTGGCTGGCAACCCTCCTTGATCCACGTTACAAGGGTAAGGTTGCGGACCTTATCTTGCCATCGCAGAGGGAGCAGAGGATGAAACATCTTCGGGAGGCCTTGCAGAAAGGTCTGTGCAACGCGTTCCCAGAGACTGGGAGGTTACAAACTCCTGTTTCTGGACAACGTGTTGCTGAGGCTTCGGTCAGTCAAAGAAGGAGCGGTGGAGAAGGTTGCCGTCTGACCGATGCGTTCAGACAATTTTTTGGTCCGCAGCCCCAAGGTATGATCGGTTCCAGCAACCATCGCCAGCGTCTGTTTTACATGGTGCAGGAATACCTAGGGGCAAGATCAGACTTGGACACCTTTCCCACCGAAAATCCTCTGGGTTACTGGGTCTTGAGGATGGATCACTGGCCAGAGCTTGCACAGTATGCAATTGAGCTACTGGCCTGTCCTGCATCCAGCGTTCTTTCGGAACGCACATTCAGTGCTGCTGGAGGCGTGGTAACCGATCACAGGGTGCGTCTGTCCACCGACTCGGTCGATCGGCTGACCTTCATAAAAATGAATCAGTCTTGGATCACCACCAGCTACCAAGCACCTGATGCTGATGTAACCGAATAATTTTTTTTGAAATCTCAGATCCCTTCAAAGACTGCCTATGCTGATGCTGAGTGACTATCCCTGAGTAATTATCCTCTTCCTCCTCAATCATCACGCTGATAGCTTGTAAGAACATTTTTGGTTCTGGGCGCCACCACCAGTGCCTAAGGCCCAATTTTTCTGCCCCTGTCTAACAGGGGCGTGTAATTACAATTTTTGATGCAATACTTTGCAGCAGGGCTCGTTCCTGCGTTCCAACTAGAGTGTCTGTGAGGGGTTGCAGTGTTGTGGCACCAGCACCAGTGCCTAAGGCCCAATTTTTCTGCCCCTGTCTAACAGGGGCGTGTAATTACAATTTTTGATGCAATACTTTGCAGCAGGGCTCGTTCCTGCGTTCCAACGAGAGTGTCTGTGAGGGGTTGCAGTGTTGTGGCACCAGCACCAGTGCCTAAGGCCTAATTTTTCTGCCCCTGTCTAACAGGGGCGTGTAATTACAATTTTTGAAGCAATACTTTGCAGCAGGGCTCGTTCCTGCGTTCCAACTAGAGTGTCTGTGAGGGGTTGCAGTGTTGTGGCACCAGCACTAGTGCCTAAGGCCTAATTTTTCAGCTCCTGTTCAACAGGGGCATGTAATTACAATTCTTGATCTAATATTTCACAGCAGGGCCCTGTGAGGGCTTACAGTGTTGTGGCCACAGCAACACCTAAGGCCCAAATTTCTGCTGAGTATATAGGGCAGGACCCTACTTTCAAACATCTAACTTACAAACGACTCCTACTTGCAAACGGAAGGAGACAACAGGAAGTGAGATGAAATCTACCCCTAGGAAGGGAAATTCTCTCCCGTAAGAGTTAATATGGGAAAACAATTTCTCCTTTCCACTGATGCTTTCCAATCCTTGTTCCACAAAAAAACCCAAATTTTCAAAAAACATTTTTCATTGGGACAAAAAGTGAGGTGAAATCTTCTGAAGAGGAGGAAAGACAGCAAAACAAATGTCACAGGGGTGATAACCCTTCCCTATGTTTTCCAAAAAGCTTAGAAAAGATTTTTTGGCTGGAGCTAAACACGTTAAAAATGTTCAAAATTACAAACAGATTCTACTTAACAACAAACCTACAGTCCCTGTCTTGTTTGCACCGCCTGTATACTGCTGTTCAGAGTATATAGGGCCTTTCCTTATTTTAATTTGGGTGCGGGGTTCCCCTTAATATCCATACAAGACCCAAAGGGCCTGGTAATGGACTGGGGGGTACCCATGCCGTTTGTCTCACTGATTTTCATCCATATTGCCATGACCCGACATGACATTAAACCCGCAAGCAGTTTTAAATGAGATTTTTTCCTTTAAAAATGACATTTGGTGCAGGGACTGTTCTAAACACGGGAAACACGCGTCACTTTACAGGCATACTATAGACACCCCCCAGGTACGATATTTAAAGGAATATTTCACTTTTTTTTTTTTTACTTTAAGCATCATTAAAATCACTGCTCCCGAAAAAACGGCCGTTTTTAAAAGTTTTTTTTGCATTGATACATGTCCCCTGGGGTAGGACCCGGGTCCCCACACCCTTTTTAGGACAATACCATGCAAATTAGCCTTTAAAATGAGCACTTTTGATTTCGAACGTTCGAGTCCCATAGACGTCAATGGGGTTCTAACGTTCATGCGAACTTTCGGTCCGTTCGCGGGTTCTGGTGCGAACCGAACCGGGGGGTGTTCGGCTCATCCCTAGTCATGATGACCACCAGCCACGAGCGATTGCGAGCACGAGAGACAGAACATGGAAGTGTGTGTGTAAACACACAAATCCCTGTTGTGTTCTGAGAGGAGTGACAGATCGTGAGTTCCTATTAGCAAGGAACCACAATCCGTCACTTCCTCTAGACAGTCCCCTCCCCCTACAGTAAGAAACACACACACAGGGAACACAGTTAACCCCTTGATCGCCCCCTCATGTTAACTCCTTTCCTGCCAGTGACATTTTTACAGTAATCAGTTCATTTTTATAGCTCTGATCGCTGTATAAATGTGAATGGTCCCAAAAATGTGATAAAAGTGTCCGATGTGTCCGCCATACTGTCGCAGTCCCAATAAAAATCGCAGATCGCTGCCATTACTAGTAAAAAAAAAAAATAATAATAAAAATGCCATAAATCTATCCCCTATTTTGTAGCAAACCAATCAATATACGGTTATTGCAATTTTTTTTACTAAAAATATGTAGAAGAATACATATCGGCCTAAACTGAGAAAAAAATTGCTTTTTTAAAAAAATGGGGATTTTAATTATAACAAAAAGTACAAAATATTGTGTTTTTTTTTTTTTTTTTAATTGTCGCTATTTTTTTGATTATAGCGCAAAAAATAAAAACCACAGAGGCGATCAATTAACTCCAATTGGAGCCTTGCAACTTCCCAGCTGGTTCCCTCTTGTGTTTGCTTGAAGCATGTTGCGCTTTGTCAATGGACAATGTTGCAGGTAAAGAAGGAGGGGGAGACAAACCTTTTGGATAGACCATTTCTCGTGCCAATGTTGGACAGCGTTGACTGTGAAGTGTGGTTGAGGAAGCAAGACAGTCAATCTTACGCTGCTGTTTGATTTAAAAAGCCGTCATTTTATTGGCTCAGACATCTAAGGGATGGGGTGGATGAGAATGCAGGAGGAGGACATGGGATAGGGGGCGAAATTTTATGAAGGCATCCCTGTTGGCATGACAAGTGCATTCACTAAATGTGTATGTGTGTCCATAATGACTTTTAAAATTGTCAATGTTCTTGAAAGGTAGAAATTATCTTTTTAACCACTTCAGCCCCAGAAGGATCTACCCCCCTTCCTGACCAGAGCACTTTTTTGCAATTCGGCACTGTGTCGCTTTAACTAACAATTGTGCAGTCGTGCGACGTTGAACCCAAACAAAATTGACGTCCTTTTTTTCCCCCACAAACAGAGCTTTCTTTTGGTGGTATTTTATCACCTCTGTGGTTTTTATTTTTTGCACTATGAACAAAAAAAGAGCGACAATTTTGAAAAAAAAAGCAATATTTTTTACTTTTTGCTATAATAAATATCCCTCAAAATATATATATATAAAAAAAAATTTTCCTCAGTTTAGGCCGATACGTATTCTTCTACATATTTTTTGGTAAAAAAAAATCCCAATAAGCGTATATTGATTAGTTTGTGCAAAAGTTTTAGCGTCTATAAAATAGGGGATAGATTTAGGCATTTTTATTATTAAATTTTTTTTATTAGTAATGTCGGTGATCTGCGATTTTTATCGTGACTGCGACATTGGGGTGGACACATTGGACACTTTTGACACTATTTTGGGACCATTCACATTTATACAGCCATCAGAGCTATAAAAATGCATTGATTACTGTATAAATGACACTGGCAGGGAAGGGGTTAAATACTAGGGGGCAATCAAGGGGTTAAGTGTGTCCTAGGGAGTGATTCTAACTGTAGGGGGGGATGGGCAGGGCTGGACTTACTATTGGGCTTGATTGGGCTCAAGCCCATGGGCTCCGGCCAATAGGGGGCCCCACCGGCCCCGCCCATTTTGAAAGCCGCCGAGAGCGGCCGAAAGCCACCAAGAGCCACCGAGAGCCGCTGAAAGCCACTAAGATACACAGGATATTCAGGTCTGTATTTCAGCAGCGCCATTTTTAAACTGAAAGGCTGCAATGACACTGACAAGGCTGCATTGATGGGCATTTAAATGTAAGTTTTTTTCCTTAAAATTCCCTCCTAAACTTGGGGTGCGTGTTATACGCCGGCGCGTGTTATACGCCGATAAATACGGTAATTATCATTTTATCCATTTTTATTGTTTTTATTAATTGTGGACCCAGGACGAATACCAGTACAGTATCCCCCACTTATACACTTATATATTATCTACTTTTGTGAGTAGCCCTTTGGCTGTTTTTTCTTGTCCAATTAAACAGAAGTTCTTTAATACTGCACTGAGTCTGGCGCACCATTTCTGTTTTATAGAGCTGTGCCTATGTATAGAAGGGTAGGGCCAGAAAGTGACTCAAGCCCAGGGGCCCCCACCACCCTAAGTCCTGCCCTGGGGATGGGCTACTAGTCACATGACAGCAATCACTGCTCCCGATGACAGGGAGCAGTAGAACTCTGTCATGTTGCTAGGCAGAACAGGGAAATGCCTTGTTTACATGGGCACCTCCCCGTTCTGCCGCTCCGTGACGCGATCGCGGGCACCCAGCGGACATCAAGTTTGTGGGACGCGCGGGCACGGTCACGGAACACGCGGCGGGTGCGTGCACATCCCCCCACAATGCCGCGTCTTAAAGGGGATGTACCTGTATGCCCATTTGCCCAGCCGTGCCATTGTGCCGACGTATATCGCCGTGCGCTGGTCGGCATGTGGTTAATGTAAATTCTTTTTTTTTTTTTTTAAAGGATGATGCAATACTGCCTCAGACTGTTGAAACCCCCTCTGTCAGCAGTTTTAGCAACTCTACGTGGGTGGAGAGAGTAAGCATTATTAGAAATAGCTTGATGTACCATGAAGTATACTGTGTGTTATTATAAAATGAAATAAAAAATGAACCACGGTGAATTACTATCAAACTTATTTTTTATTAAAATGATAAAAAAATAACAAGCAATCTATGTGTAACTGTGCTAAATCAAAAAAAAAAAAATATGTTGGCATACAAAAATCAATATTAAATGAAAAATCGTAATGAAATTAATTTTCTTTATTAACCTATAATGGTAAATATGTAAAGAATTTTTTTTTTGGTTTATGCTACAGAGACAAATGTTGCTTGAAGAACTATGGTCACAATATCCAGAGCCAGAAAACGATTCGGCATTTCCATGTAATCCATTACGAAATAGTTCCAGGCTGCAAATCAACAGAAACTCAAGAGGGGGGTGAAACAGAACGTCTTGGGAATACGGGAATGGTGCAAGTGCAGAAAATTCATTCCTGTTGAATTAGGTGGCCGGCAGCGTACCAGAGGGCGTGGCCTGCATTACAAAGTTGGAAAGTTTCCAAACTTATAGTGTGAAGGAACAAAACGTACGAGTCCATACCATCTCCCTGCATCTTGAGGGTCCACCTACTGTCGATCCTGACAGCAACAACAACGGGAATTGATTAAATATTATTACTGATAATCAATTTCATGTTTAACCGCTTGCCGACCACCAGCCACAGTTTTACTGCGGCAGAATGGCACGGCTCGGCGAAACAACGTTATGTAACGTCGCTTCGCCCTGTGGCCACTAGGGGCACGCGCAGCACCCGCTGCTCGCCCCCCGAAGCCAATGCGAGTGCACGGTGGTCACGATCACCGCCGGGCTCCCGCGATCGCTTCTGGCACACGGAGAACCGGGATCTGTGTGTGTGTGTAAACACTGTTTCCGGTTCTCTGAGGGGAGAAGATACAGATGGTCTGTTCATACAGAGTATGAACAGCGATCTATCTCTTCCCCTACACAATCCTCTCCCCCCTTCAGTTAGAACACACACAGGGAACACATTAACCCCTTTATCTCCCCCTAGAGTTAACCCCTTCCCTGCCAGTGACATTTTTACAGTAATCAATGCATTTTTATAGCACTGATCGCTGTATAAATGCCAATGGTCCCAAAAATGTGTCAAAAGTGTCCGCCACAATGTCGCAGTCCCGATAAAAATCACAGATCGTCGCTATTACTAGAAAAAAAAAATTAATAATAAAAATGCCATAAAACTATCCCCTATTTTGTAGACGCTATAACTTTTGCACAAACCAATCAATATACGCTTATTGCGATTTTTTTTTATATATTTTTGGGGATATTTATTATAGCAAAAAGTAAAAAATAATGCGTTTTTTTTTTAAATTGTCTCTCTTTTTTTGTTTATAGCACAAAAGTAAAAACCGCAGAGGTGATCAAATACCACCAAAAGAAAGCTCTGTTTGTGCGAATAAAAGGACGTCAATTTTGTTTGGGTGCAACGTTGCACGACCCTGCAATTGTCAGTTAAAGCGACGCAGTGCCGAATCGCAAAACGTGCTTTGGTCAGGAAGGGGGTAAAAGCTTCCGGGACTGAAGCGGTTAAAACCATTAAATCATTAAATATTCTCCAAGCTTTTTTTTGTGATGTAAATTAAAAAAAAAAAAATTGACAAAGTGCAAATGGTAAAATAAGAGGTTATTTACAGTATATATTTAAAAATATATATATCTTTAGCCATGCTATTTTATTAGTAACTTAGGAAATGTAAAACTTTTTTTTTTTACATAAAGTGGAGAGAGTATCTGTCATACATACACACTATATATATATATATAATACATATATCCCGAGGAGAGAGAGAGTAAATATGTATTTTATTTTTATATCTCCTGTAATAGAGAAATAATATATGTATATTTTCTCAGTCTAACGTGTGTGTGAGAGAGATAGGTACAAACCTTATATATAATGTGACCTATAACCCTTAAAAACAACATTTAAAAAGACACACAAACAAAATTGAGAGTATTGATTTTTTTTATTTGTATTTTTATTTAATGTAACAACATTTATTAAAACATTTTTTTTATAAATTACAATAAAATTATGAGAGGGGGAGAGGGAGAGAGAGTATGTATATATTACAATGAGACAACAATTTTTAAAAACTATTTAGATAACAACAATGAACCTTGTATTATCGTTTTCATATTTTTTTTTTTTTTAATTCTCATAACCACTTGGATCTTCAACCTAGGGGATTAAAACAATAAAAAACATGAATAAAATAATAATAATTACAAAAAAAGAAAAAAAAAGTTTGCGAATAAATTACAGTTGCATTATTTCTTGTATTGCCTACCTGCAAATGGCATAGACCAAGTAAAGATGAATTTCTATGACAGTCCTTCAGCTTCTGTAATATAATCACTGTCATACACTTCTCTCCTGTACATACTGCTCACTATCATACCCTCCACACTCCTCTCCTGTACATACTGCCCACTGTCATACCCTCCACACTCCTCTCCTGTACATACTGCCCACTGTCATACCCTCCACACTTCTCTCCTGTATATACTGCCCACTATCATACCCTCCGCACTCCTCTCCTGTACATACTGCCCCATCATACCCTCCACACTCCTTTCCTGTACATACTGTCCACTGTCATACCCTCCACACTCCTCTCCTGTACATATTGCCCACTGTCATACCCTCCACACTCCTCTCCTGTACATACTGCCCACTGTCATACCCTCCACACTTCTCTCCTGTACATACTACCCACTATCATACCCTCCGCACTCCTCTCCTGTACATACTGCCCCATCATACCCTCCACACTCCTTTCCTGTACATACTGTCCACTGTCATACCCTCCACACTCCTCTCCTGTACATATTGCCCACTGTCATACCCTCCACACTCCTCTCCTGTACATACTGCCCACTGTCATACCCTCCACACTTCTCTCCTGTACATACTGCCCACTATCATACCCTCCGCACTCCTCTCCTGTACATACTGCCCCATCATACCCTCCACACTCCTTTCCTGTACATACTGTCCACTGTCATACCCTCCACACTCCTCTCCTGTACATATTGCCCACTGTCATACCCTCCACACTCCTCTCCTGTACATACTGTCCACTGTCATACCCTCCACACTCCTCTCCTGTATATACTGCCCACTGCAATACCCTCCACACTCCTCTCCTGTACATACTGCCCACTGTCATACCCTCCACAATCATCTCCTGTACATACTGCCCACTGTCATATCAGTTTATCCTCAATGTTACCAGCTCTAGAATGGGCACACTTTTGTTAGTTCAACTAAAGGAAATCTTCTCAGTCCTCATATTTGTTATGCCCATTATTAGTACTCATTTAATTTTGTGATTACTATTGTGATATATAGAGGAACACAGGGGATGTCAGCTACTCTAAATATACCACTGGTAAAAAAAAAAAAGTGTCCCTGAAAATATTTTTGAAATGTTGGTAACTATGCACTTGGGTACTGCCCAAGGGCCACCGGGTCAGTAGGGGGCCCCATGAGAGGCTCCTGGGATCCTGTGATATTAAAGTGGTGGTAAACTTCACTAACATTACTACTTTTTAGGGGCCCGAGGTAGGTTTTCCATAATGTATGAGTATGCACAGCATATTAGCCTATTAGGGTACACTTACCTGTCAGACTGAGCCCTCCAGCGCTGCGTTGTGATCAATCTGGCCGGTCCTGGGTGCTTCCATTCTTCACCCGATCTTCCTTTTGGGTTCTGTGCCTTCGGTCACTTGCCTGGATTGTCAGCATGCTTATGCCATCCCCCCTCTCACCCCCTCTCTCTCTCCCCCTCTCTCTCTCTCTCTCATCCCCCCTCTCTCTCTCTCATCCCCCCTCTCTCTCACCCCCTCTCTCTCTCTCTCTCTCTCTCTCTCTCTCTCTCTCTCATCCCCCTCTCTCTCACCCCCCCCTCTCTCTCTCTCTCTCTCTCTCTCTCTCTCTCTCTCTCTCTCTCTCATCCCCCTCTCTCTCATATCCTCCTCTCTCTCCCACCCCCCTCTCTCTCATATCCCCCTCTCTCTCATATCCCCCTCACTCTCATATCCCTCTCTATCTCTCACCCCCCTCTCTCTCTCTCTCTCTCATCCCCCTCTCTCTCATATCCTCCTCTCTCTCCCACCCCCTCTCTCTCATATCCCTCTCTATTTCTCACCCCCCTCTCTCTCTCACCCCCTTCTCTCTCTCATCCCCCTCTCTCATCCCCTCTCATATCCCCCTCTGTCTCACCCCCCTCTCTCTCATATCCCCCTCTCTCTCTCATCCCCTCTCATATCCCCCTCTCTCTCATATCCCTCTCTCTCTCATATCCCCCTCTCTCTCTCACCCCCCTCTCTCTCTCTCATCCCCTCTCATACCTCCCTCTCTTTCACCCCCTCTCTCTCTCATCCCCCTCTCTCTCGCTCTCTCACCCCCTCTCTCTCTCATCCCACTCTCTCTCGCTCTCTCACCCCCTCTCTCTCTCATCCCCCTCTCTCTCGCTCTCTCACCCCCCCTTTCTCTCCCCCCTCTCTCTCTCACCCCCCCTCTCTCTCTCATCCCCCTCTCTATCTCTCTCTCATCCCCCCTCTGTCTCTCTCTCATCCCCCTCTCTCTCTCTCACCCCCTCTCTCTCTCATCCCTCTCTCTTGCATATCTCCCTCTCTCATCCCCTCTCATATCCCCCTCTCTCTCTCACCCCCCCCTCTCTCATCCTCCCTCCCTTACCTCTTATCCCTCACCCCTCACTCATCCCCTCTTTCTCTCTCTCATCCTCCCTTTCTCTATTTAATTTAATTTGTTATAACAAAAAATTGTTTGTTTATTTTTTTATTTTTATTTTTATAAAAAGCCCCACCAAAATCCTCAGCACCAGGCCCATGATGTTCTTAATCTGGCCCTGAGTGGGGATATCTGGAGGATGGGTGCAGCTGCAGACATCATTCAGATATTTTCTTTTTCTGTCTGCGATTCCCTGCACATTAAAAACAATCACAGCGGCTAATCAGCCAACTGATTGTTTTTACAGGTGGCGGGAGGGGACATCCAGGTGATGGCTCACCTGTTCTCCAGTGCAGATCTCACTCCCTTAGATTCTTTTTCCACCATAATGGCTGGGAAAAGAGATACCAGGACCCGGATGTAACGTTTTACACATGGCGTCTGGGTCATTAACAGGAAGGTGTATTAGTTCTAGAGAAGAATACTAATACAAGGCAGTACGTTCATGCTGTAAGAAGCTGTAGACATCTTACCTCTAGTGGGCGCCGGTAGGCCAAACACTTGGACTTCACAGAGCGAAAGTATCTCTTCCCGGTCCGATATGATTACTGTCACATACTTCCCCTTCATTCCTTTACAGTTGAACATGGCGGTCTCCCCAGGGCCCAACGAATAGATGACTGCACACCTGTCCCAATATGAAATTTAAAGAATAAAATTCTCAATGCTTTCATTTAACGGGTATCTGTATTATCTGTATTTTTAAATGAACCACCTAAGGACCGGGCCTATTTTTCAGACTCGGTGTTTACAAGTCAAAATCTTTTTTTTTTTGCTAGAAAAATTACTTAGAACCTCTAAACGTTATATATATATATTTTTTTCTATTTTTTCAGTTGTTGCGTTACTTTATGTCTTACTTTAGGTCTTACAAGCGCATTTTTTTTTGTGGAAAAAATACACTTTTTTGACTTAAAATATAAGTCATCAATGAAGTTAGCCCAATTTTTTTTATATTGTGAAAGATAATGTTACGCCGAGTAAATTGATACCCAATATGCCACGCTTCAAAACTGCGCCCGCTCGTGGAATGGTGACAAACTTTTACCCTTAAAAATCCCCACAGGCGACGTTTAAAAATTTCTACAGGTTACTTATTTAGAGTTATGCCGCGTACACACGGTCGGACTTTTCACCTGCAAAAGTCCGACGGACGCCGCCGGACCAAGTCCGGCGGAAAATCCGACCGTGTGTGGTCTCCATCGGACTTCCGACGGACCGTTTCGGGCGGAAATCCGACGTACTTTAGATTTGAAGCCTGCTTCAAATCTAAATGGTCCGTACCTCCGCCGGACTCAGTTCCTGACGGAAAGCCCGTTCGTCTGTATGCTGGTCCGAAGGACCAGATACGACGGAGGAGCAGGTTACTGCATCTCGCGCTCGCTGCATTAGGAAAAACAAATTTTCCCATTGCGGCGAGCGCGGGGGGCATCCCAGGCCCTTAGGTCTGGTATGGAACTTTAAGGAGAACCCCCCTACGCCGAAAAACCGGCGTGGGGGTCCCCCCAAAATCCATACCAGACCCCGATCCGAGCACGCAGCCCGGCCGGTCAGGAAAGGGGGTGGGGACGAGCGAGCGCCCCCCCCTCCTGAACCGTACCAGGCCGCATGCCCTCAACATGGGGGGGTGCTTTGGGGGAGGGGGCGCCTTACGGTGCCCCCCCACCACAAAGCACCTTGTCCCCATGTTGATGAGGACAAGGGCCTCTTCCCGACAACCCTGGCCGTTGGTTGTCGGGGTCTGCGGGCAGGGGGGGTTATCGGAATCCGGGAGCCCCCTATAATAAGAGGGCCCCAGATCCCGGCCCCCCCACCCTATGTGAATGAATATGGGGTACATGGTACCCCTACCCATTCACCTAGGTAAAAAGTGTTAATAATAAAACACAACACAGGTTTTTAAAATAATTTATTAAACTGCTCCGGGGGGGGGGTCTTCTTCCGTCTTCGGGGGTCCCTCCGCTTCATCTTCTCCCGGGGTCCGGTTGGTTCTTCTCCGCTCTCTTCTCCCGGTGTTCCAGTTCTTCGGCCGGCTCCTCTGCTGTGTTCAGGTAGCTCTCTTGCCAGCAGAGGTCCGGACTTCTGAGCTGCTGGGCTTCTTGTCTTCTCTTGTCTTCTCTTCTCTTCCCCCAGATGTTGACACGACGCTCTCTCCGGCTGGACTGGTCTCTGAGGGCTGCGTTGTGACTTATATAGGCGGAGACCCCGCCCCCTTTTGATGTCACAGGCCCTGGGCATGCTGGGACTGTGACGTTTTAGGGGGCGTGGTCGACCACGCCCCCTAAAACGTCACAGTCCCAGCATGCCCAGGGCCTGTGACATCATATGGGGGCGGGGTCTCCACCTATATAAGTCACAACGCAGCCCTCAGAGACCAGTCCAGCCGGAGAGAGCGTCGTGTCAACATCTGGGGGAAGAGAAGAGAAGACAAGAGAAGACAAGAAGCCCAGCAGCTCAGAAGTCCGGACCTCTGCTGGCAAGAGAGCTATCTGAACACAGCAGAGGAGCCGGCCGAAGAACTGGAACACCGGGAGAAGAGAGCGGAGAAGAACCAACCGGACCCCGGGAGAAGATGAAGCGGAGGGACCCCCGAAGACGGAAGAAGACCCCCCCCCGGAGCAGTTTAATAAATCTGCTAAATAAATTTCTAGTCCCGTCGTACCCGAGTCACGTTCAAAATGAACGGACTTGTCCGTGTGTGGGAAAGTCCGTTCATTCTGAAAGTCCGGCGGAAGTCCGTCGGGAAGACCGGATTCCGGAAAGTCCGGCCGTGTGTAGGCAAGTCCGGCCGTTCAGAAAGTCCGGCGGTAGTCCGCCGGAAGTCTGGCGGCAAGTACGTTGGACCTAGCTTTCTAGAAAGTCCGACCGTGTGTACGCGGCATTAGAGAGGAGGTCTAGAGCTAAAATTATTGCTCTCGCTCTACCGATTGCGGCGACACCTCACATGTGTGGTTTGAACGCGGTTTTCATATGCGGGCGCGACTCACGTATGCGCTTGCTTTTGCGCGTGAGCTCGGCGGGACGGGGCACTTTACTTTTTTTTTTCTTATTTATTTTACTTCTTTTTTTTTTTTACACTTTAATGATCCAATTCATCCTAGTTCCTAGGCCTAAATCTTTAGCCATACTAATTACTGTTGTAATTACAGGATAATATTATAACTGTGTCTTCACCATATGATAAATCAGACTGATATATGTTATTGTTAGTGACTTCATTGTTATATACATTTTTTTTTATTATTGTTGTTCCGTAGTCCATATTTTCATACAATTTTATTGTGCTTAAAATTATGTACATAGAGAAATAGAATCACCAGGAAATAATGAATTAATTCAGTATAATCATATCTATTAATTTTGTTTTTTGTTTTTTATTTTATCAAGCCTGGAGGCTTTAGGCACTGTTGTATATCGCTTAATTAAATAATCAATATTGCTGACTTGATTAATCCCTCAAACTTTCTGGTAGTGGTAATTTTGAAATCGTTTTGATTATATTTATCTCATACCAACCTGGGATTGTTCCCCCATTCTCTGGAATCTCCTATCCTGATCTCGGCCTTATTGATCCGCTCCCAACAACAATCCTCCCTGTTGGTTACAGCCACAGAGAAGACCACATGGACTTCCTTCAGATCTACTGTCCACCAAGGACAATTTCCCCATATGGTTTGGCTGCACTGCATCTTGAAATAGTTGCTCGAAAGAGACCCATCAATGGAGTTCCTGGAATCCCCAAAGTTGTTGTAGAGGCCGGACTGGGATGACACTCCTTTTAATGCCACATTAGGTGCTGAAAGGGTATAAAAAGAAAGTTAAAAGTTCCTGGAGAGACCTTAACGGTACTTCTGTGGGTTTCCAAGGTATACTGTCTTCTAGGATAAAGAAAAGTGACCTGTTCTGCTGAAGGGTGGCACTGAGTACAAGCTTCTGCCCTTTAAAATGCCCTTTGCATGTGGTCCATATGGTATAAAGCAGATATCCATTAGCACTGGTTACCTTTATTGTATTTAAAATGGTTATAATTTAGGTTTAATGTGGCCAACAGTGGAGATAAGGCTTGGTTTGAAATTAATAGGCAATGGTGATAACACTAAGCAAGAGATCAAGATGACCATAGCAAGTGGGTAGAGCCTTGGTTCCTCTAATGCCCCGTACACACGGTCGGACTTTGTTCGGACATTCCGACAACAAAATCCTAGGATTTTTTCCGACAGATGTTGGCTCAAACTTGTCTTGCATACACACACAAAGTTGTCAGAAAATCTGATCGTTCTGAACGCGGTGACGTAAAACACATACGTCGGGACTATAAACAGGGCAGTGGCCAATAGCTTTCATCTCTTTATTTATTCTGAGCATGCGTGGCACTTTGTGCGTCGGATTTGTG